>CAJQZP010000693.1:16265000-17705000 GCA_907164705.1 Parnassius apollo
AAATATTTAAATGTTCTCGCACGTTTAGAGTCCAATTGCGCTGGATAACCACCTTACTAAAAGATCATTGATCTTCTCATTGCCAACAATGGTATTCTGGCCTTGTCCAGAAGCTCTAGGAAATCGTTTATGAGAAATTACAGGTAATTGTCTCAATTTATATTATCTGGTAGGAAGTGGAGAATCAACGTTCAGTTGATTACCCCTGCCTGCACATTACTGTTTTTTTTTTACTTTTTAAAACTACACTTGCTTCTTCCAGTGGGGATTGCTGTCCTTGCCAGACCATAGACGGAGGTTATGAAATTAATATATATGTACGTTAATTTATTTTCTACAACGGGAAATTTCCGTTATATTTTAATTTTTATACTATTCCACTATCTCTCTCCTCAAACCCGCCGATGCAAAAATTACGTTACAATATGCGTTTTTCGGTACGTGCTATTAATTTAGTTCGGTACTATAAATTTAGTTCAACTTGTCGGTGGAATCAATGATAACAATTCCCAAAAACTAACAAAAAAATTCTGGTTTTGCTAATTTGTGATGTTTGATATACGTACATATCGCAATTTTATTGTTATTTTGAATTGTTATCAGTTGGATGCTGGCTCACTTCCTATTTCAGTTTCCCTTTGTCGCCTCTTACGATACCCACGTGACGATATGGGGTAGTGGTGGATATTCGTACATCGCCACTACATGGCTAGGCAAATAATAATGAAACTATTACGAACTTTTACTATGGAATATAATTATGGATCTCAAAACATAGTATTGCATCTATTTTATATTTGCCTTTAGATTAAAATTTGAAACTTGCACGATTTTTCAACTTCTCAGATAATTTATCAATACTAACGATTTATTTCAAGTTATTTCTACTCAGTACTCTCTCTCTTAGGTGAGTACGTCAAGAAGGTTTTCTTTTATATTTGTGTCATAAAATTAAAATGAAATTTTTTGTCTCCTTGTTCGATAAATACAAAAAATACAGCAAACTTATTATATTACTTCAAATGATGTGTAATATGTATAAACTGGAAATGTGAGAATGTATGTATTGTATAACAATTTCGTTCGGATTGACGGTAAATATATTTGTGAAGTTTAGCATTTCAAAATTGCGGTTAAGATTTCACTTACAGCACAAAGCGTGCACGCTTTTCATAAATAACTCTGAACGCACATAAATGAAAATTATCTTTAAAAGTAATTGCTGCTAACAACTAACTTAATAAGGATTTAATAAGATTTATTTTTAATTATTTTTATTAATTTTTACTTTATATGCGATTTTCTAAGGTATATAGTCTCAGCCTGTCCTTCTGGGTAGCAGTCGTGTAAATATTTGTGTAATTTTTAAATTGACTTAATTTATATAATTTTTTATATAAATAGTTCCGGTTCCGGTGTCGAACAGTGAACATCTGTTGTTGTTACTCGACATAATATAATTCCAATTTACCGTTAATTTCTACACAAAAAACTTAAAACTGATATCAACGTGGAAATTGTCAACAAAAGCAAGTGGTGAATATATATATTTTGACAACTGAAGTGCAAAAAGCAAAACAATTTCATCGTTGTTTACACCATCGAACAGGTTAGAAAAGCAAAATCTTTCTTTCATACTTCGATGACAGTTTGAGGTACCAACCTACTAAACACAACAGTGACCATAAATTACAGATGAGACACACTGTTGGTATTACCCTATATATTCAGTAATCTATGGTATTACCTAACGCTTAAATATTGTTACCACCTCAAAACTAGTGTTGCCAGCTCTAAACTAGTTTTTCTTGCCAACTGCAAACTAGTGTTGCTTACAAAAAATCAGTATTACCAACGCAAAACCAGTATTGTCATGCTCAACCAAGATACTACCACTAACATGGATAAACAAATAAAAGATTTCTGGAAAACAATGAAGGAGGAAATGGCAGCGCAAACAAGGGAGATAACCGAAACAGTCACTAAAAACGTTTCAGAAAGTATTAACGAAAAATCAACTGCTCTTGTAGAAGAGAATAAAAACCTGAAGACGGAAGTCAAGATCTTACATGAAAAAATCAAGCAAATGGAAGAGCACAGAAGGAAAAACAACATCGTGTTCATTGGAGTAAAAGAGGTACAACATAATGAGTCCCTAGTAGAATCCACCATAAAATTGCTAGAAAAAAAAACATGAATATACACATCGATTTACATGAAATAAATAACGCTTATAGACTAGGAGAAAAGAAAGATAGTAAACCACGTCCTATTCTTGTAACCTTTACAACAAACTGGAGGAGAAATGAAGTACTCAAGAACAAAAAGAAACTGGATTCAGGAATCTACATTAAAGAGGATCTCAGTAAAAAAAACTCTGGAGAAGAGAAAGCAACTTATGCCCCAACTAAAGGAAGAAAGGGCAAAGGGCAACATCTACAAAATAACAGATATTGCCCTTGTTAAAGATAAAATTGTCACTAAAGAACCGAAACAAGCAAAAAAAGATAAGAGGAAAAGAGATTTCACCGATTCTCCAGACAAATTGCCAAACCAACCATCCACGTCAACTCCAAAGAAGATAAATAAAACAAACATGCTAGACTACGTGGCACAGGGTAGATCCTCGTCACTGTCATTACCTACAACCAAAAAAAAAAAACGACCAATAGACACCGACAACAGGAAACACAAATTAACCAACAAAAAGTATCTACCCAACGAAACAACCAGAACACTCACCCCAAGACGGCTGGTCACCGCGGGGAAACGCGACCACTACCCTCCAAACACTACCCTCCTGCCTGAAAAGAATGTTTTTGAAATGAGGATACAAAACACCAAACACCATACCAAGGAAAAGAGCCTACAAGAACTTTTACATTCTTTAGAAGATATTAAATGGGACATTATTGGCTTGAGCGAAGTAAGAAGTAATGGTGAAACTATTGCGGAATACAGCCAGTTCATATTGTATTACAAAAGTGAAACACCAGGAAGACATTGAGTGGGATTCTTAATCAAGAAAGAATTTAAAAACTTTATTGTGGAAATAAATGGTATATCCGAAAGAATTGCTATATTGAATATAAAGATCCCTTCTGACAAAGAAATATGGTCTATTGTGCAAATTTATTCACCAACTGAGCAATCTACTACTCTAGAAATTGAGGCATTTTACTCGTCTCTTAATACCGCCCTTAAAAAACACGCCAATAAAAACTGCATTATAATGGGTGATTTTAATGCACAAGTTGGGGCACCAAGGAACGGAGAAGATATCGTACTTGGCCTTTACAGTAGTGGAAAAATAACAATAAATGGACAAAAACTAATGTAAATGGCTTTTAAAACAACATGAAAATACTAAACAGTCAATTAAAAAAAAAAGCTTTTAGACGGTGGACATGGGCATCGCCAGATGGAAGCTACAGAAACGAAATAGACTACATTCTAACTAACAGGCCCAAATCATTTGACGACTGTGGCACTATATCAAACCTCAATTTCAATAGTAACTATAGAATGCTTAGAGCATGTCTGAACACATCATCTACTCTAAAGTTAAAGAGGCCCTTCAAAGTAAAACCAACAACATCGAACAACAAAGCAAGAATAGCCACCATCAAAGAAAATCTCAACTCTGTCACAGAATCATCTCTTCAGCACTTAACCACTTAACAGAAATACAATATACTACACGAAATACTAACAGCAAGACCAAAATCCAGCACTGAGTGCAAAACGAAGGATAAAAGACATTTATCTGAAAAAACAATTGAACTCCTAGAGGAAAGGTCCAAATTAATTAATACCTTAAGCAAAACGAAATTCCTCCGGGAGCAAATAGGCAAACTGAGCAAAGAAATAAAAAACCAAATGACAAAATATAGAGAACATTTTAGACTCGAGACTTTTGAAAAACACATTAGCAAGACTACTAGGTATAAAAACTACGACTAAAAGACTAAAAGGTCAGACATATTATCAATAGCTACAAACTTCTACGAAAACTTATATTCTAGCAAAATACAAGTAGACAATACTGATTTAAATAACAACAATAGTGTGCCACCCATTCTAGCAGAAGAAATAAATAAAGCAATTGAAACACAGAAGAAAGATAAAGCTCCTGGCCTGACGAGATCAACAACGAATTGCTTTTAGACTGCAAATACTACATTGCACCTTTACTAAAATACATTTTCAACGATATACTCTACAACGAAGAAATTCTAACACAATGGACTACATCAACGATTATCCTGCTTCACAAAAAAAGGCGACAAAGATGAAATAAACAACTATAGACCCATTAGTCTAATTTCCAATATTTATAAAGTCTATGCAAAAGTAATCCTATCACGAATAGCCAGAACTGTAGACGAAAATCAGCCCAGAGAGCAGGCCGGCTTCAGGACAGGATATTCAACGCTAGATCACATACATGCTGTAAGACAAATTTTTGAGAAGAACAAAGAATTAAATGTACCATTCTACTGCTGCTTTATCGATCATAACAAGGCATTCGACTGAATAGAACACGAAAATATCTGGCACTGTCTGAAGAACCAAGGCGTCGAGCATAAGTACATAAGAATTCTAAAAAACGTTTACACCAACATTACAGCTAGGATAAAATTAGAAAAAGAGGGAAAATAAATAAAAATAAATAGAGGCGTACGTCAAGGAGACCCGCTATCATTTATATTATTTACAGCTGTACTAGAAGAAATCTTTCACATACTAAAATGGGACCAGTATGGACTAAACATAAATGGAGAAAAACTAACCCACCTACGCTTCGCCGACGATATTATATTATTCGCCACAACAAAAGAGCAACTACAAAACATGCTCGTAGACCTGGTAAAAGAAAGTCGCAAGGCAGGTTTAACAATGAACGCTTCTAAAACCAAAGCCATGACGAATGCACACGAAGACACTATTATCATAGATGGCAAGCCGATTGAGTATGTGAAAGAGTACACATATTTAGGACAACAAATCTCAACCATCGACATAATGTCAAAGGAAATTGACACTAGAATTGGGAAAGCATGGAAATGTTACTGGCAGCTAAAAGAAGTAATGAAAAATACAGAAATTAAGATGTCCGTCAAATCAAAGCTTTACAACACCTGCGTGCTGGTAGCACAGGTCCTAACATATGGCTGCCAAACTTGGGCACTTACTAAAATGCAAAACAAAAAACTAGAAACCTGTCAGACAGCAACGGAGAGGAGCCAGGTCTACGAGCATGCTGAATATAAAAAAATCGGATAGAATAAGGAACAGAATTATTAGGAAACGGAAATGGGCAGGCCATATATTTAGAGGCATTGAGAAATGGAACAAAAGCATTGTATTTTGGTTCCCAAGAAATAGAAAAAGAAAACGAGGTAGACAGTTTCGAACAGACGAAATAAAGGCCACGGTAGGGAAACATGGACTAGGAAAGCAATGAACAGAACACTGTGGAAAGAAATGGAGAAGGCCTTTGCCAAAGTTGGGCAAACAGACCAAGTTGTTGGTGTCATCGACTAACCAGAGTCGTGAATATAAGATTTATGTTAAAAATGTATCTGAATAAAGGCTTATATTATTATATTATTATTATATAATTTTTTATGCTGGTGGAGATTGAACAAGGTGTGATCGCCTACTGTTAAATTTTACCGCAAGGCTGAGGCCTTTAAGCTAAAAATATAATAATTGCCTATTTATTGGGCATAAGATTTCTTTTATGTCGACGTAAACCAGCTGTAACTTTTTGACTTTATCTTGATTAGAAAGAAGTAGATAAAAGAAGTCACATAATATCATTCCATATTTTTAATTCCGCACAGCTATGATGCTATGAGTTGATGGATTTAAAAGTATGAACCCTATCGACATGCAATAAAATACAGTCTTTAAAAAGAGAGGTCATTTTATATAAGTATATAAAAATGATATTGGAGAAATGAAACATTCATAGCATAAAATATTATTTTTATATAACTATATTTTGGAATTATGCAAACAAATATTCTATGGAAATACGATCCGTACAAAAGTAAAACACCATTAAAAAAAAGTTCGAGTGCTGAAGTATTGAGTGATTGAAACTAGCTCGAGCTCTTAGCGTTTCACAGGCGGTTAATTGGATACAACCTTTAAAACTACTTCAGGAGCTTGCTCTATATATTTTAATGGATATTTCCTTAATGCTTTTTAAGATTATTTAATAGTAGTAAAAAGATCAAACGTTTTTTTCTCGGGCACTAAAGTTAACGTTTGTGCTCTTTTTTAAACAAATCTCAATACACCTTTTCCTGCTATCAATGAAAAATCATAAAAATGATTTTAATTATATTTGATTTTCATAAAGTTGTACCGTTAAAAATAAAAAAATAACCAGATATTCTTCAAACCGGAGTGTGCCAAAAAGGTGTATTGAGATTTGTTCAAAAAAGAGCATATATATATAAAATTTTTTGAAATCTCTACACACACTCCTTTGAAGAATATCTTATTAACTTAAAGTGCTAAATAGTTATATATATATATATATATATATATATATATATATATATATATATAACTATTAAACGTGCATAGATGAGTGTGTTTGGTAGCACTTTTAAGTGTAACCAGCATACTGAACTTCATGTCTTAGTGTATTAGCGCTATGATACGTGGAGCTTTGTTCACTGGCGCCTTAGTAGCGTACTACTATAATACGTCGCCCACAAACGGTATGGGTGTGCGATGTCCACGGGAACGCCGTATTGCTACAACAATCCCGCTTACCACCCTCACTAGGATGTTAATTGTATACCTCCATCGACCAGAACCACAAGAATGCGTCGAATCAGGCGCAGCACACCCGCAGATCCATCACAAGACGCAATACCGCAAGTAGCACTAAGCATCAATGCAACTGTCATACGGGTGGCGCCCCCTCACAACACACCCACATGACCCCTATCGATTTTGGTAACAAAGTATTTATTGTTGTTATATAAAAAATATTACCAACGCACGCTACTAAGACGCCAATGAACAAAACTCCACGTATCATAGCGCTAATGCACTAAGACATGAAGTTGAATATGCCTGTTACATTTAAAAGTGCTACCAAACACACTCATCATCCCAATCCGAAAGATAGACGAGGCATCACTATGCGCTACTAAACTAATTAATATAAATAACTATTAAACATGCATAGATGAGTGTGTTTGGTAGCACTTTTAAGTGTAACAGGCATACTGAACTTCATGTTTTAGTGCATTAGCGCTATGATACGTGGAGTTTTGTTCATTGGCGTCTTAGTAGTGTGCTACTATGATACGTTGGTGATATTTTTTATATATAACAACAATAAAAACTTTGTTACCAAAGTCGATAGGGATCATGTGGGTGTGTTGTGAGGGGGCGCCACCCGTATGATAGTTGAATTGATGCTTACTGATACTTGCGGTATTGCGTCTTGTGATGGATCTGCGGGTGTGCTGCGCCTGATTCGACGCATTCTTGGGGTTCTGGTCGATGGAGGTATGCAATTAACATCCTAGTGCAGGTGGTAAGCGAGTTTGTTGTAGCAATACGGCTTTCCCGTGGACATCGCGCACCCATACCGTTTGTGGACGACGTCGTAGCGCGTAGTGATGCCTCGTCTATCTTTCGGATTGATATGATGAGTGTGTTTGGTAGCACTTTTAAGTGTAACAGGCATACTCAACTTCATGTCTTAGTGCATTAGCGCTATGATACGTGGAGTTTTGTTCATTGGCGTCTTAGTAGCGTGCTACTATGATACGTTGGTGATATTTTTTATTTAACAACACTAAAAACTTTGTTACCAAAATCGATAGGGGTCATGTGGGTCTGTTGTAAGGGGGCGCCACCCGTATGACAGTTGCATTGATGCTTAGTGCTACTTGCGGTATTGCGTCTTGTGATGGATCTGCGGGTATGCTGCGCCTGATTCGACGCATTCTTGTGCTTCTGGTCGATGGAGGTATACAATTAACATCCTAGTACGGGTGGTAAGCGGGATTGTTGTAGCAATACGGCTTTCCCGTGGACATCGCACACCCATACCGTTTGTGGGCGACGTCGTAGCGCATAGTGATGCCTCGTCTATCTTTCGGATTGGGATGATGAGTGTATTTGGTAGCATTTTTAAGTGTAACAGGCATATTCAACTTCATGTCTTAGTGCATTAGCGCTATGATACGTGGAGTTTTGTTCATTGGCGTCTTAGTAGCGTGCTACTATGATACGTTGGTGATATTTTTTATATAACAACAATAAAAACTTTGTTACCAAAAT
The DNA here is from genome assembly GCA_907164705.1 of Parnassius apollo. Classification (NCBI taxonomy): domain Eukaryota; kingdom Metazoa; phylum Arthropoda; class Insecta; order Lepidoptera; family Papilionidae; genus Parnassius; species Parnassius apollo. The sequence continues at coordinate 16,273,323 of CAJQZP010000693.1, forward strand.
CGATAGGGGTCATGTGGGTGTGTTGTGAGGGTGCGCCACCCGTATGACAGTTGCATTGATGCTTAGTGCTACTTGCGGTATTGCGTCTTGTGATGGATCTGCGGGTGTGCTGCGCCTGATTCGACGCATTCTTGTGGTTCTGGTCGATGGAGATAAACAAATAACATCTTAATGCCGGTGGTAAGCGGGATTGTTGTAGCAATACGGCTTTCCCGTGGACATCGCACACCCATACCGTTTGTGGGCGACGTCGTAGCGCATAGTGATGCCTCGTCTATCTTTCGGATTGGGACGATGAGTGTGTTTGGTAGCACTTTTAAGTGTAACAGGCATATTCAACTTCATGTCTTAGTGCATTAGCGCTATGATACGTGGAGTTTTGTTCATTCGCGTCTTAGTAGCGTGCTACTATGATACGTTGGTGATATTTTTTATTTAACAACAATAAAAACTTTGTTACCAAAATCGATAGGGGTCAAGTGGGTGTGTTGTAAGGGGGCGACACCCGTATGACAGTTGCATTGATGCTTAGTGCTACTTGCGGTATTGCGTCTTGTGATGGATCTGCGGGTATGCTGCGCCTGATTCGACGCATTCTTGTGCTTCTGGTCGATGGAGGTGTAGCAGCCAGATTAATCAAACCGAAACGGGAATAAATAAGATATACTCCGCTGCTACCATAACGCGGAAGGCGAGAATAAATAAAAAAAAAACATTTTATTTCCTAATTATTCTTGGCTACTGAGATACTGCGGACTGTATATAGATAATTTGACGTTCTTATAAAGAAACAAGAAGCAGCCGCAAATATCATTCAGCGCCACACCGACTTCACACGCCGCTATCGTCACGTATCCGTCGACCAATGGTGAGCCGTTTCTTCAACGCCGCAGTTCGTTTCCTCTTGCTGTTTCGGAGCTGTATTCCACACCGCCGCCGCCCGCCGACTACGCGTGCGCACCGATCTGCATGTCTTATATAGCCCGGTCCAGCGACGTAGCTTCGTGAACAACAAACAAGTCTCACGCCGGGAAACGAAACGTAGATAATTGTATATTTTAAATAGTTTTCATTGGTCATAAAATAAGCAATATAATTGGCTAGGCAAAATATTAATTGTTACCATTGGCAAATCAATAGTGAGCCAGCCATATAAATATAGGCAAGGTTGATGCAAAATATATTCCATTCCGAATCCCATTCGACAGTACATTCATAAACATAAATAGTAGTTTCATTTCTCCACCTTAAAGAAAACTACTCGGAGTCTGTTAATAGTGGACAGTTCGTCTCCACTATTACAGTGGTGACCCCGTACGAACACCGAGGGGGAAGATCCGGTACGAACACCAAGAAGGAACACCCTGCGACGTACCACTACTATTGCACGAACACCGCGAAGGAAACCCGTACGAACACCGAGAAGGAAGACTTCAGTTTATATAAAATCAGTGTAATCAAGCCGTCATTATGGAGCAGGAGGCAAACACATATACATCAAACCCGGTAAAGGAACCAGAAATCGCCGGTATATCTCTATCGTTAAGAATACCACCGTTTTGGAGAGACAAACCACGACTTTGGTTCGTCAGTTTTGAAGCCGCAACGAATGGTTTAAAGAAGAGCCAAGCGCAATTAGCACAGATGGTGATAGCCCAACTTGAGAAACAAGACATCGAACAAATTGCGGACCTGTTGTACAACCCACCAGCAGTCGACCAGTATAATTCACTGAAGGATCGGCTGATCTCCGCATATGAAGAATCCGACAGTCGACAGCTACAAAAACTTCTATCAGAAATAGAACTTGGAGACCAGAAACCCACACAACTCCTACGCAAAATGCGTACTTTGGCGCGAGATAAAGTTCCGGATTCAACACTACGGCTAATGTGGGTAAACCACCTACCACCACATATTCGATCGGTAATAGCAGTCAGCGAAACATTCAGCACGCAGACGAAGCTCGACGAACTGGCACTCCTGGCGGACAAGATGATCGAAAACAGCAGTAGCTCACACATATCGATCATCGAAGGCACTTCAACAAAGGCCAATGATACCCAGTTTCTTCTCGAAGAAATTCGGAAGCTATCATTCGAAGTCGCCGCGCTCAAAGCTTCCCAGCATCATACCTTTTACCAGCAACAGTACAACCAGCGCAATCAGCAACACCGAAGATCACCTTTTCGTCGCAACCGCTCTGCAAGTAGAAGTCGAATAAGCTCAACATCAAGATCCCCTTACTGCTACTATCATCGACGTTTCGGGGTCGAGGCAAGAAAATGCACAGCACCGTGTACATTCAAAAATGAAAATACGAATACGGAAAACTAACTAGTACGCTCGATGCGACGGGATCCAGCGTAACAGCAAAGTCCTACCGTCTTTTCGTCACCGATAAAAAAAGCAAGCTCACTTTCCTTATCGACACCGGAGCAAATATCTCAGTGTTACCGCCGAAGCAAGGACAGAAGTTGAAGCCACTAGATTTTCAACTCTATGCAGCAAACAATACGGTTATTCCTACATATGGAGAAAAAACAATGGAACTTGATTTTAATCTACGCCGACCATTCAAATGGAGATTTATCGTCGCTAAAGTCAGCAAACCAATCATCGGTGCTGATTTTCTTCAACATCACCAGTTGGTCGTCGACATCAAAAATAGAAGAATCATCGACGGGAAAACCAATCTTGCATCTCAGTCTTTTGTACAAGCAACCAATCTGCCCACAATAAGAAGCATAGATGTGCAACAACCGTATCACAAGATCCTCGAAGAATACCCTGGTATCACAAGAATAACTTCAATGAAATTAACACCGAAGAACGACGTTGAGCATTTCATCGACACCAATGGACCACCACTTCATTGTCGTGCACGTCCAATCGCACCACACCTATACGAGCAAGTTCGAAAGGAATTCGAAAACATGATTGAGCAAGGAATATGCCGTCCAAGCAAAAGCCCTTGGTCATCACCACTTCACATTGTACCGAAGAAGAACGGAGAATTACGAGTATGTGGAGATTACAGAAGACTGAATTCTATTACCACTCCTGACCGCTACCCAATACCGCGAGTCAGGGATTTCACTCATCAACTATCAGACAAGACTATATTCTCCACCATCGATCTCAACCGAGCTTACCAACAAATAAGAGTCCGCGATGAAGACATAGAGAAGACAGCAATAATTACCCCAATGGGATTATTCGAATTCCCAAGAATGATCCCAGGATTAAAGAACGGAGGTCAAACTTTCCAAAGATTCATACACGAAGTACTTCATGGACTGGATTTCGTTTTCGCATTTATTGATGATCTCCTTGTTGCAAGCCCTGATAAAGAAACGCACGAAACCCATCTACGCACCGTGCTACAGCGATTAGAAGACAACGGAATCACAATCAACCCTTCGAAATGCATATTTGGACAGCAAGAAGTTCAATTTCTTGGTTTCACCGTCAGCAAGGAAGGAATAAAACCGCCTGCCGAAAAAGTCAGAGCAATCATCGATTATGCAAAACCTAAAACTATCGAAGAGCTAAGGCGTTTTCTTGGGATGATAAATTTTTACAGAGAACACATACCTAAAGCCGCTGAAATCCAAGCACCACTTCACGCCTACCTTCACAACACGAAGAAAAAAGATAAAACGTCAATCGAATGGAACGATGAAGCCACGAAGGCATTTGAAGCTTGTAAAATTGCGATCCAAAATGCAGCTTTACTCGCTCACCCATCACACGAAGCAACCCTTGCTATCTTCAGCGACGCATCCGATCTCTCAGCAGGAGCAGTTCTCCAACAATACAGCAATGGGAAATGGCAACCACTTGGATATTTTTCGAAGAAGTTCTCCGATACTCAACGTAACTACAGTACATTCGACCGAGAGCTACTCGCTATTTACATGGCTATCAAGCACTTCAAAAAAACGTTCGAGGGTCGAAACCTGATCGTTTTTACCGACCACAAGCCATTAACATATGTACTTCCAAAGAAACCATCACTATCGGAAACACCACGAAGAGCAAGACAACTTATTTTCATAAGTGAATTCACGACCGACATACGTCACATCAGTGGAAAGGACAACATAGTTGCCGACGCACTCAGTCGCGTACCAATCGACAGTGTAACGTGCCCTACATCAATCGACTATCATAAGATCGCCGCAGCACAAGACAGAGATAGTGGCAACATAAAACATCTATCGAAGCAAGGTAACTTGTCCATCAAGCAAGTTACAATGCCAATGACGCATCTACCTATATACTGTGAAGCCTCAACGACAACCATGCGACCATACATACCAGAAGAATGTCGTCGCGAAGTCTTCAATGCACTGCACAACATTAGCATCCAGGTGTTAGAACAACAAGAAAACTCATCACTGAAAAATTCTTTTGGCCTGGAATGCAAGCGGATGTTGGCAACTGGGCGAAGCAATGCATTCAATGCCAAAAATGCAAAGTACAAAGGCATACATCAAGTAGTCTAGCTACATTTCCACCCACGGAGAGATTCGAACACTTGCACGTTGACATCGTTATCTCGTAACAATGATCGACAGAACAACAAGATGGCCAGAAGCAATACCTACCGATGATACTTCAGCCGAATCCGTCGCGAAGATAATTTATGAAAATTGGATTACTCGTTTCGGATCACCTAAAACCATCACAACGGATCAAGGAAGGAATTTCGAAAGCAACCTATTCCTCAAACTTCTTCAAACTATGGGAATACAGAAGACGCGTACAACAGCATACCATCCTCAGTCAAACGGAATAATCGAACGATGGCATCGTACATTAAAGACTGCACTCAAAACTCGTTTATCTCAACATACAAAGTGGATTGATGAGCTACCTACAGTGCTACTCGGACTACGAGCAACACCGCGTGCAGACACTAGTCTTAGCGCCGCTCAGCTAACCTACGGCTGCAGCATAAGGCTGCCGTGTGACTTCTTCAGTTCAGCAGCGTCAAACAAACAAGAAATGGATTACAATTTCGTAACTAAACTTCGAGAATCAATTAACAAAGCCTTATCGTTGAAATGCACCGAAATGCAATCACACAGAAATAATAAATCAGTATTCATTCACCAAGATTTGAAAACATGCAAACAAGTTTTTGTAAGAAACGACGCAATGAAAAAACAATTTCAACCTACCTACGATGGGCCGTATAAAGTATTAGAGAGAAATAGCAAGACTTTTAAACTACAAATACCCGGAAGGAAATCTACGATTATATCGATCGACCGACTAAAGCCTGCCTATATTATTAACGAGGATACTGCAGAGGATTCATCATCATCATCAAAACCACCAGCGAGGAAGCTTGAAACTTCATCATCTACATCAACCCAGTTGAAACCTATTTTGAAAACTACGAAATACGGGCGAGTCGTCAAGCCTCCGGTACGCTTTCGCTGGGGGGAGAGTGATGTAGCAGCCAGATTAATCAAACCGAAACGGGAATAAATAAGATATACTCCGCTGCTACCATAACGCGGAAGGCGAGAATAAATAAAAAAAAAACATTTTATTTCCTAATTATTCTTGGCTACTGAGATACTGCGGACTGTATATAGATAATTTGACGTTCTTATAAAGAAACAATTATGTTCAGTTCAGTTCTTATAAAAATACAATTAACATCCTAGTGCGGGTGGTAAGCGGGATTGTTGTAGCAATACGGCTTTCCCGTGGACATCGCACACCCATACCGTGTGTGGGTGACGTCGTAGCGCATAGTGATGCCTCGTCTATCTTTCGGATTGGGATGATGAGTGTGTTTGGTAGCACTTTTAAGTGTAACAGGCATATTCAACTTCATGTCTTAGTACATTAGCGCTATGATACGTGGAGTTTTGTTCATTGGCGTCTTAGTAGCGTGCTACTATGATACGTTGGTGATATTTTTTATATAACAACAATAAAAACTTTGTTACCAAAATCGATAGGGGTCATGTGGGTGTGTTGTGAGGGTGCGCCATCCGTATGACAGTTGCATTGATGCTTAGTGCTACTTGCGGTATTGCGTCTTGTGATGGATCTGCGGGTGTGCTGCGCCTGATTCGACGCATTCTTGTGGTTCTGGTCGATGGAGATAAACAAATAACATCTTAATGCCGGTGGTAAGCGGGATTGTTGTAGCAATACGGCTTTCCCGTGGACATCGCACACCCATACCGTGTGAGTGGCGTAGTAGGGCATAGCGATGCGTCGTCTATATTTCGGATTGGGATGATGAGTGTGTTTGGTAGCACTTTTAAGTGTAACAGGCATACTCAACTTCATGTCTTAGTATATTAGCGCTATGATACGTGGAGTTTTAATGATTTCTTAAATTTACGCGTTTATTCAACGTGGAGTTTTGTTCATTGGCGTCTGAGTAGCGTGCTACTATGATACGTTGGTGATATTTTTTATATAACAACAATAAAAATTTTGTTACCAAATTCGATAGGGGTCATGTGGGTGTGTTGTGAGGGGGTGCCATCCGTATGATAGTTGCATTGATGCTTACTGCTACTTGCGGTATTGCGTCTTGTGATGGATCTGCGGGTGTGCTGCGCCTGATTCGACGCACTCTTGTGGTTCTGGTCGATGGAGGTATGCGGGTGGTGATGTCTGCTGTGATGTATGGGGAACCTTGGGATTGTGTAAGCCCGACGATAGTCGTATTGACGCTTGTTGCGTTCTGCAGCGTTGCGTCTTTGCGATGGTTGTTTAGTGGAACGCTATTCTCAATGGCGCTCTCTGCGTCTTGGTTTGACTCACACCTAAGTAGCTTTGCCCAAGTCGGGTCCCTTCATTACGGGGCTGCAGACTCTCTGCCCTCCATGATGTTTTATATAACAACATAATAATATATCTCTGTAATTTGTTTTGCTGCCTTCAATCATTCAAAGGTGGGACTATGAATGATTGAAGGCAACTTGGTGGGTGAGACAAACATGATCGAAAATACATTTACTCAACGTCAGTGATACAAACCCTTTCTGATAGCGAATTATTACTCTTATCTTATCCTTTTGGCTATATCTGCCGTTGTATTGGTTGGTGGAGCATATGTGTCGACCTCATGCGGGTGGTAGCTGGCGGGAGGATCTGAGGAGACTCTCAAGGCTGCGGCCGAAAGCCGCACAACGTGGAACACCATTCCCTTGAGGTGATCGGTAGACTCATGACACGCTCTGCGGCTAGTAGCCGTGCTGATCATGCAATTGGTGGTGATGCCATACACTTACATCACGTCTGCAGGAGCGGCGGTCTGGCAGGTGGTGGCGCTCACGGAGGGGTTACGGCCAGTGTGCCTATTTGCCTAAACCGTGTGACGTACATTCACTGTGGCTGGATTCGGTCGTATTCTGTTTGGCGTTTACACGCATTGACATGCGCGACTTCGGTCGATGTTTGTGCTTACGCACTATCAAGGGTCCAAGCCTCTTTTACTGGTTCGCCAGTTATTTTGCTGTGGACTACGGTCTAGTTCCCGAATTAACGTTACCTTCGGGGGGCCTGCATCAAAATGGTTGGCGCTCACCGTGCACGCTGTGTGCCACCCCTACATTTTTTAACAAATGTAGGAGAGCGAAGCCCATGTATCGGGTATTTTGTATAAACATATTTTGAGCCTTTTCCGAGCGGGAAGGGATAAATAATATTAAAATAATAATGTAAACCTGATACAAGTGGAATTAGGACGTTTAATGTTCTTAACCTTTCTCGAGCCCTGTCTTAGTGAACGGGGTCCACTTAGCTTACAAGGCACTACCAACAGCTTTCAATTGCTCTAGCGAATATTCATTCTTCCAAAAGACTCCTAAAAGAACTAAGTTACTAAACAAACACAACGTAAATAAGGGTCCTAACTAAGACGATCACGCCAAAATATTACAAACGGCCTATTATTAAACCTTTAGAAAGGTAATTTAAGAAGATCAAAACATATTTTATTTATCCTAGTCACATATATATAATTTTTAATATAAAGGGGAATTAATTATATTTAATCTAATATATTTATTATTGTATGAGAGGGGGGAAGGGTTACAACTGGAAGAAAACAACACGCCCGTAGAATATGCAGTATTACTCAGACACTGCCTTACATCTGGCTACCTATTGTGGAAGGAGGAGTTCTACAAGCAAGTAGATGGTGTGGCGATGTGCTCACCTGTATCTCCCATTGTCGCCGACATATTCATGGAAGACTTTGAGGAGAAAGCCCTGCTTACTTCTCCCATAAATCCAAGATTCTACAAGGGGTACGTAGACGACACTTTCACAATTCTACCTTTAGATAAATTAACTGCATTTTTAGACTGTCTCAACTCTATAAATTCTAAAATTCAATTCACAATGGAGTTAGAGGCAAACAATTCTTTAACTTTTCTAAATGTGTTAGTAATTCGGAATCCTGATAACATCAGGATAACAAAATCCATACTGTGTATAGACAAAGACCCATACAGATAGATATTTAAACGGTGATTCTCACCACCATCCTTCACAGTTAGCTACCTTGGGTAAATGTTTGTTTCAGAGAGCACGAGGGATCTGTGACAGTAAACACCTGGCTGCCGAGCTCCACCATGTCAAGCAAGTTTTGCATGACAACAATCTTCGGGTCCCGCGTCTACGTCACAGTGAACGAGTGAAGCCGGCCACAGTCGAGCGTGTACCTGTTGTTGTGCCATATGTTAGAGGACTGACAAGATTGGATACATCTTGAAGCGCGCTTCCATCAAAACATACTTCAAGCCGCCGAAGAAGATTGGTCAGTTTTTACCATCAGTCAAGTGTAACGTCCCTCTGCAGGATGCAGAGTGTACAAGCTTGATTATGAGTGTGGTCTCTCCTACATAGGACAAACTAAAAGGTCAATTAAAACCCGCGTTAAAGAACATATAGCTGATGTAAAGAATCGGCGCTCCGGGAAGTCTGCAGTCTGTGAACATGTACAGGATCGCCCCCGTCACTACATCAGATTTGATAGACCACAAATCCTCGTTAAAGAATACCGATTCCTTCCAAGGATGATTCGCGAGGCTATTGAAATAAAAAAACATCCTAATTTCAATAGAGAAGATGGTTGAGTGCTACCATCTGCTTGGGATCCTATAATAAATAAAATTAAATCCCAACCCAAGCATACAACTGCAAGACTTCAAGATGTTTAGATCGGAACAAAAGTTAAATTTTTATCTATGGTAACCGCTGTTAACTATGACATTTGGATGTTGAACATCTCAGTCCTCCCCGTGACCATGGTGCTGTAAAGCGCTCGAAACGTCGAGTATTTATAGTTAAATATACGTGATAGAATCCGTAAAAACTAGTTTTATTTCAATGTGTAGTGTTCGCGTAAATATAAGAATCATTATGTAAACCAGTACGGACTGGTAATTGCAAATAAAATACGCCGATTAAAAGATCTAAAGACCAAGCGCGCAAGATATCTAACACCCTTAAATTTCTTGAAGAGATGCCGAGACCATAATCTCATTCCTACGTGTGTTAAAATATCAACCAAAAAGGACATTCGCAGAAGCGCTAAGATCTTAAATCAGGCGAGTAAAAAGTTGTTACGGACGGTAATCCAACAAAAACGTTCCGATCTATATGACATAAATAAATCCATAGATACATTATCCAGTGAATTAAAGAAAGTTTAAATGACGTTTGATTATAATTTTTGCATGAAAACATTAAATAAACGCGAAATCAGTAAATATAACGAATGCAAAAACAAACATATAGAAAAATATCAAAAATTAACGACAAAATCTAATGTCAAACATCCGAATCAATGCCAGAACCAAAAGCAACCATTGACAAACACAGATCATAGATTAATCGCGTTCTATAATCTGTCAAAACAAACACTGGATGATGCAACAATTAAGGTTTTATCCAAAGGCCTCAACTTTGCAGTAACACCACGCAGATTACCGTACGAAGAAATTATCTGTAATGTCGAGGACTGTTTATTTAAAAACAATATGTGGAAGGAAGATTTGTAGGCGATACGTCAAGACATTTCGTCTATGTTACGTCAGTGTTCAGTGCCTAAACCGAATCTTCCCAAAGACGAATTTATAGCGTTAAAGAACCTACGCAATAAACATGAACTCACGATTCTCCACGCAGATAAGGGAAACGCCACGGTAGTCATGGATACGTCAGATTATAATTCTAAAATACAAGAACTTTTGTCGGATGTAAGCATTTATAAAAAAGGTTAAAAAAGACCCAACAAATAGCACATTAAAAAACAACTAGTAACATCGTAAAGAAACACTCCCAAAAATTAAATCTGGACGTAAAATGGATAATACCTACGTGCGCCAAATCACCAAAGTTGTATGGGTTACCAAAAATACACAAGCCCAATACTCCATTACGTCCCATATTAAGCCAAATCGATTCACCAAGTTACAGATTGGCTCAACACTTAGCGAAAATACTCTCACCGCTCAGGGGACATACAAGAGCACACATAAAGAATACCTACCATTTTATCAGCGAGATTAAAGACCTACATCTGGAAGACAATGAAACTATGGTCAGTTTTGATGTGCAGTCATTGTTTACATGTCTTACCTGTTGAAGACTGCATCTAAATTGTAACTAGAAGGCTGGAAGAAAACAACATGCCCGTAGCATATGCAGTATTACTCAGACACTGCCTTACATCTGGCTACCTATTGTGGAAGGAAGAGTTCTACAAGCAAGTAGATGGTGTGGCGATGGGCTCACGTGTATCTCGCATTGTCGCCGACATATTCATGGAAGACTTTGAGGAGAAAGCCCTGCTTACTTCTCCCATAAATCCAAGATTCTACAAGTGGTACGTAGACGACACTTTCACAATTCTACCTTTAGATAAATTAACTGCATTTTTAGACCGTCTCAACTCTATAAATTCTAAAATTCAGTTCACAATAGAGTTAGAGGCAAACAATTCTTTAGCTTTTCTAGATGTTTTAGTAATTCGGAATCCTGATAACACCTTGCGCCATAGATATTTAAACGGTGATTCTCACCACTATCCTTCACAGTTAGCTACCGTGGGTAAATCTTTGTTTCAGAGAGCACGAGGGATCTGTGACAGTAAACACCTGGCTGCCGAGCTCCACCATGTCAAGCAAGTTTTGCATGACGACATGCTTCGGGTTCCGCGCCTACGTCACAGTGAACGAGTGAAGCCGGCCACAGTCGAGCGTGTACGTGTTGTTCTGACATATGTTAGAGGACTGACAAGTTTGGCTACATCTTGAAGCGCGCTTCCATCAAAACATACTTCAAGCCGCCGAAGAAGATTGGTCAGTTTTTAACATCAGTCAAGTGTAACGTCCCTCTGCAAGATGCAGGAGTGTACAAGCTTGATTGTGAGTGTGGTCTCTCCTACATAGGACAAACTAAAAGATCAATTAAAACCTGCGTTAAAGAACATATAGCTGATGTGAAGAATCGACGCTCCGGGAAGTCTGCAGTCTGTGAACACGTACAGGATCGCCCCCGTCACTACATCAGATTTGATAGACCACAAATCCTTGCTAAAGAACACCGATTCCTTCCAAGGATGATTCGCGAGGCTATTGAATTCAAAAAACATCCTAATTTCAATAGAGAAGATGGCTGGGTGATACCATCTGCTTGGAATCCTATAATAAATAAAATTATCTGTGTGTATTCGATCGATAATCTGAGTGTATTCACATTGTTAACGTGGATAGTTTAAAAAAATTAAGTCCTAATTCTGTGTAGACTATAGTTTTTTTTTCTTTCACTATCAATGTCGTGTGCATAAAGATGACACAATTAAATTCACAAAACAAAAGCAGACAGTTTATCATGGGGTTGTTAAATGTTCATTCGCTTAATACGGGTTGGGATGAACTTGTAGCCTCATTTCAGTTGGCTAACTTTGATGTCGTTTGTCTAACAGAGACATGGCTAAAAACTGACTCTGATATTGGTGCTTATGCTATTCCTGGCTATAATCTCATACATAAGCCTCGTTGTGGCCGTGGTGGCGGTGTGGGTGTATATGTGAGGTCTAATTTACGTGTAAAACAACTTAATCATCCCGATTCCATACTTGAACAATTATGGATTGATATTAAAATTAAGCGACATAGTTTATTAATTGAATTGCTTATCGACCTGAGCTTGTAAGTCAAGATATCGCAATCGATGCTCTTGACGAATCTTTATCAATATTTGGATCTAATTACGAGCATGTATTTGTTGTCGGTGATATTAATATAAACTGTATAGATCGTAACAATCATGTAACTCTGCCTAAGTGTTTCGAAGTTCTTACTAACTCTTACAAGCTACATCAAATTGTTAATTTACCGACTCGTATAACGCCACATACTTCGACACTTATTGATGTCATATTTACTAGAGTTAATTTGCAGCCCACATCGGTAGATGTTGTACATAATGATGACTTAAGTGATCATGGACTAGTAATAGCGACAAAAATTTTAGTGTCCCTAATAGAAAACCCCGTACCGTGCAATACAGACCACTGACAGATAATGCCGAATATATTAATAAAGCATCTGCATTCACTCCTTGGGAACTCATACTGGAGTATAATGAACTTAATGATATGGTTAATTTATTCAATTTTCTTATTTTAGACCTAATAGATACTTTTGCACCGGTAGTTACACGTAAATTTAAAAATCCCCCATCTCCATGGATGACTAATACTCTTATGAACATGAGAAATATTCGTAATAAAGCTTGCCGGAAAGCTAAAAAATGTAATTCCGAATCAGCTATTAAATTTTACCAGGACATGCGCAACATATATAATTGTGCTGTTCGTGTTGAGAAACAGGCATATTTTACCCAATTTGTAAATAATAATATTAATAATCCGTCTTTAATGTGGCGGCACATTAATAAAACAATTAAGAACGGTTCTAGTAAATCAATTTCTGAACATCTTTTGGATGCCACAAAACTTAATACACATTTCATAAATAGCATTCCTGTGTTGTCGGTTGACTTAAAACAGTTCGAAAATTTTGAAAGTACTCGTAGGAGTAACTTATCGGAGTTCAATTTTAATAGAGTGAGTGCATCAGAGCTACAGAAGATTATTAAATCCTTTTCTTCTAACTCTAAAGGATGTGATGAAATTTGCATGAATATGATTAAGCTTACATTACCATACTCTTTAGTTGCTATTGAAGCCATCGTTAATAAATCATTGTTAGAAGGAGTATTTGCCGATGTTTGGAAGTGCTCATTGATCATACCTATACCTAAGAAACAGAAAATAGACAGCTTTTATGACCTCAGGCCAATAAGCATATTGCCTGCCTTGTCAAAAATAGTTGAGAAGTGTGCACAGTCACAAATTACTAGCTATCTTAAAAACAATGCCATTCTTCCAGTCTTCCAATCGGGTTTCCGGCAAAAATTTAGCACAACTACAGCATTATTACACATCACGGACGATATTCTTACCGCCGCTGATAATGGAAAAGGTACCATTTTAGTGCTACTTGATTTTTCTCGAGCTTTCGACTGCGTTAATATACCACTTTTACTGGCAAAATTAAAAATCTTTGGTTTTTCCGAAACAGCATGTTCGTGGTTTCAATCATAGATAGATAGATAGATAGATAATTCTTTATTGTACACCAAATCAATACATAAACGAAAGAAGAAGAAAAAAAGATAGTGTCACAATGGGCGGTCTTATCGCTAAAAGCGATTTCTTCCAGACAACCTTTGGATGGACAGGATCGCAAAAAAATAGTAAATTGTGTGGTTTGGTGATGCAGAAACAATATTTATAAAAATATCCTTATTTTATATAATATAATTAGAAATAAACAACAAATAAATACAAAAAAAAATACGAATGTATACTACATATATAAATGGCACGAACTCAAAGATTAAGATAGTGACTGTGTACAAGTTTCTGAAAAACAGGTAAAGACTGGGCGCGTCTCACTGACAGAGGTAGGGCATTCCATAGACGGACTGCTTGGATACTAAACGACTTGTCCATAAATTTGCTATTATGGGCAGGCATTTTTAATGTAAAATTCTCTGATGATCTCAAAACTTTCGAATGGGAATAGTGAAGGAATTCAAAACGATCCTTAAGATAAGGAGGATAGGAAGGATTAAAGAGAACATTGTAAAGAAGTGACAGAATATGAGCATTCCGGCGAAGACGGATAGGAAGCCACTTGAGCTTATTACGAAAACAAGATACGTGATCATATTTGCGCAAACCAAATATGAATCTTATACAAAAGTTTTGAAGACGCTCAAGTTTATCAAGTTGCTTCTCATTGAGATCAAGATAGCTGACATCTGCATAGTCCACAATTGGGAGAAGAAGAGATTGAGCAAGCGCAATTTTAGTGGCAGTAGGTAGAAAATTCCTTAATCTGTTCAACGATCGGGCAGCTGCAAAGAGTTTACGACTAACCTCCTGTATTTGAGGACCCCATGATAGGTTACTGTCAATATAAATTCCCAAGTCCTTCACTTTTTCACTCACAGGAATAAAATTTCCATTAAAAACAACTTGAGGTGCTTGAGATATATTGGATTTTCCAATGATATACGAACTTCCGATGATAATTACCTGAGTCTTTAGGGGGTTAATCTTCAAGCCATATGTTTTTGCCCAATCTGATATTTGCTCAAGATCACTGTTTATGTTGCTAATAGCTACATCTACTTCACTAGGAGAAACATGAGTATATATTTGAAGATCATCTGCGTAAAGGTGGTAGGACGAAGTAATCTTAGTGGCTATAGAATTAATAAAAATTGAGAAAAGTAAGGGAGATAATACGCCACCCTGCGGGACGCCAGCAATGGTATCACACCAAGAAGAAAATGTGTCATCAATGCGAATACGTTGCCGGCGCCCAGACAGGTAACTTCGAAACCAATCAATCACTGTTGGAGATATGTTAAGAGAGCTAAGTATGCCCAGTAAAATTTCAAAATCAACTGAGTTAAAGGCATTGCTAAAATCTAACAGAGAAAGGATAGTTAACTTGCCATTTTCCATTGCAGATCTAATATCTTCCGTAATATTGACTAAGGCTGTAGCAGTACTATGCCCAGGGCGAAAACCGGATTGTAGAGGATTTAGAAGGGAATGATTGTGGAGGAAAGCATTGAGCTGATTATATATCAAGCGTTCGAGAACTTTGGACAGGAATGGCAAAATAGATATAGGACGATATTCCGAAAAAGATGTAGGGTTAGGTTTTTTAGGCAACGGTATGATGTGAGCGTCTTTCCAAGTTGTTGGAAAAACACCACTAGAAATCGAGGAGTTTAGGATATGGCAAAGTATTGGGATGATTATGTCAAGAATCGGAAGGATCATATTACGGCTGATACAATCGCTGCCGATTGCATTCGAAGTAATGGATAGAGTACTCTTCTTAACATCACAAGCAGAAAATTGATTTAGGACAAAAGATGGATGATCAGGAGTTGGAAACGATGAAAGAAAATTTAATGTGTTAAATTTTGTAGTCCCATTTAAGTTGGACGAGGATGAGAAGAATTGATTTAGTATATCAATATTTAAATCTTTAGAGAGTACATTATTACGAGACTTTCCAACCCCCATTGATCTAAGAAAACTCCAGACTTTAGCCGCATCACCAATTTGTACTGATTTATGGATATAGTGGCGTTGAGCGTCCCTACATACCCTATTGCAGTGATTTCGAATAGTGACATATTTTTCCCAGTTTATAGATGTAGGCCTACATTTATATTTTGTCTTGGCTGCAGCTTTTTTATTTAAAATGGATTTTATTTCATCAGTCAGCCATGGTGAAGGGCGATGTCTCATTTTAATTACGCGAACTGGTGCATGTTTATCATAGAGACAGGTGAGGTAAGTCGTAAATATTGCAACTTTATCGTCAACTGATTCTGCATTTAAAACGGCTGACCAATCAATGTTGGAAGCATCTTCGCAAAGATTTTGTATATTCATACCACCAAAACTGCGTTGCAGAAGAAACTTAGACTTAATTTTAGGTGGCCGGACATTATAAGAGAGAAATATAAGATCGTGGTAAGAGAAGGCATCCGCTGAACACTGACCATGCTTAACAGCGAGTTCAGAAGAGGACACAAAGATAAGATCGAGCAATGACGGAGTAGCATTAGGAAAGTGATGAGTAGAATTTAAAGGTAAAATAGAGAGATTAGTGGAATTTACTATAGATCGAAGAGAGGATGAACGTGAGTCTTGTTTAAGCAGACAAATATTAAAGTCGCCCATAATGATCGTGTGCGAATAAGAGCATACATTTTCTAAAATATTTTCGAAGGAAGTGAAGAAGTCAATTCGAGATGAAGGACAGTAATATACCCCCAGCAAAATTTTCGTGTGACTAAGCTTCACCTCAATAAAAAGATGTTCACCTGCATTAAGCGGAGTTGGTTGAGATGACATATCAACAACAGAAAAGGGAATATACGCACGGAGATATATTGCCACACCTCCACCACCGCCAACAGTACGATCATTTCTTATGAGGTGAAAGCCAGGTGAAGAATAATTTGTGGAAGGAAGACAAGGCTTAAGCCATGACTCAGAAACGAGAATAGCATGAATATTCTTAGAATCAAAGGTAGCCAGCATATCTGAGAAGTGAGCCGGAATGCTTTGGGCATTAATGTGAACGACGTTGAAACTATTGGGAACATCAGAAAATTGTGAAACTAGTATTTCAGAGAGAGGCTGTAAGCTAGGGATATTGCCATCATCACTAACTGCAGTTTCAGTATTACTACTAATGTCTAAGAATGACATTACAAAATAACTATTAATGTTTATATGTGAAAAATATAACGTACAATAAGTAAAATACAATTAAAAAATAAGGTAATAAATTTCCTAAAACTAAGAACAAAAAAAAAACGAATAAAAATAAAATAAAAAAGTATTTTAGTGTCCACCTGCCAGTTGAGTGTTTTTATAAATACAGTTTAAGTACATTATCTTACGACACTTTACTACTAAATAGAAAATAAAAAAAGAGGATTAATAATATCAAGGTTTAAGTAAAAGAAAGAAAAAAAATTCAATAAGTGCACAAAACAAACACCGTTATGGGAAACGCAACTGACAATGCGTTTGTTAACATTACGTTGTCGTTAAAGCGCTAACCTTATAATTGTGATATTAGTGTTAACATCATCTGTGGTATAACGTAGTATTCGCAACACAAACTAATAAGAGTACTATAATAACGTACATACAACAATGGCTCGGAAGGGCTGGAACCCAGAACCGTGAAGCCAGTTAAATAAAAATAAAAAAGTCACAACAATAATGTACAGAATACTTTTACTCCTAGCAGATTTAAGATAATGTTACACATTGTCAATAAGTAATGATAATGTTTCGCATTGTCAGTTAGTAATAATAATGTTTCACATTGTCAATTTGTAAACATTTTTATGGTATAATAAATGGAAAGTGGGGTTAATAATTATTATGCTTATTATATGTAGATTCAATGGTTAAAAAAATTGCACAAAACATAAGGTATAGTCTACATACGTCCCACTGCTAGGCACAGGCCTCCCTATATTGATGATGATGAGAGGGTTTTGCACTAGCTTATAACACATTCACAAAGAAATAAGTCTCACAAGATATTTATTGTAATTGTAAAGCATTAAAAAAAAATATGGCATTTAGGCACGGCAAATCCTGTACACTTAACTTAACACTTCTTCACAACGGCGTTTCGCTTGGGCCTCCCAGCTGTAGTTTTCGTTACTGGTTTTGGGCTTGTCTGGCAATCGATTTTGCTGATGTCGTTCAGACAGGTAACACGATGTCTGGTTCCATCAGGTTTCACAATGTATACAGATCCATCTTTGGTCCAGCATTTGGAGATACCAAATTTTTCACGGGCAGCTACAAAGACATCATGCCGAAGCTTGGTGAGAAATTCGGATACTGTGGTACCAGAGCCTTTAAGTTGGGATTTTGCGTACCAGACTTTATCACGCAACCCTACATCTAGGAATTTCACTAAAATTGGCCGAGGCTTGTGAGGAAGCTGTTGGTCTACCCAATCTGTGACAACGCTTAATATCACTGACAGAGACGTTGTCTAATTTCAACTGATTTTGGAGAACATTGGTGACAGCCAAAGCGGTGTCTTCTTTTGCAATCTCTGGTACACCATGAAGCAGTAACATTTTCCTTCGGCTTCGTATTTCCATGCTGTCAGCATTACGAGCAAGTAATTCCATCTGCTGCTGAAGACTGTTTAGTGCCTGCCCTACAAATATCTTGAAAGATGCAAACTCAGATACCAAAGAAGTAGTACTGGTGGATGTGCTGGGCGTTTTCCGCAATTCTTCTTCAAAATCATTCATCCTTTTATGAAACACCTCCATCAAACTGGACATAGTGTTTTTAATTGTAGGGTCCATGGTATAATGAAGAATTGACAGAGGTTATAAAAGTAAAAAGTGTTGTAATTGTGGTTGGATTAAGTAGTAAACACTCACAGACAGGTAGTTCAAGCTAATTTTTCATTACTAGATCTTGAAATATAATATTTTACGAATTATGTATTTATTTTAATTATAACTTGAGAGATTACAGTTTTACGTGTTGCAATCACAACTACCCACATAGAAAAAAGTTCAATCATACTTCTACGGGCGGAGTCAAAAAGTAAAATGCACCAATACTGAAGGTAATATTGATATTTCGGAGCCACTATCAATTTTTAAAGGCGTTATTCAAGGTTCTATTCTTGGCCCAACACTCTTCGCTTTATACACAACAGACATAAAAAACGTAGTTCAGCACTCCAAATATCACCTATATGCCGATGACACTCAATTGTACGTCCATATGTCACCAACAAAAGACAGTATTACAACAGCGGTGTTATAATGATCTAAAATTAATAGAGCATTGGTCAAAGTCTCATGGCTTGCTTCTGAATCCCAAAAAAAGTACATGTATAATTATGGGTACACGTCATCAGGTTGCATCTATCAAAAAAATTGACCCAACTGTCATGATCAATGACGCAACCATACCTAGAAATAATTGCATTCGTAACTTGGGCCTTAATATGGATGAAGGTTTAACGTTTGTACAACACGTACAACAAAAAATAGGAAAATGTTTTGGGTCTTTAAAATCTCTTTACAAAATTCGTTCTTTTCTGAAACCAAACATCCGACTCCGTCTTTGTAATAGTATTGTCTTGTCACATTTGCATTTTTGCGACTTGGTATATGGTTCCTGCCTCTCTCAGAAAACCATAGGGAGAATTCAAAAGGTTCAAAATGCGTGTATGCGCTATTGTTTTGACATACCTAGGACTAACCACATAACTCCTTATCTCCTCAAAAATAATATTTTAAGTATGAGTTACACCAGAAAATTAAAATATGCTTGTTTCGTACACTCATTAAATAATTCGCAATGTCCTCATTATTTATATGAAAAATTATCTCCAAAATTTCGACCAACACGTTTGAGACGAAGGGGTAAACTATTATATATACTTCCAACTTATAAGCGTGTTAAAGCAAAAGGATGTTTCAAATATGCTGCCTCCAAAATTTGGAACAATATACCTCCTCCTTTGCAGGAGATCGTAAATACAAATTTATTTAGAAAGAAATGTAAAGTATGGTTACTTGAACAACAAAAGTTGGAGGCAGGTATGAAGTATTATATATAACTACAGACTTAATTCTTACTAATACCATTGAGAGTCGTTGAAGTTTCTGGTAGGCCCAGAGGCGATTGTCTCCTTTACCTACTACTTACTAAATTTGCATAGCACATATGAATAAACATCTCAGTCTATTCTTTAGTTGTATTACGTCAATGCCAAAATTAGGTTAATATACTGTGTTTTTAAAATAGTCGGCTGTGGCAGAATACCAGCGGGGACCTAAAATCACCACATAGCTGAGTCACAGGCCAGTTGTCTCATTACTGTTATGTTACTGTATGTTTCTAAGTTAAGTTTGTAATGATTTATATTTGTATTTTTTAATAACATGTGTAAACTGAGACAAATAAAAATTTATTATTATTATTATTATTAAATAAAATTAAATCCCAACCCAAGCACACAACTGCAAGACTTCAAGATACCATAAGTTTATTCTGTTTAGATCGGAACAAAAGTTAAATTTTTATCTATGGTAACCGCTGTCAACTATGACATTTGGACGTTGAACATCACAGTCCTCCCCGTGACCATGGGTGCTGAAAAGCGCTCGAAACGGCGGGTATTTGTAGTTAAATATACGCGATAGAATCCGTAAAAACTAGTATTATTTCAATGAATAAAATTTCATATGAAAAATATATACGAAATTTCTCCTCTACAAATAGTTGCAAATTTGGAATTAATCATGATATTTTATGCTCGAAATAACGTTTTTTAACTATTTTACCGAGGTCTATTTAGTTATAAAGTGGAAATTTGTAACATAAGTATTCAAATACAATGTGTACTGGCGTCGACAGAATATCCGCTAACCTAAATCGTCCCGTGGGTGTGCTACCATCTAAACAGCATCTTCTTAACAACAACTAGATGCAAAGAAAAAAAACTGCGGTTGCCAACCCGCCTGCCAAAAGTGGAAACTATGGCAAATAGCAAATACCCCCTCATGAGATTATTAGTGGTGAAGCCAGTACGTTCAGTAGTTGACTTTGATAGATTGTAATGAGAGTAATTTCAGAAATTGTTAGATCTCGTCAACACATTGTCGTCTACTTAGCGGGTATAAGAATCGTTCTCGTTAACTTGTATTACTTTACTTTATTAACCTGTAACCGGTCACTTCAAATTTTCTTCTAAAATGATATTTGTAAGATATTTCAAAATATAAAATAAATATTACCATATTAAATATTATTAGGCATTCAAGAAGGGAAATGGAATATTCATAAACTGCCAGCACATTATTAAAAAAAATCATTATAATTTCGAGAACCCCTCGAAATGATCCATCTTAATTATTGCGATAGCATTTTAAAATTGCCTCACATAGTCATTTCCGAAATAAATTCCAAGTTTTTAATAGACACCGGTAGTAGTAGATCTTTTATCAGTCCCGCAAAGGCTAACCAATATTTTAGCGAATTAAAATACAATGAAACTTTTACCGTAGTAAGCACGCATGCGCAAAGCATGCATGAGGAAATTATTTTTATACCGCTTTCGAAAACGTTCAAAAATAGTCTTCCACATAAATTTTACATATATGCTGTGGACGGTAGGTAAATACGACAGCCTTATTGGGTCAGACTTATTAAAAAAAATGGCAGCTAATATCGATATGTATCACCAAGTCTTGCGAACGCCTAATACTGAAATACCAATAATCTATAACCCTCCTTACGAAATTGACTTAGAACTTCGATGACATAATTGTGTATAGTATATATATTGTATTCTATTATAGTGTATTGGCTAGTCTTCAGGAACATATCGAAAAATTAAAGAAAATTTTTTGATCATCTCAGAGAAACCAATTTAAAAGTCACCCTAGATAAATGCGAGTTTTTTTAGAAAAGAAGTCCTATATCTTGGCATATCACAAAAGAAGATTTAAAACCTAATGACGAAAAAATGAAATCAGTACTGAAATATCCCTTACCGCGTACAGCCACCGAAATAAAAAGTTTTCTCGGATTAGTAGGATATTACAGGAAATTTATTAAAGATTTTGCAAAACTTACATAACCACTTACCTCTTGCCTGAAAAATAAAAACAAAATTGAAATTACAAAAGAATATTTAAACGCATTTGAAAGATGTAAAGAGCTTTTAACAAACGTCCCACTCTTACAGTACCCTGATTTATCACGAACGTTTGTGTTCACTACAGACGCGTCGAACTTTGCCCTCGGTGCAGTTCTATCTCAGGGACCTATCGGTAGTGATAAGCCTATAGCCTTTGCAAGTCGTACATTGAACGATGCTGAAACGAAATACAGCACGATAGAGAAAGAACTTTTGGCAATCGTTTGGGCAGTCAAACATTTTCGCCCTTACTTATATGGAAAGAAATTTACAATCTACACCGACCATCGACCTTTAGCCTGGTTAAATTCCATTAATGTACCGAATAGTAAACTCACTAGATGGAAGTTACTTCTATGGGAATTCGATTAAGAAATAGTATATAAGAACGGGAAACAAAATTGTAACGATGATAATTTATCTAGAATTAGGATAAACGCCTTAAATGATAACGACGATATCTCTATGCAAGTGAATATAGATAAAAACGAAAGAAAACTTCAACATCAATTGAGTAATGTAGTCTCTAAAATTGTACAGCTAAGTCATTCAAAACAGGCAATGGACACAGTAACAGCATCATCGGATTCGGATACTTTAACTTTTTTATACGATACCGTCTCCAACTAGTATCATCATCACAGCCTCTGAAGGACATAGTAGTAACAATACAATACATTCGGATAAAAACGGCACGGCAGGAATTTCAATCCTTCAGGAAGCGATTGGTACGAAACCAAACCAAATACTTGTACATACGTGGAACAGAAATGAATGTTCAGTTAAAAACTTGTCTAGGAACAAACAAAATATATTGGGAGTTCACTTACCTTTAAATAATTTGGAATTAATAAAAACATTCCTGAAAGAATATATAAGACCCAAAATTAAATATTTTTTCTATTTTGAAGATGTCATACACCGTAATCAGTTTTCCGAAGTCACAACGCAATTATTCAAAAAGGATACTATAAAATTTTATGAATGTACTAAGAGAATAGTCTATGTAGAAAATGAAAACGAGCAACGCGAAGTAGTCGTTAAATATTTATTTTATTTATTTATTCTTTTTTGTACACCACAATACAGAAACATCAATATAGTTAAAACTAATTAAAGTATGTACAATAGGCGGTCTTATCACTGAAAGTGATTTCTTCCAGACAACCTTTGCGTAGAGGAATGTTGCAAACAAAAGTTACAAATAGAGGGGGGCATACAAAATAATAATAATAATAAAAAATACAATAATACATACAAATAAAAATAAGTGAAAGTTAATAATATAAAATATCATATAATAGATTAAATGAAAAGAGTACGAGAAAGGTAAAGTAATTTATCTAATAGCGTTCTAAACAATACGATTTAACAAGAATTTTGAAAGATTGAAGAGATTTAGCACGAAGAATATGGAGAGGTAAGGAGTTTCACAATCGCACAGCGATTACGGTGAAGGATTTCTTGAAAAAGGAAGAAGAGTGCAAAGGTGTAGAGAGAGAAAGATTGACGGAGGATCGAAGGAACCGATTAAGGGTAAGAGAAAGATACTGGAAACGGTTCTTTAAATAAAGAGGAGTAGAAGGATTAAACAGCACACTATGCAACGCGGAGAGAATGTGATTATTCCTGCGAAGGCGGATTGGGAGCCATTTGAGCTGTTTGCGAAATTCGGAGATATGATCATATTTGCGAAGCCCAAATATAAATCTAATGCATAAATTTTGAATGCGCTCAAGCTTATTAAGCTCCTCCACGGTAATGTCAAGGTAGCAAATATCAGTATAGTCAAGGACAGGCAGAAGTAGAGACTGGGCGAGCGTAACTTTAGTTGCTGTGGGAAGAAAATTACGTAATCTACGTAAAGAGTTTAACGCAGCAAACATTTTTCTACTGACCTCATTAACCTGTGAGGTCCAAGACATACAGGAGTCAAGATACAACCCCAGGTTTTTAACCTTGTTACTGTAAGTGATTAGAGTGCAGTCAAGTATAATAGGGGGTAGGGAAGACCAGTCAATTTTACCGATTAATCTAGAACTACCGATGACAATGGCCTGAGTTTTCTTAGGATTAATCGTTAAACCATAACATTTACCCCAATTCGAAATAAAATTCAGATCAGCGTTAATAGTGTCAACTGCTTTAGATAGATCTTCAAGAGAGGACTGAGTATAGATTTGGAGATCATCAGCATACAAGTGGTAGGAAGAGGACAAATTATGACTTATAGAGTTAATGAAAATTGCAAAAAGGAGAGAAGACAACACGCCACCTTGTGGTACACCAGCAGCTGTAGTAGTCCAGGTGAAAAAAACCTCTTGCACCTGAATTCGCTGTCGGCGACCAAACAAGTAACTTCGAAACCAGTCAACTATAGTTGGAGATAATATGTTGACAGAACGCAGGATACCTAATAATATATCAAAATCTAGAGTATTAAATGCGTTACTAAAATCAAACAACGTGAGTATGGTAAGCTTTTGTTTCTCCATACCATACCGAATATCATCAGTGATTTGTAAAAGTGCAGTAGTCGTACTAAGGCCAGGACGGAAACCAGATTGCAAGGGATTTAAAAGATTGTGTTTTAAAAGATAGGTGCTTAATTGATTGTGCACAAGACGTTCTAGAACTTTGGAAAAGAAAGGCAAAATAGAGATAGATCTATAATCAGAAAAACTATAGGAATTTGCCTTTTTCGGAAGAGGAACTACAAATGCGTCTTTCCAAGCTGAAGGGAAAAAAGCAGAATTCAGTGAATTATTCAGGATAGACGTGATTATAGGTAAAAGGAGATCAATGAGAGGGATGACCATTTTCCGACTAATGCAGTCACTACCAATCGAATTTGAATGGATGGACATTATGGCTCTCTTAACATCACAACTGTTAAATTGGCTAAAATTAAAAGCAGAGGTGAGCGGTGTGGGAGCTTTTGAAAGAGAGTCCAAAGTATTATGTTTTGCTTTATCGTTAATGCAAGATGCAGATGAGAAATGCAAATTAAGTTGATTGAGATCAAAGTTATGGTGTGTGAGATTTTATCGTAATTTCTCAACTCCTAAGGACTTAAGAAATTTCCAGACCCTAGCAGGGTCAGGATCTTGTACTGATTCGTGGATATGGCGTCGTTGTGCTTTTCTACACAGATTATTGCAACGATTCCGTACTAATCTACACTTCTCTCTATTCAAATCGGTAGAAAGTGACTTGTATTTAGCTTTGGCACCATTTTTAATGTGGATGATTTTTTTTATATCATCGGTCAGCCAAGGAGAGGGAGGATGCTTTACACGCACTGGACAAACAGGAGCATGAACGTCGTAAAGCTGAATTAACAGAGAGTTGAACAAAGCAACCTGTTCATCAACAGTAGATGCATTGACGACTACACTCCAATCAATCTTTACAGCGTCATTTAAAAGCTGCTCCAAATCCAAGTCTTAGTGACTGAGTGAGTTACGCTGAAGTCCTTGACTTAGCTTTAGGGGGACGGATTTTGTATGACAAGTATAAAAGGTTGTGATAGGAAAAAGAATCTGCAGCATGTTGCCCAAATTTAAGAACATGGTCAGGTAAAGACACAAACATTATGTCGAGAAGAGACGGGGCACAGTTCGGGAAAAAGTGTGTGGCAGAAGTAGGAAGAAGTTTTAAATTTGCTGCTTCAATAATAGATTTAAGTTTTATTGATCTAGCGTTGGTTTTTAAAAGACAAGTATTAAAATCACCCATAATAATACTGTGACAATAGATAAGTGTAAGATTGTCAAGAATATTTTCTAACGTGGTGAAGTAGTCGACAGTGAGAGAGGGACTGTAAAAACTCCGAGAAGTAATTTTGTATGACCAAGAATAACTTCGATAAAAAGAAATTCAGCTTCGCTTCCAGTCTGCGAACCATTTGAAACTTGAATGACTGAAAAAGGATTATGAGAGCGCAGATAAATAGCAACAACACTACCGACCCCGATCGGTACGTTCGTTACGAATCAAATGAAAACCTGGAAGCGAGTAGGAAGTTGATGGAAGACATGGTTTTAACCACGACTCCGAAACAAGGATAGCGTGTATGTTTTTGCTATTAAAACTTGACAACATGTCGGGGTCATGAGCAGGAATACTTTGAGCATTTATGTGAATAGCGTTAAAGTTTTTGTTAAATTCAGAAAAAAGTTGGAATCTAACATAATATTTAAGGGTGCAATACTTTCAAAGCTGTCAATACTGCTTAATCCATCAGAGGCAGAATCAAAGGCGAAGAATTGAACTCCGAACACTATCATCTAAAGAAATCATATTAAATTATATCTTGATTATATGTAAAACTAAGTAAATGTGTATTATTATATGTATGTATTATAATATGTATAATTATAGAATAAATAATTCAAAAATAAATAAGTCATCAGTAAACTACCTGCCAGCATTATGCAAAGAAATGTTTAATTCACTTAACGATAAGTGAAGAAACGGAACGTTAACATACCATAGACACAAAAGTGAGAGGTGTTAATGTCAGATGAGTCAAAGTGTCAAAGTTACAGTACGTTAACTAGCAATTATCTACCTTACAATATACTTTTATCACTAATACTAAACATTCCAAAGAAAGATTACAATAACAATTACCAACATACAAGAAAAAATATAACACTAAATTATAAACATTCCAAAGAGAGATTATTAATCATTACATTTTACTATCTAATCTACAATTAACAAGGAAAGTAATGAAGATATGATAATAAAAAGAAATAAAAATATGAAGTCCAGAGAAAAGTTATAACAGCATTACAAAAATTATTAAAATATAAAATAAAATTATTTAAGAAAAAGTTCTATTTTTACCGGCCCTCTTAATATGCTGTGGTGCACTTTTATCTTCGGGGGTCTTATTTGCCTCAACCACAATAGGATAAACGGGTGAAGCAGAAGTAGACCCGTTGCATAATGTGTCAAGCTCAAAGTCTCAAGTTGGTGCCTTGTGCCATCTGGAGTAAAAATATTGATAACTCCATCCCTCCATCCCTGGTCCAACATTTGGTGATGCCATATCTTCGCCTAGCTTCTAAAAAACACTGTGGAGCCTCCTTGTTAGAAACTCAGACTGGGTTATACCTGTGCTCTTAAGTTTGGTTTTGGAGTACCAAACCTTGTCTCGCATCACAATATCGCTGAATTTGACAACCACAGGCCTGGAAGATTTTTCGGAAGGGCGTCCCAGACGATGACAACGGCTTATGGATGTTTTACTGAAACCTGGGACTAGGAGCTTAGTGCTGATAAGTGTACTTATTACGGCGGTAGTATCCTCAGATTTTTCTTCAGGAACTCCATGAAGTAGGATCATCTTTCTGCGGCGACGCATTTCACTACGATCCAGTTCTCTTCCCAAAAGTTCTACTTGATTATGCAAAGATGTTAAAGCAGACAAGATGAATTTTCTAAAGGCATTAAAATCACCTGGTAGGGAAGATGAAGTTGTGGCAGCAGAACTAGATTGTTGCAGTTCCCGCTGAAAGTTATCCATTTGACTTTGGAATGACTTTGACATCTCCATAAGTGAACCTTTCAGTGCTTCCATAGTGAAAGTAGTTGTAAAGTGCAGTGATGTTAGAGAAAATACTTGGAAATAAGAGCTGGTAGGTAGTAATTTATTACATATAAATAATAAACATGAAATTCACACTGCAACTATTTTTAAAATATATTTAAATCTAAGATGTCTAAAATAGTAGTACACTACTCAATTCACCTACCCTCACAGAAAGACTACGGAATTCTATCCAAAATTAGTTCAGATCCCGGTGTGGAATTTAATAATGTACTCTTAAAGGAAATGCTTACATTATACAAAATCAATCTACACATTGGTACTTCGCACAACTCCAACTCTATGGGACTTATCGAAAGGTTCCACTCAACCATTACTAAAATTTACCGTATCGCGAAATATAAACACAAAATTACAGACGCTGCATCATTGATGACATATGCTGTTGTGTCATACAACCATTCAATTCATTCTTCAATAGATCTCACGCCATTTGAAGTAGTATTCGGGCACACTGAATCCAATAGTACATTTTCCGTAGATTTTGATAAGCAGTTCACACAATAGTTAGTAAGGGAACACGCCAAAAGGACAAAATATTTATATGAACATATTACAAATAAATTATTTGACAAAAAATTACAGTAAGACAGAAACAAGCAGGTGAATCTCAGTTCGATATAGATGTAGGTGATACCGTGTTCATAAAAGGTGTTAATACAAGACGGAGTAAAGATAAACCGCGTTACCAAAAGGCTCGTGTCACCGGTGCTATAAAAAAGAAATGTAGTCCCCGTTGAAACTAATAAACGTATCAGAAATGTTCCTATTGAAGACATAAAACGTCCTTCATAGATTATTTCCACTGGTGAACCGAATGATGGGAATCCAGGCATTTCATCTGCTTCGCATTGATAAAAACCCGGGATTGTTACCTGTGGATGAAGGTCATTCGTTTGTTAATTATGATAATTGGATAGTTATTAAGATATTAGATTTAAATTTAATTTTCGAGGAATTAGAATCAAGTATGCTTTGATATTAAATCATTTGATTCAGATTTTATAACAGTTCAATATCAAACCGATTATACTTTGAATCTTACCATCGACAAATTCAAACAATTAATTCCTTCAATTCAGAATTAAAAGAGGTCTCCTCAATCCAATTGGCTCTTTGATAAAAACTATCACAGGTAACTTAGATAATGATGACGCTCTTAAATATGAAACATTAATAAATAAGTTACATGAGGAACAAAATACAATTAAAAATAGAAGAACAATAGTTGCCGAAATGGTGGGCTCTTTTACAAACGTGGCAAATTCTACTAAAAGCAATTTTATACGAATAGAAGATAGTATTCAAAATATTAATCAAACTTTAATCAAATCCAATTTTAGACAAACTATTACCAAAATTATTCACCTTTATAATATCTTTCTTGATAACATTCATAATTTATATTTCCATTTAAATGAAATCGAAACAGCCATTGCTTTTAATAAAGTTAACATACTGCATCAATCAATTATTGATACGGAAGAACTTATAATATTGTTGAAGGAAATAGAACAAACTGATAAATTAGTGTTTCCTGTTACTTACGTAAATATTGTAAAATTAGAAAGATGTATCGAGATAAAAGCCTATATAAAACAAAATCAGATAAAATTCATTATGAGTATTCCACTAATTAGAAACGAAATTTTTAACTATTATAAATTAATTCCCTTACCTGTATTACATAATGGCCAGACGACTCTCATCCTACCTAAAAATCCTTACCTACTTGTGAAAGGGTTGAAAGCAACACCACTCTCTCAGTCATATCGCAAAGTCGACGAACGTCGATTTCTGTGTTACAAGAATGACATACAATCCTTCACCTATGACAACTATGTCATAGAAATCATGCAGTACATGCACAAATATCTTAAGTTGGCACCTGATTCCTACCACGCGTGAAAATGTGAAGATATACCTCATATAACGAAACCGCTGGATAGTTTACTCAAATACTGAAACAGCCATGACTAAATTCTGCGACAGTGAAGTAAGCCAGGAGATTCTACTAGGAACCTATCTCTTGACTATGGATGATAACTGCAAGGTTAAAATCAAAGAATACGAACTGAAAAGACATCAGAGGGAAGGTAAAGAAATAACTTACCATAAACAGCCAATGATAAACTTACCAAAGATATTATTCGACCCGTCAAGTACTCTGAAGAAACCTATGAACCTCGATGGAATTAATATAGCAGACGTACAGTTTCTGAACCTATTACTGCAGAGAAGTACGGGAGAAAGTAGTAATAGTGAGTTAAGTGAAAACGAAAAAGTGAAATTACTAATAAAAGTGTTAGCTTAGTGAACATTACAATCTTAGTTATAATTTTAATTATTTTAAGTATTATTTTTAAACATAAATTGACTAAAATCTGTAAAATTTGGAAAATTCGGAATAATCCCGAGGTTAATCCCGAACTTGTGGAGGGAGGAGTTATATCGCCTCAATCCGCCCCTGGCGCAATATTCGAAACAACCACATCAGCATTTTCGGAAGCCAAGTTAGATTTCTGTGTATTGTAAGACAAACAACTCCCACACATATCCCGTGACGATATGATAATAGTTTAGACTTATTTTACTAACATTACATTTGATTCATTCTATAACTAACCAACTTCGGAAGAACATTAAATCATTTTATATTTTAAATTGTGTTTTTAAAAAGACTTTCCAGGTCCGTCGCAATTTAAGTAGGTATTTATTATTATTTCAGCTTGTATTTTTCATCAATAGGTGATGGTATCACGTACAATGGTGATGTAGTGTTTTTATAGGATAGGGTGACAAACGAGCACACAGTCCCACTGATGGTAAGTAGTTGCTGCGGCCCATAAACATCTACATCTATCCTCGATTACAAATCAAAATGCCGATGCGTTGTCACGCGTGAGGACTAAGATAAAATGCTTTGTTTCCAGTAAAATGGGTCTCCGGTTCTCTATACTCACCATACGAAATATAGCAGCATTAAGCTACTATTTCACGCTGGTATTCTGTGTGAGCGTGGTCCTTCCCCGGTCGAGCCGACCCATTCGTGCTACAAATATACTAGTAACATAGTTGAATTGAAATAAAAAATTGAATAACATAGATTAGGTTAGAAAAATTCTCACTCTTGCCTCGAAGATACTTATTGTCCGATAAAAGATACGTTCGGCATGGCATGACAGATACTGGTAAACAATTCCTACTATTTACTCCCTTGATATACGCATTATGGACGAAAAGAAAAACTGTTTATTTTTTTGCGTGCAATATCCATAGCAAACCGCTAAAATATAACCTCCGTGGGTCAGTTTCTCCAAGGATAAAATGTTGAGGTAAGAATTAATAGAAAGAGTAGAAAATCTTGAGTCCGACTGCTTGACGCCTGTACGGTGCCTGACAAAATTTGTTTGACACATTTGATCAAATGCTACCGGTTTGCATTTTGCATCACCAGCCCATATGTGAAAGCAGTTTTAAAAATAACTGCATTTTACTAAATGAGTATTAAAGTATATATATACAGTACTTACTTATAAAAAAACATTTTTGAAATGTTTGTCCATTTGTACGTTTGTTCTAGCTAATCTCTGAATTGCCTGGAATGACTTTGACTCTTGGTCTCACTAGGGTTGAGACCGCTAGATTAGTTTATTTCAGTTAATTCCATAGCATTATTTCATATGGGATTTTGCAATGGGGAAGTGCGGCTGATTTAGAAACTATTTTTGTTTTGAGGAAGAGGTCTATAAGAGCTATTTACAACCTAAAACCGAGAGAGTCTCTTAGAGAAAAATTTATGTTAACTTTATTTCAATATATAAAAAATATATATATATATATATATATATATATATATATATATATATATATATATATATATATATATATATTGAGGGTTATTATAACATAAATGAATACATGGTTGATAATAACCCGCGGGAATGAGGTGGTCACTTCCAAGCTATTTCTAAAATAAAATTAGTAAATATTTTGTAACTATTGACATCGTAGAATTTATTTTAAAAAAGGTCTCGCTGGGTTTATTGCTTGTTCTTTGCAGAACAGAGGTTTTTTTTCCGAACCAGTGGTAACGTAAAAAATTACTTTCAAAAATAATTAAATGTAATCTAGATTGAATAAAAATATTCTAATATATTTATTTTTTGAGTATGAGTAGTTGTCATGGCTGTTAGACAGCCATAATGTAGCCTCATAAGTGTCATAAAGTCAAAACATCGGTTATTCATCTGTCAAATATGATGATTATGCTCTAGACTTATGTCACCAATTAAAATGGCTATATTTGAATATTAGACATTGACTTATATATTACTAGCGTAAGGACCGGGCCGACCTAAAAACTAAAACGGACCTGTGTGTTGACCCTAAAATTACAGTTTAGGGCCAACGCGAACCGGTCGACAGTGGTGCGCGAGCAGGACAGCTTTGATTTTTTGACAGATTGCCTGTCAAAAATATGTCTATTTGCGTGGTAAAGGGATGCAAAATTACGATACAAAGATTTAAAAGAAACATGGGATATCATATAATCGGTAAATAAACTTATATTAATTTTGTTACAATTAAATTATTATTTAAACGCATTTTTAAAGTATTATTTTACAGTTAGTTTAGTTACGTTACCAAAATTAGGCCACGATTAGATTCAGACCCTCAAAAATATTGTACATAGAAAACAAAATAATATACTATTTTAAATATATACTATAATGTACAATTTTTTTTCACGTTTGACGTTTCATGTTTCTTTTTTCATCGATTGACCAGAAAGGGAGCTAATTCTAATTTTATTAAAAAAACGCGGTTCTCATGTACAATACAGAAATTCTCGATATCGTAGGGTTATTATTAAAAAGTAAAAGGACCCAATATTAATACAAGTCGACCTTTAAAAATTATGGTATTTTCGCTCAGTATTATTACGATACTATGTACTACAAACTATGAAATAATGGTACAATTAGGATAATTATACTACGAAATCCGACCCTGGTTACGTAGTGTTTTGATATGTTTGTATTATGACATATGCGCTACTTTTTCTTGTATGAAAAAGTTATGAGTAAAATATTTAGATGGGCCTATCCTTCCTTTTGAAATCATTGATATTAGATTCCTTGTTTTATTGATCAAGTATATTAAAATTAAGACATTTAATACCATTGGAATTCCAACTAGTAGGAAAAACAAAATAAAATAATTACGTAGCTAATAGAAAAGACAATTAATTAACACCGACTAGTCTCAAGGGAGCCAGTACTAAAGAGATATTATTTCTACTCTCCATTTAGTCACTTGTAAAGAGAAATATTAGCCCAGTATTTTATTAACCTTCTTTTATTAGCGTTTATAAACCAATGAAAATTATTTTAGTTGCGGCATATTAATCATATACCTACCTACCTAACGTAAAATTATTATTGAAAGCTTGAACAATTCATAGAATATAAGTTATCAAAATCATGACTTCAATTCTTCTTTAATAACTAATCTAATCTTGTTCTTAGGCTTGTAATATCTTATAAACGGATCATAACATTATATTTATAAATTTATGGAAATCTCAATGTATCAATAATAATCTCAAATCCTTTGATTCTAAAAAAACATTATGCTGAATGGATAAAAATGGAATAGGCAAATACTTGTAGTATATTCAAATTAAAATGTTTTATTCGAAAACTCAGAACTATTTACAGATAAATAAAGGCTAGTAAGTTTACTTATTTAGTATTTATGTTAACAAACTAACTAATTTTGTTTCTGGCGCAGCCAGCGGTAACGAATTTAATTTGAGTTATAAAATATTACAAAGCCCAAAGGATCAGTAAGTTTAAGTGGCAATGAACGAAAAATAAACTTTAAATATCCATCCATTTATCACATTACACAATTTATATAATTTAATAGCTTATTGCGAGATTTATCTGCTTTATAAAAGCTAATTAATAAAGCTTATTATTTCTCAAAATTATCTACTTAATTCAGTATCATGTTCAGTACTGTATTCTTGCTTATGTACACAGGTAAATTCGCGTTATGTGTATATATGCTGTATGCTGTACATGTTTTAAATTAATGCGTCATTGTTGGTTTTTGATCGCCATCTTAGTTCCATCATATTGAATTTTTTTATCGCCAGTAGTTAGTTCTAGTGATTCCCTACAACATGTGTTCGAGCACCACCAAATTATTCTCAAACTTTGCCGAATTATAACTCTTCAATATTATTATGGTGACAATCTTGTTTGTCGCCATTTAGACTTCACCATCGCTATAATTTTCCCAGGGTCTATAGGTCGATATTAGTTAAGACGCGACTCCGTTTAGTCTTACCGTTTAGAAGAGTAGTAGTACACCATCTCCTTGAAGAGCTAAACGCGGACATCATTTTATTCGTATTCTTCATCATTTGATATCCACAGTTTACGACGGGCTGTTTACCACAACTCCAAGTCTAATAATAATAATAATGGCACGAAGTTCCAGATCCTAAACCTTCATCTATTTGGGGTTTAATTCCTGCGGTTGGTTGGTTTCATATCATGGGAGTAATATCCATTCATGAGAGTAAATAACAAATCATAGTTGGCCATCTTTGAGAGTCCACCATACTGGATTTAGAATGACGTCATTTAATTTGTATATTGTTTTCAGCAAACCCTTTAATTTTATATCCAAATCATGGGGGTGCATAAAAAACGTAGTCCGCTATCTTTTGGTCTCCACCATATTAAATTTAGGGTGACGTCATTTTATTTTTATCATGGGTGCTCACTCCATAGAAAATAAATTGACTGCCATATTGAGCCATCCGTCATATTGAGCCATACGCCATACGAGCCATCAGCCATATTGAGCCATCCGCCATATTAAGCCTTCCGCCACAGTGATCCATCCGCCATACTGAGCCATCCGTCATATTGAGCCATCTGCCATATTGAGCCATGCACCATATTGAGCCATCCGCTACATGGGATTTAGTATGACTACTTAGCTAACCACTCATTATCATCCAAACTAAACATGTATGCGAAATTTCAGTTCAATCAGTTGATGTAAACCGCTTTAAAACTCATTTGCAAAATTTGACCGTAACGAACATACATTTCAAGTATAAAAGCTTATAAAAAGGATTTTACCTTTTAGTGTTGAAAATGAAATAATAATATTAGAATCGCTTTGTACATAAAAACTTTAATAAATGGAATATATAGAATCATTTTACGAGTACGTAACATTGTAAACCAAAAAATATATATTTTTTTATTATAAATTGTATAAACTGACTTCAAATAACTAAAAATAATAAAATAACTTCATATTCTAAAGTTGATGCAAAGAGAACATAGTGTATCTTATAAAGAGGCGAGGTAAAGTATCTAAAAATAATATTAAAATACATTGTTAATTAAAATTTAATATAATTAAAATTTTTTAGATGTTTTTATTTTTTGGGTTTATCAACTTTCTCTGCTACAAGATTGTAATCTCATTTGTAGAAATTCAATTCCATAATCATCAAGGTTGGAAGGTGAACTAGCAATTGCAGCACCAGACCTTGGTCTTGATATTATAATAATGTCCTTCAGACTGCACAGGACAGGATTAAAGTGCACAAGTACAGATGCACTCGCTATTCCCTCACTATTCCGACGGGACAGCAAACCAGAAAGAGATCTGATGCAATACCAACAACTTATTACGTGCTTTCTGAAGCACGGGGTC
The DNA here is from genome assembly GCA_907164705.1 of Parnassius apollo. Classification (NCBI taxonomy): domain Eukaryota; kingdom Metazoa; phylum Arthropoda; class Insecta; order Lepidoptera; family Papilionidae; genus Parnassius; species Parnassius apollo. Next base: position 16,308,567 of record CAJQZP010000693.1, read on the forward strand.
AAAACAGCGTTTACTTCTTGACTCTGTGAAGAGAGTAAGAATTTATTGACAGAAAAACTCAAATACAGATTTTTATTAGCTTGACCAATGATTCGAACCCGGGACCTTCAGCTCAGCCAAATTCAGTCTAAGAACGAGGTAGTCATACTGGGTATTTCATTTTATGTCTGGTATAAATGATTTGGTAATACCAACGGCTATAGGTATCCTTAAACATTGATAAATAATTTTAAATATGCACAAAGTTTTTTTTTTGTTTAAGTTGCCTAAAATATAGGAATGGCTAAAAGAAAAGTCAGTTTTGCACGACAGAGTGTTACCAACATTACAATGATTAAATGTGATCGTTGTGAAATACACATAACTAAAATAACTCCCAGATCAGAATGCAGCAAATGCAAAAAAAAATGTACACGCAACCCAGGCCTGTAGTAATCTTTCGGATAAGCTGATTGCAGCATTATGTAACTTAGATAGCTTGGAATGGACATGCAAGGATTGTAAATATTGCACACTGTGAGAAGATCGTTATTATCCCAGAAAAAGAACAAGAAAAAGTAGAACAAAATAAACAAACTCAAGATCTTTGCTGTTCTAAGCAACATTAAAAAGTTACTGAAGGACATTTCAAAGGAAGTAGGAGTCACTATAAGGCGCGAATTGGAGCCAATCAAATCTTTTATAAGCTACTGTCACGAAAAACTGGGTGAGGTTCTGGACAATATGGATATTCTTAAACGTAGAATTATAGAATTAGAAACAAAAAAAAATTACATTAAACAATACAAATAATAATTTGAAAAAATGAATAAGTGCACTAGAACAAAAAATAGGAGAATTGGAACAAAACTAATACAGTAACAAAAATATCGGGTATAGATAGCATTAATCATCATCATGTTACTACAATATTAGCATCCAAATTAGATATGGATGAGAGTTCAGTTAAAAGCTTAACAGAGATAGAAGGAAGAAAAGTAAAGGATATGGATATCTGGTACTGGAATTAAGTGATGAAACAGAGAGTGAGAAATGGATACAAGCCGCAAAAATGAAGATGTTAAAAATGATATTCTTCTGAATGCGTCTATGATATATGATGAGGGTAAAGAAAGAATTATGTTAAGATGCGCACTCACAAAGGCAAATAAAATAAATCTGTGGAATGCAAAAAAACAATTAGGTTTCGAATACAAATACATATGGTTTAAAATTAGAAACATTTTCAAGCCAAAAGGAGACATAGACAAGGTCATAACCATTAGGTGCGCCGAAAACATCCAAAAACTAGCAAAAAAACCACTATTCAGTCCCAAAATACATAAGAAACGGAAATAGGTAAGGGTAAAATTTAGCATAATTATACTTATAAGTAATAATAATAATAACAATCATAATTGATTCTCTCACGAATATCTCAGAAATATACAACTGTGTTAATTTAAATGATTTCTGAAAACTTACCTAACTTACCTTAAGGTAAACAAAGATTCACTTAACCTAAGGTCTATCATAAAAAACTTTGCAATGCTAAAGGAATGTATAAATTTTAGTAAAATTAATTTAGGCTGCATTGCCATAACAGAAGCCAACATATCTACTGAATTACTGTCTATGTTTCATATCTATGGCTATGCAATTCATAGTATCTTAAGAACTAAAAGAAAGGGGGATGGGATAATTATTTGCGTACGTAAGAACCATAAGTTTGAAATTAATAATAACAAAACATTACACTGTGAAGTGTCGACGAGGGTCGCGTACCTGATACTCAGAATCACCAAACGGTATTCGCTGAAGGTCATTCAGGTTTACGCACCAACCTCGGCACATCCCGATGAGGAGGTGGAGGAAATGTATGAGGATATTTCCAGAGCCATACATTCCTCCAAAACCCACTACACGGTGTTGATGGGAGACTTCAACGCAAAACTAGGCACAAGAGAAAGCGGTGAGCTGAAGGTAGGGAAATTTGGAGTAGGGCAACGGAACCGAAGGGGCCAGCAGCTGGCCGACTTTATGGAGAAAGAGGGACTCTTTATGATGAACTCTTTCTTCCAGAAGCGGCCCCACAGGAAGTGGACCTGGTCGAGCCCCGACGGTTCGACAAAAAATGAGATTGACTTCATTATGACGACCAGACGCCAACTGTTCAGTGATGTCTCAGTGATCGCAAGGGTGAAAACTGGCAGCGATCACCGAATGGTTAGAGGCACACTGAACCTAAACGTTAAGTTGGAGAGGTCTCGTCTAATGAAGTCAACGCTCCGTCCGCCTCGTGCTCTAATCCAGAATCCCGAAACCTTTCAGCTCGAGTTACGTAACCGCTTCCAGTGCCTAGAAGATTGCAATGCAGTGGACGATATGAACGACAAGCTCGTGGAAACTGTCCATGCGGTCGGAGCTAAGTTCTGCAAGACCCGCCGCAGAAGAACACAAAAACTCTCCGATCACACTCTTAATCTCATGGCTGTTAGACGGGAGATGAGGCTGCAATCGTCAACAGATTTGACAGCATACAGGCAACTGAACAGACAGATCTCCAAATGCATGCGGCGAGACTTACGCAACTTTAATACTTCTCGTATTAAAGAAGCGATCGAGCGGAACCAGGGCTCCAAAGTCTTTGCCAGAGATCTGTCTGCCAGAAAGAGCCAACTGTCAAAGCTGAAGACTGAGTCTGGCAACATCGTTTCCGGGACACCTGAGATTTTGAGTGAGATTGAGAGGTTCTATGGGCAGCTGTACACATCATCGTTGGAGCCACACGTAAGTGTGAGTAACGATCCAAGAGCAAGTCTTATCCGACACTATTCCGATGATATCCCGGACGTCAGTTTGAGCGAGATTAGAATGGCTCTCCACCACCTTAAAAACGGCAAGGCCCCGGGCGAGGATGGAATTACAGCGGAGCTTCTGAAAGCGGGTGGAAAACCGGTACTTGAAGTCCTTCGGAAGCTCTTCAATTCCGTCCTCCATGGTGGCACTACTCCGGAGGCGTGGAGCAGAAGCGCGGTGGTTTTGTTCTTTAAGAAAGGCGACAACGCTCTCTTGAAGAACTACAGACCGATTTCCCTTCTGAGCCGCGTCTACATGCTATTTTCGAGAGTCATTACGAATCGTCTCGCACGCAGACTCGACGACTTCCAGCCTCCCGAACAAGCCGGTTTCCGAAAAGGCTTCAGTACCATAGACCACATACATACCCTGCGGCAGATTGTACAGAAGACCGAAGAGTACAATCTGCCACTTTGCCTGGCATATGTGGACTATGAGAAAGCCTTTGATTCCGTCGAAATTTGGGCGGTGCTACAGTCCCTTCAGCGGTGCCAAGTTGACTGTCGGTACATCGAAGTGCTGAAGTGTTTGTACAGTAGGGCTACGATGGCTATCCGAGTACAGAACCAGAGTTCGAAACCTATCCAAATGCAGAGAGGTGTAAGACAGGGTGATGTTATATCCCCGAAACTCTTCACCGCTGCGTTGGAAGACGTTTTCAAGCTACTGGACTGGAAAGGATACGGTATTAACATCAATGGCGAGTACATCACTCACCTTCGATTTGCCGACGATATAGTCATTATGGCAGAATCGCTGGAGGACTTAAGCATTATGCTCAATGACCTCAATAGTGCCTCCCAACGGATAGGTCTTAAGATGAACATGGACAAAACAAAGATCATGTTTAATGTCCATGTCACACCTATGCCGGTAGTTGTTGGGAGCACTATGCTCGAAGTTGTTGACGAGTACGTTTACCTGGGACAAATAGTCCGACTAGGTAAGTCCAACTTCGACCGAGAGGTCAATCGACGGATTCAACTCGGCTGGGCAGCGTTCGGGAAATTACGACATATCTTTTCGTCAGGTATACCTCAATCTCTAAAAACTAGATTGTACAACCAGTGCGTGTTGCCAGTGATGACTTACGGATCTGAGACGTGGTCCTTCACTGCTGGCCGTATGAGGACGCTTAAGGTCGCTCAGCGAGCTATGGAGAGGGCTATGCTCGGAGTTTCTCTGCGTGATAGACTCAGAAATGAGGATATCCGCAGTAAAACCAGAGTGACCGACATAGCCCAACGGATTAGTAAGCTGAAGTGGCAATGGGCCGGCCATATAGCTCGAAGAACCGATAACCGATGGGGAAGAAAGGTTCTCGAGTGGCAGCCTCGTACCGGTAGGCGTAGTGTAGGGCGACCCCCCACTAGATGGAGTGACGACCTGGTAAGACATGCAGGAAGTCGATGGATGCAGGTGGCTCAGGACCGTGCTTTGTGGCATTACTTGGGGGAGGCCTATGTTCAGCAGAGGACTTGTGAAGGGCTGTAATCATGATGATGAATGACACTGTGAATCACTCATATGCAAAACCACCACCCAAAATAATTTGCAAACATCATTGCATTGCAATCTTTGTATATTATATAGACGACGAATGAAAACAAACACTTGTTTATTGAGGAGTTGTGTCACATGTTAAAAGATAATTTTGCTAAAAACATAACTTAACCATATTGGGTGATATGAATATCAACATTAAATGTATTACACCCATTCAAGAATATTATCCTAGTAAAATAGCTGAGTACAGTCTAACGTGTGCGATAACAGATTACACAAGTATAGACAACAGAAAAGACAAAATAACTAAAAGTTGTATAGATCACATTATGTGCGACCGCGCACGTTAGACCTGTATTCGGGGGCTACTGGTACTGTATTAGCCGATCATTGCATGACCGCGCTAACATGTGTTAAACCTGTTTCGTACACACAGGATGAATTTAAAAATATTATTTTATATGACAACAAAAAACTTCACAGAATGCTGAACGGAATAGACTGGTTGCTGTTTATTAATATGCAATGTCCTATTAATATAAACAATTTTATCAAAACAAGTTTTATGGAATGCCACAGTAAATATCAATTAATAAAAAATAAAACAAAGTAGCAAACGAAATAAAGAGTATTGGATAAATGAAGACATCATAAATATGTGTAAAACTAGAAATAAATTGTTTACTAAATGAAAAAAATGACTCAAATAAGACTAGAGTATAATACGAGTAAATATAGAAATAAAACAAACAATTTATTTAAAAAAAAACTAGAAATAATTACTATTGTCAAAAATCAATAAAATATGACTAATCCAATATGTATTTGGAGAATTGTAAACAAACTTTGTGGCAAAGTTACCGAAACACTAGATGAATCGTTAAATAAATCATTTAACTTCAAAAGTCAAAATAGTAAATCAATTGCTGATAATTTTGCTACTGAGTTTGATAGAAACTTAAAAATACAATACCAAAATGCACCATTAAAACGCTATTGGAAGATTTGTACACAAATCCAGTAGCTAAGTTTATACTCATACACTTTCAAAAAGCAAATACAAAGCAAAACAAAAAAATATAATAAAAACACTTAACGCAAAAAAGTTACCAGGTGCAGATGGAATTCGTACGATTGACATTAAAGCTATATAGTAGTAATTGTCAAGTTAACTAATAGTAGTATCGAAACAGGTATTATATATTATATAGAAACAGTATTTACAAAAGTAAAATTCATGACGATTACAGTAATTACAGGCCTATTACTCCCAATGAATTATAGAAAATTATAAAAAATTATAGAAAAAATTATATTCATTCAGCTTCCTAGCTTTTATCAAAAACATAAAATTATTTCATCATCTCAATACGGATTTCAGCCTGAAAAATCTACTACACAGTTACTGTCAAACTTTACAGGCGAAGTAAACAAATGTCTAGATGAGAAAAACATGTATTAATTGCATTCATCGATTTAAGTAAAGTACCTTGAAACATAACATTCTTACAAGAAAACTTGAAAAGTCTGGTATTAGGGGACCCTTCCTAAGATGGTGTAAAGATTATGTTACCAATCGGTATTTCCAAGTAAAGATAAAAAATAATTAAAATATTAAAATGCCTATGACTACTGATACGGCGCACAAGGCTCAATTATAGGGCCACTCCTTTACGTAACATACGTAAATGAATTAGAAAATATCATTAAAAAAATGTAGTTTATACCAGTATGCAGATGATACGTGCCTTCTGTCAGAAGATAAAAATGTGTATTTAGCCTAGTCTAGTCTCTCTATGTGGGCTCACGATCTAGGACTTAAAGAACCTAAGAAATATACAAAAAACTAAGATACTACACATTCATTCTAGTCATATCAAGAACATCATGCCAGTCAGCATAATTGCTCATAGTCATATTTGTTTGCACAATATAATAACCTATTTCTGTAAAAAAATCCCACTTGTTAAGTATCACACATACTTAGGACTGATCAAAAATGATAGGGAGATCTGAAAAAATCATATTGATTATGTTGTGTGTAGTAAATTAAAGGCAATCCTTGCAAAATTTCATATTATTCGTAATAAAGTTCCATTTAAAATTCGTCTAAGCCTATATAATGATCTAGTGGGATCGATAGTATCATATAGTCTTATTAGTTATCCATAACCGTCCATGGACGAACTTTCTGCGCTTACCTAAATAAAATATACAGCTTACAAATAAGAATTTTAAAATCTATAATGCCTCAATATATTAAGGAAAAATATCGAAATGGTTACTCATACCTTTTCACGTACTGTAAAGTTTTACCCTTAAATAAAAAGTTGAAATATCCCCCAACCCCAAGGGAACACAGTTATAGTACTAGGAATAAAATACCTTATTCACTAATTAGAACTAATAATTACTACGGTAAGAGGACACGTAACTTTTTTATACCATATTTACTAAATTCTACTCCTACGGAGATAAGAAGCCAGCTAAGAGCACAAAACTTAATAATTTTTCGTATAATAAGAATTAAAAAAAAGCTATATATTACTTCAATGAAAATCATAACGAGCTATATTTATCTATGATTAAAAGCTATGTTAAAATGGACAAATAAACAAAACGTGTAACCAAATAAATTACATTAAAAAATATTCCTTAAAAAATACACACCGCGTGTACACGCATAAATAAAATGATACAGTATATCGTATAGGCAAACAATCGAAGACAAAAATATCATTTTTACTTCACTATTCCAGGTAAACAATACCAAAAACTACCCTACCTTCCCCACAAAAAAAGTATAATTTAAGAAATACCTATAATATGTTTTATATAAAATTTTAATGCCAAAAATGTTTGTTACATAGTACTTCATAGCTAGTTTAAGTAAAAGTTAATTTCAATGTTATGTAAATAATAAGCTAAAGTAAAACAATGTATAAGAGTAAACTGTGCAGTGCCAAGACAAACAAAAGATGTTTAATGGCACGAAGAAATTGTTTTTGTAATTCAAACTGTTAATTTGTTGAAATAAAAAAAATCATGAAAATTTTTAAATATTAATCTATGCGTGTAATTTTACTCTGAGATTATCGAAATCCAAATGTGAGTAATTCAGTTCTAATTTAACTAACATGAATAACTTAAGACGTTTCGACATAATCAACCTTAACTAAGGGGTCTCAACGATGTTTGGTAGGCGAACTGGCGATCACTGGTCGATTGGTTTCCGGCCCGGGAGTTGTACAGTAACAAGATGGCCATACTGCTATTTATTGGAGGTCATAAAAACTCACCGTTATTTTCACTGTCGCCTTTTACGACATCCACGGGACTGGATGGGGGGATGGAAACTGTTAAGTCATTAACTCGCGACGAAATAAGTTTTCCTTTCGAACCATAAAATATCCATAAAGTCGTACGAGTACTACGCGACACATACATACATAAAATTACCAACTACTAGTATATACAATAGACCATGGATAATTTTAAATAGGAGCTATTTTTTTTAAATTAATTTATTATTAAATATAAAAAAAAAATTGTTTTTAAATATACATATTCCCGCATAACTTTACACAGTTTGTCTGAAGGAACATTTGAGTCTTATTTACTATAATAAGTAATATTAATGTTAAGCTCCGAGACTTGCCAATAAATATTTCTTTAATTTGTTTTTAAATATGTTTTTACTGGTTCACGTCGAATGTCCTCAGGCAAACTATTAAAAAAGTACGGTAGTCGTTTTTTTAAAGTTCTATCCCCGAAGTAGTCATTTACTTTTGGTACAATAAATTTGCCAGCAGACATCTACCATGTACCCTGACCGTGCTTTACCAATATTAGAGTATGGTCTCGACAGCTGTAATTGCTTATGGTAAGTAAATATTTATGTTTTAAACTTACTGGAATTATTTTGCAGATTTTGAACAGTTTTACGTAATCACCTTTACAAATAGCTTTAGTTTTTTTTATTAACTAGTAACTTTAAAAATCTAATTTGTAGTGCTTCAAGCTTATCAATGTAGATTTTGAATGTTAGGCCATAATTGTCAAGAGCGTATCCCAAAATCAAATCTACCAATGAAAAATATAAGCACTTTAAATTAGCAGAATGAACTTTAAAACTTAAGTGATAAAATTTACTTAAAAGTAATTTTAACTTATTACATACGTAATCTACATGGCTGAACTACGAGAAGTTTGTACCAACTTTAACACCGTGGTAGGTTACACGATCGACTTTTTCGATAGGCTCACATCGACAATTATTCAGACCATTATGGAAGCACTCAGAGTTATGAGTATACATTTGAGGAGACGAGTCAGTAGGACATAGATAAGGTGACTGAATGATAAGAGATTTGGTTTTATCTGAGTTTAAGACGATACCATTATCATGGGACCATTTAACTACTGAGTCTATGTCTTACTGTACTAGGTGACATGTCTCCACGAGATCAGTACCCGCACGTAATGTACATAGGTCATCTGCGAACATGTATACAGAGCTATACTGAATTACGCCACATAGACTGTTAACATGCAGTAAGTTGCAAATAGGCCCACATCTCACCTCAGTCGCCTCAGTAAGCGTGTCCCAACCTTTACACGGAAAATGCAGGGTGCAAGATAATCCCGGAACCACTGGTAAACCAGCTAAAGCACTAAAGCGGCTGACTCACGCCATATTCGTCCATTCCATTTAAAAGTGTTTCTGTTTCTATTGTATCAAATGCTTTTTGAAATCGTAAAAAATAGAAACGACAAATTATTTATCTCCTAAATATGAGTTAATTTCATCAGTAAATTTTGAAAACAATGTATTCGTACTTTTGCCCCTTTGAAAACCGTGTTGGCATTCACTTATTATTTTATTTTTTTGTAAATAAAACTCAAGTTGATATGTTATACATTTCTCGATAATTTTATCGATACTATATAATATAGCAATTGGTCTATAATTTGAAAAAAATTACGATCACCAATTTTATGGATTGGACGAATTATAGCTTCTTTTAATTTATTCGTAAATCTATGGTGCTTTACCGACATGTTAACTATATTAGCTATGACGGGACCTATTTTGTCAACAACTAACTTTAAGTCTGACATCCGTACGAGATCAGTTCCCGGCGATTTATTTTTATGTAATTGATTAATAACACGTTTGACTTCTCCACTACCGACCGGTTACCATCTCATACATACATCAGGTCTATCAACGTAATTGTCCCTCACTAACAATTTTTCTGTACATGTGTGCCTTATGAGCTCGACTTCGCTTAAAACGTTATGAGCAAACTTATCACAAATTTCTTTTACACTGCCTTGGTTTCCCATATTAGAAAGTATTAAGTCGTCTAGTGATTTTATTTCATTACCCAGTAAACTATTTATCTTATCCCATAATTTATTTATATTTTATTACAGTCTAGTATACTTTGTTTATCATATTCCATTTTACACTTAGAAATAGTTTTACTACATTTATTCCTATATTTAGTATAATTTAATCTATCATATTTTTGGCTCATTGCACTATATAACAAATAACCTATCTCTTTTTTTAAATCAACTGTTTTAAATTTTCACTTATCCACCCTTATATATATTAAATTAACAAAATTCTTTCTCATATTGTTGAAGCTAATTTAATAACAAAAAGATTAACGTCAAATGTTGTAAAGACGATGGATCTGAAGAAGAATAACGGGAAGAATATTCACAGGATTGCACTAAAATTCTCAAGGACATACAGCTAAGAATGGCCTGCCATTCCCGGGTTCAAAAAACAACTTGATTTAACTACGCAAAGTTTGAGTATGCTTTCCGATAAGTATTACATTGATTACATTGATAGTAGAACATGAGCAATCAAAAAATAAAATACATAAGCTTGAGAAATTGCACGAATTCGAGCAGGTATATCTTAAACACAATATCTACATTGTAAGCGTTGAACAGCTTCCCGGTGAAAATTTTACAGAGATTGTCTCCAAAATAGACGATATTATCAATGTGAGCAGTTTGGATATAGAATGGGCTAGACGTACTCGATCACCAAAAGAAAGCAAAAAAACCACCGTCAATTATCGTGGGCTTTAAGACTACAGGTACCAGAGATCGAGGGACAGCTGGCTTGCCCAGTGTCGCAATTTATCAGATACGACGAGTAATATGTTTATAAATGGTTCGGCTTTGAATAAAATCTACATAAATGAAGACTTAACCAAGAGAACATGAGCCATACTATGGTGTACTAAGAAACAACTTCAAGGGATTTACAAATAATATTACAAGCCCATATGGTTTCGAACGGGAGAATTCTAGTCAAGAAATGTGAAGATGAAAAATAAATATGCGTGCGAGCTGAAAGTGACATTTGTGATCTACTTAACAAAAAGTGAAAATATTACTAACTCCATAGCTTATAGTGTTTATTGTTCATATAAAGTTACGGACATAAGCAATATCGACTCCATATTACACGGTGAATCCGTAAGTTATACGTATCTTGATAGCTTTAATGCATGGGTGCAACATGTATACAATATTACGGACTTATGATTATTAAATGTAAATATTCGATCTTTAAAAAAACATTTTAATGAATTCCTAGTTACTCTCGGTAGTGATTTGAGCCAACTAGATATAATTGTGTTAACTGAACCTGTTTTACCTTTCTACAAAATTCCTGGATTAAAAGTTAATATTTATATCCAACAAAGACGCAGCAGCGGGGGTGTACTCGCGGTGTATTCGCGGGCGGAACTCACTGCGCATGTAAGCAAAACGGCTGAGCTCGTGAGTAGTACCGATATTATGCGCTCAGCGGAGTGCGTTGCCATTACACACAACATTAATGGGGAGCGTATTTATTTAATTTCTATTTATAGGGTGCCTCGATTCCGCAATCAAGACAGAATTTGCGAATTTTTTTGTTGAATTAAAAATTTATTAAGCAAATTATCTTAGCACTTAAAAGCAATATTCCATGGTGACATAAATATTGGCCTTTAAAGATATCAAGATAACAATGTCAAATTGTATGAAAATATAATGGCGGAACATGGTTTTGCCAGGTGCATATGCAGTGAAACACGAAGGGAAATAGTCATGAGTAACATTGTAGAATCATTTGTCAATTTTTCATTAATTGAATCATCTGTAATACAACATAAGGTATCTGACCATTACTATGTATTGGCAGCAAAACAATGAAAACGCGCTCCTTCCGTGAGTCATGTCACCCACTCCTATAGTCGTACGCCTATGCGACCTGTCAATAGATGCGTTCTGAATAATCGCTTAGTTAGAGAAAAATTACTATTAACAGATTTTGACGATTTGTTGTACGTAGCTTTTTCTAGTATTTTTACTAATATTTATAGTGAATGTTACAAATCGTAAACAGTTGGGGTAAATAAAAATGTTAGAAATAAAGAACGGATAAGTGAAAATTTAAAACACTTGATTTTAAAAAGAGATAGGTTATTTGTTATATAGTGCAGTGAGCCAAAAATATGATAGATTAAATTATACTAAATATAGGAATAAATGTAGTAAAACTATTTCTAAGTGTAAAATGGAATATGATAAACAAAGTATACTAGACTGTAATAAAAATATAAATAAATTATGGGATAAGATAAATAGTTTACTGGGTAATGAAATAAAATCACTAGACGACTTAATACTTTCTAATATGGGAAACCAAGGCAGTGTAAAATAAATTTGTGATAAGTTTGCTCATAACTTTTTAAGCGAAGTCGAGCTCATAAGGCACACATGTACAGAAAAATTGTTAGTGAGGGAAATTTACGTTGATAGACCTGATGTATGTATGAGATGGTAACCGGTCGGTAGTGGAGAAGTCAAATGTGTTACTAATCAATTACATAAAAATAAATCGCCGGGATCTGATCTCGTACGGATGTCAGACTTAAAGTTAGTTGTTGACAAAATAGGTCCCGTCATAGCTAATATAGTTAACATGTCGGTAAAGCACCATAGATTTACAAATAAATTAAAAGAAGCTATAATTCGTCCAATCCATAAAAAGGGTGATGAGAGAAATAACGGCATTTTCGTTAGTCGCATTATGAATATGGTTGCATAAATTCGGGCGTTAAACCAACCACAATATTTAATCATCCAAGTTGGTGATTAAATTTAAATGGTTTGAATATCGAGCTCAATATCCAATGGAACCAGAGAAACAAAAAATAGCTAATTTTATATATTTATTTTGTGAAATCTTTGGTGCGTCATTCAACGCAGATAATGTGCCTGAAAAACGGATACGTCCTGAAAACAGGAATCGAACTGTGCATACTGCAAAGGAACCTGTGCATAATCATACTCGACTCTCGAAGGCTCGACCGACAAGCGCTTCTGATGTTACAAGTCCGGTAACACGCAAGTGTATTATATGTAACAAAGAGCACTCCGCAGTGAGTTGTTATAAGTGTGGGCCACGCCCACACTATGTATTCTTACTAGTATATTGCTGACTAACGAATACTAATGAAGGATAGGAATAAGAATTAACTGACTCGAATGAAGTAATGTTATTCCTATGTAACAAACAATCTTTACTACAAACAATTTTACAAGGTGAAATTAACTACGAGAACAATGTAAGTTAATTGAGATAAGTAGCGCGTCGCGTCCCGTTGCTATGCCGGTTGCAGGCGGAATGAACGTCACACAGTCTCGCGCTCCGATGAAGGCGCGGGATCTTATCTTATCGATGACTCCTACTGTTCCCTGGTAGTGGCGTGATATAAGCGTGTGACTTAATCTTCATGCGCGTAGCGGATTTACGTAGGTCTAAGTGAAGCGAGTTACACCACATATTCCCCCTGGCCAGACTGTAACTACGGTCGATAATAGTCCGTAAATCTTACTCTTCGGCCACTCAGCGTGATTTTTTCCTTGCTGATGACAGGTTCCGTAGGGACTTTGGGTTCTGGTTCTCTGGTTTCTTTGGCCATTGTAAGCTGGTTTAAGTCTGTCCACAGAGACGTTGTCTTTCCCCTTATGTCTATGGTGAAGTACTTGGCTTGCCTGTCTAGTACTTTGAAGGATCCGTCGTAGGGTGGTTCGAGTGGTATTCTGAGGTGATCTCGGCGTAGAAAGACATAGGAGGATGTGTGGAGGTCACGTGGTATATAGAATGGCGTTGTACTGCTAGTGTGCCATGATTTTTGCTTGGGAATGAGTTTCGCCATGCAGGATCGTAGACGTGTTACGTACTGTGTGACGTCTCCCGTGGTGTAGTCGTCTATTGGAGATAGGTATTGGCCTGGTAAGCTGAGAGTTTGACCATATACCAATTCCGTAGGCGTAGCTTGTAGATCCTCTTTCAACGAGTTGCGTATGCCCAAGAGTACCATTGGAAGGGCTTCCGTCCACTGCAATAATGTGTGGCACATGATTGCCGCCTTGAGTTGACGATGAAGTCGCTCGATGATGCCGTTTGCAGCTGGGTGGTAGGCGGTTGTTGAGATGACTCTCGAACTGGCGTCCGCGGTCTGTAGTCTCCAGTACAGGACAGCCAAATCGGGCTATCCAGCCGGACACTAGAGCAGCTGCTCAGGTCTCCGCCGTGATGTCCACCAAGGGGTATGCCTCAGGCCATCGCGTGAATCGGTCGATGAGGGCAAGGCAATATCTGTGACCAGAAGACAGAGTTAGGGGCCCTACGATGTCGAGGTGGACATGGGAAAATCTCGACGAAGGAGTGAGGAACGATGAAGGTGGGGATATGGTATGACGGGTTATTTTGCTCTTTTGGCATGACAAGCATTGTCTTGACCACTCTCTACAATCTTTGCATATCCTTGGCCATACGTATCTTTGTGAGACCAATCGCACAGTAGCTGATCTTCCTGGATGGTGTAAGCTGTGCAGTGTCTCAAAGACTTGTTTTCTGAACTGGGGAGTAATGTAAGGTCATGGCGGTTGCACAGAAGTGTCGCAGTAGACAGGTAAGTTACCGTTTAAAGTGTTGATCCTTTTCAGTTGCAGGGCAGAGCCATGAAGGAGTAGATTTTGCAGTTCAGGATCTTTGTCCTGAGCTCGTGCAAGATCATCGTAGTCCACAGCTGTAGTGATCTCCTCGACTCTAGAAAGTGCGTCAGCTACTAAGTTTTCCTTACCAGGTAGGTATCTCAGGTCTGTTGTAAACTGAGCAATGTAGTCGAGGTGTCTGAACTGTCTAGGAGTGCATTTGTCTTTGCTTTTTGAGAAAGTAAAGTTGAGAGGCTTATGATCGGTGAATATTGTAAATATTTTGGCCTCAACCATGTGACGGAAGTACTTGATGGCTTCATAAACAGCCAATAGCTCTCTGTCGTAGGGGCTGTACTTCTTATGTGCGTTGCTGAGCTTGTGAGAGTAGAAAGCAAGTGGTTGCCAATCCTTACCTTTCCGTTGTTGAAGGACGGCGCCTATGGCAGTTTCAGATGCGTCTGTCACTATTGCTAGTTCTGCAGCTGGGTCGGGATGAGCAAGAAGAGTTGCTTGAGATAGTGATTCCTTACAGTCTTCGAATGCTCGAAGTAATTGCGGAGTCATGTCTATCGGATGAGACCCTTTGATTTTTGAGCCACTGAAAACGTCATTAAGCGGTGCTTGAAGCTGGGCTGCGTTGGGAATATAGCAACGGTAAAAGTTTAGCATGCCTAAGAAACGTCTTAGTTCTTTGACGGTTTTTGGTACGTGGTATTGCCTGATAGTTTCGACTTTGGACTCAAGTGATTTAGTACCTGCAGCTGTCACGTGGTATCCCAGGAACGTGACTTCTAGTTGGCCAAGTGTACACTTGGCAGTGTTTACCACTACGCCTTACTGCTTTAGGCGTTCGAAGAGTTGCCGTAGATGATTCTTGTGTTCTTGGATTGATGACGAAAATACTAAGATGTCATCTATGTATCCATAGCAGAAATCGAGTCCTTGCAACACCTCGTCAATGAACCTCTGGAAGGTTTGTTCTGCGTTTCTTAAGCCTAGTTCATGAACAGGAATTCGTACAATCCAAATGGAGTCGTGATTGCCGTTTTCATGATGTCATCTGGATTGACAGCAATCGGATTGTACGCCTTGACTAAGTCATTGGTAGAAAAGACAGAACAGCCTGTAAGTTGATGTGAGAAGTCGTGGATATGACGGATGGGATATCTATCAGGTATAGTTCTGTAGTTCAGTGCTCTGTAGTCTCCACATGGTCTCCAACTATCATCTTTTTTTCTTACCATGTGCAGAGGAGAAGACCAAGGGGTTTTTGCGATGGTCTGGCTATGCCGCTGGTAAGCAGGTCTGAGAACTCCTGCTTCGCAGCTTGCATGCAAAGTGGATACAGGCGTTGAGGCTTACTGGCTACTAGTGGTCCTGGAGTCGTCCTGATGTGGTGCAGAGTGTTATGTTTGCATGGTAAATGCATACCTGGAGGGCGAGTTATCTCGGGGAATCCACGCAGTATTTGGTGAAATTCGGTTTCTCCGGTGACTGAATTCACCGAAGCGATATCCTCCGTTGATGTGCGAGTTACGGCGTTTACCGAAAGAGTAGTGACATTGCCGACTAATCGTTTACGTCCTACAGTCGATGAGTAAATTATATTGGCTGAGGAAGTCAACTCCGATGATTGGTCGTGTCACATCAGCTATTGTGAAATTCCATGTGAAATTTCGTCTCAATCCTACATTGAGGTGTAGCGTTATCGGTCCGTAGGTGTGTATGACTATATTGTTAGCAGCTATGAGGTCATACCTGGATTTATAACAGGGCGTCTTGACTGCTGACCAGGGAAAAATACACAGGTCTGAACCAGTGTCCACGAGGAACTCTATTTTTGATGTCCGATCAGAGATGAATAAACGGCCTTTTGAAAAGGGGTAGTCGCTGGCCGTTACTTGCGACCTCCTGTAAGTTTTCCGCCTTGTATGTGCTTCCTTTAGTTGAATCGCGATCTTGAGTGAGAGCGGGAACGTTGTTGCCTGTTAAGTTGAGTAGTGAGAAGTGCTACTTGCCTCGTTAGGTCACTTATTTGCCTGGCCATAGTGTCACGGTTTTCCGGCGTCCTAGTAGAGGTGCTGGCAACTTGAGGGTTCACCAACGCGATCAACGAGATCGCGTCGGTGAACCCTCAAGTTGACAGGGTGTACGCACCCTGTCTGCGATTTCGACTAGTTTTTCCAACGATAAGTCTGTTATCTGAGAAGCAATCACAGTTTGTACATTAATGGGTAAACGATTCGACCATAATGTTTTAATGACTGATGTTGCAGATGCTCCGGCTGGATTCTGCAGGTGGCGTAGGAAATGCGATGGTTTCCGATCTCCAAGCTCTTCTGACTCTCCTATCCAAAAAACCTTAACTTCCCTAGCATAGAAGGTTCGAATCCACCAAGGACTTATAAACTCCATCATTGTACAATATCAAAAAAAAAAATATACGCTCACCTTGTTGACTTGGACCACGCCCTATCCTTTGCTGTTCCGATCCGTTGTTTTAAAGCTAAAATCGTTGCTGCCGTACGATGCGTAGCTCAATTTACCGTTTATTCGGCTTATCGACGGGTCACCAATTAATGTGGGGCCACGCCCACACTAAGTATTCTTACTAGTATATTGCTAACTAACGTATACTAATGAAGGATAGGAATAAGAATTAACTGAATCGAATGAAGTAATGTTATTTTTATGTAACAAACAACCTTTACTACAAACAATTTTACAAGGTGAAATCAACTACGAGAACAATGTAAGTTAATTGAGATAAGTAGCGCGTCGCGTCCTGTTGCTATGCCGGTTGCCAGCGGAATGAACGTCGCACAGTCTCGCGCTCCGATGAAGGCGCGGGGCCTTATCTTATCGATGACTCCTATTGTTCCCTGGTAGTGGCGTGATATAAGCGTGTGGCTTAATCTTCATGCGCGCAGCGCATTTACGTAGGTCTAAGTGAAGTGAGTTACGCCACATAAGTTTAAAAATATAGATAATCGCAAGAAATGGGAGGTGGTTTAGAAAGTTAATATATGTTCTCATTTTCTATCAAACTACCATAGATGGTCGGAGTGTAAGGCGAAAAAGATCATCGATTCCTTGGTATCCAGACTGAGAAAACTAATTTATATTTTATATCCCTCCGACACGTAGCTGATCGTTCCATTATCAAATTTATTTATTACGCTCTAAGTCTATCTGTAATCAGCTATTGCATCACAGTGTAGGGTGGTGCAACTAAAGCTCACCTTATTAAAGCTGCTAAAGCTCAACGAGCACTCCTCGAAACTGCAGCTAGTCTCCGTTATAGACATGCTACAACTGAGGTGTACAGATTATGGGATATCCTCACCGTTAGACAAATATTTATTCTAAATCAATTACCAGAAAGCATTCCCAACTGAATAACGATCCTAATCTCAGCACTACTAAAAGGATAAAGTACAAAGTCTGTTTTTCTACGACAGTTAAATCCAGCTAGACACTACACCTATGTCAGTAAGCATCTTATACAGAATAAAATCTAAATAATATATAGATAAAGGCTGTTATCTATACCTATATATCCTCTTCATAAACACAAATGTAGAAAAAACACATTAAACTGGCTTAAATCTTTAACATACGAATCCAATGAAAATTTCTTACATCCTCAACTATAATATCACACACATTATATATAATTATAATACCTATTATCATGTACTTTAATCTAATATATGTATCTGTATCATTTAATTAATAATTGGCTTTGTTATATTAATCCTCAATTTTACTAAATGTCGATTTTCTCATAACCAATGAAATGAAAGTAGTGATGTCTTCAATATTCTATGCAAAACTGTAATTTAAAGATATACAATCTGTGAGGAGGGACCTGCTGACCTATAGAACAGGTATTGTTTAATACCTTTATTAGGCATCTCTGCAGTTAAAATGACCGCCGACAGTAGTGAAAGCTCAAAACAATGGAATAACTGGGTTATTTTTTAATTTTTATATCAAATATAGTCTGATTTATGTAAATTTCATAACTAGTTAATTGAAATTATTAAATTAAATTTGGCAAATAGTTGGCATTCGCCCCTGCTACGGCCCTGAATTTGTCTGCGTGCATCGGGCTCTCAGATAGGCGCAAGATTAAGTTTAAATAAATTAAATTAATTACGTCATTAATATATCTAACACAAGGATAAGTTTTAATTGTTAACTAACACCTATGGTGAAGAATCCTAAATTAAATGTTTCGGATTTGAATCGATTAACACTATTCAGATATTCACACCTATTGGCATTTCGATACATAACTATATGCATTTATATACAGTTTAATTAAGTATTAAATAATAATTTATTCAATAGGCACTAACAAATACTTCTATCACTGCACTTATCGAATACCTTTAAACGAGCAATACTTGTATTATAAAATAATATATATATATATATATATATATATATATATATATATATGTGTGTGTATATATATATATATATACTGGTCATCAAAAAAATCGACTTTTTGTTTGAAATTTATCGATTGTTTCACCTAAAAGCTGTTTCATACATTTGTTTTTTATTTTGAGGGTCGGATATGATGTTTGACACCTAGTTTGTCGTCAATCTTATTGCACTTGAAGGTATTTTACAATTTTTTATACAGAAATACTGTTGAGTGCTGATTTCGTTGTTTTACGTCAGAACAAATTCGAACCGTTATTTCAGTCCGACACAGACTTTTGTAGGGATTTCTCGTTAATAACGTTAAGTTTATTTACTGAGGCTGTAGCTTTGATTACTTTGTCTAAAAATAATGGACACTACTGAAGCTGAGGCGGCCCAAGTTGTGGCTTTGCTGCAACAAGGCTTAAGTCAACGTGTCGTGGCCAGGAGGTCAATCTGAGCCGTTCTGCAGTGCGACGAGTTTACCAAAGGTTTCTCGAGACTGGGCAGTATCGAAGAAGATCTGGATCTGGAAGACATAGGGTGACAACTCAAAGATATGACTCAAAGATATAAGTGATAGTACTGTTAGAAGGAGACTTCGTGAGCAGAATTTAAGACCTCACAAGCCAGCAACAAGACCACAATCGACCACAGCTCATCGACAAGCCAGACTTCAATTTGCGCGTAACCACATTAACTGGATTATAGGCCAATGGGAGTCAGTTCTTTTTAGTGATGAGAGTTGAATGACTTTATACGGTTCTGACGGACGCCGTAATGTCATGCGACGACCAGGTGAACGTTATACCCAATGTTGCATAAGAGAAACTGTCAGTTATGGTGGACGCTCTGTAATGTTTTGGGCTGGGATATCTTTGACTGTACGCACTGATCTGGTTTTCATACAAAGAGTTGCTTTAACTGCAGCACGCTACATCACAGAGATCTTAGAAGACCATGTGGTGCCATACGCCGGCTATATTGGAGAGACCTTTGAATTAATGCATGATAATGCACGACCACACGTAGCGCGCATCACAACCGATTACCTTGAAGAGGTCGGCATTATGAAAAGTGAACCATATGGATGGCGAACGCACGAAAGTACCTACTACCAGTTTTTATGTTTTTTTTAATTCAAATTAGTATTACTTGGACTTATAACTCATTTCATTTAAACGACATATTTTAATCCGACCATGTTTAAAATATTTAAAGAAGTCTTCGATATGGTTGATGTATCTTTAAAAGTACGGGACAATCAGTAATTTTTACGACGAGTAGATTAATTTCCCTTCGAATGTTTATACTCTTTTCGATATACCTTAGATATTAATCACAAATTACAAAAATATTTATTTCAATTTTACCTATTACGAAGTTGACGTTTAGCCGTTCTTCACTGCTTGTTTATTCCATAGACACACGACACCTTCGTACCTTGTTGAACAAAACGCCGTTACGGCGGCGAGCATAAAATGTTAGTGTTATAATATATTATTAGAAATTTTGAAGTGAAGAAAAATAATCTGAATGTAAAACATGGGATAAGAAATTACATACCTATGTACATCATTATAATTAAAAAATTAAATAATAAAAATTAGTATGCATGCATTTAAACGATATGAGAAGAAACTATATGCCAAATTTGATAGCACAGCAAAGTCGGCTGTAAAAAAATTCTCATTTCTAGCTTGTTTTAACATCAAAAGACTACTAAGTACCGCCAATATCACTTGCAAAGGACTTACAAAAGTTGAAGTAAAAACTTTTAATCGTTTTAATATTATAAAATTATCATACTTTCTAAAGTTATTACAGTACTTATAAAGCGTTAAAGCTATTAAAAACAATTATTAAGTAATTAATATTCTTATTAAATTTCTTGTTTCATTAAATTAGAAGTTATGAAATTAGGTTTTTATGATATTGCAAGTTAATTCTGGTAGTAAAATGATAAATTAATTACGAAGCAATATTTCTAAAAATATTTCCAAAAAATGTGTGATGACAGAGAAAAATGAAAAAAGAAAAAAAGTGATGTCTCATGCATGTCGAGATCATCAGTGACGCGAACATATAAGTTTTCCTCCACTAAAAATCACTGAGAGTGGCTGAAGAAGTTTTCGCTACAAAAAATTTTTAGATATTTCATATGCGTGCTTGAATTATTGTATGGGTAAAATCTTGTGATTTCGCGTCACCGACATTCTGTAATTGCAGTAAGTTAACTTATGTTGACCACTTGAAAAGTTTATTTTCTGTATAATGTGCTTTGTTGAAGTGAAAACTTCTTTAGCATTGTTGTGATTTGAAAGTCTTTGAAACGAAAAAGCGACAGTAAAAAGAGACAGACACATAAATTCATAAGATTTAACGTGAGAGAAAATGAGATAGGAAGCATTATAGCTCAATATTTAAAAAACAAACAAAGTTATATTAATTTTCCTGCAACGCTTCCCACGCTTTTCATTTAAAGCGATGGATCTTAATCGTGAACATTTGCGCACTATGATCTATTATTATTTTAAATTTGGCTTAACCGAACAATTAAGTTTTTCAACAGTTACAATCAGCATTAGAGTACTCAGATTCATGACATGCAACAATTTTTAGGTAGTTTGCTGAATTCAAAAGGGTTAAAATTAACCTTAAAAATGTCCATAGAACCGGAGCGCCAAAACAGCAGTAATGGCAGAAAATATTTGGACGACTGAAATGTTGGTGCGAGAAGACCCACGTAGCCGGACATCGAAAAGATTGTAGGCATTAGTTCGGGGAGCATTCATACCATCCTACATCAACAACTTGGAGTAAGCAAGCTTTGTTGTCGATGGATCCCTTGTTTGCTCTCCGAAAGCGAAAAATAGACTCCTTCCCTTCGGTGGTTCTTTGGGTGGAGGATTGGTGCCATGAAATGCGTCTACGTTTTGACAACGGGGCATCTAGGCGTATTTCAGAAATCTTCACTGGTGACGATACATGAATCTATCAATATGATCCGGGAAATAATAAGGCAATCATCGGTATGGGTCTACTCATAAGGACAGTTACCGACAAAACTGAAAAAGACCTCGCAACGTCGGCAAAAAGTGGTGGCTAGTTTTTTTTCGCAGAGCGGACATTTGTTGACGTCAATGCTGGAAAATTTCAGGTCAGTCAACTCTGAATGGTATACCACAGTTACATTACCCAAAGCTTTTCAAGCTGTGCGGGAAAGAAGACCAAAGACTGGGCTTCGGGGAATCATGCTGCATCACATTAAAGCCTTTTCACATACCTCCCTTAGAATAAAAGCATTTATTGAGGAATGTGGTGTTGAAACTCTAAGTTATCCACCCTACAGCCTGACTTAGCTCTTTGTCATTTCTTTTTATTACCAAGAGTCAAAGAAAAAATTAAAGATAAGTTTTTTTTAAGCGCCGAAGAAGCCGTGGTTGCTCACGAAGAAGTGATTTCCGACCTGTCAGATCAAGACAGGCAAAAGTGTTTTCATAATTGGTTTAGGCGAATGGAACTTTGTATAGAGCAAGATGGAGAATATTTTTAAAAGATGTAAAATAAATATTAATAGTATCTTAAATACTTTATTGAGTAAGAAACTTATTGAGTGTCCCACATATTACACTCTTACCTACTTCTGACGCCAAATGGGAGTTCTTGCACTGCTGTGTTCCGGTCTGAATTGTACAGAGAACCAGGAGTTATTACAGACTGTGAGGCATTGAAACTTCTTTGTTTAAATTATTGTGACTGCATTAATTAGTATCACGTATTGCAGTAGAAGATATCCTTGAACTCATGTAGTCACTCACCGTCAGGAGGACTATAAGTTCTTTTACCAATACAGTTTAAAAAGAAATATAAAATACAGTCACATCCTGAAAATACCCAAACCACTATCACAAGGTTGTGTATAGATCGATAACATCATTGTGGCGTCATAGTTTGCTTTTTTGTGTATTAAGGGGCAAACAAGAATTCAGCTCACCCGATGGTAAGTGTCAACAACCATTCATGACAAGTTTCAACACTAGGGTAATTGCCGGTGCGTTGCTGGACTTTTAAAAATAGTAGGGTACAAATGACCTTACTATCTTGAAGTTCACTAATTCGTATCGAGCAAGCACCATTCGATTCACATCAGTGCCAATATAATTATGAATAGCGTACAAGAATGCGACAATGTGTGGTGTCTGTTGTGGTATTTTGAAAGTGGTAACATACCTGCGTTTAACAAATCGGACAGTGAAACTCCACCCGCTAAGGATGACGCTTCCAACGGTCGGCCGGGTGGCGTTGTCCTATGTTCGCTATCGAACGTGGGAACGCGGTCTCCTTCCACTGTGTTACTGAGTAGGGTCCGTATCGTAGTTAGAGATTCGCATGGAAACGAACAGAGTGTTCGTGCATTACTGGATAGTGTATCACAGAGTAGTTTTGTTACGCAGCAATGCTGTCAACGTTTAGAATTGTTAGAGAGTGAGACGCCTTCGTGCCTCGTAGTAAAAGGAATTGGAGGTTTCAATAAAGCATTGCAACTAACCAAACTATAAATTTAAAATTTTATTCTCGTCTAGATCGTAGTATTAATTTTAATATAAGTGCATTAGTAGTACATAAGGTCACCGAGCGTCTGCCAACCGTTTCGTTCGACTCCTCAGCAATGACAAATTTTGATAATTTAGCTTTGGTGGACGACACTTACGTCTATTTTCCCTCACCTTTTGTTACACAATAAGATCAGGGGTAACTCCTCGTGTACCGCGCCTTACGCATTGGAGACCGTCTTAAGTTACGTTATCATTGGTTCCACCCCCATCATGGATAATATTTCGGCAACCTTTTATTGTTGTATGGCTGTCGAACCGCTCGAGTCGTCAGTTCGCAAATTTTAGGAAATGGAGGAGGTGAACGTTCCACCTATACTTATCCCGGATCATAGATTATGCGAGTAAATTTATGTCCGCACAACCGTTTTTGATCGCGATAGTCAATATAGTGTAGCGCTACCCTTCACTTCAGAGGATATTTTGTCTCTCGGTGACTCACGTCAAATTGCAGAAAAACGTTTCTATTGTTTGGAGTGCAAGACGCTCGCTTTGCCTAGATGGAAAGAAGCTTATAACGGTGTCATTAATGAATACCACATCACGGTGTCATTAAGGAAAACAAACTTGCATCCAAGTTACGTGTGGTGCTCGATTCTAGTGCTAGAACTAGCACCCACCTTTTTCTTAATGATATTGTTTATAGTGGACTAAATTTGCAGGGCAACTTATTTAATATAATAGCAAATTTTCGTTTGTTTCGTATCGCATTATCCGCCGATATTCGCCAAATGTTCCTTTGCATAGGGGTCCGTGAATGCGACCGTCGATTTCAGCGCATTTTATATCGCTTCGACCCAAAGAAACCTCTTAGGGTGTTTGAGTTACCCGCGTTTGTTTTAGTTTAAAGTCAAGCTCATTTCATACGCTACGCACGGTGACAGCTCGCCACCGATGAGGATCCTTCTTATCCTAAGGCTAGGAAGGCGATTGAGAGTGGTTTGTATATGGATGATTTCGTGTACTCGGTCGATAGCGTAGAGGAGGCCATCTTAACCACCGCCAAAGTTATAAAGCTCATGAAATCGGATCAATTCAATCTCGTCAAATGGACTAGTAATTCGCGTAGGGTTTTGGATATTATTCCACTATCACACCGCCTTTCGGCTGTAATAAAATTCGAAGATTCTGATACGTACAAGATGTTTGGTTTGTGTTGGTTACCGGAGTTCAACGTATTTGGCCTTAAAGTAAACCCACCCGCGGAAACGTGCACAAAACCCAAAATACTGTCATACGTCGCTAGATTATGGGATGTCATGGGTTTCGTAGCCCCGGTGGTGTTATACGCTCAGCTTTTTATTAAACAACTTTGGTTATGTGAATGTGATTGGAATGATACGCCACCTGGTAGCATTGTTTGATTGTGGCTACGTTTTAGGGAGAAACTTCCTTTACTAAGCGAAATTAAAATACCACGTCATATACGGACTTAAACAAGGTGTAAACAGTCCAACTCGACAAAAAACTTGTCTGGATCATTTCATGGCTAAGTCTTATGCTAAATGTCAAACCTATGTTTTGACGAATTTATAGATCATTCTCCTATTTTTTACATATGAATTTTACCAAAATATGTAGAAAAACACAAATGCTTAATAAGGTAAAAGTTGATCTTGTTGGCGTACAAAAAATGGTGGCGGCTGAGTCTAGGGATGACTTATACTCAACTAAAGATGTAAATCTTGCAGCACAGATTCTGACATCAAAATTAGAAAAAGCTATTAAGGACAACACAATTACTAGTAAAATATCTAAATGTAAAACACCACTCAAGCCTTGGATTACTGTGGGAATTGTTAATTCAATTCGAAATAGAGATAAAATACACAAAAAATTAAAAAAAAAGATTTAAATAATGAGCAATTGGGACACACATACCGAAACTATCGAAACACATTAATTAGATTAATAAAACAATTAAAAAGTAATTATAATGTGTTATTAGAAAAAATAATGGAAATATGAAAGAAACTTGGAATACAATAAAGGAAATATGTAAAATGGAAAAAAGGAAAGAATCTTCTTCAGATTTACTTAAAAAATGTTTAAATATTACTAACTCTCTTGACAGGGTTAACAGGTTTTTCGAAACTGTTGGTCATAGTCTTGCAAATGATATCTTATACAAACTTAACACTACTGACAGTTCTCTTTCTCTATTGGCAAAATGCAAAAATGCACCAAATGGCTCAATGTCCGTCTACCTAACTGATTCAGTTGAAGTTTCAAGCGTCATCTGCAGTATTAAATCTAGTAACTCATCAGGATATGATTGTATTACGTTCAAAATTTTAAAAGACAACATAAATATATTTCGGAACCTTTTGCATATTTAATTAATTTGACATTTGAATATTGTGTTTTTCCCAAAATCTACAAAAATGCAATTGTCTGTCCCATATATCAATCTGGGGATAAATCTTCACCGACTAACTATCGCCCAATTTCACTTTTAAGCACAATGTCTAAGTTTCTTTAAAAAATATTTAACAAGCGATTAATAAACTATTTGTAAAAGAATGAGCCTTTAGATAAAAGCCAATTTGGTTTTCGTGCCAACAGGTCCACAAATGACACTGTCCTTCAACTTACTACAAATATTACACGTTATCTTGATAAAAATGAAAAAGTGATGGGAGTATTCCTGGACCTTCAGAAGGCATTTGATACCGTATATGTTCCAATATTATTAACACGTTTGGAAAATATGGGAATCAGGAGAAATGCACTTATTTGGTTCCAGGACTATCTTTCGGATCGAAAACAACGTGTTAAAGTTAATGGCTTATTAAGTAATGAATTCAGCTCCTCTTACGGTGTGCCACAAGGCAGTGCACTCGGGCCAAGTCTTTTTTTAATTTATTTAAATGATCACACACTCACACACACTCACACACTCACACACACACACACACACACACACACACACACACACACACAGAACACACACACACACACAGAGAGAGAGAGAGAGAATGACACACACACACACACACACGCACGCACGCACGCACCGACGCACGCACGCACTTACGCACGCACGCACGCACGCACGCCCGCACGCACGCACGCACGCACACACCCCACACACACACACACACACACACACAAGATGTAACACACATATTCATGCATTTTTTTTTCTTGGCTTTGTAAAAATTGTATTTATTTTTGTTACCTTGTTCTGAGTTGTGATAAGCTGATAAGCCATTTTGTAATTGTAATTTAATGGAAATGGGAAGGAAGAGATTCCCGACACACAGCTATTGCTAGTTCGGTCAGTAGAGTCAGGGCTTATTATTATTATTATATAAACGTCGGTAAAAATAGCGTCGTCACTGTCGTTGTGTTAGCAGGCGCTAGCGAGAACGCTTACGGGGGCTTTGTATATTTTCACGTCCAGGACAATGGTTGGAATTCAATCAGCCTTAGTAACTCTAAGTCAAGGGTCTCTCCCCGTAAGATTGTCTCTCTCGCGCGCCTAGAACTTTGCGCGATATTGGTCCTTGCCAAGCTTGCCACCGCAGTTACCAGTACATGTTGTGATCGAGTTCACATAGACAAAATATTTACCTTTTCTGACTCAACCGTCGCCTTATGTTGGATTCACTCTTCACCCCACCGTTGGGATACCTTTGTCGCGAACCGAGTGGCCAAGATTCAAGATGAGTTAGGATCACGGAACTTTTATCACGTGGCCGGTACAGAAAATCACATAATTATTTATATAACCGACATATATTATTTCTCATATAAGTCTTAATAGTAAGGAGACTAATTATAATATTTTTTTAGAATATTGTTGGTATAATTCTTATAAATAATCATTAAAAAAAGAATAGATCTGAAAAACAAAAAAAAAATAAAAAGTTGGTGAAGTTTACTCCATAAGAACGATTATAAAATATATAGATTAGTAAATGTAAGTAAATGAACGCATTTTTATATTATTGAAAGCAAGCATGATACATTTACTTATATTAATTATATAATTTATATTCATCAAAATATATTACATAGTCATGGAAACGTAAATTTTTTACGTAACGTAGTCATGGAAACGTGAATACAGCGTCCACCGAGATCACATTCGCATGAATCCATACGACTAAAACAGACACTGTCTGCCTTGTACTCTTGTACTAGTATCTGGTTGAAGTCCCGAGTCGCGACTAGTCTCGAGTCTCGAGTATTGATAGACAAAGATAGAAAGACTGCGGAGTAGTGTAGTTAAACAAGGACAGAATATATTCATACACAACACGAGTGCGCGTCACGTTAATTTTATGTGCATTAAAATATGGTTCAAATTCAAATGACTGACAAACTAATGATTTAGGCAAACACGACCGTAAGCGCTTAGTAAATACGGCAACAAAATACGAGTACGACGTGTAGGCAGAGTGAGACTAGATGGATCGAGTATTTTAAAAGTTGGAATAGGTGCAACCTAGTCTCGTTAAATACTTAGTCCCGAGATCTGTTCTAGTATATACGCTTCATCTCTACAAATCATAATTAAATGATATAAAAAATTTGTCATCACGACATAACTACATCTGAAACGCAGAAAACAAAAATAAGAAAGAATAAACTAATAAATATAAAGAAAAAATATAATTTACCTTAGTATCTAAAGAAATTTTTTTGTACTGTAATACCTAAAGGCAGGTTGTGTTTTTTTTCCTTTAGATGTGTCTTCATAAAAAACTAATTTATGAATAAAATTTTTAATAAGAAATTTTCCTTTAAACGTTATTCTTTACCACAGTAATCTCATAAAATTTTAGAAGATATGTTAACAATGAGGGCATCCATGACTTTGTGCCACCAGGTCGGCGCCACTCAAAATGAGGTGTAATATTTGACAGATTTTATAGTCGGGAAGTTAATTTGTTCGAAAATTGTAAAGTCTAATATATTTTATGTATCACTAGTGATATTTTGTATTAATTAGATTAAAAATAAATGAACCAAACCACAGACATGAATTTATCTAAATAGAAAAATCAAAAAAAATTGTTACAAATGTATAACTAAAGAACAAACAACAGAGGCATTGTTTTGTGTATTAATATAATACTCTAGAAACTGATGAACTTTTATTAAATACTAAATTATCAATTAAATGACATTGTGTAACAAAAAACTTCACCTCAATGTCAAGAAGCGACACCTGGTGCGCGAAAGATTATTTACCCTCATTACGTTGGTTTCGACTTAGATCAAACTTTCTTCTTTGCCTATGCTACTTTAGGAGTGATTTCTTCAGCAGAACTGATTTAAAAGTTCTAATATATTTTACGTATCAAACGCGTCGAAATTATTCTTTTATTTTAAGAATTGATGTTAACAGCGCCATCTGTGTTTAAAATTATACCTATTATAAAGATGGTGTTTACCTGTGTCTATAAATTGTACAATATTTTTGTAACAAAAACCAATAAGAGAACCGAAAAAAGTAAATAAGGACATTTTTATATTTTTTTAGAATTGTCTGTCTGTTTCTTTATGAACTTATTCGGTATCAAGTAAACATTTTTTTTTCAATGAAATCGCTAAGAAAATCATAAAGCGTAGTCTTTGAAAATCGGTTAATTGTATCAAAAGGTGTAATATTTTCAACTTATAGGTTCGAATTAATTCGCCGGTGCCATAAAATCTCAGAAATAGTAATAAAATTATTGGTGTGTTAAATTACGATCTATAATAATATATTTCTACTTTAAAGAGACTACACAAAAAAAAAAGAATATATTTTACTTAAATTAAAAAAATATGTTTTCTGGCAACCGTAGTAGATGGCGTTACACATATGAATCCGTTTTTGAATTGCGGTGCTAAGATTCCCGCCAGCGGTATTGAGACAATAGCCGCGATCTAGGATTGTAAAGCATTGATCATGAATCATACTTTTCTGATCTGGATACAATTCTGTCGGGCTGTTCCAACACGCTCCAGTTGATTCACCCTGAATCAGTTAGCTGAACTCTCGCTATGGAGTCACACGTACAGCAACGGCGAAAAATTTTCGTGACATCAACTACCTATATTATTTTAAAATACTACAAAAATTACGAAAAACGTTAGCCTCCCGACAAAGATCTATTTTATTTCTTTAATGCCTTGACTGGGTATTCTACCTCACAATTAATGTTATTAGGTTCCCACAAGCATTTATATTCCTTATGAAGGGATTATCAGTTCGCGTGATCCAATCACAAAGGTCAGCACCGTGCACAAAAAGTGACAGAGGCACCTTTGAGCATGAACGCAAAACCGACAAAGAATGGATCACTCGTCGCGACGAGTGCATGTTCGAAGTTTGCAGCTTAGATTGTGCGAGGCACGGCCACAGCCCACAACAACCGCGCATGTGGAGCACGAGATTGGAGCGTATTGAATCGTGCGGTGTGGACCCGGCTAGTAGTTAAGTTAAAAATATGAAATTCGAAAATATCTTTCTAATTTCGAGAATTTTTTTCGGTTTAATTTAGCTTTGCACTATTAAACATAAAAGGAATGTTATTGTCATCCCTAAAACGTAGTGATTATTCCATGCTCTGTGGTTTTCCACAAAGAATTAGGCGGAATAACTCATACAGTATGTAAATTTTACTATGTTTTTTTTTAATTTATTGAGCGTGATGTATAGTTAGAATATCAATCA
Source organism: Parnassius apollo (assembly GCA_907164705.1). Lineage (NCBI taxonomy): Eukaryota > Metazoa > Arthropoda > Insecta > Lepidoptera > Papilionidae > Parnassius > Parnassius apollo. The sequence continues at coordinate 16,338,663 of CAJQZP010000693.1, forward strand.
AATCAAAGATTTGAGTTGTTCAATTTTTTACCCATGTAGTGGCGTTGTGAGAATATCCACTATACCATAGCATCCCGTAAAATCAAACAAACCAGGAGATGGTTAGCAGTGTCTTCCTAATAACGTTTGCCAAACGTGGCAACAATGGCAAATATGACGCTACTATACGCCTCCTGTGACGCTTTAATATATATTTAATATATATATATATATATATATTATAATTTTCACAGTTTGCAAACAAATTGACGATCGCAATATAACACATCTTGCATCTTTGACTGCTGGCCAGTGTGAGTACAACTAGCCAGTCTGGGTACGAATATCCCGTCTGGGTATTATATGTATGGCTCTGGCGTTACTGATTTGTTTATAGCGCCGTAATATATTGAAAGCCGTGATATTTTTCTGGCGTTTCCCATAGTCGCCTCTTACTATACCTCCAGGAGGTGTAATGGTGCACGTTGAGGAGTGATGGAAACACTTACGTCGCTACTATATAGCAAACGAACTTTCGTTCACTTTTAATTTTTTATAAAATATAGTAATTGTTTACCCATTTTAGTTTCTTTTTTATATTATGTTAGTGCATATCTACGTTGCTTAGTTTCATTTAAATATAATATTGAACGGACATGACATCCTCCGTGTTGCAATCTTCTATGCACTTAATCAGTTTAGTGATGAAATTACTCCGTTTACTAAAATTATCAATACTACTATTGTTTGAGTTGAAGCAGTGATGTAGTTTATAAAATACATTAAACAGTCCCAAGAAATAAAACTTCAAAAACATTAGAAATTCTATGCGAATGAAGTCGCGGGCACAGCCAGTTAAAAATATAATTTGGGTTCAAATGATCAGAGGCTTGACTTTTTTAATACAACTTAATAATTCCAAAAAAATCAATTTGAGTTAATAAGGATTCGCTAGCCGACTGACACAGAAGTTGAGCAAATTAAATATATCTTTAATGTCTGGGAAAATTGTCAAGATAATTTGTGTATTTTCGTTATCTTCCCGAAGTATTCGATCAATATTAGGCAATAATGAGGAAACTACAACATTATGGTGTCAAAATGTGGCGCTTATACGCAATAAATATTCAAGTAACAGTATTAAGAAGTCGTTAAAAAAAAAGGTAGGAGTTCGATGGGTGTTCTTTAGGGCTTTCCCATTTCTGTTCTTAAATCCTTGATCTATTTTCAAACTCAAGCGGAATGACATATTAGAGCGGCTCTTTTATAGTTTTAACATGAATGGGTTGGTTGGACCAGGGGCCACGGACAAAAACAAACACCACGCTCTCACAGTATACCAGCGCAAAATAACACTTAATGCTACCGTTTCATATGGTGAGAGTATTATTTTTCAGTATAGAAAACCGGAGACCACGTTTACTGTAGGTGAGGCTTTCCATCTTAGTCCTCAGTGGTGATAACGTATCCGCATTTTGATTCTTTATCAAGGATAAATTTAGATGTATACGAGCCATAGCATCGAATTACCATCAGGTGGACTGTGTGCTAGTTTGTCGTACGACGTAGCCTGGCCAAACGACAATCCACGAAGACACATACGTGGTAAAGCCATACTGCAGTTATATTAGTAGTACAGTTGTAGCACGAATGGATCGGCTCGTCCCGGGAAGGACCACGCTCTCACAGAATACCAGCGTGAAATAGTAGCATAACGCTGCTGTGTTTCGTATGGTGAGTGTAGAGACCGGAGACCTTTTTTTACTGGAAACGAGGCATTCCATCTTCCTCACGGGTGACAACGCATCTGCATTTTGATTCGTAATCGAGGATAGATGTAGATGTCTATGGACCGCAGAAACTACTTACCATGAGGTGGACTGTGTGCTCGTTTGTCATCCTATTCTATAAAAAAGAGATTGTGAGACGTACAGGACCTATGGGCCTGAGACGTGGTCCTACGCTGCTGGGCGTATGAGGAAGCTTAAGGTTGCTCAGCGAGCTATGGAGAGGGCTATGCTCGGGGTTTCACTGCATGATAAACTTAGGAATGACGATATCCGCAGTAGAACTAGGGGGACCGACATAGCGCAACCGATTAGTAAGCTGAAATCTCGAAGAACCGATAACCGATGGGGAAAGAAGGTTCTTGAGTAGCAGCCTCGTACCGGAAGCTGAAGTGTAGGGCGTCCCCCTACTAAATCAGGTGGCTCAGGACCGTGGTTTGTGGCATTCCTTGGGAGAGGCAAATGTTCAGCAGTGGACTTGTGAAGGGCTGTAATGATGACTAATTGAACAAAAAATACCTCGGTGTGGGATGAACTAAAAAGAAACTTCTCCTGGGTTCATGCCATGTTTTTAGGCATAAGAATTTACAGTGATTTTATACAATTATGAATAGTAGCACTCACCTGATTCCCAAACATTTTCTAAGATTTTATTGGAAAATCGTATATATTGGCCCATAAATATATAATTAATTCTGAGGAGTCTAGTTCTCGCGTTATTAATATTTTTATGTACATACTTTACATTTTTATATATATTGTTATGCTTTAGTTAATATTTATTTATTTTTTTAAACTTTTGTCGAAGGAACTCTTTACAATTTAACTTTTAAACGGCATTCATAAATAATAAACTGCATAACTTAGAAAGTTAAGCTTTCATTTCATAACTTAGAAAGTTAACTCCAAGTGTACTGCAACATCATTTAATAAATAAATTAATAAACATATAGTTTTCATTAATATATTGCCTTATAAAAGTATTAGTTTCAAAACTCTGTAAGCGATTGACATAAAATGTTGTTCATAAGTATTTATTGGCGTCTACAGTGACAACTTTATTAAGAATTCTCAACATGAAGAGATAATTATTCAGAATACTCATATAACCCATATAACCCCTATCAGTAAGAAGCTCCAGAAGTTCGAACTATATGCATAAATTTTATAACTTTAGCAATTACAATTTCGTACGAACTTGAGAAAGCTTGCTATAATTTTAATATAATATTAAACCAAGGAATCAAAGAGTTATTAGAAAACCGCTTCAGCCACGAAGAAATTACGAAATATATGGTCAACGCTTATAATTATTAATAAGCTGTAATATAAAAATACACTTCTTCTTATGTTGAATTAACTCCTTATTTCGATATTTCTTAGAGTAACAAGCAGTTTTGCATTGGTATGCTTGGGTTAAGGGTTATTATCATTTAAAGAATCCTAAGCAAAAAGTAGCATTCAGCCATCTTCTTAGAAACAGGTATGATGATTTTTTGAATTTTATTAACATCCTTGTTTAGGAAACGGTGTCTTTTTTCGAACATGTGTGGTCTGTGAAATTTAATGTAACGACCCGACGGCGGTGTCCCTGAACATTGTAATGTAATACCTCGTCGGCCAACTGCCCGATAAACGGGCAAATCAACAAAACAAACAACTCAACAAACTGTAGGTGAGTTATTTCACCATTTGTGGGACAACCTTACATAATTATGGCCATTTTTCACTATATTTTATTTTCATATACAGCATAACTTTGTATTTACTGTTTCTCAACTTAAGCGAATCCTACTGGTCAAATAATGATGAAATAATTAAATTTTTGTATTTATTTACAAACTTAAATATTTAAAACATCTTAAATCAGATTCAAAACATAGATGTCTTGTGAGTGATATCGAACGCTTCAAACCATGCAGTTTTTGTGTCCGAGCCCACAGTCCAACTAATGGTAAGTGCATGATGTGACCCACTTTATACTCTGTGGGAGAGCACCATACGAAACAAAATGTCTTTGAGATGCTATTTTACGCTGGTATATTGTGAGAGCGTGGTTCTTCCCCCATCGAGCTGACCTATTCGTGCTACACCCATAATTCAGATGAAACATGCTACGTGCTCCTTTCCCAGCTTGCTGGCAGTTAACGAGAAAATATCACTAGACCTCTACTGGCCATCAGCTTAGTTACATAATGCACTATTGCTTTACAGACTATAGCGTTATAAAACATCACTTTTGGTAAACAAAATTTATATTGCTATCACTACTAATTAAATACTTATACCTTTTGTATATATGTAAAATTATTGTTAGTGCCTCATTTACTCTGATGTCACAGAATAAATCAATGTTATGCTGACCATATATTTAAATAAATATCAGTTATATCTCGCTAGCTGTGTACATTGTAGAACAAAACAAAAAATATTAAAAATCGAAAAGAATATTAAAAAATACAGAAATTGCTGCGACTCATTTCCTTGATATCAAGAGTACCTTTCTAGGCCCAACATTACAATCTACTATGTCCCGCATAGATGTAGTATAAAATAGATTGGCGATGTAGTGATTAGGTTGAGACAAAATCTAGATACATCAGTGTGTAATGTGCATGTGTGGTTAACAAATACTGTTGCACCATGCATTGTCTGCCTAAACTTCAATTATCGATACTGATTGCAGTATATTCCTATCTTCTGATTTAACGCACATGATGTAAGTGAATATTTTTGTCCAACTACAACGAAGCCAGGAGAATGGTTACAATTTTAGAAGGCTATGGCATATAATGAATCATTGATATACATACAGTAAGAAATTATGATAAAGGAAAACAAAACATTAAAACATAAATTATTATACAGTCCTCAATTATCATGCCAATAAAGCTGGCTACGTTTCCTCCTGAATAGTTGTACAAAAGGAAAAATATTAAAATAGGATGCGGTCCGTTTTTGCATCCTAACTTTGGGGGCGTGTTTGCTTCTCGCCGGATGATCCCAGCACTGTTTCTGATTCTATTAGCTGATGTAGTTCTCCAGGGCATAGCACGTTTTATTTCATCGTCTGTGGTGCCCATCGGAGGTAGATCCCAGCCATGGTTTGGTTGCTCCTGTAAAATAGCATCAAATTATAAGCAAGAGTGCTACCGGGCCTGGGCTGACGTATCTACGTCTCGGGATGTAAGCATCAGAGCTCTCAAAAAAAAGTAAGAAACAACTTCCAGATCTTTCAAAGGAGTCGTTGTCAAGGCAAGGTCTGAGCACATCGGCAGAATTGAAGAGAACTAGTTAGCCTTCCTTCGGGAACCCAAGCATTCTGGTCTCTTGTCAAGGCTGTCCAATAGAACTTCTATAAGCCATATCTTATATCTCTGAATAGAGAGGACAACTCACTGGCCCATAGGAGAAATTCGATCTGTTCTCTCTTTGCGTCCAACTTGACCGTGTTTCTATTAGAATACAATCTTTAATATTTAATATAAATCTTTATTTATAGTATAGTAGCTTAACCCGGCAGATGTTGTCCTGCCAGTTAAGTATTATCATACATTGTATTCAGCAACCTTTTTATTATATTTTAGAGCATGCAATTTAATTTATTTACTGCCGCTCTTGGTTGAAAAAAAGTAAATGAAATCAAAAATATTTATTTATTAATTTTGTGTCTAAATTTTTTCAAACTTTTTTTAAAGTTTATAATTATAAACCTCCTGCATCTAAAAATACATATTATATATTCTTATTTTCATGGTAAACGAACAAATAGATTTAGAGTTAAAGATTTCATGTATACAAACATCCTCTTCATATATATATATATATATATATATATATATAACTTTAACTTTATACCTATTATTAATATTAAGCAATAATATCGTAGATAGTTCTGAATGACGCGGTGAAAATCAAACACAATGAAACAATGTTAAACTCTCCTACTCAACTAACTAGCTAACTCTCCTACAGGTATAAGATTGAAAACCCTTTAGAGTCTCAATTATAAGAAAAAGTTTAAGTATTAGAAAATTTAGGTTATTTCCAAGAAATTGAAATAGTAAGAATATACAAGTAAGAAATTGAAATTACTAAGAATATGTCAGTAAGCATGCGGAAACAAATTTAATATCGGCTTTTTCGAAATGTTTAAAAGTTGTTACTGTTTTTAGCCAACACCGTTATCTTCAAAATGCCTATTCTTAACTTTTGTGTTTTAATTAAGCCATTTTTCATTAACTAAAAAGTTTGAAACTTCGACCCAAACTTTGGCAGTTACAATAATGAGCGATGTTGCTTTAGATTAAAGCTGTTTTTTAATTTAAAAATCCTTCTCTTAGTTGAAATAGTTTGTCGATGGTTCCCATAGTACCATAGTGAGTCATTTTATCATAATAACCGTGCTTGTGAAGCGTTAGTGATCATAGTGCTGGGTATTTTAAATAATTTACGAAGATTATGGCATCTATAAAGTGAAATTGGAATTCAGGTATATATTTATTTATATATCAGGTATATATTTCAAGTATATATTAAGGAAGAAAGGTATCTTCACTTCAATTAAACTCCTTCTTGTAGTCATTGTGCGGAATGTTAAAGATAAACTTCACATTTTAACGGAAGTAACAGCGGCTTAATATTGCTGAGGGCTGGCGTTTTTCGGGAATGGGCGTCCCTATGAAATTATGTATAATATGTAGACTGGCTCCACAACATAGGAAATATCTTAGTGTGGTGTAACGGGCACGGGTGCATACCAACGTAAATTTTGAAATTTATCGTATAGATCATCGAAAGTCTATTAAAGTATTTTGCGCCTGTGCTCGAAAATAGAACAGCGTTAACCAGATTAACGTTACCATCTAACTTAGTACAACAACACTTAACATGATTTTACTTTGATTTCAAAGCTGCTAAGTGGCATTTAATAGCATCAGTCCAGATATGAAAATGAAGAAAATGAAAATGAAAAATACTTAGTTGACAATTATCACCTTTACAAATGATTTAGCAGTGGGTCTCACATTAGACGCGCAAACCTGTATGGTGAGAGTCATATACACATATTTAAAAAATTAGTGCACGGTTGACTTTACAAAGCTTTCCCTTACTATAAATGTCATCCTCATTTTATTTATAGGCACATACTTCCACATATATGCATATTTTAAATATTAGGTGACTTTTTACCGTCTGAAAAAAAAAATAGGATGTAACAGGTTAGCAAAACAGAAGCCATGGCACTAATATTTTACTTTTTTTACATTAACATAATATGAAATTGATCTTATGATTTATTATATTTACGCGAACAATACTCATTGATAAAAACTACTTTTACGGATTTTATCAAGTTTGATTTTTTTCTCAAAAATTGCATTTACTTTTTAATAAAATTGTGCTAACCACATTCGATTCTTTCTAGCTTAGGGTAAAGAAGTATACCTCTGCCGTATACAATACCAAAATTTATTCATTCACATACACCCATTTCAATGTGCAATGCCTCATCTACCCAATTGCTCTTTCCTACGTCTAATGGCACAAGCATTTGCATCACAAAACGAAAGAGGATTACACACTAATTCTCTGAGGAAATCTTTCACGCCAAAATAAGTAATACGCTATGTTTCACTGCATTTTCATAGATAGAAAAACATAATTTTTGGAATTAAAATGATGTAAATAAATAGCTATTAACCAAAAATTTATATTATAAATACTGGTAAATTTTAATAAAATAAATAAATATTATAGACACATCATGTCAGCTCTTTTATTAGTTTTTATTTTTAAAAAAATTGTAAAGTTATTTTAAAATTTATGCCTTAAATGTGTACTGAACTAGAAACTAAAATGATCTAACTATATTATGTATTACGTTACCATTTTTATTCATTTTTATAAAGGAGAACGCCTATAGATGTATGTAATCCCGTACCATGCTGCATCAAATCAAACTTTGCTTTTTATAGACTAAACTGATTATATTAACTTTTTGTGTATTCAACCAACTGGAGAGGCCATGCGCGTTAATTCCTAAAAAAATTGTCACTACCAGGGGGGAAGGCGATGAAAATACACTACTGTATACTACGAGTACACTAAAAATGCAAAATTGAATCGCGTTACTATACACGCACACTACAGTATTTGGGTTCATTGCATTTACGCATACCATCTAATCGTACACATGTCCATACACTGGTGCCACTATCTACATGCGTAAGCAACGTAAAGCGAGGACTATGTTGATATTTTTATCGATAAACAAATCACCATAGTCTGTATAAGTTCAGCGTTGGTAAAAGTTATTTTTAGAGTATTTTTTATTCATTACCTACAGCCCTTCAAAAGTTTGCTGCTTAACATAGGCCTTCCCCAAGGGATGCCACAAAGCACGATTCTGATCCACCTGCATCCATAGACTTTTTCCATGTTTTACCAGGTCATCACTCCATCTATTGGGGGTCGCCCTGCACTTCATCCCTCTTTCGAGAACCTTTTCCCCCCCATCGGTTGTCGATTCTTCGAACTATATGGCCAGCCCATTGCCACTTCAGCTTACTTATCCGTTGGGCATTGTCGGTATCTCTTATTATACAGTGAATATCCTTATATCTATGTTTTTCATGTAGAAAATCGATAGCATAGCCGTCTCTGTAGACAAACTTTAAGCTTCTTCGTACGGCCAGCAGTGAAGGAATTTTTAGTATTATATAAAATTATAATTTTATTAGTTAATATAATTATGGCCGGTTTTTGAATGACTGATCAAATTTAATTCTTAACTTAATTCAAATTTATTCAAAAACTTGGCTATGGGTAGTTTCCACGTTGTATTTATACCAAGCAATAAAAACACTAATGCGTTAGTAGCTTCATCGAAATTATCGGATATAAATTCAAACCCATATTCAACGTAGCCATAATGCTTTTGCTGCTAGCATGGTATTTCATCAACTGCTTAATTTTCATTTCATCCATGACCAAGCTACAATAACTTTTTATCAGGGTTACTATCCGCTCTCAATTTTAATGCCGTCAGCACTCCTTAAATAAACCCTGGTCGGCTATAGACGATACTGTACCACTTAGTCAATGTCCGTGGTGCAGGCAAATATGTTCCAAAAGTTTTATATACATAGCGATAGGATTTTCGTTAATAATCAAGTTTTAGGGCGAAACATTTTAACTCTGTGAAATAGTTCTGGGCAGTTTTCCAGACTTACTTTTAAGTTATTGTCTCTTTAAAGGTTCGCTTTCTCTTCAGTGCCTTTTTTTTAGTACCTATTTGTTTTCTTTATTTATCAAAGATGTCTCTATCAGCGAATATAGTATTTCTTGCAAATTTGTAACTTTTTTTAAATACCTTTACTGCCATTGAAGCCTTTTTATGCCATTTCTTTGTACTTTGTGGTGTTTTTTAGTTTAATTTTAATTGGTGAATAGTCTTTTCACTTAGAAAAGGTCGTTTTTGTGCCGCCCCGCCTCAGATCGAGCCGAATTTTGTCAAAGATGCGACATTAAGTTTTTAATGTAAGGCACCCGAAACGTCGGGAAACAAAATAAATTATTTAACGCGATAAAATCCATAAAATTAGTTTAATTTAATGAGTAGTGTTCGCGCAAAATATAAGAAGTCATAATGTTGGTGGCACTAATCGTTGCTTATTTTAAAACCTGGATAAAGGGCCACAAAATGGTTAAGGTGACTAGGTTTAAATTAAACAAAACTAAAAGTTAAACTATTTGCAATTTTACATAAATACCTAAACACTCACGCCTGTCAAACAGAGGGGTAGGCGAGACTACAGACTTCTATTTGGCATGATCCTGACACACCTCTCTTGCCTCCTCCACATTCATTAAGCTACGCATATACGCTTGTCGGTTAAGGGTACTCCTAATTTGGCCCATTTTCAGTATATAGCCAGTTTGGTCTATAAACTTTCGAATTGCAATTTCTATTTCAAAATAACGGCGTGCAGTACCCCAGTAGTGCTAAGAGAAGCTAAATCTATTTAGGCGCGAACGAACTAGAGTGCTTTGTCCAAATTGGTCTAGCGATTCCACTCTGATTGAGAGCCACAGGACGCCAGTTCCGAATCCGGCTCGAAGGACCACAAAAAGCATAGCGTTAATCGTTTCTAGTTTAAATCCGAAATGAAGGACAACAAACGATCGCGTACATGCGACCGCGACGAAATCCGTATTGGCGATCACTAATTAGCTGATGACTCTCAAGGTACCTCATGAGCTGGCAGTTTACAATGGACTCCATTGTTTTGGAGAACAAGGAAGTGATAGCGATAGGCCTGTAGTGGGATGGTTCTAAGCGGTCGCCTTTTTTAAGGATCGGGTGGATGAAAGCCGACTTCCATGATTTTGGGACTACACCTAGAGAGTAGGGGTACCGGCAAAGACGCGTTAAAACCGGTGCCAAATCTGGAGCACACGTACTCGGCACAATTGAGGGGATTCCGTCAGGCCCACTCGACTTGTGGATGTCCAGGGAGAGGAGTGCTTGGCAAACCGAGCGCTGTGTAAACTGTACCTCCGGCATGGAACACTTACACTGCGGGATGGTCGGCAGCGTACTCCCCCTGTCATCGAGAGTCGAGTTGGATGCAAAGAAATAGCCTAGCAGATCGGCTTTCTCCTTTGCGGTATGAGCCAGTGAGTCGCCCTCCCTGTGCAGAGATGGATGAGATGGCTGACAGAAATTCCCCTGAACAGCCTTGGCGAGAGACCAGAATGCACGGGTTCCGGAAGGAAGGCTAACTAGTTTCTCGCCAATTCTGCCTATGTGCTCTGAATTTGCCTTGGCAATGACTCTTTTGAAGGACCTCGAGGCGAAATTATACTTCTTTCTTAGAGCGCTGGTGTTTACATTCTGGGACATTGATTGTAGTTCTTTCAATATCACCTTGTGTTTCTTTCAATATCATCATTAAACACTCACATATTAATATGGGGCATTCGTCAGAAGTTCCTTGCAGTTTTGAATTATTCTACATATTTAATTTTTTTGGATTCTTTTTTTTAAGCATGCTGTCATGGGTTGAGTTTATTTAGCGAAATCATATATGAATCGTCGGTATTAGCGTATCAAACTGAGGAAGCTTTTAGTCTCAGTTGAATACGCTTTTAATTTTGTCACTATCGGATATCAGTCCAACGCAAATTATCGTGTGTCCTAGGTACTTCTTTCCTCAGAAATTCTGATTTGTCTGCCTAAACTTTTAGGTTTCTTTTACGTCTGTCGTAGTATGTCCAATATGGTTTATAATTTGTCTATATGTTACTGTAAGTATTACGTAAATTATTATGTCGTATAGGTGCAATAGGCAGTGTAATCCTTGCAAACCTCGTAGGACATTGTCCATGGTTCTTTAAAAGGTTGTTGGAGTGATTATGTTTGGTATGCTTTGAGATGTGTTAAATTTAAAATTTGATGTGGTATTTGTGTGTTATTTGAAAAAACGGTTTCATTGCGAATTTGTCAATATAGGCATTTTGAGAAACTGATGGAGGTTTTTGTTACGCATTGTTCGGTAATCGTAACTTTTTATTTCTCGCCTGATATTGGTGTAAGAAATTAACTTAACTTCTTCAATCACTTTGCTCAACGCACTTTCTAAGGTGTCACATTGTTTTAATCGTACAATGCGCAATGGTTCCTCGGGTAAATAATACATATATATACAGACATATATATATATATATATATATATATATATATATATATATATATATACTAAGTAAGTATATTAAAATCATATATCAATGGAAACGTTATTAAATAAGCTATCAGATTATGCATAACAGATATGTATGTTATACATATGTATGTAATTTTATCATACTAGCTTGCCAGGCAGACGTTGTTCTGCCCTTTTTGACGACCCTTTGTCATGTCCTACTAAACATCCTTAAATTCGCAAAAAAAATTGTAGGTCACTCATGGGCAAAAAAGACTATCCTATCTCTCAAGTTGGACCAAACTGCACACGGTGTGCAAATTTGATTAAAATAGGGTAAGTAGTTTAGGAGTCCATCGTGGACAAACAACGTGACACGTAATTTATATATATTAGGATATATGTTACAAATAGTTTGCTATCACTTGACGCCATATTATGGCTTTTGACAGATGCATATATTATTTGAGAACCAGAATATGGCGTTGGACAGACGAGGGGTTTAATTTCAATATATATATATATATATATATATATATATATATATATATATATATATATATATATATATATATATATATGTATATTAGTTTTACTCTAATGATGGTTAATATCTACTGTTATATTAACTTTCATTATTTTTAATTATGATAATATAATATTTAATATTGCATTATTCATTTACGCTTTATATATATATTGTATTCTATTGCAGAAATCGAGATGTGATTGGCCGTTATTAATTTTTAAAGTTTCTAATTTGATCGTAATATATTTTTAGGACCGTGGATAACCGAAATGTTGCTTAAAAGCTAATTTTAATTCTCTTCGGGTTTTATTATCTAGTCTTTCACTAATAAGGGTTCTGCCTAATAATATTGACGTAATTACTTGAAATATGTACAAATATTGTTCTATGTTGCACCTTTCTCTACATTAATACTAATAAAAAATTAAGTAAATTTTCATCACCGTCTAATTTTGGAATAATATCAGAAAATTACCTGGGAATCTGTGTTGTTTTAGGCGTTTTTATTAAAGTATATTGGTAATTAATTTAGTTCGATACTAATATTTCATAAAATATACAATAATTTAAAATTTTTATTACTTAATAGAGATTTTTTTAATTTACTTATTTCTAAATAGATAAAATATAATAACGCACTTGAAATTTTCGAAATAACGCTACTACTTTGTTGACACTTATAATGATATAAGATTGTAAAATAAAAATGGATTAGCGATTGGGTACACTCGCATACCGCCCTCCAAAGAGTGGTAGTTCTGAAGCGTGACGTCCTCGCTGCTTTTCTTCTCGACAAATATGTTTGGTTTATGGATTTTTGTTGTAAACATTAGAAAACGCTGGTAGTATTTAACTGAATTTAAGTAAAACGCGACGCGAACATCCTACCCGCTGCGCTAGTCAAGTTGTGCAGGGGCCGGAGGTTTTAAAAATACTAATTTGATAATTAAAAGAAGTTTAATCGCAACAAGAACTCGCTTAAAACTAACTTAAAATTCTATGCTTAAAACAAATGCATGAGAGCCCATACAGGAGCTCGGCAGTTTCCACTTGGCCACTCAGCATACTCCTGTGGTCTGAATTCAGAATATTCTGCTGGCGTGGACATCTTGGTGGGTCTCACCACCCGTAACTAGAAAGAGAGCTACTCGACATAGCTGGCTGGAAGAAATAATGGAGGAATTTATTTATATAAATTAACTAGTGCAGGCCAGTCGCACAACGTGTTATTTTTTTATAGGATAGGGTGATAACCGAGCACACAGTCCACCTGATGGTATGTGGTTGCCCATGAACATCTACATCTGTCCTCTATTATACCAATGAGGACTAAGATGGAATATATACAAGTAAAAAGAGTCTACAGTTCTCTCTACTCACCATACGAAACACAGCAGCATTAAGCTACTATTTTACGTTGGTATTCTGTGAGAGCTCGGTCCTTTACCGGTCAAGCCGACCCATTCATGCTACAACTACAACTATACCACTAATAATTGCAGCATGGCTCTACCGCGTATAAAGTATTCGAAGCACGGGGGTGATATGTCTCCAACTTCTTCACTAAAAGCCGTTACTGATATTATCTTTAAATAAAACCCCAATTACTGATTTTAACTCACCTAAAATTCAAACCCGGGATCCCATGATCAGCAGTCCCACTTATGATCACTAAACCAAGGACGTCATCAAAAAGTCGACAGCCGAAAGACATGCAAAAAGTCAATAGATGCAGATGGCTGATTTTTGGCATTCACTGGGCTTGTGTTAAAGTTTTACATATGTAAACACTACACTAAGATAATGGTAATTAATAATAATTGTTGTTTGTAAAATAACTTCGATAAATAATTTCAATAAATAACCTAGTTGCAAATTTTGTAACACTCAGTTGATCAATATTAGTTATGTAAAATATTCTTACTATTTTTAGTGCAGTCGAAACTTGCTTTTGTTCTGTCAAATTTAACGAGCACAACTTTTACTTCAATTAAAAACCTGTTACAAATTTTATAACACTTAGTTGATCAATATTAGTTATCTCAAATATTGTTATTATTTTCAGTGCAGTCGAAACTTGCCTTTTGTCCCGTAAAGTTTAACGAGCGCAACTTATACGGCAGCAAATTCTGACAACATTCTCCAATGTAGATTTCGCAATTTGTAACCAAGTTAAAAGTTAGTATTAAGAGTAAACTTGAACTACATGAGTCCAAATAGAGCAATGCACATTGCACCACACTGAATTTTATTAAGTTATTTAATAAAGAGTAAATGATTTATGTTGCAGTTATACTCAATAAAGTTACATCATATTCTTAAGGTTAATAAAAAACGTTCGCTTTCGTATTTCTTATTAATACACAATAAAGTAGCACGAGCTAATTAGTTTACAGCAGTGTCTGCGAAAAATAGTTCGTAATTAAAAATGCTACGAGCATTACTATCTCTAGTAAAAGCATTCTTCTATAGCTGCAACGCATCTGCATTTTCATTCTCTACTTAGGATAGATGTAGATGTCTACAGGTCACAGTATCCACTTACCATCGGATGGACGGTGTGCTCGATTGTCACTTGTATTCAACAAAAAATAAAATTAGTTGTAGTGCTAAGCGGTAATAATTTTAGTGACGTTGCTAGTATTATTCGAAAGAATCTGATTTGTGACAAATATTAACACTACACTTGATAAAACACTAGCTTAACATGAAACATCGTCTCTTAATGGATCTTAGTGGAATTTAAGCAAGTAGTTCAATTATTGACAAATCACTAATAAATTGTTTATTATAAAAATAGACGGTCATTTAATTTCACGTCGTGAGTTGTGGTTTTGAACTAAATAAAATTATGATTAAATAAATCAATGGTAAGAAACATTTGAAAGTTCTAAAAAGAAGAAAATAAACTTAAATTAAATCAAACCAATCCATTTATTACATTACACAATTTATATGATGTCTTGTCGCGAGATTTATCTGTGTACATAAACAAATATGAGAATTTTAGCTCTCATTAAACTAATATAAATAAATTAATACGTTTCGACATAATCAGCCTTTACTAATATCCTAACGAGGCTTGACAGGCGAACTAGCGATCACCGGTCAATTGGTTTCCGGTCTGGTAGTTTTACTCAAATCAGTAACAAGATGGCCATATCCCTATTTATCGGAGATCAAAAATACCCTCAGTTACTCCCACTGTCGCCTCTCACGACGTCTACAGCATAGATTCCTGACTATGTACTAGAGACTACAGGACTAGATGGAAAGATAGAAACGGTTACGTCATCAACTCGCGACGAAATAAGGTTTCCTTCCTAACCATAAAATATTCATAAATTCGTACGAGTACTACGCGATATATACATAAAATTACCAACTACTAATTTATACAATAGAATAAAAAAAATTGGCTAATCCAAATGTGCATGCCATGAGCGCTCATTTTATACGTCAATTGTTTAAAGTATTTTAAATACACACAAGTTTTCACTAATAACCTTATTAATATACTTCTAATTTTCCTATAGTTTCATGTCAAACGTCAATAAAAAAAATTCTGAAAAATCCGTCAGTGCACGACTCATCATGCTCATTTGATCGAAAAAATATGTGGAAAAAAATTCTCAATCAACAATAAGAAATGTTTTATTTTTATTTTACGGTGTTATTATTCTTGAGATTCCAAAAATATTTATTATTATTAATTGAAAACATTTTTAACAGAATTATATTAAAACGATCACAAATCAACTTTAAAATTACTTTAATTTTTAAGGTATATTTTTAGGCATTATCGTAAAAACTATTATTTTTTCCTGACTCGTTAATAAATTTCTTTTCTCAACAACTTTATTTAATTTTCAAAAACTTTTTTATTTAGTCATAACCAGTATTTTAATTTAGCAATCACTGAAGTACACATTATGGCTCCTCTTCATAATCGGCGATTACAAACAATTACGCACGAGCACGATCGTGTGGAGGGCATACTCGGCTCTACTCACCGATCATCGTCTATGATCGCCTCGATCCGTGAATTGTCGGTTTTTCGGGCATGCATCAAAGGGAATCGCCGGGTGGTTGCGTTTACGTGCCCTGACAAAAATCACCGCTGATAGTGAAGTGAGTCCTGCACTTCACTATCAGCGGTGATTTTTGATCTATTGATCGTTTACAATCGGCAAGATCATCGTGCGAGCATACACTCAATCAGTCGTAGTAGTTTGTCAAATGGCAAGTATCAAGATGGACGTGGCATGTGTTGCTGCTGCAATAATTTATTTAATAGCGGTAGACAACCATTATGTCAATTGTTTCAACTAAAAGTTGTGAAAAAAAATGGATGAAAAGAAAATGGTGGTGTTTGACCATTAATCGTAATAGAACAAAAGATGTACCTAGCCAAAATAAATAATTGATAGGGTTAAATCAAAGGAGTTTACGTCATAGATTTTTATCTTTTTCTCAGAGAAATTATGGAGAAAAAGCCTACTGAGTTACTGGACGAATCTTCTGAAGAATTCGAAAACTTTATACGCATGTCATCGAGCAATTACACCTACTTGGTTCGAAAAATATCCTGATTAGTAGCAAAACAAGACATTACTTTCAGAGACTCCAAACCAGTTAAAATACGCCTTGCTATCACATTGAGATTTTTGGCTACTGGAAATAGTTATAGAAGTTTGCACTATTTGTTTAAAGTTTCTATCCAAATTATATGTCTTATTATTCCTGACGTATGTATAGCACCGATGGAAGTTTTGAAGGATATGGTTTAGGTAAGCTATGAAAATAAAAACAGGCTTGAAAACTTTAGAATTACTTACTTTATATTTATACTTTAACGTAACTTAGTTATAAAAATTATCATTTTTAAAATCATCACTTAATTACAAAATGTCATTTAAATCATGGCATTCGAATAAGCTGTATGTTTAATATCCAAAAGCGATTGCTGACATGTTCTGCTGACACTTAATAGTCTGAGGAGGTGACGCAACGGCATAAACGTGCTGCGACACATTTTGCTATCCCTCTATAGTCTGAGGAGTTGAAGCGACTGCATAAACGTGCGGCGACATGTTTTGCTTAATCTGAGATGCAGGTGAAGGCGAACTGTACATAGTCTCTGACGAGGGGGGTCGATATTGAACATACGGGGATGCTGGATAGTACGAATACATGCTATGCGAAGGTGAAAGGCGATTAGTGCTTATAATAATTTCCGATGGTGATGCTACATAGCGACGGTTAGATAATGTGCGCTTCTTTATAATTAAACCGTCGATCTCATATCTAAGTTATAATCTATCGATCTCGGTAAATCCCTCATGGCTTTAGCCAGAAGCCTGCCATAGAGGTCGCAATCATCCTCAACAACTTTATTAACCGTATTCTTTTTTTGCAGCTATCACATCATTAAGTGTAGATAGAGCTGATTTCATGTGTGCACTGGTAAAAGCAAGTTCTGTTGAATTATTAGATCGCCGCTTTTGTAATGGGATAGACATTTGTGATGAAATTTTTGATTTTTGCGGCTTTGGTGATGACTGCGCGTCCAGAATTTAACCAGCATATTCTTTTGCCTAAAAGAAAAGTTGCATTAACATTAATGGATACTAATTTAGATTATTGTGTTTTCATTTACTAAGCACTACGAACCAATCGCTTGAAAATACTCAAAAATTCCCCTTCGCTCCACTGTCTAGGAGCTCTGGATGGAAAGCATATATATAATATATATATATATATATATATATATATATATATATATATATATATATATACTACCACCACCTCACAGTGCATTAAACTATATCAATTACAAAGAATATTGCAGCATTGTTTTACTAGCATTAGTAGACTACGATTACCGTTTCCTGTTTGCTGAAGTAGGCGCAAAAGAATGTATTATTGATGTAGAAGTATATAATAGTAGTATGTGATTGGAAAAAATTACAAGTAACACTTTTAATTTGCCGCAACCTAGCCCACTGCCAGGGTTTAATATTGAACTACGTTATGTATTTTTGGGCGATGCATTCCCTTTAAGTACATATTTAATGAAACCTTTTCCTGGACACCATGCACTTGATACCCCACAAAGTTTATTTAATCAAAAATTTTCTCGCTCCCGAGTAGTAGTAGTGAAAATACTTTCTGTATAATTGCCAGTAAGTTCAGGGTTTTTAGAAAACCTATACAGTTGTGTGATGTCAAAGATTCTATAGTTACTATCTCACACTACTCTCTCTCTACTACTAACACTCGCACTCAATCATAAGCAACACATAACATACTCATATGATCCATTATTTATAACTGAGATATTTTTAAAGCCTACTAGTACCTATATAATGCATGTTAAAGAGCTCAAAAACTATATGTTTCCCATGCTCAGTAGTCTAAAACTTTTCATAAATGGCTAATGATATTCTAAATAATGAAATAGAAGATATATCTATCTCACAAGCTATTAAATGTGAACCGCTGAATTGCCAAAAGTACATAAATAACAATTCAAAATCTTTGTCTATTCTGCATGTCAACATTAGAAGCATAAATAAAAATTTTAACGAATTCCGTTTGCTATTATATGCTCTAAATATCACCTGCGATATTTTGATTCTTTCTGAATGCTGGTTGTCTAAAATATCTACCATACCGCAGCTTGAGGGCTATTTATCATATAGCACGAAATCCATCTGCAACCAGAACGATGGGTTGGTGATCTACATTAAGAACTTCATTACACACACAATATATCAACCTAACTTTAATGACGCAAGCTGTCTAATCTGCACAGTAAATAAAAGTGTAGCTATAGTAGGTTTATATAGATCACCTTCCTTTCGAAACACCGATAATTTTATGGACAGCCTGAATACTACGTTAAATAATTTATCAGCAATAAATAATATCATTATAATAGGCGACATTAACATAGATATTAAAGTAAATAATTGCGACCCAAACTCAAATGATTATTTAAATCTTATGGCTTCTCATGGAATGTTACCAGCACATCAGATTCCGACCAGATTGGATAACTGTTTAGACCACGTCATTTTAAAAACAAGGCTTCGATTCTTAACTCTTGTGATAGAAACATCTTTAACTGACCATTTTCCAGTCCTCTTAAATTTAAATTTTAATCTAAGTCCTGTTAACCGTCCAACAAGCCGAATTGGCAATAAAATCAATTTTCCTCAAGTGGCACATGAAATAAATAACACAGACTTTTCTATAATTTTTTCGTTCGACGACGTTAATAAGGCGACCGATCTGTTCTTAGACACGTTAATCCCTATAGTGAAAAGAAATACCATTTGTTTTACAATTCCATGCAGACAACGCACAATAAAGCCCTGGATAACTGTAGGAGTATTGAGGTGCATTAGAAACAGAGACCGCATGCATAAAAATGTCAAACGTAACCCAAATAACGTGATACTGGAAAAAACTTACAAACGCTACAGGAATTTTTGTACTAATCTTGTAAAAAATCTCAAGAGAGACTACGAGAGATCTGAACTTTCCAAGGCTAAGAAAAGTCCTAAAAAAACCTGGGAAATTATTAAAAACGTTACAAATACAAATAAAGTAAGTGTACCACCATTAGAACTTTTAAATTTGTGCGATGATGCTAAAATATCAGTTGATGCCGTAAATTCATTCTTTGCAAATATAGGGAAAGAACTTGCAAATAAAATTAAATCAAATTTAGAATCTATTGACTCACCACCTAACTTCTTGCACTCTCCTTCACATTCTATGGTCATCCTCGAAATCGATGAAGATGAAGTACATGATGCTATTATGAGCCTAAGAAATGACAGTGCTGTCGGGTGGGATGGCATACCAGCCCAAATTTTTAAATCAAACCCAGTTCTTACACCTATAATTACTCACCTATGTAACTTGGCGATATCCACTGGGAAGTTTCCTGTCGCCCTGAAAAGGGCAATTGTACATCCCATCTATAAAAGTGGGGACAGACGCAATGTCACAAATTACCGCCCAATTTCTGTCCTGCCCGCTCTGTCTAAAGTATTTGAGCGTATCCTAAATCGCTATCTAGTTCACTTTCTTGAATCAAATAGCTTAATCTCCAAAAATCAATTTGGCTTTAGAAGGGGCAGGTCTACCCAGGATGCTGTTGCTTCCCTGGTAGAGCATGTAGTCACCGAACTCGACGAAGGCAGGAATTGTCTGGGTATTTTCCTGGACCTTTCTAAGCTTCGAACTGTCTCTGTCCCAATACTGTTAAATAAGTTGGAAATGCTGGGTATCAGGGGTCGTATCCTGGAAATATTTGCTGATTACTTATCAGGTCGGACGCAGTGCACAAAGATAGGCTCTTTTGTCAGCAAACCCGAAGCCCTTGAATTTGGAGTTCCTCAGGGTAGCATTTTAGGGCCCACGTTATTCCTGACCTACGTAAATGAGCTCTGTGACTTACCTCTATCTGATTGCCGTATTGTTACTTATGCTGATGACACGGTCCTTGTTGTTTCTGGGAATAACTGGTCCGATACAATTAAGATGGCAGAGAATAATTTTAGAATGGTTATGACTTGGCTAAATCGCAATTTTCTAACCTTAAATATAGATAAGACTAAATTAATAACCTTTTCTAAAAGACCCTCTGCACAACCACCAAGCGAGTGCTTCGATATGCGTGCTCACAATTGCTCCAGTGGGACTTTTCACTGTAATTGCCCAAAATTGCAAGGAAACCATACCATTAAATACTTGGGTATTCAAGTGGATAATTGTTTGAACTGGTATAGTCAAGTAGAATCCGTTGCAGGTCGGTTACGTAACCTAATCTACATCTTTAAAACATTACGTAGTTCCGCTGATGCAGATATCCTGTCATCTGTGTACACCGCCCTGTGTGAGTCAATCATATCATATTGTATCTCGATATGGGGTTGTGCCTCTAAGACTACCTTCATTAAAGTTGAGCGCGCACAGAGGGCAATGTTAAAGGTTATGCATAGGCGGCCTTGGAGATACCCGACCGCACAACTTTATAAGGATTGTAATGTACCTACAGTTAGGCAACTTTACATCCTTCGCTCAATTTTGCATCTACACTCTACTGTACCTCCAAATAGTTCTTTCACGCCAAGGAGACGTCAAAAAGCAGCATGTCCTGTCAAAACATGTAGGACTTCTTTTGCTAAAAAGCAATTATCCTCTTCAAGCTCGCGGTTATACAATAAACTCGATAAAACGTTAAAGATAAATAAGTTGAACGCCTACGAAGTTAAAAAAAAGGTAATTTCGTACCTTAATTAATTAAATTACAGTGCCACTGAAGCTTTAATATCCTAAACCCTACAAACTGTATACATACACATGAACACACACGCACACGCTCGTGCACACACACACACACACACACACACACACTACCCATGCCATACATTATCATCACTATACTGTTTTACTTTTTATTTTTTTTTTTATTTTTATTTTTTTTTTGTATTTTCTTTTTCCTTAACTGCCTGCTCTTCAAATGCTCGTAATAATGTAATCACCAATTAAATCAACTCGCTATGCTGTTATATAGAATACGTTTTAAGGAGCCGAACCACTGACTTTCATAACACAGGTTATCCTAGCATGAAAGTCAGGGGATCAACTTATCCTAAATATATAAGTCCCTTATGCTAGCCATTTTGTCACAATTAATCTGCGATAACATTGTCTTATGTTTAAGGCTTTATTTCTCAATAAATTATTATTATTATTACTATGACATGCGTTTTATTGCATAATTTTTACGCAAAAGTAAAACGTCTAGGGAACTGTACAATCCTCCAGGTACTACTGATACATACTATGTTAATGTCAACTCGTCTCTCAAGGTTCTTGGAGACAAAACATAAATACAGGACTTGTACCCGTACAGGCGATATCACAAAGAGCTACAAACAACGCTACCCAAATAAGAGAATGGTTCATCAATTATTAACTCTACTACTTCAAAGTGTTTGTGTAGTTAAAGATACATCAACAACTTACATCAAAACTGTCTTTCGTAGCAAGTATGGACTTTCAATCATACATGTTGCTCATAAAGGCTGCCAATGTATCATAGAGCATCCATATAGGTTTATAGACCTCGTTTTCCCCGGCACCAGATTTAAGAGAGGCGACGACTTTTTTATGATTTAGAAGAAAATCTTCAAGCATAGTCTTTTTGTTTTTCAATTCGGCCACTGGTAAAGGCTTATTACATTACACAATTTATCGGACCCTGTCTGTCGGAGGCCCTGCCTACCAGGCAGGGCGCTGCTTATTACACTTGCGCTAGAAATCGCTTCCTGCCTCAGTCGTTACTCGAACGTTGAAACGTTTGCACGTCAGTATTATGGCGCCGACTTTATCTAAACGTCCAAAAATTGCTTTAGTGGTAACTTTGGCTGTCAGTACCGTGCAAGGCCAAGCTAAAAAAAGGAAGGAAAGGAAAATGTGGATGAAAAAATATTTGCTCCTCAGAGAAATACTACCGAATATGCAAATAGTCAGCGTTTTGGACCCAACAGACCTACGAAACTATTTAAAATTAGGTGAAAACCAATTCGATGAGTTATTAGGCTTAGTAACTCCTTTAAAGGAAAAAAAACCTTTTTTAAAAACAGCGTGGGTGCAAAACAAAGGTTAGTTATTACGATTGTTGTGCGTGCATGCGTGCATGCGTGCGCGCGTGAGTGCGCGTGCGTGTGTGCGTTTGCGTGAGCGTGTGTGCGTGTGTGCGTGTGTGTGTGTGCGTATGTGCGCGTGTGCGTGTATGCGTGTGTGCGTGTGTGCGCGTGTCTATACGTGCGTGCGTGCGTGCAAGTTCCTATACGTACTAATGCATCGGTTACAGATTCATGAGTTTTAAATAGTACAAAATTTGATCAAAAGATGACCAATAATGATTTGAAATTGCCTTTGCCCTCAAAATTACCAGGTACTGACACAGTTGTATCATATTTGTTTCTAGAAGATAATAAAAATCTCATGAAACCATTTTCCTTAAAAATTATAATCTACGAACAACGAATTTTTTAATAACTGTTTATCGAGATCCAGGCGTGTAGTCGATCGTCACGTTTTAGTGTGCTTCGTATAACTTTAAATCTGGAATTGGAGAACGTTGATGCAATAGTGTTAGCATGTTGTGCTCTGCACAATTATTAGTCAAAAAACGAGTCAAACTATATTGTCCAGAAGAATCTTGATCGAGAAAAGGTAAAGAAAACAGCATTTCATCAGGGTTGCTGGAGAACAACCATCCACTCCTATACAACACAGAAGTAATAGCCAAAGAAATGATGAGGCAGCTCTTGTACGAAACAAATTTATAAGATATTTTATATCCGAAGGTAGAGTCGAATTTCAAGATAGGATGTTAAATATAGTTCCAACATAGGATTAAATGTTAACATTTTATTGGATAATTATTAAATGAACCTTTGTGAAGATGTATCTATGTAACATTACTTAATTATAATACTTAAATAAATAAATACAATACAATTCAATATTATTAAACATTGACATCTTTATCTTACCTCATCATCTAAAAAAAATTGCACTTGACGGCAAGATTCCGTTCTAGATCCAAGAAAACTAAACGCCTCGAAATATCATAGAGATGGTTTGTACACATCCTCTGCTCCAGCACATGTTTGTTTCGATGACTATACCTTAAATTAAATTGTTATCAATGTTGTGGATTTACTAACAACGCTTAACACGTTATAAAAGTAGCTTCACTTGAATTGACTATATATATTATTCACTGTAAAAAACTTAGGTAGGTACAGCTTGCCAAAAAGGAGTATGACGTGGTGACGAGTGGTATTTAAATAAATAGAAACCTACGATCTTAACACTACTTTGCCGACGCGTGCTAGATTTTCAGCAACTAAAGAGATCAATATAATATAATATAAATAAAGAGCAATATAAATGAGACAGTGGCGCCCTTATAGTTTTCAAACTCTATTTGCCAAGCTATACTTGTACAGTCGACTTAAGAACCCACTCCTTTCTAGTGTTTCTCAAAAGGAAAAAAACGGAACTTCGTTGTCCGTCTGTCTGTCAGTGTGTCAAGACTCTTTTTCTAAGGAAGAAGTAGAAGTGTCAAGTTGAAATTAGTATATTTTATACGTAGGCTTAAGATCAATTGGAGATCCAAAAAATCAAGCTTCTAAGTCAACGCAGTAAAAAAGTACGACCATATTATATGCGACATATTTTCGATACTTGCAAATAAATGAAAACCTATAGGACTTCCGTTCACATAGAATCACGAAATTTGGCAAAAAGCAAGGTCTCACAACAAAAGTAAAGGGAAAAGACAGAAAATTTTTAATTTGTAGTTTTATCACATATAAAAAAATTGTGATGACATTTTTACGTGAATTGGAGAATTGACCGTGCTTTATATTAATATGTGAGAGAACATGTTTTTCAACTGCAATGCTGTTTGTTCTTGGGGTAAATTCTTTGCAACTACAGAACCCTTCATTATCCGTAGTCTGACATGCACTTGGCTGGTTTTGAAAAATAAGATATACATAAGTATATTTATTTTTAAGTACTATATTATTACACCTGTAGCTAATACGTACCCACTATACCTAGCACTATCTAAACTATCTGACCTTTTTTAATTCTTTCATATAGGTTGTACGCATGTAATCCAGTTTTCTCTTTAATATTTTTACTGTTGCCTTTTCGTCAACGTTTCCATAAGTTTGTAGAAGTACTTTAAAGCCTTCGCTTCTTTCTTCCTTCTTGGAATAGTCCTTGTGCTCTCCCCTCCAAAGATAAGGCATATCTTTGTAGATGTCGATGACATTGAGAAGGACATCTTTTTCTATAGCGCATGACATTGTTACGAACAATGATTTCGAAAGTAAATCGACACACTAGAACTTTAAAGAAACAGACGTGTAGACTCTGCGCATGCGGCCACACAACTGAACTCCCTGTCTCTTATTACACTACACGATCCACAGCGCGGCAGGGAAGCAGGGCGGTCGAAACCACTCTATCGCCCTGTTTAGGAACCCTGATTCTCTGTTTCATATTACACTACCCTGTCCCTGTGGGCAGTGTAGTGTTATGAGAAACAGGAATAAATCTTGTGAAGTAATAAGCCTTGTACTTGGATTTCATTAGCGATACTTGTCCACGCATCTTTAACCCGTAATAAGTGGAGTTGAATGTATATTCTACCCAAAGTTATCTAATTATTATTATTTTTTTTAATAGAAAAGGGGGCAAACCAGCATGCGGCTCACCTGGTGCTAAGTAACGACCGCCGCCCATGATCAACCGCAACCCCAGGGGAATTTCAGGTGCGTTGCCGGCCCTTTAGAAAGGAGTAAGCTCTTTTCTTGAAGGTCCCCAGGTCGTATCGGTCCGGAAAAATCCGGTGGTAAACTATTCCACAGAGAGGTTGTACGCGGAAGAAACTCCTTTTGAAACGTATAGTGGTGGACCGCCAAGCATCCAGATGATGTGGATGGTATCGGAAAGTTTGCCGCGTTGTGAGTGGTGTGTATGTATGTGTGTGTGTGTGTGTGTGTGTGTGTGTGTGTGTGTGTGTGTGTGTGTGTGCGCGTGTGTGTGTGTGCGTGTGTGTGTGTGTGTGTGTGTGTGTGTGTGTGTGTGTGTGCGTGTGCGCATGTGTGTGTGTGTGTGTGTGTGTGTGCGCGTGTGCGCATGTGTGTGTGTGTGTGTGTATGTGAGTGCGTGCGTGGTGTGCGTGTGCGTGCGTGGCGTGCGTGGTGCGTGCGTGCGTGGTGCGTGTGGTGTGTGCGTGTGCGTGTGCGTGTGCGCGTGCGTGTGCGTGTGCGTGTGCGAGTGCGAGTGCGTGTGCGTGTGCGTGTGCGTGTGCGAGTGCGTGTGCGTGTGCGTGTGCGTGTGCGTGTGCGTGTGCGTGTGCGTGTGCGTGTGCGTGTGCGTGTGCGTGTGCGTGTGCGTGTGCGTGTGCGTGCGCGTGCGCGTGCGCGTGCGTGCTTGAGTGCGTGCGTGTATGCGTGCGTGCGTGCGTGCGTGCGTGCGTGCGTGCGTGCGTGCATGCTTGCGTGCGTGCGCGTGCGTGCGTACGTGTGTGCGTGCGTGCGTGCGTGCGTGCGTGCGTGGTGTGTGCGTGCGTCGTCCGTGCGTGCGTGCGTGCGTGCGTGTGTGTGTGTGTGTGTGTGTGTGTGTGTGTGTGTGTGTGTGTGTGTGTGTGTGTGTGTGTGTGTGTGTGTGTGTGTGAGTGTGTGTGTGTGTGTGTGTGATATTAAACAGCAATATATCTATATAAAAATGAAATAAAAAACGGGGTGAAAATTGGAGTTCTAAAGAAAATTTTGTGGAACATCGAAATTTATTTTATTAATAGTAACGCTGGGTATCGTTCTTATTTCTATTAAAGCGAATGTTACTATTAATGTAGAAAATATTACGTACCATCACTTATTGCTCAATTAGCACATATTATAGAGGATAAGTAGATGAAAACGTCAGTAAATGTGCCAAAAAAAAAGTGAGTACCTAATGATTATAATATTATATATATATCAAGACAATTACGTTAATATCGAATGAAACGACGAAACGAAAACAATGCTAACCTCAATCAAAGCTATACCGAAATTGATGTTAGTACCATAGTTAAACAAGGAATTTCAGAAGTTTATCTTTAGTATCACATATAATCCTTGAGCTAGCGATTCTTATAATAATGTTTTTTTTTAGTTCATACTTTAAACTTAATACTATCTCCAGTACCATATTTAGTCCGTGTTTTTGAATAAAGCCGTTAAGTTTTAAGTTTTAAATACATCGTCAATTGTTCAGCAATTCAATCTACACGTAAAACCATATATACGCATAGTAAAAGTTAGTATGGATAAGAAGAATGTATAATTCATACTTCGGCGTAAGAGAGTCTACTATCTCATATCGAACAGACTATATGAAACAGAAGATGGACAGCATCTTACTGATAAATGTTCAATAAAAATAAAATAACTGAGGTTGGCAAGCTCGTACCTACAACAATAAATCTTACAACAAACCTATGGTTTGTTGCTTAATTAAATGCGGTTTCGAACTTAAGGAATCGAATATATTAACTGAAATAGAAATTGCTTTTGAAAATTTATTGCTACTAAATCTATCTAGTCTGTATGCTGCTAACTTTTTGTAGTAGATTTTGAATATAAGTCATTGAAATTAAATGTATTGAATTGAAATGAATTTCATTTAATGCGTGGAATATTGACAAAAAAGGCCTGGAGCTCCGCCGACCGTCTGGTGGTGTTGGTAACTAATAAATCATGTAATTCCTGCACACATATACGAATAGGTATCCCAAAGAATCTTTTATATATTTTAAATCTTTTTACTAGTAACGCATTTCAACTTAGTATTTGAGTGTGACAACGCATTATACATAGCACTGAAAATTTCGGCAATCAAGGAAGTGACACAACATTACTATTTAAAAATGTATTTGGTGCTTTTCGAAGTATTCTCCGCGAAATTTGACACATTTTTCCATACGATGGAACCAATCATTGAAGCAACCATTCCATTCGGAAGTTGGGGTCTCCAAAATGGCCGTTTTGTAGGCGTCCACAGCTCCTTCAGGTGATGAAAATCTCTGTCCATGCAATTCATTCTTTATTTTAGGGAAAGTATACAAATATTAGGGCTTAGGTCGGGGCTGTACGGCGGATGGTCTAATAATTCTATGTTTTCTTGCTCTAAAAACTTTTTGTTCTCTGTGCGGTGTGAGAACTCGCATTGTCGTGATGGAAGATGATGCGGCGATTGCAGTTCTCTTTACGGAGTTCAGAAACGACCTGTGGCAAATAAATGCTAGCATACCATTCTGCATTAACCATTCTTTGTCCCCCAAGAGGAATAGTCGTAACATGGCCGGTTTTGGAGACAAACGTGGCCACCATTTTTTTTTGCAACACTCCGTGAACGAACAATTGTTGTTGGCTTATACTCGTTCTCGAACACCCAAACTCGTGACTGATTTTTTGTTTCAGGTTCGTACGCGTATATCCAGGATTCGTCACCTGATACGATGGTGTGTACAGCATTTGAGGATCCTGCGTGGAATCTTTTGAGAGCTCTGACGCACCAAGTAACGCCAGCCGCTTTTTGCTCTTCACAGAGCGAATGTGGTATCCATCGGGAAAACAACTTTTTTACACCTAATTGTTCATACAAGATTATTTGTATTTGACTCATGCCAATGTCTAAAGTTGCTTGAATTTCGCGGTATGTCACATGTCGATCTTTCTCAATCAGCTTACGCACAGCATCAACGTTTTCTTGGGTGACTGCAGTTTTTGGACGACCTTGACGGGGATCATCACTGAGATTGACACGTCCACGTTGAAATTCAGCAAACCAGCGATAAATTGTGGTTTTAGAGGGGGCTTCATCACCAAATGCAGAAATCATCCGGTCAATACACTGTTTTTGTGTTAAACCACTTTGTAAGTCATAATAAATCATCGCTCTTGAATTGTCTCGAGTCAATTCCATTTTATCAACAACTAAACAAGTTTGACAAAACCTTGTGACAAGACCGAGATTCTTTTTTTAAATAAATAAATGGTATTCGATTTTTAAAACCAAGGAGTTTTCAATTAAAAAGATTTTAATATGACAGGAACAGTGGAAATATTCCATTCCCGATACTTTTAGTGCAGTCTATACGTATTTCGATTCTTAATCTAAAATATAATCGTGTATTAGTACAATTTGTCCACCTAATGGTGAATTAATGCCGATAATGGATAATTTTCAATAGATGGTATTAAGAGCTGGTTTGTCACCCTTAATCCATTAGTGAAAATTTTTCTCTTTAAAGTTATATACCTTATAACCAAAAAAACAAGTAAGCTCAATTTCTATGTCTCTATTGAACTTTTTATAGAAGTAAAAACTTAAAAAATAATGAAACCCTATATCGCGCAAATCGTATATAAATAACTTTTATATTTTAGATCTTAAGGTAACTAAAACAGCAATAAAAAATAACTGTGGTGTATTATGTTATTCACTCAAACATAAAACGGCATCCCTATGGGAAAGTGTTCCGCAATGGCTGTTGTGTTAATAGACAAACTGAGAAAAAAAATATTCAAGAGCACTCGTTACAGTGATCACAGCCGTATAATCAAAAATTATGCC
Organism: Parnassius apollo; assembly: GCA_907164705.1. Classification (NCBI taxonomy): domain Eukaryota; kingdom Metazoa; phylum Arthropoda; class Insecta; order Lepidoptera; family Papilionidae; genus Parnassius; species Parnassius apollo. The sequence goes on from CAJQZP010000693.1 coordinate 16,367,900, forward strand.
ACATATAAATATGGCATTTGAGATAGATTGATGAAAAAAAAAATCAATTTGAGATATTAATAAATTTACGTTTTTCAACAATATAATAATACATTTCCACTTAATTTTTGCTGAAAAAGGAAAGGGTTTAATTTAAGTTAATTATGGAAAATTTATTCAAATTGATATGCTTGACAGACGGATTAGCGATCGCAGAACCAGGCATCACGTCTTAATGTGGGCGTCTACGACTATTTCATCCACCAGGACGGCACCACATCTAATGAGGCAAAATACCGTTACAGCCTGTTAAAGTCTACTGCTAAACATAAATACCTTCCTCCATAGATTGCTTCATATAGAGAATATTTTCCACAGTTTACATGCTTGATAAGCGGATTAACAACAGCAGTTTTTTTGGTTATAGTCATTATTAGAAAAACGCTACTTCCTATCTTTTAATTTGTTTTCCTATTACCCCTCCCCCCAATTCTTACGACATCCACGGAACGATACAATATTTCACCATATTTGAAAGATTTCATAGCCGTAGAAACGTTGAAATTGTTAGAAAACTGTAAAATATTTGTTTCTAAAATTTATTGCATTATATTAAGAAATTAATAGACAGATTGGTGTAAAAGGAGGATAGGTGTAGCTAGATTTGTGATATTAATGATGATGATGGTTTCCCTTATGTGTTCCTGTAGAATATTGTATGTATGCCAAATTTAAATAATCTACTTATAAACAAATTAAAAATAATTTTCTATTCACTGAAACACTGAAACATAAAATAAAAAATTGTGTAATGTATAATTTATAATAACCACTAAGGAAGTTTGAACCATTAACCAAGAGTAAGTATCAAAACTTTTCCAATTTAAATTTAAGTAAAAAGTCAAAATCTTGCTACTTTATATTAAAAAGGTACAAGATTATGACCCGCATACGGAAAAGCCAAATTAATATCGCAAAGAAGACTTCATAAAATAAATTTAAAAATTATTAATACATACGCAAATAATATATATTTAATTTGAGTAGGTAATTTTGACATTGTTTTTTAAAATATATGATTTTTAGATTTTAAGAAATTTTACATAGAATAAATATAAAATAAATGTTATATTACTAACCATTTTAAAGACCTGGTCTGAAATAAAGGTTATTATTATTGTTTTCGTTTATTTACATAAATTTCTCGACTGGAGAGGACTATTATTGTTCCCCCTTCTTAGGTAAAGCACACCAAAGCACAAGGTGCGTCGTCCTCCAAATTCAGCTGCGCTACGGTCTAAGCCTCTAGTCCAATGAGCAGTGGCCACACGTTGCGAGGAAAAACGAGCAAATGAGTGTTACAATTGTGGTTTATGGTATTCCTCTTCACAAACCACTATAAGGCGCGGTTCTAAACTCCTTGCGACATACATGGTTGCCAGAATAGAGATAATTCTAGAATAGACTTTATCTATTTGTGTATCAATTTGTTTCACACTGGGATCATAGCAAGCATTTTCATCTTTTTTAGTTTTAAGAGTTGTTTTCTTCATAAATATTATGTAAGAGAAACCACTTCATCTCATTCTGTGAATTTCAATATAATCACCTCGTATTAGTAAACAATACCCAGACCGATGCCGAAAACAGTGTCATAGGTGCAGGACTTCTGTTATTGTGTTCACTAATCCAAGCGTGACAGTTATGGTAAATTTTTCATAATCATCAGAGAGAACGATGTGTATAAAAAAAAACTGTGTAATTGTAATATCTGTTATAAGTGATTTCATACGAGGACGGCACTGAAAATTTCGGGAATCAAGGAAGTGACACAACATTACTATTTAAAAATATATTGATTGCTTTTCGAAGTATTCTCCGCGAAATTTGACACATTTTTCCATACGATGGAACCAATCATTGAAGCATCCATTCCATTCGGAAGTTGGGGTCTCCAAAATGGCCGTTTTGTAGGCGTCCACAGCTTCTTCAGGTGATGAAAATCTCTGTCCATGCAATTTATTCTTTATTTTAGGGAAAGTATAGAAATCATTAGGCCTTAGGTCGGGGATGTACGGTGGATGGTCTAATAATCCTATGTTTTCTTGCTCTATAAACTCTTTTGTTCTGTGTGCGGTGTGAGAACTCGCATTGTCGTGATGGAAGATGATGCGGCGGTTGTAGTTCTCTTTACGGAGTTCAGAAACGACCTGTGGCAAATAAATGCTAGCATACCATTCTGCATTAACCGTTCTTTGTCTCTCAAGAGGAATAATCGTAACATGGCCGGTTTTGGAAACAAACGTGGCCACCATTTTTTTTGCAACACTCCGTGAACGAACAATTTTTGTTGGCTTATACTCATTCTCAAACACAGAAACTCGTGTCTAGTTTTTTGTTTCAGGTTCGTACGCATATATCCAGGATTCGTCACCTGATACGATGTTGTGTACAGCATTTGAGGATCCTGCGTGGGATCTTTCGAGAGTTCTGACGCACCAAGTAACGCCAGCCGCTTTTTGCTCTTCACAGAGCGAATGCGGTATCCATCGGGGAAACAACTTGTTTACACATAATTGTTCAAACAAGATTATTTGTATTTGACTCATGCCAATATCTAAAGTTGCCTAAATTTCGCGGTATGTCACATGTCGATCTTCCTCAATCAGCTTACGCGCAGCATCAACGTTTTCTTGGGTGACTGCAGTTTTTGGATGACCCTGACGGGGATCATCATTGAGCTTGACACGTCCACGTTGAAATTCAGCAAACCAGCGATTAATTGTGGTTTTGGATGGGGATTCATCACCAAATGCAGAAATCATCCAGCCAACACACTGTTTTTGTGTTATACCACTTCGAAAGTTATAATAAATCATCGCTCTTGAATTTTCTGGAGTCAATTCCATTTTCTCCATGATTAAACAAGTTTGACAAAACCTTGTGACAAGACATCGATGTGACGAGAATCTTTTTTTAAATAAATAAATGGTATTCAATTTTTAAACCAAAGAGTTTTTAATTAAAAATATTTTAATACGACAGGAATAGTGGAAATATTCCATTCCCGATACTTTTAGTGCAGCCTAGTATATCAGCCCTCTTGCATCGTCAGAAGTGTAATAGGTTATGTTAACATTCAGCGAATAAATATTTTATATTAAACAAACGAACTTGGGAAGCTTGAGAACCATATCAATTCATTTCTCATAGCAATGCCAACGGAACAAGTAAAATCTCAGCAAATTACTTAAAAGTTAATTTTAAAACCCTTAAAGTCGCTCAAGTTGTTACACAAGATCTTGTTCTTGACAGGCTTGTTCTTAACTGTCTTTGTTCTTTAACTGGCATTTTCTCATTCACGATGACAATAACAAAATATGTTACATTGATAATATGGTGATTGACGTTGACAGTCGCATGTAGTAGCTGTTAGAACAGCCTTTTTTTCTTACCTGCCTCGCAAAAACAAAGATGGGTTAAGTCGGACTACTCCGAATAAAATTCCTTAATATTCCGGTATAACCACGCAAACTATTTTGCAGACATCCACGGTTCCATTAGTGCCAGCCAACCCTAGGCAGCACTTCTCGGTTAGGAAAAAATTCCCCATGGTTAAAGGTGTGCGTATGGTAATGCGATCAAAAATCCGCTAATTATAACAACGAGAGAGACATATGCTCAGCATGATCAGAATCAATCAGCATGATCAAAACACAATCAGAATGATTTTAGTTAAATAAAAAACGGAAGCAAGTGAAGCTCGTGGTTTTTTGAAAACGACAGGGAAATTACAAATTATTTAATACCCCGCGAAAAATTAAATAATTCATGTTTCTTCAAAACACATAACATTTTCTACACTTACTTGCCTAAAATTTAAATCCATGAAAGTAAAATCGAATTTCTTTTGTTCAAAATAATGGCGCAGAATTAATCAATTATAACAGAAAGTAACAATAAATTAATGGCACTGCGTGTAATGATTTTAAATGAACTTTGAACTACTGAAAGTTACAATAACCTAATTACTCAGCTTACTGCGAAGAACAAATAGCAAATTGAATGGTGAAATAGTATAGACAGCCACTCAAAATGGCAGCTAAATTGTCTTTCATAGTTGAAATAGCTTAAATTCTGACAATACATGTCAGAACTCGCTGAGGATTGCCAAAAATGGTTAACTGGCTATATTCCATCATATGTACTCATTATATTAGATCAACCATTTTTTTTATTACATCCACATTAAAATAAAAATTTTGAGAAATAATCAAAATAGAAAGTATCACTTAATATTGTCTTGTTATTCTGCACTCATTTATCTAATCGATAATTTATACCTACCGAAAGCAAAAATTTGTACTTGTTGTAAAATTCGATTTAAAAACTTATTGATGTTAAGCATAGATTTAGAATAAACTGGAGATGTTAAGAAAGGTGGGATGATACTATTAACATTTTCTTCTGTCCACTTCTCCTCATAATGCCTCGTTTATCCGAACACGAGTCGTTATCACATTATCGACGTGAGGTGCATTGTAAACTACGTAATATGTACCGTTTTAATATTTTCTAAGTAGATCTTAGGTAATAAATTATTAAATGGAAAATCCGCAATAAAACAAAAATTTTAAACAGTTTTTGTTTCTTTGTTTGAGCGTTTGTGCGATATGGGAAAATTGTTAAGAAAAAAATAAAACATCTGTTAACTATTGCATGCAAAAAGTTGTTATCACCTTATCCTTTAATAGCGTTTTGTAAAATTGTGTTAAAGTAAAAAAATGTCAAAAATCGATTTTGCAACAAATTTAAAAGAGATAAAATCGAAAGTGTTAAGAAAACCTTTAATTGCAAATCAAATTCCATGGCATTGTGTGCATTTCACTCTAAGCATAGTTTTCCATCTACTTTGTTTGTAAAGTTTCTTTACAATCGGTTTGGCCATTCCAAATTTAGCCCGGGAAAACAAACAGAAAAAAAATGAAAATTGTTATTCACGTCTAATGCAAACAACCCCCCTGAACCCAATAGTAGTAAGTTATTTTGATATTTTAGACAGACATTTCGGAAAATGAACAGTAATAGAGCAACGTGGCAGCCTGTGCTGGTACAGCCTTTTCAGGCGCAGCACACCGGCAGATCCATCACAAGACGCAATGCCGCAAGTAGCAGTAAGCATCAATGCAAATATCATACGGATGACGCCCCCTCACAACACACTCACATGATCCCTATCTACTTTGGTAACGACATTTGTATTGTTGTTAACTAAAAACAACATCAACGTATCATAATAGCACGCTACTACAGTACGCCAGTGGCTTAAACAATTAGATTCCAGAATCAATATGAAAAACCAAACATTACAAACAAATTCCTCAAATATATCAATAAATTATAATCTGAGTAACGAAATTAAAAAAACCTGCGTTGCGACCAAGAGTTAGATTACCAACTAATTCAATAAACGGAGACACTATAATAAATTACACTAAATTTTGTGATGGCGTTAGAATGCTCGGTGCTCTTATTAAATGCGAGAACGGTTACGTGACAACAGTTATACAAAATACTTTAGACAAAAAAAAATCATCTCAATCCTAAAGATAGATGACGCATCGCTATGCGCTACGATGCCGGCCACAAAAGATATGTGTGTGCGATGTCCACGAGAAGGCCGTATTGCTACAACAAACCCGCTTACAACCAGCACTAAGATGATATCTCAAGAACACATCGGTTAGCTAGTAAAAGTTTACCTCAGTCTCGGTTGCTTGTGATGCGGTATACACTCTGCTATAATAATCCTTTTCAAGTCCCATTTCTATTAATATAATGCTTTTACATATTTGAGACCTTCTACATATTTGCTTTATTTCATAGACCTTACTATTATATATCTTTAACATATAGGACTTCAGTCCATAATTTTATTATAATAACAGTTATGTATTGAAAAGACCTTCTATAATAATGTTTTAGTTTCATATATGTATACTTCAACTCACAAACCTTCTATTGTAATGCTTGTTCATCATAGAGACATTCTATAATAATGATTTTGTATCATAGACCTTACTATCAGTCTATACTAATAAAACAATAGCTCCTAACTATTAAGCAACATTAAATAATGTAAATTGATAATATCCACCTCAATTTATAGTTACCGTTGTTAAATTAGACTTAATTGTGTTTGTAAAATAAATAAAAGTCATAAGTATTTTAATTAAATAGTGTTCAGTGGTTCAACTAAAAGTGACAGCTGTAACGAACATCGTTTAAACTTTCTGTAAGTTATTGTAATTCTTGTTATCTCTTTTATATATTAAGATTTACCTTTTAAATTAGTGCTATTTCGGATTTCAATTTGAATTGTTTACCTGATAATTTAATTTGAGATCTGTAAGTAGACCCATAGATCTAGATATTAGCTTACTCTGTGATAATAAATGACCGACGCGGTGGAGTCGAGTAACTGGTACTACTAGCTTGTGTCTGTTCCTAGTATTTACAGAATGAATATCACTTATTTTTGCAAAACTACGTTTATTCTTGTGTATGCATATTACATTTTCATAAATGTATTGAGAGGCAAGAGTTAATATATTAATTTCCTTAAATTTTTGTCTCAGTGACTCTTTTGGTTTTAAATTACATATTGCTCTAATGGGTCTCTTCTGTAAAATAAACATAGCAAAATACCAATCGACGTAATGCTATGGAAATAACTAAAGTAAACTATTCTAGTAAACTGTTTCAACACTGGTAAGAGTTCTAATCTTTTTTACAGCATATGCTGCAGAACTAAGTCTGCTAGCTAGTTTTGATATACGGGGGAACCATTGAAGCTATGCGTTTAGTGTGATTCCAAGAAAAATTGTGGTATGAACAAGACTCAGTTCTAATCTAGCTCAGACTGACGTACGGGATATCATCGGAATAGTGTCGGATAAGACTTTGCTCTTGGATCAATACTTACACTTGTCTGTGGCTCCAACGATGATGTGTACAGCTGCCTATAGAACCTCTCAATCTCACCCAAAATCTCAGGTGTCCCGGAAACGATGCTGCCACACTCAGTCTTCAGCTTTGACAGTTGGCTCTTTCTGGCAGACAGATCTCTGGCAAAGACTTTGGAGCCCTGGTTCCGCTCGATCGCTTGTTTAATACGAGCAGTATTAAAGTTGCGCAAGTCTCACCGCATGCATTTGGAGAATTGTCTGTTCAGTTGCCTGTATGCTGTCAAATCTGTTGACGATTGCAGCCTCATCTCCCGTCTAACTGCAGTGAGATTAAGAATGTGATCGGAGAGTTTTTGTGTTCTTCTACGGCGGGCCTTGCAGAACTTAGTTTCGACCGCATTGACAGTTTCCACGAGCTTATCATTCATATCGTCCACTACATTGAAATCTTCTAGGCACTGAAAGCGGTTACGTAACTCGATCTAAAAGGTTACAGGATTCTGAATTAGAGCACGAGGGGGACGGAGCGTTGACTTCATTAGAAGAGACCTCTCCAACCTAACGTTTAGGGTCAGTGTGCTTCTAACCATTCGGTGATCGCTGCCAGTTTTCACCCTTGCGATCACTTAGACATCACTGAACAGTTGGTGTCTGGTCGTCGTAATGAAGTCAATCTCATTTATTGTCGAACCGTCGGGGCTCAACCAGATCCACTTTTTGTGAAGCCGCTTCTGGAAGAAAGAGTTCGTCATAAAAAGTCCCTCTTTCTCCATGAAGTCGGCCAGCTGATGGCCCCTTGTGTTCTGTTGCCCTATCCCAAATTTCCCTACCTTCAGCTCACCGTTCATTCTTGTGCCCAGTTTTGCGTTGAAGTTTCCCATTAACACCGTATAGTGAGATTTGGAGGAATGCATGGCTCTAGAAATTTCCTCATACATTTCCTCCACCTTGTTTGCGTCATTACTCATGGGGGATATTTGCCATAGTTGCCACGCTTGGCGAGCGGTTTGGCAACCGCAGTTTTTTATTATCAGGAAAATGCCGCTGCCCATCTCCTGCCTGTCTCCCTCTGTCGCCTCTTACGACACCCACGGGAAGATATGGGGTAGTGGATATTCTCAACCGCCACTACACGGCACAGTGGCAGCATCGTTTCCGGGACACCTGAGATTCTGAGTTACTCGTAGATTGAGAGGTTCTATGGGCAGCTGTACACACCATCGTTCTTGGAGCCACACGCAAGTGTGAGTAACGATCCAAGAGCGGGTCTTATCCGACACTATTCCGATAATATCCCGGACGTCAGTCTGAGCGAGATTAGAATGGCTCTCCTGCACCTTAAAAACGGCAAGTCCTCGGGCGAGGATGGAATTGCAGCGGAGCTTCCGAAAGCGAGTGGAAAACCGGTACTTGAAGTCCTTCAGAGGCTCTATAATTCCGTCATCCATGGTGGTACTACTCCGGAGGCGTGGAGCAGAAGTTCTGTGGTCTTCTTCTTCAAGAAAGGTGACAACACCTTCTTGAAGAACTACAGACTGATATCCTTTCTGAGCCGCCTCTACGTGCTGTTTTCGAGAGTCATTACGAATCGTCTTGCCAGCAGACTCGATGACTTCCAGCCTCCCGAACAAGCCGGTTTCCGAAAAGGCTTTAGTACCATAGACCACATACATACACTTCGGCAAATTGTACAGAATTCCGAAGAGTACTACAATCTGCCACTTTGCCTGGCGTATGTGGACTATGAAAAAGCCTTTGATTCCGTCGAAATTTGGGCGGTGCTACAGTCCCTTCAAAGGTGCCAAGTTGACTGTCGGTATATCGAAGTGCTGAAGTGTTTGTACAGTAGGGCTACGATGGCTATCCGAGTACATAATCAGAACTCGAAACCTATCCAACTGCAGAGAGGTGTAAGACAGGGTTACGTTATTTCCCCGAAACTCTTCACCGCTGGAAGACGTTTTCAAGCTACTGCACTAGAAAGGATACGGTATTAACATCAATGGCGAGTACATCACTCACCTTCGATTTGCCGACGATATAGTCCTTATGGCAGAATCGCTGGAGGACTTAAGCACTATGCTCAATGACTTCAATTGTGCCTCCCAACGGATAGGTCTTAAAATGAACATGGACAAAACAAAGATCATGTTTAATGTCCATGTCACACCTATGCCGGTAGTTGTTGGGAGAACTAAGCTCGAAGTTGTTGACGAGTACGTTTACCTGGGACAAATAGTCCGGCTAGGTAAGTCCAACTTCGACCGAGAGGTCAATCAACGGATTCAACTCGGCTGGGCAGCGTTCGGGAAATTACGACACATCTTCTTGTCAGGTATACCTCAAAACCTGGAAACTAAGTTGTACAACCAGTGCGTGTTGCCAGTTATGACATTTACTGAGATGTGGTCCTCAACTGCTGGCCGTATGAGGACGCTCAAAGTCACTCAGCGAGCTATGGACAGGGCTATGCTCGGAGTTTCTTTACGTGATAATCTTAAGCAGCCTCGTACCGGTAGAAGAAGTGTAGGGCGACCCCCCACTAGATGGAGTGACGACCTGGTAAGAAATGCAGGACGTCGATGATACAGGTGTCTCAGGACCGTGCTTTGTGGCATACCTTGGAGGTGTCCTATGTTCAGCAGTGGACTCGTAAAGGGCTGTAATGATGATGATGATGATTTCCTCCACCTTCTCATCGAGATGTTCCGACGTTGGCGCGTAAACCAGTATGAACTTCAGTACCGTTTGGTGATTCTGAGTATAAGGTCCCTCGTCTATACACTCTTTAAAACGTTGTTAACGGGAGACTTGTGGACGATAAATCCAACACCTCCTTGGGACAGATGGTCGCCCTCCCGGTGATAGAACAAGTTGCAGTTCTCCTCCTCTCTTTGGGCCTCGGATAATCCTATAATATTCCAGCGCAACTTGTCTATCTCTTCTTTCAGCTCCAGGATCTTCTCGTCAGTCCTCAGGGTGCGTGCGTTAAATGTTGCCTGGTCGAGTCGTTGTAGGTGGCAACCGATCCTCTACCGGAGATATTTAGCACCCTCTGCCCCGCCGTTACCATGGTCGCCACCGTAACCAGGAATAGCGGGACCGCCGGAGACTGGGTGCCGTCTATTTTTGTAATTCTTCATGGCGGTTTATTGCCATAGTTGCCACGCTTGGTGAGCGGGTTGGCAACCGCAGTTTTTTTTGTTGTTCAGTCTCTGTTATCGGAAAGATGCAGCTGCCCATCTCCTTCCTGTTTCACTCTGTTGCTTTTTACGACACCCACAGGATGATATGGGGTAGTGGATATTCTTAACCGCCTTCACGCGGCGACACGACTATGTATGAATAAAAATAAAAATACGATAAAAATACGAAAAATAAATAAAAAAATGTATCTGTCAAAGTTTAACTTGGAAAATATAATTCATTTCCAAGCAAAAAGTAACATCATAATAATATTATAATATGAAGTCGCGTCTGACATGAGTGACGAGGGTTTATTTTTTGTGTATGTTCTATGTAGATTTGATTTGTAAATTCCTACGATTAAACAAAGGCATGGTTATAATATATGTTAATGAGCATTCCATTCCTATTATTAAATACTTTATTATAAAACTAAACATGTCCATGATTTACAACACGTTAAATTTGTTGACTTCGTATTGTCTTTCTACATCTTTTATGTCTATACAGATTTGTGTATATCATATAAAAGTCGATTTTTGTATTTACGAAAATATATAGAGATATTAAAACGAATCTATGCACTGTCCTCAGTACGAAAATCATCTATGATACTTATAAGTTTCCTTTAAATCAATTAATTGTTTTCAGAAGTAACAACCATATTATTACTATAGGGTATTCATAAAGTATTCCCATCTCTCATTATTATTTATTGTTACCAATTTCATATTTCTTTGTGGATAACGGTTCTGGTTACATAAAAACTAAGACTAATGTTATTTATAAATAGTTATTTGGTTTTAGCATTACTATGTAATTGTTTGTTGTCCTGAATAAAAAAAAAATATAGTATGCTCAGGCATACTCTGAATATTTTCAGTCTATATGATGTTCATATTATCTTTCTATAATGTAGCAAAATCTTCAATTTGTGCTGCACTAAATGTTTTAATAGGATTATTTTGTTGATTCTAAAAGTACATTGCAAGAGTTACCATTTAAATGGTAATTACATATTCTATATTCTAGAGGTAAGTACATTGTTTTTTTTATAGGATAGGGCGACAAACGAGCACACAGTCCACCTGATGGTAAGTGGTTGCTGTGGCCCATAGACATCTACATCTATCCTCGATTACAAATCAAAATGCAGACGCGTTGTCACCCGTGAGGAATAAGATGGAATGCCTCGTTTCCAGTAAAAAGATCTGTTGATCTAAGCTTTGTTGTTCTGGGTACAATACATTACTCACTTCAGATTGCTATGACGATGAACTAGATGATTCAGATGGTTCCCATTCTGCAGTTGAATGTGATGCTGTTCTATCAATCATTTGCCACCAATTATGATAAACACAAGATGACGATGACAACTGAAATAATGTTAAATACAAAAAATTAAGTCAAAGTGAAAAAAAGAGATTTGATTTTAAACTCAAATATAAATAAATTATTTATCAAGTTAAATGTTACTGTACAAAGACAGACTTAATGCTTTATATTATTTAATAATTAAGGCCTGACAGACTACTAGCAGTCCAAAAACAATGATAAATCAACTGTCTCATTTCTTGATAGTAGATAAAAATGGTCAATCTCGTAAATAAGCTAGTATGTTTGTCAGACATAGCTCATGCAGATGTGAAAAAATAAAACAAGTTCTTAAGTTGACATGCAATCAGTTTAAAAACATGTTTAACTATCAGATATGAGTACCACACTTAATAAATAGAAAAATGTTAAACACTTACCTCACGTGATGCCATTTGATTGGCAACCTCATTCTTTATGAGTTCCTCACGTGGAGAATCGAACCCAAACAATGTGTGTGACAGCAAACAGCTGATGCATACATGTTCATGACAAACTATTGGTGCATTTTTCGACACACTACATGTACACTGTTAATCGAAACTTGTACCTAATAAAGAAGCTATAATTATTATATTGATATTATTTAAGTAAACTTAGTTAAAAAGCACTTCTCAGAGGAAGACATGACACTTCGTGACATGTACCAACTATTTACCTGCTGTGTTCGAACCAATTGTTGAGAGATTAACAATTCAATTTCCAACAAAACAAAAACTCGTAAACCACTGACCTCTATATATACAAGTACGCTGGACTGGCTATGCACCGTGACATGATGAAGCGGTTTGATTTCCGCCATTTTGGCGCTGACAGCAGAAGTGCACGTCCACGGAACTAATAATAGGGATAGGACAGTGTACCAAATTATATCGATAAAATTTCTATACCCTACCTTTACCTAAATAAACAGAATGGACTCTAAGCGTAACGTCCATTCTATTTATGTATCATATTAATATAATGCGACTATGATTCATCATCATTAAAGCCCTTCACAAGTCCACTGCTCAAGATAGGCCTCCCCCAAGGAATGCCACAAAGCACGGTCCTGAACCACCTGCATCCATCAACTTACTGCATGTCTTACCAGGTTTTGACTCCATCTAGTGGGGGAACGTCCTACACTTCACCTGCCCGTACGAGGCTGCCACTCGAGAACTTTTTTCCCCCATCGCTATTCGGTTCTTCAAGCTATATGGCCGCTCAATTGCCACTTCAGCTTACTAATTCATTGGTCGGTATCGGTCACTCTGGTTCTGCTGCAGATATCCTCATTCCTAGGTTTGAACCCCTGAGCATAGCCCTCTACATAGCTCGCTAAGCGACTTTGAGCTTCCTCATACGGCCAGAAGTGAAAGACCTCTTCTCAGATCTATAGGTCATCACTGACAACACGCACTGGCTGTACAATCTGGTTTTGAGGTATTCCTGACGAGAAGATGTGTTGTAATCTCCCGAACGCTGCCCAGCCGAGCTGAATCCGGCGATTGACTTGTCGGTCGAAGTTGAACTTACCTAGTCATACTTTTTGTCCCAAGTAAAAATACTCGTCAACAACTTCAGCTAAGTACTCTCAAAAACCACCGGCATAGGTGTGACATGGACATTACTCATGACTTTTGTTTTGTCCATGTTCATTTTAAGACCTATCCGTTGGGAAACACTATTGAGGTCATTGAACATAGTGAGTAGGTCCTCCAGCGATTCTGCCATAAGGACTATACTGTCGGCATATCGAAGGTGAGTGACGTGCACGCCATTGACGTTATTACTGTATCCTTTCTAGTCCAGTAGCTTGACAACGTCTTCCAATGCAGCCGTAAAGTATTTCGGGGATATTACGTCACCCTGTCTTACACATCTCTACAGTTGGATTAGTTTTGTACTCTGGTTCTGTACTCGGATAGCCATCGTAGCCCTTAGACCATTCAACTAAAAAATTATTAAGATTAAACTAACTACACAAAATAAAAATAAAAACATAATTTCTAAAATAATTTATTGTCAACCGTTTATTTAGTTCTAGTATTATAAAAAACAAATCAGATGCTATAATAACGCCTATTCTAATCAACTGCAGGTTTGTCTATAGACAGTAAAATATTTTCTACTATGTATATAAAATTTATGTTTATTCGTACTTTCTACGATGCAATACCGTTCATTAGATTGCGATAAAACTTAGTCAACTTATTGGTTGCACTTGTGCGAAAGTTACACGCATGGTACAATTAACTGACACTAGGTGGCGTGCGTACTATACTGACTATTTATTTGAAAGGTATAGAAAGTAATATATATCATTCTATTTCAATGATTGTATTATCATTTCTAATTATACAACATAACTGTTACACATTTTTAACGATATTTCCACAATTATTTCTTCTGCAGCAGCAATGCGCCGGGTACGAGCTAGCAAGATAATATAAAAAATATAAACTTTGAATTACATAGTTATCAGTTATTTACGTGATTATCGAAATTAAAATTACAATATTAAAAAATAATAAAAAATAACTGAAATTATCATACAGTCCTACTTTCCGTGGTATCGTCCCAAGAATGCTGGAAATGTGAAAATGTGCCAAGAAAGAAGGGAACGTAGTCTAAAAATACAAGAAATTATACACGCACAACTGTAAAATATACTACTTTTTCAACAGAGCATTCAAAAACAACGGTTAAAGTGTAGCGTTCACCACAAAAATAATCTGAGGTAACTACATAATTGAAAATGAAATAAATAAAACGCGATAAAACCCGTAAAAGTAGTTTTAATCAAGCTGAGGTAACCATATTATTCTATGAATTTTGGGAGTATAGCTATTAACTCTCAAATAGATAGTTATTCCTGGATTAAGATTTAGTAAAATCAAAAATAAAGTAAACAAGTGATTTTATCACTATATATTAAAGCAGGATAAGACTTATGTAAGTTTGGTCGAATCCGCTCTTAAACGTGTAGTGTTAGTACTCAGATGTTCCTTTACTTTACTAGAATAACAAACGAGGAACACAGTTTTCAGCGCATAAAAAATGTTTACTTCTGGTACCAAACTTAATACTATACGAATTCTTAAGCAGAAAAAGAAGTAAGCTATTTTAATATTTCCTTATGTAAAAGTTGTTACTCCGTGTAGTGGCGATGTAAGAATTTCCACTGGCCCATATCATCCCGTGAGTGTCGTAAGAGGCGACAGAGGACAACTGGAACAGGAGATGGGCAGCAACGTCTTCCTAATAACGACTAAAAATACAAAACTGTGGTTGCCAACCCGCTTGCCAACACTTTTCTTGATCGAACACTTGATTACCTTTGTAGGTGGATGTTGCGCAAGAGGAAGCTGCCAAAAACCGTGAATGTAAACGATGGCCAGAATTTGTAAATAAGAAAGAAACTAAAGTAGGGCCACTACGAAGTTAAGGCACAAATTAAATTTTGAGACTCGAGAGAGAATTAAATCTCTAGACTCGCACTTACTAAAACCCCATGGTTTTCTACCTCCGCCGCAAATTGGCAGGGCCATGGAAATGCTTTCATGCACATTCGCGACCCCTCCGGCACCAGCCGCCCAATGGCAGCCTCTCCTTAGTTGCTGACTTCTCCTCCCCGTTTACATTCTCAGATAAGGCGCACCAGAAACACAAGCCACACTGCCCTTCGCGGCCTCTAACTCCACCTGCACTACGGACTCCCCGAGCCCGATATGTGAATGAATCCAGGGAAAAACGAGCACTTGGAACCATCAAGTGGTGCAGCCTCACCAAAGTCGCGAAAGATAATCGAGTGGCGCATCGCCAATCGCCATACCAACAATCCTCTTCCCTTACGACTCCACCTCGAGTACAGCGGTACAGGGAGAGGAATCTCCTCTAGCCACAGCCCACTAACACACATCCAACGTGGCTCGACATCATCAGGCGACCTTTCGACACTTGGCTATGGGGCCCTTGAGTTTAGTGGAAAATGAGGAAAGAATAAATAAAAAAAACATTCGAAATAATAATCTAATACTTTTATACTTACTGGTACTGGTACTACCAGAAAATATTGTCGATATACTGCACTTTTTCAAAGTGGTGCAGTTCTCATGTCTAATAAAACCGTCGTCTGTGAAATGTTTGGAACATGGAACACATTGGAATGTTGATAATCACCTGTTGTTGGCGACTTTGTTTGTTAACAGATATAGGTAGGAAAGAACATCGATAAGTATTATAGACAAGGAACTCGACAACCCTATTGAATCTAATTGTTTATCAAAACTCAGTAATATACAGACAAACATGTTGGTATATATGATATTTGTACGTGGTAGAGTCATGCTGCAGTTATATTAGTAGTATAGTTGTAGCACGAATGGGTCGGCTCGACCGGGGAAGGACCACGCTCTCACAGAATACCAGCGTGAAATAGTAGCTTAATGCTGCTGTATTTCGTATGGTTAGTGTAGAGAACCGGAGACCCTTTTTACTGGAAACGAGACATTCCATTTCCGTCCTCACGGGTGCCACCGCATCTGCATTTTGATTTTTAATGGAGGATAAATGTAGATGTCTATGGGCCGCAGCAGCCACTTGCCATCGGGTGGACTGTGTGCTCGTTTGTCACCCTATTCTATAAAAAAAAATATTAATATTAGTAACAAATTTTTAAGTACTTATATTATAAGTTTTAATGTGTTTAATATTTGCTGCAAATTCACTTACTTGTGAAATGTTCTACCACTTCCCTTTTGGTAACGAGTTTTACAGATTACGCACACTCTCATTATTAATAAAAAAAAGACGTGTGACACTCGGGGACTGCTGCGGTAAAGCTATTGCATAGCATTTTTTATCAACTTATGCAATTATAATTAATTATTTATTTTATTTATGCAGTTAAGTCTTTGATATTAAATCAAGTTACACTTTTTGAGCGTGGTGACCGATAAGAAAACAATTTTTTTTCTCTTATTGTATAAATGAGAAGTTAATATTGTTTAAAATATTTTTAATATCTTACAATACATGTAGGTTATTCAGGAATTTTTATCATTCAGTTAGCAGCTAGTGTACACGCATAAGACTAGTCGCACGCACACAAACACCGTGCCGAAGTCTGCCGAGTGCCGAAGTCTGCCGAACTGAAACTACGTTAGACAATGCACGGCTTTCAACACCACACCTCCGTGCCCGTCGGAGTGGGGAGCGTGAGGTTTTTTTCGTTACGGAATTTCTGGATTCGGTCCCCGTGCTTCAGGCCCGTGATAGAAGCTATGCAATAGCTTAATAATTCTTATTATGTAACTAATATTATACACAATCAAACAACATAAAATACTTTCGTTATTTAGTTTAAAAGTTCAAAATACAGACTTATTGAATAAGACAATATAAATTAGACAACAGACTTTGCCATATTATGTCAATTTTATTTTTCAAGACATCCTTTAGTGGCGCTTCAAATTGGCACAGTCATTTTGTATGGTATAGCCAGTCCAGCGTACTTGTATATATAGAGGTCAGTGTCGTAAACGAATTCGTATTGTGACTTGACAGGGGCCTAGCTGTCAAATTCGATGTTGCCGCTTAACTGTCATAAAATCTATGAAACGATATCGATTTTTATTTGATTAATAATATCATAAAAAAAAAATAGTCCTTGACGCGCTTTGAGTTCTGTACACTTTTTAAAATATATTTTCCTTTATTTATTGAAATTCTATTTCAAATGTATTTTAAGAACAGTTAACTTGTGCAGTATTGTTTTGTTATGCTCTAGAGAATTCATGGTAAATCAGCTAGAAATCAACTTCTATAATTATCATAACACGATTTCACTTTAAATGTAATGTTAAGAACAGATAAGAATAACAGTTAAATTGTGCAGTAGTGTTTTGTTATACTCTAAAGAATTCATGGTAAATCAGTTAATTATTCGCTTTTTAAAATTATCATAACCATAGATGTGAAGTTTGTCAACGAGCCGATAACAACGGTTGTTTTTGTTTTCAACGGTCGACAACCGCTTTAGATGGCTTGAAATGGATAAAAACAATAAGTCATATGTGCAATAAGTTTTTTCTCTTTGGTAATAAATAAACCACAGAAACCCCTATAAAGTATAATAGTTCTTTTTTTTTTTGAGATACAAGTAGCACATTTTCATGAACCGCAAATACAACTTTGTCATTTATCCCACAAACACTGAAACACAAAATTATTTGTTGCTGGCGATAATGATAGTGTTGCATGAATAAGTCAACTAGCGCCATCTAGTGTCAGGATCGAGAGCGAGGGGAGCATTGAGAAAATGACATCACAAATCACTCAACCGACAGCTCCTAGTCGAAACTCGAACGCTCGGTACCTTGCGCGTGTTTACTTGAACATTCTGGATATTTCTTTGCTAATTTAAATATATAGGCGCTGCAAGATGCGATGGGAGTAGTGTTGATTTGGCGAAACAAGCGAAGCTTCGGAGCGGAATAAAGTGAATAAGTGTGTTTAATTATTAGTGTTTTTAACTTTAATTTGTGTAAAGTAAATTAAAGTGTTAATTTAGGTAATTTTATCGGCAATTTTTATTGTCACGAACCTCAAGCTCGTAACAATTGGTGTCAGAAGTGGGATAAAATCATGCCGATTTTACCTAAGGAGGAAACCGAGGGTGTCCGTACCCGAAGTCAACGCCAGCAGGAGACGGACCAACGAATATTTGGTGGTGCAACGCCGCAGATGTCGGAGGGCCAGCCACCGGCTGAAGGCCCGTCGGTAGCTCCTACATCTGCAGCACCTGACTTAGGTGCTCTGATGGTGATGCTGCAGGAACAGGCTCGCCGACAGGAGGAACAGGCTCGCCGACAAAAGGAACAGGCTCGCCGACAGGAGGAACAGGCTCGCCGACAGGAGGAACAGGTCCGTCAGTTGAAAGAGCAGCTGCAGGGCGGACAAGAGGAGCAGGCCCGCCGACAGGAGGAACAGGCCCGTCGGTCGGAATAGCAGATGCTCCTCATTAAGGACCTTCATGCTACCTTTGGGAAAGAGATAAAGGAGGTGAAGGATAAGGTTGCTCAACACGACAACCGCCTGTCGGAAGCTGAAACCCAAATCAAGGAAGCTAAAACCCAAATCGACCAAGTGAACAATCGGGTTGATTACGTGGTGGCTGACGTGAAGCAAACGCTGGACGACCTCAAACTGGGCTCCCGTAGTAGCTACTACACCTTCGCTACGTGGGTTCAAAGTGCCACCGTTCGACGGGACTTCTTCCTGGTCAGCCTACAAAATCCAGTTCGAGGCTGTTATGAAGGCGAACGGCTGGAATAAAAATCAGGCCATGACTGCTCTCACACTAGGCCTGCGTGACCAGGCCTTAACAGTTCTGGAAGCTCTCGGTGAGGAAGTGACTTATGAGCAACTCCTTGAGGCATTGGAGGCGAGATATGGCGACGCTCACCTGGAACACGTCTTTCGTGCGCAGATTAAAGATCGTGTGCAGCGCATCAACGAAAACCTGCAGCAGTGGGCTCTAGAAGTGGAGAAGCTGGTGCGAAAAGCATACCGGTCTGTACCTGCGCTCATTGAAGGGAACCTGGTGCAGACATTCATCGACGGCATCCGCGACCTGGAAGTCAGAGCTGCTGTGAGGCTCGGGCACCACGAGACGCTTAAGGACGCCTTGGCCCATGCACTGGAAGTGGAAGCCGTGCGGCAGGATCATCTTTCCCATCGCGTCAGGGAGGTTGCAGCAGCTACAGTTCGCTACCGCAACATTGGATACAGCCCAAGGTGCTATGGCTGTGGGGTAAAGGGCCATCTTCGATCCAGCTGCCCTAAGCGAACCCTAGAAAGGGAAGGTGAAGCAGCAGCAGGGAAACGAGTAAAAGCCAGAACTGCGGGGCGGTGCTGGCTGATGTTAAAAGAGCCCCAAGGATCTCGATCTCACAAACCCATGATGGGAACAGTCTAATCATCAAGGGCGAGGTCAACGGAATGCCGTGTAAACTGACCATAGACACTGGAGCCTCTCGTACGGTTGTTAGTTCCCAACTTATAAGTCAGTTCCTTGGGGACTCCGCATACAACCGAGAACGCATTAATTTGGTAACAGCCACCGGTCAGCGTATACCCGTCCGTGGAGAGAAGGAGATAGAGTTGAAGCTAGGCAACGTGATCTACCTGCATAATGTCATCGTGACTGATATAATGGACGACTGCATCCTAGGCCTAGACTTTATGAGGAATAATTGTTGTGAGATCGACGTTAAGCAAGGTGTTTTGAAATGTGGACAGGAGGAACTTTTTATGGAAGGTGTGTTACCAGGGTACGTGTACAGCATTAAGAAGATTGTTCTTCCGCTGAGATCGGAAACCATTGTTCCGGTTAGTCTTCCTCGAAACGCTGGGCAAGCCCACCGTTGTGTACTTGTGGAAAGGGTAAACAATGACCTTCCATGGAAAGTAGCTCGAACCTTTGTCAGGACCACTGACATCTCAGGAGTACGTGTGCTGAACCTTTGCGACCGGGACCAGATTATAGAAAAAGGCACACTGATTGGTACTTGTGAGGAAGTGGATTGGTTACGTCGGTGCCAATATATATCGAGTGGGACCCCCAGCAAGGATGCAGAAACGAGAGTGACCACACTTTTGGAAGACTGTCGGAGTGTTCTCTCCCCGAACGAATTGGCCAAGGCGAAGAAGTTGTTACTCAAGTACGCCGATGTATTCTCATCAAACGATGCTGACATAGGAAAGACTGGCTTAGTTCAACACAAAATAAACACAGGAGAAGAATTGCCTATCCGTCAGCGGCCAAGAAGATTGCCGGTAGCACATGAAAAAGAAGTGGAAACCATGATTGAAGGAATGGTGAAGGATGATGTTATTGAACCTTCCTCTAGTCCGTGGTGTTCACCAGTGGTGCTGGTGAAGAAGAACGATGGCAGCATGCGGTTTTGTGTTGACTACCGCCGTCTGAACGACGTTACGAAGAAGAACAGCTATCCCTTGCCAAGAATTGATGACACGCTGGACATGCTTACAGGAGTAAAGTGGTTTAGCACGCTGGATCTAAAAAGTGGCTACTGGCAAGTTGAAATTGACCCTAAGGACAAGGAGAAAACTGCGTTCTCGACGGGAAAGGGTCTGTGGCAATTTAAAGTAATGCCGTTTGGGTTGTGCAATGCTCCAGCAACGTTTGAAAGGCTGCTGGAACTTGTACTTACCCGGCTAATTGGCGATGCCTGTCTGGTCTACTTGGATGACATCATCATCGTAGGCCGTACGTTTGAGGAACACCTTCAAAACCTGGAACGTGTGCTCATGAAGATTCAGAGTGCCAACCTCAAGTTGAGCCCGAAGAAATTTCACTATTCCAAAGGCAAGTTAACTTTTTGGGGTTTGTAGTATCGGAACAAGGTATCCGCACAGATCCAGAGAAAATCGCCGCTGTCAAGGATTGGCCGGTTCCAAAAGACAAGACGCAGGTTAGAGCATTTTTGGGTTTGTGCTCCTATTACCGGCGATTTGTGAAGAACTTTGCAGATATAGCCAAACCTCTGCATAAGCTAACCGAGGAGAAGGGACATTTCTGCTGGGATGAAAGTTGCAATATCGCATTCCAGGAGCTCAAGGACCGTCTGTGAAAAACACCTATTTTGGGATACCCTGATGCAAGCAAAGAATTTATAGTTGACACAGACGCAAGTGATATAGGACTTGGCGGTGTGTTGTCCCAACGGAATGGTGACCAAGAGGTCGTGATAGCGTACTTCAGCAAGTCGTTGTCAAAACCGGAAAGGAACTACTGTGTCACAAGACGCGAATTGCTAGCTGTGGTAAAGTCGTTTCAGCATTTTAGCAAATATCTTCTGGGGCGAAAATTTCACTTACGAACTGACCATGCTGCACTAAAATGGCTATTGCAGTTTAAAAATCCAGAAGGACAAGTTGCGAGGTGGATTGAACTATTGCAGGAATACGACTTTGAGATCGAACATCGCAACGGGAAATCTCATGGCAACGCAGATGCATTGTCAAGAAGACCTTGTCCTGAAGATTGCAAACATTGTACTAGGCAAGAGAGTAAGGAAGTGGTATCCGTGAGGATGCTCAGGGCAGACCACCTCAGCAACGAGTGGAAGGACAGCTTACAACGTGCACAGCAGGAAGATCCGGAAATCAAGCCGATCCTGGAATGGATGAAGGCCAGTGCTCCCAAGCCCAAGTGGAGCGACGTCTCAGCGATGAGTTCGACCACTAAAAGCTATTGGGCCCAGTGGGACAGCTTGCTGCTTCAGGATGGAGTTCTGCCGTAAATGGGAAAGTGTTCGGGGAGACAGCTGTCATTTACAAATGGTTGTCCCTAAAGCTAAAGTACCGGATGTTCTACTGCTGTACCATAATTCAGGAGGCCATCTTGGAGTTAAACGAACTCTACTGAAGATCCGAGAACGGTTTTACTGTGTCCACTGTCGAAACGATGTCGAGGACTGGTGTCGCAAATGTACAAGTTGTGCGGCTGTAAAGGGACCTCAGACTCGTAGTAGAGGTGCACTGAAGTTGTACAATGTTGGTGCACCATGGGAGAGAATAGCCATTGACGTGGCGGGGCCGTTTCCGGAGAGTGAAAGCGGTAACAAGTATTTCATGGTTGTGATGGATTACTTCACTAAGTGGCCAGAAGTCTTCGCCATTCCAAATCAAGAAGCTTCAACAGTTGCAGATAAACTAGTTCATGAAGTCTTCTGTCGTTTTGGAGTACCTTTAGAGATTCACAGCGATCAAGGAAGGAATTTTGAGTCTCAAATATTCCAGGAAACTTGCCGAGTTATGGGTTCTCATAAAACAAGAACGACTTTTTATCACCCGCAATCTGATCGAATGGTGGAACGATTTAATCAGACATTGGAGAGGTACCTAGCAAAAGTTGTAGACAATCGGCAACGAGATTGGGACAAGCACATACAACCGTTTTTGTTGTCATGTCGAAGTTCTGTTCACGAAAGTACAACAGTGACACCAGCTTTCGCAAACTTTGGAAGAGAATTACGGCTGCCTGCAGACCTGATCACCGGGATACCACCTGATGCTCCACGCAGTATAACCGATTATGCAAATGACTTGCGGAAAAAAATGAATGACGTTTATGAGCACGTCAGACAATCGGGCCAGCAAATGTCTGAAAAGATGAAAACCCGGTATGACCGCAAAATGAACAACAAAGGGTTCGACGAAGGTTCACTTGTGTGGTTGCACAATCCAGTCCGCAGCAAAGGGAAATCTCCTAAGCTTCAAGCTAAATGGGACGTCCCGTACTGGATTGTAACCAGGATCAACGATGTGACCTACCGGATACAGAAAGGCGCAAGAGGGACTCCTAAGATCGTCCATGTGGATCGCTTGGCGCGTTATTATGGGACCGATAATGCTCGGGACGAGCATGTCTTAGGAGGGGGCAGTGTTGCATGAATAAGTCAACTAGCGCCATCTAGTGTCAGGATCGAGAGCGAGGGGAGCATTGAGAAAATGACATCACAAATCACTCAACCGACAGCGCCTAGTCGAAACTCGAACGCTCGGTACCTTGCGCGTGTTTACTTGAACATTCTGGATATTTCTTTGCTAATTTAAATATATAGGCGCTGCAAGATGCGATGGGAGTAGTGTTGATTTGGCGAAACAAGCGAAGCTTCGGAGCGGAATAAAGTGAATAAGTGTGTTTAATTATTAGTGTTTTAACTTTAATTTTTGTAAAGTAAATTAAAGTGTTAATTTAGGTAATTTTATCGGTAATTTTTATTGTCACGAACCTCAAGCTCGTAACAATAGTGATATTATGACTCAATGTAAAATCTATGCTTGTTACTACAGAAATCTTCATGGGCCCGCGAGTCCGACACGCACTGAGCCACTTTTTTTTTTCAACATTTTGTTTTTATTTTATAAATAGTTTTTTCGTTAAAGCGGAGCTCTTTTGCTTTAGATTCATTACTTATATCTATAACAATCAATCTGAGTAGGTAAAGTATGTAAATACGATTCTTAAATTGTAAAAATAATAATTGGAGTTATTGGAGGTCGGTATTTAGTTTTATTTATTTAGAAAATATTATTCATTTCATTTTTAAAGCATGAGGCAATATATATCAGTGGTTGATTATTCTTCTAATAAAAAATATCGGGAGATAATTTCAAATAAAAAATATCGGGATATTGCGCACATAAACGCTCTATATTTAAATTATTTAAATTTAACTTTGAAAATAATGATTAAACTTGGCATGCATTTTTCTCAATTTTATTTAAATAACAAATATATATCTTCAAGCTTTATATATCTAGTTTTATTTTTTACAAAGTTACGTCTCTCGTAGTCGTATATAAAATTCGGACTGGTATTTTACCATTAATTGGACTTATTAACGTACTAGCGACAAACACGCCCTCGCATATTTCTTTCGTACATAACACACACTCTTCTGTTTAACTGGTATTAATGTAATGAATTGATTCTGATCTGACAGGTAATGATAATATATCACCACATGAGTCTATTAATTGTAAACTTATTTGCTTAGTTTCATTGAGCCATAATGATAGAGTATTATGTTTTATATCTATAACTGCTCCAAATCTTCCCAAGAAGTCCTGCCCCAGAATATCTTTCGACTTACAAGGTAGCGTGTCAAATATAAATGTTTTGTTTATTAATTTCATAAAACTTTCGTAAGTTTGTCGTCGAATACACTGCCCGTGTATTGTAAATTGTAAACATACATATCCGATTGCTTGAACCTTTCCACCTATTCCATTTATAGGTATATTTTCTTTGTTCATTGGTATATTAGAATCTAGAACACGCCCATATTTTATGCCCGAAATGGAAGCTCCTCTATCTATGAGGCAATTAAACGCGTGTATCATCATTTCTTCGAGAATCCGCAATCACAAATAAACTGCCACTGCTTTGGCAAAGATACATCGATTGCATGGGTGATTACTTTGATTAATAGAAATAAAAAGTATAGAAAAAAAATTACGTTAACTTATTTTATAAGAAACGGCAATTTCAAAAGTTAAACCTAATATTTTTGAAACAGAAATGGATACAGAAAAACTTTTATTCAATATAGATTACAAATAAAACTTATAGAAAGTCACTCTTTTGTTTAATTACCACTGGTTCGTAAAACACTACTACCCCTGAAAGCAACAGGAGGTACACAATTTACAACACAAAATCAAATTAGAAATAGTTTGGTAGTGATAGCTCCATTCCTAGTCGTTATTATCATCCATAAATTCCTTAATACCTATTTGCTAACCTATTCCTAATTTCTTAGACCTTTTAGTAACAATCTTTGTTTAATGAAGTGTTTAAACTTTGTGCAGGTCATACATTGTATATTTTCTAGGATTTGTTGTAAAGGCGTATACATCGCCCCAAGAATGAATTACTAATTCGGTGGAGTCGAGTATGATACATTATGTGTTTTTTATTCATATTTGTGTGTAGGCACATATTTTTATAACAGTTGCTTATTTTTTCCGCTTAAAATCTGGTTGATGGTAGAGAATACTTAAGCATTACGTCCTCCAATTGTAACACAATGTATATAAAACTCGAGAAATATTTTTAATAAATATTTTTTATATTAAACAAGTTATAAATAATAATAAAAATATGTATAATCAAGTTACTTGATTTCATGAAATCTCGGCCGAGCTCAATATTGAGGTAGAACTTTTAATAATAAATAAAGAGATCGTCAACAGTTTAAGGGACAGATTAGGACAGCAGTGACTGGTGATTCACAATCTCAGTCGAGTTCATCTACCCACAATTCGGAACCTGAAAATGATTTTTTTCGTACCGTTAGTAGTTATTGCACAGATGTATTTTATAACAACATAGACGCGTTTAATTGCCTCATAGATAGTTACGACCTATAATTAATACCTAAAAGGCTGTAATTATATCAAATTAAGGCTACCCTAAGGAGAATTTATTGTAATAATATTACAATTATTTTACAATTATTTTACGATACATGATGTAAGAGTACCTCAAAGTGAATCGTAGAGTTCTAAATAAAGGAAATTAATCAGCGCAATAACAATATTTATTTCAAGTAAACTAAATTAATGCCACGGTATAACGAAATAACATATAATACAAACATGATTGTCACTCCAGAGGCACGTCTTTTAATGACTCTCGAATGCTAAATGCTAACTTTTAATCCATAGACAATATTTGACGTCATTTTAACACAATCAAGTTGAAACCTAATCGATTATTTTCTCGGGTATAAGAAGACTTGACCATAGACTCTTCAGTACCGATGGAGTGATATACACAACTACTCTAATGGACATGTCTTGTTACAGACGGCAATAATTTAAAAAAGAGTCACTCGTTTCTTCTTAGCCCATATAAGTTAACATCATGACACTATTTTAACTTTTAATGGACTGTACAATAATTTATATTTTCTGAACTTACACAACTTTAATTACTAGAGGCAACCACAATGTGTTTAGAGGTAACCACAATGTGTGTACAACGTATTATAATTTGAAAAACTGTTTTGGACAGTGAAAAGTATCATGCCCTAGGAAATAACAATTAGTACATTTTACGAGCGGCTCAGGATACTTGAAACTTGGGTGACAGACACCTTGACAGTTAAAGCAGGTAACTAGACCACTACTAATGCTGTTTTTTCTGAAAAGTATACTAACCAATGGATGAAGGGCGCTGCATGCCGTGTAAACACGTCAGCTCCGTATTTTAATTGAATTTAAAATTTGTTATTTTTGTTAAAAGAGGTTAAAATTTGTGTTATTAAGTGAATAAAAAGTGTTTAAGTTGGACAAGTAATAGTGTAACATTAGTGTGAGAAAGAAAACCGTTAATTCAGACTTAAATATGTAAGTAAACTTTTCGAGTTTATAACCATAAATATGATTAAATAGTTAAAGTGAAGCAAATCCACATTAAAATTTCGCTTTAAGGAAACTTATAAAATATAAAGAAACTAAAAATTTGGTGAAAATAATTGAATAATTGTATTTTCTAAATTATAATCTATGAAATTAAACAAACTACTAATACGTTGAATCATTTAAAAATAGTTTATCAAGTGTTGCGCCATCTATTGGTAATTAGATGAAGTTACGTGTAAAACCCATCTAGCGGGGTTTAAAGATATTAACTAATACAAACCAAATTGAATCAAATATAATCAATAAAAGATATAGTAACTTGACATAAGAGATCGCTCAATAACATCCAAATAAATAAAATAACTTATCAATATGGAAGAAATAGCAAATATGCTTAAGAAAATGCAGGATGACATAACGGAACAAAGAAAAGAATTAAAAAGTTTACAATAAAATATTTCAAAGCCTATCATTGAAAATATGAACTTAAATTTTAAGGAAATTATGTCAAAAAATGAAGAGCTTGAGGAAATTATTAATAACTAACATAATGCATTAGAAAAGATAGAAGGACAAATACGGATGAAAAACATAGTTTTATTTGGGCTAGCGGAAACCGAAAAAAGCTATGAAGATTTAGAAAATAATATTATTAAACTTTTAAATGAATACTTGAACGCAAATTGTACCTTACAAGATATAGAATCAGCTTTAAGACTAGGTAGGAAGAGAGAAAAACCTAGACCGATTAAGATTACGTTCCGTAAATTAAGCCTTAAAATAAAAAATTTAAAAACAAAAAAGCGATTAGACTGTACTAACTACTATATTAAAGAAGAGTTTACACTACATGTACTGAAAATACGAAAAGAGCTCCAGAAAGAGGTTGACACGGCTAGAAGTTAGGGTAAAAATAATGTGCTAAGACGCGACAAAATCGTCTATTTAGGTACAAATAAAGAGAGTCTGATGTATCAAAAAAGAAAACCAACTAAATCACCTGAAGCCATCTAAATCACTCTATTGCATTACAACAAAACAGACAATCACTCTCACATGCGTATCGAATTTATAAGAAGAGTAAAGTCGAAATGTGAAATATGGGTAAATCAGGAATGTCTAGAACAGGTAAATGAAATTGTATACTTGGGGAGTGCTTTCAGCTGGGATGGAAGATGTGATTTAGATGTGGACAGGCGTGTCGCTGCCGGGTACAAAGTCAACGGTGCCCTGAATGCGCCACGCCTTGCAATACATAACGCAGTTTTGGTACCGACTTTGTTATATGGCAGCGAAACCTGGGTATGCCGGAAGAAGCATAAAAGCAAGTTGAATGCAGTGGAGATGCGATCTCTTCGTAAAATGTGCGGCGTTACTATAGCCGACCGAAAGCGAAACGAAGAGATTCGCAATATGGCAGGATTGAAAGATGACCTTATTACAAAAATTGACAGGGGCGTACTCCGATGGTTTGGGCACGTTGAGCGAATGAGTGAAGACCGAATGGTGAAGAAAATATATAGCGCGAAAGTAAATATTAAAAGGTGTCGAGGTAGACCGAGACTAACTTTCGAAGACCATGTGAGCAAATTACTCGAAGAGGGGAAAGTCAAGAGTACTCGGATACCTAGACGTGCATGTATGAAGAAGATAATGAACCTGAAAGAAGTGAAAGAGGTATGTAAGGATCGTGACACTTGGCGATCTGTTCTCTCTGGCTACCCCGTTAGGGATTGTGCGTGAAGATAAGTAAAGTAGTTAGCTGGAATAGGGTCGGGTGTCCCAACGCGCCTAGTAGATATGTTTCTTTCATTACATCTCTCACGCTCTTTATGTATCTCTTTTTCAAATGTCATTATCTTCTTCCTCACTCGGTACAGCTTGCGTTCCTGCTCGCATAGAATACGCGTGCTGCCTGCACTTTAACTTCGATGAAAAATTTTACGATAATCGCATGCAGCACTGTGGCGTTGATTTTGCTCTGAACTGCGTTCTCGAGGCCGCTGCAATCCACCGTTATCATCACAATCACGACTACGATTGCGCCTCTCGGTTCCTCGCAAATGTCAACCTCGGCCAAACATATCAAGTTTCACTGTATAACCGTTGTCGGTTACTGATGCGACACAAATTGTAAATACGTCAGAAATTCGCCATAGCTCTTTTGTCACTTGTTTTCCTGTAACTAGAAATAATTTTCATGTATATAATAATTAAAAAGAACAAATCTCAACTTTCATTCATTCAATAACGGAATGTGTTTTAAAAATTAATATATTATTTCTAATCGCAATTTAAATTTATTATATTTTCGACATATAATGTAACGGGGTCATCGCCCACTAACTATAGTTTTGCACACATTGAACGCGAAGCGGAGGTGTAGTGCTCTATTATCACCAAATCAAAAAAAAAATCGCGATCCACTCAACTTAAATCACTTCCACCAGCTGTAAATTAAATGCGTGTTTCGGTAATTAATAAAAGTAAATTGATTATTCAAAACGCTACACGAGCATTTGAGGTGTGCACTGTGCACTTTAGGATTTTCCAAATTATTTTTTTTAATCTGCTTACATCACAAAATCCGTCGATCGTTCTCAACCCTTGTTCTATCACCTTTGTTGGTTATTTTTACTATATTAACTTTATAAACTAATATTTACAACCATATTGTAAAAAGAATATGTAATAAACAATATGTAAATTTTAACCACAAAAGTCTATTCATTTTTTAAATCCATTTTCATCACAAAAATAAGCGATCATGTCAAATTTATTTTGATGCGCTTGAATGTTATTTTGTCTATATAACTAACGGAAATAAATATTTTTAATCACGACATATGAAGCATTTTGTCAGAAAATAAATGAAATAAGGTAGAACAAACGACAAGAAGTGAAAAATTTTTTCAACCTAATCTAATTAAATTGGGCGAATCGTGGGTCATATTAGTGTCTCATCGCATTTAGTAGATACATAACTTGCTAAAATACTTGTAATTGCATTGTTTCATTAAAGCGAGAAATATATAAAAAAATATCACTTTCAACGGTCGAGCTAGTGGGATGGTTTATCACAAAAAAATGTGCTGTAAATCCCACTTTTGAGATGTGAGATTACCTCAAAAGTGAATTCTAGAATTCTAAATAAAAGGAATCAATCAACGGAATAACAATATTTATTTCAACTTAACTAACTTAAATGCCATGATATAACATAATATATCACAAACCTTCTTGTCACTCGACGGCTCGTCTCTGAATGACTCGGGACTGTTAAGTGCTTACTCTAAATCCATGGACAATAATTGATGTCACTTCAATACAATCGAGATGAAACGTAATCGGTTATTTTCTCGGGTATAACAAGACTTGACCATAGACATTTTAGTACCG
Organism: Parnassius apollo; assembly: GCA_907164705.1. Classification (NCBI taxonomy): domain Eukaryota; kingdom Metazoa; phylum Arthropoda; class Insecta; order Lepidoptera; family Papilionidae; genus Parnassius; species Parnassius apollo. The sequence goes on from CAJQZP010000693.1 coordinate 16,397,752, forward strand.
ATGGAGTGATGTAAACAACTACTCTAATAGACAAGTCTTGTTACAATATATATCCTAATATTTATCTCATGTATATCAAAAATAACTTCTGTTAATATTTTTTCCGTGTTACTATACAACTAATGAATTTGCCTTACTATGGCTTAGTCTTAAACATATCTAGAATATTTATAGACCTTATGAGCAAGCTAGTAAAATTATTCATTTTCCGTGCACATACTTTTATATTTAAATTAGCTTACTTCTTTGATTAAATTACAATGCCGTCAGCCACGTTATATATGAAATGTATATTAATTGCGGCGTCCATTTATCATTAGGTGGAATGCGTGTTTATTCGTTACTTCTTCTTCAAAAAAATCAACTACTGTCAGTTATGAACTGAACCAAGGCAGTAATCTTATTTCAACATCAACTACTGTAAGTTATGAAAAAAAATATTATTGACGATTCTGCTTACTTAATTGAATAAGAAGAATATGTAGGCACCGGCCGGCCGGCCAATAGGCGGCCTACATATTCTTCTTATTCAATTAAGTAAGCAGAATCGTCAATAATATTTTTTTTTCATAACTTACAGTAGTTGATGTTGAAATAAGATTACTGCCTTGGTTCAGCAGCAACAGATTCCACCTTACATCAATTAGCAAAATTAGTATGCCGACATGTAATCTCTGGTTTTCATTCACGGTTCAGTTTCGATTAGAGTTTGGCAGTAAGTGAGGTGGTGGGATAGCTATTCATTTAGAATATACCTATATGAAGAATCTTAAATGTAACATAAAGGAACATGAAAATTGAAGATCTTGTTCAAACGATTCTGGCCTTTGACACAAATGTCAGTCCTATTTGAATTTATTATATTGGGAAGACATCTAGGTCTCCAGAATTCAGCCATATCTCATCTATCGGCCAACGCAGACCAATCAATCTGGTAAATTCATTATAATCATCATCTTTACATCCCATCACAAGTCCACTATAGTTCATTCACTGCTGTTAGTGGTCAGGTGGCTCAGAACCTGTTTCAATCGACTTCCTACATCTGTTAACATGTCGTCACTTCACCTAACTTATCTATTCTAAACTTAACTTACCGTTATGAGGCTACTACTCGACAACCTTCCTTTACCATTGAATTGGTTGTCGTATCTTCGAGCTATATAACCGGACCATTTCCACTCCAACTTATTAATTTGTTGCGTTATATCGTTTACTCTGGTTTCACTGCTGATTTATGCATTCTAAAGTCTATTATGCACGAAAATTCAAAGCTTATTGAGTGATGTTAAGCTTCATACGGCCAGCAGTGAAAGGCCACGTCTCAGATATATATATATATATATATATATATATATATATATATATATATATATATATATATATGAAATTAAACCCCTCGTCTGTCCAACGCCATATTCTGGTTCTCAAATAATATATGCATCTGTCAAAAGCCATAATATGGCGTCAAGTGATAGCAAACTATTTGTAACATATATCCTATATATATATATATATATATATATATATATATATATATATATATATTATGACTGGCGTCATGCACAGCTTATACTCTTAAATATATTTTATTGACTGTATTTTATTGCAAGAAATATATTATAACAAGAAAGTTATAAATAAAAACTTTAGTCCAAGTTGACACAGATGCTGTGATTTTAAAACCGATATGTAAATGCACTTGGTAGAGCTCGCGGCTGAGCGCTAACGGAAGTGCATTTTGTAGTTGATGGAAATCAGGCGCGATGCGTTTGCAGCTTCGACAAATTTTACGTCAGGAATTGGATTTTTTAATACTATAATATAAAAAACTCTTATACGTGCACATAGTATATTAAATTTATTCTGCCAATAATGTGGGGACAAACCATTTTTACGTGGTAGAGCCATACTGCAGATATATTATCGTTTTAACATGAATGCGTTAGCTTGACCGGGGAAATACAACGCTCTCGCAGAATACCAGGGTAAATTAGGAGCCCAATGATGCTGTGTTTCTTATAGTAAGTGTACTGAACCGGAGAGCCATTTTACTGGAAATGAGGCATTCCATCTTATCACTGAAGGGTAGCAACGCATATGCATTTTGCTTCTTCAAAATATCATTAAAATGTATTTGTGATATAATATTATGTAATATGAGATTAAATAATTAAATATAATATACAAAATAAATGACAAAATTTTAATATTGTTCTCGATATAATTTACCTATTTAACAATACAATCTACTATTACCTACGGATCAATCTACCTATGCTTATTCTACGATAAAAAAACACCCGCGCTGTAGTGTGTGCTTATATATATGTAGGATAGAATAGGAGAGAGGATTAGTAATAAATCTACATTCAAGACCACTGGACGTATCATTTATTCCCCGAACCTCCCATTATTACATGGCAACCCTGCCAGGCGGTGCGCTGCTACAATGCAAGCGCACCGCCGGGACCTGCATAAGAAATAAAGTAATTATTGAAGAAAATAAATTAATCAAAATAAATATATGAAAATAATATAACAATAAAATGAGCATAATAGATATAAGTAGAGCATAAAGCGAAGCAGATATTTAAAAATTTATTTGTCGCCCGCCCGGTGCGTGACAAATAAATTTTTAAATATCTGCGAACATAAGAAGAGACTACAATTTTTTTTGAGAAATCGAAGACGATTATATACTTAAAGAAAAAATGTTATAGAAAAAATGAAGAAAAGACCTGAAAAACAAATTATAAAAGAAGCTCCAGTAACATTGTTTTAACAGCAAAATCAAGATTGACAAGTTCCAAGAAAGAAGATTCCAAGATGTACAGAAAACTTCTTAATCAAAATTCATTCAAGAGGCGAGTACCAACTTTATCAAAAGTAAATACGAAAGAAAAAAGAAGCTTACGAGGAAGTCCAGACCCAACCACATCGGGGAGCTAACAACATCTTCGAGTGCCAGAGCAGCAAAAAGAAGTCAGGAGTACAACGAGCGACTAGTGAAATTCTGTAGCAGTACAAGATATCTCGAAAGCACCGAATGTAAGTTTAATTATATAATAGTTTCGATGTCTATTGTCAAATTATATTATTACTTATATAATGTTATACACAGAACTGGGAAGAGAAAATGTTTAAATCATTCATTAAAAAATGGGGAAAACATTAGTACTAATAATAGAAAAATGCAAAATTATGTATTATACCGCAATAATTAATCGGCAAATAACTAATAATCATAATATTTGTCTTGAAACAATTTGTCTTGAAACAAAAGGTTGTACAATGGTGTTTAAGTATAATTTAGTTCTACATTTTCTACCATAGTAATGTGTATATTTTAATGGACAAGTAACTATAACAATATTTATCGAAATTTTAACAACATATAAATTATTCAATATTTTTAATTGATATGGTAACTTTCTAATTAATTATGTAACAGCGTCAGAGAAAATACCAACGTAAGAATATTATTATAGCTCAATGTCATACACTTGTTATAATAGTTAATTTGTCAATCATTATACATTATAAGTTACAAATGTTACAACCAATTATCATTAATTTGTTTCTGTATTTATGTCAAATGTATTAATTCCTTATATCAAATTTTATATGAAGTAATATTAAAAAAAAACGTCTATTACTAAGAATGTCGTTATCGTACGAGGGTGGATTGAAAAGTACTCGGCCTAACACAGATCCATTCAATTCTAAAAATCAAATCTACTCACATTATTTAGTTCAGTTCAAACTAGTTCATTGTGTGAAGTTCGAAACGTGTGCGATAATTAGTTGTGATTTTATAAATTTATTAACAAAGTAATCGGACATAATTTCCGCGAATGGAGCAAATCGAGCAGCGTGCCGTCATTAAGTACCTCCATAAGAAGGGGCTATCATCAAAAGCCATCCATGATGACATGGTCAGTATATTAGGCGATTGTGCTCTGTCATATTCATCCGTCAAAAAAATGGATAGCAGAATTTAAGCGTGGTAGAGAGAGTGTGAAAGATGAACCCCGCTCTGGAAGGCCTTCGACGTCAACTACTGACGAAAATATTAAAAAAGTACTTGATTTAATAATGGGAGACCGCAGATTAAAAATTAGAGAGATAGCCGAGATTATAGGCATCTCTTATGAACGAACTCAAAACATCATTGTCAACGAGTTGGGTTTCCACAAGGTGTCTGCGAGGTGGGTTCCGCGACTGCTTTCAGTTGAACGAAAAAGGACGCGATTGACTATTTCACGCGACTGTTTGGAGTTATTTGAAGCCGATGCAGATGATTTTTTGAATCGTTTTGTTACTATGGACGAAACATGGGTTCATTACTGTACACCGGAAACAAAACAACAATCAAAACAGTGGAGAAGACCTGGTTCACCACCCCTAAAAGGCTAAGTCGATTTTGTCGGCAAATAAGGTGATGGCTTCAGTATTCTGGGACTCGAAAGGTGTGATTATGATTGATTATCTTGAAAGGGGTCAGACTATAAACTCTGATTACTACTGCACCTTACTACGTCGTTTACGAGAGGAAATAAAAGAAAAACGTCGAGGAATGCTCAGAAGAAAAGTCCTGTTTCATCAAGATAACGCCCGTGTTCACACGTCAGTACAGTCAATGGCTGAAATTCACAACTGTGGCTTTGAACTGTTACCGCATCCGCCATATTCACCTGATCTGGCACCATCAGACTTCTTTCTGTTCCCTAACCTAAAAATGTACTTGGAAGGTCAAAGATTTTCGACAAACGACGAGGTCAAAGCAACTGTAGACGCATATTTTGACTCTAAGGAAGAATCATTTTTTTTTCAACGGTCTAAATGCTTGGAAGGGGAGGTGGCAAAAGTGTATTGAACTTGATGGTGATTATGTAGAAAAATAAAAATATAACTGATTTAGTATGTGTTTATTTTCTTGGTTAGGCCGAGTACTTTTCAATCCACCCTCGTATAACTTCTCCTAAAAAATAATAACAATAACATATACAGGTACATCACACCAACATATTCTTAAACAGGGTACACATCATAATAAAAATTAAAGGAAAACTGACTAGAAAAATGCTATTCTATTATAATGTATGTATTTCGCTGGTCTAAGAGAGTTTTTAATAGTAATGTTTCCTAACTGAGTTACACTTTGACTAAAAAATTATTACCCATTTTGTACAAATTAGCAAGGATTTATTTAAAAAGTGTCAGGAATGAGAAAGAGAAAACTTTGAAAATGGGAATACGAGGGATTGAGGTCACACACACACACACACACACACACACACACACACACACACACACACACACACACACACACACACACACACACACACACACACACACACACACACACACACACACACACACACACGAGAGAGAGAGAGACACAGACACACACGCACACTCACACACACACACACACACACACACACACACACACACACACACACACACACACACACACACACACACACACAACAGAGAGAGAGAGATAATTGTTTTTTTCATAATTTCAGCATCGCAAGTGGTAGGTAGGCAGGACATATGTGTCTGCTTTAGTAGAGGAGGGTGAAACGCAGCTCAATAGTAGATTGAAGCAAATAAATCGAGTACAGTCAACATTTGCCGTTGGGTGGTCGAGGTTTTTAATGGTCACTTCAAAAGAGATTTTAAATTACTACAACAAAACTGTTTTAAAGTAGCAATTAAAAGTTTCTTTAAAGAGTTTGAAGTAGCTGCTGCTCTTTTAAATACTTTTCAGCCTCCTATTGTTGATTGAGTACATGCTGGGGATATAATAGTACAAATAAATACAAATATGAGTACACATAATGAATTAGCAAAACTTATTGTTAGAAACAATAACATATTAAGCAGATATGGACATATAAGCAAAAAAAGTTATTTTGTTTCCATTTTAGTCGACAGCTCTCAAAGAGGTAGAGAAGCGATACTTCAACATTATTGAAACTACATCGTAGAAAACGCGCTTTAAGCTGCTGCGCACATGTAATGTCTATAATATGGTAGGTACCTTAGTTGGGCTAGTTACAAAGATATAATGCGGTACCACCTGCACAATTGGTAGATAATATTTAAATTAAATTATAATTGAAGACGAATAAAGGATAATTTAAATAGGTCTTTTTTTAAACATCCTTTTTCACCAAACCTTCCGTATCTTTTAGTTTAATTGTGACTTTCCTATTATCCACCCCCTCAATAAAATCAATTGCTACTACAGTAAATAAAGTGAACAACTGTCTAATAAAACAAAATAGCAATCACATTTAAAAATCAGCTGGTTAGGTTGTTGCCAACATGTTGCATAACCTCACTTTTACTAAATCTCTTACAATTTTGCTTTTAGATCTTTAGATAGCCAAATTTTGAGTGATGTTTTCATGATATATATGCTTTTGATTGACACCGCTTTCATCATTTGATATCTTTTTATATCCGAAATGTTTGAAAGCGTCTCAGTCTCCTGTGATATGACTGTGCCTCTTGGCTTTACCTACTTTAAATTTGAATTACACGTGCCTGTGTATATGAATCGCGATGATTACATGTTAAAGGGTATCTCATGAACTAAATACCATTCACATATGTATGTGTGTAAAAACGAAAGGACCAAACACAAAAACTAACTGTTGGAATTCGTATTTAGTTTTATGGCTATAATTGACCCCTCACATTTTGTCTTTTTTATATTTCTTTATTTTTTCTTGTAACATGGATACGTTAAAGGTGCCGAAAAAGTTATTACCCTCATTTTAATACATACGAAGTAGTGCACAAAGCCATTAGGACTAACAGTGGAATTTAGCAGCAAATGGCATTCTGTGAAAGATCGTGCATTGTATATACGAATTCTCCATAATTGTATTCCCACGGAATTGTAATATATTTTTAAAATTATGTGATAATCGTCCTTATAAATTTTTTCGAATCTGAAAGCGGTACCACATGTTATTTTTGAGACACTACATTTTGAGGAACGATTTGTTTAGCCACTATTGCTAAACGAGGTTAAAACGAGAACCATTAACGGGAAACAATGCAATAAATTTTTTTGATGGGACGCAGAACACAGCGAAGCTTAGCGAAGACGAAAAAATTGAAGTACAGTGTGATGGTGTCAGGAAATCAATGTTAACGCCAAAATTTTTGGCTAGAATCTTGCTCTTATTATTGACTTTTTTTTAATATTGTACTCTTTAAGTGCAAAGTGCGTAGGTATTTTTAATAGAGCCTAAAAATTAAGACTCCAACATTTTGCCGCACGAAATCGTATCTAACAATCGTATTGAACGTATAAATAATAGTAATTGTCAGAAAGATAAATGAATATTGAACTTATTATATTTTTTTATCGATTAAGATCCAAATAGTGGTTTTAGTGCCTTATGGTGTAGATGTATCAAGTCCGGATGAAGAAGTGAACACGATAACTTTTGAAAATATAAATTGTTCAACTCAATCTATTTTTTAATCTCTTTATGTATCATGTGGGAAGCCATGGTATTGTAATGCTTCCCCCCCTATCTTTAATATATATTATTTATAAATAAAATATGTTTCGATCTTTCCAAGCCATTTGTAATTTATAATTTTGGTAATATTTTAACACTGGTACAACCACGCGACAGCTTTGCTGTTGCACGTATGGGCCGGCTCAAACCGGGGTTGATCATCAGCTGATTTTCTTCAAACGTTTTGGTGCATTGTAATTCACATAATAGGCGATAACCTCGCAGACGATATTAAGTAATCCGTTGATGCTCTGCCTACCCCGCAAGGGTTACAGGCGTGATTATAAGTATGGATCAGAAATACTATCACCACCTGTCACGCTTTCACCCTTAACTATTACTTAACTGTGGTAGAAACAGTTCTTAGTAAGCCTTATTAATAAGCCTTAGTAATATTTATTGAACGGAAATGAATACAGTTCTTATAATATGTGGTTATGAATTAATCGGTATTACAATAAGAAAAATTGTGCAAAATTATAAGGAAAATATTTTTTCAGAGTTCTCATTAACTAACGTATACATAGTTTAAATTTATTCCGCTAGATGTCGTTACTAGGTTTTTAAAGCGCGGTAACGAAATGTTTCCTGACATGTACTTAACTCCCGCCGTTGAGCCGCGCGTCAACTTATAGTGCATACGGTACCTATACGCTTAAATTGTTTCTATTTCGTAGCTTATTCGACTACCTGCTTTCGATTTCGGTTGTTTGTTATTTGCTTTGTGATTTAGTTAAGGTTGAATGGATTTATATTGGCTTTCATTTTCGGATTTGTGTATTTTCTTGGATCGGTTTTGTTGATTTGGTATAGTGGTATTCCTGTATACATATTTAGACTCTGGCTTTGATTTTGGATTTTGTCTATTTAGAAACGTGAATTGGTTTTCATTGTTTTAGGTTGATTAACAATATTTCAAAGGAATATTCATAGTATAGTTAGTGTACACTGCACCTATACACTTACTTCTTTTTTTGTTGGTTATATTTATATTGACTACTGCTTTCGATTTCGGTTTTCTGCGATTTGTTTTGTGATTTGGTTTAAGTTGATTCGATTTTTTTGGATATCGTTTTCGGATTCGTGTTGTGTATTGAATTGATTTTGTTGTTTTGATTTTAAAAAATATTTAAAATGAATATTTATTCCTTTTAGATATTTTGCATTTGCTTTTAAAAAATATTATTAATATGTAATAATATGGAAATTAAATTCCTTTTAAGTATTTTAAGGTTTTTTTATAAACAGGTTTTTTGTTACTTCATAATGCCTCGCAAACGTAAGTCCAGCCTTTCAAGAGTATCTTCTCAAAGACAAGCGAAAAGATTAGCTCGATCGCTAGAATCTTTAGAAGATGCTGGACTGAGAAGGCAAGAACAAGCAGAGCGTCAGGCTGCTTTTAGAGTATCTGAGACAGCTTTTCAACGTCAGCAAAGGCGTCTTGAACAGACAGAGCGTCAGACTGCTTTAAGAGCTTCCGAAACACCTTCTCAAAGTCAGCAAAGGCGTCTTGAACAGGCAGAGCGTCAATCTACTATAAAGGCATTTGAAACACCAGAACAGACACAGGCACGAAGAGATGCAAATGCACAGCTCCAAGCTAAACGTCGACAAAATTTTCAAAGAAACAATTGGTCGGTTTTTAATGACGCAGCATTCAATTATGATCCGTTGATTGATTATAAAAATCACAGGTTAGTTATCGGACTGATGGCTTTAAAATGGAAAGATGAGACCGCAGGCATGTGCTGTTCCAATGGCAAAGTGTCTCTTCCGTTACTTGGGAAACCAGAAGAAACTTTGAAAACTCTCTTTTTATATGATGCTAATGAGTCACGGCGCTTTTTAAACAGGATCCGGAAATATAACTCATGCTTTCAAATGACGTCCTTCGGAGTTGACCGGGTAATAATAATGCCGGGATTTTCACCTACATTTACGGTGCAAGGGCAAATTTATCGTAGAATAGGTTCATTTTTTCCAGCTGAAAACGAACAGCATAAATTTTTACAAGTATATTTTTTGGGTGACGAAGAAATTGAGGTAGACCGTCACTGCCAATTTATCCAGGGAGTTGAGAGAGACACAGTGTTCTAAATTCAAAGATTCTTGCATGAACGTAACATTTTAGTCAAAACATTTAAAACTGCTTTAGAAAACCTACCTGAAGAGGATTATAAGGTCGTCATTCACGCAGATCGGACCCCTTGAGGAGAGCATGAAAGGCGCTAGAATGCACCTTTGATAAACGAAATAGCATCCGTAATTAGTGGTGATCAATTTTCTTCACGAGACATTGTCTTGCGAGCACGTGATAATATGTTGCAACGGGTAGCCGATACACACAAGTTTTATGTCGCTCTGCAATACCCATTGATTTATTGCAAAGGACAAGAGGGTTATCATTTTCAAATTCCACTCATTAACCCGGTCACAAAGGAGCCTACTCCGAACAAAAAAGAATCATGTATGGATTTTTATGCGTATCATATGATGTTGCGAGAAAATGATTTAAACCTCTTAGCCTGGTGTAGACAATTATTTCATCAATTTTTAGTAGACATGTATGTGAAGGTAGAAAGTGAACGTCTCCGTTATATATCTTAAAATCAAAAAAAGCTGCGCGTTGAGAATTATATACATTTACAAGATGCAGTTTCTAGCGACGCCAATGTAAACCCCAGAGATTTAGGTAAAATTGTAATTCTGCCCTCATCATTCGTTAACAATCCCCGCTACCTACATGAGCACACACAAGACACATTCGCCTATGTACGAACTTAAGGAAGACCTGATCTTTTTGTTACTTTTACTTGCAATCCCACATGGAAAGAAATAACCGAGGAGCTAATGCGGGGCCAAAAAAGTACTGACAGACACGATTTAGTTGCTAGAGTATTTAGACTAAAAGTACAAAAATTTATGTATGTAATTAATAAAGGGAAAATTTTCGTAGAGGTGCAGTGCTTCATGTATTCAATTGAATGGCAAAAAAAGAGGATTACCGCATGCCCACATTCTAATATGGCTTAAAGAGAAGTTGCAGCCCAGCCAAATAGACGACATAATAAGCGCCGAGATTCCGGATCCTGAGCAAGATAAAGAATTGTATGATACCATCGTCCGAAATATGATTCACGGTCCATGTGGAGCACGAAATTCAATATCACCATGTATGAAAGAAGGAAAATGTACAAAGAAATTACCTAAACAGCTATTAAAAGAAACAGTGCACAATGATAATGGCTACCCTTTATACAGACGCAGAGCTCCCGAAGATGGTGGCAGAAAAGTTACAATCAAATCTAGCTCTGGAGCGTTCGAAACCTTAGATAACAGCTGGATTGTCCCATATTCGCCCATTATATGTAAAATGTTTAATTTCCACATTAATTTAGAAGCATGTAGCTATGTCCGCGCAATCAAGTATATCTGTAAGTACATAAATAAAGGAAGCGACCAAGCAATATTTAATCTCAGGAGTGAAGGTGAGGCAAATCCCGTTAATGAAGTACAGACCTTTCAAGAATTGGCAGTAACGAGGCAGCGTGGCGTCTCCTTGGCTTCCTTTTACACGAAAGGCACCCAACAGTTACTTATTTTGCTGTGCACTTAGAAAATGGGGAGCGTGTATATTTCACCGAAAGAAATTTCCAAGAAAGAATTGCATCACCGCCAAAAACTACACTAACAGCCTTCTTTCAACTTTGTCAAACCGACCCCTTTGCAAAAACGTTGTTATATTATGAAGTCCCCCGCTATTATTCTTGGAACACATCTAGGAAGGAGTGGAAACGCCGTATTCAAGGCGCGCCTGTTGTAAATTGGCCCTTTGTAAAGTCATCAGATGCCCTTGATCGTGTGTATACCGTCCATGTAAATAATTTTGAATGTTTCTGTTTACGATTGCTGCTGCACCATGTTCGGGGTCCTACAGGATATAAAGACCTTTAAACTGCCAACGGTCAGAAATGCGCAACATATATTAATATAATATAATATATTTGAAGCTCTGCATCTTTTAGAAAATGATAATCACTGGGATGAAATCATGGAGGAAGCTGTGCAGTGCCAGTCACCAGTCAAAATTAGGGATCTTAATGCAGCTGTCATATCATCTTGCGGGCTATCTAATACACATGAATTATGGGACAAATATATAGAGTACATGGCGGAAGATATTTTGCGAAGGTTACACAGACACACGCGAACATGACATATAATGAACACAGTTATAATGAAGCACTTGGAAAAATTGAAGAGAAAGTAATGGCAATGGTAGGCAATAAATTAAGCGACTTTGGAATGATAAGCCCTCAGCGAACAACCGAAAATGAACTAAGTGATGAAATTATACGTGCAAGTAGCAAGTAGCCGAATTTGTACCCCGCTTGCTTACCGAACAAAAGCGAGTTTTTGACAAAGTATTAGGACAAATTGAATCTGGAAATGGTGCACTTTTCTTTTAGATGCCGCTGGAGGAACTGGGAAGACATTTTTGTTAAATTTATTATTAGCGCAAGTACGGAAAGATGGAAAACATTGCTGTGGCCGTAGCTTCCTCCGGTATATCCGCCACGCTGCTAAGCGGGGGCCGCACTGCACATTCTGTTTTAAAACTCTCTCTAAATCTAGCCCAGGAAGAATCGCCGATCTGCAACTTTAGGAAAAATATTGCACGAGGTATAATGCTACGACAATGCAAACTTTTACTATGGGACGAAAGTACAATGTCGCATAAAAAAGCTGTATTAAATCTGCACTAAATCGAACGCTTCAGGATTTGCGCAGCAATACCGATATAATGGGAGGAATGGTGGTTTTACTGGCTGATGACTTTCGCCAAATTATACCTATCGTTCAAAAGGGCACACCACCTGCGTATGAAATTAAACCATGCCTCAAGTCGTCTATTTTACGGAACAAGGTGACAAAATTCAGTTTAACTACGAATATGAGAGTGCATTTGTATAATGATATCAATGCTGGAAACTATGCTGACACACTATTAAAAATTGGCGATGGGCGGTTGGAAACGGATGCTGAGGGCTGCGTTAAATTGACGAGAGATTTTTTGTAATTTAGTACAGAGTAATTCCGAATTAATTGCGACCGTTTATTCAAATTTAACGAACAACATGCATGAAGACAAATGGTTATGTGAGAGGGCGATCCTTGCACCAAAAAATGAGAGCGTTAACAAAATAAATTCAGATATATTAAGTGAAGTAGCAGGAGAAATAACAGAGTATTTGTCAGTAGACACAGTTATGGACACAGAACAGAGCACTTCATATCCCGTAGAGTTTCTAAATTCTCTAGAGTTGTCATGTGTGCCCTCACATAGGCTTCAATTAAAAATAGGTGTCCCAGTCATGCTAATGTGAAATTTAGATGGTTGTACAATGTTAGTGCACCATGGGACAGAATAGCCATTGACGTGGCGGGGCCTTTTCCGGAGAGTGAAAGCGGTAACAAGTATTTCATGGTTGTGATGGATTAGTTCACTAAGTGGCCAGAAGTCTTCGCCATTCCAAATCAAGAAGCTTCAGCAGTTACAAATAAACTAATTCATGAAATCTTCTGTCGTTTTGGAGTAACTTTAGAGATTCACAGCTATCAAGGAAGCAATTTTGAGTCTCAAATATTCATAAAGACATAAAGACATTTATTCCGACACTTCAGATTACAATCACAAATTAATAAACAAAATTAAGACGAATAAGAATAAAATAAAATAAATAAAAACACAAGAAAATTAATAAACAAAAAAGAGGATATAACAACAATTCATGACTTAATAATCGAAACAGATGAAGTGGCGGAAGGGACCGCCTCAGCATAAGCCGCGGGACAGCGATGCTGATTTTCAGTCAGCCCCATACGGTCCTACGAAGACCGTACCTTAAGTGTTGACATTAAGCGAGTAGTAGATACATATGATAATAACAACTGATGAATGTTAATAACAAAATGGAAAATACATATTGTATAGTTGTCCTGAGCGTAAGTTGTTGAACGCTACGTGAGACGTGACGGGAACATTAGTAAGTGTAATAATTTAATTTAACAGTGTATATTATAAAATTATTATATATTATATAAACATAAATATATATATATATATATATATATATATATATATATATGCCGTGTAGTAGCGGTTGAGAATATCCACTACCCCATATCTTCCCGTGGGTGTCGTAAGAGGCGACAGAGGGACACAGAAAGGAGATGGGCAGCAGCATCTTCCTAATAACAACAATAACATAATAAAAAACTGCGGTTGCCAACCCGCTCGCCAAGCGTGGCAACTATGGCAAATATCCCCCATGAGCAACGACGCAAATAAACGGCCCCCAGTCCCCGGCGGCCCCGCTATTCCTGGCTACGGTGGCGACCATGGTAACGGTGGGGCACGGGGTGTTAAGAATCTCCGGTGGAGGTTCGGTTGCCACCTACGACGACTCAACCTGCCAACGTATAACGCACGCACCCTGAGGACTGACGAGAAGATACTGGAGCTGGAAGAAGAGGTAGACAAGTTGCGCTGGTATATTATTGGATTATATGAGGTCCGAAGAGTGGGGGAGGACACGGTAATCCTCCAGTCCGGCAACTTGTTTTATCACCGGGAGGGCGACCATCTGTCCCAAGGAGGTGTCGGATTTATCGTCCACAAGTCTCTCGTCAACAACGTTGTAAAGATTGGGAGTGTGTCGACGAGGGTCGCGTACCTGATACTCAGAATCACCAAACGAGTTACGTAACTCTTTCAGTGCCTAGAAGATTGCAATGCAGTGGACGATATGAATGACAAGCTCGTGGAAACTGTCCATGCGGTCGGAGATAAGTTCTGCAAGACCCGCCGCAGAAGAACACAAAAACTCTCCGATCACACTCTTAATCTCATGGCTGTTAGACGGGAGATGAAACTGCAATCGTCAACAGATTTTACAGCATACAGGCAACTGAACAGACAGATCTCCAAATGTATGCGGCGAGACTTACGCAACTTTAATACTGATAGTATTAAAGAAGCGATCGAGCGGAACCAGGGCTCCAAAGTCTTTATTAGAGATCTGTCTGCCAGAAAGAGCCAACTGTCGAGGCTGAAGACTGAGTGTGGCAACATCGTTTCCGGGACACCTGAGATTCTGAGTGAGATTGAGAGGTTCTATGGGCAGCTGTACACATCATCGTTGGAGCCACTCGCAAGTGTGAGTAACAATCCAAGAGCAAGTCTTATCCGACACTATTCCGATGATATCCTGGACGTCAGTCTGAGCGAGATTAGAATGGCTCTCCAGCACCTTAAAAACGGCAAGGCCCCGGGCGAGGATGGAATTACAGCGGAGCTTCTGAAAGCGGGTGGAACACCGGTACTTGAAGTCCTTCAGAAGCTCTTCAATTCCGTCCTCCGTGGTGGCACTACTCCGGAGGCGTGGAGCAGAAGCGCGGTGGTCTTGTTCTTTAAGAAAGGCGACAACGCTCTCTTGAAGAACTACAGACCGATTTCCCTTCTGAGCCGCGTCTACGTGCTGTTTTCGAGAGTCATTACGAATCGTCTCTTTCCAGCCTCCCGAACAAGCCGGTTTCCAAAAAGGCTTCAGTACCATAGACCACATACATACCCTGCGGTAGATTGTAGAGAAGACCGAAGAGTACAATCTGCCACTTTGCCTGGCGTATGTGGACTATGAGAAAGCCTTTGATTCCGTCGAAATTTGGGCGGTGCTACAGTCCCTTCAAAGGTGCCAAGTTGACTGTCGGTATATCGAAGTGCTGAAGTGTTAGTACGGTAGGGCTACGATGGCTATCCGAGTATAGAATCAGAACTCGAAACCTATCCAACTGCAGAGAGGTGTAAGACAGGGTGACGTGACATCCCCGAAACTCTTCACCGCTGCATTGGAAGACGTTTTAAAGCTACTGGACTGGAAAGGATACGGTATTAACATCAATGGCGAGTACATCACTCACCTTCGATTTGCCGACTATATAGTCCTTATGGCAGAATCGCTGGAGGACCTTAGGACTATGCTCAATGACCTCAATGGTGTCTCCCAACGGATAGGTCTTAAGATGAACATGGACAAAACAAAGATCATGTTTAATGTCCATGTCTCAACTATGCCGGTAGTTATTGGGAGCACTATGCTCGAAGTTGTTGACGAGTACGTTTACCTGGGACAAATAGTCCGACTAGGTAAGTCCAACTTTGACCGAGAGGTCAATCGACGGATTCAACTCGGCTGGGCAGCGTTAGGGAAATTACGACACATCTTCTCGTCAGGTATACCTCAATCTCTGAAAACTAAAGTGTACAACCAGTGCGTGTTGCCAGTGATGACTTACGGATCAGAGCCGTGGTCCTTCACTGCTGGCTGTATGAGGACGCTCAAGGTCGCTCAGCGAGCTATGGAGAGGGCTATGCTCAGAGTTTCTCTGCGTGATAGACTCAGAAATGAGGATATCCGCAGTAAAACCAGAGTGACCGACATAGCCAAACGGATTAGTAATCTGAAGTGGCAATGGGCTGGCCATATAGCTCGAAGAACCGATAACCGATGGGGAAGAAAGGTTCTCGAGTGGCAGCCTCGTACCGGTAGGCGTAGTGTAGGGTGACCCCCCACTAGATGGAGTGACGACCTGGTAAAACATGCAGGAAGTCGATGGATGCAGGTGGCTCAGGACCGTACTTTGTGGCGTTACTTGTGGGAGGCCTATGTTCAGCAGTGAACTTGTGAAGGGCTGTAATGATGATGATGATATTTATATATATATATATATATATATTTATAAATATCATCAAAAATCATATATATATATATATATATATATATATATATATATATATATATATATATATATATATATATATATATATATATAAATACGTACACATACGTACTTTTATTTTATATTTTTGTTTTATAACAATTTTTATGACTGGGCGACTGTTAACATCGATATTTGTTGCGTGCTTCATCGCGTAAACTCATCATTAATTTTATGGTTTTGGTTATACAGGGGCAAGGGCGATCCTTGAGTATAACTGTTTTAATAGGTGAATTGAAGTCAAATAAATTTAGGATATAGCGACTAAATAAGTGTTATCGGTACAACTGATCACATCCCATGGGATTATCTGGAGGTCTCGTTCAAAATAATCAAGTAGGATATCATTTAGGGGGCGATATACTAACGTCCGAGGTAATATTTTGTCTATTTTAAAATGTAACTGGCATGTAAGAAAGGCATCATTACCTAAGTCAGCTATATGATCAATTGTGACATTTCGTGTTGGCGCATCAGTACAGATAACATCAATTGAGTTTGACTAGTTTCGATAAAATGTGTTGGCTTATCTATTAATTGCTTAATATTAAAATAATTTATAAATTCCATAAAACGCTTGGTCTTCACGTCTTCTGTGTCAATTAAATTAATATTAAAATCTTCCAAAATCAGAACATAATCGTGCGAAAATGTGCTAAGGCTGTCAGTAATAGCATCAAAAAATAATTCAACGTTAAGCCATGGTGGGTAAGCCGTGCCTATCACAATTTTTTTGAGTTTATATGCAGGGCTAGCCACATCTCTTCTACACAGTTGTGGTGAGGAGTAGATAATGTTCGGGCGTTAATTCCCTTTTTGAAGTAGAAGTCTACACCCCCTCCATGGCCACCGCACACAGAGTGTGGTCTCGGCACGTGACGTAGGCGGTAACCAGGTACGAGCGGAGCGCGCCCATCTTCGCCTTCCCGCAGCCAGGTCTCATTTATCGCCATGAGATCAACGTCATGTCGACTCATGGCTACGAGGAATTCCTCGTGTTTCGTACCCAATGAACCCGCATTAAAGAAACCAACTTTTAATTCTTTAAACTTAATCATTGCTAACTGAATTACCACTAACGTTGGCCGAATAAAAAGATTTATCCATTGTTAACAGATAGTAATGAGGTAATAATGAGTATAAAATACCATATACGGTTTTGCTAATTGTAACAAATATTATATATTGTAAATATAATCTTATAAATAAATAGTACATCTCAGGATTTACGAACAATAAATGAATATTATTAAAACATGATGTATGTTTACTTTGTGCACTAAACTGACAACACGTTATATATAAATTATACATTGACAAGACGTTATGCACAAATTTTGATAGATTACATTTATTATTATTGGTTATTAAGGTTATTTCTTTCCGAATGTTAAAATTATTTACGTTAAAAATATAAAAATAAAAATATGTTTGTTTATATATAAATACGAAATTAAAATTGTGTTTATGTAAGTAGAGTAAAAAACGTGAGGAACTGTTTACCACTAATGACCCGGAAAAATATAGTAACGTAAAATTGCGATTACTCATGGTATGAACACTTTTTTCAGACACACAAATACTAACGAGATAATGAAAATTACACTTAAATATTTCATGCGTGATGAACATGTAAACTGATTTACATAAACCAAAATAGGCTGAATTAAAACTTAACAATAAATTCTTTGAAAAGCAATATATTATATTAAGTTGATGTATACTAATATTTATACACTTACTGTATGTAATTGTTATTATGGAGACTAACTTATAAAAGAATATAAATATTGTTTTAACAAACCTAATTAAGCTATCTCTAACATAAGAGGTAGGATAATAAAATAGTAATATTAAAAAAAGGTAAATTAATAGCTAACGCATGATTAACAAAAACACGCTTAAGGTCTGCTTCGGACCGAATTCGCGTTACAGGCTTTCCATCTTCCTTTCGCAGAAAAATATGTCCACTCTTCGTCCAATTATAACGCCATTTTGCTTTTTTCGCTGCCTCGCGAGTCTTACCAAACAACTTCCTATTCAGAGGTGTTAACCACTCATTCACGTAAAACCGACGCGGCTCACCGGGTAACCCCAGTGACTCAGTGGTTACTGTCCGCCGAACACGCGCGGAACGTAGAAATTCATCCATTATTCCAGGAAACTTGCCGAGTTATGGGTTCTCATAAAACAAGAACGATTTCTTATCACCCGCAATCTGATGGAATGATAGAACGATTTAATCAGAGATTGGAGCGGTACCTAGCAAAAATTATAGGCAATCGGCAACGAGATTGGGACAAGCACATACAACCGTTTTTGTTGTCATATCGAAGCGCTGTTCACGAAAGTACATCAGTGACACCAGCTTTCGCAAACTTTGGAAGAGAATTACGGCTGCCTGCAGACCTGATCACCGGGATACCACCTGATGCCCCATGCAGTATAACCGATTATGAAAATGACTTGCGGAAAAAAATTAATGACATTTATGAGCACGTCAGACAATCGAGCTAGCAAATGTCTGAAAAGATGAAAACCCGGTACGACCGCAAAATGAACAACAAAGGATTCGACAAAGGTTCACTAGTGTGGTTGCACAATCCAGTCCGCATCAAAGGGAAATCTCCTAAGCTTCCTAAGACCAGAATCAACGATGTAACCTACCGGATACAGAAAGGCGCAAGAGGGACTCCTAAGATCGTCCATATGGATCGCCTGGCGCGTTATTATAGGGCCGATAATGTTCGGGACGAGCATGTCTTAGGAGGGGGCAGTGTTGCACGCCTAAGTTGACGTCAGGTACCTGGCACTAGCGCCATCTAGTGTGGGGGACCAGAGCGAAGAGGGTTTCCTAGAAAATGTCAATCTTGATCTTTCTTTACCAACAGCGCCATATAGTTTCGAACAGAAGAATTAAGCTGTCTAGAAGCCCCACACTCGAACTTTCTACGTCTGGTCGGTCGACGCACGTATCTACCGGAACATTCTGGATGTTTCGGTGTAAAAGGTGTATTTAAAGCCGCTGCAACCCGTTATCGGTGCAGTATTGAATTTGGCGATCCAAGCGAAGCTTCGGAGCGAAATAAAGTGAATCAGTGTGATTAATTATTAGTGTCTTTTAAGTTTTAATTGGTGTTCGGGAATTTAAGTGTTAATTTTGGTAATTCAATCGGCAGTTTTTATTGTCACGAACCCTAAGCTCGTAACAATACAAAAGCGAACGGGCTATGCTCCGAGTTTCTATTGTGAATAAGATTCGTAACAAAGAAATCCGCCGGAGAATCAAGGTCACCGACGTAGCCTTCTGTATTTGTAGGCTGAAGTGGCAATGGACTGGTCACTTTTGTTGCAGAAATGATAACTGTTGGAGTAGACGTGTCATAGAGTGGAGACCGCGTTTAGGTAAACGTAGTGTGGGAAGTCCCCTGGCTAGATGATACGACGATTTACGCTAGGCGACTGGCAACAACTGGATGCGTGAAGCCGAAGATCAGGCTAAGTAGCGCGACTTGAGAGAGGCCTATGTCTAGCAGTGAACCGTTGAAGGCTGATGATGATTAATGTACAATGTAAATATAATAAACCCAGCACACTCCCCTGTGGCACTTCAAATTCTTTTTTTATAGAATTAGGTTGAAAAACGAGCACATAGTCCACCTGATGGTAAGTGGTTTCTGCGGCCCATAGACATCTACATTTAACCTCGATTAAGAATCAAAATTCAGATGCGTTGTCACCCTTGAGGACTAATATGGAATGCCTCGATTCCAGTAAAACGGGTCTCCGGTTCTCTACACTCACCATACGAAACAGCAACATTAAGCGATTTTAAGTGATAAAGCGATTCATTTTACGATGATATTCTATGAGAGCGTGGTCCATCCCCGGTCGAGCCGACCAATTCATGCTACAACCATAATATAGCTGCAGTGTGGCTGTACCACGCATAAAAAATTAAACTTCAAGCTATGACGATCGAAATATCTCTTCCTTCTTATTTTCAGTTATTTGCATTTTATTCTTTAAGTACGATGCAATTAAATTAAGAAAATTACCTTTAATGCCATATGCTTCAAGTGTTTCTAAAAGAGTAGCGTAATTTACATAATCAATTTCCTTGGTCATATCGCAAATCATGCCAACGACATGTCTACGTTTATCGACATTATTAATAATATTGTATATAAAGTCATATATGGTCACTTTTATTGTCTTATGTGGTCAAAATCCTTTATGTTCTTCACACAAAATGTTATATTTTTCAATAAATTGATATTTCCTTATATATTTCTCAAATATTTTTAAAATTACGGAAATAAATGAGATGGGCCCGTAATGTTTCATTAGTTCTCTATTTTCCTTCTGTTTTGTAATTGGTGCTTTGAAGGCATTTAGGTAAATACTTACGCTAATACTTAGGTTGATTAGATGACTTAGATGTCACCATACTTTCATTGATATGTGTTTTAATATTTTTGTAGCAATTGTAGCAAGGGTTTGTTAGTTACATCTAGATTTGCCTGAATATTATCGATAAGATAGTTGTTAAATGCTTCAACGATGCATTGAGGACATGATTATTTACCTTAATATTATTAATTCTATGTGTAGGTAAGTCGTATTTTGCTCGTTTAATAATTTGCCAAGTTTTTTTAAACTTATTTTAGATGCTATAATTTTTTGGTTATTTTGTACCTTTTGTATCAATTGAATAAGGTTTTTATGTAACTGCGAATAATTTGAAAATAGCGGATAATCGACTCAATATATGCAAAATAAGTCATAATTGCAGTTTGTTTTGTTGCCACTTTTGTTAGTCTATAAAGCGCATATGTGAACCTGTTTATTTTATTACATATTTTACAAACTTGTTCTTTCCACTTTAATTCTTTGTCAATAATTATACCTAGGAATGTCATATTAGTTGCACTACAAAGAGTTTGTCCATTATAATTAATATTTATTAAATTATTATTTATATTATTGAAATTTATATATTGAGTTTTACTTAAGTTTATTGTTAAATTATTATTACTTAGCCATTTAGTTACGTCAAATATTGTTTGATTAATGTCAAAATTATGTTTTGTTAGTGACATATTTTTATTTGTTGTGACTATTACTGCGACGTCATCTGCGAATAAAATACTTCTATATTTAGTAATTTCAGATAAGTCGTTTAAGTATATCAAAAATAAAAGTGGACCTAGTACACTACCCTGAGGTACCCCAAACGCATTTTTTCTAAATTTGGATCTATAACTTTGACTTACATGTCTATTGTCAAGTTTTAGCACCTCAACACATTGATGCCTGTTTTGTATGAATGACTTAATCCAGTGATATGCTTGGCCTCTAATTCCGTTTTGATCTAATTTGAACAAAAGCTGATCGTGTGATACGAAGTCAAAAGCTTTTGACATGTCAAAGAAGATGGCCGTAGTAAATAGTCCGTCGTTAGTATTTTGTAAAATATTTTTTATTAAATTAAAAGCGGCCAGTGTCGTGGATTTTGATTTTTGAAATCCATACTGAGTTGGATTTATTCTATTAAACTTATTTAGGAAAGTCATGACCTTCTTGTGCATGACCTTTTCAAAAATTTTTGATAATATAGGTACCAATGTCACTGGACGGTAATTTTCCATTAGTGTTTTTTCTTCTTTGTTATATAATGGTTTTACAATAGACGTTTTTAATTTTTCTGGAAAGGTGCCAGATTCCATTGATAAATTAACTAAATAGGCTAATACTTTACTAATTTGATTTTTGCACGCTTTGATAACATTTGTACATATTCCATCATAACCTTCTGAATTTGTATTATTTAATGTCATTATAATTTTACTTATATCATATTCATCGACCGGTGTTAAATAAATTGAATTTTGAAGTCTATTTTGTGTATTACTGTATATAATTTTATTATTTATTTTATTTGTCAAATTAATATAGTAATTATTAAAGGCTTCAGCTATTTTCATAGGTTTAGTTATTATAAAGTTATTGTGTTTAATTAAGTCAATGTGTTTATCTGCTGCTATATGCCCTAGTTCATTCTTAATAATTTTCCAAGTTGATTTTACAATATTTTTACTATTGAGTATAAACTTATTATTACTATGTTTTTTTGCGTAATTGATGCATCTTCTTAGAAGCCTTGTGTAATTGTTATATGCAACTTTATTCTGATTTGTTTTATTAATGTAATATTTGTAACGTAATATTTTTTTCGTAGAACAACTTTTTTTAATACCTTTTGATATCCATTTTATATGTGGTCTAATGTTAGATTTAATTTTTATTACCGGAAAGTAAAGTTTATAAAACAGTTGAAACAGTTCATAAAACTTATTGAAAGCTAGATTTAGGTCAGTTTCCAAAAACACTTCAGAAAACGATAAACTTTCTAAATAAGACTGAAACTTATTAATGTTTTCTTGAGAATAACTTCTTTTGAAATAGAAAACAATTTTTGGTAGGACCTTCTTTTTGCTTACGGTAAACCTTAACATTTGAGCAGTTTCGTGATCCGATAACGAAAGTGGAAGAATTTTCGCAGTGGCATTTGGTATGTTACTAAATATAAAAGTATATTTCAGAATAAGAGATACTTTTACGTAATCTTTAAATTTCGTATATTTTCTATATTATAATCCCTTCTAGGCCCACAAATGCATTTGAAAGTCTGTTAATGAGATATAACTTAAAACTGGCATTAAAACAACCGACTCTTATGGCTAGCTTATCTTTTTTAAACAATTTTGCCCATAATTTTAATAAATCATTTAAGGCCAATCCTACAGCACCAATAGTTCATAGCTTAAATTTTCACACTTGACAGTAAAATAGTTGTGCTATAGGATCGGCCTTAAATGATTTATTAAAATTATGGGCAAAATTGTTTAAAAATGATAAGCTAGCCATAAGAGTCGATTGTTTTAATGCCAGTTTTAAGTTATATCTCATTAACAGACTTTCAAATGCATTTGTGGGACTAATATATTTAAGAACATCTATATTAAAGTTACCACCAATAATAATATTCTAATATTGTGAATATTTTTTGCAAAAGAGTTTCAAGTTTATCCAGGCAGTAGATAAGATTGTTCTTATTTGGTACTCTATATATATACAGATGACAATTAACTTATTATCAGTAAGCTCAGTATCACAACATTCAAATATGCCTGGAGATGACAAACTGGATATTTTCCTTCCATTGAAAATCGTTAATCACAAGCATGCATGCTCCACCCCTCTTTTGCACCTTTCTACGGTAATAAGTAGCCAAACAATAATTCGGTACACACAGTAGCTTACCCCCCCTTACCCTCCCCCCTTAATAAAATGCTCCGTAATGCATAGTGCATCTAGAAATATATTTTTTCACATAGCTAATCTAAGCAAACAGTAAGTGCATTCGATTTGATTTGAATAAAAATAAATTTACGGATTTTATCGCGTTTGATCAACTACTTTTACTTATTTTTAACTTCCGACGTTTCGGGTGCTTAACAGCACCCATGGGTACGGTGAGGGGGGGAACTGAGATATTTGATGTCCCAATGTCATAGTTAGCCCGGCTACCTTCAGTTTTTTAATATTAATTTTTCAGTCCAATCTACGCAAAACGAACGCAGAAGGGAAGTCTGCAGTCTGTGAGCATGTTCAAGATCGCCCCCACCATTACATCAGACTTGATAAACCACAAATCTTTGCAAAAAAACACCGATTCCTACCAACGATGATACGAGAGGCTATTGAAATTTAAAAAAAAAAACATCCTAATTTCAATAGAGAAGATGGATGGGTGCTGCCATCTGCTTGGGATCCTATAATTAACAAAATTAAACACAAACCCAAGCACACCACTGCAAGACTTCAAGATACTGTAAGCTCGTGTTGCGTAGATCGTACTGAAAAATTAATATTAAAAACTGAAGGTGGCCGGGCTAACTATGACATTGGGACGTCAAGAAAACGAATTTGATGAATAAGATAAGAATGTGGAACGTTTGGTAAGACGATGTTCAAACAACCTGTTATACTTGCCTTTACAACATTCGCTTTGTCCCACAGCAAATATAATTTTAAATTTTTCTGTATTCATAAGTTGACTCTTTGTGGGATAATAACATATGAGTATTAATTTTACGCTTTTTACTTTGATCTATTTTTCATCTATCTTGCTTTAAAACACTATTGCCATCTTACGTGGTTTTTACGTGGTAGAGCCATGCTGTAGCAATATTACGATTGTAGCACGAATTGATGGGCTCGACCGAGGATGAGCCACGCTCTCCCAGAATACCGGCGTAAAATAACAGCTTAATGCTGCTGTGTTTCGTATAGTCAGTGTATAGAACAGCAGTAAGTTTTAAATAGAAACAAGACATTCTAGTTAGTCTTAGTAAGTCCTTAGGGATAGCAACGCGCCTGCATTTTGATTTTTATTCGAGGATAGGTGTAGATGTGTATGGACCACAGCATTCAATTACCATCAGGTGAACCGTGTGCTTGTTCGTCACTCTTATTCTGTAAAAAAATCTTAGGATTTTATTTATAAGTTCTATTATCAATTAAAATATTGAACAAGTATATTTTTGTCAATAAATTGTTCAGAAGTAAACTTTACGACACATTGTCAACAAAGAGATAATATAAAGTTAAAACCATCGTGGCTTTACCACCTATCATTGTATAACATAATACATAATATCCTATGAAGAATATTTTCTATAGTAGCAACGACTTGTGGAACCATACAGTAAACCTTGAACGTCATCGTAGTGTTGGCGTAATGGAATTTGTTGCTCACTGACACATCTCTGAATATTTGCCTTTTGTCCGTCATGACGAGGTCAATCTCGTTTTATGTAATGGTATCGGAACTGGGTCAGGTCTACTTCAATTTGGGCTTCGTCTAGAAAATAGAATTCATCAGAAATAGCCTCTCTGTCTCAATGATGTTGACCAGCATTTGCTTCCTGTGATTTCTGCTTTCAAAACCATGAGGTCCCAAAAGATTCCTGGGATTCTTTGCACTCTCTTACACCGATATTACAAATTGTCGATGTAAAATCAAGTACACTTTTTATATCATCATCACCATTATCATTACAGCCCTTCACAAGTCCACTGCTGAATATAGGTAGGCTCTCAAGAGTTGCCACGAAGCACGGTCCTGAGCCAGTTGCATCCATCGATTTCCTGCGCATCTTACCAAGTCTTACCAGTGGCAGTTCGCCGTACACTACCCTTACCGGTACGAGGCTGCTCCTTGAGAACTTTTCCTCATCAGTTGCCGATTCTTCGAGCTACATGGCAAGCCCATTGCTACCTCAGCTTACAAATCCAGTGGGCTATGTTGGTCACTTCGGTTCTACTGCAGATACCTCTATTTCTCTATTTCTAAGTTTAACACACAAAAACCCCAAGCATAGCTCTCTTAATAGCTCGCTGAGTGACCTTGAGTGTCCTCATAAGGTCAGGAATGAAGGACCACGTCTCAGATTCATAATTCTTCACTGGCAACACGCACTGATTGCACAATCTAGTTTTCAGATTTTGTGGTATACCTGACGATAAAATGTAACGTATTTCCCGAACGCTACCCATTCGAGTTAAATCCGTCAATTGACCTGTCGTTTGAAGTTGGACTTACATGGACTATTTTTCCCAGGTAAACGTACTCGTCAATAACTTCGAGTTTAGTGCTCCCAACAACTACCGACATAGGTGTGACATGGACATTAAACTTGATATTTGTTTTGCCCATGTTTATCTTAAAACCTAGTCGTTGGGCGACACTATTGAAAGCAGTACTTAAGTCTTCCAGTGATTCTGCTCTAAGTACTATATCTTCAGCAAATCAAAGGCAAGTTATGTACTCGCCATTTATTTTATTGCCGTATCCTTACCAGTCGTCTGGTTTTGTACTCAGATAGCCATCGTAGCCCTACTGTATAAACACTTCATCATTTCGATATAGCAACAATTTTTATATATGTAGATATAATTTTGCAGTAGTCGGAATTACTCTAAATTTTACTTCATTCTAATTCATTTAATTCAGCAGTTCACTATCACTATTATGAGCATCCAAAAAGTCTATGTTTTCAATTCCTGAAACAGGCGTGCAATAAAACTTGTAAATTATAGTATATTATATGGCACTAGCGCCATCTAGTATCGAGTAAAAGAAATAGGAGCGTCAAGATATTTCTTGAGAATTCACAAGCACCATCTAGTGTGGAGTAGCAGAACTAGGAGAGCTTTCTAGAAAATTTGATGCTAGAACTTTCGTCATTCTACTCGAACATTCTAGATGTTTCAGTATAAAGACCTTATATAAAACCGTTATGAGCCGCGGCCGGGGAATATTGAATTAGCAAAACGAGCGAAGACTTTGGAGCGAAATAATGTGTACTAAAGTGTAAAGTGTGATTAATTATTAGTTTGTTTTAGCTTTTAATTGATGTTTGGTAATTAAAGCGTCAATTTTGGTAATTCAATCGGCAGTTTTATCATCACGAACCCAAAGCTCGTAACAACTGGTATCAGAAGTGGGATAAAATCATGCCAATTTTACTTAATGACGAAACGGAGGGTGTCCGTATCCGAATTCAACGCTAACAGGAGATGGACCAGATACGATTTGGTGATACAACGCCGCAGACGTCGGAAGTCAAGCCACTGGCCACGAAGGCCGGTCGTCAGCGGCTCCTACATCTGCTGTACCTGGCTTTGGTGACGATTCTGCAGGAACAGGCCCGCCAACAGGAGGAACAGGCCCGTTGGTTGGAAGAGCAGCTGCAGCGCTGACAACAGGAACAGGCCCGTCGGTTGGAAGATCAGCAGGCGGAACAGGCCCGCAGATTGGAAGAGCAGCTGTGGGGTGGACAAGAGGAACATGTCCATTGGTTAGAAGAGCAGATGCTTCTCATGAAGGACCTTCACGCTACCTTCGAGAAAGAGATAAGGGAGGTGAAGGATAAAGTTGCTCAACATGAAAACTGCCTGTCGGAAGCGGAAACCCAGAAATACAGCTCCCGCAGTAGATACAACACCTTCGATACGTGGACTCAAAGCATCGCCGTTCGACGGGACTTCTTCCTGGTCGGCCTACAAAATCCAGTTCGAGGTATCATGGAAGCGAATGGCTGGAATAAAAGTCAGGCTATGACTGCAATCACACTAGATTTGCGCGACCAAGCCTTAACTGTTTTGGAAGCTCTCGGTAAGAAAGTGACTCACGAACAGCTCCTTGAGATATTGAAGGCGAGATATGGCGATGCTCACCTGGGACAAGACTTTCGTGTGCACCTTAAAGATCGCGTGAAACGCAGCAAAGAAAACCTGCATCAGTTCCCCTAAGGTGGAAAAGATGGTTCGGAAAGCATACTAGTCTGCACCTGCGCTCATTGAAGAGAACATGGTGTAGACATTCATCGACGGCGTCTGCGACCTTGAAGTCGAAAAGTGCGGCTCGGGAACCACGGGATACTTAAGGATGCCTTGGCCCATGCACTGAAAGTGGAAGCCGTGTGGCAGGATCTTCGATCCCATCGCGTGAGGAAGGTTGCGGCAACTACAGTTCACGACTGCAATAAAAGATACAGCCCTAGGTGCTACGGTTGTGGGGAAAGGGGCTATCTCCGATCCAGCTGCCCTAAGTGAACTGTAGAAAAGGAAGGTGATCAATCTCGAGAGGGTGGTGCAGCTAACAGAACCACCCAGCAGTAGCAGGGAAGCGAGTAAAAGCCAGGACCGTGGGGCGGGTGCTGGCTGATGTTAAAAGAGTCCCAAGAATTTTGATCTCACAAGCCCATGATGGGAACAACCTAATCATCAAGGGCGAGATCAATGGAATGCCGTGTAAACTGACCATTGACACTAGAACCTCTCGCACGGTTGTCAGTTCCCGACTTATATATCAGTTCCTTGTGTACTGCGCATACAACCAAGAACGCATTAATTTGGTAACAGCCACCGGTCAGCACATACCTGTCCGTGGACAGAAGGAGATGGAGTTGAAGCTAGGCAACATTATCTACCTGCATAATGTCATCGTGGCTGATATAATGGACGACTGCATCCTGGGCCTAGACTTTATGAGGAATAATTGTTGTGAGATCGACGTTAAGCAAGGTGTTTTGAAATGTGGACAGGAGGAACTTTTTGTGGAAGGGACGTTACCAGAGAACGTGTAAAGCCTTAAGAAGATTGTTCTGCCGCCTAGATCGGAAACGATTGTGCCGGTTAGTCTACCTCGGAACCCTGGGCTAGCTCACCGTTGTGTACTCGTGGAAAAGGTAAACAATGATGGCGTGGTGCTAACTTTCCCCAACTCTCTCCCGTAGCGAAGTAGAGGGAAGCATGGTCAATGGAGCCCCATGAAGCGGGTCTCTTACTTCTGAGTGGTTTCTAAAAAATAACCACGAAGGAGATGGCGGTGTCTGTTCACTCACTCGACTCCACCATTTCTTTCTAACCTAACCTGTCCGAGTCGGCATACCCTAAGCCTCGAGCTTGCTTCGCTCGATCTTACACTCAACAAAACAACAAAATAAAAATTTAATAAACATTTTTCAATATTTTTAATGTTCATTTTTTTGTGTAGATTATGAAATAAAATACAACTTCATTCGATTATTTATAAAAAAGTTACCAACCCTGAGTTACAAGCCCTGAAACCAATATATGCTTTAATTTTTTTTATTCTTGTATTTTTTTCGTAAATACGCCGTAAAAATGAAAACATTAAAAAAGTCATCGTAATCGGACGATTTTTCGATTTTCTAGAGCCAAAAACGGGGGGACCGCGGTAGTATAAAATTACCCAAATCAAGAAGCTTCAACAGTTGCAGATAAACTAGTACCTTGAAGTCTTTTGTTGTTTTGGAGTACCTTTAGAGATTCATAGCGATCAAGAAAAGATATCTGAGTCTCAAATATTTCAAGAAACTTGACGAGTTATGGTTACTCATAAAACAAGAGCGACTTCTTACCACCCGTAATCTGATGGAATGGTAGAACGATTTAATCAAACTTTGGAGAGATACCTTGCAAAAGTTGTGGAAAAACGGCAACGTGATCGGGACAAGCACATACAGCCGTTTTTGTTGTCATATCGAAGCACTGTTTACGAATGTGAACAAAAGCACGCTGCAGCTATATTATATATAGCTGCAGCGTGATTTTGTGCTTTACAGTTGAAGCACGAATGTTTCGCCTCAAACGGGGTTAGACCATGCTCTCACAGAATACCAGCGTAAAATAGCAAATGGATTAACGGATTCGGACCCCTTTACTGGAAACGAGGCATTCTATTTTAGTTCCCAGTGGTAACGACATATTTTGATTCATGGTCGAGGATAAATATAAATGGTCACAGTATCCACTTACAATCAGGTGTACTGTATACTCGTTTGTCACTTTTATTCTATAAAAACTAAAATAAAAAACACCACGTCTACGGCCTGATCAAGCTTCACTGGCGCATTTTCCAGCGATTATTTTATTTGTTTAGATTTGGCTGCGACGTTCATTTCTTTTACCTTATTGTTTGCTACAACGCCAATATCTGGCATATCAAGTTTCGGTCACGACAGCTAACCTCAACGGAGCCCAAGTATATACACAAGCACAGGTGCACTCTCAAGTCCCTCACACTCACAGTCCGATGGGACGGTACTCCGACACGACCGATGAGAAATCAGGCGCAGGACCTACGGCTTCACGTGCTTGCCATGGCACATAAAGCCGCAAACACAAAACAACGCCAATATCCTGACTCTGGGCTGCTATTGAGTACTTTTTGACAGTAAAATCCACTAGCTGATTTTGGCTTTAGCCGGGACTCAAACCCAGTGACTTACGATTTGCAATCGAATTTACGACAACTAAATCAACGAAAAATTTACTTCAACTATATAAAAAATGAAGTAGATATTCATCACCCTGAACTCTGACTTCATAAGGTTATAACGGTAAATTTTAATACAAATCGTTTATATTCTTCCAAATTAGACCAAAATGTTATTTCAAAACATTTTGTTTACGGAGAGCACAACATAAAGATCGTAAACTATTTAAGAATATAGACTTGAGTGTATGCAGGTGTGGTTTGCATGAGATTATGCAACGCAAGAATGTATTCACTTTGAGTTCTAGAAATTCTACTTTGCTTTTGAATATTGTTTGTAATATGCAAACAACCAAAGCAAAATATTCCAATTCCAAACCAAATGAATTGTACAAATTTAACTGCTTACTGGTTGAGTTCATTTTCAAGGATACTAAGACTATTACTTAAGCGGTTTTATAAAATATTGAAGAACTTTTTGTGCTGTTACTCCGGAATGTTTTATAAAATCATATACAAAATAAAATCCTAATTTAACTAACGGCTGCTACTTATTAATTAAGGGGCTTTTATCCAATTATTTGAACGCATCATTTACTGCTGTGTTATATTTACCGTTACAGCATAATAAAGTCCACTATTTAACATAGCCCCCCGGATGGAATGACACAAAGCGGGGATAATTTCCATAATTGCCACGGTTGACAGTCGGATTGGCAAACGTAGTTTTTATTTTTTATTTTAAGTCGTTATTAGGAAACGCTGCTTCCTATCTCCTGATTTGTTCGCCTATGTCGTCTCTTTCGACACCCACCGGATGATATAGGGTAGTGAATATTCTTACACCGCCAGTACCACGGTACATGAATATTAAATTTATTTTTAAAAGTATTTATTTTTGCATAATCAAATTAAAAATATTTTAGTTGTTAAACTAAGCATGAATAAAGATTCTCTCACATAATACCTAGCATACTACCTAATGTTACCATCCCATTTGGATCTATTCTGATTAGACCTACTCGTAGGTATCTGTATTCGTAATAGGTACAGCAAATACAGCTGTCGGTACGTAATATTTAGTTCGCGGTGTCTGTTATAGTATTTAGTACTTATCACTTTTTAAAACATAACATTTTTTAGCCCATTTCGAAAAAAGATACTAAAAAATCTACTTTTTTATTTTCTACGTTACCAGATTTTTTCGCAGTTCGTGTGAATCAATACTGATGATTATTCTTCATTAAATGGGTTATACTTTAGAGGTAGTACCATTTAAATTAGGAGAAAATATTCTGCTCTAAGGGTGCCAAAGAAGGAGATAAAGTTTTAAGTATAATTATTTAGACACAGTTTGCCTTCAAAAATGTAAGAACATTAACTAGCAACAAAAATAAACAAAATAAAATATATTACAATTTCATTAGATTAATAACAAAAATATTACATTCACCAAAAAGTAAAAGCCAACCTCAAAGAACTAAAATTAATAAAATAACTTTTGCTGTTTTCTTACAACCATTGTACATAATCTGTTTAGAAAACTATATATTGAATAAAACTAATTTCACATATTTTATTAGGTGTATTTTTAACTTACACAGTTCCGAGTGCTTCATGTCACGAGGTTTTACGACATTACTACTCCTTTCGTGACATGGTACCCATGGTCGCGAGTCGAGTAGTATTAATGTTATTGTTAATCCTGGCTGCATTAATTTAAACCCTTGAAAAAATTTAAAATTCTAAAATTTTATGTAAACTAAATTCAAACTAAGAAATCTTTAAGATAAGTTTAATAGAAATAAATCATCTTTAAGTTTCAATGTAGGGCTCTGGTCTTTTTTATTTAAGGGAAAGCAATTGACGCAAAATGTACCACGTTTCTTTGTTCTGGCGTGGGTTTACAGAAACATTTTTTATTTTTCAAATGTGCAAGTTTTTTTGTAAAGTTTTTTTTTACGGAAAGTCGGTCCTTGAAATACCAACTACAATTTTAGTGGCTGGAAACTCAAGTTTCTCTTATAGTATATTATATTTTAATGGGAGGACCCTTTAGTTGCTCTATATTGCTTTAAAAAGATAAAGAACATTTAATTTGGAAAACTCCATTATATAAAATAGAAAGATATTTTTATCAAAGTAGTTTATTAACCATATGGCTTTAAATTAATAAATATTTCGTTCAACTTGTAAAATTATCTTAAATTAAAAAAAAATCATATCAATAGAGTATATAAACGAGAGTTTTATCCTCACTGGCAGAAGTGAAATTATAATAAAAATACACGTTGATCAAAACTACATTTACGGATTTTATCGCATAAAATTTTTAATTATTTTTAATTCCCGAGATGTTTCGGGTGCTGAAAAGAACAGTTTTAATCAATGTGTAGTGTTCGCGTAAATGTAAGAAATCATTATAAAATACAAGTCTGATCCACCACGTGCTTGAAGGTGGAGATAAACACGTGAGGAAACCCACATGATAAAGCACAATAATAATTCAGGGAAGTCCGGCTACATGCACTGGAGAAGCGTGTCGGAGAGCATATACATAAATACATCCTACAGCTAGCTGCTTGTCCACAGCGATGTATTTAGATGCAACTTTCAATTTTATGTAATTTCTCCAAAGTCAACCTCACTTGATCGGGTTGCGCCCAAAAAGTATAAAATAATAAAAGTATTAAGATAATTTTATTATGACTAGCATGTTCCTCTACGACGTCACAAACTATTTTCGTAACTAATAATTTATTAGATAGACTTTATGATGAACAAAAATTAATAATTTATGAAATATAACGTAAAATGTAATGCTAATAAGCATGTGAGTTAATTGCTCAACTAAAATTTTACTGTAACTTATTAATATCATATTTAAGCGTTATGATGTGTTCAATACAAAGGTTCAATTAACAAATATAAAAAACCTAGCTGCAGAGAAAAAATATTGGTTTCAATCACTTTGTTACTGACTGTTCATACTAATTGATATTCATTTCTATTATTGTTTTTTGAGACATATGAATAAATGAGTATGTTAGGGCTAAATCTTATTGACAGGGTGAGAAATATTGTGATAAAACTAACTAATACTGTGACTAGGATTAAGAAGGGAATGCTGCGGTGGTTTGGTCATGTAGAAAGAATGAATGAGGAAAGAGTGACCAAGCAAATTTATGTTGCAGAAGTGAATGGAAGAGTCGGAAAGGGATGTCTTAGGCGAAAGTTTATCGACCATATGGGCGATATATTGAAAATGGGCCAAATTAGGAGTACCCTCAACTGACGAGCATGTATGTGTAGGTACATGAATGTGGAGGTGGCGAGAGAGGAGTGGCAGGATCGTGCCAAATGGAGGTCTGTAGTCTCTGCGTACCCCTCTGGGTGACAGGCGTGAATGTTTATTAATAAATAAACAAAATAGCTGCGGTATTTCTCTAAGTTTGTCTGTTATAGTAATCTCATTAAGAGATTAAACATCACATAAAGTCCACGGCCATAGCTTCAACACATAATAGTCCATTGCTATAGAAATTCACTCCTTTGTCTCTGGTTTGTCTCTAAATCTATTACTAGTAGCATATTACATGCCATATATGAGGGGCCATAGGATCCATTATATGGCCTATACATCTCACACGTCACTCTCGGGACAAAAAAGCTGTGATGAATTCTCTTACACCACAAAAGGACCCTAGCCTCTAGTTACAGACCTATCAGTGTCCTCAGCACACTAAGAAAAGTTTACGAACGTATAATATTGAATCACTTCCATAAACACGTCCTTACCAATAATCTTCTTCCTGACGAGCAGTTCGGTTTCATATCCGAACACTTGTGCACTAATCAGATCCACCACCTTACGGAATACATTTTAGAATGCTTCTACCACTCAAAGAGTAACGGTCGAATCCGTAACTCCGGTGACCTCTGCTCAAAGTATGGCACAACGGCTTGCTTAACAAGCTGTTTAAACTTAACGTGCCCGATAGACTCACTCACTTCATCAGAGCCTTACTTGTCAACGGCCATTTCAGATTTCGTATAGAATGATTTCGTATAGAATAGGAGGAACTCGCTCCTCCAAGCGCCCCCTCAGGGCTGGAGTCCCTTAGGGCTCCATTCTCTCTGCGCGCCTCTTCAACCTCTATGCGAGTGACATCCTGAAGGACCCAGTAGTCAACACCGCTCTATTTGCAAACGACACGGTATAAATTAGCCGAGTCCGCCACCCCCTGTTCCGCTACATAGCATAGAATTACGCAAGTAACGATGCAGAATGATTTAAATTAACTTTTTACATCCTTTTTTATAGGTCTCAAAAGTCCGCGGGCCCTGACCTATGTAGCTGTAAAAGCCAAAAGGCTAACAGTATTAACATCATCAGAAACCAGTTGTTGCCATCCATTGCGGCGAGTCAAATTTTCTGCCATATTTTTTAAAAAAATATTTTAATTACTATTATACTACGCTTTTAGCACCAATGTCATAATAATATATAAATTCAAATAAGCAGAATATGTTTATTACATTTTATTGTATTTACCATAAAATTATACCAATATATTTAAAGAAAACACGAAATTACGTAAATCATTTCTCCCGGGTAAGTAAATATATGCCGCAATTGATTACACATTTAAAGAAACATTGCATTTTAAAAAGATACTTTTGAGAGGACAAGACACGATCAATTTTTAAACAATATACAATATGTAACAAAAAACCCTGTGGTTCCCATTAAGTGCGTTATCAGAATCATTATTCAAACGTATAGAAATATCTTTAGTTCAGAAAACTCTACATAAACATAATTAAATTGAATTTTAATTAAATTATATTTGTAAATTTTATGTGGACTGATTACCTCTGTATGGTATTATAAGGAGAGAAACGGCAAGCAGCGGCGGCTGGCGGTGGCGTACATCAAAGTCGGGTGCGCGCGCGCGCGTCATACCTACACGAACTGCACTAAGGTCGTGACTTCGTCACATTACTCAGCTGTTATCACTTTATTAAGAATATTACAGCTTTTAAAATTTTATGTAGACCGATTGTGGTAATTATGCACAAACACTAATTCATCACTGTCTTCTTGAAGACCACGGAGATGTTGTTCATTATCATCGGTTCAATTCATAGGTATACAGTAAAGCTGTATAGCTTATGTTTATACCGTAAATTACCAATCTAAATATTGTAAAATTATTATCAAAAAAAAAAAAATAAGTCCAACTTGCACCTCTATACATATGCGACACCGGTCACATGTCTGAATGCACGCGTTTCATAACAAATATTTCAGACTTTATTTTTTCAAAGAATGCAACTATACGCATACGAATTTCCGCCTCGTTATCCCATTTTTGGAACACAGACTTACTCGTACCCCAGAGATAAAAATCTAAAGGTGTGAGATCAGGTGATCGCGCTGGCTAGTTGATCGGTTTACTACAGCCAATCCATCTTTCACCAAATTCCGTATCAAAAAAATTCTTACACAAAGTGAAAAATGCGGTGGTGTGCCATCGTGTTGAAACGACAAGCGACGAACGTGGTCTAGATTTATTTTGTCAAGTTTATCGTTTAGTTCCTCTCACAAAAAGCGTTCGTAGTTTTCACCGCTCATTGATCAAGAAAATACGGGCCAATAATTTTGTCACCTACAATTCCAGCTCACACACTGATTTTACATAGGTGTTGAAAGTGGCTTGGTTTACAAGAATGTGGATTTATCGTTGACCAATTATGTTCATTATGAGCGTTAAATACGCCTGTTCTAACAAAAGCGCATTCATCCTTGAAAAGTACGCACTTCATAATCTCAGGATCTCTTTCAATCTTATAGAGTAACCATTTACATTAATCCATTCTCGGCTCATACTCGTTTGTAAGAAGACTCTGAGCTCGACGATAACGATACGGGTTCTGGCTATTTTCTTTGAGGGCTCTCCAAACGCGCATATGTTTTACACCTAGTTCACGTGCCACCGATCGGGTGCTCCGCACCGGATTTTACACAAACATATCGAGAATGTGCTCCACGATGTCGTCCTTGTACACTCTCGATCTTCAAGAATCTGTACGTTGTTGATCGCGGCCCTGCAAACTGCCAGTTTTGTATATACGAGTGTGAAAATGATGGGACGTCATCACCGAAGGCAATTGTATATTTAGTAGAGTAGCAAAGCGCTCCTCGTAAATTTTTGTGCTTCTGTATAATTGCAGTGACATTTCCTCAGACACATTAAAATATTCCTCGTTTGAGTAAGACATCGCACACATGTCACTCACGGCGGATAATTAATTTCGCATTATAAAAAAACGGATTCGTCCGGAAGACATTTACGCGAGTGATAACAGTTATCAATATAAGCGCTAGCGCACTACTGGCACATGAGTAAAGAAACCGATGAGAGGAGAAGTTACATACAAACTGCTCGCTTCGCTATACCCATACATAGCGCAGCGATGTGTGCCCGAGCTCTCACTGACAGGTTCACTGACGCTCGGTTGGGTTATAAACTGGTTTGCGATGGCTCAGTCAGAGTATCCATGAAAGGGCTTGTTAGTCGCTCGCACTTAAATAAATGGAGGAACAAAATTTCGACATCTTATTAATCAATTATTTTTATTATTAGAGGTAATTTTATAGATTGTTTATTATAAAATAAGACTATTAATTTATATAAGTAATTATTTAATGTTATAAATTAATGCCTGGCAGTTGTACAGGATTTATAAAAATCGAGAGAAAATAATACGACTGCCAGACAGCGGTGGAGTTAGTGTTAGTGGTGGTGCTTGTAGTATCGTTGGTGGTGGGGGATAGTTGAGCACCACCAACACCGTCGCCACTAAAACCACCACCATGACTAGCATCACCACCACAATCATTACCATAACCACTACCACCACCAACACCACAACCACCGCCGCTGCCCACTACCACTTTCACAACCATTACTAACACCATCTGATTTTTTGTACTCATGAACATGTTGTCTTACGAAAATGGTATTGATAGAAATATATAATATCGAGTTTCTGTGTAAATACTTTTTTCTTTAAAATTCTCTCGAAGGGATTCGCGCGGTTTTAATTATAAATTGCAGATATTTTGTTAATATTTACCGCTTTACTCTAGACGCCATAAG
This sequence comes from Parnassius apollo, assembly GCA_907164705.1. NCBI lineage: Eukaryota > Metazoa > Arthropoda > Insecta > Lepidoptera > Papilionidae > Parnassius > Parnassius apollo. The sequence goes on from CAJQZP010000693.1 coordinate 16,435,185, forward strand.
ACATAATACTATGACAGTTAGCAAAATACGTATACAATTTTTGCAGTTTCAATTTAAGTTACAATAGATAGACATGTTGTTATACAACGTGTTAAAAATACCCCGTAAAAAATATAAAAAGCCAAAAATTTTGTCAACCCCAGTAAGCTGTCATGTCAGGGAAACAGATTATTTAACAGAAAGGCCTACGTACCTATTTTACCTAATAATTGTCTACTTTAATAATTTTTCTATTTTTCATTCATAAATGTTTGTACCTCTATACAAGGTGTCATTATACTCAAGTACTGGCTTCAAAAAATTCGAGCTGTAAAAAAATATGTTGTCAATTTTAAATCTTCTAATCGATAACCTACGACTGTTTGGAGTTTTTTAAACATTTTTTGCAAAATAACGATGCTTTCTAACTCGGAATATTACGATATAATGTTATGCGTAGGCGTAGGTTTGTTATGAAAAAGTAAGTGTTTATTTTGGTTGTTTCGTTAGGTTAGGTCTTTTAAAATTTTTGTCGTTCCGCAAATTAGGTAGAAAAGTGGTACATTTTGCGTAGTTTACTCTTTAATTTTACTGAAACAGGGTTAGCACATCAGTGAAAACAATAATGTTTTTTTATTTCTTTGGGGTATAATATATAGCGTTACTACGGTTTTTAAATATTGTGAATGGACTCGTTATAGAGCCCCATTTAGCCTCCCTTCGGCTTTACGGGTAGTTTAGTAACACCCGGTATTAATTTCAATTACAATGAAATCTCATGATGTTTTAAACTATATAATATTGTTATTTTTTCTGAAACTTTTCACATTAAGCAGGTGACAACCCTATCAAAATAGGTATATATTTTCGAAGTTGTTAGGAAGCTTCCCCTCTGGCCACTACTGCTTAATCTGTGCTACTGGTGCTTGTTTGTTGTGCTTGTGCGTAGAGGTGACAAAGTGACTGTACTCTACAACATAATTTTGATATTTTCTAAATCGAAAAATTTGTTGTGGTTTTTGATGTTATTTGAAAAATAGTTATTATTTATTTATTTATTTAATTCAGGCATAGCCCGTAACTGTTATTAATAAATTAAATTATAGCTAGGGTTATTAAAAATACATTAAACTTTAGAACCACAAGAAAACTCTAAAAAATATGGGATAAATCCACACAATACGCTATATTAAACTGTTATGCTGCTGTATTTTAAAAATCTACTACTTACCATTTTATTTGACCGTCGATACACAATACTTATTTTTATTTCTATTGTTGACTACGGAATTGTGACAAAATTTTATGTTTATAAAACTTCCTATGTTTTTAAATAAGTAACAGATATTGGACAAAATAAGTTATTCGGTATAAATATAGTGGACGCTACCTTTGATTACTAGAACAATGGGGTATTTTGGGTTTTTCCTGTACCTAAATTGTTCGTCGGCAAACGGTTTTGAGTTCGAGAGCATTTTTCCTAGTAATTATGTTTATTTTATTACATTCTTGTAAAAAATATTATGAATATATTTTAAAAATAATTCCTGTTACGTAAACTTTATCGAATAAATTTTCATATTAAAAACACATTCCAAATTTCTCTCTCGACCATAATGTTTTAATGACGTCTGATGTTGTGATGCTCCGGCTAGATTCTGCAGGTGGCGTAGGAACTGCGATGGTTTCCGATCTCCAAGCTCTTCGTGGTTGAGCAATTGCTGGAAGCGCTTCTCCTGCGATACTGAAAGACGACGTATTAGTTCCGTTTTCAATGTTAGGTACTTATCGGTTCTAGGTGGGTTAGTAATAATATCCATAACTTCCCTAGCGTATGGAGGTTCTAGTTGCGCGGCTATGTAGTAGAATTTTGTCTCGTCATTCGTGATCCTGGACAATAGGAACTGGCCTTCAATTTGCGCAAACCATAAGACAGGCTCATCGGCCAGGAAGTGGAGTACTCTAACACCAACTCTCAAAATTTCTGCGGAAATCAAATCTTTCTGATCGGTGACGTTGACACTCGGTTCGTCCTTGTTGACTTGGACCACGCCCTATCCTTTGTTATCACCACGTTGTTTTGAAGCTAAAATCGTTGCTGCCGTACGATGCGTAGCTCAATTCATCGTTATTTCGGCTTTGTCGACGGGTCACCAAATGTGGGACCGATGTGGAGACCACGCGCAAGGTTGTGTTCGAATACGTTATATTGTAAACTAACGAATACTAATGAAGGACAGGAATAAGAATTAACCAATGATTTCAAAAGGAAGGATAGGCCCATCTATATATTTTACTCATAACTTTTTCATACAAGAAAAAGTAGTGCATCTGTCATTATACAAACGTCAAATTAAACATGACGTAACCAGGGTCGGATTTCGTATAGTATACATAATATCGTAATAATACTAAGCGAAAATACCATAATTTTACCTAAAGGTCGACTTGTATTAATTAATTATTAGGTCCTTTACATTTTAATTATATAACTTTCAATATATAAACAGAAATTCTCGATATCGTAGGGTGGGGTGGGTCTCAAAATATTTTATGAATCAGATTTTCAGATTCAATTAAGCAGATATGTTTTCGTTTTACCCTTATTGAATTTAAAATATATTAGGTACAAATAATCAAAATTTAACTATTTTCTTTATACAAAAATTAAACAGAAATAAAAATAAAACCGTCAAAAAACGAAACGTCTAGATAAACTAGATGCGTGACGCCAAAATCCCGGCACATGGGAAAAAAGAAACATGAAACGTGAAACGTGATATAATTTTTTAAATAGTATATTTTATTTTTCATGTACAATATTTTTGAGGGACTGAATCCAACCCTGGCCTAATCTTGGTAACGTAACTACACTAACTGTAAAATAAAACTTTAAAAATGCGTTTATATAATAATTTAATTGTAACAAAATTAATATAAGGTTATTTACCGACGATACGATGTCCCATGTTTTTTTTTAAATCTTTGTATCGTAATTTTTGCATTCTTTTACACGCAACTAGACATATTTGTGACAGGAAAATCTGTCCTGCGTGCGCACTACTGTCGAACGATTCGCATTGGCCCTAAACTGCAATTTTAGGGCCAGCGCATTGGTCCGTTTTAGTTGTTCGGTCGGCCCGGTCCTTACGCTAGTTATGTAAGTCAATGGAATTAACTGACTCGAATGAAGTAATGTTATTTCTATGTAACCAACAACTTTTACTACAAACAAATTTACAAGATGAAATTAACTACGAGAACAATGTAAGGAAATTGATATAAGTAGCGCGTCGCGTCCTGTTGCTATGCTGGTTGCAGGCGGAATGAACGTCGCACATTCTCGCGCTCCGTTGAAGGCGCGGGGTCTTATCATATCGATGACTCGTATTGTTTCCTGGTAGTGGCTTGATATAAGCGTGTGGCTTAATCTTCATACGCGTAGCGGATTTGCGTAGGTATAAGTGAAGCGAGTTACGCCACAATTACATTAATAAGCATAAAGTTAATATAAATACATTTCAGACATTCAGACAAACATTATAGTATATTTAAGGCAAAATATTTTCTTTCAGAATAAATAAATTTACTCAAAAACTTGTAAAAATATTTAAAATATGATAAATAATAGAAATACAAGTCGAAAATATTATAAAAATAAAGATAAATAACATTTATAAGATAATTAGAAAATTTGTCAAAAATTGTTCCAGCCTTAGAAGGAGTTCATGTATAAAAGAAAATTTTCCTAAGTTATGGAAGGTGTTCATAAATATAGATGGCTTGTATGGAGGATCTCTCGGAGATACATATCTCATCATCATCATCATCATCATTACAGCCCTTCACAAGTCCACTGCTGAACATAGGCCTCCCCCAAGTAATGTCACAAAGCACGGTCCTGAGCCACCTGCATCCATCGACTTCCTGCATTTCTTACCAGGTCATCACTCCATCTAGTGGGGGTCGCCCTACACTACGCCCACCGGTACGAGGCCGCCACTTGAGAACCTTTCTTCCCAATCGGTTATCGGTTCCTCGAGCTATATGGCCGGCCCATTGCCACTTCAGCTTACTAATCAGTTGGGCTATGTCGGTTACTCTGGTTTTACTGCGGATATCCTCATTTCTGAGTCTATCACGCAGAGAAACTCCGAGCATAGCCCTCTCCATAGCTCGCTGAGCGACCTTGAGCGTCCTCATACGGCCAGCAGTGAGAGACCACGTCTCAGATCCGTAAGTCATCACTGGCAACACGCACTGGTTGTACAATCTAGTTTTTAGAGATTTAGGTATACCTGACGAGAAGATGTGTCGTAATTTCCCGAACGCTGCCCAGCCGAGTTGAATCCGTCGATTGACCTCTCGGTCGAAGTTGGACTTACCTAGTCGGACTATTTGTCTTAGGTAAACGTACTCGTCAATAACTTCGAGCATAGTGCTCCAACAACTACCGGCATAGGCGTGACATGGACATTAAACACGATCTTTGTTTTGTCCATGTTCATCTTAAGACCTATGCGTTGGGAGACACCATTGAGGTCATTCAGCATAGTGCTAAGGTCCTCTAGCGATTCTGCCATAAGGACTATATCGTCGGCAAATCGAAGGTGAGTGATGTACTCGCCATTGATGTTAATACCGTATCCTTTCCAGTCCAGTAGCTTGAAAACGTCTTCCAACGCAGCGGTGAAGAGTTTCGGGGATATAACATCACCCTGTCTTACACCTTTCTGCAGTTGGATAGGTTTCGAGCTCTGGTTCTGTACTCGGATAGCCATCATAGCCCTACTGTACAAACACTTCAGCACTTCGATATACTGACAGTCAACCACCGCGAAAGTTAGTAGCTTATTTCGCATTATCAAAGGCTTTTCATAGTCCATATACGCCAGGCAAAGTGGCAGATTGTACTCTTTAGTCTTCTGTACAATCTGCCGCAGGGTATGTATGTGGTCTATGGTACTGAAGCCTTTTCGGAAACCGGCTTGTTCGGGAGGCTGGAAGTCGTCGAGTCTGCGTGCGAGACGATTCGTAATGACTCTCAAAAACAGCACGTAGACGCGGCTCAGAAAGGAAATCGGTCTGTAGTTCTTCAAGAGAGCGTTGTCGCCTTTCTTAAAGAACTTCTGCTCCACGCCTCTAGAGTAGTGCCACCATGGAGGACGGAATTGAAGAGCTTCTGAATGACTTCAAGTACCGGTGTTCCACCCGCTTTCAGAAGCTCCGCTGTAATTCCATCCTCGCCTGAGGCCCTGCCGTTTTTAAGGTGCTGGAGAGCCATTCTAATCTCACTTAGACTGACGTCCGGGATATCATCTCACTCAAAATCTCAGGTGTCCCGGAAACGATGCTGCCACACTCAGTCTTCAGCTTTGACAGTTAGCTCTTACTGGCAGACAGATCTCTGGCAAAGACTTTGGAGCCCTGGTTCCGCTCGATCGCTTCTTTAATACGAGCAGTATTAAAGTTGCGTAAGTCTCGCCGCATACATTTGGAGATCTGTCTGTTCAGTTGCCTGTATGCTGTCAAATCTGTTGACGATTGTAGCCTCATCTGCCGTCTAACAGCCATGTGATTAAGAGTGTAATCGGAGAGTTTTTGTGTTCTTCTGCGGCGGGTCTTGCAGAACTTAGCTCCGACCGCATGGACAGTTTCCACGAGCTTGTATTCATATATGCAGTTGTACATATATATGGGGTGGTCGGGTGCCCGACTGCTTGAAGTACTGTAGCACAATGACTAGTCCTATATTAGGGACTTATGATAGTAAACTCTATTATACAAAAGCAATACTATAGAAGGTCTCTATGATGAATTTGCATTACAATAATAGGGTCGTCGGTTGAAGTCCTTTAAAATAATGACTTATGAAAGTTTGGTCTATGATACAAAAGCAATACTATAGAAGGTCTCTATGATGAATTAGGATTACAATAGTAGGGTCGTGGGTTCAAGTCCTATATATTAATGACTTATGAAAGTTTGGTCTATGATACAAAAGCAATACTATAGAAGGTCTCTATGTTGAATTTGCTTCACAATAGTAGGGTCGTGGGTTCAAGTCCTATATATTAATAACTTGTGAAAGTAAGGTCTGTGATACAAAACCAATACTATAGAAGATCTCTATGATGAATTAGCATTACAATAGTAGAATCGTGTGTTGAAGTCCTATATATTAATGACTTATGAAAGTAAGATCTATGATACAGAAGAATTATTATAGAAGGTCTCCTTGATGCATAAGCATTATATGGGGTGGTCGGTTGTCGGGTATATGGGGTGGACTAATCTCTTAGTACTGTAGCAAAATGACTAGTTCTTATTAGGGATTTGAAGAGGAATATTATGGTGGCGTGTATGCTGCTTCACGAGCAATTAGTTAGAGGTAAACTTGGACTCGCTAACCGATGTGTCTTAGACATATCATCTTAGTGCCGGTGGTAAGCGGGTTTGTTGTAGCAATACGGCTTTCCCGTGAACATCGCACACCCATACCGTTTGTGAGCGGTGTCGTAGCGCATAGCGATGCATCGTCTATCTTTCGGATTGGGATGAGTGTGTTTGGTAGCACTTTTAAGTGTAACGGGCATACGCAACTTCATGTCTTAGTGCATTAGTGCTGTGATACGTGGAGTTTTGTTCACTGGCGTCTTAGTAGCGTGCTACTATGATACGTTGGTTATATTTTTTTGTTAACAACAATACAAACTTTGTTACCAAATTTGATAGGGATCATGTGGGTTGTAGTGAGGGGGCGCCATCCGTATGATAGTTCCATTGATGCTTACTGCTACTTGCGGTATTGCATCTTGTGATGGATCTGCGGTTGTGCTGCGCCTGATTCAACGCACTCTTGTGGTTCTGGTCGATGGAGGTATGCGGGTGGTGATATCTGCATGGATGAATAGGGGACCTTGGGATGGTGTAAGCCCGACGATAGTCGTATTGATGCTTGTTGCGTTCTGCAGCATTGCGTCTTTGCGATGGTCGTTTGGTGGGACGCTACAATGGCGCTCTCTGCGTCTTGGTTTGACTCACACCTAAGTAGCTTTGCCCAAGTCGGGTCCCTTCATTACGGGGCTACAGACTGTCTACCTTCCACGATGTTTTGTATAATAACATAATAATATATCTCTGTAACTTTCCCACTTTTGAATGATTGAAGGCAACTTGTTGGTGGGTGAAACAAACATGATCAAAAATGCATTTACCCCAACGTCAGTGACACAAAACCTTTCTGAAGGCAAATTATTACTAACATCTTATAACTGCCTTTTGGCTACATCCGCCGTTGTATTGGTTGGTGGAGCATATGTGTCGACCTCATGCGGATGGTAGCTGGCGGGAGGATCTGAGGAGACTCTCTAGGCTGCGGCCGAAAGCCGTACAACGTAGGACCCCATTCCCTTGAGATGAGCTGGTAGACTTATGACACGCTCTGCGGCTAGTAGCCGTACTGATCATGCAATCGATGGTGATGCATACACTTACATCACGTCTGCAGGAGCGGTGGTTTGGCAGGTGGTGGCGCTCACGCGGGGTTTACGGCCAGTGTGCCTATTTGCCTAAACCGTGTGACGTACAATCACTGTGGCTGGATTCGTTCGTATTCTGTATAGCGTTTACACGCATTGACATGCGCGAATTCGGTCGATGTTTGTGCTTACGCACTAACAAGGGGGCAAGCCTCTTTTACTGGTTCGTCAGTTATTTTGCTGTGGACTACAGTCCAGTTCCCGAATTAGCGTTCCCTAAGGGGGGAGTGCATCAAAATGGTTGCCGCTCACCGCGCACGGCGTGTGTGGAGCCTTGTACATCCCCTACATTTTTTTAAATAAATGTAGGAGAGTTTTTCCAAGCGGGAAGGGATAAATAATAAAAAATAATAATGTAAACCAGATACAAGTGAAATAGGGACGTTTTATATTCTTAACCTTTCTCGGGCCCTGTCTTCGTGAACGGGGTTCACGTAGTTTATAAGACACTACCAACAGCTTTCAATTGCTCTAGTGAGTGTTCATTCTTCCAAAAGACACATAAAAGAACTATTTTACTTAACAAACACAACGTAAATAAGGGTCCTAACTAAGATGATCACGCCAAAATATTACAAACGGCCTATTATTACACCTTTTAAAAGATCATTTAGAAAGATCAAAACATATTTTATTTATCCTGGTCACAAATATATAATGTTATTGAAAGGGGGATATATTTAATATTTAATATATTTATTTATATAGGGAGTGGGGGAGCGTTACAATTTGTTATAAAATCTCTGCACGTTGTTAGTTTTACGTATTAGATTTAGTATAGCCATAAGTTTCACTTTTTTATTATCCTATTTTAATTTTGCATTCTTCTTTTCATGTTACAAATTTTACTTGTCAACGATAATTTAGTAGTAATATCGCATAGATATAAGAAATAAGTGAACTGTAATATCCACTTTATATTTTTATTAATTTTTGTAGACGTTATATAGCTGATAAGTTCTTTTTTTGTATATACTTACTTTTTTATCTCCTTTTTGATGTTATTAACATAAATGTTTAAATTATTATTTCATGATTTTTCTTTAATAATGTAATGTACAATACATTAAATGTTACAATATCTTACAGTGGCGACTAGAGTCTATTTAAATAATTAATGTAATAGTAGTAATATTTCTAGTAATATTTCTATAGTTAAATAGTAAAATTGTAAATTAAATTTTACGTAGATAGTGTGCAAACTATAGAAATATTATATTAATTACTTATGTTTTTATTTATATTTTAATTTGTTTAGTTTTAAGATTAAGTTGATTTATATTAATTTATATTTTCTTTTACCTTTTGTTTGTTATATCGCTATACTGTTAATAACTTTTGTTAAGAAATATGTCATTTATAATAATTCTAATTCTTTCTTTCTTTTCCTTTGTATAATATTTAAGTTCAGACATTGCGACGAGCGCTTCTGATTATCGTACAGTACTTTTCATTACAATATTAATAATAATAAAATCCCTTAATTTTTGTGTCGGTTGAGCAAAGTAACACAGCAGTCGACGCGTGTTTGCAAGTTCGATTCAATCAATTCATCAGCTACCCATCGTTCAAGTTTTTTTACTTTTCCGATTTGCTTCAAGTAGATTAATACAGTTTTATCACTTACCCCGAAACCTGCAGCTATCTCTGAAGTGCTTTGTGATTGATCTGCTTCCATAATAGCCTTTAATTCTTCATTTTCCACTTTGGTCTCCGGTCGTCCATGGGGTTGGTTCTGAAGGTCGTAATTTCCAGAACGAAAACGTTGAAACCAAAAACGTACCGTGCTTTCTTTTGCGACATCAGCGCAGTACACATCATTAATCCTTCGCGACGCCTAAGAAACAAAATAATGAGCAATAAACAAATTAATGACTGTTTTCAAAACTCAAATGTACCGGCTAAATTAATTTATAAATTTGAATTTGGAACTCGTACGACAAAAAGCTTAAAAATAATTTCATATGTAAGAACCCAATATATAACTTTCTCATAAAACCGCACCGCGTTTTTTAAAAGTACTCTTTATTTTGTATTTCGTTTGTTCTTAGAAATTCAAATTGCTTAAAAATGTATAATTATAATTGAATGTGTTTGAGTGAAATTGATTCGATATATTAATGTACGCCTAGGATAAGATTATTATTTGTTTGTTTATATTTATACTTTCTCATGTAAATAAATAGTTGTTTTCTTATGACAAATAAAGATATCTCAAACCTTATTTTATGGCTGTTTCTTAGATTACCTCATTCAAGTATTAGATATGATATATCGTCATAGCAGTATTTTTAATTAAAAGTACAAAAATTATTTAACAGCTTATGCACGATGCTGCGGACACAGACGTTTCCTCAAGCTATTCTTAACTATATAAGCGCTGGTGTGAATCGGATGGTGCTAGCTCGGCACGAATTAGAGAACTTCAAGAAACAAGCCTACTCTTTTTAATAGGTTAGCAACGAGCCTGCAATTACCCTGCTATTGGCTCTTGTCATGGATGGTGGTCGCAAACTATGACTTTACGTTACAACCATTTTGTATTATTGGCCTATACACAATATTGTGTTAGTGTTTTTGATATTTTTTAAACTCATTTCTTTAAAGAGTATATTGGTAAAAGTACAGAACAGTTCACAATTCTTGAAACAAAGAACGCTTAGTATGCGTTATTACCTCTGAAGGCTAAGGTGGAACGCCTCATAGCCTGTAATGACTCCGTCTACTGGCTCCCTATAACTTTCAGACCGGAACACAGCAGTGCAAGAACTCCCAACTGGTACCTCAAGTAGGTAATAGTGTGGTAACTACCCAGACGGCTCCTAGACGGTAAAGAAGTCCTACTGCTATTAATTAACTATACTCTACTTGTTATTAATCAAATATTTTCGTGTAGTAGCTTTTAAAAATGTATTATAAGCAAATAATTATTATCAAATATTTATTTGCTTATAATACATTTTTAAAAGCTACTACACGAAAGAAAATACTGTGTTTTCAATTAGTTACTCAATAAAAAACGGGGTAGTTGATAGTGAGGACAGACTATATATTTTATATAAGAAGGTGTTAGTCAGGATGCGACTCAACCAATAGTAAGTTACTGTCGCAGCCCAACAACTGCCACACCAGGAAAATCGTAGGTGGATTAACGGACATTAAAATAGGAGTAGAATAGGCTCTTGTCATAAAGGTAACTAAATCGTATTGGTCCAAGAAAATGATTGGTCGCAGCCGATATCCCAAGAAAGATGGTGGAGAAAGGAAACTTTTGGTATATTATACAGTGGTTAAACGATAAGCGTTCAGATGGTTTGGATGGTATCGCAATGTGCGACGGTAGAATTTGGCGGCTGGAATTAATCCAAAGTTATTTTTCTATTCACTCTCCGTGGTTGATGTGATAGAATATGCAAAGTACTGCAACAACTCTTCATTCATTACAATACGTAATTTTCTATCAATTTTGGATTGCAACTTTAATATTACTAACATAAACACAGTTATAGTAAGTAAATGTAAGATAAGATTTATGCCGTTTCGAGTTTAATCATGGCGTTCGCTACGTGAGCTTTTAACGTAATTAAATGAGATTAGCTTAAGATTGAAATAAACGTTATCTAGTGAATAGTGTATTGGCTAGGTACTCCTCTTTGTTACGTTATATGTATAATGATTTCATATATTTACGCGAACACTATACATTGATTAAAACTAATTTTACGGATTTTATCGCGTTTTATTTATTTTATTTTTAATACCCGACGTTTCGGGTGTTTTCCAGCACCCATGGTCACGGGGGACTGAGGTGACTGACGTCCCGATGTCAAAGTTAACTCGAAGTATAATTGCCGGCAAAAGTCGTGAGCCTTTGACTAGAGAAGAAAGAAAGGACATGACATAAAGATCGTTATTTGTAAGAATTTAACGAAATATCGGCGTCTCTTTTTAGCTTATGAGTATATTCGTATGTAAAAAAGGTAATCATTACCAAATATGACAACAATTTTTTCGCTGCGGTCGGGCGCCATGTTTTGTCACAGTCAATGACAATTATATCAGTTGTCATTGCGACTTTAGTGAGGGAGTGTGTTATTTTTATATATTTCTCTCGTAGAATTCGATTATTACGAAATTTCTTATTCTATTCCTCGGGACCTCTAAATCGGGATAAAAAGTATCCTATATGTTAATTCACGTAATAAACTATTTGTGTGTAAAATTATTACATTGAAACTGGTCTGATACTTTTGGCGTGATTGAGGAACAAACATTTAAACTTTTGAATTTATTATAGTTTAATTAGTGTGAGTATGATGACTGAGTCTAATTTGTTGTCTAACAAACAAACAAAAATGCTTTAATTAGTATTTCTTGTTTGTAATTCCCGGGAAATAATTGTAACATTCATAATTGATATTTACATTATAAAAACAAAAAAACAACTGCTTAAAAGTAATGAAATGAAAACATAGGTATAACTTATATGTACTTAAGTAATCTCCTTTTAATTTCCTTTATTTGGAAACCCATATCGATAGCTTGAGTAAAATAATTAAGGACTTACAATTTGGCTACAAAAATCCGTCATATTGAATAAAAACAACCTATCTAAGAACACACGGGTGTTTGAGACGAATCACACGAAAGAATCTTTTTCTAAATAAGTGCCACATTATCGATATTAAGTATAGTACGCAGCACTACGTCAAGCCATCTTTGTGCCAGAGTCAGTTTAGGTATACACCTTTTTTTGTAGGTATGTCATGTCTTTTCTTTCTTCTCTAGTCAAAGTCGTGAGCACACTTTTATTGGTCGATAGGACGTTGACCATGCTGACGCTCAACGTGATTGGTTCATCAGTCGATTCTCGTCTTCTGTTGGGTTCGAACGTATCATTGGGCTTCCGTACCCTTGAGAGCAATTTTAGTGATAACTTTTTAATTAGTTTATTTTCGTCAATTGTTTTTGTTACCTCGTTGTTAAATATTGTTTGTGTATTCCTTGCTTTTAATTGTTTTTGTAATTTTTTGTTTTTAATTATTTTTGTTGTTATAATTTGAATGTTAAGATTTAAACCACTAAATATGCAGAGAAGGAAGAATTCGGTGTTAAATAGACAATCCCGACAAATGGTCTATTCAGTGTTTAGTTAATATTAATATTTTTTTCATAAATTAGGTACTGCGAAAAACATCATAGACTTATACAACGTGCCGCTCCAATGGTGACCTTATTTTAACACACATATATACGTTTTCACGTTTTCATTTCATGAGGATATTATATTTCCATTAAACGTTGTAACTTAGGGATTTATTTAGAATTTTAAAAAATAGCATCTTAGATCTACCTGTACTTAGAGAACAGTCGCGCAGCGTCCATTTGGCGGGGTCACGGATCATAACATCGCATAATTGAAATTAAAAACGAATAAGCAATACTATTGAAGAAAAGAAACTGTCAGCAAGCGAGCGGCGCAGGCGACGTTAGCCCCTCACCCCGCCGCACCGAAATCAAATTACTTTTTTGCATTTCTAGTGGTCGCTGAACCCGTGTCCTTGACACACATCTTCACAGTGGTGCCCATAATTACGTCGAGATTTACGAGTTATTTTAACCTATCAAAGGGGAATGGCAGGCTTGTATGGGAGTTTCGTACCGCTAATAAAATTTCGTCTTTTGGGATATTTTTAGTTTTAATTAGTAGATAGTAGGATAGACAAACCCTTTTTAAATTCTTAGATTTATAGAACTTGGGAGATAAAAGTTATACGGCTTTGGGTTCCTGACTTTCTGAGCCTATCATTTCTTCGTAATCTTCGTTTTTGTACATTTTTTCATCACAATATGCTGATATATGAGTTTTGGGAGATTATATCAACATCAAACCACTTGTTTCGTCGTTTTCTCTAATAGTTCACACGCGCAGACAGTTCACAAAATCAAATTACTTTTACGAATCAAAATCTACTTTAAACCATTATTCAAGCAATAAAACAGGACCGACAAATTGTCCAACAATCCGTCGACGGCCAAAACCTCTCCTAGTGTACCTATGGTACATATAGGCAAATAAACATTGTTTATGTGATAAAGTAAATATTCTATATTGCTTTTCGCTACTCTGTAGTGCTTTACGAACCGTTATTTTTTTATAGAACGAGGGTGACAATCGACGGACAGTCCACCTTATGGTTAGTGGATGATGTGGTCCATGGATATCTACATTTATCCTCGATTTAGAATCAATATTCAGATGCGTAGTCACATCTGAAAACTAGGATCGAATGTCTCGTTTCCAGTGAAAAAGAGTCTTCAAATCTCTACAATCACCATACGAAACACAGCAGTATTAAACTGCTATTTTACACTGGTATTCTTTGAGAGCTTGGTTCTTCCTCGGTCGAGCAGTCATTCGTGCTACAACTATAATAGAGCTACAGCGTGGTTCTACCATTAAGTAGGTAGATTAAGAAGAGGATCGGTATCTACTCAGCGTTGTGAATTAGGAGATACCTATATTCAGCAGCGGACTGCAACATTTGATAATGATAAAGTTCTGATGGGGTTTTGAGAGTAGTTAAATAAAAATATTTTGTTTTTTAAGTTCATTTATTTTATTGTACTTATAATTAACGAACTCTTAATGAAACTTCATCTAAGAAGGGGGCAGGCCGGGAAATACCCTTATGGCCAGCATGGCTTAGATACCAAATAATACTCATAACATGTGAATATCATTCCACTGCTCTTAAACCTACAATGCAGTTACAGCAATCACTTCTGATTGCATCCGACATAGTCATGGGACTATAAATACAAAGTTATATATAATCACTATAAATACAAAGATTTAGTGGAAAAGTGGCGGGACTTAATTTTAGCATGAAGCAAGATTGGGTTTATTCTCTCTAAACCATCTGTTCTCTCTCGGGATACTTCTAGTGTACGAGTATATATCGCATGAAAGCGAAAATTCTTATATTGGACTACACAATATGCTGGGATCTTTCTTGTGGTCCTTCTGGTACATGTAAACTCAAATCTCGAGCTTTGTCCCAGCAAACTTCGTTCATGGATGACATCTGTAAATAATTTATTTCATGAGATGGCCATAGATATAAAATTAGTACTGTTATGAGCTTAGGGTTCGTGACAGTAAATACTGCCGATTGAATTACCAAAATTTACACTTTTACTTTTGGTCCTCGATACTAGATGGGGCTAGTACCAGGTACCTGAAGTCAACTTAGGCGCGCAACACTGCCCCCTCCTAAGACATGCTCGTCCCGAGCATTATCGGCCCCATAATAACGCGCCAGTCGATCCACATGGACGATCTTAGGAGTACCTCTTGCCCTGCATGCCTTACATGTGCGACACCAATCCTCGACATCGTCACGATAATGGACCCAGTTAAACTGTTCTCGGATCTTCAGTAGAGTTCATTTAACTCCCAGGTGGACTCCTGAACAACCATTATAATACAGCTGTAGATCATCCGGCACTTTAGATTTGGGGACAACCATTTGCAAACGACAGCTGTCTCCTCTACCATTTTCCCATTTACGGCACAGGACTCCATCCTAAATCAGCAAGCTGTCCCATTGGGCCCAATAGCTTTTCGTGGTCGAACTCATCGCTGAGACGTCGCTTCATTTGGGCTTGGGAGCACTGGCCTTCATCCATTGCAGAATCGGCTTGATGTCCGAATCTTCCTGCTGTGCATGTTGTAAGCATCCTCACGGATACCACTTCCTTACTCTCTTGACTAGTACAATGTTTGCAGTCTTCAGGACAAGGTCTTCTTGACAATGCATCTATGTTGCCTCGCCATTTCCCACTGCGGTGTCTAATAGTAAAGTGGTATTGCTGCTGCTGCTGGGCGGTGCCGTGAGCCGCACTTCCCTTCTGAGATCTTTCAACTTCCCTTTTTACAGAGCAGCAGCTGGATCGAAGATGGCCCCTTTCCCCACAGCCGTAGCACCTTGGGCTTTAATTTTTATTGTGGTCGCGGACCGTAACTGCTGCAACCTCTCTAACGTGTGGGGAACGATGATCCTGCTGCCGCCAGGCGGTACCGTTAGCTGCACTACCCTCTCGAGATCGATCAACTTCCCTTTCTACAGTTCGCTTAGGGCAGCTGGATCGAAGATGGCCCCTTTCCCCACAGCCATAGCACCTAGGGCTGTATCCACTATTGCGGTCACGAACTGTAGCTGCTGCAACCTCCCTGACGCGATTGGAACGAAGATCCTGCCGCACAGCTTCAACTTCAAGTGCATGGGCCAAGGTTTCCTTAAGCATCTCGTAGTGCCTGAGCCTCACAGCAGCTCTGAATTCAAAGTCGCGGATGCCGTCGATGAATGTCTGCACCAGGTTCCCTTCAATGAGCGCAGGTACAGACTGGTATGCTTTTCGAACCATCTTCTCCACCTCAAGGGCCCACTGCTGCAGGTTTTCGTTGCTGCGTTGCACGCGATCTTTTAGCTGCGCGCGGAAGACGTGTTCCAGGTGAGCGTCGCCATATCTCGCCTCCAATGCCTCAAGGAGCTGCTCGTAGGTCACTTTCTTACCGAGAGTTTCTAAGACAGTTAAGGCTTGGTCGCGCAGGCCTAGCGTGAGTGCAGTCATGGCCGGGCTTTTATTCCTGCCGTTCGCCTCCATGGCGGCCTCGAACTGGATTTTTTAGTCCGACCAGGAAGAAGTCCTGTCGAACGGCGGCACTTTGAACCCACGTAGCGAAGTTGTTGTAGCTACTACGGGAGCTGTAGTTCTATCCCCAAGGTTGAATTCGTCCAGTGATTTCTTCATGTCAGCCATTTCATTGTCAACCCGATTGTTTACTTGGTCGATTCGGGTTTTAGCTTCCAACAGGCGGTTGTCATGTTGAGCAACCTTATCCTTCACCTCACGTATCTCTTTTCCGAAGGTAGCGTGGATGTCCTTCATGAGGAGCATCTGCTCTTGCTTATCGCGTTTGAGCTGCTCTTTCAAACGACGGACCTGTTCCTCCTGTCGGCGGGCCTGTTCCTCCTGTCGGCGGGCCTGTTCCTCTCGACGGGCCTGTTCCTCTTGTCAACCCCGCAGCTGCTCTTCCAAACGACGTACCTGTTCCTCTTGTCCACACCGCAGCCTTCCAAACGACGGACCTGTTCCTCTTGTCCACACCGCAGCTGCTCTTTCAACTGACGGACCTGTTTCTCCTGTCGGCGAGCCTGTTCCTCCTGCTGCTCTTTCAACCAATGGGCCTTCCTCTCCTCTTGTCCGCCTCACAGCTGCTCTTCCAATCGGTGTGCCTTTTTCGTATGCTTGCGGGCCTGTTTCTGCAACATCATCATGAGAGCACCTAAGTCAGGTGCTGCAGGTGTAGGAGCTGCTGACGGGCCAGCCTCCGTGGTTGGCAGTTGGTCCCCCAACGTCTGCGGTGTTGCACCACCAAATCTTCTCTGGTCCGTCTCCTGCTGGCGTTGACTTCGGGTACGGAGAACCTCCGTTTCCTCCTTAGGTAAAATCGGCATGATTTGATCCCACTTCTGACACCAATTGTTACGAGCTTAGGGTTCGTGACAGTAAAAACTGCCGATTGAATTACCAAAAATCACACTGATTCACTTTATTTCGCTCCGAAGCTTCGCTTGTCTCGCCAAATTCAATACTGCCCCGATAGCGGCATGCAGCGGCTTTAAATACACCTTTTACACCGAAAAATCCAGAATATTTCAGTAAATACGGGCGCCGACCGACCAGACGCACAAAGTTTGAGTGTGGGTTTCTAGAAAGCTTGATTCTTCTGTTCGATACTAGATGGCGCTGTTGGTCGAAGTTCAAGATTGATATTTTCTAGGAAGCCCTCCTCGCTCTGGTCTCCGACACTAGATGGCGCTAGTGTCAGGTACCTGACGTCAACTTAGGCACGCAACAGTATTGATGAAATACAAATTAAACACTAAGATTGATAGACATAAGTTGTGCCCAACATTTTCAAGCATGAAAGAAACACAAAAAAAGATAATGGATAGGATACAGCAAGATTCCTGATTGAATTTGAGTAACGCAAGCTGGAGAATTGTTCTCTTTATAACTTTATTAAAAGTAAATACGAAAGAAAAAAGAAGCTTACGAGGAAGCCCAGACCCAACCACATCGGTGAGCTAACAACATCTTCGAGTGCCAGAGCAGTTGAAAGAAGTCAGACTAGCCAAGTTCTGTAGCAGGTACAAGACATCTCGAAAACACCGAATGTAAGTTTAATTATATAATGGTGTCGATGTCTACTGTCAAATTATATTATTACTTATATAATTTTATACACAGAACTGGGGAAAGAAAATGTTAAATCTTTTATTAAAAATATTAGAGTTTTAATAGTAATGTTCTTAACTGAGTTACACTTTGACTGAAAAAATGGTATCCATATTGTACAAAAATTTGCAAGGATTTATTTAAAAGGTATGAGGACTAAAAGAAAGAAATGCTTAAGATGTGTAATACGAATGATGGAGTAGTTAAGTTTCAGTTAAGGTTAAGTATTGGACTGATCACCCAAATATTTTTGAATCCGTTAGGAGTGAGGATTATGCATGAAAGGAATAAATATAGAAAAAATTTACTTTAATAAATAAGCAATGGAGAGATACGGGAACGTCCATCACTGGTATAACATATAGTCCTCGAGCAGGGTATGTTTCCGTGATTGGATGATAACATCGGGCGTAACGGGTACTAGGGAACAATACCTTCAGTACAAGTGATGTACACGAGTTTACTCATATTAGTACTATTAGGGACCAGAGAAATCTTAAATTTGTTACCCTTAATTATGGTACATAGAGGTTATATCCTTCATGGGATCATAGTGTGAACTTAGTTTTCCTCTGTGACATATGTTGGAGTCCTTTTAAAATGACTTAAACGTAGACCTTAAGGTTGTGCGCACAACCCAAGATACACTTTTACTATTAAAAAAAGGCCTATTAATCGACAAAAATACAGGATAATAAGGGGATCCCCGAGCAAATCGAAAAGAGTGTAGTTGTTTTGCATTTCTGTATTGATGCTTTAATTATTAATGCTACACAAAATGCGACTAACATGTTACACATGTAATAACTATAGGGATCGATTTACACAACTACGTGAACATGTAGAATACTTATCATTAATGAGGAAACATTTGTATGTGAATTTTATGTTGCACTAGGATCGTAATATGATTATGTTGCACTAGGATCGCCGTGTGACAAAACCTGTAATAATAAACGACTATCATTTTTTGCCAACTAACGGTCACGCGCGTATAGGCGAATGCTAAACAATACAAAGAAAAGGTTCTTTTGACCAGAGTTAGAGACTGCATACATAATTAGTAACATCCTACTAAATATGCAAATCGATGTGACAAGTGTTGCGACATAAACACATAAATAAATATATAAGAGCCAATGGTTAAAACCGATTTATGAGATATTCCACTTTTCATAGAGTTTATTTAGATTAAGTAGGGCCCTTGTGTAAGTATAGTGTGATTTAAATAAGTATGCTGAAATTTATCTACTTAAAAATGAGAGTGATATTTTAACAGTATTAGTTTTTTACCTTTAAGGTTTATTAAGTTTTAAATTTAAACTATATTTTTATATATATGTGGGACGGAACGTAAAGGAATGAAGTGACAGAATGAATGTGTGATAAAGATAGCAATATGACAGTATGAAAGTGAGTGAAAGAGCAAGTATTTAAAATGAGTGAACAATGAGCTAGATTTTTAAGACTGGGACTAGCAAACGGGAAGCCATTGTGACAAGACGATATAGCTGTGAAGAGAGAGATTAAACCTTCAAGTCAAACATCAAGCTGTGTTTCATTCTCAACAAAACTTATTCCACAATAATTTTGGGAGCTCGTCCGAGATTGAAACAGAGCAAAAAGAATTACGACGACAACGACGGTTTGATTTTGAGGTTATTCACGTGGTGCACGCGCTTCATACTTTCGCTTTACGGGTTCAAGACGAAGACGAGCAATGGCAAAGGATTCAAGACGAGCTATTCGTCAGGTGGATTTTGAAGATGCGAGTTCGGCAGTGCAAAGCAGCGGCATGTTTCATCTGGCAGAAAGGCTCATTTCAAAGTTCACCGGACAGGATAAAACATATCCGGCTGACAAATGGGTACAAGACATAAAAGACAATGGCGAAATCTTCGGGTGGACCCCGGTTCAACAGCTGCTAATGGCAAGGAGATCTTTAAGTGACAGTGCGGCACTATGGTTGCGGTCAGAAAAAACATACAAGTCGTAGGAGGAGCTAAAGACGAATCTCCTGAAGGAATTTCCAGATACCATTGATGCCAAGACGGCACATGAAATGATGAGTGCTAGAAAAAAGAAAGACAACGAAACTTGCTTAGATTATCTATTCGTGATGAAAGAAATGGGTCGGCATGGGAAATGCCTGATTATGTCGCAATAAAATACATAATAGAAGGCATCAAAGACGACGAAGTGAACAAGATTATGCTGTACGGTGTCACCAACTACAGTGACCTAAAAGAAAAACTAAAAATATATGAGCAGTTCAGTGAAAACGTGCGATCGTCGAAGCAGGGAAGCAAACACGCGCCAAAGCAGAGTCATAGTGGCAGTCGAGGTACTACGCGGCATTTGAGGTGCTTTAACTGTGGAGAAACAAATCATCATCTGTCTGCGGAATGTCCACATAGGAAAATGGGCATAAAGTGTTTTAAGTGCAATTCATTCGGACACATTGCCAAAGATTGTTAGTCACAAGAAGTGGCGAAAGATGGCGCCACAGGTAAAGGCGTAGGCGTCGGCAACGATGACCGAAGAATGAACGAGAGAACGAGATCGAGAACGAACGTGATGCTAGGTACGAGTTCACCACAAGAGGTTGGCAGCAGTGAACGGATCAAACTTCATTCCGATACTGGACCAATCGTGAAATAGAGTGATTTGTTTTCGCATTTTGGCAGCACTGAGAGCGAAGAAAATGGCAGCCGGCCATCTTCAATGTCAGTGAACGTAAACAAAAACCAACAAAGACCTACGAAAGATGTGTTATTATTTCAAAAGCGGTTCGAGGCTCTTATTAACTCCGGTAGTGATGTGAATTTGAAGACAATCGACTGTGTAAATGCTATAGACGAACAGTATGAACAAAGTGACGAAATTTTCCATGGACTTGGAGCATCACAAATTAAAGCTCGGCATGTTGCGTACGACGGTGTGTATTGATAACGACAATTATGAGGACGTTACATTTTATATTGTGCCTAAAAATAGTATACCCTATACCATTATTCTGGGTCAACAGTTTCTCGAAAATGTTGTTATGATTCTTGAGTGTAACCATGTAGTGTTTTTTCCATCTAATGAGCAATGGATGCATAACCTTATCGTATACCGATTTTGATGTTGTAGGTACCGAAGTAAGTATGAGTGAAAATAATAATATTGTAAACAGCCTTGTATACGCCTTATAATATTATTTTTTTAAATTGTATTTTCATGTCTAGTGAATAAATAGTTATATATGAAAAGGAGACGGGCGAATTTGGGCCTAACGTTACACAAGTGAAATATTTATCAATACTTTTTTACAGTTTTTTGTAGTTAATAATGAAATATTAAGCAGTTTTATGATGGCAAAAGAAATTAAATATTTAATGAAAATAATACCGACTTCCGTTACTTCCATTTTTAAACAATGATTTCAGATGAAATAGGTTTGTTAATCGATTTTAATACAAAAATAGAAAAAAAGACAATAAAACGATTCAGTGTTTTCTTCTTTAGGTAAGTTTAAGAAACTTATTATTTAAATAAAAGTTACCTCGTGAGACACTTCAACGTTTCAAAAAAGTCGTAAAATTAAATTGACTAAATAGATTTCACAACCGATTATCAATGTTTTATACAGGCCACAAAGCGGAAATGTCAACGTTAGTTCAAAAACTCAAACGTCAATCAAAAAGTACTCTCTGGCTCTGAGCCATAGAGTATCTTTTTATAATCAGAACTCTAAGCTTGCGGTGGTATTGAATACTTTCTGTTGTTTTTGTGTGCTGTAATAATATTCTGATCTTTAATGACTCTGGCTACGTATAAATTATTTTCTTGAAGAATACATGTGCAAAATGTTAACTTAAATGATTTTACCCACCTCACGCATAGTGATTTAATAAAAATATCTTTAGGTATTTATCAAATTAAGCAGGCTAGGTCCCATTATGGAGAACACATACGACAAGATGGGAGATATGAAATAGAAGTGTATCGAGAAACGGACAGCAGCCTACTAAGAGAATAGTGAATATCTAACCATTCTAGCTGGCTATTAAGAGGTCGAATGAAATTGAGACATTCAAATCAGACAGCTCAAAAACATATTTTACATATATTTTAGTTGACAGTATTACAGTATTAGTATTAGTAAAAACAGTAATATTTTATTTGCTTGGTAGGAAAAAGAACTGTAGGTTGCTGTTGTCATGTAAAATCAAGATATGGTACCTAAGCTGGGCAAGGCATCAAGAGAATTTAATACGGCATGCACCGTTTTTAGACGATATTTTATTTGTTTATGATGAAGTAGACAATTAATAAATCATTAAAAGAGAAACTGTTTTTAATTGATACTCCCTCTGTTTTTTTATAATAATTATTTCAAACCTCTAGAAATTAGTTGGACGGTGGCGTCTGAATCCTCTATGTGTGAATGTCCTAACTATATATTTAAAATATGGTAAAGTCTAGCTTACAATAAAGTCTAATAATTATTTTCTTATAGTGTAATGTGAGAGCTCGGTGTAAGAATAACATTGTAAGCATAACGTAAGCAATAACATTGTTTTGATACATAGCAATTACATCCTATTTTTTTTTCTATTATGAAGCAGTCGTAAACATTTTAGTTTTATAAAAATGGTATTGGTATATAAATAAAATAATGCAGTAATCGTTTCTGTAACATCAGGCCCAGCTTCTTGTGAACTTTCGCCCGTCTCCTTTAAATGTTATGCAGTTATGATAGGCGAACTAAAAGTATTTTAAAACAAAAAATTGGAGAATCAACACAATTCAAAATCAAGGAATTTGATGATTGTTTAATAAATTTAAATTAAAAGATAGAAAGTTATTTTTTTATAATTACAGTGTTTACGATATGTTATTTTTATTTGATTATGGTATAAAATAATGTCCTACAGACCGAATTTCGGCCACGGCGGCCTTCCTCAACGGAGGCTAGCCATCGGCGCTGGACAGGATTATAGTGCCCAAATGTATGCGCAAGCACAGGTGTACTCTCTATTTCCTCACTCTCATAATCCGATGGGACGGTAAACCGACACGACCGGAGAGAGATCAGGCGCAGGACCAACGGCTTTACGTGCTTTCCGTGGCACGGGGGTAAGACACCGCCAACTTCCTGACTCCGGGGCAATTACTGAGAATTTATAGACGGAAAACTCAATAATTAATTTATTGGCCCGACCCGGGATTTGAACCCAAGTCCTCATGATCAGCAGTCGCACTACTACAACCACTAAACTAACGAGGCAGTCATATTCAGTCATATTATGATATAAGTATGTTATAGTAAAAGAATTTTAATATTTTATTTTTTTTATACACCAAGTTATGTTACATTTAAAAAAAATATTTTTGTGATAATATAGGAGAGAGAGTTAGTAATAAATCTACAGTCAAGACCAATAGACGTATTATCATTTATTCCCCGAACCTCCCAACATTACAGGCGACTAGTGTCTCAGTAGCTACTGTACGGCGTATAGTTAAAGGAGTTGACGACTCAGAATTTCTGGTCGTATTTAGAACACCAGGCAAGAAAAGACCACGAAAGCATTCTGTCACAGAATTAATTGAATGGGTGCTAGTAAATGGGCAAAATTATGCGATAAAGTGAAGGATATAGAGAAGGAGTATATGAAAAACGATCATATCATTGACCAAATAACGGAAGAATTTTTCATTCAAGTGGGCAATGATGACACTGAATCTAGTTCGGAGGATGAGGATGATGACGAAGATTACGCTGATGATAGTGATGATGACCAACTGGCAGATGAAGGGGCTTCTACTAGCACCGCAACACTAGACTTTATGGAAGGCATATCACCTCTTCCTTCTTCTTAATAAAATATTCAATTCTAACCACCAGGTATACATTAAATACTTTATAGTAGATTATAAAATAACGAAGACGAATATCTGCAACATTACTGTATCAAAGTAAAAGTTGATGTGTTCAAGTAAACATTTTCATAAAAGTCGGCGAAAATATACATTTACGAATTGAAATAATAAACTTAACCAATAATTTTGCCCGACAGTATACCTACCACCCACCACAGTTTATCTGTGCTCACGACTCGTGTCGGCAACTATACCCACCTTCAGCTTTTTAATTATTGTCTTTGGTCCGAACTACGCAGAATGAACTAACTGTGTTTTGAAGACTGGTAGTGGTATGTTTGGGTTTCGTTTAAATTTTATTAATTATAGGGTCCCAAGCAGGTGGTAGTACCCAGCTTTCATCTCTATTGAAATTAGGATGTTTTTTTTTAAATTTCCATAGCCTCTTGTATCAGCCTTGGCAAGAGTCGATGTTCTTTCGCGAGGATATTTACGTCTTATTCCTCTACAAGATGCAGAAATGTACAAGCTTTTTTTATAGGACAAGGGTGACAAGCGAGCACACAGTCCACCTGATGGTAAGTGGATGCTCTGGGCCATAGACATCTACATTTATCCTCTTTTGCGAATCAAAATGCAGAGGAATGCCTCTTTTCCAGTAAAAAGAGTCTCCGGAACTCTACACTCACCATACGAAACACAGCAGCATTAAGCTACTATTTGACGCTGGTATTCTGTGAGAGCGTGACCCTGGTCAAGCCGACCCATTCGTGCTACAACTATACAATTAATATAGCTGCAGCATGGCTGTACCACGTAAACACTTTTGATTGATGATTTGCTTGATTGTGATTGTGGTCTCTCATATATAGGACACAAAGACATCAATTAGAACCCGCGTATAAGAACACATAGCTGACGTGAAGCATCAACGTTACGGGAAGTCTGCAGTTTGCGATCATATCCTAGATGGCCCCAACCATTACATCAGATAAGATAGACCACAAATCCTTTCCTCCTATTGCTAGTTATCATGCGATATTTTTATTTTTTGTAACATAAATATTACTTAAGTTGCTAAAACAGGGAAATAAACTGGATTTAATAAATTGTATCACGTAATACTCGTAAAGTTAAATCTAGAGAACACATATAAAATGCAGCTGCTTACTATTTCTTCATTTCCATCAGCTATTAACTTTTTTTAGACCTAGGCAACGGATATTGTAAACGGTGAAAGTGTCTTACTTCTAAATAGTATAGTCTTAATTCTTGGTCTATAAGTAACTAGTCTTATATTAAACGATTTTCTTTCGTCTAAAAACTGAATATATCTAACATGATTTTTTTAAACAAAAGTATTACCTTCATCTTAAAAGTTCTCCCTTAAGACTCTGTATGGCGGGTTCGCTCTAATAGAAAATTTATGGCCCCTATATTATTTGGGGAGCGACCTTAAAATAAAAACTATATTTTACGGCACACTTTTCAAAACGGTTAAAATTTTTATACAATAATTGTGAAAAACGAGCACACAGACCTGCCCACCAGAAGTTCTGCGGTCCATAAACACCTACATTTATCCTTGAATAATGCGTTGTCGCCTTTGAGCACTGAGGCGTAATGCCGCGTTTCCAGTAAAAAGGATATCAGCTCTACACTTATACAGAAGCATTAAGCTGATATTTTACGCTGGTATTCTATGAGAACGTGGTCCTATATAATGTATAGATACATATATTTCCTTTTATTCATTATAACTCTCATAAGTTCACTGCTGAACATAAGGCTCCCCATTGATTACCTCTAAGGGGAATTTTGCCATAGTACGGATTGACAACAGTAGCTTTTTTATATTCCAAATTGAAAAAGGGTTTAGTCTCAAATACTCATTCAAGATCATTTTATAAAATGAATACAAAAATATATTGATATTGCGTAAGATAAATACAAAAACATAATAGTGGTAGAGCCAAGCGGCAGCTTTGCTGTTGCACGTATGGGCCGGCTCAAACCGGGGTGGTACCACGACCTCACAGAATACCGGCGTGAAGTGGAAGCTCTGCTTCCGCGTTTCATCTGGAGCAACAAGACCAAGGCGACCCCTGCCACGCTCTCAATGAATTTCTGCAATATCAGGGGACTTCACTCTAACCTAAACGCCGTCCACTACCATCTCGAGACGGCGAGGCCGGCTCTGCTCTTTCTGACCGAGACGCAGGTGTCCTCTTCGGCTGATGTCTCGTATCTCTCCTACCCGGGGTACAAATTGGAATACTCCTTTGTGCCTCGGGCTGGAGTTTGCGTTTACGTCAGAGAGGATATCTGTTCTCGACGCCTCGGCGGACTTGAAGATTCGGACCTGTCCATCCTTTGGCTACGCGTAGACAGCGACGACCATCCGCGCGTCTACGGGTGCCTCTATAGGTCCCATAGCGGTAATTCCGAAACAGACCGACTCTTCGGCCACGTGCAAATGGCTACAGATTCGTTGCTACAGCAGCGCCCCTCCACAGAGATCGTGATCCTCGGCGACTTTAACGCCCATCACGCCGAATGGCTTGGTTCACGTTTAACCGATCATGCGGGGGAGATCTGTTCATGATTTTGGCTTGCCATATGGTCTGACACAACTGGTTACTTCGCCAACGCGGATTCAAGATGTGGAAGATCAAGCACCTTCCCTGTTGGACCTTCTGCTGACCTCTCACCCGGACGGATATCAGATTTCCGTCGACGCCCCTTTAGGCTCCTCGGACCATTGTCTTGTTCGGAGTGTGGTGTCACTCACGCTGAAATCGCAGTTGCATTCTGCAGGCTGCCGCCGTGTTTGGCTCTATAGGTCAGCCGATTGGGATGGGATGCGGTCTTTCTTTGTATCCTACCCTGGGGGGCGGGTTTGCTTCTCGCCGGACGATCCCAACGTTGTTGCGGATTCTGTTGCTGATGTGGTACTTCAGGATATGGAACTTTTTATTCCTTCCTCTGAGGTGCCCATTGGAGGCAAATCTCAGCCATGGTTTGGTCGCTCCTGTAAAATAGCATCATGCTGTGAGTAGTAGTGCTCGAAAAAAGAAGTATAATTCCGCCTCTACTTCCTTCAAAAGAGTCATTGCCAAGGCAAAGTCAGAGCACATAGGCAGAATTGGCGAGAAACTAGTTCGCCTTCCTTCTGGAACCCGTTCATTATGGTCTCTCGCCAAGGCTGTCCAGGGGAATTTCTGTCAGCCATCTCTTCCATCTCTGCACAGGGAGGACGACTCACTGGCCCATATCGCAAAGGAGAAAGCCGATCTTCTAGGCTCTTTCTTTGCGTCTAACTCGACTCTCAATGACGGGGGGAGTACGCCGCCGACCATCCCGCGTTGTGAGTGCTCCATGCCGGAAGTGCAGTTCACACAGCGCTCGGTTTGCAAAGCACTCCTCTCCCTGGACATCCACAAGTCGAGTGGGCCTGACGGAATCCCCCCATTTGTGCTGAGGACGTGTGCTCCAGAGTTGGCACCGGTTTTAACGCGTCTTTTCCGGTACTCCTACACCCTAGGCGTAGTCCCAAAATCATGGAAGACGGCTTTCGTCCACCCGATCCCTAAAAAAGGCGACCGCTCAGACCCGTCCAACTACCGGCCTATCGCCATCACCTCCTTGTTCTCCAAAACAATGGAGTCCATTGTAAACTGCCAGCTCATGAGGTACCTTGAGGATCACCAGCTGATTATTGACCGCCAATACGGTTTTCGCCGTGGTCGGTCAGCTGGTGATCTTCTGGTCTACCTAACTCACAGATAGGCGGAGGCAGTAGAGTCCAAGGGAGAGGCATTGGCCGTTAGTTTGGACATTGCTAAAGCCTTCGATCGGGTTTGGCACAAAGCGCTTCTTTCGAAGCTGCCTTCCTATGGGCTTCCCGAGAAATTGTGCGATTGGATCACCAGCTTTCTTGCAGATCGGGGCATCAAGGTCGTTGTAGACGGTGCAAGCTCCGATTGTAAGCCTATTAATGGTGGTGTTCCACAAGGCTGCGTGCTATCTCCAACGCTGTTTCTTCTGCATATCAGTGATATGTTGCAAACCCGTAACATACATTGCTATGCAGATGACAGCATTGGTGATGCTCTGTACACCGGCCGAGCCAATATTTCTCGGGAAAACGTCTCCGAGTGCCAGGACAATTTTGTGTCTGAAGTCGAGTCTTTGCTGAACAGAGTCTTGGATTGGGGGCGACTAAATCTCGTCCAGTTTAACCCCCAGAAGACACAAGTTTGCGCGTTAACCGCTAAAAAGAACCCCTTTGTCGTATCTCGTCAGTTTCAAGGCACTCCCCCTTGTTGCCTCAGCCAGTATCGGAATCCTCGGCGTCGACATATCGAGTGACGTGTAGTTTCGTGGTCACTTGGAAGAGAAGGCCAAATTGGCCTCTAAAAAGCTTGGTGTGCTCGGCAAAGCGGGACAGTATTTTATGCCGGCACACCGCCTGCAACTTTACAAGGCGCAGGTTCGGCCGCACATGGAATACTGTTCGCATCTCTGGGCTGGGGCTCCCCAGTACCAGCTCCTTCCACTTGACCGCATCCAGCGCAGAGCGGCTCGAATCGTCGACGATCGAGTGCTTTCCGATCGGCTCGATTCACTGGCACTGCGAAGAGATGTTTCATCTCTTCGCATTTTCTTTCGCATATACCATGGAGAGTGCTCTGAGGAATTGATCCCAGCCGCCAAATTTCGTGAACGCACTACGCGGCAAACGTCCCGATACTATCCACACCATCTGGATGCTTGGCGGTCCACCACTGTACGTTTCAAGAGGAGTTTTCTTCCACGTACAAGCTCTCTGTGGAATAGTTTACCACCAGCGATTTTTCCGGACCGATACGACCTTCAAGAAAAGATCGTACTCCTTTCTAAAGGGCCGGCAACGCACCTGCAATTCCCCTGGTGTTGCGGTTGATCATGGGCGGCGGTAGTCACTTAATAATAATAATAATAATAATAACCACCATAAAACGGTGCCGGGTCTGGGCGTCTCCCGTTAAATGACGCCCACTTTTATGGATGATGCAATATGCAAAAACGCGCAAAGGGCCGCTGCCTGGAGGTCGCCAGGGTACGTCTGGAGCTGGCGCTGGACGCGACAGCATGCGAACCGCCAGCCGAGCGAGAGGTGCTGCACGACCACCCATCAGCCCCTCGCATCCATCATCCCCACCATCTGGCTTGGTGTCGGCAGGGTCTTCGCGGGCCCAGCAGTCGGCACCCGCCACTGGTGGAGTACGCCGCATGCGATGGACAACCGAAATAAATACTAACGCATTGCGGGCGTATTTTAGGGCGAAAGGGGGAGAAGTTGGAGGTTTGGCGTATCGGGCTACAATTCTGGCGCGGCCTATGGTCAGAGCCCGTAAACCACAGCGAGGGCCCTTGGACGGAAGTTGTGGCGAGTCAGTGTACGAGTATAACACCCATGAACCCCGTCATTATAACGCCGGATGACGTAGCTAAGGCGGTCCGTAGGGCCCCGAACTGGAAAAGTCCGGGACTCGACGGGCTGCATCACTACTGGCTGAAGGGGTTTGTGGTGTGTCACACTATGCTCGCCCGACAGTTCCAAGAGGCTCTCAACCAGAAGTCGCTCCCGAGCCTCTTCACTACTGGGATCACGCATTTGGTTCCTAAAGACAAGGTTACCACAGACCCGAGCAAATACCGCCCCATCACGTGTCTGCCGACCATATACAAGACACTAACATCCATTTTGAGCGCGAGAATCACTCGTCACCTGGAATCAAATCAGGTGATGTCGCGCGCTCAAAATGGATGTCGGGGCGGCGGTTGTGGAACAAAGGAACCGCTCCTCATTGACGCGGTCATTGGCAAAGTGGTGAAACGCAACCGTCGGAACTTCTCCGCCGCCTGGATAGACTACAGAAAGGCATTTGACTCGGTGCCCCATACATGGCTAAAGAGGGTCCTCGAGCTGTACAAGATTGACTGTACAGTTCAAGACTTCCTCGAGTAGTGTATGGGGCAGTGGAGTACGATCCTCTGTCATCTAGGTGAGCGGATGACGGCTGCGGAAAGCCGCATAAGGATAAGAAGGGGTATATTCCAGGGCGACTGTCTGAGTCCAATCTGGTTCTGCCTCTCTTTGAACCCTCTCAGTACTTTACTGGAGGGTTCCGGGAGGGCATTTCAGCTTCGGAAAGGAGGTACAAAAGTGACCCACCTTTTCTATATGGATGACCTCAAATTATTCGCCTCCAGTCGCTCCCAGCTTATGGAATTGCTAAACATCACTTGGGAATTTAGCAATTCTCTTGGAATGGAGCTGGGGACGGATAAGTGTGCGGTCCTCCATGTTAAGAGGGGTAGGGTTGCTAACTCTGAGGGCATAGACTTATCTATGCCCGTCAACTTAAGGACTCTTTCCGAGGCTGAAACATACCGATACCTGGGTATGTCACAGAACATCGGTATCGATGAGGCTGGTATGAAACAGTCAGTTTGCGACACGTTTTATTCACGCTTGACCAAAGTGCTTAACAGCCTTTTGTCCAGTGTGAATAAGGCACACGCATATAACGGCTGGGTCATGACCGAAATTAACGCCCTGGATAGAAAAGTCCGCACTACCATGACATCCCATAGGATGCATCATCCGAGATCGTTGGTAATGAGGCTGTACTTGCCGCGAAAGCATGGTGGGCGTGGCTTCCTGAGCGCGCTCACCATGCATAATCGCGAAGTGTGCAGCCTCCGTAATTACTTTCTGGTGAGATCGGATGATCCATTCTATAATGACGTCATTTCTAGTGATAAAGGACTTACCCCTCTATCCTTAGCCAACGAGCAATGGCAAGACCCGGCAGTACAAAGCATTTCCGACCGGGAGACCGTATGGAAGGAGAAGGAGCTCCACGGGAGGTACTACAGAGTTCTACATGATCCCTTCGTAGAGACAGTTGCCTCCCTCAACTGGCTACGTTTCTGTGAACTTTTTGGGGAAACCGAGGGTTTTGTCTCCTCCTAACCCTCGGCCGTTTGGTCTCCCCTGCCGAGGGCTTCCATAACCAGGTTGGGCTTTTATTTATTTATGTATTTTTGTATTTATTTTATTTTATTGATATTTATGTATATTTATCGTTTCATTTTAATTTATAATTATATATTTATATAACCCAACCAGATGAGAAAACTATATAGATACCCCAAATAATAATAATAATAAACGTTTATTTCGGACTTCATGATCCATATTATAGGTTAGTAACAATTTTTAGAGCTTATAACTAATGTTAGTAATTGACAATTGAAACATAACACATATAACATAAAACAAGGACAAACAGAAAAACCACACAAACAAATATGGCATCCGGCCCCGCCCGCAAGATGACTACTTGACTGCGTGCAGCCATATCCATCGAGCAAGCATCGGCGAGTCCCAACGGTATGCCAAAGCACACAAGATAATGTTGGGGCTGTCGCGAATGCGCCTAAGGTGTGAAGCGCAACGTTTACGCATTATGGCGGTGAAACCATCTACGTGAGCCTCCGTAAACATAGCAGAAGCGCTACAGAAACGCGGCAGCCCCATAAATACCCGGAACGCGTTATTGTATTGTACGCGAAGATCACTGTATGCCCTCTGCGTAAAGTTAACCCACAGACTGCACGTATAAAATGACTGACAGTAAGCCTTGAAAAGCGCAATCTTTGCTTCGTCAGTACATTTAGCAAATCTGCGGGCCAACATATTACAGCGGACAGACAGCGACCTCCGCTCCCTCTCAATATCCTAGTTGTCTTTCAGGTCATCTGTGATCCAGTGGCTCAGGTACTTAAAGATCTCAACTTTTTTCAAAGGGGTTCCACAGAGCTTAAAAAGTGGCACATTAGTGTATCGCTTGTGGTCCGGATTGAACATCATGAATTCGCTCTTAACAGCATTATATTTGAGCCCACAGCATAAGATTCGCATATAGTTAACATTTTCTTTAAGGCTGCACTTGATGGACTCAGCAGCACCATATCATCTGCATAACTTATGTTATTAATACAAACTCCGTCTATGTGGCAACCGATACCGGTACAGCTGAGCTCATCAAGGAGCCTATTCATATATAAGTTAAAGAGCATAGGAGAGCTTAAACCACCTTGCCTCACGCCGCATTCTAATCTGTATTCTTCTGAGAGCGATCCAGCCCATCTGACATTGTTCTTTTGGTTGCTATACCAGTGCTGAAAGAGCAATACAACTTCTTCGGGCAGGCTAGTCTCAGATCTCATCTTATCCCACATGCGTTGGTAAGCTACTAAGTCAAACGCCTTTGATAGGTCCAGGTAGCAAACACAGGTGTCTTCCTTGCTGTGTAATACTGGACAGTCTGCTTGAGACACAAGACAGCACTCTCGGTAGAAGACCTGGTCTAAAACCGAATTAAACATCATTGAACGTGATGTGCTTATCCAGGAACCCGTTAAGCAAACTGTCCAGTACCTTAGAGATCACAGAAGCAAGGGAGATGGGCCTATAGTTGGACACATCAGAGGCGTTACCTGTCCTGTTTTTTGGAATAGGAATAACAATAGTTCGCATCAATTTGTCAGGGAGATATGAATGCCCAATACACAAATTAAACAACAAGGACAAAACCCTTGGCAAATGAACTCCAGAATGCCGCAGATGTTCAATGCTGAGGTGGTCATGCCCAGGCGACTTGCCTCTCACCATGCCCTTAATGACTTTAGCTACATCTTTGGCGGTAAAAAATACACTACGCTTCAGACTACCTGCCTCAGCATTAGACACCAGCGGCACTGCCGGTCCCAGTGGTGATTCCACTCTAAAGTATTCTCTGAACACCTTAGCAATATCACTAGGATCACAAGCTCCCGAAACACTCACGGGAAGGCTCGACTTATGATTCATTGGTGGCTTTCCAAAACTGACCGAAGTTTTTTCTTTTGTGGTGTTCAGCTTTTATGTCCATTTTTATTTGTGTCTGATTATTTTGGCACCATTTTAATTTAGCTTCAAAAATGCATCTCGATTCACACATTTCATTATATGCGTGACCAGAGCCGGGTCTGCCATGTAGTGACCAACTTTGAAAACAACGTCGAGCCCTCCCATGTGCCTCGCGAACGTGTTTGTTCCAACCAGGTAAGTATTTACCTTTTTCGCCCCGTCCTAATACTATAACTACAGATAGCGGCCTCCGAAAGTATACACACAATATGTTCATACAATCTCTCAAGCGCTATTTTGTGTTGATGCTTACTACACATACTATCGCAACAATCCGAATATTCTGCTGGAAAATCTATTAATTTTAACCTGGAGTTACATTCATTGTAATATTCGCCAATTTGATCATTATCACACTCTCCCCATATGATTTTATTAATACAATTATTTGACTGAGCTAATTTTGGTGTTACAATATTGAAATTACACTCCATCAATACAGGAAAGTGATCGGACCAGTAGGTGTCGTAAAGAACACATGCAGAAAGTACAGTAGGCCTAGCCGCGGTCGTGACCACAACATGGTCCAGCCACCTTAAACTACCATGCGCTTCGCTCACAAAAGTATAGGTATCCGATGGCAACAAGTCGCTGTCTACACACGTCCATAATTGTTCAGAGCATAATGACAATAGTTCTGTGTCAAAAGACTCACCAGGGTGCGCGTAATAGTCCCCTAACATAAAAACAGTTTCCACATTATGACTTTCAATAATAGCCGCCATCTCACTAAGACACTCTGTGAATTCCACTAGATTTTCTTTTTTATCTATCGGCATATACACTGCAAAGACTATAAAACAACGATCACTTAGCTCGATTTTAATCGCCGCAAGCCTGACACTTCTACACTTCACTACGGTTACATAAGGAAACACAGCTTTTCTCCACAAGGGCCACACCTCCGTATGGTCGCCCGCGTAACACACCGTCCGCAGTATCGACAGCTGAGGTGCCCGCGAAAGCGAAATCACTGTCGATGGTTCCTAGGAAAGCGAGGTCGTGTGACAGCAGCCAGGTCTCCTGTAGGGCGACCACGTCCGCTGAGCGACATAGCCGTCGCACACACTCCACTGATCGAACTACGTTCTTACAGTTAAAACTGACTAATTTGGTGTAACCTATTTTGAAAGTTGATTTTTCACCCCAGCCTTGACGGCACTTCCTTTTTCACGATATTTGAAGTCAATAAAACGCCTACAGGCTACTCCTTCCGGCCAAAAGGTTTCTGACATAAATACATTTAATTTATGTTTAGGTACAAATATTTTGTACGACTCGTAATCTTTTGTTATTTTCATTTTTATCTTTTCTACGTTGACGTCAAGTTTACTCTTTTTCTTTACATAATCGGTTATATCACTCACAGACACTCCCTTCGCCACATTATAAATGTATACCGGGATCTTAATCTCTGCCGCTCTGAAATTGTCTCCAGGCTCTGAAATAGCCTTCCCTCTGTATCCAGAAAAACGATTACGCAACCTTTTCTTTTGAACCTTTATCCACTCATCACTACTTACTTCTGATCTCTAATTGCCTTCACTGACAATTTCTGACATAGACTTTGCATGCTCTTCACTACGTGTATTCTGTAAATTCGTTGCGAGTACATCAGCGTTTACGCTTTTATTAACCTGCAATAATATTGGGTCGCTCGGTTTTATGCGTGCGGCGGCCGTGTGTTAAACTTAACATCAGGTGAGCCGCATGCTCGTTTGCCCCCTCTTCTATAAAAAAAAAATAAAAAAATAAAAGTTGAATTGTTTACTACAAGTTTACGTATTTGGATTGGGTGTGGGTGATGTAAAGTATACGAAACGTCAGGAATACTAGTTTTATTTAATAGCCACAGTATTGTTTAGCGTCGTCATTGATTTTTTCCTTTCTTATTACAGCCTACATTTTGATATAAGACTCGTAATGTTCGAGGATGTGGTAGGCACAGGTAAAATTTTGTCCTCATGAAATTGTAAGCCCTAGGGCTATAAAAGTGTAAAGGAAGGGTAAATGTCTTTAGTTGCGTATCATACTCTTGTTTAATTTTTAATTTTGTTTTTTCTTAACCACCTTTTCGAGATATGCTGCAACAAATCGTTTAAAACTAGACACCATTACAGCACTAATGTCATTTTGAAGTAAGGGAAGCCTTTGAAGATTTATATCACTTGAGACAACTTTTTTATTTTTTATTAGCCCGTTTTTTGTGCTTCTTGTGGTTTCTCCGAAGAATACCAATAGATTTCTTCATTTTTTTCTTTCTTACTGGATACTGGGGTTATATCTCTGTAGACATATGACGATGCTTTGCGTTTCGGCTTCAATACAACCTATAAACAAATATAATTAGGGTATATTTCATGTACTTATCTATATAAAATGAATACTAGGCTGCACTAAAAGTATCGGGAATGGAATATTTCCACTGTTCCTGTCATATTAAAATCTTTTTAATTGAAAACTCCTTGGTTTTAAAAATCGAATACCATTTTTTTTAAAAAGATTTTCGGTCTTGTCACAAGGTTTTGTCGAACTTGTTTAGTCGCTGAGAAAATGGAATTGACTCAAGAAAATTCAAGAGCGATCATTTATTATGACTTTCGAAGTGGTTTAGCACAAAAACAATGTGTTGACCGGATGATTTCTGCATTTTGGTGATGAAGCCCCATCCAAAACCACAATTTATCGCTGGTTTGCTGAATTTCAACGTGGACGTGTCAAGCTCAGTGATGATCCCCGTCAAGGTCGTCCAAAAACTGCAGTCACCCAAGAAAACTTTGATGCTGTGCGTAAGCTGATTGAGGAAGATCGACATGTGACATACCGCGAAATTGAGGCAACTTTAGACATTGGCATGTGTCAAATACAAATAATCTTGCATGAACAATTAGGTGTAAAAAAGTTGTTTTCCCGATGGATACAGCATCCGCTCTGTAAAGAGAAAAAAAGCGGCTCGCGTTACTTGGTGCGTCAGAACTCTCGAAAGATTCCACGCAGGATCCTCAAATGCTGTATACAACATCGTATCAGTTGATGAATCCTTGATATATACGTACGAACCCGAAACAAAAAACCAGTCACGAGTTTGGGTGTTCGAAAATGAGTTAAAGCCAACAAAACTTGTTCGTTCACGGAGTGTTGCAAAAAAAATGGTGGCCACGTTTGTCTCCAAAACCGGCCATGTTACGACTATTCCTCTTGAGGGACAAAGAACGGTTAATGCAGAATGGTATGCTAGCATTTGTTTGCCACAGGTCGTTTCTGAACTCCGTAAAGAGAACTGCAACCGCCGCATCATCCTCCATCACGACAATGCAAGTTCTCACACCGCACACAGAACAAAAGAGTTTTTAGAGCAAGAAAACATAGAATTATTAGACCATCCGCCGTACAGCCCCGAACTAAGCCCTAGTGATTTCTATACTTTCCCTAAAATAAAGAATAAACTGCGTGGACAGAGATTTTCATCACCTGAAGAAGCTGTGGACGCCTACAAAACGGCCATTTTGGAGACCCCAACTTCCGAATGGAATGGTTGCTTCAATGATTGGGTCAATCGTATGGAAAAATGTGTCAAATTTTGCGGAGAATACTTCGAAAAGCAATAAATACATTTTTAAATAGTAATGTTGTGTCACTTCCTTGATTCCCGAAATTTTCATTGCCGCCCTCGTAAAATGAGGTTTTAACCACCCTTTTATCTATTTCTGCTGATAAGTAGCAGTACTTACAACGGCACATTCTAGCCTGTTGAG
Source organism: Parnassius apollo (assembly GCA_907164705.1). Lineage (NCBI taxonomy): Eukaryota > Metazoa > Arthropoda > Insecta > Lepidoptera > Papilionidae > Parnassius > Parnassius apollo. The sequence continues at coordinate 16,471,664 of CAJQZP010000693.1, forward strand.
TATAGAGAGCCTGAATAATTAGAGGATGTAAGGCATTTTTTCTTAATCTTCAGGGGTCAAAACACATTTGTAGCTTTCTTCGTTGGAAGCTAACTGTAGGTGACTATATTGGGTGTACTGCAGTAGTCGTTTAAATCAAGTAATACAGTAATTTCCTTTTTTACTTTCGTTTAAAAACTATATATTACAAGGATGACGACAAATTTGACAATTTACACATTTCAACATGCGCAAACGAAGTGAACACATGTACAGTAAATATATCATCATCATCATCATCATTACAGCCCTTCACAAGTCCACTGCTGAATATAGGCCTCCCCAAAGAATGTCACAAAGTATGGTCCTGAGTCACCTGCGTCCATCGACTTGCTGCATGTCTTACCAGGTGGTCACTCTACACTAGTGGGGGGTTACCCCACACTACGCCTACCGGTACGAGGCTGCCAATCGAGAACCTTTTTTTCTCATCGGTTGTCGGTTCTTCAAGCTATATGCCCGGCCCATTGCCACTTCAGTTTACTAATCTGTTGGGCTATGTCGATCACTCTGGTTTTACTGCGGATATCCTCAGTAAATATAATATATAATAAAGAAACAACGCACGGGCATAAATAATGTGGGTATAAAATCAGAATGCAGCCTTACTCTTTGTGCACTTCTATGATAAAACATTTTTGTTCAAAGTGATTGCTACATATAGTTGTATATTTTTTGGGAACCCTGTCTTCTCTATTTATCATTTTTAACCAATTTTAACCTCAGTTTTTTCCGATATCTGAAACATTATAAGAGTTTAATTTGTCTCACTAAAGTATTTACTATAATGCTAAATATTAAATATTGTAAATTACAAAAAAACTAAGTTAAAAGAGGCTGTATCTAAAGATATGTCTTTGCCCGTTATAAACATATTATCGATAAGATGACATCGGTAGTGTCAATCTCTACAAAAATAAGAAGTGAAATAGCGGGAATTCACGTATTTGTTGAAAATTTTATTATAATTCTTAAGCATTTAGAGAATTGTTGTAATAAAATGCAATGCGATATTTTTCTATATACATTTGTGTATAAAACCATTTGTACCAGTTCTAATTGCATTTAGAGTGCTAAACATTTTAATTGTACTTACGTGTGAAATGTCTAATTTTGTGGATTTTCTTTTCTCTATGAACTGTATTCAGGTACGTACACGTGTCCATATTACACCTTTTAAAAACATATTTATACTTAAAAATCAAAGATACCGCGAAAATAAGCGGGATTTGTTTTGTTAACGATTGACGTCAGCCCATCTATGCGTCAGCCCGATATAGGTCTATAGCGTGTACGTGTATGGTCTAACCATTCTGTCTCGTTCTAACGTAAGATATGCTATACCCCTTCTCTTTTACATTGCCAATCTAACTTATGTATATACTAAATCTATGGTTTTTACCGTAAACTATTTGATAGCAGCCAGTTAAAATATGAAGTTTTATTGACACGCTTAGTGAAAATTAAAAATAATATTTCATCCTGTTTAACTAAGATATTTATATTTTCAAGTAATAGGAAAATACTTTTAACTTTTATCTACGAAATCACTTCAGAAGGGAATTAATTTAGTAATATGTTGATGTTTCATAAATATTGTAATTTATCAAAGGTATGCTGCCATTATTTTTTGTACGATTTTATACACAAATAGATATGCAATTTCACTTTATTAAAGTTAATATCAGTTTCAGATCTTACTGAGAAATTTATCAACATCAAAGATACTTTGCAGTGATGATCTATTTGTTCATAGAGACAACTCCGATAATAACCCAAATACGCCCTTCGAATTCACTGAAGCCAATTTGACTGTAAGTCGTCTTCAGCCTATTTTTTAAATTATTAAACTACATTTAAATAATGATAAAAATTTTAGCGTTTGAAAGCTATTATCCAAAACTATCCTGAGGGAGCACAACGGTCAGCGCTAGGCGCAGCATTGGATATTGTTCAAAGGCAAATTGGTTGGATACCTATATCAGCTATGCATATAGTAGCTGAAATACTTTCGATCCCACGAATGAGAGTTTATGAATATGCCACATTCCATACTATGGCAAAGAGGTATGTTACTCTATTTTTTAAATGCGGATACTCTATGACTAGTTCAGTACTAAAGTATATTCATTTATCATTCCATTGTTGTTCAAAATTGCATAAAAAAGTATTTTTTATATTTTAATTTATTTATAGACGGTATAGAGGAAAATTTAACATAAAAGTTTGTGTGACAACGCCTTGTATGATTCGTGGATCTGATGAAATTCTACAAGCGGTTGAAGTTGCTACGAAGTGTATTGAAGGAGGTCTCTCAGATGATGGCTTGTTTGGAGTTGATACAGTTCAGTGTCAAGGGGCTTGTGTTCACGCTCCATTGCTAGTTATTGATGATGACTATTTTGTTAGTATTTAACTTATATTCATATTTACTTCTTTCTAGTTAAACTTATAGTTTCAGAACTTTACCATTCAAGTTCGCTGTACTTGTAAGGTTTTATATTACATTTTTTTGTTTTAGGAAGACGTCACCGTAAACGACGTGTATAGTATAATTCAAACTCTTAGAAATGGATGTATACCGCCGCCTGGGCCTCAGTCAGTATTTAACAATTTAACCATTTTTGCATATTTCAAATAACTAATTTAGTCATCGTTAGTACCTTGTGGCGACTAAAAGAATTCTAAAACGATTCATAATAAACAATGCTGTGGGGTAAAATAAATAAATTAGCTTTACATGGCCCACATACATATAACTAAACATCATCGTATAATCATCGTTCGTTATTGAAATCCGAAAGTATGACACCAGGATGCGACCCGGGGCCAATTATTCTGTAATAAGTCCTAACAGCCCTAACTCCGCATCACAATCTAGCCATCATTAGTAATATTGTCGTGTGGTAGCGGCGTAAATAAATCCATTACCCCTTTTCTTCTTACGGGTGTCCTAAGAGACGGTTACAAGAAATGTCAGATTTTTATGGCTTCAGTAATGACCAATAGGTTATTACTGAAGCCATACCAGTAGAGGTGGATGTCTAGCAGTGGACTCTTACGGATCGATAAAGGAGAAGAAGAGATACACTAAGTGTTGTTGATGTCTTTCCGACTGATTTCAATTTACAACATTTTCTGAAACAATTTAATAGTCTCGAAGAAAGAATATATATAGAAAATATATATAACATTGTGGATGGCAATCATTTATGTTAGTTAAGCTGTGCCCAATTTATTGCATATGTAATAAAGTCGAATATAGGCTATGTTGAATTAGAATAGGATAGAACAGAATAGAATAATTTTTAGTTAACATAGATTATAAGCCATTCTTATATAATATCGTAAGTCATTTATGCTTTTACCATTGATTCGGAAAAAAAAACATCCGCCTTGGGAAGGACCAGTAAAAGAACTCTCTAGTAGTAATCTAGTTCGTCTCATTTTAAATAAAAATTTGCAGAATAAATCATAAATTGGAAATATTATTGTAGCGATCACCGCATTCCTCAGCGTTATTTATCAGTCGCATTCTTTTGTTACCCTTTTTATACAGATTTATTTTAATTAAAGAGATTAAATTCTTGATTTTGATTCTTGAACCTGCATATTTTCTAGCTTTGTTGTGAAAGCCTATAAATAACTTAACCTATATCAATGCCCCTAGAAGGACATTATGCTATGTAAATTAGTTAAATAAACTAATATAACTGTTTCAAAACAAATAAGGCTTCTTATCCTTTACACAACAAATGCTGTAGACCTAATCCCGCTTGCTAATGTGTCTACACTGATTAACAAAAAAACTGTAGTATTTTCGGGGGTGCTAGTGAACAATAGACAAAATAAGATCCAATACCCAACATTTTGTGTTTTCTTTTAGAATTTTTATGAGATTTAATAGCTACGTGATGATATATTATATCGGTATATAGAATATATCACCACGTAGCTATGAAATCTCATAGCTAAATAATGTATCATCAGTAACAACAAATTAACGCAGTCACGGTCTTAATTTTAATTATATATAAATAAGATTATTTCTATGTCAGAAGCGGCAGGTACGGTGCTGAGCCAGCTTGTGGTCTTACAACTTTATTGGAGCCTCCGCCACCCCCAGGATATGGACTACAAAAAGCGCTCTTACAAGAAACTCCAAAACACCCATCTCCAAAAACGAAATAATTATGAAATTTCCTTTGTTATGTTAAAATGTAACTGATTCTACTAACTTAATTTCTTACATTGATTCTTAACAGAGTATTATACCCATAGAATACTATAATACATAAGTAGTCTATGATTATACCACTAATAAAATGACGTTGATGATTAGCATTCTTTATTAATTTGATCTCAAACTTTTAGAGGTTTAAGTAAGTAAAGTGGTCGAAAGTGGAGTAGGATAAAATAGCGGTAGTAAAAGTGGTGAGACTTGGACCACATTTGTATCAAATAGTTGTTCTACCTTACCTACTTCACCTAGTTCATTGAGAAGGCTTACTATGCAATTGATATCTATTTACTTTTAGAAAGTTTGGCCGAAACTTAAATGAGATTGTACAGATGATATTAGATACGAAGTAGGTCTTATTTAAGAAACTATTTGATATATTATAAGTTTGTTCTTTAGACCTAAGTATTTTGTTTTATAGAATACACGCCACCCATTAATAACTGACCAACCAGGAAAATTGCCGTCAAGTGCTCTGCCAGTCTTAAAGCTGCTAATAATAATGTTTTTATAGCTGCTTAAAGATTGTATAGTTGTTCAGTGACTTTACGTCAAATATCTTTTTACGTTCAATATTTTTTTAGTGAGTGTTTAATATAGTATTACTGGTCCGTGCGAAATTTGATGCGGAACATTGATTGGGCCAGACAAACATACATTGTCGGTTAAAATTTTCTATCAAACACCATCATTTAAGGAAGCGAAAGGATGGTGCAGAAAGCTACATTCTTAAGCAACGAGGAAGTTTTAAATTCTTTTATTTTCTTTTTTTCTAAAAAAAACATTACTACCACACTAGGATTTTCACCTGTATCGTGAGGGCAGTTTACAAACATAAATTTCACAAAGACTAACATCCGGACCCGGAACAATTACTTGTAGGCCATACAAATACTTGTACCGTGCGGGATTCGAACCCGCGGCCCTTAGTGCAGTAACTCATTGCTAAGTCACTGCGCCACGGAGCCATCTGAAAATTATTATTTTTTTAAATTCTCTGATTTGAAGTACAGTCTATTTCAGTAAAATCGAAATTTCGCGTAAAATATGCAAATTGAAATGTAAGGCAGCAAAAATATAACATTTTGTCATACTTTGGCGCCGCGGCTAAGGATCTTCCTTAGTACGAAACACTACTTCTTCAACCATAGTTTAAACTCGAGACTATCAATACACTATGTTTTGTAATAAGACAGACACCATCTTATTTCCTACTATATCGTCTTTCTTACTATATCCGTAATCCGTTCTTATCAAATTCATATTAGTTAAGTCTGAAAATAATTACAAACTATTTTTTGTAATAATACTGTAAGCGCTGCAAACTTTTTTAGATTGTTTTGGGATTAACATTTTCACCATATCTATATGTGCGACGCGCAGATCTATAAATTGGCCATGGTAGGTCTCAGGAAGTACGATTTTGGCCAATTAATAAAATATAGTAATAAGATTAGCCATTCGCAAAGAAAAAATCAAAGGTAAAAGTGTGTAAATATCTAAAACATTATTAAGAATCAGTCTTACTTTTGGTAAAAGTCAAACGCAAATTCCTACGTAAAATTGAGCTAAGACATTAAGTTGTAACAACAGACAATTCCGACCCTTGTCGAGAAACTTTTTAATTATTTTTAGTTACATAATGTACATAACACTCACGCCTGTCATCCAGAGGGGTAGGCAGAGACTACAGACTTCCATTTGGCACGATCCTGACACACCTCTCTCGCCTCTTTCACATCCATATACCTACGCATATACGCTCGTCGGTTAAGGGTACTTTTAATTTGGCCCATTTTTAATATATCACCAATTTGGTCGACAAACTTTTGCCTGGGACGTCCTTTTCCGACTCTTACATTCACTTCTGCAAGATATATTTGCTTTGTCAGTCTTTCCTCATTCACTTTTTCTTCATGACCAATGCACCGAAGCATTCCTTTCTTGATCCTGATCACCGCATCATCTTGAAAACCACACTCTTCTTTTATCACACAGTTTCTCACCCTATCACTCAGATTCAGCCCTAACATACTCCTTAGCGACTTTTTAGTTACAGAAAAAGTTAATGCTGTTAGTTATTTAAATTATACAGTTTTGAAAATGTAATTATGCAGAATTGTGGTATGGAATAGGTTAATAGCTACAATTACTATTGCTTCAGCAAACGCTTAAACCATAGTCTTACAATTTCTAATTAAGAGAATCAAATGAGAAAACGGGGCATAATTAGTGGAAATTATCAGACCCCTTTTATACTACGACACTGCATCTAATTTAACGTATCGTTTATATTTGAATTATTTTTAAAAGTAACCAAATACCTTAAATCCCTCACACCTTACATAAATTTGTGAGGGATTTTCAATCAATGGAAAATGAATAATTTAAAAACATTCTGTAGCTGTTTTTTAATTTTTCATTTTAAGCCACACAAAATGCTGGGCTTAATAACAAATATTGTACACCAGAAATGTGTTGGCTTTAGTCCAAAGCAGATTTACAATCTGAATTATATAATGATAACTGTAGTAATATGATCTATGTTCAGCAGTGGACTTGTGAAGGGCTCGAATGATGATGATGATGATGATGAACTGTAGTAATGTCATGCACAAAATGTGGATAAATTAGAAATGCCACCAAATACCAATGAAACCACAAACCTTATTCATGATGAATAATGTTTGTGGTTTCATTAATTCAGAAAAACTTATCTTGAGGAACATGAATCTTCCTCCCCCATACATTACCTCATAGGAGGTATATTTGCCATAGTTGTCACGTTCGAAAGGCGGTTTTGCAACCGCATGTTTGAAACCACAGTTAATTGAGTTATTTTCAGGAAGATGTTTTGCCCATCTTATGTATCAGTTTTCTCGGTCACTTCTTACGACTTCCACAGAGTGATATGGGGGAGTGCTTATTCTTAAACCGCGACAATACGACACACATAATGGCGGTAACGATTTTACATACCTCGACTAAGGGGCAACGTCAAAGTGCAACACATCTGATACTGTGATCGCCGATCCATTTGCCAAAGGTGAGGATAAAGGCAAATTTTTTGAGATCAAATAAAAAACAAAAAGCCTAAAAATTGGTCACCCTCTTATATAATTTTAGGCAAGCAGAAATATGCTCAGTGGTAATTATCTACTTGAAAGGTAAAAGAACCAATATCCTCACGGTCACATGAGATATTCCTTCACCATGTGGCATAGCAGTAATAGAACCCATCACCTTATTTCATGAGTGTTACAGAAGACGATTAAGTAAAATCATAGTATTATGATCAATGTACCGCATTATAACCATCCTGTTTTTGCCACTAATTATAAAACTTATCATAAGTTGCTCCGTTAATATAATCATTATAATCTGCCTTAGATTTCAACTAAAGTATGTATACTGCAAAAAATTTAAAACGCTTTTAAGTTTTAAAATAACGATTGCAAAAGCTTTTATCATATGAAGTAACACCGATAAATACATTTTTTTATATAAACTTGTAATCAATCTTAAAAAAGTTATCACTGTGATTATCCCCTGCCAATCAATCACGTCCTCGTCTGACCCTATAGGAAGCAATCGACCATGGGTACTTTAATATGTCTTTTAAGATTAACTGCCTCTACCGAAATTAAGCCCTTAAGTTAACGATTTGAATGTAGGATGGTACAATACCGTGATTTATCCAATCGCGGTTATTGTAACAAATTTATATTTATGATTGAGCGGTTAAATGATTTCCCGGCGGCACCGCAATTCCCGCCTTCGATGGTATCCAATGGTAAAAAATCAGTCAAAGGATATCTACCTAATATCTCCTAAAGTAATTCATTACTTTTTTCTTAAGTTGCTAAACTCAACTCAACACCAAGTCCTCACTTATACCTCACATAATAAAATTTGAAAAAATAGGATATTGTTGGGGAGGATTCCAGCTTGAAAAAAGCGTTTCTTTTGTCGCCTCTTACGACACAAACAGGATGACGTGGGGTAGTGGAGATATTCTTACACCGCCACTCCTCCGTAACAATCCAGACAAATTGTAATTCGTAGCAAATTGTCTAAGCAGTTTCTTTTTAACATATTTTTTCCCCAATTATTTTTTACCTTTGCATCATGGTCACATATTAAACCGTCATTAATAATTAAGTCTGTGTTAACTTAATCTGCAAAATAGATAAATCTTACAGATAACATTTAACCCCTTGTCGTAAGAATATACCCTCGTCACTGAAACGTGACTCGTTTTTGTATCACGGATATTTGAACTAATTTTGCTAAAATGAACAGCTGCATATGTTGTTGTTTTCAAATGTGGCATATAAATAAAGGGAAACTTAATTACTAAGAATATATTAATTTTTTTAATCGCTTTCTCGTTTCAAAAGTGTTAAACGTTCCGTCTATTTCGTTTCGTAATTTTCTAAAAGATAACTGCGAAATGCGGAAGATTTCTTATAGTTTCCGATAGATGACGCTATATGTATAAAGATCGAGCCAAACGCAAAATACATAGACTAGCAACATTGAGCTATTATATACTACGTACTAGAGGCGACACTGCATTCAGCTACTCTGTTCCACTCAACTGCGGTGCATACACCGCACTTTAATCAGTCACTCGCTAGGCGCTTGTAGAGTTGTCACGTGTTGTGTTGATTTAAAAAAAAATCTCTTGATAAAAATATGCCGTCGTGTGTACTTAGATATTGTACAAATAATTCAAAAAATGTCAGTAAAAACCAAGGAATTACTTTTCATCGGTTAATAAGATACTTAATCAATAAAAAAATATTAAGAATTAATAATAAAACAAATTATTCCTAAGACGCCATCTCGTGTCATGGAATATAGATTACGAAATTAATATGTTCTGATGCGATATTTCTGTAGGTACTTAACTATAGGACGAATATATTATTATACACATTTTTTGTAGAAACATATACACGTAGAAACATATAAACATATATACATACAAACATATACATATTATAATTAGGCAAAATGTTTCATGTTTAAATCTGGTTATTATTCTTTTATTTTATTTTTAGGTTTCCACATCAAAGTAATAAGGAATAAATTCGTCCATTTTTTACTCTCGCGTGCCCAGCATTTAATTACTCTCAATCTAATTTAAATAAATATATTTGTAATTTAAATGTTATGTTAATAAGTTTTGTTAAACATACATTCAGTATGTTTTTTTATATTGGACATATATACCTTTTAAAATATTCACATAAAAATATCATTGAAATAAATTTGTGATATAATATTATGTAATATTATATTAAATAAGGAAATATATTACTATACGTGGTAGAGCCATGCTGCAGTTATATTAGTAGTATAGTTGTAGCACGAATGGGTCGGCTCGACCGAGGAAGGACCACGCTCTCACAGAATACCAGCGTGAAATAGTAGCTTAATGCTGCTGTATTTCGTATGGTGAGTGTAGAGAACCGGAGACCTTTTAACTGGAAACGAGGCATTCCATCTCAGTCCTCACGGGTGACAACGCATCTGCATTTTGATTTTTAATGGAGGATAGATGTAGATGTCTATGGGCCGCAGCAACCACTCACCATCAGGTAGACTGTGTGCTTGTTTGTCACCCTATTCTATAAAAAAATACAATATAAATGACAAAATTTAAATATTGTTCTCGATAAAATTTACCAATTTAACAATACAATCGACTATTACCCATGGGTTATTCTATCTATGTTTATTCTATGATAAAAAAAACAACCGCGCGAACACAGAGTAGCGCACATTTTTTGTTTGAGATAGCTGTTCTAGTACGTAAGTACATATTACTTCAATGACTGGCAACGAAGAACAGCGTCAAAGGTGCGAGAGGTACTGTGTTCATCGGACCGCCCGTCAATACACTGCTATTGACGGGGCGTCCGGTTTATAACAAATCCTTACAACGGGAGTGGCCCATATCTCTTAAAAATGTTGCTGCTACCAGGAATAAAAATATAACTAGGTTTTTTCTATAACGTAGAAAAGTTTTACGTAGGTACATAAATTCCTAAAATCATTGTATAACTTTAAAGAAGGAATTCAATTATGAAGCAATCTTATATCTAATAATAAGCTTTTTGATATTCTTACAAAATCAGAAACGTTGATTTTCCTAATACTATCCCAATCCTAGGCTATGCATTGCTATGCAACATTTTTTAGTTGGATAGGATGCGGTGAAGATGGAATACCATGGGGTTTTGATCGGTGCAAGTCAGCATAATCTGTCCTTGCCTCCTTAAGGCGGGTATGCGTAGAGATTAACCCTATGGAAAAAGGTGAAAGTGAACCTAGCTCTGATGATTGACAAAAATATATAGCTGAAATATCCCTGTCATTTAAGTAAAAACGTTTTAATTAATGCACAAATACGTAAAAATATACATTTTATTTCAAACCCTCGCAATGCAACTGTGGCTGCAACTTCTCTTTGGTGGGGCGTTAGGGTACCCATTTAAATTCCGGGGCAAAGGAACCAGAGAATGGTGCTGTCACAGGCTGCCCCTTCGAATCCTGCTCGTAGAAACTAGCGAATGGTGGAGCTAAGGTATCGGCTTCGATTCTTGAATCGGGCCAAAATCAATTATGCGAGATTTTACTATATATGGGCTGTATGCGTGGTTCTCTATAACCGATACAAGATGGCGAAGTGGCACGTGGCCGGGTTTTGGGCAATGCACTTGGTAGTACCTAATTCACTATATAAGCTGGCAAAGGTAGGAGCGGGAGCTGTTGTAGTAAAGGAGCGGCAACAAATAAGAACAGCTCATACTAAGAAAGAAAGAAGTTGCACTTACTTGGGCGTTGATCTTCTGACGGCCTTTTACTCAGGCCTGAAGTTAATGGTGCTACGTTGCAGATGCGGTGGTGCACGACGATGAATTGCACTATGCAAAGCGGTCACTATTAGAATGTTATGTGGTGCGACTGCCACAGAGGTGCAATCACATCCAACAGTGGTTTTCAACTACTCGACGGCCGGTGGCGTTTTTCGACCTTGCATTTTTCGGCCAGTGCGTCTCATTGGGTATGCAAAATGACGCCACCAATCTAGCCTCCTATTGGTGTGCCCATACAGGAAGGATGCGAAGGTGAACGGCGAGAAAATATGCGTTTTGTCGCAACCACTCTTTATAACTGTACAATTACAGAAGCAAAACAAGCTTTTGCGATATTTCTCCGTTTTTATTTTACATATTTCTTTCTTATAATTCTAGCCAAGTCTTGTGTTTTAAGTACGATTTACAATTGTATGGTGTATTTCTCTTACTTAACAATATATTAAAAATATAATTTAAAGTAAACAACAAAAACATATAATTTAAAGTTAACACCCACGTGATATATCTAAAAAGAGAACATAATTTCATGTTATGAATTCGATGTACATCGGTAAACATGAGACAGGTGAATGGAAAAATTAAATTATATTTTACGGGAGTAAGGACGTACTTATTTCAGCTAAACCCTCGTGGTTTTTCACTTTCGTCATTCTTCCGAATACATGCCCGTCTCCTCTGGGTTGGGTTAGATTCGTTATTTGAGTGTCGCAAATGTACTCAAAATGTCAGGAATTCAAAATGAGTTAAAATAAAGGTAGAATTCATATTTTTTTTTCATTATTAATGGTTATTACATCGCATCTAGCTCACTTTATTTGTGATGTAATTTGGTAGTTGATTATATCATCTTGTTATAATTTAGTTACAATAACCAGACGATCGATAAGGCGAAGCTCAAAGGTGCGAGCCATTTTGTAATGTGAATTCTAATCCGACTGCAATTTCTATATCCGACGTAAATGAATTTGCATTAGGAACATTTTAGTTGAATGCTCTTTTACAATTTCAAATGCCTGAAATAAGGAAAATTGTATAATTGTAATATACAATAATAAATTTTGTTAATGTCAATGTAATGATTAAATTACGTAAAATTACTTAAATTTACGCGAACACTACACATTGAATAAAACTATTATTTACGGATTTTAAATAATAGTCTTATTCAAAATGTCAATGTAATAAATTTTTGTTATTGTTTTGAGATAAGCCTCACAAACCTATGGAGTAAATTCCCATTCATTTGAGAGGCTACACTAAAGTTACTCGAATTTATATCAATACGAGCGGTATTAAAGTTGCGCAAGTCTCGCTGCATGCATTTTGAGATCTGTCTGTTCAGTTGCCTGTATGCTGTCAAATTTGTTGACGATTGCAGCCTCATATGCCGTCTAACAGCCATGAGATTAAGAGTGTGATCGGAGAGTTTTTGTGTTTTTCTGTGGCGGGTCTTGCAGAACTTAGCTCTGGCTCCGACCGCATGGACAGTTTCCACAAGCTTGTCTTTCATATCGTCCACTGCATTGCTACCTTCTAGGCACTGAAAACGGTTACGTAACTCGAGCTGAAATGTTTTGGTACTCTGGATTAGAGTACGAGGGGGACGGAGCGTTAACTTTAATAGACGAGACCTTTCCAACTTAATGTTTAGGTTCAGTGTGCCTCTAACCATTCAGTGATCGCTGCCAGTTTTCACCCTTGCGATCACTGAGACATCACTGAAAAGTTGGCGTCTGGTCGTCGTAATAAAGTCAATCTCATTTTTGTCAAACCGTCGGGGCTCGACCAGGTCCACTTCCTGTGGGGCTGCTTCTGGAAGAAAGAGTTCAGTATAAAGAGTCCCTCTTTCTCCATAAAGTCGGCCAGCTGCTGGCCCCTATCGTTCCGTTTCCCTAATCCAAATTTCCTTAACTTCAGCTCACCGCTTTCTCTTGTGCCTAGTTTTGCGTTGAAGTCTCCCATCAACACCTTGTAGTGGGTTTTGGAGGAATGCATGGCTCTGGAAATATCCTCATACATTTCCTCCACCTCCTCATCGGGATGTGCCGAGGTTGGTGCGTAAACCTGAATGACCTTCAGCGAATACCGTTTGGTGATTCTGAGTATCAGGTACGCGACCCTCGTCGACACACTCCCAATCTTCACAACGTTGTTGACGAGAGACTTGTGGACGATAAATCCGACACCTCCTTGGGACAGGTGGTCGCCCTCTCGGTGATAGAACAAGTTACCGGACTCGAGGATTACCATGACCTCCCCCTCTCTTCGGACCTCGGATAATCCAATAATATGCCACCGCAATTTGTCTACCTCTTCTTCCAGCTCCAGTATCTTCTCGTTAGTCCTCAGGGTGCGTGCGTTATATGTTGCCAGGTCGAGTCGTCTTTAGTGGCAACCGAACCTCCACCGGAGATTCTTAGCACCCCCTGCCTTGCCGTTACCATGGTCGCCGCCGTAGCCAGGAAAAGCAGGGCCGCCGGGGACTGGGGGCCGTTTGTTTGCGTCGTTACTCATGGGGGGATATTTGCTATAGTTGCCAGGCTTGGCAAGTGGGTTGGCAACCGCAGTTTTTTATTAGGTATATTATTGTTGTTATTAGGAAGATGATGCTGCCCATACCCTGCCTGTCTCCCTCTGTCGCATCTTACAACACCCACGGGAAGATATGGGGTAGTGGATATTCTCAACCGCCACTACACGGCACGATATTATACAATTTTGGAAACATGGCGGGCATAGATAGTTTGGTGATATATCAGATGAATAACCATCAAATGAAAGCGATTCGTCGTCAATACCTCCTATATGTCGAATTTGATCTTGCACGACCTTCTATTGAGCGTCGTATATCCCAACAAAATATACCCAGAGGTATTAAACTGAAAAGCAGACTACTTCTAAGATTGGCAGAACAACCCCTACAACAAAATAAGCCTTTGGGTCGATGTGCTTTTTACAGCAGGGCTTGTGACCGTAGCACGCGCTAATAATGCAGCTAATGTATGAGACGAATTTGTGACGAACATCAGGTAGTCGTGTGTCCTGAATGTAAGCCAATAGACTGATTTTTACCCGTTACGTTGATTATAGACTCAATTAGGCCAAATAAACGCCTTAAATGATAAATATTAAGTTCCTAAATGAAAATAAGACTTAGAGATATCAAACCTTCCAAATATTTGTTGATTTTTAAGAGGTTTATGTTTAAGTTTCAAATTATATTTAGGAATCAAAATTTTGTTGATTTTATGAGTCATTATGATAAAAATAAAGATGTAACTATGTGCTGTGTTTTACTCATTGTTTTGTCTTATTCAGAGAAAGGAGTATTTAATTTAGTAATATTCAAGGAGTATTTAAGGGCGCGTGTACTGTAGTGTTAACAAACTAAATTAGATCAGGATGTTGCAGTGGTTTTTCAGAAATGTTTTACTGATATTCCGATCTTAACCACTAAATCACTGAATTCTTCTCCCGTTGTCACCGATTCATTACCTAAACAAAACGTAAAATGCATGTACTAAGAATTTTACATTTGAAAAAGTATCATCAAAAGATATTGTAAAATATTTTAATACTATTGATATTAAGAAAACCTCTGTGAGGGAGATCTGTGAGGGATTTCCTTAAAGTAATCATACCTTTATATATATATATATATATATATATATATATATATATATATATATATATATATATATATATTTATATATATAATCGGAATCTCGGAAACGGCTCCATCGATTTTACGATAATTTGACAAATGATTTTAACGATATAAAGCACTTGCCAGTCTAGCTCAAATAAACCTGTCTAACCTTCTTTTGAGTGATAATTCATAATATATAATACATTAATTAATTTATAAAATTACAGAATCAATTGAAGAAAATACAAAAATTGGAAGCATTTCTAGTAACAAGCGAAAAACAAAACCATGGATAACAACAGGTATTTTAGGTATCGCAACAGCAAATCTTGAGAAATGTAACAGTTTTACAAAAAAATTTTTGACTATTCTCATAGTGCACGATCTCATCTCTCGATTAATTGTATATATATAAAAGAAAGAATAACATATATACCTATATATACCGAAAGAAATATATATATATATATATATATATATATATACATATATATATATATATATATTTCTTTCGGTAAAATCTATATAGATTTCTTTCAAACCTACAAAGGATATTACACAAAAATGTGAAAGGAACTTTAACTGCCAAAGTTTGTGCCGAAGTCCGTAATTCTTGTTATTTGCAATGTCATTTGGAATGAAAAATTGCTCGTTCGGAAGCTGAAAAAAGAAATTGGGGTGCTTTAAGAAGTAGAATGTTTTAGTAACAAATTAGAAACTCTGAATGTCCTTACATTAGTTAATGTTGTCGAAACAATTTACAAAAAAAGCTGTATGCGGTTTTTGGTTTTCAATTGTTATAAATTTTAAGTAAGGTGAATTTAGCAAAAATTTTATTTCTTTGTAGGTAAACATTATCGCGCTTCCAATTTGTAAGATTTCGTAATTCAGAAGAAAAAGAAATAGGAAATTATTACAAAATCGTTGTTGTTGTCTACTTATCAAATTATTGTCCGTCTGTCCGTATGTCAAGGCCTTGTTTCTCAGGAAATGGTAGAAAAATCAAATGAAAATTAGTATTTATAACTATACTGAGGTCCACTTTAAGTCTACGGAATCAATGAAGGGTCATTTTTTGTATTCAACCACTATTCTAAACTTTCTTGTAAATTTTGCAATAACCAGCAAAGAAAGAAAAAAGAAGGTTTAGGATAAGTGGTTGAATACAAAAAATTACTTATCGATACCTATAGCAAACTTTCTGCGGACCTGGAATTATGAACTTTGTCACGAAACAAGGTGTTACAGAACAATTAAAGCAAACAATCTGAAAACCGCTATGTAGAATACAAATTTACATGCTGAATTCACCACGGTGCAGATCAATATATTAACTCTGTAGGAAAAAAATAAAACATATAAAATTAAGTTTGCTTTTTAATCTGGCTTGCCCTTTTGTAAAAGCAATATTTGATCAATTAATTTCCGTGTAACGTATGAACTTCAGTCTCTTATGTTAATCCTTTAACTTTAAGGTTAAAGTGGATAGTAAAGAAGTAAAATATAAATTGAACTAAATATATATAATAAATTTTGAAACAAAATGGGAAATACTTGAAAAAAGCTATAATATTCAAATTTGCCCACTCAATTTGCATAAAAAAACTGTAATAAGAAGGAAAAGCAGCATAAATCAGATAGAGTGGCTATAGGGCAATACTATATAATATTTTCTCATCTTAATTATTATTTAACAAATTAAGATTTATTTTACTTATCTCAGTACAGCACTAGTTGTGCTTACCAAAGAGTGCTGTGCTAAGAGTTGTGTTTACTTCTCTTCTGTCTTGTCTTAGCTCAATTAAAAATTCAATAATGTGTATATTTGAAAATAATAATATTCTTACTTTACTTCCGAAGTAAAAGTAAAAATGTTTTAGCCGCCTTCAAACGTGAAGGAGGCTGTGTAATCAACAGTATATTTCTTTGGCGTGTATATTACGCGATATATTTATTTGATCAAAGTAACTTACCTGTAAGTGTTCTTCGATGAAAATTATATGAAGTTGACGCCTCCACTGTGTTTGTATACTATGTAGTCATTAATTGACTGACCGAATCACACGAGTTTTAACCTTCCGGGTGGAAAATAAGATTTTACTGGTATCCCAACCTATATGAGCTCCCACTGGCAACACTATACACATCATGTCATTGTTAATTTATATCTACTGGAATCAAGAAAAAATAAATAAAATGCAAGCAATCCATAAGGGTGGGTAATAATATACAGCAGTTAAGGGTTGTACAAAGAGCAGGCGTCAAGTTTCTAATATAATTTTGACTGAAGGACACTTACAGGTAAGTTACTTTGATCAAATAATTATATTCGTTGACGCCTCCCAGCTGTATTAAATACAATATTTTCCAACACCCTAAATTCAATATAATATTTGAGAGGACACGCTTGACTCACACTCTAATGAACTGGTGGCGCCCCACTATGATTTTTTTTTTAAATATAATATTTTAACCATTTGAAATAAAATAAGGTCAATTAATTTTGCTTACCTCTTTAGCTATGTTTAACTCTATTCTTTTTTCCTCTATGGTTGGGCTTGGTGTCTGCCACATATTACTTGATAATATCTCATCTGCTGGTATAGATCAACTGTTGGAGGCTATTGCATGCCTAAACTCTGATTTTTCATTCCGTAGAATTCTGACATTTCGTAAGTGTTGCTACTAAAAAAGTTCTCCACCGAAAAAGAGACAAATTTGAACCATTTGAGGGCAATAAATAATAAAATGCTACGTATTTTTTATGTTTCACCTACAAAAAGGTAAATCTAAATATTTACTTATACAAGTCACCTAATACAAAAATAACAAATATTTCAATATCACGAACAATATATCTAATTAACTTTAATTACTTAATATTTTATTCTTTAGCTGGCATCACTGTCTACTAATTCCAGGTTTAAAAAACCTTTTAAAAAAAAATGTTAGCTGTCACGTCGCGTCTGTCACATTGATTGATTTTCATTCGACTTCTTTGAATGCTCGAATGCGCATGTGTTCTCGGTGTTTGCTGCTATTTGTTGTTATTATCTTGTTATATTTGTTAAGTTTCTGTTATTCTGTTAAGTTTTTTCTTGTTGACCTTTCGTTTTGTGATCGTTTGTTGATTTTTATAAACGTTATGGAGCCACAACCTGGCCCTTCCCGGGAAGCAGCCCCATCTGACAGAGCACAAGGCTTAGACTTTCTTTCTCCCAGAAAGAAGCGTCCTCGTGGTGCTTTTACGCCCAACGAAAAGACCATAATTCTAAATATTTACAAATATAATATAGAAAATTGGCCGCAAACAACTGATTGGAGTGCAACGGAATGTGCTAAAAAGACTTCTGAGATGACTGGCGTGGGTCTGTCAAGTGTCTATAAAATTACCAAAGAATATAAAGACACAAAAAGAATTTCAAAAGCCGAAAAAAGAGTGGACCTCAACTATCTTTCATACAAAAATTTGACGAATTCACTTTCGCCGCAACTCGACGAAAGGTTCACGCGTTTTTCTACAGGAACGAGATTCCGACTATTGAAAAGGTAAAGTTATTGCTAATTCTTTAACACCTCGTTGCTGACATCCCCCATTGTTTTAAAACTATACTTTAACCTGTGTTGCCTGTCTACATTTTAACTGTAATGTAAATGCTTATTTCAGATTCACCAAGAGATAACTGGTGATCCAGACATGCCTGTTATGTCGAAATCAACATTAAGAAAAGTATTGAAGCATTTAAATTTTAAATACACAAGTCGCAAACGTCGAAGTGCGCTAACAGATCGCAAGGAGATAGTACTATGGCGTCAAAAATACTTGCACCAAATTAAACAATATAGAAGAGAAGGCAGGCTTATATATTACCAGGATGAAACGTGGGTAAACGAAGGCAAGTATTGAATTATGTGGTAATTAACTTTTTATAACCTATCTTTTCTTCAAAGTATTAGTCGGAAATCGAATTCTGTACTTATGTAATACTTAAATTAACTTTGTTAATAAATTTTTGTTACCAAAATGAATAAATAAATAAAGAAATCCATGTTTACAGGTAATATTTTTCAATTTATATGCATATATAACTGTCCTCATGTATAAGTGAAATATTAAATATATTTTTATTTTCAGGACATACCGTCAATAAAGTGTGGTGTGATACCAACATTCAATCTTCACGACAAGCTTTCCTCGATGGCTTGACAACAGGGCTTAAGGCACCAACAGGCAAAGGGGGGGCGACTTATAGTTAGCCATATAGGGAGCGAAGAAGGATTTTTGGAAGATGGTTTATTAGTTTTTGAGGCAAAAAAAGGCTTGGCAGATTACCACAAGGAGATGACTGGGGAAGTATTTGAGGAGTGGTTCACAAAAAATACTTCCAAAAATTAAAACCAAACTCGGTAGTAGTGTTGGATAATGCTCCCTATCATTCGAGGAAGGTCGAAAAAGTACCAACGAGTGCATGGAGAAAAGGCGATATCCAAGCGTGGTTGACTTCAAAAAATTTAAATTTTGAAGAAAAAATGCTAAAAGTTAATTTATTGGAAATTGTGGGTCAGGAGAAATACAAATATCAACAGTGTATTGTAGACGAGATGGCCACAGCACAAGGCATTACTGTGCTTAGACTGCCCCCATATCATTGTGAGCTCAACCCTATTGAATTGGTGTGGGCTCAAGTGAAGGGGCATGTCGCAAGACACAACAGAAGTTTTAAAATGGCGGAAGTTAAAAAACTATTACTGGAAAGTATAAGTAGTATTACTCCTGATAAATGGCAAGAATGTATCAGCCATACAATCAAAGAAGAAGATAAGATGTGCACTCTCGACGATTTCATTGACACAGTCGCAGACTCTTTAATAATTCATGTCAGCGATGATGACGATGATGAAGATAGTGATATAAGTATTAATGATGACTAAAGATTTTAATAAAAATATGTTATTTTTACTTGTGCATTTTTTACTGTTTGTAATGAAAAGGGACGTAATTATCACTCGCCGTAAAACCATGTAGAGTACCGCACTTAATAAAATGGATACATTTACTAACAAATAAAATGTATGTATAGACTCAGATGTTCAGACACGTATTGAAATTGAAAAATGTGCCCGGCCAAAAAGGTTTGTAATCTCTGACATGTCAAAAAATGATAGCTGTCAGAATTCTACGGAATGAAAAATCAGAGTTTAGTGAGTTGTTACTGATGGAGACAGGTTCAAATTGTTAAAAGGTTTCTGTATGTTTGTTTTAGGTTTACGAAGATCCTTTGATCTTTTCAAGACAATATTCAATACCAAATAAGAAGTCAATTTGGCTTACTTAAGAGCTTTCTTTAGTCATTAATTAGCTCTGATAGCAGTAATAGTGTTCTCAAAGAAGTCTCTAAATTGTATTAGCCACATAAGAGTATAATGCATTTATTTACAGCATCGTCATTTTCTTTAATAGCCACTTGATAAAACCTATACATACTATGTTAAAATTTGAAAGTACTGGGCTGATTTTTCACATAAAATTCTATTTCTGATTTAGCACTTGTTAAAAAATAATGGTTAACTTTTAAAAATTTGAAAACCAATTTTTCCTTTAATACAAGATTGAGTGATAATTTTTTGATGAAATAGGATCTGTATCTTCTTCATCATAGCTAATAATTTGTATACTCTTTTGTTTCAAAACTGATTAAAATCAGTTGAGAAAATAGCCTCGTGTACCCGCCAGTAATACTGCGACTATAATAGCCATTTGTAGTATAAAAAATATGAATATTCATGTGAAATAGAATCTAATGCCTCATGTATCCTCCCATGGTACCGCAAGGTAGATATATAATGTATAGAATTACACATGGATTTTATATTACGTTTTTATTACACTTTAATAGTGAATATGAACGTATGAATATTCACATAAAATAGAAGTCAATACCTTGTATAACTCTCGTGGTAGTGCAAAGCTAATACGTAATATACAAACTCTGCTTTGGTCTCATACATAGATTTTCTATTGTGTTTTTATTATGCTGTAAACAATGATATTATATACATTTTGGTTTTAAATATGAACGTATGAATATTCATATAAAATGAAATTCAATGCCTTGTGTACCCCTCGTGACACCGCAAGGCAGATACGTAATGTATATACTCACGTTCTGTCTCATACATAGATATAATACTGAATTTTTATTACAATGCAAGCAATTATATTATATATTATATTTTGGTAGTAAATTTGAATTTATGAATATTCATATAAAATAGAATTCAATTTCTAGTATACAGACATATTATACAGACATATTCATATACTCGTAAAATAGAATTCAATGTCTAGTATATAGTAGTGTACAGACTCTTGTTCTGTCTCATACATAGATTTTATACTGCGATTTGATTTTGCTGTTAGCAATGATATTATTTTCTATTTTTTCAATATCACTGACGTGTAAATGATAAGATTTTAACAAATTAATCAATTTAAACCCCTATATATATATATATATATATATATATATATATATATATATATTGATTTGACTGAAAAATTTTGTACTTACAGACGCTTGTTCTGTCTTATGTATAGATTTCACATTCACATTCACAAATAATAAAAAATGCCAAAATTACATACATTGAAATTGATAAAAACGTTTAAGGGTGTTTTAATAAGTTTTCACCTTTTGCTAATAATAAAATCCAGAATTTTCGCTTAAAAAAACAATTTTTCAACTTTTTAATTTAAAGATACGACTTGCTGATTCGGCAAGAAAAATTCACAATGACATGAGCTGTGTCGTGTTGCCAGTGGGAGCTCATGTAGGTTGGGATACCAGTATAAATCTTATTTTCCCCCGGAAGGTTAAAACTCATGTGATTGGGTCCATCAATAAACGAATACACAGTATACAAACACATTTTTTTCTTTATTTCAACTCCCGATGTTTTGGGGGCTTTATAGCATCCACATCAGCATCAACATAAAAAAGTATGTTAAAGTTTATTTATCACAGGACAGAATCTGGAGCACGTTACAATCATATTTTCTCTTCAAAATTTCGTCGCATGAAACCACATTAGTTGGTTTCATGCGATTTAGTACAGACAAATTTTTGTGTGCCTTTTTTTCTAATGTCATCACTAATGGAATCACAATACTTACGTTGCCTGGACTACTCAAAAATCCAGTAATCTGTGTATGCCTTTACTCATTAACATATTTGGCTACACAGCACTTGTGAAGTGCATTTTATACTAGTTACAGTGTGGAAAATCATTCAATGTGGCGTGTGTTGCATGTGAAAAATATGAAGACGATAATCGTATAATGTAATATTAATTAGTAAATAAAATAGCGTAATTTAAAGTGATACTTTATTATTATTCATTAAGTAAATTATACTTAAAAGAAATTGAAAATAAAATTATCTATTTTTTAATTACCATTTGAAACTCAAGTAAAGTCTCTCAGCTCCAAGCGGTTGAAACCGACGACGGCGCTATTCCGTTAAAATTTAAGCGGTCGAATCCGACCGCGCATACCCACAACACTTTAAACCATTAAAACTCATATTTAGAGACTACTTTTCTATAAAAAAGTTTGATATAATAGAATCAATATGAAATTTTCTATCCTCTAGTGCAATAGAAAGTCAAGTTAGTTATCTTATGAATAATTATTTATAATCTACGTTAATTTCGTACCCCATTTTCGCGTGAATCTTATTGTGTTGATTTGTGGGTTTTTCTAGTGTTTTATTATAAAATTGTGATGAAAATTTTTGTGGGAATGTAATTTATCTTTTTACGTAAATAATTTCGAGTAATATATATTGAAATAATAGTTATTTTCACGCTGCCGACATTCGCTTTGTATGTTTTGTTTTTGTTATCAAAATACGATAGTCTTTTGTAATGAAGTAAAACATGACTTTTTTATAGAGAATTTTGTATAGATTTTATAATGACAAACTTCTTCATAGAAAAGTAGTCTCTAAATATAACTTTTAATAATTTTAAGTGCTGCAGGTGGGTGCGGTTGCATGCGACCGCTCGGGATTTATCGGGTGCATGCGATTTTTATGGGGATCGAAGGGATAGATAAACATCGATCTAGGTAGCAATATCACTTCAAAGCTTCGTGAACGGCTTCTGACCTCTATGAAGACGTGAAAACACAGGCTCGTGTAACGGCTGGGTTACAGTATCTTAAACCTAGTTAGGACTTGTTTACAAAATTTAGGCGAGTACCTAGTAATTTTAATATAAACGTTTTTGGAAAATAAAAGTTTAGTTAAATAGATTATTAAATAATTTATTCGAGTCTATTTTTAGGCGATTAGTGCCCCCTAACACTATTCACTCAGTTTAGTACAGTGGTATTTCAAGCAAACGAGTCTGATCTTGTTGTTTTAGTTGGGTTTATATGTCTGACTCTAATATCGAAATAACTGCCTCATATTGAGCAGAGGGAGTTATTTCCATGTCATTAACGTTGCCGTTACCATAACAGCCTATTAAAGACCACTGCTGAACATAGGTCTCCCTCATGGAATGACTTATAGGGGTGAGATAATTGCCATAGTTGTCAGACTTGGCAAGCGGTGTGATGTCATTAAGATGTGTATAATCATTTTTAAAACTTTTATTTGTTTGTATGGGCTAATATTTGGAAAGGCTGAATCGATCATAATGAAAATTGAAAATCAGATAGACAGCTATGACAACGGTGATCTTGGCTCATCTAAGGTAACACTTCACATTATTCTACCTGGAATAAGGCTAATAAATATTGAAAATATTAATAATAAGTAATATTAAAATAAGAGACGGTTTCAAACTTTCTTAAATGGATATAACCTTTTTTATGCTTCAGATTAAACAATATTCTTTTATCATTAACATCAAGACCTGCTGCTGCTTCAGCATCCGCTATAGTCTTCAATTTTTCTTTTGGCAACCTTGACGAATGTTTTTTTTTAAATCCTGTGTAGGTACTGCAATCTCACCTGGGATAAGAAGTAGTAAAGCTCTAGGTTTTAAATCGCATTTATAAATGGTGAATTGTTAATTATAATATAATGTAGGTCTATTCATTTTGTTTCTGAATAATGGTCTCGTAAGTATATAAAGAAATAAACAACTGTGAACAAATAATAGTTACATGTGAGTGCAGTGGATTTAGAAGGATAAAGAAAATAAATAAGTTTTTCATTTTTCATGTTTTTCACAGTGTAATGGTGGTGTAAACTGTCTACTACCTCACATCGTTATCTGGGTGTAGTAAGATACAACAGAGGGAAAGAAACCAGGACATAGGCAGCAGAAGCATCCTTAAAACTACTAAGAATCTGAAAAACAATCTATTCTCTGGCTAACAGTGAGAGGTTTAATATATTTCCAATGTTACAAAAGTATATGGTAGACCTTAGACTAGTCATTAATGGAATTATCTTATCAATAATAAAGGAAGTTTCTTTGTCTATTACTTGTAAGTTTTCAGTTGATAAATCTCCAGTAAGATAATATATTATATCATTATACATGATCGTCCTCAGGAATTTTTATATTAGAGGTTGTAAGTTGGAAATCCTTTTAAATTATTACTTCTTTATATTAAAAGTAACAATATAGAAAATATTTCTATAGAAATTCCTTACAATTTTTATATGGCAAGTTTTATATGACAGATGTGAACAGCAGAGTCGGAAAGGGATGCCGTAGAAGACTTGCTCTTGGATCGTTACTCACACTTGCGTGTGGCTCCAACGATGATGTGTACAGCTGCCCATAGAACCTCTCAATCTCACTCAAAATCTCAGGTGTCCCGGAAACGATGCTGCCACACTCAGTCTTCAGCCTTGACAGTTGGCTCTTACGGGCAGACAGATCTCTGGAGTCTCTTCCATGCCATGCCAAAGACTTTGGAGCCCTGGTTCCGCTCTGCTAGTCGCTTCTTTAATACGAGCAGTATTAAAGTTGCGTAAGTCTCGCCGCATGCATTTGGAGATCTGTCTGTTCAGTTGCCTGTATGCTGTCAAATCTGTTGACGATTGCAGCCTCATCTCCCGTCTAACAGCCATGAGATTAAGAGTGTGATCGGAGAGATTTTGTGTTCTTCTGCGGCGGGTCTTGCAGAACTTAGCTCCGACCGTATGGACAGTTTCCACAAGCTTGTCAGTCACATCGTCCACTGCATTGCAATCTTGTAGGCACTGAAAGCGGTTGTGTAACTCGAGCTGATAGTTTTCGGGATTTTGGATTAGAGCACGAGGGGGACGGAGCGTTGACTTCATTAGACGAGACCTCTCCAACTTAACGTTTTGGTTCAGTATGCCTCTAACCATTCGGTGATCGCTGCCAGTTTTCACCCTCGCGATTACTGAGACATCACTGAACAGTTGGCGTCTGGTCGTCATAATGAAGTCAATCTCATTTTTTGTCGAACCGTCGGGGCTCGACCAGGTCCACTTCCTGTGGGGCCGCTTCTGGAAGAAAGAGTTCATCATAAAGAGTCCCTCTTTCTCCATAAAGTCGGCCAGCTGCTGGCCCCTTCGGTTCCGTTGCCCTACTCCAAATTTCCCCAACTTCAGCTCACCGTTTTCTCTTGTGCCTAGTTTTGCGTTGAAGTCTCCCATCAACACCGTGTAGTGGGTTTTGGAGGAATGCATGGCTTTGGAAATATCCTCATACATTTCCTCCACCTCCTCATCGGGATGTGCCGAGGTTGGTGCGTAAACCTGTATGACCTTCAGCGAATACCGTTTGGTAATTCTGAGTATCAGGTACGCGACCCTCGTCGACACACTCCCAATCTTTACAACGTTGTTGACGAGAGACTTGTGGACGATAAATCCGACACCTCCTTGGGACAGATGGTCGCCCTCCCGGTGATAGAACAAGTTGCCGGATTCGAGAATCACCGTGTCCTCCCCCTCTCTTCGGACCTCGGATAATCCTATAATACTCCAGCGCAACTTGTCTATCTCTTCTTCCAGCTCCAGGATCTTCTCGTCAGTTCTCAGTGTGCGTGCGTTAAATGTTGCCAGGTCGAGTCGTCTTTGGTGGCAACCGAACCTCCACTGGAGATTCTTAGCACCCCCTGCCCCGCCGTTACCATGGTCGCCACCGTAGCCAGGAATAGCGGGGCTGCCGGGGACTGGGGGCCGTCTATTTGTGTAATTGTTCATGGTTATATTGCCATAGTTGCCACGCTTGGCGAGCGGGTTGGCAACCGCAATTTTTTTTTGTCGTACAGTTGCTGTTATCAGGAAGATGCTGCTGCCCATCTCCTGCCTGTCTCCCTCTGTCGCCTCTTACGACACCCACGGGAAGATATGGGGTAGTGGATATTCTTAACTGCCACTACACGGCATAACATTTGTCTCTGATCATTTATTCATATTGTCAGCTGAGCTGGAAGTGCGGTTAGGACCTTTTGCCACTGTCAGCCTTCTTAACATCATAACGGTCTTTTGAGTGAACTTTGGTAACTCGATAAGGACCAAGGAACTTTGATCTTAGTTTTAAGTCGGAACCAAATTGTGTTCGCTTTATGGCAACTAGGTCACCTTCTTTACATTTCCAACTCTCTTTCCTTTATCTGTTGTAATATTTTTTGTTTTCCCCTTGGATAGCTAGGATTTGTTCTGTTGCTTTTTGGCGTAATTCTTCTCTGTTACTAGCATACTGTCTAGCTGTTTCTTCTTGAAGTAATTCCAAAATTTCGATGTCTTCTTTACACCTCACCTTAGTACCAATTAATAAGTTATAAGGTGTAGTATTAATACTCCTCTGAATGGTGCTATTCAACGCTCTTTGGATTCTACTAACATGTTTGTACCACCCCTTTCAATACAAAGCTTGATCAGCATAGGAATTATTATTCTGTGTACTCTATCCACCTGTCCATTTCCTCTAGGTTTACCTGTGGTGATAGTGATGTGCTGGATATTCTCTTCCTTGCAATACTCTTCTTCCTGGCTTGTAAATGCAGTCCTTCTATCTGTTATCAGTCTGATCGGATTTCCAAATGTTTGCTGATGTATTCTTAGTTTGTTCAGTGTCTCTGCACTCGACGTATTCCGAGTTGGAAACAACCACACAAACTTGGTGAAAGCATCAATCACTGTAAGAATATAATTATACTGCTTGCGCGTTTCAGTCAGTGGTCCAACATGGTCAACATGCAGGGTATCCAAGGGTAGGCATTCCTTTCTAATAGGGTTGAGAAATCCTTCCTGTTTACCCTCTTTCCTCGTAGCTAATAAACATGGTATGCAGGTAATCACAAATTCTTCTAACTTCTTGTCTATACCCTTTAAATAATAATCTCGATTTATTAGTTCCTTCATTGTCCTCTTTGAAAAATGTCCATTGCTATGGATTCTCATTATTATTTCTTTTTCTACTGTGCAGCTATTTCCAAAACCTGCTTCAATCGCTGCAATGCTTGTTCTTCATCTACTGCTGGAATTATAATAGTGTCTATAAATATCATCATTATTTTTTGGGCTAGCAGTTCCCGAAAGATCACGTTAACAAACCTCAGAAAATATATAGGACTGATCGAAAGCCCAAATGGTGCTCGCAGAAACTTAAACCACCCGTAATGGGTAACGATAGATGTGTAATGGATTGATTCCTTACTTATTTTTGATCTCCATTCATTCCATCTTTAAGTCGAGCACACTGAAAACCTTTGCTTCTGATAATCTGTCAATAAGGTCATCAATAATCGGCAAAGGATATTCGTCTTTCAAAATTTTCTTGTTGAGCTATCTATAATCAACACATACACGGGTAGTGCCATCCTTCTTCTTCACCAAAACTAGTGGACTAGCATATTCCGAAAAACTTACCCTGATTATTCCATCATTCAACCATTCTGTGATTTGTTTCTCCACAATATCTTGTTCCATGTGTGACAAGCGCCTAAGCCGCTGTGCTACTGGTATGTCATCCTTCAGCACAATCTTAAGTTCCAGGGGGGCCTCTTTAACCTGGACTGGATTGTAGTTATCCACACAACTGTAAACCTCCTGTTTAATTAATGGATTCCCGACATGCTCCACAAGAGTTTCTTTTTCACCTGTAAAGAAATTCACACTCGCTAACCACTCATTCTCATTCTTAAATATAGTCACACTTCCCTCACTCATTAACATCGTTACATCTTTCAAAAACTCGTGACCTATAATAAAAAACTGAAAATGAGTTTGATAACCTTTCACATTTAAATTTTAACTTTATGAATACACATTTGTGTATTGAAGCTGTGCAAGCTTGTTGCAGATGTACTAAAAAAAGTAAAACTAAAAAAGAACAGTTTGCGAAAGAAATTATAAAATATATGAATAGTTAAATAATATAATTTTAATTTAAGTACTGTAATATTGAAATTTCAAGTAAGTTTTATTTATATTTAAAACTCATTACACATAATATAAAAAATTTAATAAAGAAAAACTAAAACTAAACTTCAAATTGTCATAAAGTCCTACTCCACGTGGTATCGTGGCAAGAACGCTGTCTGCGTTTCCTCGCTGAATGGCTATATTTAGCCTTTGAGCGAGAAAAGAACCAGCCATCTTATCACCAGCAGCGACGACCAGTCGCGGATACAGTTCCTTTAGGAACTTCACTGCACGTAGACCCCACAGACCCATAGTCCTTACAGCAAATGGCACAAATATGTAGTCATGGCTGTGGCCCATGGTTATATATTGATAACATTTATCTTCAATTAGGAATCAAAATGCAGATTCGTTGTGAAGCCTGAGGGAATGAGATGAAATGCCTCGTTTCCATTAAAAAGGGCCTCCTGATCTCTACACTAACCATACGACACATAGCAACATTAAGCTGCTATTTTACGCTGGTATTCTGTGAGAGCGTGGTATTCTGTATTTGCGCCATTTACTTAATTTAGCTACCTCTGATGCTGCCCCAACTCTAAAAGAGGTACCCTTAAGATGAAAGGACGTCAAAGTGTCAGCATCTCATACTAGGGCTTTACGTCTCTCCTAAGGGACCAAAGTCATACTGTCGGGTCTCTTGTCATCGTCTCTGAATATCCCGCAAGGCTCTCAAACCGAAAGAACAATAATGGAGATGAGAGCCCTTCGGATGTCTTCGTTCAAAGAACCGTGACGGGAAAACCTACCTGCACTTTTCTTACATGAAAGTCCAAGGAGACTCATCGACGCTACTACCACAGGGGCATTGGTGAGGTTCTCTACTATGATATGCTTTTGCATCCTGTAGACCTTCTATTATAATACTTTTGTGTCTATTTAATTAACATAGACCTTATTATCGTATGTCTTTAATATATGAGACTTCAACACACAACTCTAGTATTGTAAAGCTAATTCATCATAGAGACCTATAATAATGGTTAACTATAATATGGATGCTTGGCGGTCCACCACTGTACGTTTCAAAAGGAGTTTTCTTCCGCGTACAACCTCTCTGTGGAATAGTCTACCACCGTTGATTTTTCTGGAACGATACGACCTAGGGACCTTCAAGAAATGAGCTTACACCTTTCTAAAGGGCCGGCAACGCACCTGCAACTTCCCTGGTGTTGCGGTTGATCATGGGCGGCGGTAGTCATTTAACATCAGGTGAGCCGCATGCTCGTTTGCTGCCTCTTCTATAAAAGAAATAATAGACCTTACTATCATAAGTCCCTAATATAGGACTATACATTGAGCAACAGTACTACAAGTAGTCGGTCAATCGATCACCCCATATATATGTACAACCTAGGGTATGTGTCTCCAGCAGCTCTCCCACATAAGCCATCTATTTACAAACACCCTCCATTACTTAAGAATTATCTTATACGTGAACACGCTCAATTATCTAAGGAATTTTCTTATACGCAAACACCCTCCATGACTTAAGAAATTTTCTTATACACGAACACGCTCAATTACTAAGACAATTTGCTTTTACACTCAAACTCCCTCCATGACTGGCAATTTTTAAACAATTTTTCAATTATTTTATAAATGTTATTTTTTACTTTTATAGTATTTTTGACTTAAATTTCTATAACTTATCACATTTTTAATATTTTATTAAAGTTTTATTGATTTTGAGAGACAATATTAAGCCGTTAATTTACTATAATACTTAACGTCTGAAATGTATTGATTTTAATTTAATGCTTATTAACGTATTTTTATTGTTTAATATATTTTTCTTAGATAATTTTGACGGCTTTATATAGGAATTATAGGAATTAATTATTAATTATTTATAATAATAATGGGCCATCACATTATGCAGAAGAAACAGCGTTGGTGATAACACGCAGCCTTGTGGAACGCTTTAATAGCAGCATTAATAGGCTTGTTATCGGATGATGCATCGTCTACAATGACGTTAATGCTCCAATCTGCAACAAAGCTAGTAATTCAATTGCACAATTTCTCGAGAAGCCCATAAGAAGGGAGCTTCGAAAGAATCACTTTGTGCCAAACCCGTTAGAAGGCCTTCGCATTGTCCAAACTAACGGCCAATTCCTCCCACTTGGATCCTACTGCCTCCGCCCATCGTCATCGTAAGTCAAGTAGACCAGAAGATCACCAGCTAATCTACCCCGACGAAAACCATATTGGTGGTCACTAATCAGCTTTTGATCGTCAAGGTACCTCATGAGCTGGCAGTTTGTAATATATTCCATTATTTTGGAGAACAAGGTGATAACGATAGGCCTGTAGTTTGACGATCTGAGCGGTCGCCTTTTTTAGGTATCGGGTGGATGAAAACTATCTTCCATGAATTTTAGACTAGGCCTAGGAAGTAGGGGTAACAGAAAAGATGCGTTTTAGAACCGGCACCAACTCTGGAGCACTCGTTCTCATTCAAAAATTGGGTATACTGTCAGGCCCACTCGACTCGTGAATGTCCAAGGATGTGCTTTGCGAACAGTGTGAAACGAACATCCAGCTTGGAGCACTCACATCGTGGGATGGAGAACAGAAAGGAAGAGGAGGCGCAGTTTTTTTTACACTACATTTTTCAGCTTTGATAGGTACTCTTTCTGGCAGACAGATCTGTGGCAACGACTTTGGAGCCCTCGTTTCGTCGATCGCTTCTTAAATACGAGCAGTGTTATAGTTGCGTACGTCTCGCCGCATGCATTTGGAGATTTGTCTGTTCAGTTTCCTATATGCTGTCAAATTTTTTGAAGACTGCAGCTTCATTTTCCATCTAGCAGCCATGAGATTAAGAGTTTGATCAAAGAGTTTATGTATTCTTCTGCGGAAGGTATTGCAAAACTTAGTTCCGACCGCATGGACAGAATCCACGATATCATTTCAGTCTTCTAAGCACTGAAAACGGATTTTTAACTCGAGCTCAAAAGTTTCTTGTCTTTATATTAGAGCAGGAAGAGGACAGTGCATTTATTTCATCAAATGAGACCTCTCCAACTTAAGGTTTAGTTTCAGTGCGCCACTAACCATTAGGTGATCGACGCCAGTTTTCACCTAGTCGTCATAAATCACTGAACAATTGTCATCTAGTCGTCACAATGAAGACAATTACATTTTTGTCGCACCTTTGGGGCTCGACCAGACTCACTTTCTGTGGGGCCGCTTCTGGAAGAACGAGTTCATCATAAATAGTCCCAATTTCTCCATGAAGTCGACCAGCTGCTGGCCCCTTGGGTTCCGACGCCTTATTCCATATTCCCCTACCTTCAGCTCAACGTTCTTTCTTGTGTCTAGTTTTGCGTTTAAGTCTCTGGTTTTGGCTTTTGTAGCATGCATGGCTCTAGAAATATCCTCATACATTTCCTTCACTTCCTCATCTGGATGTGCCGAGGTTGGTGCGTAGACCTTTATGACCTTTAGCAAAAACCGTTTGGTAATTCTGAGTATAAGGTACGCAACCCTCGTCGACACATTCCCAATCTTTACAAAATTGTTAACGAGAGTCTTGTGGACGATAAATCCGACACCTGCTTGGGACAGATGGTGGCACTCTCAGTGATGGAACAAGTTGCCGGATTCGAGAATCACCGTGTCTTACCCCTCTCTTGGGACCTCAAATAATACTATAAATTTCCAATGCAAACTGCGTTTCTATCTCTTCTTTCAGCTCCAGGATGTTCTTGTCAGTCCTCAGTGTAGGTGCGTTGTATATTGCCAGGTCGAGTAGTCTTAGGTGCCAACTGAACCTCCACCGGAAATTCTTAGCACCCCTTGCCCCGTCGTTACCATGGTCGCCACCTTAGCCAGGAATAGAGGGGCCACCGGGTACTGGGGGCCGTTTACTTGCATATTTGCTATAGTTGCTACACTTAGCGGGCGGGTTGATAACCGCAGTTTTTTGTTGCACAATTGATGTTATCACACGACACCTACGGGGAGTATACGGTATATATAAGGTATATATAAATATTATTTTATTAATTTATAACACTTCACAAAATTTATACTCCGATCACACTATAATCTCATAACTGTGTGTAACCTTTAAGTTTTAATAGCATGCAGGCAACCGAACAGACATGCATCTACATTCGGTAAGCTTTACGCAACTTAAATACAGCTCGTATTGAAGTACGATCAGGTGGAACCAGAATTACAAATCGAAAGGCTGTGCCCGAGATCTGTCTGCAGAAAAGAGAGAGAGAGAGAAAAGACAACTCATCTGCATTTTGATTTATAATCAAGGATAAATGTGGATGTTTATGGGCCACATCAACCACTTACCATCAGGTGGACTGTGTGCTCGTTTGTCACCCTATCCTATAAAAAAGTGAATCCAAGAAGGAAATGAAGTTGGAGAGAGATTGGGTCTAAATACAAAATCTAGTCTATGGATGGCATAATCAGAGAAAAATACCCAGGTACTATGATAATAAAACCGCTTGTCTAACGTAGTCCTTACAACAAAACAATTCACTTTGTAAGAAATAGAGACTCTTACAACAAAATAAAAAGACTATTTAAATTAAAAAATGCTTGAAACTCGTACCCAGTACAATTTTTTCTTTTATATAACTCTTACAAGAGCGAATCTCAAAAACATCACTAAGTTTTGTAACTGCCAAAGTTTGGGTCGAAGTTCTAAATTTTTTTCGCTAATAATTTCATCGTAAATGAGAAATTGCTCATTGAAAACACAAAAGAAGCTAAAAGTAGGCATTTTCAAGATTACGGTGTTGGCTAACAATAGTAATAACTTTTGAACTTTTAGGAAAAGTCGATATTAAATTTGTTTCTCAATTTACTTACTTATATTCCTACTAATTTAAATTTTTTTGGAAATTAAGTGGAATAGAAAAAAAATTGGGCGCATCTGCACTCGACGCGCAAGCTTCATTGTTTTGCCTAAAACTCGAACAAAGTACGGCCAGACCACAATTACATGCGAAAGTTCGCGCCTTTTTAATAAGATACCCTCGGAAATAAAAAATGTAGACTCGTTCAATGTATTCAAAAAGCGACTAGCAAATCATATAACCACAAACATATCTATCTGAGTGCGTTGGACTGGTTTGTTCCTGGTCTTAGTATTGTGGTGCTAAGGTGTAGTAAGGTGATACTAGAATTTAACTTTTCTTTTATTTGTAAAGATTTTTCCCGTCAACAGCTGATTTTGATGTTATTTATTTTTCAACAACATAGGTACGACAATGAATTTTGTTATTTAGACTTACTTTTATTTATGTTCTCATGTAAGTGGCGTATAAAATGTCTTTATGAGAATAAATGTCTTTAAACATAACATTAAAGAAAAATTGTACATACAAAAAGGGTTATTATAATATAAATGAATATATAAATGAAAATAACCCCTGGGAATGAGATGATCGCCACCTTGCTGGTTCTATAAAAATTCATACAAAAATTGTACAAAATAAATTTATTTTAAATTGAAGTATGTTTCAAAAAAGTACCGCTTGGTTTCTTGCTGGTACTCCCTATGACAGAGACTTTTGCGAACTAGTTCTAGATAAAAAAAAATCTTTCAATAATCATTATACAGTAATCTACACATATTGAATAAAAACCATTCATTTCATTTCATTTCAGAACAGATACGCTCACGAATATACGCGCGGATAAAGAAGTTCCTACGGTATAATAATGGACACATCAGAGTATAATTTTAAAGTACAACAACTTTAAACGGACGAAAGTACATATAATAAGGTCAGAACTGACCTTACAACTCACACGCTTAAAACATCTAGCGATTTAATAAAGATATACTCCGAAAAATCAAATCTCGAAGTGAATTCGCTAATACCATCGTGTACCAAACCACCAAGGTTGTATGGGTATACCGAAGATACACAAAATAAACGCTCCACTACGTCCCATAGTGAGCCAGATTGATTCGCCGGCTTATAATCTGGCACAACACTTGGCATAAATAATGTCACCACTGAGAGGACATACCAGAGCACACACAAAGGATTCATACCAATTTGTTAGAGAAATAAAAGACCTACGTCTCGCTGAAAATGAAACTATGGTCAGTTTTGATGTTCAGTCACTATACCCATGCCTACCAATTGAAGACTGCATCTCAATTGTAACTAGGAAGCTAAAAGATAACAACATGCCTGCAGCATATGCAGTATTACTCAAACACTGCCTCACATCTGGCTATCTATTGTGGAAGGAAGTTGCAAGCAAGTTGATGGCGTGACGATGGGCTCATCTGTATCTTCCATAGTCGCCGACATATTTTTCCGGAGATTTTTCCGGACCGATGTGACTTAGAGACGTTCGAGAAAAGAGCCTACCCCTTTTTAAAAGGCCGGTAACGCATCTGCAATTCCCCTGGTGTTGCAGTTGCTCATAGGCGACGTTATTCACTTACCATCAGGTGAGTCGTATGCTCGTTTGCCCCTCTCCTATAAAAAAAACTAAATTTTTTGGCTTCTTAAAACTTAAATATGCGCAGAATATTTTTTATGACAAAGATGATGGGAAATCATTCCGTTTGAGTAATCACACTTTACATAAAGAAAATACAAACCTGCGGACCTGCAGACCTTCAACAAAATAGCTTACTCCTTCCTAAAGGGCCGGCAACGCACCTGCAATTCCTCTGGTGTTGCGGATGTTCATGGACGACGGTAGTCACTTAACATCAGGTGAACTGTATGCTTATTTTCCCCCTCTTCTATAAAAAAAATATCTATATCGGGTAAGTACTTCAAAGGCGTGTGATTTAAAAAATGTGCCGGAATTAAAGCTAGTCGCTCCAAAAGGTTACTTGGAGACATATGGCATAAAGGACGGCTATTACATAACGCACTCGATCTGTGCGAGTACAGTGCTTAATTTTTCAAAAGATAAAATTTGAACTCTGATCACGCAATACAAACGACTTTTTGGACTTTTAATATTGGTCTCGCAATTTCCACCAAAATGATTTGTGGCGGGGAAGTTAAGCGACCACTCGATGCGGTTTTAAATTAAAACATGTGCGAACTCCGAATTATAATATTAAGAAGTTAAAAACTCGTGTAACTCCAATAAAATACGTTTTAGTCCGACATAGTTCGTACCTATATCTGAACATACTCTGCCTATGAGGCTACAGTGAGAAAGAAATCTTTTAAATGCACCCATGAAGCTGGCCGTGATTAGAACACCGGCGAGCTCCATGTTTACAACGCGAGTAGTTAAACACACGACAGTACCAACATACGCCTTCGTCAGTCTTACAAGCAAGCATAACCTTCCAGTGAAATCTAAACCAGTGTGCATAAGGGGCTTTGCAGATTGTGTTACACGATCTATGGTCCGCCATTTCTGGGAATGAAGGCCTAGGACAAATTCCAAAACAAGACATACATCTATGCTCCCGATTGCGAATTTAGTTGCGAGCACAAACAATCCAGTAGTTTTGCCGCAAAACAGACATGAACAATTCAGTCATCCGCTAAAGGCAAATTGTTGAAATTGGTCATTGCGGAGGCGTCAACAGAAACAGTTGGCAGACACTCGGTCGCTTTATCTGCGACTAATGAATTCATATTAAAATAATTATCACTGCGATCAAAATGCGAATACATTTTTTAATTTATTGAAACTTGAACAGTTTTTTTGAAGTCTCCTATCCCTTCACTATGAGATATGATGGCGTCCTATTTGTCAATAATCCTAAACGTTGACAACATCGATGCGTTTTAAAATTACTCTGCGACGCACTGTCTTACCTTAACACAAACAATTGATACACAAGTTGTTAAGCCTTTAATATTTTATAGTACACGCTCGACTGTGGCCGGCTTCATTCTTTCACTGTGACGTAGGCGCGGGACCCGAAGCTTGTTGTCACGCAAAACTTGCTTGACATGGTGGAGCTCGGCAGCCAGGTGTTTACTGTCACAGATCACTCGTGCTCTCTGAAACAAAAATTTACCCACGGTAGCTAAATGTGAAGGATGGTGGTGAGAATCACCGTTTAAGTATCTATCTGTATGGGTCTTTTTTCTATACACAGTATGGCTCAAGGTGTTATCAGGATTCCGAATTACTAACACATCTAGAAAAGCTAAGGAATTGTTTGCCTCTAACTCCATTGTGAACTGAATTTTAGAATTTAAGAGTTAAGATGTTCTAAAAATGCAGTTACTTTATCTAAAGGTAGAATTGTGAAAGTTTCGTCTACGTACCGCTTGTATAATCTTGGATTTGTGTTAGAAGTAAGCAGGGCTTTCTCCTCAAAGTCTTCCATGAATATGTCGGCGACAATGGGAGATACAGGTGAACCCATCGCCACACCATCTACTTGCTTGTAGAACTCCTCCTTCCACAATAGGTAGCCAGATGTAAGGAAGCATCTGAGTAATACTGCATATTCTAAGGGCATGTTGTTTTCTTCCAGCCATCTAGTTACAATTGAGATGCAGTCTTCAACAGGTAAGCATGTAAACAATGACTTTACATCAAAACTGACCATAGTTTCATTGTCTGCCAGATGTAGGTCTTTAACAACTTCGCTGCCAGCTCCGCGAATTAGCGGAGGGCGGGGTGAGCACGGAGTGCCGGCCCCGCTAATATGCGGAGTAGCGCCGCTTGGATACTACGAATTAGTACGCGCCCGGCACTGCTACACTTACCAAATGTATTAGAATTTAAGCAAACTACTATATTCTTTGTGTTTAAATACCATAGATAATTTTAAATAAACTATAATACATAAAAGAAACTACTCAGCAAAATTGCGGACTTGGGTTAAAATGTCAATCTTAGTGCCAGGTCCGCAAATTCTCGGATTTTTTTTTATTTAGCATTTTCTTACCAAAACCTTCTAAAAATAGTTAAATATTTCCAAAATAACAATATTGAAACGTCCTTCATGCATATTTTACAAAAAAAAAACAACGGATTTTCCCATGACGTCACCATATTCCAGTTGGCAGCGAAGCTGTTAATCTCGCTGACAAAATGGTAGGAATCCTTTATGTGTGCTGTATGTCCCCTGAGCGGTGAGAGTATTTTCGCTAAGTGTTGAGCCAATATGTAAGTTGGTGCATCGATTTTGCTCACTATGGGACGTAACGGAGAATTGGGCTTGTGTATTTTTGGTAACCCATACAATTTTGGTGATTTGGCGCACGTAGGTATTATCCATTTTACGTCCAGATTTAATTTTTCGGAGTGTTTCTTTATGAGGTCACTAGTTGTTTTTAGTGTGCTATTTGTTGGGTCGTTTTTAACCTTTTTATAAGTACTTACATTCGACAAAAGTTCTTGTATTTTAGAATCATAATCTGACGTAACCATGACTAACGTGGCGTTTCCCTTATCTACGCGGAGAATCGTAAGTTCTGGTTTATTGCGTAAGATCTTTAACGCTATAAATTCCTCTTTGGGAAGATTCGGTTTAGGCACTGAACATCGACGTAACATAGACGAAATATCTTGACGTATCGCCTCCAAATCTTCTTTCTGCATATTGTTTTTAAATAAACA
Source organism: Parnassius apollo (assembly GCA_907164705.1). NCBI lineage: Eukaryota > Metazoa > Arthropoda > Insecta > Lepidoptera > Papilionidae > Parnassius > Parnassius apollo. Next base: position 16,509,458 of record CAJQZP010000693.1, read on the forward strand.
GTCATCGACACGACAGATAATTTCTTCGTACGGTAATTTGCGTGGTGTAATAGCAAAATTGAGGCCTTTGGATAAAACTCTAATTATTACATCATCCATAAATCCATAAATTTTAATCTATGGTAACCGCGGTTAACTATGACATCTGGACGTTGAATATCTCAGTCCCCCCCGTGACTATGGGTGCTGTAAAGCTCTCGAAACGTCGGTTATTTAAAAAGTTAAATATACGCGATAAATTCCGTAAAAACTAGTATTATTTCAATGTGTAGTGTTCGCGTAAATATAAGAAATCATTATGTTAATAAGAAGTTGAAAGTTGCTCAAAGACATGTATATACCCACTTTTACCGGGATTTTCGTAAGTGCGGGGACGGCAAAGATGACTAAACTTACCGTTCACCTATTATTCCGCCTTATAGCGGTTTTAATAAGTTTTGTTACTAAAATTCATAACTGTTTTTATAACGATGTTACAAGAGTACTTAGTATTTTTTATTTTGTTCTGCTTTTACTGAACGTATTCCCCTTTTCAACCTAAACATTAAAAATCCCGCCTTGCCCAACAGTACAAAAAATGAAAATCAGGCAACGCCAAGTTTCATGCACTCTATAAAGTTAAGACTACATCACTCGTGTAATGACTTATATTTATAAATTCCTACGACTCAAGCTTATTTATTTATAATGAGCTAAATTATTTTATTAGTGATTGCCTTGTATTTTTTGTGGTGTACTAAATAATACATCAATATTTTCACTCATAAATATATGCTGTGTTTACATACAAAAATGTGTATTGCGTTTATAAAATTTTTAAGTCACTTGTGTGAGAGAGGAATTGATATGAGAGAAATGCGGAAAGTAACAAAAAGTAGTTTTGAGATAATCGATAGATAATGTAAAAATATGAAGTTATTAATATTTTTGGAAATGATTAAAATAGGAAAACTGAAAAATACATAACATGTAATGTTATTTTTTTAAAACTGAAGTGATAAATGAACTTTCAGTTCACCTGATAAAAGTTATGGTAAGTGGCTATTGAAACTTCACAAAAAGAAGAACACAGGTCCGTTGTCAGCTATGTAGAATAAGATGTGATATTATCTAAATGGATCGTCCAGATCACAGCAATGAATGCAGGTTTTGCGGCAAAAATAGGCAAGAAAGTGGTACCTGCATAGACGGACTCTCAGGCCAATTAAGAGTACCCCAAGGAAATTTCTACAAAAATAATGAATGCGCCTTACTATGGCTTAATCTTATATCATTAACATTTCTAGAAACCCTTCTGACCAAGTTAATAAAATAATATATTTATAAATTCACTTACTTCTTCGACTGTTTTTCACTTTAAATATGAAATAATTCGTACAATGTTACTGATATTGAAGCTCACGAATTTCGAGAAGACACAAAGATCTAAGGAGGTTGCATAAGACTGTGTGTTTCATAAAGTAAGAGCGAAATTACAAGACTTTATGCTGGTAGCGAGACTTCTCATCTTAATCCTCAGGGTTAACTATGCATCAAGATTTAAACTAAGAATAGAATGAAATGTCTATAGAAGGCAGCATCTTTTACATTCAGGTGATCTGTTTACTTCTTTGAATGAAATTATGGAGGCATCGAAACAAAATTACTGCTTGGTTCCGTAGTAAACGATTCCACTTTGGAACTATTATCCATAAAATTAGTATGCAGGCACATAATCGCCGGTTTTCATTCACAAAGTTTTAGTAGTTTCGATTAGACTTTGGCAGTAAGTGAGGTTGTGAGGTAACTATTCATTTAGAATGTATGTGATCTTAAATGGTATACAAAGTAGCTTGAAAATTGATGATCTTGTTCAAACGATTCTTGCCTTTCACAAAAATATTACTTTTAGTTGATCTTGTCATATTGGAAAGACTTCTAGGTCTCCAAAAGACAAATTTATTTTATACATAATATAATATTATAATGAAATAAAACCCAAAATCGTAAACGGAAAACAGGGCTATGGTAGTAAATCCTCTACTCCTGGTACTGGGATCACTCAAACATTTGCCAATCATGCCTGGTAAATTCATTATTATCGTCATCATTAAACCCCATCTCAAGTCCCATACTGTCCATTCACTGCTGATGGTGTTGAGCTATTTGTTTCCATCGACTTCCTACATGTGCTATGCCAGCCTATTAATAAGAAGAAGCTCGTATTTTTAAGGGCCTTAATTCGTATCGGTGGGGTAATCAATATATATTTTCCACTTTTTCATTAATTTTGATTTGTTCAAATTAAAATAAAATCAAACTTTATTTGTACTGAAAACCTTCTCTAAAACTCTAAAAATATTTTGACTACTCCGTACCCCTGACAATGAATTATTTCCAATTCTGATTTCTATTGTTTTATATTAATTTAGTTACAGCGATATTATAAAATTTTAACGCATCTAAAGGTACAATTTTCATACATGTCGATGTAATTTGCCAATAGTCGGGACGACTCTCAACAGCGTGAATATATATTTCTCGAAATTATCTACGTAAAAATATGAAAGTTTTTGTGTGAATATAATTTATCTTTTTACGTAGATAATATCGAGTAATATAATATATTGAAATAATTCTGATTTTCACGCTGCAGACATTCGCTTGGTATGTTTTGTTTTGGTTATCAAAATACAACAGTTTTTTTGTAATGAAGTAAAACCTGACTTTTATGTAGAGATTTTTTGTATAGATTTTATAATGCCAAACTTCTTCATTTCTTAGAAGTAGTCAGCAAATATAAGTTTTAATGGTAAAGCTGTGGGTGGGTGCGGACTGAGGGGTTAATCTTCTATGTTGTGTGACCTTGGCAAGGAATATATATATATATATATATATATATATATATATATATATATATATATATATATATATATTCCGATTAAGCAAGTGATCATAATGTCAAAAAGAGGGCATAATGATACTCGAACTTTAAATAGTTAGACTCGTGCATTGGTGGTAAAATTACAAGAATATTTCGAACATGAGTAATAAAATGGTGACTCATGTCCAAAATATTCATCCTTTTATCAGTGATACAAGTGCGGGATCGTGTTGGTGGAGCACCCGAAAAGGGCAAACGCACAGTTGCCAAGATCGTCAACGAAAGTACGGGACAACGGGTATGAAACAAGAGGGACAGTTAAAAATTTTGTGTAACCGACTTCATTATAAATAAAATAACATCATCATTGTAGTTGAAGTCAAATAAATACGCATTATTGAGGATAACTATAAAATTACAGGTCAGATCTTAACAAAATTTATATATGACCACACAAAAAGCACCGGGTTTCAAACAAAAATAGAATCGTCTAAATCGTTCATCCGAAAAAAAACATATGGATAACTACTTTGTAAACACATAAAAATACAGTGGAATTGAGTACCTCCTGCTTTTAAACAAACCAAACCAGTAACAGGTATCGACAAATTCTACACAGATGCTGAAACAATGGCTCCGGCTATTTTACAAGGGGCGAAAGTCCTACCGCGGCAATTCATTATAAATAAAATAACATCATCAATGTAGTTGAAGTCAAATAAATACGCATTATTAAGGATAACTATAAAATTCCAGGTCAGATCTTAACAAAATTTATATATGACCACACAAAAAGCACCGGGTTTCAAACAAAAATAGAATCATCTAAATCGGTTCATCCGAAAAAAACATATGGATAACTACTTTGTAAACACATAAAAATACAGTGGAATTGAGTACCTCCTGCTTTTAGAAAAAAACAAACCAGTAACAGGTATCGACAAATTCTACACAGATGCTGAAACAATGGCTCCGGCTATTTTACAAGGGGCGAAAGTCCTACCGCGGCAAAGTTGCAAGAAAGTATAGTAGCTCAGATATTGACAGACGACGCTATAGCATCTTGTTCGATGGTGACCGTGGAAAAAGTTTGACGCCTCATAATTTACCGTTGTTTTTTTTTTATTAGCCTCCTAATCAATGGGTACAAGGGAATACCTTGATGAAATAAATGTAGGAAAATTCAAAGAGTGGTATAACCCCTTTACGAAATATTCCTGGGAATAAACAACGATATATGATTATGTACAAATCGATAAAGCGCCAACCTAAGCGAATAAGAAAAAAGATTTTGTAGCATGGCTGAAACTCAAAGGAATGGAAGCAGACATGACATTATTGAAAGCAGAGCTAATTTAATTAGTTAAGCGAAGTAAACCACGTAAATCTTTGTATGTTGTTGATAAAATAGGAGAAAAGCATTGGTATACATTTAGGACTACTAATATCTCAGCTAATGTAATTCTATTGAATTTATTTGGGCCCAAATCAAAGGCTATTTTGTTTATGGAACATTCTAAATGCAAATATATTAACTTTACTTAAACATGTACGAGATGTAAATATCTTATGCTTTTACAGACTATGCAGCACGACACAACACCAAACCACCTTTCACGGTAAAGAAGATGAAAGGTTTGCTGAAGAAAGCATGTGTTCGTGTCAAAAAGGATGATTTAGCAAAAGTGATGGAGAAAACAAATAAATTATTATTAATGACTCCGAGAAAGACAGTCATTTTGACTACATTATTAAAAAATCAAATAATAGTTAATCCACACACTGACAGCTCAACTAGTTCAACACAAAATAAAGTTGGAGTGCTGAAGTGCGGTGCGATAGAAACAAGGTCTAGCTCTTAGATAGTTTCACAGGCGCTTAATTAGTTATAACCTTTAAAACTACTTGTGGAGCTTGTTCTATATCTTTTCATTAGATTTTCCTTAAGATAATTTCATAGTCATGATAGCAACCGCAATTTTTTTGTTATATTATGATTAATTAGTTATTATCTGGAAGATATTTATTTTCTCTTTTGCTTTTTACGACACCAATGGAACGATATGGTATCGTTATCCCACAATAAGTTAATATTGATAACTTATTAAGAGTATAAATAATAGTTGCAGATGCGTGTGATATGCTTTTGCATATTTTAATATTTTTTTTACTTAATAAATATTTCACTTAACATTGTTTCTTTCTTCATCGCCACAATATTTATACCAATAAATGAAAGTTTGGTTTTAGTAAAAGTTCAACATATTTATCAAGGTTTTTATTTAACTTATATTGACACTGCATATTTTGATATAAAATATTTCAATGAATTATTTATTGTTATTTTATACCTATCTTAAAATATCCTTAGATTTTGTTCATGTGTTTATTCAACTTATTGTGTAGTTAATGTGTTTAGTTAGCAATTAAACAACAGCAAACTAAATATTTAATCAATTTAAAAAGAATCAATTCAGTAATCCTTAACTCATCTATTTCCATAATGAAGAATACCAACATAAACCTTTTGTCATACAAAGCTCTGGAAATTGAAGTTCGTGACTGAGATGAATCGTTTAATTCTAACCACGTGACACGTACGATTGCAAAGCCGCATAACAAGTTACGTATCAACATTACTATAGTTTCAGGTCAAAACAATATACTTACCTCTACGTAAACAGTCTAATAGATTACGATAATTATTTTGTAGCTACAATTTTACGCATATGTTTTTAACAAGTGTATAATAATATCACCTGTAACAGTACTACAGAATTTTATGCTAAAACAGATCAATAAATACACAATCCTTTTTTGTAATCCTTGCTATTTATTTTTCTTATTTGGCATATGGAGTAAAGGGGCTACACGCAACACTCTGCTTCGCCGCCTGAGGCCTTTCTCTAATAATCAATCTTATATGCATGCTAAATGACGGAGAAGACTCTGATAACTAGTTGAGTCTAAGAGAAAAATGTATACAATAAAGCGGAAAAAAAATACAAAATATTGTCAGTGCGAGTTTATTGGCTCTGAAAAGACCAACCAAGTATGGGAATTTTTTTCAAGAATTAAATATTTCCATACAGATTCTTGTCAATCACTAATTGCAATATGTATAAAAAGGGTTGATTTAAAAGAAATCCAATTTCTTTGAAAAGATTAGGCTATTGGTAACCTCTATGCGTACGTATTTAATTCTACAAAAGTTCTATATATGATTTAAGAATCGAATCATCTCCGTACAAAGTTTACTTAAACTTCCATGTGACTATACTAGTTAAAGCCATTACAAACAAAGCCCGATGCGATCCCCTGATCCGATCTGCCTATACGATCGGAAAGCATGCGTTCTTTATAAGGCCCGCCAAATACTACATATGGAATCCGAGAAACGAACGAGTCAGCCACACAGATACGGTATCCCATTTTGCCCACAATATTTCGAACGGAAAACTAGCGCAGGTGACGTGGTGGTGTGACGGCTCATTGATTTTATATTGACTTGCTGCGTTTGAAATACCAAATCAGAATTCTGAAGCGAAATCCAGAAATGGAACTCCGTATATATGTGGCCAGCCTAAGCTATGACCTTTTATATATGCCCCCCACTGCGTGCATTAGATCGCATTGAAAGGCATACATTGGAGTGCACGACAGTTAATTGGTGATCTATCTCCGATAGTAGAAAAGGCATCCAATAGTAGAAAATGGCGAAAAATATTGCGACTGAAGCTTTTATCATCGTCTGGTTAAATTATATATTCTGTAACGTATACGAAATACCACTTTGATTTTAATTTGCATTCAGCAAAAAAATAATAGAATTATTCTTCTTCTCTTTGCTTTTCATTTGAAGTTGTTGAGATGAGTTTATCCAACATCTGAATGGATGATTTGACGTAATCTGTATCAAACTGATATTGCATTCAGTGTAAACTCGACCAATCCGACTTATTGATACTTGACGGTAAAGTACCGATGCAGCACTGATCGGGCGTTGTGGAAATATGTTCTTAATAAGTTTTTGGGACTTCTGCCTAAGAGCTCATCTTGGTAGGTATGTCTATTATCGCTATTATAACTAGTCTGGCCATAAATACTATTACATAAGAACTTTTCTCTTTTTAAAATTTTTAATTATTTTGAAATTGGAACGCGTTCATTATTTTTAAAAGTTCTTTTGATTTCACGCCATTTCACATATTTTTTCGTGTTAATAATCAAATTAAAATATGGAATGGAGTGTTAAATAAAATAGGATTGCGGTAATCGCCTTGCACAAAGTGGGTATGGAGCGTAGTATTTGTATATCGTACTATCAACGATACAACCACACTTCCTCTATCAAATACCATAAAAAATCGGGGCAGCTGCGTGTTGTTAGGACAATAAAGGCTGTTAATAATGTTAAAGCCGGAATTCGTCGAAATCCCACGAGGAAGCAAAAAATCTTATAGCGAGAAATGAAGATTCCCGTTAGGACTCTGTCGCGTATTATAAAACAAGACGTGAAGCTTGGTGCTTATCACTGTTATACAGGACATGCCCTAAATCAATCTTTACAATGAAAGAGAGTGGATCGATCAAAACGCCTTCTTTTTTTCAAATTATGGTCAGTTTTAGAGGACATGACTTGTTCTAAATGATACGGGACATTGAGTCTCTTAAAAAATCTCAGGAGCAAGCAGTGGCGAAATTTCCCATAAATCCATAGATTCGTGGCCAGATAGATTAAAGGCCTGTATAAAAGTCAAAGGTGGCCATTTTGAATACAATATTGTTTTTATTTTTTGCTGAGACTTTAATTTGTATGTAATTAAATATGTACATATAAGTTTTAGTAATATTACATTGAACTTATGGCCATATATATATATATATATATATATATATATATATATATATATATATATATATATATATATATCTACTATCAATCAGCAATGCGTGAATCGTTGTGTTCCAATCTAAAGGGTATAGAGAACCAGTGTAATAAGAAGCTGTGAGGCATTCCATCTTAGTCCTCAGAGATGACATCGCATTTGTAGTTTTCTTTGTTTGAAGCGGGTTGCTTATGTCCATGGGTTTCAGTGGTTACTACCAAGTAGACCGATAAATTATTTGGAATTTTACCTATATAAAACATTGTAAGTATAACACGAAAACAAGTTTCAGGTTTTACCACACCGAAAAAAATCAAAGTAATTTAGATGTTTACTAATATATTATATGGGAAGTGACATCTAAATTGAACAAATATTGACTTACTTATTCAAAATAAACACAGCCTTAATATTTCAAGAAAGTGGAATCATTAAAGAAGGTAAGTGAATCTTTTACGCAACTAATAAATGTTTCTTACAATAGGTAATTGAAAAATGATTTAACGCAACAGAGTCGCAGGGAACGCCTATAAAATGGGCCACCATGATTGTTTATTAATTAATTAAATTATTTATGCGCGAGTCGAATTACAGATTTTGTAAGGATTTGCGGCGCTGAAAATACCAGAAACGGTATGCGGGGTGAGACCAGAGTGATCTGGTACGTATGGTTATGTGGCCCACGAGGTGCCCACGCAGGTGGGTTATTAGATAATCTCCTCCGATATCTCAGGGCCCTGGGAGAGGATGGCTCACATTAAATAAATAAATTCGTAGGACCAGCGTGTAATTACGCTCACCTTGTGGTGTTAAGATGTGTGGAGGTGCGATGTGATCCTTTCTCAGCAGCAGCAAAGGGGTACACTTCATCACACGTAGCGTGGTAATGCGAATAGTCCTTGCACGCGGTCTTATAGTTTATCACATGCAGCAGTTCTGTAGTTTATCACAATACTTTATCAAAACTTGCGGGACCCGGCGACGAGATAGTGCGATTATTACGATGGGCGGTGCGTGACGATATTTCATGATTTCATCACCACTATGCGGTGCAACGGAACGTGCACTGCTCCCGAGCCATCCAGCGAGCGGCGGATGATAACCAAAAAGGTGTGCACGGTCAGCGTTATGTAACGGACGCGAGAAGGTGTGCCCACTGCCCAGTCCTTGGCGATCACTAGCGTATCGACAAGTTTGTTGCTTGACAAGCAAGTTTACGTAAATCAATTTTCGTATATTCAGAAAATACTAATTTAGGAGCTGACTCCATATGGGTGCCTATTGGTGACCATAATGAAAGATGAAATCTTTTATTAATATATTTATTATAGCGGAACGTGCCATACAGTTGGCGGGCAAACTAGTGACTGGTTGAAAAATCTTATTCACTACATAATATAGTTACAATACAACATTGCGAAGTTTACATGTGTGTGCGCAGCACACCTACAATACTTCCCCCTTTACAAAAAATGAATACAAAAAACTTAAAACTATACAATGAATATAAACTTAAAACTAACAACAAAAAACTTGCTAATGCGCTTGTGCGCAGGGCTGTACGGAGACCCCCGCGAAAGGGGTGGCGGCCGCGGCGGGCGCGGGCACATGCTGCAGACTGGTGCTAGAAGCACCTATCATGTGACCCATATTCTGGCCCGATATCGGAACGCCTGTCATTAACACCTGATGACGAAGCCAGCTTTTGAACTTCTTATTAAACTTTACCCAAATAGTGTACAGGATTATCGCCCCCATAAAACTGGCTATCACATATAACCATGTTTGAAAATTATCCACTTTATTCTCTACAGTATTTTGAGCCTGAGAAACAATAACTGGTTTTTCTTGAAAATTACCCATAGTAAAAATCGTAAAACTTATCGCGCTAATGCTATCGCAAAGGAAGTATTTCGAATGAAATTATATTAAATACATTATAACTAAACTAGCTACCTGGAACCTATATGAAAGTGCAGTATACGCAAAATACTGAACACGATACCTCTACAATTACATTCAACTTAAATAATGTAACTTGAATATCCTGAATGAAAATATTATGCACTTGACAATGCAAATAATACTTTCACATCCATAGTAACTAAACCTGATTATCATTTAGACATGTAATTGTATAATATATATTTTATATTAACACTAGCTTATAAATCGTGAAGGTAACTTAACAATCCGACCACTTCGCGTTGTTTTCACGGTTATCGGGTTGCTCGGGCCGGGTAACAACGACGTCAGCGGTGTGGACGGTGGTAACGGAAACCGTACATGCGCAGGTGCCACATCCGCTGCGTTGTCAGCGTTACTTTGGCGTGGCGTTGCTTCGTTACCATCACATTCCTTTAATACATATGCAGGCTTTAATCTGTCGATAGAAATATGTACCTGTCTATCGGGTAATTGAATTAGGTAAACTTTTGAGCCCCTTTTTATCACGCGGTATGGACCGTCGTAGGGTGGTTTCAAAGGTTTACGTATCGAATCGTCCCTAACAAAGACATATTCACAGTTACGTAAGTCCTTGTGCACAAAAAAACTATGACAGTTACGTGAATCGTCGGATGTAGGCTTATAACTACGAATAGTATCTCTAATCTTATCCACTAAACAATAATCATTGACGTTACGGTTGTTCGAAGAGCCGTCATAAAAGTCTCCCGGTAGACGTAAGTTTCGTCCGAACGTTAACTCGGCGGCGCTAACCCCTGAGTCACTGCGGGCGGCCGCGCGAAGCCCAAGTAATACTGTGGGTAGCTCTTCCACCCAGGACCCATGTGACAGGCGAGCTGAAAGTGCTGTTTTTAAAGAACGATGCCAACGTTCAACTGCGCCATTGCTTTGCGGATGATAAGGAGTAGTTCGAATTCTATTAACCCCCAACATTTTTAACAGCTGGTTAAAAAGACTACTCTCAAACTGGCGACCTTGGTCGCTAGTTAACTTTATCGGGCAACCGTAACGACAAATCCAACCTTCATATAAATGTTTGGCAACAGTTTCTGCCGTAATGTCTCGTAACGGAAAAGCTTCAGGCCACCTGGTCCTCCTATCGATTATCGTGAGTAAGTATCTATAACCATCTGGTGAGATCTCAAGAGGGCCAACGATATCGACGTGCACATGCTCAAAACGCTCTACTTCCGGAAACTTAGTCAGATTCGATACCGTATGTCTGTTAACTTTAGAACGTTGACATTGTATGCACGTTTTTGCCCACAAAGAAACATCACGATTCATACTAGGCCAGAAATACTTTTTGGCTAACATCTTTCGCGTAGAACGAATTCCAGGATGGCTCAAATTATGTAAACTATCAAAAGCTAGGCGTCGAAACTTTTCCGGTAGGTACGGACGAGCTGTATCAGTAGACATCTCACAAAAAATAGACTTATTTAACATAGGTATAACTAGTTCCTTTAACAAAATATTATCGGTATTTAAACCAGACATAACATTCATGATATAACTGTCGCTACGCTGCTCATTTGCAATGTCATCGAAATTCAACGCAGTTGGCATAGTCACGGCTTCGATGCGCGATAAGGTGTCAGCTACGATGTTATTCGTACCGGTTATATGTCTTATATTTGTAGTGAACTCACTTATGAAAGCTAAATGTCTCGTTCTCCGAGGCGTTTCGCTTTCATCGCGTCCTACCTTTTGAAATGCAAAAGTTAAAGGTTTATGGTCCGTATACACGGTTATTTCTTGCCCTTCAAATAATTTCCGAAAATGTTTTATAGCTAAGTATATAGCGAGCAACTCGCGATCGTATGTGCTATATCGCTGTTGGGTGGTGGTCAATTTTTTTGAGAAATAGCCCAATGGTTTCCAGCTATCTCCTTCCTTTTGTTGCAAGACTGCTCCCACGCATGTATTAGATGCATCAGTCATTAAAGCGAGTGCGGAACCCACTCTAGGGTACGTCAATGTAGCGGCCTGTGTGAGACCTGCCTTACATTGCGTAAATGCTTCGTTCGCACTATCCGTCCAGACGATGGGAGTCTTATCATTTTTCTTTGAGCTTTTAAGATATTTTTTTATTTAATTCTGTTAGATATAAAGTTGCGTTGGGAAGATGAGCTCGATAAAAATTGACCATACCGAGAAAACGTCTTAGTTCTGCGACAGTTTTCGGCTTCGAAAATTCCACAATTGCCTGAACCTTATCTTGCAACGGCCTGACGCCGTCGGTACTAATCTCGTGTCCTAAAAATTCTAGTTTAGTTTGTCCGAAACGACATTTTGCCAAATTAATTGAAATTCCATATTTATTAAGCCTTTTAAAAATAATTTCTAAATGTTGCCTGTGTTGAACTTCGTTGTCACTAGCTATAAGTAAGTCGTCTAAATAACAAAAAACAAAATCAAGACCTTGTAAAATGGAGTTCATAAAGCGCTGGAAGGTTTGTGCTGCTCCGCGCAAACCGAAGGTCATTCGAGGAAACTCGAAAAGTCCGAATGGTGTTATGATAGCGGTTTTCTCCACGTCACCTGGTGCGACAGGTATAAAATGATAACTTCTATTGATGTCTAATTTTGAAAATATCTTTTTATCCGGAAGAATAAAAGTAAAATCGTTCAAGCGAGGAATCGGGTATCTGTCGGGCTTTGTTATCGCATTCAGCTGGCGATAGTCCCCACAAGGTCTTATATCTCCATTCTTTTTAGGAACTACATGGAGCGGACTAGCCCACGCGCTCTTTGAAGGACGACAGATGCCCAGTTCTTGCATGATGCGAAATTCTTCTTTAACTTTTTTTATACCTGTCAGGTGGCAACGGGCGCGCTTTCGCGTGCACGGGCGGGCCAGAGGTCTCGATATAGTGGACGACATCGTGTTTCGCAGTTTCTCGGAATGACGCTGGTTTAGTGATGTCCGGATACTTTAACAATAAATCCTGATATGGATGATTTACATCAATAGTTTTAACACTAGGTTGAGATACATTGACAACAGATGCCGAAACATTCAATTCTGTAGTTTTATCTATTAATTTACGCGCGTTTAAATCAACTAATAGTTTGTGGTACGCTAAAAAAATCGGCGCCCAAAATTGGTTGTTTGACATCTGCTACAACGAATTCCCAACGATAAGGTCGGCGTAAGTTTAAGTTTAACACTATTGTCTTGGTACCGTAAGTTGCGATTTCATTGCCGTTAGCTGCGTATAATTTATATTCACTACACTGATTTAGACGATCTTTTCTCACGGCTGGTAAAACAGACACATTGGCACCGGTGTCAACTAAAAATCTAAGTCCGGAGTTACTGTCTGACACACACAAACGATTGAATGGAAAAACGGTACAGACCTGAAGACCCTCGGACTGTACCTCGCTGCTCAGTTTTCCGGCTGTGTTGTTTTCCACGCGCAAGGCTTCGTACACCTGTTGGCCTTTTCTCGGAACCTGTAATGGTAAAAGCATAAGTAGTTCTCCTTCCGGGGACGGCAGGGACTGCTACGGCGCCTGGACTGTGAACGACGCCGGTTGCGATCAGGGGCGCGGGACCGCGACTTCTGCTGATCGATCCGGTCCACGGTAGCCTTTATTTTAGCCACCTCAGCTCTCAACAGGGCCAAGTCATAGGCGGTAGTAGATGCTGGCGCTGGCACGGTGTAAGTAGCGGTGGCGGCATAGGAAGGCCGCACAGCCTCCATGACGTTATCTGCAACTGCTGCTAGGTTGTCCAGGTCCTTGGAGTCGGACACAGTTAGCACGGCTCGGACTTGTGTCGGAAGACGATCCTGCCACAAGACGCGAAGGGTTTCATCAGGAACCTTGTCAGTAGCGAGCTCACGCATCCGCCGAAGCAGCTGAGATGGTTTCTGGTCGCCCAGCTCTAGCTCGCTCATAAGCTTCTCGATCTGCCTCGACATTGACTCCTCATAGATGTGGATTAGCCGAGCTTTGAGTGCGTCGTACTTGTAGGTAGGAGGCGGGTTGAGTAATATGTCCGTCACTTGCGCGATAACCTCCTTACTTAGCTTAGACACGACCAGGTCAAACTTCGCCTCATCACTCAACCTCTGAGGTGCGAGGATAGCTTCCGTGCGTACGAACCATACGCGTGGCTGGTCCGTCCAAAAGTCTGCGAGGCGAGACTGTAGGGACACTGCATCTACACCTGGCGCCATAATGGGCGGTTGCGCGGGTGGCTGGATGTCTTGAACGGGTGGCACGTTAACAGGCGGCACGTTCTGTGACGTAGGCGGAAACGGCGCACTCATGTTACTATATCTATTGTCCACCGATCACAACCACGCGAATATTGCCCACTACTGCATTAACATCACATAGACCACTTCGGTCATCTTGATCACGTCGGGGTCACCAGTTTAGGAGCTGACTCCATATGGGTGCCTATTGGTGACCATAATGAAAGATGAAATCTTTTATTAATATATTTATTATAGCGGAACGTGCCATACAGTTGGCGGGCAAACTAGTGACTGGTTGAAAAATCTTATTCACTACATAATATAGTTACAATACAACATTGCGAAGTTTACATGTGTGTGCGCAGCACACCTACACTAACTTGTTGAAATAGTTTTTGTTTAGTGTATAAATATTAAATTGTAGGATAAAATAATTTGAAATTTGTGAATGTAATTAAAAAAAATTATATTACCTATTTACTTCACGAATTATAATGAGAAAAACGTCATTTCTATCATAATTGTTGCGTCGATGGATGCTGAATTAGCAAACAAAAGGATTTTTTATAATGTTTTACGTTACCGTAGGATGAAAGGTACATATTATGTATGTATACCTATACCTCAAAACATGAAAACAATATTGTACAACCAGTGTGGGAAAAGGGTCACAGCAGGACTGCAAAAACTACCGTGGTGTCAGCTTGCTTAGTATTGTGGGTAAATTGTATGCTAAGGTGTTAATTGAAAGAGTTATGAAAGAAACTGATGGAAAAATTTGGGATGTGCAAGCGGGTTTTCGAAAGGGTATGGGGTGTATAGATCAAGTATTTTCCATGCGCATGATTGCGGAGAAGTTTTTGGCTAAAAACCAGAAAGTTTTTTGTGCGTTCATTGACCTGGAAAAGGCTTATGACAAAGTGGACAGGAATGTGTTATGGCAAACACTGAACTCATATGGGTTGAGCGCTGGTTTGATACAGGCAATGAGGTCTCTTTATAGGGATTCTAGTGCTTGTGTCAGGATCAATGGGGTCTACTCGGACTGGTTTGGCATCCGAAAAGGTGTCAGACAGGGCTGTGTGGCTTCCCCTTGGCTGTTCAACCTATTTATGGACAGGTGTTTGCAAACTTTGAAAGATGAAGAATGTGGGTTAAAAATGGGCGAGTTAACCGTAAAATGCCTTTTATATGCCGATGATCAAGTCATATTTGCATCGTCGACGGCTGAGTTGCAAATGATGGTTACATTAATGAACTGGGCATTAAAAGAAAGGGGAATGATAGTGAACGCAAGTAAGACGAAAGTGATGGTTTTTGAAAGAGAGGAAAGCAAAACGGTATGTAAAATAAGAATAGAAGGAGAGTTAATTAAGCAAGTGGATGAGTTTGTGTATTTGGGATGTGTATTTAGCAGGGATGGTAGATATGATAAGGATATAGAACGACGAGTAAATGCAGGGAATAGAGTGAATGGGGCACTACACTCTATTGTGAAGAACCAGAATGTATCAAAAAAGGCACGTATGGTAATTCATAATGCTGTGTTAGTCCCTACTTTAATGTATGATAGTGAAAGCTGGGTGTGGCAGAAGAAGCACGAAAGTAGAATAAATGCTGTATAAATGCGGTCTTTAAGGAGTATGTTAGGGTTGAATCTGAATGACAGGGTGAGAAATTGCGTGATAAGAGATAATGTGGTATGCAAGGTGATGTTGTGACCAGGATTAAGAAAGGAATGCTTCGGTAGTTTGGTCACGTAGAAAGAATGAATGAGGAAAGAGTGACAAAGCAAATTTATATGGCAGATGTCAACGGCAGAGTCGGGAAGGGACGCCCTAGAAAAAAGTTTATCGACCAAATTGGCGATATTTTGAAAATGGGCCACGTTAAAAGTACTGTTGCGTGAATAAGTCAACGTCATATACTAGCGCCATCTAGTGTCAGGAACGAGAGCGAGGGGAGCTTTGCAGAAAATGACATCACAAATCTTTCAACCGACAGCGCCATCTAGTCTCAAACCGAAGAACTAAGTTTCTAGAAAATCTACACTCGAACACTCGTCGCTTTGCGCGCATTTACTTGAATATTCCGGATGCTTCAGTTGCTAATTTGTATATATAGGCGCTGCAAGATACGATCGGGGCAGTATTGGATTTGGCGAGACAAGCGAAGCTTCGGAGCGGAATAAAGTGAATTAGTGTGTTTAATTATTAGTGTTTTAAGTTTTAATTTGTGTAAAGTAAATTAAAGTGTTAATTTAGGTAATTTTATCGGCAATTTTTATTGTCACGAACCTCAAGCTCGTAACAATTGGTGTCAGAAGTGGGATAAAATCATGCCGATTTTACCTAAGGAGGAAACGGAGGGTGTCCGCACCCGAAGTCAACGCCAGCAGGAGACGGACCAACGAAGATTTGGTGGTGCAACGTCGCAGACGTCGGAGTGCCAGCCACCGGCTGCAGGCCCGTCGGTAGCTCCTACATCTGCAGCACCTGATTTAGGCGCTCTGATGGTGATGCTGCAGGAGCAGGCTCGCCGACAGGAGGAGCAGGCTCGCCGACAGGAGGAACAGGTCCGTCAGTTGAAAGAGCAGCTGCGGGGCGGACAGGAGGAACAGGCCCGCCGACAGGAAGACCAGGTTCGTCGTTTGGAGGAGCAGCTGCGGGGCGGACAAGAGGAACAGGCCCGTCGGTTGGAAGAGCAGATGCTCCTCATGAAGGACCTTCACGTTACCTTCGGGAAGGAGATAAAGGAGGTGAAGGATAGGGTTGCTCAGCATGACAACCGCCTGTCGGAAGCTGAAACCCAAATCGCGAAAGCTGAGAACCGAATCGAGAAAGCTGAAACCCGAATCGACCAAGTAAACAATCGGGTTGACAACGTAATGGCTGACATGAGGAAATCACTTGACGAACTCAAACTTGGGGAGGGAACTACAGCTCCCGTAGTAGCTACTACACCTTCGCTACGTGGGTTCAAGGAGCCACCGTTCGACGGTACCTCTTCCTGGTCAGCCTACAAAATCCAGTTCGAGGCTGTTATGAAGACGAACGGCTGGAATAAAAGTCAGGCCATGACTGCTCTCACACTAGGCCTGCGCGACCAGGCCTTAACAGTTCTGGAAGCTCTCGGTGAGGAAGTGACTTATGAGCAACTCCTTAAGGCATTGGAGGCGAGATATGGCGACGCTCACCTGGAACACGTCTTTCGTGCGCAGCTTAAAGATCGTGTACAGCGCATCAACGAAAACCTGCAGCAGTGGGCTCTAGAAGTGGAGAAGCTGGTGCGAAAAGCATACCGGTCTGTACCTGCGCTCATTGAAGGGAACCTGGTGCAGACATTCATCGACGGCATCCGCGACCTGGAAGTCAGAGCTGCTGTGAGGCTCGGGCACCACGAGTCGCTTAAGGACGCCTTGGCCCATGCACTGGTGGTGGAAGCCGTGCGGCAGGATCTTCATTCCCATCGCGTCAGGAAGGTTGCAGCAGCTACAGTTCGCGACCGCAACAAAGGATACAGCCCAAGGTGCTATGGCTGTGGCGAAAAGGGCCATCTTCGATCCAGCTGCCCTAAGCGAACCCTAGAAAGGGAAGGTGAACGATCTCAGGAGGGTAGTGCGGCCAACAGCACCGCCCAGCAGCAGCAGGGAAACGAGTAAAAGCCAGAACTGCGGGGCGGGTGCTGGCTGATGTTAAAAGAGCCCCAAGCATCTTGATCTCACAAACCCACGATGGGAACAGTCTAATCATCAAGGGCGAGGTCAACGGAATGCCGTGTAAACTGACCATAGACACTGGAGCCTCTCGTACGGTTGTTAGTTCCCAACTAATATGTCAGTTCCTTGGGGACTCCGCATACAACCGAGAACGCATTAATTTGGTAACAGCCACCGGTCAGCGTATACCCGTCCGTGGAGAGAAGGAGATGGAGTTGAAGCTAGGCAACGTGATCTACCTGCATAATGTCATCGTGGCTGATATAATGGACGACTACATCCTAGGCCTAGACTTTATGAGGAATAATTGTTGTGAGATCGACGTAAAGCAAGGTGTTTTGAAATGTGGACAGGAGGAACTTTTTATGGAAGGTGCGTTACCAGGGAACGTGTACAGCATTAAGAAGATTGTTCTTCCGCCGAGATCGGAAACGATTGTTCCGGTTAGTCTTCCCCGAAACGCTGGGCAAGGTCACCGTTGTGTACTTGTGGAAATGGTAAACAATGACCTTCCATGGAAAGTAGCTCAAACCTTGGTCAGAAACACTGACATCTCAAGAGTACGTGTGCTGAACCTTTGTGACCGGGAACAGATTATAGAAAAAGGCACACTGGTTGGTACTTGCGAGGAAGTGGATTGGTTACGTCGGTGCCAATATATATCGAGTGGGACCCCCAGCGAGGATTCAGAAACGAGAGTGACCACACTTTTGGAAGACTGTCGCAGTGTTCTCTCCCCGAACGAATTGGTCAAGGCTAATAAGTTGTTACTCAAGTACGCCGATGTATTCTCGTCAAACGATGCTGACATAGGAAAGACTGGCTTAGTTCAACACAAAATAAACACAGGAGAGGAATTGCCTATCCGTCAGCGGCCAAGAAGATTGCCGGTAACACGTGAAAAGGAAGTGGAAACCATGATTGAGGGAATGGTGAAGGATGGTGTTATTGAACCTTCATCTAGTCCATGGTGTTCACCCGTGGTGCTGGTAAAGAAGAAGAATGGCAGCATGCGGTTCTGCGTTGATTACCGCCGTCTGAACGACGTAACAAAGAAGGACAGCTATCCCTTGCCTAGAATTGATGACACGCTGGACATGCTTACAGGAGTAAAATGGTTTAGCACGCTGGATCTAAAAAGTGGCTACTGGCAAATAGAAATTGACCCTAAGGATAAGGAGAAAACTGCGTTCTCGACGGGAAAGGGTCTGTGGCAATTTAAAGTAATGCCGTTTGGGTTGTGAAATGCTCCAGCAACGTTTGAAAGGCGATTCAGAGTGCCAACCTCAAGTTGAGCCCGAAGAAATGTTCACTATTCCAACGCACAAATGTGCACAGATCCAGAGAAAATCGCCGCTGTCAAGGATTGGCCGGTTCCAAAAGACAAGACGCAGGTTAGAGCATTTTTTTTTTTTTTTGGGGTGCGAAGTCAGAAGTCCTCCACGTGTGCCTGGTAGTTGCGGGTCCCTCTTGATACGTCTGGAGGGAAGAGCAGCAACTGGGCCGGTGCACCCTGGGCGCGGCGGTAATCTTCCTCGAGAAATGAGAAGAAATTCTTATTCCTTGGGGAATGTTGCTGCCGCGGCTAATTATTCTGACATGGGGGGGGTCCATCCCGGACCAACAGTGCGTTCCTCTGCGTGACCCTCTGATCAGCAGAGGGCATAGCAGAGGTGCGAGGGCGGGCTCGGTGTGCACTTACCCTGCCTCCGGGCAGACAGTGAAGGATTCATCCTTTGCTGTCACCGCCGGTCTCGTAATCCCCGTCGAAGTGTCGTGGATCATGTCTCGCGGCTTTGATAAGGACCGAGGGTCTTGGCTTAATCGCCCGGACCGCGAGGGAGAAAACCTCTTTAAAAAGTTACCCCGAATCCCAAGCGGCGACGCACCGCGAGGGGATGGATGGCTGACGGGGTTCTATGAACAAATCAGCCGCAAGTGCGGTCCTCGCCAGGGTACCTGCAGACCCCCTGGCGAGTAATAAATCCTCTAAATCTGCTTACCTTGGTACAGGGGTCTCTGCCAAGGTGGACCTGTAATTCCCCCATACTCGTGGGTACAGAAATGGAAACACTAAAAACAAAAACAACAACAACAAAAAACAAAACCAAAACCGCCGGCAACGGCAACGTAGAGGAGAGGAGAAACGATGCGGGGACTGAGTCCGACGCCGCATCGAGCAGCGTGGGAGGCTCAGAGAGCTCCCCGACGCGTGGGGCCTGGGACCGCGGAGACCAGTAAGTTCTTCCGCAAGCGGTCCAGGCTGGATGGCGACCAGGGGCCGTCATCCGGTGAAGAGGAGGTTTCGGCCCGGAAAATCCCCACCAACAGGCGGGGCGGGCTGAGAGGCAAGGGGAGGGGGCTCTCTGATAATCAGATGGCCGAACGAGCGGCAAAGCTTGCCGAGGAGGGGCGCCACCCGGGCGATACGGCTCGGGTATCAGGCGAAGAGACGAGTGCGACTGGCGGCTCCGAGGTGGAGCGTAAGGCCAGATTCGTAAAGGAGGTGGAGGCCGCGATCAAGGTCGTGGCCCACAAGCAAAAGTCCTCCTCAAAGTTCAAGGCCATTCCCGGGGCCTCCGCCTCCATCATGGCGGCTGCGGAGGCCAACTTTGTTGGGGCCGGGCCTAATGCGGACGAGGTGGCGAAGCTGCGGGCGGACGTGGCCCGCCTTACGTCTGCCATGGAGACTCTCCAGAAGGAGAACGAGCAGCTCCGCGCAGACCTGGCCAGTCTACGGGAGCCTGCCTCACACGCGGTGCCCCAGACGCAGCGCCCAAGCCAGCCCGTGCCGGTGGAGAACCAGGTTCTGAACCTGGTCCGGCAGGAGCTGGCTGCCTTCCAGCACCGGTTTTCCGTGCTGGAGGGCATCGTCCTGCGCCCCCCCCCTAGGGGCAAACAAGACGGCGGCGAGGCCGGAAACGTACGCGGCGGCCACGGCTACCGCATCCAGGCCGGGGCCGTCCAGCCAGCCCTCGGGCGGGGCTGCAGTTGCCCCTCCCCCCCTGAAAAGCCGGCTCTGGCAAATCCGATACCGGCTGAACTGGCTCCGGCTAAGCCGGCGACGGGAAAGGGAGGCAAGACGAAGGCGAGAAAGGGCAAGGCGGCAGCACAGGTAGTGGCTACACCAGCCCCAGTGCCTGCGGCGAATGTGCCAGCGCCAGCGGCAAGCCAGCTGCCGCCGCCGTCACTGGCCCCCTAGCTACCTACACCTCCCGCGGCTGAAGCCGGTTGGCAGGTGGTCGGGAACAAGAAGAAGGGTAAGAAGTCAGCCAAAAAGGCCAAAGAGCAGGAGCGGCAGCGCCAGTTCAGGGCGCGCAAGATCGCGGCTAGGCTCCGCGCCCCGAAGACCGCAGCTGTAGTGATTACACTACAGCCGGACGCGGAAAAGAAGGGCGTTACCTACCGCGATCTGCTCGCGAAGGCGAAGGAGGCGGTGGATCTCGGGGAGCTCGGGATCACCGGGGGCCTCCGGCTCAAAGTCACCCAGACGGGGGCCCGTATGCTAGAGGTCCCCGGGGAATCCAGTGGCGCGACCGCGGACGCTCTGGCTGCGAAGCTCAGAGCGTCTCTGGACGCGGAAGAGGCCCGGGTGTCCAGGCCCGTCAGATGCGCAGACCTGCGCATCATGGGTCTGGACGACTCGGTATCGGAGGAGGAGTTGGTGGCCTCCGTCGCCAGGTCCGGGGGGTGCACTACTGACCAGGTCAGGTCAGGCGCCATACGCCCGGACCAACAGGGCATGCATGCCGCCACGGTGCGCTGCCCTGTTACGGCGGCCAAAACCATAGTGGAGGGCCGAAGGCTTCTGGTGGGCTGGGTCTCAGCGCAGGTTAAGCTGCTGGAGCCCAGACCTCTGAGGTGCTATCGCTGTCTCGTGGGGCACCACGTATCAGTGAGATGCGCCTCGGAGGTTGACCGCAGTGGCCTTTGCTTCCGCTGCTGTCAGCCCGGACACATATCGGCGACCTGCTGCGCCACGCCGCACTGTGATGCATGTGCGGCGACCGGCAAGCCAGCCGATCACCGGGCCGGAAGCAAGGCCTGCGTGCCACCCGCCAAGGCCAAGGCCGCGGGTAGGGTAGGGGCCAAAGCCGCCACCGTCTCTGTGGCCTCCGCCGCAGCCGCAACTGCCACCGCCACCGCTGTCACTGTCGCCGCCGCCGCCGCCGCGACACCGACGCCCGCAGAGGGGCCCCCCGTGGAGGAAGCTGAAATGGAATGCCTATAACGGCCCCATTAAGCTTCCTCCAGGCGAATATCAACCACTGCGCCTGCGCTCAGGATCTGTTGCTCCAGAGCATGGCGCAGTGGTCGATTAACATCGCTGTGGTCGCTGAGCCGTATTTTGTCTGGCCTAGGGAGGACTGGGTGGCGGACCTTAACGGCTCAGTGGCCATCATCTCTTCGGCCGCCGCCGGTACCCCGACCCTTGAAGGTGTCAGGAGGGGTCAGGGGTGCGTAGCAGCACGGTTCGGGGAGTTCGTCGTTGTGGGGGTGTACTTCTCCCCGAACCGATCTCTCGCCGAGCTCCACAACTCTCTTGCAGAGCTGAGCGCAGGCGTTGTCCCCTCCCCGTACTTGTCCTCGGGGATTTCAATGCCAAGAACTTGGCTTGGGGTTCTCGTCGTACAGATGTGCGGGGTAGGATGGTGGAAGACTGGGCTCTGGAGATAGGCCTGGTTGTCCTAAATCGGGGTTCTGTCCCCACGTGTGTGCGGATGCGGGGCGAGTCGGTGGTGGACATCTCGTTCGCTAGCCCCGCTCTGTCGCCGCGTGCCATTGACTGGCGTGTCATGGAGGGGGGTGGAGACCTACTCCGACCACCGGTACATCCGGTTTGATGTCTCCACCCAGCCCTCGAGCGCGCCAGTCCAACAGGCCCCGAGTGGTCCGCGTTGGGCGCTGAAGCAGCTGGACCGGGAGCTCCTCCTGGAAGCCTCGATCGTGCAGGCCTGGGTGTCATCACCGGACAGGCCTGCCGACGTCAATGATGAGGCAGGGTGGTTCCAGGAGGCCATGTCCGAAATATGTGACGTGGCAATGCCCCCGCGTCCGGCCAGGAAGCGCCCGGCGTCAGGTGTATTGGTGGTCGCGTGAGCTGACGTCTCTGCGCGAGGCGTGTGTCGCCGCGCGGCACCTGTACACCAGGCATCGCAGGCTCCGCATTCGTCCACCGAATGCGGCAGCCATTGAGGCGGAGCTGTACGAGGGATACAGAGCGGCGAAGAACGCCCTCCGGGAGGCTGTCCTGCGGGCCCGGGATCGGGCCCGTGAGGAGATGCTGGAGACTCTCAACAGAGATCCGTGGGGGCGCCCTTACAAGATGGTGCGGGATAAACTCCGCACCTGGGCCCCCCGCTGACGCAAAGTCTCCGGCCCCAGCTCGTGGAGGACGTGGTGAGCGCTCTGTTCCCTGCGCGACGGGAAAATCCGCCCCCGCCTATAGCTCCGCCACCTGCGGTGCCGGAAGCGGACCACCAGGACGACGACGACGACATCCCGGAAGGGACTGGGGTAGACCTGAGAGGGGCGGTACGTAGGCTCAAGGCCAGGAATACCGCCCCAGGACCCGATGGCTTGCCTGGCAAAGCCTGGGTCCTGGCCTCGGAGGCTCTCGGGCCCCGACTGGAGGGGCTCCTAAGCGCATGCTTGGAGAGAGGCCAATTCCCGCTTCGTTGGAAGACGGGGAAGCTGGTCCTCATTCGGAAGCCGGGGCGCCCTGCGGACTCTCCGTCCGCATACCGGCCCGTGGTGCTGCTCGACGAGGTGGGCAAGCTCTTTGAAAGAGTCATTGCAAACCGCCTCGCCGAGCACCTTGCGGAGACGGGGCCGGATCTTGCGGAACACCAGTTTGGTTTCCGCAAGAGGCGCTCTACGGTGGACGCCATCATGCGCGTGAGAGCCCTCACGACAGGGGATGCAGTGGCCAGAGGGGGGTTGTCTTGGCGATGTCTCTCGACATCGCCAACGCCTTCAACTCCATGCCCTGGAGCTGCATTAGGGAGGCACTCCGGTATCACCGGGTGCCGACCTATCTCCGTCGTATAGTCGGGGACTACCTGACGGACAGGGCCGTCATCTACCCCGGTCGCAACGGTGAGTGGAACCGGCGAGAGATGTCGTGCGGTGTCCCACAGGGTTCGGTTCTGGGGCCACCTCTGTGGAACATCGGTTACGACTGGGTGCTGCGCGCCGACCTCCCTACCGGCGTCAGCGTAGTTTGCTACGCTGACGACACGCTGGTACTGGCACAAGGGGGGTCGTACGAGGCGGCGGCGGAAAATATGACACGCGGGGTTGCGATAGTCGTTGAGAGGATTCGGCAACTGGGTCTCGAGGTGGCTCTGCACAAGTCCGAGGCCATGCACTTCCATGGTCCTCGGAACAGGCCACCACCGGGATCCTCAGTGATGGTAGGAGGGGTATCCATCGACGTTGAGTCGACGCTGAAGTACCTAGGACTCGTCCTCGACGGCCGATGGAACTTCGTTGAGCACTTCCGACGTTTGGCTCCCAAACTGGAACGGACTGCGGCTGCCTTCAGGCGGCTCCTGCCGAACCTGGGAGGGCCAAACGCCTCCTGCCGGAGGCTCTACGCGGGGATCGTGCGGTCCATGGCCCTTTACGGGGCCCCGGTGTGGGCGCGTGGTTTGGCGCGGCTTGCCGTCCACCACCTGAACGCGCCCCAAAGGGTGATAGCCGTGAACATGGTTCGCGGCTACCGCACGATCTCCCGCGAGGCGGCGAGCCTCCTTGCCGGATTGCCGCCATGGGATCTGGAGGCGATAGTCCTCGCGCGCCTGCACGAATGGCGTGCGGAGGCACTATGCCGTGGGGAAACCCCGCTGCCGCGGCAAGTTGTCGCGCAGCGGACAGACTTCCGGCACGATCTCATGGCGACATGGAGACAGCGACTGTCGCAACCCCGTGCTGGGCACGCCACTATAGCGGCGATAAGACCCCTCTTTGAGGAGTGGCTTGAGAGACGCCACGGCATCCTCACCTTCCGCCTGACGCAGGTCCTCACCGGACACGGTGTGTTTGGGAGGTTCCTGCACCGAATTGGGCGGGAGGAAACGCCCGGGTGCTCCCACTGCGAGGATGGACCGGAGGACACGGTGGAACACACCGTGGAGGTGTGGCCTGCTTGGGCGGAGCACCGCCGTGTCCTCGTAGCGGCGATAGGCGGCGGCGACCTCTCGCGTCCGGCCCTGGTCGAAGCCATGGTCCGGAGCGAGACGAAATGGGATGCCGTCACCACTTTCTGCGAAGCAGTGATGCTAGCGAAGGAGGTGGCGGAGCGGGAGAAGGAGAGAGCAGCAGCTTTCCTCCCCGGCCGCCGCGGGAGACGCCCCGGGCGTCGGGGGCTACGTCGTGGCCCCCGGCCACCGTAGGCGCGGGCCTGTGGACGGCGAGCAATGGGTAGCTCGTCGTCAGCCCGTCTAATGACGACAGGCCGCGTCCACGGCGCGTTTTGTTCCACGCGCGCCTCAAAGAGCTGTCAGCAGCGTGAAGGGGCCCGCAAGGGCCGACGCCTGCCGGGGCTGCGGGCTGTTCGAAAGAGATACCGCGGCTCCGGAACGTAAGGGCACTGAAGGAACACGGATGGTTTTTAGTCAGTAAAAGTCTGACACTCCCTTACGCTCCACCCAGAGCGAAAGGGGTCATTAGATGATTTTCCATCCGCAAAAAAAAAAAAAAATGGTTAGAGCATTTTTGGGTTTGTGCTCCTATTACCGGCAATTTGTGAAGAACTTTGCAGATATAGCCAAACCTCTGCACAAGCTAACCGAGAAGAAGCGACATTTCTGCTGGGATGAAAGTTGCAATATCGCATTCCAGGAGCTCAAGGACCGTCTGTGAAAAGCACCTATTTTGGGATACCCTGATGCAAGCAAAGAATTTATAGTTGACACAGACGCAAGTGATATAGGACTTGGCGGTGTGTTGTCCCAACGGAATGGTGACCAAGAGGTCGTGATAGCGTACTTCAGCAAGTCGTTGTCAAAACCGGAAAGGAACTATTGTGTCACAAGACGCGAATTGCTCGCTGTGGTAAAGTCGTTGCAGCATTTTAGCAAATATCTTCTGGGACGAAAATTTCACTTACGAACTAACCATGCTGCACTAAAATGGCTATTGCAGTTTAAAAATCCAGAAGGACAAGTTGCGAGGTGGATTGAACTACTGCAGGAATACGACTTTGAGATCGAACATCGCAGCGGAAAATCTCACGGCAACGCAGATTTCCTGAAGATTGCAACCATTGTACTAGGCAAGAGACTAAGGAAGAGGTATCCGTGAGGATGCTCAGGACGGACCACCTCAGCAACGAATGGAAGGACAGCTTACAACATGCACAGCAGGAAGATCCGGACATCAAGCCAATTATGGAATGGATAAAGGCCAGTGCTCCCAAGCCTAAGTGGAGCGACGTCTCAGCAATGATTTCGACCACTAAAAGCTATTGGGCCCAGTGGGACAGCTTGCTGCTTCAGGATGGAGTTCGGTTTTATTGGATCCACTGTCGAAACGATGTTGAGGACTGGTGTCGTAAATGTACAAGTTGTGCGGCTGTAAAGGGACCTCAGACTCGTAGTAGAGGTGCATTGAAGTTGTACAATGTTGGTGCACCATGGGAGAGAATAGCCATTGACGTGGCGGGGCCGTTTCCGGAGAGTGAAAGCGGTAACAAGTATTTCATGGTTGTGATGGATTACTTCACAAAGTGGCCAGAAGTTTTCGACATTCCAAATCAAGAAGCTTCAACAGTTGCAGATAAACTAGTTCATGAAGTCTTCTGTCGTTTTGGAGTACCTTTAGAGATTCACAGCGATCAAGGAAGGAATTTTGAGTTTCAAATATTCCAGGAAACTTACCGAGTTATGGGTACTCATAAAACAAGAACGACTTCTTATCACCCGCAATCTGATGGAATGGTGGAACGATTTAATCAGACATTGGAGAGGTACCTAGCAAAAGTTGTAGACAATCGGCAACGAGACAAGCACATACAACCGTTTTTGTTGTCATATCGAAGTTCTGTTTACGAAAGTACAGCAGTGACACCAGCTTTCGCAAACTTTGGAAGAGAATTACGGCTGCCTGCAGACCTGATCACCTGGATACCACCTGATGCCCCACGCAGTATAACCGATTATGCAAATGACTTGCGAAACAAAATGAATGACATTTATGAGCACGTCAGACAATCGGGCCAGCAAATGTCTGAGAAAATGAAAACCCGGTACGACCGCAAAATGAACAATAAAGGGTTCAACGAAGGTTCATTAGTGTGGTTGCACAATCCAGTCCGCAGCAAAGGGAAATCTCCTAAGCTTCAAGCTAAATGGGACGGCCCGAACCGGATTGTAACCAGGATCAACGATGTGACCTACCGGATACAGAAAGGCGCAAGAGGGACACCTATGATCGTCCATGTGGATCGCTTGGCGCGTTATTATGAGACCGATAATGCTCGGGACGAGCATGTCTTAGGAGGGGGGCAGTGTTGCGTGAATTATATATATTATAGCTTTGCAGAAAATGACATCACAAATCTTTCAACCGACAGCGCCATCTAGTCTCAAACCGAAGAACTAAGTTTCTAGAAAATCTACACTCGAACACTCGTCGCTTTGTGCGCATTTACTTGAATATTCCGGATGCTTCATTGCCTATTTGTATATATAGGCGCTGCAAGATGCGATCGGGGCAGTATTGGATTTGGCGAGACAAGTGAAGCTTCGGAGCGGAATAAAGTGAATTAGTGTGTTTAATTATTAGTGTTTTAAGTTTTAATTTGTGTAAAGTAAATTAAAGTGTTAATTTAGGTAATTTTATCGGCAATTTTTATTGTCACGAACCTCAAGCTCGTAACAGTACCCTTAACCGACGAACATGTATGCGTAGATATATGGATGTAAAGGAGGCGAAAGAGGTATGTCAGGATCATGTCAAATGGGGTGCGAAGTCAGAAGTCCTCCACGTGTGCCTGGTAGTTGCGGGTCCCTCTCGATACGTCTGGAGGGAAGAGCAGCAACTGGGCCGGTGCACCCTGGGCGCGGCGGTAATCTTCCTCGAGAAATGAGAAGAAATTCTTATTCCTTGGGGAATGTTGCTGCCGCGGCTAATTTTTCTGACATAGGGGGGTCCATCACGGACCAACAGTGCGTTTCTCTGCGTGACCCTCTGATCAGCAGAGGGCATAGCAGAGGAGCGAGGGCGGGCTCGGTGTGCCCTTACCCTGCCTCCGGACAGACAGTGAAGGATTCATCCTTTGCTGTCACCGCCGGTCTCGTAATCCCAGTCGAAGTGTCGTGGATTATGTCTCGCGGCTTTGATAAGGACCGAGGGTCTTGGCTTAATCGCCCGGACCGCGAGGGAGAAAACCTCTTTAAAAAGTTACCCCGAATCCCAAGCGGCGACGCACCGCGAGGGGATGGATGGCTGACGGGGTTCTATGAACAAATCAGCCGCAAGTGCGGTCCTCGCCAGGGTACCTGCAGACCCCCTGGCGAGTAATAAATCCTCTAAATCTGCTTACCTTGGTACAGGGGTCTCTGCCAAGGTGGACCTTTAATTCCCCCCATACTCGTGGGTACAGAAATGGAAACACCAAAAACAAAAAACAAAAACAAAACCAAAACCGCCGGCAACGGCAACGTAGAGGAGAGGAGAAACGATGCGGGGACTGAGTCCGACGCCGCATCGAGCAGCGTGGGAGGCTCAGAGAGCTCCCGACGCGTGGGGCCTGGGACCGCGGAGACCAGTAAGTTCTTCCGCAAGCGGTCCAGGCGGGATGGCGACCAGGGGCCGTCATCCGGTGAAGAGGATGTTTCGGCCCGTAAAATCCCCACCAACAGGCGGGGCGGGCTGAGAGACAAGGGGAGGGGGCTCTCTGATAATCAGATGGCCGAACGAGCGGCAAAGCTTGCCGAGGAGGGGCGCCACCCAGGCGATACGGCTCGGGTATCAGGCGAAGAGACGAGTGCGACTGGCGGCTCCGAGGTGGAGCGTAAGGCCAGATTCGTAAAGGAGGAGGCCGCGATCAAAGTCGTGGCCTACAAGCAAAAGCCCTCCTCAAAGTTCAAGGCCATTCCCGGGGCCAACGCCTCCATCATGGCGGCTGCGGAGGCCAACTTTGTTGGGGCCGGGCCTAATGCGGACGAGGTGGCGAAGCTGCTGGCGGACGTGGCCCGCCTGACGTCTGCCATGGAGACTCTCCAGAAGGAGAACAAGCAGCTCCGCGCAGACCTGGCCAGTCTACGTGAGCCTGCCTCTCACGCGGCGCCCCAGACGCAGCGCCCAAGCCAGCCCGTGCCGGTGGAGAACCAGGTTCTGAACCTGGTCCGGCAGGAGCTGGCTGCCTTCCAGCACCGGTTCTCCGGAGGGCATCGCCCTGCGCCCCCCCCTAGGGACAAACAAGACGGCGGCGAGGCCGGCAACGTACGCGGCGGCCACGGCTACTGCATCCAGGCCGGGGCCGTCCAGCCAGCCCTCGGGCGGGGCTGCAGTTGCTCCTCCCCCCCTGAAAATCCGGCTCCGGCAAAAGCGGTACCGGCTGAACCGGCTCCGGCTAAGGCGGCGACGGGAAAGAGAGGCAAGACGAAGGCGAAAAAGGGCAAGGCGGCAGCACAGATTGTTGCTGCACCAGCCCCAGTGCCTGCGGCGAATGTGCCAGCGCCAGCGGCAAGCCAGCTGCCGCCGCCGTCACCGCCCCCTCAGCTCCCTACACCTCCCGCGGCTGAAGCCGGTTGGCAGGTGGTCGGGGATAAAAAGAAGGGGAAGAAGGCAGCCAAAAAGGTCAAAGAGCAGGAGCGGCAGCGCCAGTTCAGGGCGCGCAAGATCGCGGCTAGGCTCCGCGCCCCGAAGACCGCAGCTGTAGTGATTACACTACAGCCGGACGCGGAAAAGAAGGGCGTTACCTACCGCGATCTGCTCGCGAAGGCGAAGGAGGCGGTGGATCTCGGGGGAGCTCGGGATCACTGGGGGCCTCCGGCTCAAAGTCACCCAGACGGGGGCCCGTATGCTGGAGGTCCCCGGGGAATCCAGTAGCGCGACCGCGGACGCTCTGGCTGCGAAGCTCAGAGCGTCTCTGGACGCGGACGAGGCCCGAGTGTCAAGGCCCGTCAGATGCGCAGACCTGCGCATCATGGGTCTGGATGACTCGGTATTGGAGGAGGAGTAGGTGGCCGCCGTCGCCAGGTCCGGGGGGTGCACTACTGACCAGGTCAGGTCAGGCGCCATACGCCCGGACCAACTGGGTATGCATGCCGCCACGGTGCGCTGCCCTGTTACGGCGGCCAAAACCATAGTGGAGGGCCGAAGGCTTCTGGTGGGTTGGGTCTCAGCGCAGGTTAAGCTGCTGGAGCCCAGACCTCTGAGGTGCTATCGCTGTCTCGTGGGGCACCACGTATCAGTGAGATGCGCCTCGGAGGTTGACCGCAGTGGCCTTTGCTTCCGCTGCTGTCAGCCCGGACACATATCGGCGACCTGCTGCGCCACGCGGCACTGTGATGCATGTGCGGCGACCGGCAAGCCAGCCGATCACCGGGCCGGAAGCAAGGCCTGCGTGACACCCGCCAAGGCCAAGGCCGCGGGTAGGGTAGGGGCCAAGCCGTCACCGCCCCTGTGGCCTCCGCCGCAGCCGCAACTGCCACCGCCACCGCTGTCACTGTCGCCGCCGCCGCCGCCGCGACACCGACGCCCGCAGAGGGGCCCCCGTGGAGGAAGCTGAAATGGAATGCCTATAACGGCCCCATTAAGCTTTATCCAGGCGAATATCAACCACTGCGCCTGCGCTCAGGATCTGCTGCTCCAGAGCATGGCGCAGTAGTCGATTAACATCGCTGTGGTCGCTGAGCCGTATTTTGTCTGGCCTAGGGGAGGACTGGGTGGCGGACCTTAACGGCTCAGTGGCCATCATCTCTTCGGCCGCCGCCGGCACCCCGACCCTTGAAGGTGTCAGGAGGGGTCAGGGGTGCGTAGCAGCACGGTTCGGGGAGTTTATCGTTGTGGGGGTGTACTTCTCCCCGAACCGATCTCTCGCCGAGCTCCACAACTCTCTGGCAGAGCTGAGAGCAGTCGTCGTCGGAAGTTATCCCCCCCCCGTACTTGTCCTCGGGGACTTCAATGCCAAGAACTTGGCTTGGGGTTCTCGTCGTACAGATGTGCGGGGTAGGATGGTGAAAGACTGGGCTCTGGAGATAGGCCTGGTCGTCCTAAATCGGGGTTCTGTCCCCACGTGTGTGCGGATGCGGGGCGAGTCGGTGGTGGACATCTCGTTCGCTAGCCCCGCTCTGTCGCCGCGTGCCATTGACTGGCGTATCATGGAGGGGGGTGGAGACCTACTCCGACCACCGGTACATCCGGTTTGATGTCTCCACCCAGCCCTCGAGCGCGCCAGTCCAACAGGCCCCGAGTGGTCCGCGTTGGGCGCTGAAGCAGCTGGACCGGGAGCTCCTCCTGGAAGCCTCGATCGTGCAGGCCTGGGTGTCATCACCGGACAGGCCTGCCGACGTCAATGATGAGGCAGGGTGGTTCCAGGAGGCCATGTCCGAGATATGTGACGTGGCAATGCCCCGCGTCCGGCCAGGAAGCGCCCGGCGTCAAGTGTATTGGTGGTCGCGTGAGCTGACGTCTCTGCGCGAGGCGTGTGTCGCCGCGCGGCACCTGTACACCAGGCATCGCAGGCAGCGTAGTTTGCTACGCTGACGACACGCTGGTACTGGCACAAGGGGGGGTCGTACGAGGCGGCGGCGGAAAATATGACACGCGGGGTTGCGATAGTCGTTGAGAGGATTCGGCAACTGGGTCTCGAGGTCGCACTGCACAAGTCCGAGGCCATGCACTTCCATGGTCCTCGGAACAGGCCACCACCGGGATCCTCAGTGATGGTAGGAGGGGTATCCATCGGCGTCGAGTCGACGCTGAAGTACCTAGGACTCGTCCTCGACGGCCGATGGAACTTCGTTGAGCACTTCCGACGTTTGGCTCCCAAACTGGAACGGACCGGGGCTGCCTTCAGGCGGCTCCTGCCGAACCTGGGAGGGCCAAACGCCTCCTGCCGGAGGCTCTACGCGGGGATCGTGCGGTCCATGGCCCTTTACGGGGCCCCTGTGTGGGCGCGTGAACCACCACCACCTGAACGTGCCCCGAAGGGTGATAGCCGTGAAAATGGTTCGCGGCTACCGCACGATCTCCCGCGAGGCGGCGAGCCTCCTTGCCGGATTGCCGCCATGGGATCTGGAGGCGATAGTCCTCGCGCGCCTGCACGAATGGCGTGCGGAGGCACAGTGCCGTGGGGAAACCCCGCTGCCGCGGCAAATTGTCGCGCAGCGGACAGACTTCCGGCACGATCTCATGGCGACATGGAGACAGCGACTGTCGCAACC
This sequence comes from Parnassius apollo, assembly GCA_907164705.1. NCBI lineage: Eukaryota > Metazoa > Arthropoda > Insecta > Lepidoptera > Papilionidae > Parnassius > Parnassius apollo. Next base: position 16,541,509 of record CAJQZP010000693.1, read on the forward strand.
CCGTGCTGGGCACGCCACTATAGCGGCGATAAGACCCCTCTTTGAGGAGTGGCTTGAGAGACGCCACGGCATCCTCACCTTCCGCCTGACGCAGGTCCTCACCGGACACAGCGGAATCGGGCGGGAGGAAACGCCCGGGTGCTCCCACTGCGAGGATGGACCGGATGACACTGTGGAACACACCGTGGAGGTGTGCCCTGCTTGGGCGGAGCACCGCCGTGTCCTCGTAGCGGCGATAGGCGGCGGCGACCTCTCGCGTCCGGCCCTGGTCGAAGCCATGGTCCGGAGCGAGACGGAATGGGATGCCGTCACCACCTTCTGCGAAGCAGTGATGCTAGCGAAGGAGGTGGCGGAGCGGGAGAAGGAGAGAGCAGCAGCTTTCCTCCCCGCCCGCCGCGGGAAACGCCCCGGGCGTCGGGGGCTACGTCGTGGCCCCCCGACCACCGTAGGCGCGGGCCTGTGGACGGCGAGCAATGGGTAGCTCGTCGTCCGTCCATCTAATGACGACTGGCCGTGTCGACGGCGCGTTTTGTTCCACGCGCGCCTCAAAGAGCTGTCAGCAGCGTGAAGGGGCCCGCAAGGGCCGACGCCTGCCGGGGCTGCGGGCTGTTCGAAAGAGATACCGCGGCTCCGGAACGTAAGGGCACTGAAGGAACACGGATGGTTTTTAGTCAGTAAAAGTCTGACACTCCCTTACGCTCCACCCAGAGCGAAAGGGGTCATTAGATGATTTTCCATCCGCAAAAAAAAAAAAAAGGATCATGTCAAATGGAAGTCCGTTGTCTCTGCCTACACCTCTGGGTGACAGGCGTGAGTGTTTATGATGATGATGACAGTGTGGGTTGTCATGATGACTTATGGATCTGAGACGTAGTCTTTCACTTATGTCCATATGAGGAAACTCAAGGTTGCTCTACGAAATATGGAGAGAGTTATGCTTGGAGTTTCTTTGCGTGATAAACTTAAAAATTAATGATATCTGCAGTAGAACCAGAGTAATCGACATTGCCCAACGGATTAATAAGATAAAGTGGTAATGGTCCGGGCATATAGCTCGAAAAACAGACAACCAATGCGAAAAAAAGGTTATCGAGTGGTAGCCAGGTACCGATATTTAGTGTATGGTGACTCCTCACTAGATTGATTGCCGATCTGGTAAGACATGCAGGAAGTCGATGGTTGCAGGTGGCTTAGGACCGTGTTTTGTGGCATTTGTTGGGGGAGGCTTATGTTAAGCAATGGACTTGTGAAGGGCTGTAGTGATGATGATAATGATAAAAAAGGTGGCAAAAACGTGAAAGCAACTTTATCCTGTTGGGTCAAAGGAAGGAACAAAATTTTAAAGCATATTACATATAAATTGAAGGGTATAGCACAGCTTAAGTAACTGAAATTCAATTTACGTATCCTGTAACGACTTACGTTTAAGGTCCGCGAACATTAATCCACCTTTTAGCCTTCACTTCAGACTAAAAGCTAGGTTTCTCTTGCAGTCGTAGTGCCGAGTGGATTCATAACGGCTTATATAAATAAGTCCTTGATTATGTTGGAGAAATTGTAATAAAGCTAATTTTATTTCGGTCTTCGTCCAAAATATAAATTTTGTTTTGTTACATTATTTCACATATTTATATAATTACGTCTTTGCTATTACATACATACATACATTTTAAGAATTAATTTTTCATTTAGTACACACCCATAAATATTGTTATGTAGACAACAATACACAATTAGGATGATTTTAGTTATTTAAAATTAACTTGATTGTTACTAACGAAGTAAATAATGAATACATATATTAGAGATCCAAGTGATTAATAGTGCATACGCCCGAGCAATATGAGTAATGCCCAATATTAGTAGGCAATGTGATAAAAACTATTGATATAATTGATTAAAACTATAACTGAAATAAATAAAAATTAATGAATAAAATCTGTCACTCATAAGGCAGTGTAATAAAAAGATAGTATAGGTGACGTTAGTTTTTAAGTGAAAACTTTTTAGGCACATATAGCTTTAGGAAGCTTGAATGACGAAAAGACGACCGCAGAGAATTTAGCCGGCATCAAATTCGTCTAGTACAGTGGTTACGCTATGTACTACTTAGACTAACAGACTGCAGAGGTAACAAGTAAATAAAAGATATACTGTCTATTATGCTCGCGTATTACTGAGAGTCATAATTGTGTGATAATTTTTGCAATATCTTAACAGCCGGGTCGGCGCGCGATTCAAATCCGTCTACTGACGCTGAATTTCAGCTAGTACTGTTGAATTAATGAGGATTGACAGAAAGTACTCTACTTGGTATACAAGGCTAAATAAATTTATTAAATAAAAGTAGCAGAAATAAAGTGTTGTTGAAAACCGAAATCGGCCAATAGCTTTATTAACACATGACACATAACTATTGTACTTATTATACTCAATATTATTTTATGGAAATCTCAGAAATTTGAAAATTTAAGTATATTCAGAGGCTACTTTGCAATTATTTTCTATTGAGAGATTTTTGTGGAATCGTGTTTTGTTAACTATCTCCTGAAATACGCTCAATTGTTAGTAGATATTTTTTCGATAACGATGTGAAATCACAAAACGAACCCTATGCAGCTTAACTTGGCTCTACTTATTCTTTTAATATGGACATATTTCGGGATTGAGGGCTTTCAAAAGTTTTTATGCGCAGTTACTGGAAGATATTGTAGCTCGCCTGAGTTGAAGTCATATACCCGGCACTAGCGCCATCTACTGTCGGGGACCAGAGCGAGGAGGGCTTCCTAGAAAATATCAATCTTGACTTTCGACCAACAGCGCCATCTAGTATCGAACAGAAGAATTAAGCTTTCTGGAAGCCCCACACTCAAACTTTCTGCGCCTGGTCGGTTGGCTCGCGTATTTACTTGAATATTCTGGACGTTTCGGTGAAAATGTGTATTTAAAGGCGCTGCAAGACGCGGTCGGAGCAGTATTAAATTTGGCGCGACAAACGAAGCTTCGGAGCGAAATAAAGTGAATCAGTGTGATTAATTATTAGTGTTTTTTAAGTTTTAATTAGTTAGTCCGGCTACCTTCAGTTTTTTAATATTAATTTTTGGTCCGATTTACGCAAAACGAGCTTATAGTATCATGAAGTCTTGCAGTGGTATGCTTGGGTTTGGGTTTAATTTTGTTGATTATAGGATCCCAAGCAGATGGTAGCACCCAACCATCTTCTCTATTGAAATTTGGATGTTTTTTAATTTCAATAGCCTCGCGTATCATCCTTGGTAGGAATCGGTGTTCTTTTGCGAGAATTTGTGGTTTATCAAATCTAATGTAATGGTGGGGACGATCTTGAACATGTTCGCAGACTGCAGACTTCCCGGAGCGTCGGTGCTTCACATCAGCTATATGTTCCTTCACGCGGGTTTTTATAGATCTCTTTGTTTGACCTATGTAAGAGAGACCACATTCACAATCTAGCTTGTACACACCTGCATCTTGTAGAGGAATATTACATTTGATGGATGGTAAAAATTGACTAATCTTCTTCAGCGGCTTGTAGTATGTCTTAATGGACGCTCGCTTCAAGATGTAGCCAATCTTGTCCGTGACTCCTCCAACATATGGTAGTAGAGCAGGTGCGCGCTCGACTGTTGCCGGCTTCACTCGTTCACTGTGACGTAGGCGCGGGACCCGAAGCTTGTTGTCTTGCAATACTTGCTTGACGTGCTGAAGCTCCGCGGCCAGATGTTTTCTGTCACAGATCCCTCGTGCTCTCTGAAACAAAGATTTACCCACGGTAGCTAACTGTGAAGGATGATGGTGAGATTCACCATTTAGATATCGGTTGGTATGGGTCTTTTTCCTATACACAGTGTGACCAATAGTGTTATCAGGATTTCGGATGACTAAAACATCTAGGAAAGCTAAAGAATTATTTGCCTCTAACTCCATTGTGAATTGTATTTTAGAGTTTATGGAGTTAAGGTGGTCTAAAAATGCAGTTACTTTGTCAGATGGTAAAATTGTGAAAGTGTCGTCTACGTACCGCTTGTAGAACCTTGGATTTACAGGAGCAGTAAGAAGGGCTTTCTCCTCAAAGTCCTCCATGAATATGTCGGCGACTATGGGAGACACAGGTGAGCCCATCGCCACACCATCTACTTGCTTGTAGAACTCCTCCTTCCACAATAGATAGCCAGATGTGAGGCAATGTTCAAGTAGTATTGCATATTCTTGAGGCATGTTATTTTCTTCTAGCTTCCTACTTACAATTGAGATGCAGTCCACAATAGGTAGGCATGTAAATAGTGACTGAACATCAAAACTGACCATAGTTTCATTGTTAGCGAGATGTAGGTCTTTTATCTCACTCACAAAATGGTATGAATCCTTTGTGTGTGCTCTGGTATGTCCTCTCAGTGGTGATAGTATTTTTGCTAAGTATTGTGCCAGCTTATAAGTTGGTGAATCGATCTGGCTCACTATGGGACGTAGTGGAGCGTTTGGTTTGTGTATCTTCGGTAACCCATACAACCTCGGTGGTTTGGCACATGATGGTATTAGCGAATTCACGTCGAGATTTAATTTTTCGGAGTATTTCTTTATTAAATCGCTAGTTGTTTTAAGCGTGTTAGTTGTAGGGTCTGTTTTGACCTTTTTATATGTACTTTCGTCCGATAAAAGTTGTTGTATTTTAAAATTATATTCCGACGTGTCCATTACTACCGTAGCATTTCCTTTATCCGCGCGGAGAATCGTGAGTTCTGGTCTGTTCCGTAAGTTATTTAGCGCTGTAAATTCGTCTTTGGGAAGGTTTGGTTTCGGCACTGAACTGCGACGTAACAAGGACGAAATATCTTGACGTATGGCCTCCAAATCTTCCTTACCGATATTATTCTTAAACAGACAATCCTCAACACTGCAGATAATTTCTTCGTACGGGATTTTTCGCGGAGTTAATGCGAAGTTCATTCCCTTCGCTAATACTTTCATTGTCGGTTCGTCCAGTGTATGTTTTGACAAATTACAGACAGTGCGTTGTTTATAGTTTGTGTCTATGGTCAACGGTTGTTTATTGTTCTGGCGTTGACTTGGATGTTTGGCATTTGATTTGATCGTTAATTTTTGGTATTTTTCTATTTGTTTATTTTTGCATTCATTGTATTTTGATGTTTCTCGTTTGTTTAAAGTTTCGATGCAATTATTAAAATCAAATGTCGTTAAAATTGTCTTTAGTTCACTGGACAAATTGTCTATGGTGTTGTTTATGAAATGTAAATCGAACCGTTTCTGCTGAATCACCGTCCGTAACAACTTTTTACTTGCCTGATTTAAGATCTTAGCGCTTCCTCGAATGTCCTTCTTTGTTGATATTTTGACACACGTAGGAATGAGATTATGGTCTCTGCATCTCTTCAAGAAATTTAAAGATGTTATATATCTTGCGCGCTTGGTTTTAAGATCTTCTAATCGGCGAATTTTATTTGCTATTACCAGTCCGTACTGGTTCACATAATGATTTCTTAAATTTACGCGAACACTACACATTGAATAAAACTATTATTTACGGATTTTATCGCGTTTAATATCTTTAATTTATTTTTATTATTATCCCGACGTTTCGGGTGCTTTACAGCGCCCATGGTCACGGGGGGGGACTGAGATGTTTGACGTCCCAATGTCATAGTTAGTCCGGCTACCTTCAGTTTTTTAATATTAATTTTTTGGTCCGATTTACGCAAAACGAGCTTATAGTATCATGAAGTCTTGCAGTGGTATGCTTGGGTTTGGGTTTAATTTTGTTGATTATAGGATCCCAAGCAGATGGTAGCACCCAACCATCTTCTCTATTGAAATTTGGATGTTTTTTAATTTCAATAGCCTCGCGTATCATCCTTGGTAGGAATCGGTGTTCTTTTGCGAGAATTTGTGGTTTATCAAATCTAATGTAATGGTGGGGACGATCTTGAACATGTTCGCAGACTGCAGACTTCCCGGAGCGTCGGTGCTTCACATCAGCTATATGTTCCTTCACGCGGGTTTTTATAGATCTCTTTGTTTGACCTATGTAAGAGAGACCACATTCACAATCTAGCTTGTACACACCTGCATCTTGTAGAGGAATATTACATTTGATGGATGGTAAAAATTGACTAATCTTCTTCAGCGGCTTGTAGTATGTCTTAATGGACGCTCGCTTCAAGATGTAGCCAATCTTGTCCGTGACTCCTCCAACATATGGTAGTAGAGCAGGTGCGCGCTCGACTGTTGCCGGCTTCACTCGTTCACTGTGACGTAGGCGCGGGACCCGAAGCTTGTTGTCTTGCAATACTTGCTTGACGTGCTGAAGCTCCGCGGCCAGATGTTTTCTGTCACAGATCCCTCGTGCTCTCTGAAACAAAGATTTACCCACGGTAGCTAACTGTGAAGGATGATGGTGAGATTCACCATTTAGATATCGGTTGGTATGGGTCTTTTTCCTATACACAGTGTGACCAATAGTGTTATCAGGATTTCGGATGACTAAAACATCTAGGAAAGCTAAAGAATTATTTGCCTCTAACTCCATTGTGAATTGTATTTTAGAGTTTATGGAGTTAAGGTGGTCTAAAAATGCAGTTACTTTGTCAGATGGTAAAATTGTGAAAGTGTCGTCTACGTACCGCTTGTAGAACCTTGGATTTACAGGAGCAGTAAGAAGGGCTTTCTCCTCAAAGTCCTCCATGAATATGTCGGCGACTATGGGAGACACAGGTGAGCCCATCGCCACACCATCTACTTGCTTGTAGAACTCCTCCTTCCACAATAGATAGCCAGATGTGAGGCAATGTTCAAGTAGTATTGCATATTCTTGAGGCATGTTATTTTCTTCTAGCTTCCTACTTACAATTGAGATGCAGTCCACAATAGGTAGGCATGTAAATAGTGACTGAACATCAAAACTGACCATAGTTTCATTGTTAGCGAGATGTAGGTCTTTTATCTCACTCACAAAATGGTATGAATCCTTTGTGTGTGCTCTGGTATGTCCTCTCAGTGGTGATAGTATTTTTGCTAAGTATTGTGCCAGCTTATAAGTTGGTGAATCGATCTGGCTCACTATGGGACGTAGTGGAGCGTTTGGTTTGTGTATCTTCGGTAACCCATACAACCTCGGTGGTTTGGCACATGATGGTATTAGCGAATTCACGTCGAGATTTAATTTTTCGGAGTATTTCTTTATTAAATCGCTAGTTGTTTTAAGCGTGTTAGTTGTAGGGTCTGTTTTGACCTTTTTATATGTACTTTCGTCCGATAAAAGTTGTTGTATTTTAAAATTATATTCCGACGTGTCCATTACTACCGTAGCATTTCCTTTATCCGCGCGGAGAATCGTGAGTTCTGGTCTGTTCCGTAAGTTATTTAGCGCTGTAAATTCGTCTTTGGGAAGGTTTGGTTTCGGCACTGAACTGCGACGTAACAAGGACGAAATATCTTGACGTATGGCCTCCAAATCTTCCTTACCGATATTATTCTTAAACAGACAATCCTCAACACTGCAGATAATTTCTTCGTACGGGATTTTTCGCGGAGTTAATGCGAAGTTCATTCCCTTCGCTAATACTTTCATTGTCGGTTCGTCCAGTGTATGTTTTGACAAATTACAGACAGTGCGTTGTTTATAGTTTGTGTCTATGGTCAACGGTTGTTTATTGTTCTGGCGTTGACTTGGATGTTTGGCATTTGATTTGATCGTTAATTTTTGGTATTTTTCTATTTGTTTATTTTTGCATTCATTGTATTTTGATGTTTCTCGTTTGTTTAAAGTTTCGATGCAATTATTAAAATCAAATGTCGTTAAAATTGTCTTTAGTTCACTGGACAAATTGTCTATGGTGTTGTTTATGAAATGTAAATCGAACCGTTTCTGCTGAATCACCGTCCGTAACAACTTTTTACTTGCCTGATTTAAGATCTTAGCGCTTCCTCGAATGTCCTTCTTTGTTGATATTTTGACACACGTAGGAATGAGATTATGGTCTCTGCATCTCTTCAAGAAATTTAAAGATGTTATATATCTTGCGCGCTTGGTTTTAAGATCTTCTAATCGGCGAATTTTATTTGCTATTACCAGTCCGTACTGGTTCACATAATGATTTCTTAAATTTACGCGAACACTACACATTGAATAAAACTATTATTTACGGATTTTATCGCGTTTAATATCTTTAATTTATTTTTATTATTATCCCGACGTTTCGACGTTTATTTAATGTGTAGTGTTCGCGTAAATTTAAGAAATCATTATGTGAACCAGTACGGACTGGTAATAGCAAATAAAATTCGCCGATTAGAAGATCTTAAAACCAAGCGCGCAAGATATATAACATCTTTAAATTTCTTGAAGAGATGCAGAGACCATAATCTCATTCCTACGTGTGTCAAAATATCAACAAAGAAGGACATTCGAGGAAGCGCTAAGATCTTAAATCAGGCAAGTAAAAAGTTGTTACGGACGGTGATTCAGCAGAAACGGTTCGATTTACATTTCATAAACAACACCATAGACAATTTGTCCAGTGAACTAAAGACAATTTTAACGACATTTGATTTTAATAATTGCATCGAAACTTTAAACAAACGAGAAACATCAAAATACAATGAATGCAAAAATAAACAAATAGAAAAATACCAAAAATTAACGATCAAATCAAATGCCAAACATCCAAGTCAACGCCAGAACAATAAACAACCGTTGACCATAGACACAAACTATAAACAACGCACTGTCTGTAATTTGTCAAAACATACACTGGACGAACCGACAATGAAAGTATTAGCGAAGGGAATGAACTTCGCATTAACTCCGCGAAAAATCCCGTACGAAGAAATTATCTGCAGTGTTGAGGATTGTCTGTTTAAGAATAATATCGGTAAGGAAGATTTGGAGGCCATACGTCAAGATATTTCGTCCTTGTTACGTCGCAGTTCAGTGCCGAAACCAAACCTTCCCAAAGACGAATTTACAGCGCTAAATAACTTACGGAACAGACCAGAACTCACGATTCTCCGCGCGGATAAAGGAAATGCTACGGTAGTAATGGACACGTCGGAATATAATTTTAAAATACAACAACTTTTATCGGACGAAAGTACATATAAAAAAGGTCAAAACAGACCCTACAACTAACACGCTTAAAACAACTAGCGATTTAATAAAGAAATACTCCGAAAAATTAAATCTCGACGTGAATTCGCTAATACCATCATGTGCCAAACCACCGAGGTTGTATGGGTTACCGAAGATACACAAACCAAACGCTCCACTACGTCCCATAGTGAGCCAGATCGATTCACCAACTTATAAGCTGGCACAATACTTAGCAAAAATACTATCACCACTGAGAGGACATACCAGAGCACACACAAAGGATTCATACCATTTTGTGAGTGAGATAAAAGACCTACATCTCGCTAACAATGAAACTATGGTCAGTTTTGATGTTCAGTCACTATTTACATGCCTACCTATTGTGGACTGCATCTCAATTGTAACTAGGAAGCTAGAAGAAAATAACATGCCTCAAGAATATGCAATACTACTTGAACATTGCCTCACATCTGGCTATCTATTGTGGAAGGAGGAGTTCTACAAGCAAGTAGATGGTGTGGCGATGGGCTCACCTGTGTCTCCCATAGTCGCCGACATATTCATGGAGGACTTTGAGGAGAAAGCCCTTCTTACTGCTCCTGTAAATCCAAGGTTCTACAAGCGGTACGTAGACGACACTTTCACAATTTTACCATCTGACAAAGTAACTGCATTTTTAGACCACCTTAACTCCATAAACTCTAAAATACAATTCACAATGGAGTTAGAGGCAAATAATTCTTTAGCTTTCCTAGATGTTTTAGTCATCCGAAATCCTGATAACACTATTGGTCACACTGTGTATAGGAAAAAGACCCATACCAACCGATATCTAAATGGTGAATCTCACCATCATCCTTCACAGTTAGCTACCGTGGGTAAATCTTTGTTTCAGAGAGCACGAGGGATCTGTGACAGAAAACATCTGGCCGCGGAGCTTCAGCACGTCAAGCAAGTATTGCAAGACAACAAGCTTCGGGTCCCGCGCCTACGTCACAGTGAACGAGTGAAGCCGGCAACAGTCGAGCGCGCACCTGCTCTACTACCATATGTTGGAGGAGTCACGGACAAGATTGGCTACATCTTGAAGCGAGCGTCCATTAAGACATACTACAAGCCGCTGAAGAAGATTAGTCAATTTTTACCATCCATCAAATGTAATATTCCTCTACAAGATGCAGGTGTGTACAAGCTAGATTGTGAATGTGGTCTCTCTTACATAGGTCAAACAAAGAGATCTATAAAAACCCGCGTGAAGGAACATATAGCTGATGTGAAGCACCGACGCTCCGGGAAGTCTGCAGTCTGCGAACATGTTCAAGATCGTCCCCACCATTACATTAGATTTGATAAACCACAAATTCTCGCAAAAGAACACCGATTCCTACCAAGGATGATACGCGAGGCTATTGAAATTAAAAAACATCCAAATTTCAATAGAGAAGATGGTTGGGTGCTACCATCTGCTTGGGATCCTATAATCAACAAAATTAAACCCAAACCCAAGCATACCACTGCAAGACTTCATGATACTATAAGCTCGTTTTGCGTAAATCGGACCAAAAATTAATATTAAAAAACTGAAGGTAGCCGGACTAACTATGACATTGGGACGTCAAACATCTCAGTCCCCCCCGTGACCATGGGCGCTGTAAAGCACCCGAAACGTCGGGATAATAATAAAAATAAATTAAAGAAATTAAACGCGATAAAATCCGTAAATAATAGTTTTATTCAATGTGTAGTGTTCGCGTAAATTTAAGAAATCATTATGTGAACCAGTACGGACTGGTAATAGCAAATAAAATTCGCCGATTAGAAGATCTTAAAACCAAGCGCGCAAGATATATAACATCTTTAAATTTCTTGAAGAGATGCAGAGACCATAATCTCATTCCTACGTGTGTCAAAATATCAACAAAGAAGGACATTCGAGGAAGCGCTAAGATCTTAAATCAGGCAAGTAAAAAGTTGTTACGGACGGTGATTCAGCAGAAACGGTTCGATTTACATTTCATAAACAACACCATAGACAATTTGTCCAGTGAACTAAAGACAATTTTAACGACATTTGATTTTAATAATTGCATCGAAACTTTAAACAAACGAGAAACATCAAAATACAATGAATGCAAAAATAAACAAATAGAAAAATACCAAAAATTAACGATCAAATCAAATGCCAAACATCCAAGTCAACGCCAGAACAATAAACAACCGTTGACCATAGACACAAACTATAAACAACGCACTGTCTGTAATTTGTCAAAACATACACTGGACGAACCGACAATGAAAGTATTAGCGAAGGGAATGAACTTCGCATTAACTCCGCGAAAAATCCCGTACGAAGAAATTATCTGCAGTGTTGAGGATTGTCTGTTTAAGAATAATATCGGTAAGGAAGATTTGGAGGCCATACGTCAAGATATTTCGTCCTTGTTACGTCGCAGTTCAGTGCCGAAACCAAACCTTCCCAAAGACGAATTTACAGCGCTAAATAACTTACGGAACAGACCAGAACTCACGATTCTCCGCGCGGATAAAGGAAATGCTACGGTAGTAATGGACACGTCGGAATATAATTTTAAAATACAACAACTTTTATCGGACGAAAGTACATATAAAAAGGTCAAAACAGACCCTACAACTAACACGCTTAAAACAACTAGCGATTTAATAAAGAAATACTCCGAAAAATTAAATCTCGACGTGAATTCGCTAATACCATCATGTGCCAAACCACCGAGGTTGTATGGGTTACCGAAGATACACAAACCAAACGCTCCACTACGTCCCATAGTGAGCCAGATCGATTCACCAACTTATAAGCTGGCACAATACTTAGCAAAAATACTATCACCACTGAGTGATTTTGTGAGTGAGATAAAAGACCTACATCTCGCTAACAATGAAACTATGGTCAGTTTTGATGTTCAGTCACTATTTACATGCCTACCTATTGTGGACTGCATCTCAATTGTAAGTAGGAAGCTAGAAGAAAATAACATGCCTCAAGAATATGCAATACTACTTGAACATTGCCTCACATCTGGCTATCTATTGTGGAAGGAGGAGTTCTACAAGCAAGTAGATGGTGTGGCGATGGGCTCACCTGTGTCTCCCATAGTCGCCGACATATTCATGGAGGACTTTGAGGAGAAAGCCCTTCTTACTGCTCCTGTAAATCCAAGGTTCTACAAGCGGTACGTAGACGACACTTTCACAATTTTACCATCTGACAAAGTAACTGCATTTTTAGACCACCTTAACTCCATAAACTCTAAAATACAATTCACAATGGAGTTAGAGGCAAATAATTCTTTAGCTTTCCTAGATGTTTTAGTCATCCGAAATCCTGATAACACTATTGGTCACACTGTGTATAGGAAAAAGACCCATACCAACCGATATCTAAATGGTGAATCTCACCATCATCCTTCACAGTTAGCTACCGTGGGTAAATCTTTGTTTCAGAGAGCACGAGGGATCTGTGACAGAAAACATCTGGCCGCGGAGCTTCAGCACGTCAAGCAAGTATTGCAAGACAACAAGCTTCGGGTCCCGCGCCTACGTCACAGTGAACGAGTGAAGCCGGCAACAGTCGAGCGCGCACCTGCTCTACTACCATATGTTGGAGGAGTCACGGACAAGATTGGCTACATCTTGAAGCGAGCGTCCATTAAGACATACTACAAGCCGCTGAAGAAGATTAGTCAATTTTTACCATCCATCAAATGTAATATTCCTCTACAAGATGCAGGTGTGTACAAGCTAGATTGTGAATGTGGTCTCTCTTACATAGGTCAAACAAAGAGATCTATAAAAACCCGCGTGAAGGAACATATAGCTGATGTGAAGCACCGACGCTCCGGGAAGTCTGCAGTCTGCGAACATGTTCAAGATCGTCCCCACCATTACATTAGATTTGATAAACCACAAATTCTCGCAAAAGAACACCGATTCCTACCAAGGATGATACGCGAGGCTATTGAAATTAAAAAACATCCAAATTTCAATAGAGAAGATGGTTGGGTGCTACCATCTGCTTGGGATCCTATAATCAACAAAATTAAACCCAAACCCAAGCATACCACTGCAAGACTTCATGATACTATAAGCTCGTTTTGCGTAAATCGGACCAAAAATTAATATTAAAAAACTGAAGGTAGCCGGACTAACTATGACATTGGGACGTCAAACATCTCAGTCCCCCCCCGTGACCATGGGCGCTGTAAAGCACCCGAAACGTCGGGATAATAATAAAAATAAATTAAAGATATTAAACGCGATAAAATCCGTAAATAATAGTTTTATTCAATGTGTAGTGTTCGCGTAAATTTAAGAAATCATTATTTTAATTAGTGTAAAATGAAATAAAGTGTTAATTTTGGTAATTTAATCGTCAGTTTTTATTGTCACGAACCCTAATCTCGTAACAATATAATATTATATTATTATCTGTCCCGTGTGAAACAACATTTATTCTTATATAAATATTCCCATTACACGTAATACATTGTTATAGTTGATTAGAAAAATAATATCTACATGCAGACTTTCACAGGGTCAATTTAGTACGCGTGCGTGCATACGTGCGTGCATGCGCACGCGATCGTGTGTGTGTGTGTGTGTGTGTGTGTGTGTGTGTGTGTGTGTGTGTGTGTACGTATGCGTGTGCGTGTGTGTGTGCGTGTGCGTGTGTGTGTTTGTGTGCGCGTTTGTATGTGCGTGTGCGTGTGCGTGTACGTATGCGTGTGTGTGTGTGTGTGTGTGTGTGTGCGTGTGCGTGTGTGTGTGTGTGTGTGTGTGTGTGTGTGTATGCGTGTGTGTGCGTGTGCGTGTGCGTGTGCGTGTGCGTGTGCGTGTGCGTATCCGTGTCCGTGTGTGTGTGCGTGTGCGTATGCGTGTGCGTGTGTGTGTGTGCTCGCGTGTGCGTAAGCGTGTGCGTGTGCATGTGCGTGTGCGTGTGCGTGTGCGTGTTCGTGTGCGTGCGGACGTGCCCCCCCCGATTGGGTTACAGTCTTGTCTTCATCAGCCACAGTGAACGAAGAAAAATCCACTTGTTAATATTATGTTATGGACCAATTATAATATATGCTAATACATATTTGTAACTTTAAATTTTACTACAACTTTGTTGTATTATCAAATAATTTTAGTTATAAAACTCAAATTTAAAATTTAAAAAACTTCTGAAACAAAAAAGCTGATGATCTTTAAACGACTGAACTTCTTTGGATAAAACATATCTAAGAACCACCACTGGAAATCCAGTTTTTAAATAAAAAATGGCACCCACATGGTTTCAATCGCTAAGAGCTACGGTGCCACAGACAAACACACACATTAGCGGACATACTCCTCTTTTTCATCATCATAAGTTTTAAGAAACTGAATCTTATATTGAATAAATCGTTTAGAACCAAATGCTATCAGTGTTTGAAAGAAGAGAAATAGCAACTATTATTTTGTCGAACACATGACGTCCTCCAGAACATTAGGAAAAAGCTATTGTGTTAATGAAGGTACTTTGTAAGGAAAAGTCAATCAAACACACATGTTATTGTGAATCTTAAAGTAAGAAAAAAATTATATTTTCTCTTATTAAGCATAGTTTGCTTTCAGTAATTTAATTAACTAATTAAGCTTCCGTTTTTAAAAAAGAAGAATACTTTTTTATCCACTGATAAAGAAATTGCTACTTAATACTATGTTACAGTGATGAAATATTATTTTCTTGCCATCATTATTTTCATCGACCTAATAGCTCTAAGAAAAGTAAGTAGCCTTTATACGAGTCCCACTGTTAGGCTTTGGACACCATCAGTTTATTAGAGGGTAAATGGAGAAATGTATCTACCGCGCTGCTCCAGTGAATGTTGGCCGACGTCACATGTCCTTAGAATATTTTTATTCCCCAGAAATACAGGTTTTCTCACGATGCTTACCTCACTGACAATCACGGGTTAAATTAGCATTCAAAATTGTAATTCACAATTTTCTGGCTATACAACTCAATATAACGTTTACATTATTTGAAGAAATATTATTATCAATGCTGTTAATACTTATAACATTCTAACTAAGCTTGTGATAAGAAATGTTTAAGAGTACAGAGTCACGCTGCAGTAATATACATAGTTAAAGTGGGTCGGTTCAATCGGGGAAAAATAATGCTCGCACAGTACACCAGCGTTAAATAGCATCATATGGCTATATTTTCCATACTGAATGGTGGAAACCAGAGATTTTCTAAAGAAAAAAGTCTCTAAAATTATCTTACAGTAAACTGCATTCCATCTTAGTCCTCAAAGGTGGTAGCATATTTGCATTAAACTTCTTGTGTTGCCCACAGGACGGGGATCTAACCCAATGGATTCACGTAACCTTTACGTAATATAAATTAGACTTAAATAACATTATTTTATTTAAAACATTACTCTGCAAAATATAAAAAGGCTACTCTCAAGTTGTGTGTATATTGCGTAATAATCTCGCTTTGCAGGAGCGTTAATGATTGCACTACAAAACTAATGTTCAATAAAATGCTGAACATAGAATTTATTCACTTTTTACTTTATTTCTTCTTCTGTTTTAAAGAACAAAATGGTATATTTCTATTCTATATAGATTACAATTGGTTTTATTCTTTGATTAAATGTAACTTTTTAATCTTTACCGCTGGTTCGGGACAACTTCTTTCCTGGAAAGAATTAGCAAGAAACCCAGCGGGAAATTTTTAATTCTTTAAAAAGACTTTTACATAAAAACAGATGTTTTTTGTATGGTGGAGGCAGTTTACATACTTAAATTGTACAAGGACAAACATCCAAATCAGGAAGAAATACTTATAGGCCATATAAATACTTGTTCTGTGTGGTATTCAAACCCGTAGCCCTCAGTACCGTAGCTGATTGCTGAGCCAGACTACGCCACGGAGTCAACCATTATTTTTACAAATACAAATGTGATGGCAAAAGTAATACAATAACATTACGAACGAACTGGCGTACGAAATGAACGTGGATTATAAAAAAATAATCATAGGATAACAGTTTTTTTATTGCACTAGATCATAGAGTATCTCATATTGATTATGTAATGCCAAACTTCTTCATAGAAACGTACTCTCTATATATAAGTTTTTATGGGTTAAAATGCTGTGGGTGGGTGCGACCTCATGAGATCGCTAGGGATTTGACGGAATATGGCCGCGGTTCGTGAAACCGCTAGGGGGTTGAGAGGCTAATAAAACTCTCAGTAAAGTAAAAAAACAAAAACAAAAATAAACTATATCTAAATCGGTTGGTTAATCCGTTTGGGAGCTACGATGCCAAAGCCGGACACACGGAAACACAGATACACAGCACACGTATACACGTTAAAATATAGCACCCCTCTGTTTGCGTCAGGTTTTAAAAATACAAAGCTTGGCACTGGATTTTAATAAAATTTATAAACATTAGCTGTGTGTGATATTTGGCTTACTTTAAAGTATTTCTATAAAATTATATTCTAATTATTTTTTTTGGTGTTAAATTTATAAAGTTTAGTATCTAATGGAATGTTTATAGTTAATTTATTACGTGCTAAGCGATGAATAAAACATTCCTAAAAAGCAATATACCAAAAAAATTAAATATTATATTTAAAAGACAATTATGAAGTTCATTCATATGCAGTAGAAAATCAGCATGTTACAGTCCATTACTTGTCAATATTAGTAGTAGCAACGCAGTGCTGCCGTGCCGTACTGCCGTGGTGAGCTATTGTTTCAAATGTCAAAACATAAGTGAAAAAATGTGTAATGGTGGTAAATTAATTATTTGTGTCTTATGTTGTTCATAGTATAGATTTTTTCAAGGGTTTTTCAAAGGTACAGCTAAATCTTGGAAAAATTAGGTTATTGTATCTTAAAATTTTTTGTATAAAGCTCGATCGAAAATCGATTCGAGTTTTGCTACCATAAAGGCGTCTTAGCGTTCGTTTTTCACTTAAGTTTTTATAAAAAAAACTCAATTATAATGATGATGTTATTCCTTTTTACGAAAAAAATATGATACATCTTATTTTTATTGCAAGAGAAACTTATCGAATGAAAATAATTATTTTCAATAGTCGATTAGCATTTTACAATAAATCAATTGAAACTACTAGATCCTCCCCTTAGTTTGCTTGGCTCCGGCAACTCAAGTCATTTGCATCACAAAAACATAAAGCCGAGTGCTTGCACTATCAATCACGCGATGTGAAACTTTAACAAAACGGTGAATAATTAACCTCTGCTGGTAAATATTTTCGTGTTATTTTGTACTAAAAGGTTTTTTCGTTAATTAGAATCCATGGTGCATATTTTTATGTAAAGTTAAATTATCGTAGATACAGCCCGTCACAAAATCTAACTGCTAATTTATGGTTTCCTCCATAGATTTCCATATAGCAAAGTGTTTTATTTATAATATAACAATAATTGTCTATTAGCAAGTCTCATCTGACCCTCAGCTTCACCCATCATTTACTCGTAGCTTATTGGCATGACGCTGCCACTTAGAGGTCTTTATTTATCGTAAGTTATATCGATTTTACAATTTTATAAGAAAATAAAATTGCCGCTTTGGCTTCGTATCCGAAGTCGGGCTATGTCAGTTGACAAGAGTAACCATAAATAAATAAAAAAATCGCCAGTATATGTAGCCATGTAAACTGATTGTGTGAGTTTGAGCTTCTTTATACAACTATTAATGTATCTTACCTGATTATGCCTCCTAATAATACATGCAGTATCATTAGAAGTCTAAGTACCTTAATCACTTGACTTTAACAGTATTTTTACTTTAGTTTTAAAAGTGTTTATGTAAGAATGAGAATAAGTAAACGAGCAAGTTATAAAATAGTACTTTTGACACCTTATTACACGTTGAACTTGGTCTGTTTAAATTGGAGTAGCGCGATAATAGCACCGCCTCATTTCCTTTTTGATGATAATCCAGACTTACCGTGTAGTGGCTACGCGGCGTAGGAATATCTGTTACCCCATATTATCCTGTGGGTGGAGATGCGCAGCAGCGTATTCTTAATAATGACTAAAAATGAAAAAACCTGCGGTTGCCAACCCGCTTATCAGGCGTGGTTTCTATGGCAAATATCCTTCTTCCCGATGAGACAATCAATGAAGGCCTCTGTTCAGCAGTGGACTTTAATAGGCTGTATCGGTAACGGCTAAGCTAGACTACTATACTAACTAACTATTAATATACCTTATTTTTATAGAATAAGCGGCAAACAAAAAGTATCAGTTTCTCTACCCTCATCACACGAAACACGATAGCAACCTTTTAGCTGCTAAGGTTCATCCCAGATTGGCCGACCCGGTTGTTAAATATAGCCGCAAATGTGAACTTAGAATAAATTTTTCTTACTTTCAAACTGAGATATTAGTACATATTTTCATTAATTTGTCTACAGATATGACGGATTTTCACACAAACTCGGATGTTCTATATAGCGCCTTTAGGAAAAGAATATCGCAAGATCAATTCTAAGTAGGTGCTTACATTTAAATTTCACATAAATAGATTCAGTAGTTTTGCACGCAGTCCATCTTATTCTTTAAAATTATACAATTAAATAAAAATCTCTCCCATTGTCATGCAAGAATCACAATTTATCCAAGCTCGCTAAAAAATGTTTAAGGAACAGTATATATGGCAACACTATATAAACCCGTCAGTCAAATACAATGTCATTACGCTTTTGTGCCAGCCGTCACGGTGTGTTTTTAAAATTTTTGTAATAAAAATTTTATATATTGTTTAGTGTAAAATTAAATATTTTGTATCGAAAACTTTTTTTGGATACTAAATATTTATGGTGGCTTTTCATTTGTGGTAGACAAATGAATTTATTACGTGTCTGCGTGGTAATAATTGGATTAGGTACTTTTAAAAGGAAGATATTCAAAATGGGGCAAACCGATCAAAAGTAAACAAAAAACCTTTTTTCAGAGCTACTAGGTGTTGGTGTAAATTTAAAAAAAGACTTAATATTAATAAAAGCAATTTACTGTGTATCGAAAAGTTTAATAACAAGTATGATTAATTATCGAACCAATTCACTGTTAAGGTTTAATAATATAACCTCGTACCTAATATATAATATGACATAAAGAATACCTACTTCTAACCAATAAATGTTGGTTGAGATATATGGATATCTCTATCCATATATAACGTTGAGAAATTGAGGAATTTTTTTCTTACTTTCGTGTTCAAGTCGTCTTTTGCGCGTTTAGTTTGGCAGTCTCGATTTATGATTTTTTTTATAGAAGAGGAGGCAAACAAGCATACGGTTCACCAGATGTTATGTCACTACCGCCGCCTATGAACAATCGCAACACCAGGGGAGTTGCGGGCAGGGGCAGGTGCGTTGCAGGTCCTTTAGAAAGGAGTAAGCTCTTTTCTTGAAGGTCTCCAGGTAGTATCGGTCCAGAAAAACCGCCGATGGTAAAATATTCCACAGAGTCGTAGCACGCGGAAGAAAACTCCTTGTGAAACGTACAATGGTGGACCGCTAAGCATCCAGATGGTGTGGATGGTATCGGGAGGTTTGCCGGATAGTGCGTTCATGAAATTTGGCGGCTGGGATTAATCCGAACAATTCCTCCCGTGATAGATGCGATAAAGTTCGCAAAGAGTTGCAACATCTCATCGCAGCGCCAGTGATCAAGCTGATCGGAAGGCGCTCGGTCGTCGACGGATGCGCTGCTCGGGTGCGCTGAATGCGGCCAGGTGAAAGTAGCTGGCACTGGGGAGCCCCAACTCAGATATGGGAACATTATTCCACGTGCAGCCAAACCTGCGCCTTGTAAAGTTGCAAGCAGTGTCAACATTGCTCTGCTGAGCATGCCAAGTTTTTTGAGACCAGTTTGGCCTTTTCTTCGAAGTGACAACGAAACTGCACGTCATTCGATATGTCGACGCTGGGGATTACGATACTGGCTGAGGCAACAAAGGGAGTGCCTTGAAACTGAGGAGATACGACAAAAGGGTTCTTTTTGGCGGTTAACGCGCAAACTTATGTCATCTAAGGTTAAACTGGACTAGATTTAGACGCCCCAATCCGAGTATTTGTTCAGCAGATATTCGACTTCAGACACAAGTTTGTCCCGGTACTCAGAGCCGTTTTCCCTAGAAATGTAAGTACGGCCGTTGTACAGAGCAACATTAGTGCTGTCATCTGCATAGCAATGAATGTTGTCGCTTTGCAGCATATCATTGATATGCAGAAGAAACAGCGTTGGTGACAACACACAGCCTTGGAACACCAGCATTAATAGGCTTGTAATTGGAGCTTGCACCATCTACAGCGACCTTGATGCTCAAATCTGCAAGAAAGCTGGTGATCCAATTGTACAATTTCTCGGGAAGCCCATAGGAAGGGAGCTTTGAAATAAGAGCTTTGTGCCAAACCCGATCGAAGGCCTTCGCAATGTCCAAACTAACGGCCAGTGCCTTTCCCTTGGACTCTACTGCTGCCACCCCTCTATGAGTCAGGTAGACCAGAATATGATCAGCTGATTGACCACGAAGAAAAACGGTGATCTTCAAGGTATTTCACGAGATGACAGTCTACAATGGACTCCATTGTTTTGGAGGATAAGGAGGTGATGGCGATAGGCCTATAGTTGGACGGATCAGAACGATTAAATTGCTAGGGATCGGGTGCACGAAGGCTGTCTTTCATGACTTCGGGACCACGCCTAGGGACTTGGAGTAACGGAAAAGAGGCGTTAAATCCGGTTTCAACTCTGGAGCACACGTCTTCAGCACAATTTGGGGGATAACGTCAGGCCCACTCGACTTGTGGATGTCCAGGGAGAGCAGTGCTTTGTGAACTGAGTGCTGTGTGAAACGCACCTCGGGATTGGAGCACTCATACCGCAGGACGTTCGGGAGCGTACTCCCCCCGTCATCAAGAGTCGAGTTGGACGCAAAGAAAGAGCCTAGCAGATCGACTTTCTCATTTGTGTCATGGGCCAATGAGTCGTCCTCCCTGTGCAGAGATGGCTGACAGAAATTTCTCTGGACAGCCTTGGCGAGAGACCAGAATGCACGGGTTCCAGAAGGAAGGCGAACTAGTTTCTCGCCACTTATGCCTTTGTGCTTTGACTTTAGCTTTGCAGTGACTCTTTTGAAGGACCTGGAGGCGGAATTGCATCTACGTTTTGAAAATGGTGCGCCGGAAGAAAAGCACCTGAGAAAAAGGAATGTTTCTGAAATCGTTACTGGTGAAGAGACATAGAAAATAGAAGGCAATCATTGGTATGGGTCTACTCAGAAGCACAGTTACCGACAAAACTGCAAAGACCTCGCAACGTCGGCAAAAAAATGGTGACCGGTTTTTTTCGCGGTGCTGACATTTGTTGACGTCAATTCTGGAAAATTGTAGGTCAGTCAACTCTGAATGGTATACTACAGTTACAATACCCAAAGCTTTTCAAGCTGTGCAGGAGCAAAGACCAAAGGCCGGGCTTCGGGGAATCTTGCTGCATCACGATAACGCCTCTTTACATACCTCCCTTAGAACAAAAGCATTTATTGAGGAATCTGGTACTGAAACTCTAAATCACCCACCCTACAGCCCAGACTTAGCTCCTTGTAATTTCCTTTTGTTCTCCAGAGTCAAAGGAAAAGCATGATGGAGGATATTTTTAAAAGATGTAAAATAAAGATGAGTAGTATCTAGAATACTTTTTGTATATCTCAAAACTTACAATCGTCGGGCCACACACTCGGCAGCGCCCGCGCCAGCAGCTAAGGGGGGGAAGGTACAATTCCATATGGCGTTGCATTTAGCTATAGAAAGTAAAGCCATCAAGTGTGTGGTACGGGTCATAATTTCCATAGTTTAGTGCAACTAACTTCAACTAGCTACGAATGAGTTGGGTATCACCCATGTAAACAAATATAATACCGCACAGTCTGTAGTTACAACATCGCATTTATAATATGTACGAGTACACCTTATATGCTAAGTTAGCACACCATCATATATCGGAGAGATATCACGACTTTCTAGAATATGGCAAGGTCGCCTCATACGGCACCCACGATACGAAATGGGTTGGTGGATTCTCTTACACCGTCCCATTGCCAGCTAAAAATATTCGTATTCAATAACAATCACGCCTGTTACCCGGAGGGGTAGGTAGATACGGACGGATTTCTTCACATCTACACTTTTTTCACCTCCTTCATATTCCTACGGTTATAGGTCACAAGTCAGTTAATGTAATTCTTAATTTATTCCAACTTAAATATATTGTCGATTTCGTCGATAAACTTCCGTCTAGATTACTCATGCCTATTCTTTCATTTACTTCTACAACATAAATTGGCTTTTTACTCTTTTCTCCTTCATTGCTTCTACATGACCGAAGCACCGTAACATTCTTTTCTTAATCTTGGTCACATTTTTGGTGGTCACTTGGAAGAGAAGTACAAAATTATCCTTCTCTTCCAAGTGACCACGAAACCGCCACCGTCCGTTAGCTTTCAAGAGCCCTGATCAGTCATGTGAGTCTACTTGATTGGCAGTGAGAGAACCCCATTACCTAAACCTGACGTCCTGTCTCTGACTTTCTTTAGACTTATGTAGATCTCATGGTGCAGAAATCCTGCACTTATTTATTTAAGTATAATTTTATGGTAGGGCTTAATTAACTTGCTCAATTAACTCTCCTTCTATTCTTATAAATAAGAATAGAAGGAGAGTTAATTGAGCAAGTGGATGAGTTCGTATATTTGGGATGTGTATTCAGCAGGGATGGGAGATATGATAAGGATATTGAACGACGAGTGAATGCAGGAAATAAAGTAAATGGGGCTCTACACTCTATTGTGAAAAGTCAGAATGTGTCAAAAAAGGCACGTATGGCAATTCACAGTGCTGTATATTAGTCCCTACTTTAACGTATGGTAGTGAAAGTTAGGTGTGGCAGAAGAAGCACGAGAGTAGAATAAATGCAGTAGAAATGCGGTCGCTAAGGAGTATGTTAGGGCTGAATCTGAGTGACAGGGTGAGAAACTGTGTGATAAAAGAAGAGTGTGGTTTGCAAGATGATGCGGTGACCAGGATTAAGAAAGGAATGCTTCGGTGGTTTGGTCATGTAGAAAGAATGAATGCGGAAAGACTGACAAAGCAAATATATGTTGCAGAAGTGAATGGAAGAGTCGGAAAGGGACGTCCCCATCATAAGCATGTCAATAGTGATCTCCCATCTACCAAACTCTATAAAGAAACTTAGTATGTTTGGTCTAATACACCTACCATATTCGTGTGCAACCAGGTAGTTGAACGTATCGGGAGGTTTTCCGCGTAGTGCGTTCATGAAATTTGGCGAATAGGATTAATCCGAACAATTCCTCAGAGCACTCCCCGTGATCTCTTCGTAGTGCCAGTGAGTCAAGCCGATCGGAAAAAGCTCGATCACCGACGACTTGAACTGCTCTGTGCTGGATGCGATCAATTGGAAATAGCTGGCGTTGGAGAGCCCCCGCCCAGCTTTTTAGAGGCCAATTTGACCTTCTCTTCCAAGTGACCACGCAACTCACTCGATATGTCGCCGCTGAGGATTCCGATACTGGCTGAGGCAACAAGGTAAGTGCCTTTAAATTGAGGAGATATGACGAATGGGTTCTTTTTAGCGGTAAAAACGCAAAGTTGTATCTTCTGTGGATTAAACTGGACTAGATTTAATCGCACCCAGTCTGAGATTTCGTTCAACAAAGTTTCGACTTCAGATACAAGTTCGTTCCGGTACCCGGCGACGGGTTTCCCGAGAAATATTGTCACGGCCGGTCTATAAAGCATCATCAGTGCTGTTGTCTGCATAGCAGTGAATGCTACCGATTTGAAATATGTCATTGATATGCAGAAGGAATAGCGTTGGTGATGCATTTCAGCATGCAGCCTTGTAGAACACCAGCGTTAATGGGCTTGTAATCGGAGCATGCACTGTCTACTTCGACCTTGATGCTCTGATCAGCAGGAAAACTGGTGATCAATTTGCGCTATTTCTCGGGGAGTCCATAGGAAGGAAGATTTGTAAGAAACGCTTTGTGGCAAACCCAATTAAAGGCCTTCACTATGTCGAAACAAACGGCCAACGCCTTCCACTTGGACTCTACTGCCGTCGGCCATTTGTGAGTTAGGTAACCTAGAAAATCACCAGCCGAGCGACCGCGATGGAAACCGTACCGTGTCGGTCACTAATCAGCTGGTGATCCTCAAGGTACCGCATGAGCTGGCTGTTAATAATAGGTTCCATTATATTGGAGAACTAGGTGGTGATGACGGTAGGCCTATAGTTGGACGGATCAGAGCGGTTACCTTTTTTAGGTATCGGGTGCACGAAGGCTGTCTTTCATGATTTCGGGACTACGCCTGGGGAGTAGGAGTACCGGAAAAGACGCGTTAAGACCGGTGCCAACTCCAGAGCACACGTCTTTAGCACAATAAGAGGAACGCCATCAGGCCCACTCGACTTGTTGATGTCCAGGGAGAGGAGTGCTCCGTGCACAGAGCGTTGGGTAAACAGCAGATCCTGCATGGAGCACTCACACTGCGGTATGATCGGTGGTGTGCTCCCCGTCCCCGTCATCAAGAGTCGAGTTGAACACAAAGAGAAAGCCCAGTAGATCAGCTTTTTACTTTGCGGCATGGGCCAGTGAGTCATCCTTCCTGTGTAGAGATGGAAGAGATGGCTGGCATAAGTTCCCTTGGACATCCTTGGTGAGCGTCCAGAATGCACGTATTCCCGAAGGAAGATGAACAAGTTTCTTGCCAATTCTGCTGATGTGCTCTGATTTTGCCTTGGTAATGACACTTTTGGAGGACCTAGAAGCAGAATTATACTTATCTTTAAGAACGCTGGTATTTACATCCTGAGACGTCGATGCGCGTGCCCAGGCCCGTTAACACTCCTGCTTATGATGTAATGCAATTTGGCCAATGTCGAGAATCAACAACAGCGCTGTGATCATTCGGCGAGAAGCAAACCCACCTCCAAAGGTAGGATGCAAAAAAAGGTCGCATCTCGTCCCAATCGGCTGACCCACAACGCCAACCACGGTGGCAACTTGCAGTATGCAACCACGATGGAAGCATGATTGACACCGTACTCCTGATCAGACAATGGTCAGATCAGACATGGAACCAAGAGGAGTATCGACGGAGATCCGTGAGATGAGAGGTCAGCAGAAGGTCCAACAGGGGAAGGTACACATCTTTCGCATCTGGGATCCGCGTAAGTGATGTAACCAGTTGTGTCAGACCATATGACAAAGCCAAGCCATAAACAGATCTACCCGCATTATCAGTTAAACGAGAACCAAGCCAATCAGCTTGGTGGGCGTTAAAATCACAAATTATCACGATCTCTGCGGATGGGACCTGCTGTAGCACGGAGTCTGCAGTTATCTGGACGTGGTCGATCAGTCGGTCGACACCCATATGGACCCATACCTTCAACCTCGAAAACACCCCACTCCAGCCCGGGGCACAAAAGAGTATTCTAATCTTTACTCCAGATAGGTGAGATATGAAGTGTCAGCCGGAAAGGACACCCATGTCTCGGTTAGAAAGAGCTTTGCTCTTCGGCTTTGCCGTTTCCAGATGGTAGTGGACCGCGTTAAGGTTTGTATGAAGTATCCTGATGTTGCATAAATCCACGGATAGCGTGGCAGGGGGCGCCCTTGACTTATTGCTCCGTTTGCCCTTTAGTCTCGAGCAGAATTTTGACCCCCCCCCCCCCGGCCCCCGGAATACGACGGGCAGCCTCAGCATCCATACTGAGGAAGGTTAGTAGTTGGTAACAATAAGGCACCGACAGAATAACATCTGGGCTGTGAAAGCATCATGGTGAGTATATTTGTGTATTATACTTATTGTTTTTTTTATTTCTTTTTACGTGAAGCTGTGTGTGACGATTAAATTAGGAACATAATTATTCATTAAAAAGTCAGTCTTCAAATTTCTTGATACCCAGATGTCCTCCTCCGATATTTTGTAAATTATTTGGTACAAAATCTCCAATTTTAATATACGCCTTTAATTCTATACAAAATGAGCATTTATAGCAAACATTGGCAGTTTATGGAAAATCACAATATTGTAATTGTTCCTCTATTTATCTCGTTATTACAGATTACACTAAAAAGTAACGAAAAGCTTTATGTTCATCCACTTAGCATTTATATACACAACATTATTTAACACAAAACATAAAACGCTATACCCGTATTTCAGTCCCCAAAATCTTTGTTAAGTTGTGAAAATTTGTTTGTCCTTATAGTTGGCGTACACGAAAAATTGCTTGTCCAAAAATAAACAAAGTTAAGAAACAAACCTGTTAAAATCATGACCAAGAATTTTAATCTTTTGCTTTGACGTGAGCTTTTAGAGTTTTAAAAATTAAAGTAATTTGCGAAAATTTCCCTGGATGGCTTCATAAAATTCTGACGAAAACTTATGCAGAAAAATATGCAGGATTTATGTATACCTAACAATAATTCATTTAGCCATGTGATCACACCTTCACATTACATAGTGGAAATCAGATAAAGGAAAATCGGGATCTTGTAGCTTAGAATGCATACTAAATATTCTAAATCTACAAATATACAATTCCGCGCAAATCCCATTTAAGTTACAAAAACAGGCTACGGATAGCAACACTAAAAAAAAAAAAGATGAAGTATTGCAATCGTCGATCCGCTTAATAAGCGTGGTATTTATGTGGCGATTATAACAGTTACTTTTCATTTTCTGACGGGTTGAGATCCGCTAGTGAAATTTTAACAGGCTGACGTAGTAGAACTAACAGATTTTAAGTAATGTAAAATATTAATTATTCCAACGTAACAAAATTTTAATTTCATATCACATTTATAATATATTCATGGTTCAAGATGAAAATAAATGTTGTTTTTTAATTCAAAAATAGATTGAATTTGTAATAAAATTATACATAATATAATGATTCGTTTATGACAGCGTTTAGCACTTATAACCGTCTTACGTATAAACATATAATTGTCTCGAAAATAAAAGCAATTTATACTGGCTTCATGAGTTTTGCAAATTGTATCGTTATAACATGGAAAAAAAGGACATTCCTAATTTGTAAAATGTTTTCATTAGCAAATCGAATTAACGCTGATTGTTACTAAAATTTCATTTCTTTAACTATCAACAAAGACAAGGTATTAATTCAAGCTTTATAAATTAAGTTAATTTTTCGACCCTTATAATCCGCCTACGCAATTTCGTTCCAGTGAACCGGTGCGGAGGCCTCGGTAAGCAGACATAGGAATTAACAAAATTGTCTCTTACTACTGCAATATGGTCTATTTTGGAGTGTTGTTATGCTACGGTTTTCTTTGAATACAGGTATAATAATTAGTACTAATGGCTTTTTGTTTAAAAAAAAGGATTGTAATAATTTGTGTTGTGAGTCAGAGAGCAATCTAATTCTTGAAATTAAAGTTATCCTTAACCTGTTAAGCTTATTTAATAAATAGTATTCTTATATTTTTTTTAAATTGTTTTTAAGAACAGGCAAGTGTTACTTATAAAAATAACCTTAGCTCTACGCATTATATATTACGAAGCAAAACTTTTCAACAGCATGACGATCATCTTCAAAACTTATCTGTATCTTAAAAGACACAAATAAACTCTAGGCCTGTGCTGGTGCTAAGAAGTTGGTTACATACCAAATAAGAGCTTTATAAAATATGACAGTGTGTGTGTAGTATAAAATGTGAAAATGTGTAGTTAGTATTTAGCTATATAAATTGGACGTCTTTATACCATATTCCATAGGAAGATTTATATTCTTCCGATATAAAGATTTTACATTACTAATTTATAAACGTGACGAGTCAATTGATTATTCTTATTTCTTTTATTTATTTGTTTAACACCAACAAGATATACACTAACAAAAGCATATTATTTTACAAGAAACTATTATGTATAAACTATATAATATATAACAATTCTTTAGCTTTTCTAGATGTGTTAGTAATTCAGAATCCTGATAACACCTTGAGCTATACTGTGTGCAGAAAAAAGACCCATACAGATAGATATTTAAACGGTGATTCTCACCACCATCCTTCACAGTTAGCTACCGTGGGTAAATCTTTGTTTCAGAGAGCACGAGGGATCTGTGACAGTAAACGCCCGGCTGCCGAGCTCTACCACGTCAAGCAAGTTTTGCATAACAACAAGCTTCGGGTCCCCCACCTACGTCACAGTGGACGAGTGAAGCCGGCCACAGTCGAGCGTGTACCTGCTGTACTGCCATATGTTAGAGGAGTCACTGACAAGATTGGCTACATCTTGAAGCGCGCTTCCATCAAAACATACTTCAAGCCGCCGAAGAAGATTGGTCAGTTTTTACCATCAGCCAAGTGTAACGTTCCTCTGCAAGATGCGGGAGTGTACAAGCTTGACTGTGAATGTGGTCTCTCCTACAAAGAACAAACTAAAAGATCAATTAAAACCCGCGTTAAAGAACATATAGCTGATGTGAAGAATTGACGCTCCGGGAAGTCTGCAGTCTGTGAACACGTACAGGATCGACCCCGTCACTACATCAGATTTGATAGACCACAAATCCTCGCTAAAAACACCGATTCCTTCCAAGGATGTTTCGCGAGGCTATTGAAATCAAAAAACATCCTAATTTCAATAGAGAAGATGGCTGGGTGCTACCGTCTGCTTGGGATCCTATAATAAATAAAATTAAATCCCAACCCAAGAATACAACTGCAAGACTTCAAGATACCATAAGTTCATACTGTGTAGATCGGAACAAAAATTAAATTTCAATCTATGGTAACCGCGATTATCTGGACGTTGAATATCTCAGTCCTCCCCGTGACCATAGAGGTTGTAAAGCGCTCTAAACGTCGGGTATTCAAAAAGTTAAATATACGCGATAAAATCCGTATAAACTAGTGTTATTTCAAAGAAACTATAAACACTAAGTGTAGACTTAATTACAGGTGTTAGACACACTTCGTCAAAGATAGACACAAGTATATACAAATGTAGTGAATTAAGTTGAACACAAAAATAAGCTATTAGTAAATTAAATCAGAATTTAATATAATGTAACAATTTAAATCACGCATAATTTCATACTGTTATTTTCACAACTAATAATTTAAGAATTAAACATAACAATTATAACCAGAGATCGGAATTGGGTGAATGTAAATACCTAAAGTTTGCAGCGGGACATAACACGGAGCTGTCACAAGCACCTAAGTTAAACTGGTTTTGAATATTAGCGGTTCAGTTTCAGTTTTTTTTTTTGTTTTACATGTTCTTTACCTTTGAAACACCGAACTATAAACATTTGCAATCTGTTAATACAGTTTTAAATTAATTTTTGTTTTGAACTTTTCCGGTTCGAACTCGGTTTTTTAGTTCTACTTGTTCTGTATCTCTGAAACACCGAATTTTACACATCTGCAAGCAGTAATACAGTTTTAGATATTTTGCCAATATTATTAGTACACTTGTTCGTGGTAAGGTAATACAGGTAATCCGTTATCTTCAAAATCACATCTGCATGCAGCAAATCCACAAAATCAGATTAAAAATAGGCGCTAATCCAAAAGTAAGCTGGATTCCAAACTGCGACCGACCAAAATATCGAGAATATAACACGTGTTATCTCAACAAGTTGCGCTGCAAGGCTGCACCTATATGGGACTACCTCTGAAAGTTGACCTACCTAACAAAAAAAAAATCGAGTAACATACATACATAAAAAACATACAGTCGAAATGAGAACATCATCCTTTTTTGATGTCAGTTAAAAAATAAAGCCCTTCTCGGTTAGTACTCGAAAACTACTGTTGTGTGTACAACAAAAATATCTAAAACCGTATTACAGCTTGCGGATGTATGCAATTCGGTGTTTTGGATACAGAACAAGTCGAACTAAAAAACTGTATTTGAACCGGAAAAGTTCAAAACAAAATTTAACTTAAAACTGTATTAGCAGCTTGCACATGTTTATAGTTCGTTGTTTCAAAGCTAAGAAACATGTAAAACAAAAAAACCGAAACTGATCCAGTAAAATTCAAACCCGATTCAGCTTAAGTAGTTGTAACAGCTCCACGTTATGTCCCGCTGCAAACTTTAGGTATTTTCACACCCCCAATTCCGATCTCCGATAATAATACATTAATTGCTAGTTCAATCATTGATCAATCAGAATTTAGTATAATATTATTAGTAAGAAGAAAATACTTTATTACTGTGAAATACAATTAATTGAGGAATATAAATGTCATAAATCACGCTTGAATTTCGACAGATTATCGGAAAATATGTAAGTATCAACTTTTCTATCTTCATGTTTATTATCAGTAGTCCTTATGGTATTACTATGTGATAATTTATATATAGCATTATAACTCAATATCAATCTTTTTAATTGTAGAATATTGTTCATGACGTGAACGTATGTTTTTTCTACGAATGGTATAAATACTATGGCATTTTAGTCTTTTAGTGGGGCATAAATATTCAATTGAGTTAGTAAATAGGAACTATCAATGACCCCATTCACCAATTTATACAAGAAAGTAATGTCAAGGAGCTGTCTCCGATTCAAAAGTGACTGAAGCGTAAAGTGATTTAGCTTATCCTCATATCTTATAAAAGTTTTAACTAGGTTTTAATTCTAAGATAAATTCAAAATAAATCTACTTTGTATCCTTTCGATTCTATGTGAGTAAATATTAAAGTGAGGATTCCATACAATGCTGCAGTATTCCAAGATGCTTTGCACCAAAGCTAAATTAATAATTATTTTAGTGCGAGCATCTTTGAATTGCTTACAATTACGGAAGAGGAAACCAAGAGTTCTGAAACCGAAATGTGGGTATTACAGCCGAGCTTATTATCAAGCTCAACTCCTAAATCACGTATGTAAGGAACTTCAGACAGAATACGATCATCAATGTAATATGTTCTTGCAAGAGATGTTTTCTTTCTAGAAAATTTAATAACATGACACTTGTCAGCATTCAATATCATTCCGTTGTTACCATAATGTTAAATTATTTAAGTCTTCCTGAAAAAAATCTGCATCGGAATTAGAGGAGGTATTTATAAAAAAATCTGTGAATTGTCAGCGAACAAATAAAACTTAGATTTCCTAAAGCAATTACTGATGTGGTTAATGAAAATATTAAACAACAAAGGCCTAAAGTCATGAGAGGTAGTCCCCTGAGGTACGCCAGAGTAGCTAAAAATGACTCAGATGCATAACCATCAACACCAACAGTCGACAAACGATTGGCAAGATATGACTTAAACCACTCCAGCATCGGGCCTACTATAGCTATCCTTTTAAGTTTGACAAGTAAAATAGAGTGATTAACCTTGTCAAAGGCCTTACTGAAATCTATATGAATTATATCAAGTGATTTGCTAGCATCAGGAGCCTCAATAATGTCTTCCACAAAGGAAACAAGGTTAGTAACTGTTGATCGAGCTTTCTCGAACCCATATTGTTCAGATATAACAAATTATTCAAAGTACCATGAAATAAAGAACTTAAAAGTAGCTCAAACGCTTTTGCAAATACGGATATAATGAAAATAGGTCTATAATTTTTAGCTTCCTCTCTATCACCGGTGTTTAACAAAGGCAACATAAGGGTTTCTTTCTATAGGGTTGGATATGTACTCATCCTAAGAGATCTATTGATAATCAGTGCAATAGGTGAAGCCAGTGCAGTTACGGACAAATATCGATGAAATGACATCAGCTCCAACTCGTTAACAAATCTCAAGTTTTTTTAAACATTGTAAACCTGATCCACTGTGTAAGAAATATAATCGAGGTATGCATTGCAACAAGGGTTCATAAGATTTAAATAAAACCAGTTTTAACGGATTTTATATTTCCAACGTTTCGATCACTTAAAAGTACCTATGGTTATTTAAAAAAATATGCGTAAAGAAAATTAGTAAAAATTAATAATTTTAATCTGGAGGTAACCGTGGTTATCTACAACAGTGGAAAGTCAAACATTTCAGTACCCCCAGTGACCATGGGTGCTGTAAAGTGCGCGAAACGTCGGGAATATAAAACAATTTAATATATGCGATAAAATGTGTAAAAATTAGATTTATTTAAATGTGTAGTATAATATAAGAAATATTTATAATAAAATATGCCGATTAGAAGACCTCAAGACCAAGCGCGCAAGATACCTAACAGCCTTAAATTTCCTTGAAGAGATGCCGAGACCATAATCACATTCCTACGTTTTTTAAAATATTAAAAGACATTCCAGGAAGCGCTAAGATCTTAAATCAGGCAAGTGAAAAGTTGTTACGAACGATAATTCAACAAAAACACTCCGATTTACATGACATAAACAAATCCATAGATAGATAACTCAGTGAATTAAAGGCAGTTTTGACGACATTTGATTGTAATGTTTGCATCGAAACGTTAAATAAATTAGAAATTAGTAAATGTAACGAATGCAAAAACAATAGGTTAAAAATATCCGAAATTAACGACTTAAATAAATGTCATACATATGGGTCAAAGTCAGAATGAAACGCAGCCGTTGACCACAAACACAGACCAAATATTAGACGCGGTGTATAATCTGTCAAAACAAATTCTGGATGATCAACTGTTACATTAATAGTATATACATTAATAAAGCAATAAATTTCGCAAAACACCGCAAATATTACCGTGCAAAGAAGTTATCCGTAGTGTCGAGGACTGTTAAAAACAATAGTTGGAAAGAAGATTTGAAGGCGATACATCAAGATATTTCGAAAAATTAAATCCGGACGTAAAATCGATAATACCTACATGTGCCCGAGCACCAATGTTATACGAGTATGGGTAACCAAAAATAAAAGACCCTAATGCTCCAATGCACCCCATAATGAGCCAAATCGATTCACCAACTTACAGATTGGCTCAACACTTAGCGAAAATACTCTCACCACTCAGGGAACAAGCAACAGCACACACAAAGGATTCCTACCACTTGTCAGTAAGATACATCTGGCAGTCAATGAAACTATGGTCAGTTTTAATGTGCAGTTACTGTTTACATGCTTACCTGGTGAAGACTGCATCTAAATTGTAACTAAAAGGCTGGAAGAAACCAACATACCCGTAGAATATGGGAGAATATGAGGTGGGCTCACCTATATCTCCCATTATCGGCGACATATTCATGAAAAACTTCGAGGAGAAAGCTCTGATGTATTCTCCCGTAAATCCAAGATTCTACACGCGGTACGTAAACGATACTTCAAAATTATACCTTTAGATAAAATAACTACATTTTGAGACCATCCCAACTTTATAAATTCTAAAATTCAGTTCACAATGGAGTAGGAGGCAAACAATTATTTAGCTTTTCTAGATGTATTAGTAATTCGGAATGTTGATTACACTTTGAGCCACACTGTACGTAGAAAAAGCCCAATACAAATAGATATTTAAGCGGTGACTCTCACAAACCCCTTCACTTTTAGCTACCGTGGGTAAATCTTTGTATCAGAGAGCACGAGGGATCTGTGACAGTAAACACCTGGCAGCCGAGCTACAACACGTCAAGCAAGTTTTGTATCACAACAAGTTTCGGGAGAGAGTTGAAAGTGAGATTGTGAGATTGTAAACGGGCTCTTAACTCTATTGTGGAAAGTCAGAATGTGTCAAAAAAGACACGTATGGCAATTCACAGTTCTGTATTAGTCCCTAATTTAACGTATGGTAGTGAAAGTTGTGTGGCAGAAGAAGCACGAGAGTAGAATGCGGTCGCTTAGGAGTATGTTAAGGCTGAATCTGAGTGACAGGGTGAGAAACTGTGTGATAAAAGAAGAGTGTGGTTTGCAAGATGATGTGTTAACTAGGATTAAGAAAGGAATGCTTCGGTGGTTTGGTTATGTACAAAGAATGAAAGAGGAAAGATTGACAAAGCAAACATAAGTTGCAGAAGTGAATGGAAGAGTGGGAAAGTGACGTCCTAGGCGAAAGTTTGTCGAACTAATTGGCGATATATTAAAAATGGGCCAAATTAAGAGTACCCTTAACCAACGAGCATGTATGCGTAGGTATATGGATGTGGAAGAGGCGAGAGAGGTGTGTCAGGATCGTGCTAAATGAAAGTCTCTGGCCTCTGACTACCCCTCTGCGTGACAGGCGTGAGTTTTTATGTTATGAGATGGCTGGGTGCTACCATCTGCTTGGGATCCTATAA
This sequence comes from Parnassius apollo, assembly GCA_907164705.1. Taxonomy (NCBI): domain Eukaryota; kingdom Metazoa; phylum Arthropoda; class Insecta; order Lepidoptera; family Papilionidae; genus Parnassius; species Parnassius apollo. The sequence goes on from CAJQZP010000693.1 coordinate 16,575,969, forward strand.
TTAATAAAACTTAATCCCAATCCAAGCAAACAACTGCAAGACTTCAAGATAATATAAGTGCTGTAAAGTGCTCCAAACGTTGTGAATATTAAATAAGTTTAAATACACGATAAAATCCGTGAAAAATAGTTTTATTTATATGTTTATTTTAAATGTTTTTATTTGCGTAAATGTAAGGATTCAATTGATTATCAGACTTTATTTTGACTTGTCTAATCACGTGTACGTGTTCTTGAATTTTTGTCAATTAATGTTTTATAAAGCAATATATTAAATTTTCCCTCATTTATATCCGAGAGTGAGTCAAATAGGATGGAATATAAAATGAAAGGAATTTCAAATGGAACTTATATTTCTGTAATATCCTCTTATTTTAGGGCTTCATTCACCGAACAAAGCCGAACGAGAACATTTATGTTACGTTGTACATTTATTCAGTTCAGTTGTTTCATTTACATCTTTTCAATTTATGCTTATTACATATTATGATATTTTATTTGTTTACGTGTATAATATTAGTATCATCTATTATAGGACATGTGCTCTATCGAAGCAAACAGGCTTCAACCTTCTGTGAAATATTGATTTTGAATCCTTGGCGTTAAAATTAGCAAACAACAATTTGAGGTGTAACAAAGTAATGTGTTTTTAAGAATATTTTAAACTAAAATAGTTTTGACTCTCTAAATACCTTATTCCTATATTGTTTTTAACATTTTATTCATAATTCGTGATTCTTTATTTACTCTCCATTACGGTATTGAAGTTATATTTTGGAATTATTCTTTAATCACACTACCTGTTAACTATATAAATGTATTTAAGTCATAATTCCGAGAGGTTGCGGGCACAAAAACAGCTGTTTCAAAATAAAAGTGGCCGTCTATAATTTTATAAATTTTACGTGACCAGAATAAACAAACGTATATTGATCTTTCCCAAAAATCTTTCTAAAAGTTATAAACCGTTTGTTATATTTATGGCGTGAAAAATACCTGATACAAGGGCTTCGCTATCCCGCATTAAAAATATGGGGGAGGCATACGGCTTGATATACGCCGTATTCGGTGAGCGCCAACCAGCCTCGTGCTTCTCCCAACGAGGGATGTTAAGTTGAGGACTGAACCGTACTAACAGTAGTATAACTGACAAACCAGTGAAATTGGGCTTGGTCTATTGGTAGTGCGTAAGCACAAATATCGACTAAAGTCGCGCACGTCAATGCTTGTAAACGCTATAATAATACGATTAAATCCATTCATAGTGTGTTTCGCTCACCTCAAGGGAATGGGGGCCCACGTTGAGCAACTTTCAGCCGCAGCCTTGAGAGTCTCCTCAAACCATCTAGCTACTACCCGCATGAGGTCGACACGTATGCTCCACTAACCAATACCACGGCAAATATAGCCAAAAGGTAGTTGTAAGGTAAAAGTAATAATTCTCCATCAGAAAGGGTTTGTGTCACCGACGTCGAGTATAGGTATGCATTTTGCGATCATGTTTATCTCACCCAACAATAATGAGTATCCTTCAGTCATTCATAGTTGGGATATTTACAGAGATATTACTGTATTGTTGTTATATAAAACATCATGTAGGTCAAACAGTGTGCAGTTCCGTAATGAAGAGACACGCCTTTGACAAAGCTGCTTGATGTGAAGCAAGCCAAAACTCAGAGAGCGCTACTGAGAATAGCGACCAGCCGAACAATCATCACAGAGATACAATGCTGCAGAACGCAACAAGTATCAATACGATTATAGTCGGGCTTACATCAACCTAAGGTCCCTTGTACGATCACAGCACACGTCACCGCCTGCAGACCTCCATCGACCAGAATCACATCAAATCAGGCCAAATCAGGCGCAGCACACCCGCAGACCCATCACAAGACGCAATACCGAAAGTAGCAGTAAGCATCAATGCAACTATCATACGGATGGGGCCCCGCCGCAACACACCCACATAATCACTATCTACTTTGGCAACAAAATTCGTACTATTGTTAACTAAAAATAGCAGCATCGTATCATAATGCACGCTACTAAAACATCAAAAGACATGGAGTTGTTTATGCTTGCTACACTTAAAATTACTACAGAACACACTCTCCCTAATCTGAAAGAAAGCCGACGTATCATAACGCTATGCGACGCTTAGATGCCGCTCACGATCAGTAGGGGTATACGATGTCCACGGGCAAGCCGTATTGGGTACCACAAATTCGCTTACTACCAACACTAAGATGATATGCCTAGGACATATCGATTAGCGAGTCCAAGTTTACTTCCGTCTCTGAAACTGTGAAGCGGTCTACACGCCAATATATTAAAAATTTCAAAGTCCATTTCTATCAATTTAATTCTTTTACATATTTAAGACCTTCCACATATATGCCTTATTTCATAGACCTATATCTTTTATATACGGGACTCCAATCCTTAACTCCGCTATTATAATGTTGATGCATCTAAGAGATCTTCTATATTAAAGTCTTTGTATCATGTGCCTTATCATCCATCATAAGTCTCTAAATTAGGACTATATATTGTAAAATAGTACTATAGTAGTAAATCATTCGACTACTCCATACATATGTACAACCATGGGTATGCATTTCCGGAAACTTTCTTACAAAAGTAATCATTACAAGAACACGCTCAATAAATTTTTATGCCAATTTCCAATTATATTATCAATGTAGTTTATTCTTATTATTGTAATATAATCGACTTGTATTTCTATTATTTAATACATTTTGAATATTTTGAGCAGTTTTAATAAATTTAATGGATTTTTAAGGACAATATTACAGTAAACTGAAGGCTTATACTTTACTGTAATGTTGGTTGGTTGGTTGGATGTTCGAAATGAATTTATTTTAATTTTAATTTAATTTATTTTAATTTTGTTATATGTGTAATATTTTTAGATGACTTTAACAATTATTACTTATTAATAGAAATACACCCGTCGCCTCAGAGGCGACCATCGTTTTTAATTTTCTGTGTTGCTTGTGGCTTTAGGCAAAAAGTACACCCTAACGTACCAACGCCCTAGGTGCATAGGTGGCCGCTGTAGGCACACCCCTCCTACACCGTGGTGAAGCTTGGTATACATCTATGCTAACTTTGGTACAAAGTTAACAAAATAGCGTCGATTACGATCGCAGAACTCGTCCATTTTCTTAATCAAGCCTGCACCGATAAACGCGTCGTGCATCCAAGCCAGCACCTCCTGCTGGCCCCTCGAATGCGGTTGCGCCTGAGGATATCGTTCAGTTTGAAATTCTCCTCTCCCCTTACTCCATCCCATGACCCCGGTTTCCTTCGTGTCGGTATACGACGCTGCATCACGCGCGCCTTCCGTGATGTCCACTCGCAGTCTCTCTCTGATCTTCTCGGATGCCGAATCCAGCTCCAATATGGAGACAGACACACGTGCCCCATCCAGGCCAGAAGACGAAGGCATGGGAGGGGTGAACCCTCGTTAAGAGCAAGAAACGCAAACCCCTTAAAAGGCGGCCTAGTTTCACTCAGCCCCTTTCGGTCCCGATTTTTTCCACTCTGTCGAAAAAAGCCAGCCCCTATGGCGCGCTCAATCCCCTAAGCACCTGGTGACAGGGTCCCCTGCTTAACGAAGGGAAAAGCCGTTACTACCTACCGTAGTTCAAGATAAAATCAAATGGAACAACCTTTCCAATTGGTTAAATTGCTAAACAACCTCATTGATAATATTATAATAACAGTACAACAATAAAGTAAAATTAAACCAGGCTCTCAGCCTGTATCATTCTTTAACGCAAACGGCAGCAGAAGACAAAACGAAGATCACGTTCGTCCTGCGCAACCATGATGACGACGTTATGCTAGTGCAAGAGACCTTTTTTGCAGTTTAAAGATCGAAAATTACATCTTAGTTAGAAATGAAAGAATGAATAGCAGTTGAGGAAGCACGTTGATCTATTAGAAAAAGTCCTTGCACTGCGGACCGATCGATCTGACGGGGTCAGTGTCAATTTATAGGATAGCCCTGACTGACTATCCGCCAATAACCATTGCATCGTACTTGAAGCCACTTTAACAATTATGAAAACTAGATCAGCAGCATCAAGTTACTGTCTTAGGCTGGAATTTTGTGAGAACGTGATCGTACCCTGGTCGAGACGAACCATTCGTGCTACAAACATAATATAGCTGCCGCTTGACTCTACCACGTTTATCCAGTGTCTAAGGCGAACAGAAAAAGTATTACGAAAATTGGATCAGAAGCATGAAACTTTGCACAAATTTTAATGGAGAATTTTTAAGAGATTTCATAAAAAAAAAACTTTAATCATAATATTATTTTTAGTTTACAAAATTATTTGCGTGGCAGGTTGCATTCGTTTATTCAGAAATAAATTAAATTAAGTTGAAAAGAAGAACATGAAGAAAGGTAGGTAGGACTCTAACTACTTTTATGATACATAACTGTTAAATATGTACCATGATTAAATTTTCATTCATTTTAATTGAGCGTTTTTTTTATATATATATATATATATATATATATATATATATATATATATATATATATATATATATATATATATATATATATAAGCCATGCCATTTACGTGATGAACAGTAAAAATCTGTTTCAGTGTGAATTGACTTTATTCGGTCTTATTTTCTCTTTGCTCAAAAATGTGGGTTCCAAAACTTCAGATTAAAAATTCATTTAGCTATTTAAATGATGTCTTGAAGACGTTAGTCATAATAGAATTTTTTATCCTAAACAGTCGATAACAGTTCACTGAAAGACGTGGTCATTTTTCTACTGAAGGAATCATCTGTTGGAAAGATCTGTAATTTTTTTGTATGGCGATATTGTTTTTGAAATAGGAAAGGCCATAGCAATATCAAAAATAAAATGTAAGTATAATTTTATTATTATCATACATAGACAAAAAAACCATTCAAAATACATTAATAATATTAACAAATACGGAACAAGTATTTGTATGGCATACAAATAATTGTTCCGGGTCTGAATGTTGATCCTAGTAATTTTTTTATTTATCACTGGTTCGCAAAAAAACCTCTTCCTGGGAAGAACCAGCAAGAAACCCTACGTGTCTTTTTTTTAAAATATTTCAATTTACAAAAAAAATATCTTGTACAGTTTTTGTATGAATTTTATAGAATCAGCATAGTGGCGAGGTTATTTTCATTTATGTATTCATTGAAATTTTAAAAACCCTCTGGTACATTTTTTTAATAAGACATTTAAATATGTTTAATGATACATTTTGTATATTTTCTGGGATTTTGTTGTAAAAACGTATACCTCATAAACCTCATAAATGAATTACTGATTCTGTGGAATCTAGTAAACAAGCTTACTCGTGTGATTGTTCCTAGTGTTTAAAGTATGAACATCTTGTTTCTTGTGAAAGCTATTTATATTTTATAGCAAAAAGATTACATTTTTATATGCATATTTTTGATATGTTTATTTCCTTAAAAAATTCTAAGAGACTTTACAATTTAAGTTATATATCGTACGGCTCTCTTTTTCAATACAAATATGACTTCACTGTCAGTCGCATTACCCCTTAGTAAGATTCCATAAGACATTACACTATGAAAGCTATTAAAATAAACTAATCTAGCTATCTCAACATTAGCTAGACTTCTAATATTTTTACAGCATATGCTGCAGGACTAAGTCTGCCTGCTAATTTAGATATATGGGGGCCCCATTGAAGCTTAGGATCAATAGTAGTACCAAGAAAAACAGTTGTACCCACAAGACTCAACTCTTCCCCATTTAAGAGCACATTGGTATTTGCATGTTTAACATTAGGTATTTTAAATTTCACACATTTTGTCTTATTGCCATTTAAAAGCAAATTAAACAAATGTACAAGTTTCGACAGAGCATTATTTACTTTATCAAAATTGACTGTCGATTGAGTTTAAAAATTAATAATGTATCATCAGCAAATAATACTTTATCCTGATTGCTTTCAACAAAATAAGGTCAGTCATTAATATAGACTAAAAACAGGGATGGACCAGGGATCGAGCCCTGAGGAACACCAATTGATACTAATGATCTGGAGAAACCCTTACCATTGATAATGACCTTTTGAGTTTTGTTATTAAATATGAAATAATAAGTCTAAGTGCAATATTTTTGACCGTCATGTTGTAGTTTCCTGATTAATATCTCATGATTAACACAATCGAAAGCCTCGGAAAGATCACAAAAAATACATTTATCATCTAGTGAACTCTCTCAGACATGAAAAATATATTTCATAAGCCCCCTTGCCCCCCGACCCCTTGTGAAAAATTTTGAAGTCTTATCAAACATGTACTTTTTGATTTGGTAGAATTAAAGAAACCTTAAGGATATCAGCGAGTTAAATAATATTTTCCCATTGTTTAATAATAACTTTTAGTGTATTAGTGGTTACGGCCATATATGAATAACATAATGTTATCATACATAATATGCAACACAAAGACTTCTATGTTTTGATTTAAATAAAACACTCCTTATCCTCTTAATTACCAAGCGGTCAAATCTGACCTCGGCGATATTGCTCTAAAACTCTTCAATCATTTTCTATAATAAATAGACGCCACTAATTATATGTAAGTAAATATCAAGTTTACCTGAAAGCATATTTTGGTTCATGTAAAAAAATATTGAGCAAAGTATATTTAATTTCACGAAATATGTACCGCCTGAAATCATTCGCAAATAAATAATAGTAACGATAAGGATGATGACTTAAATATTATCCGCAAGGTCTCACTCTCACTGCAGCCAAGATACTTTTATTTTTATTTTTAATAGGAGAGAAGGCACACAAGCAGAGGGATCACCTGATGGTAAATGATTACTTCCGCGTAGGTACAACTGAAATATTACAAATTTGTTGCTAGACTTTTATCCAGATGGATTTTTATGGATGGTACTGCGAGTTTTGTCGCGATATGCGATGGTGAAATAGTGCGGCTAGAATTAGTCCGAACAATTCCTCAAAGCCGTCCCCGTGGTAGATGCGATAAAATACGCAAAGAAATGAAACATCTCTTCGCAGTACTAGTGAGTCAAGCCGATCGGAAAGAAGTTGGTCACCGACGATTCGAACAGCTCTGCGCTGGATGGAATCAAATGGAAAGAGCTGAAACTGGGAAGCCCCAGTCCAGATATGGGAACAGTATTCCATGTGCAGCCGAACCTGCTTGCGCCTTGGAAATTTTATGTTCCAGCGTGAAATATTGTCCCACTCTGCTGAGCACTCCAAGCTTTTTAGAGGCCAATTTGTCCTTCTCTTCTAAGTGACCACGAAACCGCTACCGTCTGTTTAGGCCTTCAAGAACCCTGATCAGTCTTGTGAGTCTGCTTGATTGGCAGTGAGAAAATCCCATCACCTAACCCTAACATCCTGTCTCTGACTACCTGCTACCTTAGGTCTCATGGTGCAGAAATCCTGCACTTATCTTATTTATTTATGTATATTTTATGATAGGGCATGGGTATTAGGAACAGATAGGGACTGCTAGGTATAGGGAACTTAGTTAGGACCTGTATGGTTTAATACACCACCATATTCATATCCAATCAGGTAGTTGAGTTCTTGAAGGGGAATCGCGTTACTATTTAAGCAAATAGCTTTCATTACAACTTACATAACGATATTCAGGGACATCCCCGTCGTAACAACAAATTTTGTAGATTACGTGGTATAGCCACGCGGCAGTTATGTTAGGAGTATAGTTGTAGCACAAATGAGTCAGCTCGACCGGGAAAGGACCACGCTCTCACAGAATACCAGCGTAAAATAGTAGCTTAGTGCTGTTGTGTTTCATATTGTGAGTGTGAAGAACCAGAGACCCTTTTTACTCGAAACGAGGCCTTCCATCTTAGTCCTCACGGGTGTTAATGCATCTTTATATTGATTTGTAATTGAGGATAGATATAGATGTCTATGGGCCACAGAAACCACTTAGCATCAGGTGGACTGTGTGCCAAAGCGAATTCTAACAGTACTACTAAAATAAAAAAATCATCCTTATTGCAATTAAAAAAGATGGCTGGGTGTTTTCTTTGTTCGAGACTCTTAAAATAATAATAAATCCTAGCCCAAACATACCACTGCAAAGATACTTGTTACTTTACTTAGTGTCAAAATAAGGAGTTATTTTTACATTAGAAGAATTATTTCGAGCGTTAACCGTATATTTTGTAATTTCTTCGTGGCTGAAGCGGTTTTCTAATAGCTCCTTGATTCCTTGGTTTACTAATACATTAAAGTTTTTGCAAGCTTTCTCAAGTTCGCCCAACATACTAATTGCTAAAGTTGAAAAATTTATGCATGCAGTTCAAACTTCTAGAGTTTCTTACGTTCACATGTTAAGAATTCTTAATTTAGTTGTCACCGTAGAAGCTAATAAATTCTTATGAACATAATTTTATGTCACCCAATTAAGGTTTTGAAAGTAACACTTTTAAAAGGGACTATATTTGTTAAAAAAATTTATTAATTTATTTGTTAAATGGTGTTGCAGTACACTTGAAGTTACTTTCTAAGTAATGAAATGAGAGCTTAACTTTCTAAGTTATGCAATATATTTTACATATTATAATAAATCAATTTAAAATAAAATGTAAATAGTTCCTTAGAAAAAAGTTTAAATAAAAATATATTAACTTTAGCATCCTTATATATATAAATATTCATATGACAAAATACTAGAAATAAACACAAGCTTGGAATGCCAGTTACTAGACTCCACAGAATTAATTATATATTACTAGCTGACCCGGCAGACTTCGTACTGTCTCAATCAATATATAAAAACCTAAACTTTTGTATAAAATAAACAAAGGAATCTGTAATTAATTTAAAAAAAATGCTCGATACGAATGAAGTTTTATTATTATTTTCGGTTTATTAGACAATACCTGGATGACCGAGTTTTGCTCGGTTTTTTTTTGAAATTACATTTAGATACAAATTACATATTGATGAAACATGTATAATATTTTTTGATCTTATTGACATAATAGAAAAAACTGAACTGGTTATTTGAATAAAAAATAATGAGTGCAATTAGTTTAATTAAAATTTTCGTATTTTTAAAAAATACTAAAAAAAGGGCTCGAAATAATAGATTTTCTCACAAAAGAAGGGAATTTATAAAAAATAAAAGTCCGCTCGATATCCACTTGAGCTATCACGCTTATTAACACAGTATCAAAATTTACCTTCTTATATTGTAGCAGTTTTTCATTGCCTGAAAATACGGACAAAAAAGACATTTTCTAAAAATAAATCCTAGCTAGATCGATTTATTGCCCCCGAAACTCCCTGGACACAAAATTTTATGAAAAACGTTCGAGCCGTTTCCCAGATTCCTATTATATATATATATATATATATATATATATATATATATATATATGAATTGCTCGTTTAAAGTTATAGGATGATGTAGCTTACTTACAAAGCAGAGTTTTCCTGAAATACTGGCTGTTTATAAGATTTCAATTTGATGTTGACATACACACACAGTTATGATACAGATTGTTAATCAATTTAAAGCTTTCTGATAAACCATATTTTTAGTTTTGTTTTGTGGTGCGTAACTAAATAAAGATGACGGTTTTCCGACGCGCGAACACGTGACGTATAATTGTCTATGCGCGAAACAGGGAAACTTCAAGTTGATTCCGCAAACTTCCAACGACTGGCCTTGTGACTTATTTATGGTCATTGCAAAGGCCAGACGTACTAGAAATTGTAAACGTTTAAAATCAAATGGTAAATCCGTTGGTATCATCGGTATACGCATGATCAAGACATCGTCTCCTTTATATTTTCCCTTCATAATTGTTGCCTCAATTACGTTATACACCAACTTTTTCACAGCCAGTCCTGTTCCATTGGAAAGTCAAGGTTGATTAATGTTACGAAGCATGATGATAATTGATCCTGCAAATTGTGAGGTGGTAATCCAGGCAATTCCAGTGAATTTAAAAACTCCGTGGGATAGTTGACAATGTCATCTTGGTTCGTAACGGTGTCGACTGATTTGAAGAAAACCAACTCTCACGGAAGAAAATTTTGAATGGTGGCATTAAGATCCTCGACATCTTTATTTTTTGCCGCCAATATTGCTCGTTCACTCAGCCAATTATGGTTATTGAACCGTTGCGCTATATCTGGGAAAACATGTTGAATAAGCTCCTCTTTTGAGTCTGTGATGTGACAGAAATCTGTTGGTAATGTGATGAATTTGGTCGAGGTGTCAACTGCGACTTTATTATTTCCAATGTCTAATAACTGCTTCGCAAAAACATTTGCAGTTTCATCTTGTTGCAAAAATACTCGCATGTTAGTCTCAATTTTGACATACAGGTTAACTGCAAACTGATGAAAAAGTCGTTGATACATCAAAATATGATTTACTTTACCTTCAAGGATCAAAATTCTGTATGGATAGAAATTCATAGCACTAACTTTTTTGTTGGTATTTATCTGCAATAAATAAAGATACATTTTTAATTCATTACTTAGATGAATTGTATTTAAAAATATTATTTAATCTTGTTCAATCTAGTTACCTGTTACTTGATTTAAAATTTTGATCTCTCCACCCAAACGTACTCCTAGCAAAAAAATTATTGATACTACTTATTTCATTTGTATTACACTTTCACAAAAATGAAAAGGAAAGCCTTAGACTAGGTAAGCATTCAGTGAAATGTGAAGAGCTGTGCATGCAACGTAGTAGCTTTTTGGGTACATATTTTTACCGGTCAACTCTACCTAGGTGCCAACCATATATTACTAACGCATAAGCGTGTACTCACCCTCCTCATGCATGTTAATTATTGAGTATCTATACTAACCTATTTCATGATTCTTACCCATATGGTATATATATTTTGAGAATAACTATATGCCTTAAATTATTTTAACTCATTCAATTCAATTCAAGGCTCTACATTATATACCTGGGTTCTTGTGGATTAAACTTCAGCCACGTGAATACAGGATATATTTGTATCACATCAAATTGTACTCGAGACGTTATGTTTAATAAAGTGGTGTCTACATGATTCCATTTGGTCTAAATTTATTAATATTCGTAGACACTACTTTTGTAAAATAAATAACTTGAGTAAAACAACTTTTACGGATTTTATCGCATTTAATTTTAAGTGATTTTTAATTCTCGACGTTTCGGGTGCTTTCCAGCACTCATGGTCACGGGGGACTGTAGTGACTGACGTCCCGATATCAATGTTAACCCGTAGTACATTCAGCTTTTTAATTATTATTTATAGTCCGATCTATTCAGAATGAACTTACTGTGTCTTGAAGTCTTGCAGTGATATGCTTGTATTTAGTTTTAATTTTATTAATTACAGGATCCCAAGCAGGCGAAAGTACCCACACTCCTTCTCCATTTAAATTAGGATGTATTTTAATTTAAATAGAATAACGTGACATCCTTGGTAGTAATCGATGTTCTTTCGCGAGGGTTTGTGGTCTCTCAAATCTGAAGTAATGGTTGGGGCTGCCTAGGATATGATCGCAAACTGCAGACTTCCCAGAACGTTGATACTTTACAACAGCTGTACGTTCTTTTACGCGGGTTTTAATTGATCTTTTTGTTTGCCCTATATATCAAGCTTGTACACTCCTACATCCTGTAGAGGAATATGACACTTGACAGATGGTAAGAGCTGTCTAATCTTCTTCGGCGGCTTGTAGAATTTTCTAATAGACGCTCGCTTCAAAATGTAGCCAATCTTATCCGTGACACCTCTTACATATGGTACTCGTAGTATAACAGGCACACGCTCAACTGTGTTCGGCTTCACTCGGTCACTGTTGCGTAGGCGCGGGACCTAAAGCTTGTTGTCGTGCAGAACCTGCTTGACCTGTTGAAGCTCGATGGCCAGGTGTTTGCTGTTACAGGTCCCTCGTGCAGAGAGCAAAGATTTACCTACGGTAGCAAACTGTAAAGGATGATGTTGAGATTCACTGTTTAAATATCGGTGGGTCTTTTTTCTATACACAGTGTGACCTATGGTGTTGTTAGGATTTCGGATGACTAACACATCTAGGAAAGCTAAGGAATTATTTGTCTCTATATGATCTCCGTAGTAAATTGACTTTTAGAGTTTATGGAATTGAGAATAGATATAAAAGTGCAGTTACTTTGTCTGATGGTAAAATTGTGAAAGGGTCATCTACGTACCGCTTGTAGAACCTTGGCGTGTTGTAGTAAAGAGGGCTTTGAGAGTGGTGCAGTAAAGAGGGCTTTCTCCTCAAAGTCTTCCATGAATATATCGGCGACAATGGGAGACGCAGGTGAGCCCATCGCAACACCATCTACTTGCTTGTAAGAATCTTCCTTCCACAATCGATAGCCTAGATTGCAGGCAGGTTATTTTCCTCTAGTTTCCTAGTTATAATTGAGATGCAGTCTTCAACAGGTAGGCATGTAAATAAAAATTGAACATCAAAAATGACCATGGTTTCATTAACAGTAAGATGTGGTTTCATTATCTCACTGACAAAATGGTTTGAATCCTTAGTGTATCCTCTGAGTTGTGATAATATTTTAGCTACGTGTTGAGCCAGTCTGTAAGTTAGCGAATCAATCTGAGTCACTATTGGACGTTATAAATAATTTGTTTACATCACAACAGTTTCCCTACATGATGATGGCATAGAAGAATACCATGGAGCATGACTGTGCATAGTATGCCGAAAGGGCAGTCTTAAATCTGTCTCACGTTTAAGGTATATTGTAGAGCGTAATTAAAGGGGGATAATTTTTTACAATTTTTTGTATGTGATATTTAAAACGTAGAGCCATTCTGCAGTTTAAATAGTGGTATAATTGTTGCAGGAATGGATCGACTCGGCCGGGGAAGGACCACGTTCTCACAGAATACCATCGTTAAATAAAAGCTTAATTCTGCTGTGTTTTTTATGGTGAGTGTAGAGAACCGGAGACCCTTTTTACTGGATACGAGGCATTCCATCTTAGTCCTTAAGGGTGATAACCCATCTGCATTTTGATTCGTGATTGAGGATAGATGTGGATGTCTGTGGGTCACAGCAACCACTTACCATCAGGTTGACTGTGTGCTCGTTTGTCACCCTCTCCTATAAAAAAAAATCAAATGTGCATCTAGGTCTATTCTTAAAAAATGTAGCAGAGTAAGCAGTTTCTAGTTATGTATTTTTATAGATATGTAAATCGGTTTTTTGGCATCGTTCAAATTGAATAATTATTTTCATTAAGATTGAGTAAACTATGTAATTGTTGCCAGTCAGTAATTTTATCTAATGTATATCTAATGTAAGTTCAATTTTGTTATTAAATCTGTGAAATTAGTGCAAGAGATTAAAATGGATATGTCATCAGCAAAGGGCACACATAAATCGTCCAGTATGTTTGGGAGATCATTTATGTAAACAAGAAACAAAATACAACCCATAACGCTACTTTGTGGGATAGAGCCAGTAATAACAATTGCATCTGATCAGATATGCCTACTTTTGCCTGTATCGAAGTCGCTATTTTCAATTTCTACTTATTGGAAGCGGTTATCAATATAAGATTTGAACCAATTGTGAGCTACTCCCCTAATTCCTGATTGACATATTTTACGGTCTGTGATAGAACTCTACTGGATAAACTATTATCCAATAGAGTTCTATAACAGACTATCACAGACTTTAATCATATCGAGCAAGAGACCTACTGCGATTTTTATTGTCGATTTTGTCTAGGATAATTTTTATATATTTATAAATTGCTAAAGTGGTCTTTTCTACCAACCATTTTGATTTTTATGTAAAATTTTAATCTTTTCATAAAATGAACTTTTGAATAAGTTAGTTTTGATTCATTCTCGTATATGTAACGTAATGCATATATTTTTCACAAAAAAATTGATAAAGGTAGTAAAAGAATAGTAAAAATAACATAAAGAAATATAAAAGTAAACCTAAAAGTTTGATGTGTACGAGGGCGACACTGAAAGTTTTTAGAACTGACCACTTTTAAGGGATGTAATAAAAAATAAGTTCAGATTTTGAAATCGGAACTCTTCGCTAATATTATTGTGTTTGTTTTTTTTTAATTAGTGATTTGTTTACAATTTGGCGGTAAATTGAAAACAATCTTCTTAGTTTGTTAATATTTAAGAAAGTTATGATAGACTTCGATTGACCTTTCACGATGAAGCTCCATCTCTTGCCACTGTTTAAAACTGGTTTATTGAGTTTAAACGTGATCGTACTAATTCTGCGTAATAACCAACGATCTGAGTGAGGCCTTTTATGGCGACGACTGAAGATAACATCAGTGTTGTGCGGCGTATGATAGAGGCTGACAAATGACTGACTTACCAGCAGATTCGAATAAGCTTAGGAATCGGTATCAGTCAAGTGCATATAATCCTCCGTGAACATTTAGTGCTCAGGAAGCTTTGTGCCCGGTGGATACCTCATAAATTGACAGAGACCCAAAAATCCGTCGTGTTGGTTGGTGTCGTGATATGGTTCAAAGATTTAAAGGCAGTGACTCAAATACTGTGTCCTACATACTTACGGGACGTGACGTGATGAAAGATGGATTTATTGTTATGATTCTGAAACTAAGAGATAGTCTGCTGTCCGGGTGTATCCTTCCGAGAAGTTGCCAATCAAATTGAAGAGAGGTCGAAGCGTGGGAAAAAAGATGGTGGGCTCGTTCTTCTTTAGGACTGGTCATTACGCAACAATTGGTTTAGAGAATCAATAAACAGTTACTACAAAGTTTTACACTAACAATTGTTTGCCACTTGTCTTGGGAAAAGTTCGGGAAAAACGACCTCGCAGTAAGATCCTTCTTCACCACGACATCGCCTCGTTACACACTGCCAAGCAAACAATCGACTACTTGGTGACATCAGACGTGGAATTTCTGGGTCACCCGCCCTTTAGCCCTGGCCTCACACATTGTGGTTCTTTTTATTTTCGAAAATAAAAGAAAAACTTCGAGGAAAACGTTTTATAGACGCCGAGAAAGCAGTAGCTGCATTTCAAAATGCCATTGAAGAGACCCCTAAGGACGAGTGGGCAAAGTGCTTTTTTCAGTGGTTTCATCAGCTGCAGCGATGTATTGATATGAATGGACACTATTTTGAAAAGATATAATAAAACTAATAACTTGCTAGTTTGTTCAGTTTTTGATTTTCTAAGAACTTTCAGTGTCACTCACTCTGTATAGTAGGATTACTAATAATAGAGGGGTAAGCCCTTTATTTATGTTTATTTTATTTTATTTATTTAGGTAGTTATACAGCGTTTTTATCGTGTTTACAATACATATTACCATATAGTAAGGCCAATAGAGATTACACAATTTTTTTATCAACTAATAATTAAGCGTGCGTGTGTGTTTGAGTAAGTGTGCATGCGTGCATTCGGTGTGTGTGTGTGTGTGTGTGTGCGTGCGTGCGTGCGTGAGTGCGTGACTGCGTGCGTGCGTGCGTGCGTGCGTGCATGCGGGCGCGCGTGCGTGAGAGAATGCGTGCGTGCATGCGTGCGCGCGTGCGTGCGTGCGGGCGTGCGTGCGTGCGTGCGTGCGTGCGTGCGTGCATGCGTGCGTGAGTGCGTACGTGTGTGCATGCGTGCGTGCGTGCGTGCGTGCGTGCGTTCGTGCGTGCGTGAGAGAGTGCGTGCGTGCGTGCGTGTGTGCGTGCGTGCGTACGTGCGTGCATGCGTGCGTGCGTGCGTGTTTGCGGCGTGCGTGCGTGCGTGCGTGCGTGCGTGCGTGCGTGCGTGCGTGCGTGCGTGCGTGCGTGCGTGCGTGTGTGTGTGTGTGTGTGTGTGTGTGTGTGTGTGTGTGTGTGTGTGTGTGTGTGTGTGTGTGTGATTATGCCCTTATTTTTGTTTTCAACACCACGTTTGATGTGACTCTTGGGCTCGTGGTACGTGAAATAATGGCGTATGTCTAGTTCGGTATTTAGGTTCTAGTATCGATATTTCAGATAACAGGTCTGGACAATCTATATTACCAGACCATAAACCGTATAGCAAAAATATATAGTGTTGAAGTCTTCTGAGTTCTAAGGTATCTAAGCGGCAAAAATTGCAAGCATCTTCGTATGAAGCAAAACTATTATGATCTTTTGATGAGATAAACTTAATGAACAGTTTTTGAATTGATTCTATTCGATGCTTATGCTTCGCATACTTTGGAGACCAGATTGTATTAGCGTATTCGAGAACACTCCTTACGTGTGCAAAGTATAGAGCTTTAATGCAATTAATACTATTACATGAAATGACGTTCATGTAGAATGGATCATCCGATCTCGTCATATTTTTTGTGTTTGTATTATAAATGTCGGTAATTATACTGCGGCATATAGAATTATTAAGCGTGTGGCACCTGAAAATGATGAAATAATAATCTAAAATATTTTTAGGCCAAAATGTCTTCTCTAGCAATATCAATCTTTCAAGACGAAATTTTCTTTTTTTTTTGCTATGGTAACTTTTACCAAATCTTTTTGTTACTTATGATTTTTGTGATTTTTTCTTCGATTACCTTATTCAAGTATTATAAGTGATATGGCATAATAACAATGTTTTATTAAAAGTAGAAAAATTTATTTAACAGCTTATGCACGATGCACCGGCCACATACGTTCTCTGATGCTATTCGTAATTATATAAATATGAAATAGCACTGGTGTGAATCGAATGGTGTTCTGAATGAACTTCAAGAAATGAGAATACTCTTTTTTAAAAGGATAGCAATGCATCAACGATTCCCTGGTGTTGGCACTTGTCATGGATGTTCGTCGACACTTACCATCGGATGAGATACTTGCTCGTTTGCCCCTTAATCTACAAAAAAATCAGACAGTGACGCTTCAATCATGTTGTATTATATATATATATATATATATATATATATATATATATATATATATATATATATATACACAACGTTGTGATAGTGTTTTTTGATATTTCCGGGTTGTGGTTGTTTTTCATATTTTTTCACTTATTTCACCGTGCTATTTAAAAGAAGTTTTCTTCCTCACACAACTTCCTTGTGGAATCGACCACGACCAGAGATTTATACGGACTGAAACGACTTAGGGACCTTCAAGAATAGAGCCTACTTCTTTTTAAAAGGCCGGCAACGCATCTGCAATTTCCCTGGTGTTGCAGTTACTCATGGGCGGCGGTAATCACTTACCATCAGGTGAGCCGTATGCTAGTTTGCCACCTATCCTATAAAAAAATTAGAAGCCGTATTGATAAAAGAACTTCTAGTCCACCTGACGGTAAGTGGTTACATCAGTTCATGAATATCTTCGATAGACGTTCACAATCCTTGAAACAAAGAAGGTTAAATATGCGTTGTCACCTCTGAAAGCTAAGGAAGAATACCTCACAGACTGTAATGATTCCGGCTTCTGGCTCCGTATACCCTTCAGATTGGAACACAACAATGTAAGAACTTCCAACTAGCATCAGAAGTAGGTAATAGTGTGGTATCTACACGGGCGGACTCCTAGACGGGAATGAGTTCCTACCGGTAATTAATACATACCTATTAAGTAACTATTTTATTTATATTTCTTATAATTGTTTTTGTTATAAATATAAAATTACATAATCAAATATTTGTTTGGTTACTTATAATATATTATTAAAAGCTTCGAAGTGCAAAAAAATTATGATTTATATAACATAGGATCAGGAATTTTATACATATGTACGTAATACAAATTTAAAAATTGATTTACAAATATATGCATGTGTTTAAAAGATACAAAAACGTCCCATTCGACAGTGCAGCGATGTCGGCTGAAAGAAAGTTTTCTCGTTTCTAGGTTGTTAACAAACTAAAGACCAGTATTGCTAGTCTAACTTGCAAAGTACTTGAAAAAGTTAAACAAAATCATTTAATTGTCTTAATATTATAAAATTATAAGCACTTAATACCTACTTTTACTAAAGTATATTTATAAGACTCATTCTTTGTATCTTTAAAAAATTAATTATTATTATTATATCATTACGGTAAGTTTTGTTGGTGGTTTTGTTAATGTATAAATAAGTCGGGTATGGTGTATGTTACGGTGTCATCGGTTCACTATCGACTCAGTATCGTGATAAATGGAAGCAGTAGTCTCTGCCTACCCCTCTGAGTGACAGGCGTGAGTGTTTATGTACGCTATGTACACTACGTCTAATTTAACGTCTCGTTTAAATTTGTTTTTTTTTAAGTAATCAAATACTTATTTCTAAAATTCCTGACGTAATTATGAAAGGTAAATCTCAATGGAGAATGAATTATAACAAAACATTCTGTAGCTGTTGTTTAATTTTTGAGCTTAAGCCACGCAAAATGCTAGGCAGATTAACAGATATTGTACACCAAAAATGTGTTGACCTTAGTTCAAAGCAAATTTGACTTTTTTAAACTAATAACTGTAATAATGTCATGAATCAGATGTGGATGAAATTTGAAAATGCCACACAAACTTTATTCATCATTTCATTCATTCAGTAAAACCTATCTTGATAGATCTTCTGCTGAATCTTCCTTCCCCATAGATTAATTAGTATTAAGAAGCTTGCTACAGTTGCCACTCTCGAAAGGCGGTTTAGCAATCGCAAATTTATAAGTTAACCGCAGTTTATTGAGTTATTATCAAGATGAATTTTTTCCCATTTTATGTTTTAGTTTTCTCGGTCAGTTTTTACGAATCCCACGGAATGATAACTAGATTTTAAATACCTCGATCGGAGGGTAACGTCATAGTGCAACACATCTAATACTGTGATCACCGATCCACCTGCCAATGGTGACCGTATAGGCAAATTCTTTGAGGTGAAAATTAAAAAGCAAAAGGTCAAAAAGATTTATTACACCCTCTTATATATCTGCAGGCAAGCATAAATACACCCACTTGTAAATATCTGTTTGAAAGGCAAAACAACCAGTATCCTTATGGTCACATGAGACATTCCATCACCACGTGGTATTGGCGTATTGAACTCATCACCTTATTTCGTGTGTTACAAATGACGACTAAGTAAAACCACAGTAATTTCTTATGATTTCAATGTACGGCAATATATCCATCATATTTTCGCCATTCATTACGTATTTACTTCATCATAGGTTGTTCTGTTCATATAATCATTATGCTGGATTTTAAGGGAAGTATGTATAATTAAAAATGCCTTTTAGTTTAAAAATAATAATTGTTTCAAAATTTTAATTTTATTTATGATTCACCTTAAGCTTTGTACCGTTAGGATGGTTCAGAAGATAGATGGATTCATAAAAATAGTCAATATTTATGGTAAAATATTTTATTATTTATCTTACTTCCGCAATATACAAGTTAGGTTTAGGAGGGGGATCACTGGCCTGAAGTAGGGAGGCGAAATCCAGGCGAAGTTTTTGAGGTCGCAGACAGCCAGCTAGCTGACGGGGCCGACGGTAACCCAGGCCCGACGGTGATGATGGCCGTTGGCAAGATAGTAGGCCAACAGTCAGTTAGCACACAGCATGGCAGCAAGCAAGGCTTAGGTAGGTAGGTGGATGGGTGGATAGATCCTGGAATTCCAGATGGAGGCCAGCATTAGGGAAGCTTTTTAAATTCAGCGCCCCTTCTAGGAAGTTAAAAATTCCTAAGCGCTAAGCACCCCAGCAGAAGAGATAGGAATTAATCAAAACAGTTACAATGCTTAGATACTATGGTTAAAATAAATTAAAACTCACCCCAGCGGGATCAACTGTACTTTGAATAATTTAAATTTTGAATGTAGGTAAGTTCAACGGTCATTCGTTGAGGCTCACGCGCGTTGCGAACTTCAAGCAGTCTCAGGTAGAAATGAACGAGCAATGGCCCGAACGGGGACTCCTGCGCATCTTCGAACTGTCCGAGTACATACTTTCGATTTAGAGATCGGTGAGCAACGGTTTAACGGTGCGCTGATTAAATTACCTATTTTAAGGTTCCGTAGAATAATATTTTAAATTAATAATATGTAATAGTTTATTTGTTATTATTTTAAAATTACAATGTATTTATTTAAGATTAATAAGATTAATAAAGTAAGGATGTATTTAGATGCACCGTTACAGCGTTTACAATTTTGAGTAACACGCATAAAAATATTTTTTTTAATATAAACTTGTGATCAAGCTTAAAAGAGAAATAATCACTGTGATTATCCTCTGCCAATCAATCACGTGCTCGCCTGACCCTATAGGAAGCAATCGACCATGGGTACTTCAAAATGTCTTTTAAGATTAACTGCCTCTACTTAAATTAAGCCCTTAAGTTAACGATTTGAATGTAGGACGATAGAAAAACCGTAATTTATCCAATCACGGTAAATGTACCAAGTTTATATTTATGATTGAGCGGTGAAATTATTTGTTGGTGTATTCCTTCGTTGGTGATCCATTGGTACAGAGGTATCTCCTAAAGTAATTAAGTCAGTAATTTTTTTCTTAAGTCGCTGATTGTCACCAATTTCTCAATATATATTGATATAATAAAACTATTAAAAATTAGGATAACGTTTGGGAGGATTCCAGCTTGAAGGACGCGTCTTTCTGTCACCTATTACAACACCCACAGGATGATATGGGGTAGTGGCGCCAGAATATTATAAGTCTAAGGTGGAGGTATTCTTACACCGCCACTACACAGTAACTATCCAGACAATTTTTCATTCGTAACAAATTGTATACGAATTTTATTTTTAATATAATTTTTCCACACTTATTATAACCGTTGCATCATAGTCACATTTTAAACTGTCATTAATAATGAATTCTGTGAAAACTTAAGTTGGAAACCAAATAAATCTTACAGATAATAATTTAACCCTTGTCGAAAGAACATATCCTCGTCACTGAAGCGTGACACGTTTTTGTATCAAGGATATTTGAACTATTTTTTCTAAAATGAACAGCTGCATATGTTACTGTTTTCAATCGTACTTTTCTATTAAAGTAACTGAGAAATGCCGAAGATTTCTTAAAAGTTTCCGATAGATGACGCTTTATATATAAAGTTCTAGCCAAACGCAAAATACATAGACTGGCGACGAAGAATAGCGTCAAAGATGCGAGAGATCTGTTACTTTGATCACCAGTCCATCCATCAATAGTAGCGTTTATAAGAAATCCGTCTCGCAACGGGAGGGAGCCATGTCCTCAGCAATCCATAGCTCTTTATGGCAGTATATGTTAAATGTGAAGATAAATATTTAAATATATTAGGAAAACCAACGCCTTTGGTTTTCTTAAAATATTGAAACAAAAAAGCTTATTATTAGACAATATAAGATTTCTTCATAACTAAATCCTGTATTTAAAATTATATGACGGTTTTGGGAATTGATGTACCTACGTAAAATTTTCCTATGTACTATCTAATAAAGAAAAAATCCTAGTTTTATCTTTATTCCTGGAAGCGGCAACATTTTTTTTTACTTTATTAGATAGGCCAAGTAGCGAAATCATTTATACATAATAATTAGTCATATAGGCACATTTTAATTAGTAATATACAAAATTAATTTTGAAAATAAAACAAAAACTAACTTCAACGAACTTAAAGGAATAAAATCATTTCACATTTTGAAATCGTGACATTAATTCTCTTTTTCCATCCACTATAGCTTATAGTTTATAGAAGAATTAAAGTCCAGTCTTCAAAATACGAAATAATTACTTTTAGTTTTCTTAAGTTGGTTTTTATTTTTAGCTTAAAGTTTTTTTTTTTACCATTTTAAGTGGACCAGGAAATATCACTACCAATATATAAATTGATTGGTGAAGATACAGAAGTCAAACTGTGAACCTCCTCCTTTTTTGCATTCCGCTAAATAGGCGTTTGTTTATTAAGGCCATATTAAATTATAAGGAATAGAAAAAAGACCTAACAGTGATAAAATTGTTTGCTTAAAAAGTTACGATATGAGGAATTTCCATAAAAAACTTCCATAAAAGTCCAAAAAAATAATAATGACATAAAGCACAAGTTGAGGTAGGAGAAAAGGAACCTCCTACCGAACGGGTTCCTACATTGTTTGGCCCAAGGGGGGATTATTAGCCGTGGCTTTGACACTTAGTGAACTAAGAACAATTGACTTAGCTGATCTGAGATGAAGAGCCGACCTTTGAAGTACAATACAAGTGGTCTTGGCGAGCCCATTTTGAATATGTGTTGGTAGACTGCGGAGAGAAGGGTGTCTCCTCCCGCAAGAAAAGTCCTCTTCTGAGGAGGAGCTGCCATGGACAGGCCGGCGCCGCTGGAGCCGCGAATGTGTGCGAGTGTTACCGTGACTTTGCCAATATGCGGCAACTGTAAAGGCAAACACCATGGGGTTTTAGTCGGTGGGAGTCCATCATAATTCTTCCTTGCCCCCGCGAAGCGGGTATGCGTAGAGGTTAACCCAATGAGAAAAATGTGAAGGTGAACGTAGGCCGGATACAAAGATATGTAGCTGAGACATCCCTGTTATTAAAGTAAAAATGCACAAATACCTAAAAATATACATTTTATTTCAAACCCTCGCAATGCAATCATTTCCGCTTCACAGTGTATTTCTCTTTCTAATTGCACAATTACAGAAACAAAACAAGCCTTTGCGAACTTGCTCCGTTTTTTTAAATTTATTTCTTTCTTGTAATTCTAGCCAAACCTATTGTATTTAAGTGCGATTTACAATTTTATGGTGTAATTATCTTACTTTACAATATATTCAAAATAAAATAATATATAGCTAGGCAATAAAAATACATAACATAAGTAATTAAAGCCTAAATGTAAAATAAATAACGCTCATACACTCATTTCGCTTTTGTAAACATTAGAAAGGAATTGGTTAATTAAAATCAACATTTGGTATTGTATGGTAAATTCATAATTTCATTATATTGTATTCAATAATACTACTAGGTAGGGCTTGTGGATGTCTGGGTATTTTTATACATGGTAAAGCCACGCTGCAGATATATTATGGTGGTAGAACGAATAGCTCGGCTTGACCAGGGAAGGACCACGCTCTCACGGAATATTAGCGTAAAATAGCAACTCAATATTGATGTGTTTCGTATGGTGAGTGTGTGAGTGAGACCCGAAGATGTTTTTTTTTTACTTTTAGTAGAAACGAGGCATTCCATCTTAGTCCTCAGGGATGACAACACATATGCGTTTTGATTTTTAATTGAGGATAAATGTAGATGTATGTGAGCCATAGTCTCAACTTACCATTAGGTGGACTGTGTGCGCGTTAGTCACCCTTACACTATAAAAAATCACAGGATATAATCACTCTCTACTGAAAGAAGAACGCTATCTCCAAAAAATTTAACGCGCGCGTGTTTATATTTATATAAATTGTATGAGTACATACAATTTTTTTCATTAATATAATATCCCTATATATAAGGGAATTTCAAACCTTTTTATTCCATAACTATTAACATTTTTGTTTATTTAAGGCAAATTCGAGAAATTTCGACTCACGCCTCACAAACCTATGGGGTAAATTCCCATACATTTGAGAGGTTGCACCAAAGTTACTCGAATTTACTTTAGTTTAGCATGTGGGATAAAATTAAAATAAATAGGTATATTTATGTAATTTTATTTTTCTGGAAGACAGATTGTTTTATAATCTTTACATTATTACGTTAGTATATTTGGACCTACCTAATTTGTAAAATGGCAATCTAAAACAACGTGAAGGCAAGAACAGCGATATATTTTTCTCGCTTTCTTTTTAGACGCCTAACCCATAGACAAAATAATGATTTTGTGCAAATTTCGCAAATTTATACAAAAATGGATCATATCAGATAATTTATTATAGTGTAGTCAACCAAAAATTTGTGAATTAATTAATATTGCCTTTCAATTTCAGTACCAAATTTGTACTATAATGTAATAAAATTACTAGGGAGTTCATATGCAACAATGATAAAATATCTAAAATGTGAATGATGTTATGTGCTTCATGCCTTATTTACTGTCTTTATAGTCTTTTGTCGGGAATAAACTTCCCCATTGGAAAAGAAATTTGTCATAATCGCTAGGTTTGACAGTCTGACTAGCAATCGCAGTACCAAATACCTTTGACGCTCCCTTTTATCTTTGATCTAGGTATATTATATAAACCATAACGAAATAATATAACATTCCACCACACTACACCAAAAACCTAATCTTACTACCTACTAATAACAAGTTAAGAGAGTTGGTAATGATTAGTAGGTGGTACGGCTGTGCCACAAATAATGTGAGTTGGAAGCAATGTAACGATCGCTGTAAATAAAATAATTTGGTGAATTTCACGTTATATTTATTTTTTAACTTAAATATTTTGAATTACTGATGTTTCGGGTGCATTGTGGTAACTAAGATGATAAAAGGAAAAGACAAATGGAATCCAGCCCAGAGGGGCCACTATTGGACAGCCTTAGGTATGTTCGAAAGGAAGACGATTTCACATGTCTTAGATATGTTACATTTCTTAGACATGAAACCTCCAAATTTCAGCACTTCACTTAGTAGTAAAGTTACAGCATGCGTCCCATTGCGTGGCACAGGCCTCCACTTATTTTTAGGGTTACACACCCGAAGAATTACCAACGAGACCCTATTACTAAGCCTTCGCTCTCCATCCGTCCGTCTGTCTGTCAATGATCTGTATTTCATGATCCGTAATAAGTGGACAACTGAAGTACCTACCAAATTCACGCTTGCAAAATCACTCCTCTTACCGATTCTCGATTATGCTGGTACGTGTTATCTCAATTTAAATGAGGAGTTGCTTAATAAACTTGAGCGCATTCAGAACCTTTGCATATGGTTAATATTTGGACTCGGAAAATATGGCCATGTTTCCGAATATCGCGAAAAACTAAAGTGGCTTCAGATTCCTCTCCGCAGGAATACTCACATTATTTCTCTTTTATACTGTATTCAATTCAACCCCTCTCCCCTGCTTATCTTAAAGATCGGTTTGAGTTTCTTTGTGACGGGTCTAAATCCTTTTTTTTTTGAATCTATTAGGCTCTGTAACTCCCTACCACTGCATATTAGAAGTACAGTCTTGAATAAAACTATATTCACGGATTTTATCACGTTAAGTAACTTATTTTGACTTATTTTTAGTTCCCGACGTTTCAAGTGCTTACAGCACTCATGGTCATGAGGAGTTGGGGGGGGCTGAGATATTTGACGTCCCTATGTCATAGTTAACTCGGCTAACTTACAGTATCTTCAATTCTTGCAGTGGTATGCTTGGGTTTGGGTTTAATTTTGTTAATTATAAGATCATAAGCAGATGGCAGCACCCATCAATCTTATCTAATCAAATTAGGATGATTTTAATTCAATAGCCTCGCGAATCATCCTTGGTAGGAATCGGTGTACTTTTGCGAGAATTTGTGGTTTATCAAATCTGATGTAATGGTGGGGACGATCTTGAACATGTTCACAGACTGCAGATTTAACGGAGCGTTAAGCACTGAGCTTAACGTTAGCTATATGTCCTTTCACGCGTGTTTATATAGATCTTTTTGTAAGAGAGACAACATTAACACTCTACCTTATAGACTCCTAGATCTTGCAGATGAATATTACACTTAACGGATGGTACAAATTGACTAATATTCTTCGGCGACTTGTAGTATGTTTTAATGGAAGCTCGCTTCAAGATATAGCCCACCTTGTCTGTGATTTCTCTGACATACAGTAGTATAGAAGGCACACGCTCGACTTTGGCTGACTTCACTCGGTCACTGTGTGTGACGTTCGTGCGGAACCCAAAGCTTGTAGTCTTGCAATACTTACTTGACGTGCCAAGGATAATAGGCGAAGCTATTGAAATTAAAAAATATGGGGATATCCTCATTTCTAAGTTTATCACGCAAAGAAACCCCTAGCATAGACCTCTCCATAGCACGCTGAGCGACTTTGAGCGCCCTCATACGGCCAGAGTTAAGGACCACGTCTCATTTCCATAGGTCATCACTGACAACAAGCACTGGTTGTACAATTTCGTTTTCAGGTTTTGAGGTATACTTGACGAGAATATGATCCGAGTTCGATCCATCGATTGACCTCTCGGTCGAAGTTGGACCTGCCTAGTCGGACTATTTGTCCCAGGTAAACGTACTCATCACCAACTTCGAGCTTAGTGCTCCCAACAACTACCGGCATTGAGCATAGCGCTTAGCTCCTCCAGCGATTCTGCCATAAGAACTATATCGACAGCAAATCAAGGTGAATGATGTACTCGCCATTGATGTTAAAACCGTATCCTTTCCAGTCCAATAGCTTGAAAACGTCTTCCAATGCAGCGGTGAAGAGTTTCGGGGATATAACGTCACCCTGTCTTACACCTCTCTGCAGTTGGATAGATTTCGTACCCTGGTTCTGTACTCGAATAGCCATCGTAGCCCTACTGTACAAGCACTTCAGCTATACGATATACCGACAGTCTCCCAAGCTTCACTAAAGAGACTGTAGTACCGCCTAAATTTCAACGGAATCACAGGATTTCTCATAATCCACATACGCCAGGCAAAGTGGCAGATTGTACTCTAAGTAACTAACTCAAACTCTACAATTTGCCGAAGGGTATGTATGTGGTCTATGGTGCTACAGCTTTTCCGGAAACCAGCTTGTTCGGGAGGCTGGAAGTCGTTGAGTCTGCGTGCGAGACGATTCGTAATGACTCTCGAAAACAGCACGTATACGCGGCTCAAAAGGATCTGTAATACTTCAAGAGAGCGTTGTCACCTTTCTTGAAGAACAAGACCACCGCACTTCTGCTCAACGCTGTGGAAGTTGTGCCACCGTGGAGAACGGAATTAAAGAGCCTCTGAAGGACTTCAAGTACCGGTTTTCCACCCGCTTTCAAAAACTCCACTGTAATTCCATCCTCACCCGGGACAAGCCGTTTTTAAAGTGCTGGAGCGCCATTCTAATTTCGCTTAGACTGAAATCCGGGATATCATCGGAATGGTGTCGGATAAGACTTACTCTTGGATCGTTACTCATACTTGCGGGTGGCTCCAACGATGATGTGTACAGCTGACTATAGAACCTCTCAATTTCACTCAGAATCTCAAGTGTCCCAGAAATGATGCCGCTACACTCAGTCTTCAGATTTGACAGTTGGTTTTTTCTGACAGAAAGATCTCTGGAAAAAAATTTGGAGCCCTGGTTCCGCTCAATCGTTCTTTAATCCAGCTCGTATTGGTAGTTGCGCAAGTCCTGCCGCATGCATTTGGAGATCTGTCTGTTCAGTTGCTTGTATGCTGTCAAATCTGCTGACGACTGCAGCCTCATCTCCCGTTTAACATATATGAGATTATGAGTGTGATCGAAGAGTTTTTGTGTTCTTCTGCGGCGGGTCTTGAAGAACATGCACCGACCGCATGGACATTTTCACGAGCTTGTGATTCATACCGTTCACTTTATTGTAATCTTCTAGGTACTGAAAGCGGTTTTGTAACTCGAGCTGAAAGGTTTCGGGTTTCTGGAGTAGAGCATGATGGGGACGGAGCGTTGCCTTCATTAAAAGAGACCTCTTCAACTTAACGTTAAGGTTCAGTGTGCTCCTAACCATTCGGTGATCGCTGCCAGTTTTCACCCTTGCGATCTTTGAGACATCACTGAACAGTTGGCGTTTGGTCGTCATAATGAAATCAATGTCATTTTTTGTCGAACCGTCGGGGCTCGACCAGGTCCACTTTCTGTGGGGCCACTTCTAGAAGAAAAAGTTCATCATAAAGAGTCCTTCTTTCTCCTTGAAGTCGGCTAGGTGCTGGCCCCTTGCAATCCGTTGCCCTACTCCAAATTTCCCTAACTTCAGCTCACCGGTTTCTCCTATACCTTGTTTTGCGTTGAAGTCTTCCAATAAAACCGTATAGTGGGTTTTGGAGAAATGCATGGCTCTAAAGATATCCTCACACATTTCCTCCACCTCCTCATCGGGATGTGCCAAGGTTGGTGCGTAAGCCTGTATGACCTTCAGCGAATACCGTTTGGTCTTTCTGAGTACAGGGAACGCGACCTTCATCCACACACTCTCGATCTTTACAACGTTGTTGACGCGAGATTTGTGGACGATAAATCCGACACCTTCTTGGAACAGATGGTTGCCCTCCCGGTGATAAAACAAGTTGCCGGACTCGAGGACTACCATGTCCTCTCCCTTTATTCGGACCTCGGATAATCCTATAATATGCTTGCGCAACTTGTCTACCTCTTCTTCCAGCTCCAGTATCTTCTCGTCAGTCTTCAGGGTGCGTGCGTTATATGTTGCCAGGTCGAGTCGTCGTAGGTAGCAACCGGACCTAAACCAGAGATTCTTAGCATCCCTGCCCTGCCGTTACTATAGTCACTACCGTAGCCAGGAATAGCGGACTCGCCGCGGACTGGGGGCCGTTTATTTGTGTCGTTGCTCATGGGGGGATTTTTTCCTAAGTTGCCACGCTTGGCAAGCGGGTTGGCAACCGCAGTTTTTTATTGTGTAATTGTTGTTATCAGGTAGAAGCTGCTACTCATCTCCTGCCATTCTCCCTGTGTCGCCCCTTACAACACCCACGGGAAGACTTGGGGTAGTGGATATTCTCAATTGCCACTACATGGAAATTATTAAGTAGTCATTCCGCTAAAAATTTACTACCTACTTATTTTTTCTTGCGTTATGGCTTTGATTACACTTACTTATACAATCCTTTCTGCACTAGTATATGTATGTCTACATTTTTGTATTTAAAATGTATTTATTTATTATATTATGTTTTTATCGATTATGTAAATATATTTATATCGTGTGTATTTTGCAACAATCTACGCACACTTTTACCCTTTATCACAGGTCATTTTATCCTTTGCAATGCCTGCCTGGTAGAGATCGCTTCTAAGCCGTAAGGCAGCCAATTGTACCTTTAAATATTATATGTCTTTTTTTCTATCATATGTATTTCTGGTGTACAATAAAGTATATTTCATGCCTTCATTCATAACTCATTTTCATAGAATTTGTATTTTTGTGGCCACTTTAACAGCAAATAATAAAAGTAAAAATAAATTAAAAATTAAAGGGAGCTAGCCTACTAGAAACGTGTTTTAACGATGGTGCGGAACCCTGCACGCGTGAGTCTAACTCGTACGAGGCCAATTTTTGAGAGGGTTAAGGCAAGGAGAGTTTCGCACTATCTGTTATTACCTATTTATTTCGTTAAGTAATATCTTGATCGCGCATCGTGAGGACACCTTTATTAGAATATGTTTTCCTTTATTCGCGTGGAGAACATTAGCTGTGGTCCGTTTTGTAGGTTATTCAACGGTTAAAATTTGTCTTTAGGAAGGTTTGATTTCTGGATTGAACTACGATCTAACACAGACGAAATATCTTGATGCATAGCCTCTAAATCCTCCTTACCGATATTATTCTTAAATAGACAATCCTCAACACAGCAGATATTTTCTTTGTACGGGATTTATCGCTGTGTTTCATGAATATCTCGGCGCCGATAGTCGTCGATTCATGGAGGATATTTACGGAGGACTAGAGGAAAAACCCCTTCTTACTGCTCCTGTAATTCCAAGATACTACAAGCGGTAAGTAGACGACACTTTTACAATTTTATCATCTGACAAAGTTTCTGCATTTTTAGATTACCTTAACCCCATAAACTCTAAAATACAATTCACAATTGAGTAAGAGACAAATAATTCTTTAGCTTTCCTAGGTATACCAGTCATCCGAAATTCAGATAACACTATTGGTCAAGCTACCATGGGCAAATCTTTGTTACAGAGAGCACTAGGTATCTGTGACAGCAAACACCTGGCCATCGCATTCAGCACGTCAAGCAGGTTTTGCACAACAACAACTGCGGGTCCCGCGCCGACGTCATAGTGACCGAGTGAAGCCGGCCACGGTCAAACGTGTGCCTGCTGTACTACCATATGTCAGAGGTGTCACAGACAAGATTGGCTACATCTTGAAGCGAGCTTCTATTAGAACATTCTACAAGCCGCCGAAGAAGATTAGTCAGTTCTTACCATCCGTCAAGTGTCATATTCCTCTACAAGATGCAGGAGTGTACAAGCTTGATTGTGATTGTGGTCTCTCATATATAGGGCAAACAAAGAGATCAATTAGAACCCGCATAAAAGAACACACAGCTGTCGTGAAGCATCAACGTTCCGGGAAGTCTGCAGTTTGCGATCATATCCTAGATGGCCCCAACCATTACATCAGATTTGATGGACCACAAATCTTCGTGAAAAAATATCGATTCCTACCAAGGATGATACGTGAGGCTATTGAAATTAAAAAACATCCTAATTTCAATAGAGAAGGAGGCTGGGTACTACCACCTGCTTGGGATCCTATAATTAATAAAATTAAAACTAAACCCAAGCATATCACTGCAAGACTTCAAAACACAGTTAGTTCATTCTGCGTAAATCGGACCAAAGCCAATAATTAAATAGCTGAAGATACTCCGGGTTAACTTTGATATCGGGACGTCAGTCACCTCAGTCCCCTGTGACCATGGGTGCTGGAAAGCACCCGAAAAGTAAAATAAATAAAACGCGATAAAATCCGTAAAAGTAGTTTTAATCAATGTATAGTGTTCGCGTAAATATAAGAAATCATTATATAACCGTGTAGATAATTTTGGAATAACTAATGTAATTTTCTACATGTATTTTTAATTAATAAAGTAGATTTTATATGATCATGTAACTTCATGATACAATTTTTTTTAAAGTAACCTGTCTATTATAAAAAAAAATATTTGTATGAAAAGGTCTTGTGTATAATTGGCGGATTTAATGGCCTTAGACATTCTCTACCTGTCAACCAGGAGATAAGCAAAGAAAATTA
This sequence comes from Parnassius apollo, assembly GCA_907164705.1. NCBI lineage: Eukaryota > Metazoa > Arthropoda > Insecta > Lepidoptera > Papilionidae > Parnassius > Parnassius apollo. The sequence continues at coordinate 16,606,969 of CAJQZP010000693.1, forward strand.
TGCAGATATCAAAAACATATGTTCACATAAATATAGATAAAAACAAATATCTTATTTCATATTCCCGAAGTTTAGAGCACTTTACCTTCAAGTATACATAGGTAGGTCTTTGGACAAATACCAATCATTATAATCGGTTTAAAGTTAGCAAACATATCGCTTAACATATTGTGTAGATACAAAATTTTTGAGAGGGTTAAGGCAAGGAGAGTTTCGCACTATCTGTTATTACCTATTTATTTCGTTAAGTAATATCTTGATCGCGCATCGTGAGGACCTTTATTAGAATATGTTTTCCTTTATTCGCGTGGAGAACATTAGCTGTGGTCCGTTTTGTAGGTTATTCAACGGTTAAAATTTGTCTTTAGGAAGGTTTGATTTCTGGATTGAACTACGATCTAACAAGACGAAATATCTTGATGCATAGCCTCTAAATCCTCCTTACCGATATTATTCTTAAATAGACAAACCTCAACACAGCAGATATTTTCTTTGTACGGGATTTATCGCTGTGTTTCATGAATATCTCGGCGCCGATAGTCGTCGATTCATGGAGGATATTTACGGAGGACTAGAGGAAAAACCCCTTCTTACTGCTCCTGTAATTCCAAGATACTACAAGCGGTAAGTAGACGACACTTTTACAATTTTATCATCTGACAAAGTTTCTGCATTTTTAGATTACCTTAACCCCATAAACTCTAAAATACAATTCACAATTGAGTAAGAGACAAATAATTCTTTAGCTTTCCTAGGTATTCCAGTCATCCGAAATTCAGATAACACTATTGGTCAAGCTACCATGGGCAAATCTTTGTTACAGAGAGCACTAGGTATCTGTGACAGCAAACACCTGGCCATCGCATTCAGCACGTCAAGCAGGTTTTGCACAACAACAACTGCGGGTCCCGCGCCGACGTCATAGTGACCGAGTGAAGCCGGCCACGGTCAAACGTGTGCCTGCTGTACTATATATCAGAGGTATCACAGACAATACTGACTACATATTGAAGTGAGCTTCTGTTAGAACATTCTACAAACCGACGAATAAGATAAGTCAGTTAATACCATCAGTGAAATGTGATATTTTCCTACCCACTGATCTCTATACATATATACAAGTATAAGTAAACACATTTTCTTTTTATAAATAGGTTGTCACACTGCCTTGTTAGTAAATATAAAATTTTGCGGGCTGATGAAGAAGAAAAAATTATGTAAAAATAAAAGTGGTGCTGGGACTAGTGGTGACGGAATTAGTGCACGCAATTTAGGGAGGGCGGAGGTGCTCCTCAATCCAGGTAAGACACATCATTGTATTTAGTTAGCGGAAGGTTGCAAATTAATTAATATCTATATTATAATGGATTTCCGCAAAGTAACGCCTGATTCTATCAATTACGATATATTATATTTCTATTGTATATCTATTATCATCTCGTAATTATTAAAACTAAACTTTTTTACGTTCATATAAATGATGATAATATACACTGATATGTTATCTTATCACAGTTAAATATAACTAAAGATAAGTTTTTATAATATTAGATCTGATCCGTGGTAGCTCAGATGGTAAGCGCTTTCTGTAAAATTTACGGTACGTGAGTAACCCAGATACGATCTTCGACGGCAACAATTAAATTGTTAATTGGAAATTTAAGTTCTGATTTATCACATGCTCGGCGGTGAAGGAAAACATCGTGAGGAATCCTACTTGTCTGAGAAATAAGAAAAAAAAAATATTTTCAAGATATGTGAAGTTCGCCAACATCAATGCATGTAAAGGCAGCACAGCAGATTATATTCTTGCCCTAAAACCCTCTCATATGTGAGGGAAAGTCTTTGCCCAGCAATGGAACGTATATGTATGAGCTGTAACTTAAATTTTTAAACTTTATTAAATTAGATCTGAATGGCCTATAGATAATAATAATTATAGCTTTTGTATTTATTATTTCTAATAAAGATATTAATAATATAATATAACCACTAATCGGTGACGGGATTAGTGCGCGCAATTGGGGGAGGGTGGGAGGTGCTCTTCAAACTAGGTAAGAGACATCATTTTGGTTAATTCAGCAGATGGTTGCAAAGTAACTATTAATATCGTTATTATAATGGATTTCCGCAAAGTAATGCCTGATTCTATCAATTTTATTATTTCTGTTATTATGTTTCTCAAAACATTACACATTTATTAATTTTTACTAAAAATAACTTGCATCATTTTATCACTAAAATAAAAATATTACAAATAGTGTGTACAATACTTAATAGTACATAAATTAACATTTATCCATTTAAAACAAAACAGATTCAAATATCGTTTTAGTTTTAATATTAAAACGCAGTACTGTCGTGATCCCCTGGTAGGCTTTCAATTTTATTTTGCGCTATTTGTCTGAGTACTAATTTGTTGACTTTCTGAGTGAAAACTTTATGATTTTTTGATTTTATAATACACGTAGATTCTTTCAAATTTTCATTGCAAAATAACACTTTTTAGTATATTTCTATTTCGAGCTTTTTAGTAATTGATATTTCAATGCCTTTAATTTTTTATTGGAGCAGCTTGAGACTTTATACAATCCAGTTTTGCCTTCAAAAACTCTTTAATTGTATCACCACCCATTTCAACTTTAAAAAAAGCCAGATCTTTTTGCACCTTCGGTATACCATATACATTACCGCTATGAAAATTACTTGTGCCGAAATATCGTATATGACTATTTAAATCTGCATAAAAATCTTCTATGTATAATAAATATAGAAGGCTATCTGTATCTGTGTAACAAATACCAATATCATTACAATTTGTACGTTTCATCACAGAATATCGGATTCAATATAAATTACTTTCAGTAATTTCTAGAATTGTAAATCTTACATAAATTAGTTGTTCTAGAATAATTTTCGGTTGCTGAATTTGAGCTACATCAAGAAGTTCCGAATTTATCGGAAATTTTTTTAAAGTTTCGTGCACTTATGTATTTTTCAGCTCAAAATATTTTATTTGTTGCATTTTAGTTATCACTTCAGACGTTTATAAGCTTAACATCATCTTGTTTACTTTTATTTTCAATGGTTTTATCAAAAATTTAATAATTTTGTTTTTTGAAGAAGTTCCTTTCGAAATCAGAAGTAACTTTTTGCCTAAGACAGCTCTTATTCAGTGAAATGTAAGGCTCTAAAAACTTGCTTTGAATAAAAGATAGAATTCAATATTTTTTTCATTATCTTCAATCCATTTTTGAGACACACTTTTAAATTAATGTAATTCACAACATATATTTATCATAAAGATTCGTAGTCAATTTAGCACCCTAACTTCCTAAAGGAACAATTTTTTCAGGGAAAAATGGTAAATCAGAGTGACCGTTATGAATGTCAGATTGATAATGAAGATCTACTTCAAGAATATATCCAATATCAGAATCAGATAAACTAATCAAAATTTAATTTTTCATCACTACCTAAAAATCTAAAATTTTCTGTAGGTTGTTTTTGCATCGAGGCATAACCATTAAACTTAACACAGTCTCAGTAAGCTATAAAATTAGAATATTCTTTATTATTGTAGTCTTTCAGATATTTATTGTTAACCTTCGCATAATAGTGCACACTAAACAAGGCCTTCCCTAATACCTTTTTCCATCACTTGATAAATTTCAATATCTTATATTAGATCTAGTTTTACTTTAGTGAATAATAATATTACATCCCAACACAATGACGGTGAGGAAACATAATAACAAGGATCGAAACCATAGTAATGCAAACTCATTCTTCTTAATTTCTCAAAAACATCGCTAAATTATCTAGACTTGATCATGTAAAGTAAAAAAATCAATAAATTACATTTAGACTATGTTTTTTGATCCATTATAATAAATTTTGGGATAAGTTCTTATTTATTGGCATAAGATTAATACGCCCGCATACTGCTGAAAGCTCATTTATGAATAAATAAATAGCAGTCATATCCCAAAAGATTTTTTTTATATAGGATAGGGTAACAAACGAGCACACAGTCCATCTGATGGTAAGTGGTTGCTGCGGCCTATAGACATCTACATCTATCCTCGATTACAAATGAAAATGCAGATGCGTTGTCACCCGTGAGGACTAAGATGGAATGCCTCGTTTTCAGTAAAACGGGTCTCCGGTTCTCTACACTCACCATACGAAACACAGCAGCATTAAGCTACTATTTGACGCTGGTATTCTGTGAGGGCGTGGTCCTTCCCCGGTCGAGCCGACCCATTCGTGCTACAATTATACTACTAATGTAACTGCAGCATGGCTCTACCACTCTAAAATTAAAGAACGATTATGAAAAATTGTCAACACGAACAGGCAGACACTAGTGTTAAAATTACACTTATTATGAGCCGAACCCCTATACTTGCTAGTAAAATAATCATGACCTGCTACAATTCGATCATTGCTAGTAAAATTATGCCTACAAATATAACACTCAGTCGCATTTTTAAAGGCATGTTGTTTAATTTCTATTAAAGACATCATGGATGTCGAAACTGTCAGTATGTTATATAATCTTTATAGATCACTAACAAGAGATTCTACAAATTTCTTTGAAGAATTAAGACCTCTATAAGAAACCATTTGATTGAGTTCTGGGTTTACTTTCACTCCAAATATAATAAGCAAAACAAGCGTCCTCCAGAATTTGTATATTTTCTACATAATATGCCGATCTATATTGATCCGAAAATACTTTTAATAAACTTTTGAAGCCACCATAAATAACTATTCCGATGATATCCCGGACGTCAGTCTGAGCGAGATTAGAATAGCTCTCCAGCACCTTAAAAACGGCAAGTTTCCAGGCGAGGATGAAATTACAGTGGAGCTTTTGAAAGCATGTGGAAAACCAGTACTTGAAGTCCTTCAGAGGCTCTTTAATTCCATCCTCCATCGTGGCACTACTCCGGAGACGTGGAGCAGAAGTGCGGTTGTCTTGTTCTTCAAGAAAGGTGACAACGCCCTCTTGAAGAACTACAGACCGATATCCCTTCTGAGCCTCGTCTACGTGCTGTTTTCGAGAGTCATAATGAATCGTCTCGCACGCAGACTCGACGAATTCCAGCCTCCCGAACAAGCCGGTTTCCAAGAAGTTTCTAGTACCATAGACCAGATACATACCCTTTGGCAAATTGTACAGATGTCCGAAGAATATAACCTGCCACTTTGCCTGGCGTATGTGAACTATGAGAAATCCTTTGATTCCATTGAAATTTGGGCAGTGCTACAGTCTCTTCAGTGGTGCTAAGTTGACTGTCGGTATATCGAAGTGCTGAAGTGTTTGTACAGTAGGGCTACGATGGCTATCCAAGTACAGAGCCAGAGTACGAAACCCATCCAGCTGCAGAGAGGTGTAAGACAGGGTGACGTTATTTCCCTGAAACTCTTCACCGCTGCATTAGAAGACGTTTTCAAGCTACTGGACTGGAAAGGATACGGTATTAACATCAATGGCGAGTACATCACTCACCTTCGATTTGCCGAAAATAATAGTCCTTATGGCAGAATCGCTGGAGGACTTAAGCACTATGCTCAATGACCTCAGTAGTGCCTCCCAACGGATAGGTCTTAAGATGAACATGGACAAAACAAAGATCATGTTTAATGTCCGTGTCACACCTATGCTGGTAGATGTTGGGAGCACTAAGCTTGAAGTTGTTGATGAGTACGTTTACCTGGAACAAATAGTCCGATTAAGTAAGTCCAACTTCAACCGAGACCGGCAGCGTTCGGGAAATTACAACAAATCAAAGTCGCTCAACGAGCTATGGAGAGGGCTATGATCGGAGTTTATCTGCGTGATAAACTGAGAAATGAGGATATCCGCAGTAGAACCAGAGTGACCGACATAGCCCAACGGATTAGTAAGCTGAAATGGCAATGAGCCGGCCGTATAATTCGAAGAACCGACAACCGTTGGGGAAAAAAGGTTCTCAGGTGGCTGCCTCGTACCGGTAGGCGAAGTGTAGGGCGACCACCCACTAGAAGGAGTAACGACCTGGTAAGACATGTAGGAAGTCGATGGATGCAGGTGGCTCAGGACCTTGGTTTGTGGCATACCTTGGGGGAGGCCTATGTTCAGCAGTGGACTTGTGAAGGGCTGTAATGATGATGATGATAAACAACTATTAGTATCATTTGAGTTCTTTCGCAACAACAAAAATTAAATTAATAAAATTTTTCATTAATTTTGTGAATAAAATTCTTTAAATGAGAAGAATATCTCGAAACGTTTATATTTCACATTTGACAGTAATACATAATTTAATTTAGGAAGTGCTAACGTTTATTAGAATTAAAATATTTGTGACTACGTTTTAGAGTTTTAGCTTTTAAATTTTAGGATTTTAGCTTTCACTTTTTCTAAAACAAAGATGCACAATTATTATTTTTTATATATAGTAATAATGCAATACTAACGTTATAGTTGTAAAATATTTATGATTACGTTCAGTATATATATATATATATATATATATATATATATATATATATATATATATATATATATATATATATATATGTATATATAAGTATTTGTGATTAAGTTTTGGGTTTTTGTTTTAGGGTTTTAGCTTATTAGTTTTTCTGAAAAAAAGAAAGTGCACAGTTTATTTATGGTATACAGGTGTATATAACAATAATACCATAATCGAATACAAATTGGGTAAGCGAGAAATAAGTAGGTATACGTTTGAATATAGATGTATTCAATACTTTTTTTTTTATTAAAACATACCAAATAATTTGCAAAATATTAATCTTAGTTGTTAGACGGATACAAAACGGGTTGAATACGCTCGTATTTTTCCTTGACAGTCGCAACTAGTATGCTATTTGACTAATTTTGGAAATCCATTATAAATGGTTCTTTATTACATAATAAGCACACTACAGCGATATCTCCAGGAGATCTACTATATTTACTATGCCGACAAACTATCGCACATCGAATTTTTTTTTATATAGAAGAGTGCGGCTCACCTGATGTTAAGTGACTACCGCCGCCCATGATCAACCGCAATACCAGGGGAATTGCAGGTGCGTTGCCGGCCCTTTAAAAAGGAGTAAGCTCTTTTCTTGAAAGTCCCCAGGTCGTATTGGTCCAGAAAAATCGTCGGTGGTAAATTATTCCACAGAGAGGTCGTACGTGGAAGAAAACTCCTTGCGAAACATACAGTGGTGGACCGCCAAGAATCCAGATGGTGTGGATGGTATAGAGACTTTATCCGCGTAGTGCGTTCACGAAATTTGGCGGCTGAGATTAATCCAAACAATTCCTCAGAGCACTCCCCATGATATATGTGAAAGAAAATGCAAAGAGATGCAACATTTCTTCGCAGTGCCAATGAATCGAGCCGATCAGAAAGCAATCGGTCGTCGATGAATCGAGCCGCTTTGCGCTGGATGCGGTCAAGTGGAAGGAGCTGGTACTGGGGAGCTCTAGCCCAGAGATGGAAAAAGTATTCCATGTGCGGCTGAACATGCGCCTTGTAAAGTTGCAGGCGATGTGTCGGCATGAAATACTGTTCCGCTCTGCTGAGCACGCCAAGCTTTTTAGAGGCCAATTTGGCATTCTCTTCCAAGTGACCACGAAATTGCGCGTCACTCGATATCTCGAAGCCGAAGATTCCGATACTGGCTGAGGCAACAAGGAGGGTGCCTTGAAACGACAAAGGGGTTCTTTTTAGCGGTTAACGCGCAAATTTGTGTCTTCTGAGGGTTAAACTGATTTGGTGAAACTCTTTCGAAGCAAGTACGTTAAAATCGATCAGACACGCACGGACAGACAGACGGACGGACGGACAGACTGACGGACACATTTACATACAGACTAGAGCTACAGATTTTAGCAATACGGTTTAATATGTTATCTTTCGTTCTATAATTGGTAATCACATCAATTGGTGTGATAGACTAGCAAGAATTAACTCAGACTACCTGAGTAAATTGTTGTTCGCTTAAATTCAGCATGAGCAAAACTTCTTTCCAATTTTTTTTATATTTCTAATATCGACCCAATACTAAGTAATGGCTTCTCTCGGATCCTTACCTATCGTCATTTAATTTTATATTCTTACGTAAAATTAAATAATGATCTTTTAGTGCCACGTCTATAGTATGTTTAGGTATAAAAATATATAAACTACACTTTAAATTGTTTTTTTTTTTGATATATAAAAACATGGAAATGGAATTTGCTATTAAGAACTTCTGTTTTAAAATACACAATATTACTTTAAATAATGTACATTCATTAAAACGACAAATTCCGTCCGTGCTTAGTATTTCTCCTTTTAATTGCACCGTTACGGAAGCAAAAAGAACCTTCGTCACGGTACATTATTTTTTCCTTATTCAACACTCTTTACAAAAACACAGCGACGGGATGTATAATTTCGCTACAGTTTACATATTTAAATTTATGTTATCGGAAAGATAAATATTTCTATAAGTTATTTCGTTCTTAGAATTAATACAAAATTCTTTACAAATATTCAACATACATATTACGAAAAAAAAGTATTTTCGAAGACATGTGATGTTCACCAATTGGGGCAGCACGGCGGACACTTCCTTGCCCTAAAACCCTCTCAGAAATGAGGGGAGGCCTGTGCCCAGCAGTGGGACGTATATAGGCTGTAACTTTACTTTTTTACTTTTACTATTACGAAATCTGTTGATCTAAATGGCGAAACTGAGTGACAATATACGTTCTATAAGAGTACCTTGAGTGGCAGCCCCTCCAAACTTATGATGAATGCACACGTTGCATACTCTGCCGAGCACTCCCCGCTTATGTCATCGACCGCCACTCAGAGCACTGTACTGCAACAACGTGTGTTTTGCATGAATGCCAATTTCTGTTGGTTTACTGAATTACTGAATGCTCGTTGTTATAATTTGCCTTTTATTTTGGAAAAACCAAATTTTTTTTTAATTAAATATTATATTTAATTTGCCCCTTTCAAATTTACTTGTAAAATACTAAATATTTGGCAAAAAAATTATAAAGCTTCCGTCACATATTGCCCTTTCGGGTTTAGTTCTTGCTAATTGATCGGGGTCTCCACCAAGTTTCCCTTTAAAACTTATTATTCAGGTGGCTTCAATACCTAGATAAAATTAAAAACACTATGAACAAATTTTGAACATTTTGCCTACTACAATAGCCGATAAAAAAATATAATACGTTTAATTACTTGAAATTACTTAAGAGACAGCGGGCATGGAAGTTAATTATGACCTCCGGATATCTTTTATCTTATATCTCTTTTAGTTTTACTATCCTCTGGATAAAGAAGTGGTTTTATATGTGGCAAAGATTGGAAAATGAAGATACACACAAGTACAAGTGCTTAACAAAATTCCAAAAAAAGCTAAATGTTTGTCTCACAACATCTTTATGTTAATTATTTTCATTCTTTTAAATTCCGTGTGGTGTGGTTTATGTTATGTATAATAATAAAATATATAATAATAAAATATATAGTTCATAGCATAATGCGTGTAATGTGATGACGTTACTTCCAGGTAAAACTTTACTTGTACTTAACCTAAACTTGTAATAAAAGTCATAACCATTGGTAGATTTCACTGCGCGCAGGATTTATTGATATTTAGGGGAAACATTTCACGTATTCTGCCCAATATCCCACAAAAATTTTATTAATCAGACAATTTGTAGATAGCTACATACACTTTGGTCAAGCAGAGTAATAAGAGATTTCTGAACGAATTAAAGAGTAAAAACGTATATTATTAGGTTATAACGGCCGCCTCCTAACCTTTTAGATATTATTAGTGTTAGCTAACGTTACACGTAAGTCCTGACTTTTGAAAAATAATAAACCTCTTTCAAAATATGACTTAGAATGTGTTAAGAAGATTGAGCAAGTTTCGGTATATTGCATTACATAATTAATGTATGTTTAATCCAAAATGCTCCAATATGTTCTTTACTTTTATGCTATGCTTATGTTTTTTAATTTGTTGGCAGCTCCATTTTTAACAAACTTATTAACATTGAACTTGTTAAAGGACAATACTCAAATACGTTAAAAGCATTTAAGTGTTCTTGTTACAATCATATCAGTGTTATATTTCACTTTTAGTAAATGAATTTCACCGTTTCATCTCCATAAATGAAAGTTCCATTTCCAAATCGATTTTACCCTCAAGCAATGAGAAACTGTACTTTAAACGGTACTTCAATTTCAGATTTACTAGCGCTTCAATCGCTCCAATGTTAATTTAGAATAAATTTATTGCTGATGCCGTTTTTATCTCCAAATTTTCTTGTTAAAAAGTTATGCAATAGTTTTGTGGTGCCTCTTTTGTATATTTGTTTCTGACTAAATAAATATATATATGTTATTATAAGTGGGATTAAGCTTAAATACTCCACATAGCTGGCTGTTTATTTACATCAATTAACAGGTACAGGACCAACGCCATTATATGAACGTCAAGGTATGTCGGTGAAACACCACCAACTTCCTGACTCCGGGTTACTGAGATTAATGCGATACAAAAATCTAATAACTGATTTAAGAACCGACCTAGATTTTGAACCTAGGACCCTATGATCAGAAGTCGTGCTTACGACCACCAGTCTAAGGAAGCAGTTAAAAAAGTCAGTCGGCAGTCGAAAAACATTTAAGAAGTCAATAGATGCGGGTGAGTTGTATGTTTTGCGATAGTCTTTGTACTTAAGTTAAGCGATATACATGTGATAGGCTGAAATGATCATGACAGTGGTGATTTATGACAGTTATTCTTAAAATTACTTGCATAACCTGTTACACATTTTATTACATTCAGTTTATCAATATTAGTTATCTAAAATATTATTATTAATTTTCAGTGCGGTTGAAACTTGCCTTTGGTCATGTAAAGTTCACTGGTATAACTTTTACGGCAACAAATTTTGTCAACATTCTACGTTGTAGATTTCGCAATTTATAACCAAGTTAAAAGATAGTGTTAAGAGTAAACTTACACTACATGAGTCCCATTAGAGCAATAGACACTACACCACACTGAATTTTATAAAGTCATTTACATAGGAGTACATTATTTATAATGCACAAAATCCCAATAAGTTACATTATAATCTTAAGGTCAATGAAAAACGTTCACCTCGATGTTTTTTTTATTATACGCAATAAAGTGAAAGGAACCAAATAGTTAAAAACATGGTCTACGAAAAATAAATCGTAAATAAAAATGCGACGAGACGAGTACTACTACTTCTAGCACAAGTATTCCTTAAAGGTGATCAATTATAGGCATCTACATCTATCCTCGATTAATAACCAAAATGCATATTGGTTACCAATATGCATTTTGGTTATTAATCGAGGATAGATGTAGATGCCTATAATTGATCACAGCATCAACTATGTGCTCGTTAGTCACCTTTATTATATAAAAAATTAAGTTTTGTTGTTGTGGTAAGCGGTAGTAAACTTAATGTTTATAGAATTGCTAGTATTGTCTGAAAAAAAAATCTGATAATGACAAATATTATGACAACTAGCTTAAGCTACCACACAAAACCTTGAGAAAATGCTACAGCAATATTAGTAGTATAGTTGTAGCGCAAATGGGTCGGCTCGATCGGGTTATTTGGTTATAGATAATGTATATGCCACAATTCAAAAACAGATGTCGATTCAACAAGAGAGCTATGGCAAAGCCGTAAATAGTATATGGGTTTTAAAACGCAGATAATTTATTTATATTTTACATTACTTTTAGAACTGTGGAATTGCGAAGTGGCAAAATAGAATTTAATATTGGTAAAAGGGTAGACGGCTTCACATTCTCACACACTACCGGGATCACATTCTCACAGAATACCGACGTAAAATAGAAGCTTAACGCTGCCACGTTTAGTATATTGAGTGCAGTATAGAGATTCAGAGATCTTTCTTACTGTAAAGAAGGCATTTCATCTTAGTCCTCACGGATAATAATCGAGGATAGATGTAGATGTCTATGGGCGACAGTAAACACTTGCCATCAGGTAGAATTTGTGCACGTTTTTCTTTATCCTATTTTTTTTTAAATCGTAGACATCGTTCGCGTAAAACTTAATTGAAAAAACTTACAGATCTTAGTATTCTTTTGTTTTCTTTAAAATAGTTAAATTTTGACAAATCATATTATAATAAATGACAATTTTTTATTACAGATATGACGATAGATTAATTTCACGTATAATGTTGTGGTTTTAAAGAACTTTACTTTGTAATGTTAAATATCAAATAACAGTGTTAAAATCGTTGACAAATCGAAGGCAAAGAATCAAGATTTTCAATAGCAACAACTTCTTGATATCAACTTAAAATTATAAAACACTACTCGGCCAATTAAAGCGTAACTCCTAAAAATAAAAAAAATACGTGTGGCACTCGGTGACTGCCGCGGTAAAGCTATTACATAGCATTTTTTATCAACTTATGCAATTATAATTATTGATTTATTTTATTTATGCAGTTAAGTCTTTGATATTAAATCAAGTTACACTTTTTGAGCGTGGTGACCGATAAAAAAACAATTTTTGACAAGAAGAAACAATTTTTTCTCTTATTGAATAAATGAAAAGTTATTATTGTTTAAAATATTTTTAATATCTTACAATACATGTAGGTTATTCAGGAATTTTTATCATTGAGTTAGCAGCTAGTGTACACGCATACGTCTAGTCGCACGCACACAAACACCGTGCCGAAGTCTGCCGAGTGCCGAAGTCTGTCGAACTGAAACGACGTTAGACGATGCACGGCTTTCAACGCCACACCTCCGTGCCCGTCGGAGTGGGGAGCGTGAGGTTTTTTTTCGTTACGGAATTTCTAGATTCGGCCCCGCACTCAAGGCCCGCGATAGAAGCTATGCAATAACTTAAATGTTTGGGAGGGACCTATGTACAGTTGTGGACTTTTATAGGCTGTAAAAAAAACAAATGACATAATGCTTAAAGCATCCAAATTTAATATAGAACACCCGCGCAGACGCCATTTCTTATAATTATGGTGTATCTTAAGACTAAGATGTAATGGCGTAAATTAAGTTTATAATTATTCTGGTTTTTTATATCAACAAAAATGAAGCATTAGAGTATTTGAATAAATTGTACTTAGCATCTCAAATAAATAATAAATAGGATAACGCCTGCATAAAATACTTGTAATAAACTGGCGGCATCGACGAAATACCTTTTTTTATGAGAGCATGCGGCTCACCTGATGGTAAGTGACTACAGCCGCGCATTAACAACTGCAACACCAGAGGAATTGTAGTTGCGGTGCCTTTTGCCTTTTAAAAATAGTAGGCTCTTGTGTTGAAGGTCCCTAAGTCGTATCGGTAAGGAAAAATCTCTGGTGGTATTCGATACCATAAAGAATTTGTGAGAGGAAGAAAATTTCTTGTAAATCGCAGAGTAGTGGACTGCCATTCATCCAGGTGGTAAGGATGGTATCTCGATTTCTGTCACTATGTGCGATGTTAAAATTGAGCGGTTGGAATTAATCCGAACATTTCTTCTAAGATCACCCTGTGATAAACACGATAGAATATTCAAAGAGATGCAATATCACTTCGCAGTGTCAATGAGTCAAGCCGATCAGAAAGTTCTCGGTCGCCGACGGTTCTAACCTCTCTGCAATGGATGCGGTCAAATAGCTGACATTGGGGAGCCCCGGCCCAGAGATGTAAACAGTATTCCATGTGAGGCCGAACCTGCATCTTGTAAAGTAGCAGGCAGTATGCCGGCTTGCAATACTGTTCTGCTCTGCTGAGCACGCCAGGCTTTTTATAGGTCAGTTTGGCCTTCTCCTCCATGTGAACACGAAACTGCACGTCATTTGATATGTTGACGCAGAGTACTTAAAATACATCGGCACAATTTCATTTTCTTTATGTGAATGACAAACAAGGTTAACTTGCTGAAATCCGCACGCAATCATATTTTTGATGTTAAATGATTTACAAATACTTTTATAAACCATTCTTCTTGTATAGTAAAAGTATGGATACGGAGAATGTAGTATTATCCATACTTGTAGTGCCGGCGTAAGAAATTCCACTACCTCACATCATCCCGTAAGTGTCGTAGGAGGCCACAGAGTGAAAGTGAAACAGAAGACGGTCAGATGGACAGAAGATGGACAGTTATTACTTTTAATTGATTGTTATCTTCCTGGTAACTACTAAATAAAAAATAAAAACTGTGGTTGTGTCAAACATGGAAAATATTCCATTATTTCAAATTTCTGTACATGCAGTGGACATGCAACGGGCTGCAATGTATGACCTATTCTGGATAATTATTTACAACAAAAATTCCTACAACAAAACTATTGTTTGTTACTTAATTACATGCGATTTCGATCGTAAGGAACTCAATATGTTTCTTAACTGGGATAGCAATTGCTTTCGATAATTTATTGATATTGAATTCACCTAGTCTGTATGTTGCGTACACTTTGTATTAGATTTTGAATATAGATGGCATCGAATTTAAATTACTCCCCTGCTTATTAAAATGTATTATTTTAATATAGTTAAACGTAGGTAATATAATTAAATAGTTATAACAATAAAAATTATAACGTTAGTTACATACCAGCGCGAAGTAGCAGAATAATAATGCTGCAATTCTTCCAAAAGGACGGACTTTCACTTTGGAATGAAGTGAAATAATATTATAGCCAACTAAAGTCCACTCATTAACATTGTCCTCCCCATAGATTGACTCACAGGGGGCATTTGACATAGTTGCCACGATTGGCAAGCGGTTAGCAAACGCAGTTTTTTATTTTTAGTCGTTATTAGGAAGATGCTGCTGCCCATCTCCTGATTCGTTTTCCTCTGTCACCTCTTACAACACTCACGAGACGATAAGATTAAATATACATACATACATAATCACAGTCACCCAGAGGGTAGACAGAGACTACAGACTTCCATTTGGCACGACCCTGACACACCTCTCTCGCCTCCTTCACATCCATACACCTACACATACATGCTCGTCGTTTAAGGGTACTCCTAATTTGGCCCGTTTTCAATAAATCGCCAATTTGGTCGATAAATTTTCGCCTAGGACGTCCCTTTCCGACTCTGCCATTCACTTCTGCAACATAAATTTTCTTTGCCACTCTTTCCTCATTCATTCTTTCCACATGACCAAACCACCGAAGCATTCCTTTCTTAATCCTGGTCACAACATCATCTTGCAAACCACACTCTTCTCTTATTACACTTATTACAGATTAAATATGTGACAGATTTAAAGGCAAGCAATAAGATTTAACAAAAGTTAAATTTGTTAAAAAAAAGTGTAGAAATTAATGTTTTTTGTCTAAAATCACATAATAACACGTAAATAGATACATCAGTAGCAATACCTGATGTAAAAAATTGATAGGTATATATTCCTGTACCATATCGTATCTATGCCAAATTTAAGTCATCTACGTCCAATGATCTCTAAGAAATCAAAAGAATTTTGTGATAAACGACATAGAGACACCACCGAGGTGACTGTACGAGTGATCTAGTTATGCTCATTTTGGCAAAGAACGGTATATTATTCTTAAATAAAATGATATCCTTAAATTGAATTTCATGAGAGCAAAGCCGAGGTTAAAAATTAGTAGGTACTTATAATAAAGCTTCACATATTAATAACACCTATTGATCGACTAGTGGTCAAAATTCAACGGTAATAAAATAATTAGATATTATTTAAGCTAGCTTTATATCACTTTCAACTGCACGTTAACATATAAAACACAGATATGTAATATATAAAAATAAAATAAACGCTTTTTGCCTTATCACAACATCATTAAAAGAGGAATATTTGAAATCACACAAATTTGACAGCTAATTTAATTTTAAAACTCATCGTCGACAAACTCTATTTTGTGCCATTGTTTGAACTTTGACCTGCTTTAGTTACTCAGAGTTATTACTAGCATAGAGTCCTAAAATAGGAACAAAATTCTTATAGCTGAAGTCTTTATACATATAGTTTAACATAGTACAAAATAAAATAGCTATGTTATTCTCACATTCTTTTTTTTTAACAACCAACTTGGGTTGCCGTTTTTCCATTCCACAGACACCTCAATTAATGTGCCATCAGCGAAACAAAAAGCTGAGTCAATAAATAAATTTAGTCCATGACTTAGTACAATTAAAGATTTTTACAAATACGGTGCGTAATTCTTATTTATTACAATTAAAGTTTATGAAAGTTCATCTCACATCTTACAACATAATCGTAGTCGAATAATGTGTAATTTCGTAATATTTAAGATATTTCGTAAAAAGTTCACTATGAAATCCACTTATATTCAGCCGATATATTTTCACCAAATTATCCTGAGACTTAGTGTGGGTTTCACAAAAAACAATAACTGTGTTTATTTAATCGACACTGGGTATTTATCACTGCTACCATAATTAGTATAAGTGTGTCAAACGAATACACAGTCCACCTGATGGCAAGTGTCCACTGTAGCTCATAGACATCTACATCTATCCTCAATTACTAATCAAAATGACGATTCGTTGTCACCTATGAGGCCTAAGATAAAATGCCTCCTATACAGTAAAAAGGGTCTCCGGGTCTCTACACTGCACTCACCGTACGAAACATGGCAGCTTTGAGCTGCTATTTTACGCTGCTATTCTATGAGAGCATGATTCTACCCGAGTCGAGCCGATCCGTTCGTGCTACAACTATTATAGCTGCAGCGGAGCTCTACCACGTAAAATAGTTACAGTGGCACGACCGCGGTCTGCCTTCTCTTTTCGCTAGATCACAACTACCAATAATTCTATTACAAACGTATTACCCGTTTTTTGTCTGCTTCCCCAAGACATTATTCATCATTCTTTTATTAAATACAGCCAATCAAAAGTCCACTGCTGAACGTAGGGGGAACAATTTCCATAGTTCCCTCTCTTAGCAAGTGGTTTTGCAAACACAATGTTTTATTCTCACGTTTTGATAAACGTTTTTAAAGTTTTCTAAACGAATCACTCGATTTAGAAAACAGTTCACTTGACCGTTCGAATAACAATATATCTGGGCCCATTTTTTAATATTTTTATTTTTATTTAATGTTTAAAAATGGGACCAGACATAATAATATTATATTTGAAATGTAATATAATTATCACTCGATTTAGAAAACAGTTCACTTGACCGTTCGAATAACAATATATCTGGGCCCATTTTGTAAATATTTTTATTTAATATTTAAAAAATGGGACTAAACATATTAATATTATATAGTAATAATAGAATTTTACTTATTGCAAAAACGGAATCGTGTTACTGTCATCATCGGAAGCCGTTAGGTATTAGGGGCATTTTCCACAGCTGCCTCATAATTTTTCTTACGTTACCACCACACGAAACTATTTTCATCTGTATTGATTTAACAGACTTTTAGTTATAAATATGAATTTAAATTATTTTTAAACAACTTTATGATATGTATTTAAAAAGTCGTAAAGTTAATTTCCACTTATGGACACACAGGCATCTTACTGCTTAAAGTAAAATGCTTCGTTTAAATTTAGCTCCTTCCACTGTTGTTCGCGCTGCCGGCAGGCTACAAGGAAATATTGCCGTAGCAGGATTGAGGGCAGTGAAGTGTTAACATACCGCTTCGCCGTCACCGTCACGTTTGAGTTTGGGCAATGAAGTCGAAATAATTACTCTTAATCTTGTATTCATCGTTTATGCAACTACATACATTTCTTTAAAACATAAATTAAAAAAAACTGACCAAGTGCGTGTCGGGCCATGCATAAAGTAGAGGTAGGGTTCAATAGTTGCCCGTCACAATATTTTAACTTAGATGGGGATTTCTTAATAATGAGAATATAGATTTTGTGGTTTAACCGCTATAATGACTAAAAATGAGCCGAAATAGGACGATGTTGTCTCAAGGACTTTTTACAGTCATACTTATGTTAATTAAAGTAACTTAATACGTTAGTAATATCATGTATTTTATTAACTGCATAAAATATCGCAAATCTATACAAGGCTATAGATATTAATAATAATAACAATGTACATTTTACACACACAGAATAACTAGGTATAACAATAATTATTATTACTCACAATTTATCTTCCGTGTACGTATTCTCTACTCAACTGTTTTAGAAAAACCGTCGCCGACGACATTTCTGTCTGTTATAGGCTTGTAATTTAATAGTGCTAAACTACAGATGGCGTTGCTTGTGTGGTTTCCGTTACAAGTTTTTAATAAAATTGTATATTAAGCTGTAAGTTTTTACATTATAAAACATTATTTATATTTCTTATAAATATCTTAAACAGTTTTACATTCTGGTTATAAATATAAGCAAAAATAAATAACTAGACATAATCTAAAACATTAATGTACCCGCAGACTTTATAGTACGAAAATAATTAATTACCCACCATGTTAGTTACAACAGTATAAATTATTAAAATACGCTAACAGATTCGACCATCTGACAAATTGTGTGTCCTCGCGCAATTAAACAACACTTTTTGAACACCCCACTAAGTGTTTCATAGGCCCTCTTGTCCAGAA
Organism: Parnassius apollo; assembly: GCA_907164705.1. Classification (NCBI taxonomy): domain Eukaryota; kingdom Metazoa; phylum Arthropoda; class Insecta; order Lepidoptera; family Papilionidae; genus Parnassius; species Parnassius apollo. Next base: position 16,625,637 of record CAJQZP010000693.1, read on the forward strand.
TACCATCTTAACATTTATAACTATAGTGCAGACCCCTCTTGTCCTGAACACCATCTGACCGCTTATAACTAAAGTGCAGGCCCCTCTTGTCGTGAACACCATCTGAACGCTTATAACTAAAGTGCAGGCCCCTCTTGTCCTGTACACTTACTAAACTAAGGTGCAGGCCCCTCTTGTCCTGAACACTATATGAACACAATGCAAACTACAACTTCAAAAACAAACTTGATGGAGCAATTTCAGATACAGATTAGGATTCACTTTTTTCGTCATTTTACATCGTATTTCTCTGAAAATTTGGACACGTTTTTATTATAATAATGCAGAATAATAATGCTTATAATTTATTTGCGGTATCTTCGACTTAATACCGGTTATGATTGAAAACCTTAACGATTCTATAAGGACCTTTAAACTTAGGTATAAGTTTTTTTTTGTTTGCTATTTCCGGTGGCGAAAATTTGTTTCTTTATTCTTATGAGATCGCAAATTTATATTGATCGGATTTACAACGAGGTTTATCAAAATAATTCTTTTGCGCTAACTGGCAAGAACTAATATGGGACTTTTTAAAAAGATATTTTTAAAGACAATATGCCCGGTTGTGCATTAAGGTATTGTAAGTCACGACATGGAGCAAAAAAATGACGTGATTTCGTATTATTATCGTAAGAATAATGTATATTTACCAAATAATCTTTAAATCTTATTATTTTTAGTAGATTGTTCTAGAAAGAAAAAAATATTACAATAAGCGCCTTCTGCGATTGATGACGTGCCTAAAACAAATTTTTACCTTATATTTATTAGTATCACCTAATGGGGAATAGCTAAAATGTTTTCCAAATAAATATTCAGCGTAGTATTGCTATGTTTCACAAGAGGGGGTAAAATGCGCGAGCTCCTGGTTTTTGTATGCAAATGTTCCCAATGTCCTTCCGCTCTATAGTGTATATTTAAATAATTTTTTCTCTAAGTGATTCCTTTGGATCTAAGTTATAATTTGCTCTTATGACTCTTTTGCAAAACAAAGATTGTCAGTTGCATTACCAAATATATAGATTTTCATTATGAAATTATGCTATGGAAACAATTAAAATAAACAAATCTTGCTGTTTCGAAACATGTAAGGTTTCTAATCTATTTTACAGCTTCTTTCTTACAGGTTGTACTAGATTTGGTAAATATATCGAGTAAGTGCATCTATCAAAACTAAAATATGAGTGAAACCTGTACTATTAATTACGAACGCGACGCGCAAGCTTCATCGTTTTGCCTATAACTCGAACAAAGTACGTCCAGATCACAATTACATGCGACGGTGCCTTTTTAATAAGATACCCTCGGAAATAAAAAATGTAGACTCGTTCAATGTATTCAAAAAGCGACTAGCAAATCATATAATCACAAACATATCTATCTGAGTGCGTTGGACTGGTTTGTTCCTGGTCTTAGTATAATTGTGGTGCTAAGGTGATAGTGAATACTAGAATTTAACTTTTCTTTTATTTGTATAGATTTTTCCCGTCGATAGCTGTTTTTGATGTTGTTTATTTTTCAACACAATGACAATGAATTTTGTTATTTGAATTTACTTTTATTTATGTTCTCATGTAAGTGACGTAGAAAATGTCTTTATAAGTATAAAATATGTCTTTAAACCTAAACCTAAAATGTTTTCATCGATACGTAGAACGGTGTCGGCACGCAAGTCAAATGGAATACTTTCAGGCGACTTTAAAAACGAATAAGGTTCTCATTAATGCCAATTTATTTTATTTATTTATTTATTTACTCTTTATTATACACCAAAATACAAAACATCAAGTACAGTCTAAATTAGAATATGTACAATAGGCGGTCTTATCACTCTGAAAGTGACTTCTTCCCGACAACCTTTGCGTAGATAACTGATGCCAACAAAAGTTAAAATAGAGGGGGCGTACAAAATAATAATAAAAAAAATATAAAAATACATACAAATAAAGATAAGTGAAAATTATACATAATATATCATATAATAGGTTAAAAAAAAGAGTACGGGATAGGAAAAGTAGTTTATCTAATAGCGTTCTAAGTGATACGATTAAGACTTTTGAAAGAGTGAAGAGATTTAGCACGACGAATATGGAAAGGTTAAGATTTCCACAATCGCACGGCAGTTACGGTAAAAGATTTCTTCAAAAAGGAAGAAGAGAGCAAAGGTGTAGAGAAAGAAAGATTGACGGAGGATCGAAGGAACCGATTATGGGTAAGGGAAAGATACTGGAAACGGTTTTAATAATGAGGAGTGGAAGGATTAAACAGTACGCTATACAATGCGGAGAGAATGTGAGTATTCCTGCGAAGGCGGATCGGGAGCCATTTGAGCTGTTTGCGAAATTCGGAGATGTGATCATATTTGCGAAGCCCAAATATAAATCTAATGCATAAATTTTGAATGCGCTCAAGCTTATTAAGCTGCTCTCGGTAATGTCAAGATAGCAAATATCAGCTAACTTTAGTAGCAAATAACAGCGTAACTTTAGTTGCTATGGGAAGAAAATTACGTAATCTACGTAAAGAGCTTAACGCAGCAAACATTTTTCTACTGATCTCACTAACCTGTGAGGTTCAAGACATACAGGAGTCTAGATACAACCCCAGGTTTTTAACCTTGTTACTGTAAGGGATTAGAGTGCATTCTAGTACAATGGGTGTTAGGGAAGACCACTCAATTTTTCTAATTATTCTAGAACTACCGATGACAATGACCTGAGTCTTCTTAAGATTAATCGTTAAACCATAACATTCACTTCAGTTCGAAATACAAGTCAGATCAGCGTTAATAGTGTCAACTGCTTTAGACAGATCTTCAAGAATTGACTGAATATAGTTTTGGAGATCATCAGCATACAAGTGGTAGGAAGAGGACAAATTATGACTTATAGAGTTAATGAAAATTGCAAACAGGAGAGGAGACAACATGCCACCTTGTGGTACACCAGCAGCTGTAGTAGTCCAGGTGGAAAAAATTTCTTGCACCTGAATTTACTGTCGGCGACTAAACAAGTAACTTGAAGAAACAAGTAACAAGGTGATATGTTGAGAGAGCGCAGGATGCCTAACAAGATATCAAAATCTACAGTATTAAATGCGTTACTAAAATCAAGCAACGTGAGAATGGTTAGCTTTTGTTTCTCCATACCATACCGAATATCATCAGTGATTTGTAAAAGTGCAGGTAGTCGTACTATGGCCAGGACGGAAACCGGATTGCAAAGGATTAGGAGAAAGATTGTGTTTTAAAATATAGGTGCTTAATTGATTGTGCACAAGACGTTCTAGAACTATGAAAAAGAAAGGCAAAATAGAGATTGGTCTATAATCAGAAATCCTAGAGGTATTAGACTTTTTCGGAAGAGTAACTATAAATACGTCTTTCTAAGCTGAAGGGAGAAAAAGCAGAATTCAGTGAATTATTCAGGATAGAAGTGATTATAAGTCGTGATCCATTTTGAGGTTCCCTACTTTTTTAAATAAAAAACACAGAAAATTCAAATTTAATGGAGAATGTTTATTATCATTTGAAAGACCATTCTTTGGCATTTATTTTTTGAAGATTATGTCTATCAAATGTTGGCCGTTGCTACGTCGCAGATGGTCCATCCATTGAGTCCAATTTTCTATGACTCGTTCGAGCATTTCGACTGGTAACTGGCGAATGATAAGCGTGATGTTTTCCTCCAAGGCCTGAATTGAAGCGGGTTTGTCCGAATAAACTTTAGACTTTACATATCCCCACAGGAAAAAGTCAAACGGTGTGATATCACACGATCTTGGTGGCCAATCGACCGGCCCAAAACGTGAAATGTTCTCTCAATAAATCCATTGATTGATGCGATCTGTGGAAAGTGACGCTGTCTTGCTGAAACCAAATGGCGCCGAGATCACGAGCTTCAATTTCAAGCATCAAATAGTCTGTTATCATAGCATGATAACGGTCGCCATTGACGGTTACGTTCTGTTATGAACCGATGTACAAGGTAGTAATTGTTGTTGTAAGCATTATGTAAAGTATATAAAAGTGATTTTTCATATAATTTAAGCAGTCAAACTCTAACCTCTGTTCGGTGCACAACTTTGTTATACAAGAATACCCATTGAGCCAGAAATGGGCCTCATCGCTAAACAAAATTTGCCTCGAAAACTTCGGATCTTCTTGGAACTTTTCAAGAGCTCATAGAGCGAAGCGATGTCGCTTCGGAAGGTCGAGCGGCTTCAGTTGTTGCACAAGCTGTTTTGTACGCTTTTAATTTAAGATCTAGATGTAAAATGCGCCAAGTCGTTCCATACGTCAGTCCGAGTTGCTGCGAACGGCACTGAATCGACTCTCCACGGTCTTCGTGTACACTCTCAGCTACGGTCGCTATATTTTCTTCACAGCGTGCTGGACGTGGTCTATTCAGTCGAATATTATCCAATAATGAATGCTCGGTCTCAAAATGGGTGATGGTGGCGAATAATACGCTCAGTAGGCCGATTATGTTGACCATATATCATAAACACATTCCTCACTGAACGTGAATTTTCGTAATAAAGTTGAATGATTTGTAAACTATGTGAAAGGAGATCAATGAGAGGGATGACCATTTTCCGACTAATGCAGTCACTACCAATCGAATTTGAATGGATGGACATTATGGCTCCCTTAACATCACAACTGTTAAATTGCCTAAAATTAAAAGTAGAGGTGTCCGTAGTGGGAGCTTTTGAAAGAGAATCCAAAGTATTATGTTTTGCTTTATTGTTAATGCAAGACGAAGATGAGAAATGCAAATTAAGTTGATTGAGATCAAACTTATGGTGTGTGAGATTTTGTTGTAATTTCCCAACTCCTAAAGACATAAGAAATTTCCAGACCCTAGCAGGGTCAGGATCTCGTACTGATTCATGGATATGGCGTCGTTGTGCTTTTTTACACAGATTGTTGCAAAGACTCCGTACTAATCTATACTTCTCTCTATTCAAATCGCTAGGAACTGACTTGTATTTAGCTTTGGCATAATTTTTAAAGTGGATGATTTTTTTATGTCATCGGTCAGCCAAGGAGAGGGAGGATGTTTTACACGCACATGAACGTCGTAAAGCTGTATTAACAGAGAGTTGAACAAAGCAACCTGTTCATCAACAGTAGACTCATTGACGACTATACTCCAATCAATCTTTACAGCGTCATTTAAAAGCTGCTCCAAATTCAAGTCACTAAAGTCACGCTGAAGTAGTATCCTTGACTTAGCTTTAGGGGGACAAATTTTGTAAGACAAGTATAAAAGGTCGTGCTAGGAAAAAGAATCAGCAGCATGTTACCCAAATTTAAGAACATGGTCAGTTGAAGACACAAACATTATGTCGAGAAAAGAAGGGGCACAGTTCGGGAAAAAGTGTGTGGCAGAAGTAGGAAGAAGTTTTAAATTTGCTGCTTCAGTAATAGATTTTTAGTTTTATTGATCTAGCGTTGTTTTTTAACTTATCACTCACTGCGCCTGCCATAACAAAAAACAGCTTTGTACCGAGGCATCCGTCGTCACCTCAGCTGGCGGCACTTGTTTTAAATATTTATGTTTCTCACGACCTTTCATTTATGTTTAAAGAGGTTTTAGTTACAGTTATTTAAAGCCGATAAGATTTTCGATAAGTAGAAACAATAACCATAACATATAAATGTTTATTTTATTTTGTACAGCTCTTTGTTTCTAACGGATCTTGATAAAGTGTACTTACTGACGATAAATTTTATTTTATGAATGAAATATCGTAATTTTTTATTTAATTTTTATGTCCTTACAATCAATACAACATATTCTTCCTAAATGAACCGAAATTATGCATGTAATAGTTATAATAATTCTACTTTTTCACTTGCAAACATTTGCTAAAAATTCGACAATAGACAGTTTGCGCGCGCTTAATAAACTCATTTTCAAAACCTTTTTGTGTATATATTTTATATCGACTTCCTTTATTTTTCTTATACAATCATATAGAAATAACATTTAGCAATTACTAGTAAAAGTATTTACTATGGTATTCCAATAAGAAATATACTATTATTATCTTATTAGAATCTTATTAGAAATCTTGACCGTTACGAATTGTTCGCGTAGAGGTTTTTTATTTCTACTTTTTTATCAATTGAAACATAAAGTTACTGTTGTTGTAACTTAAATCATTCAAAAATATTACGTAGTAAAGATAAATAACATTTCTTACAGTTTTTTTGATAGAAAATCCAACTAAAATCACAATCACAAAACTTCAACGATTACGCAACCAACCTCACCGGCACGCAAAAGCGAATGGCTGTTATATTTGATGATGTCTACGTAACCGAATGAATATAATGCTACAGAATATTCTTTAGTTCGTTCAGAATCGAATGAAATAGTGTTCAATCGAAAATATACTGTATTTTTATATCAATTAATGACGAAAATAGCAGCACGTAATGCGGACATGTATACATGTCCTCTGTACTTAGCGGTCACAAAACTTGGACCTGTCAACATGTCCACGGTATCTTAGGGGAAGACAAGTATTAAAATCACCCATAATAATACTGTGACAATAGACAGATGTAAGATTGTCAAGAATATTTTCTAACGTGGTGAAGTAGTCGACAGTGAGAGTGGGACTGTAAAAGACTCCAAGAAGTAATTTTGTATGACCAAGAAGAACTTCGATAAAGAGAAATTCAGCTTCGCATCCAGTCTGCGAACCATTTGAAACTAGAATTACTGAAAAAGGTATATGAGAGCGCAGATAAATAGCAACACCGCCACCTCCCCGATTGGTACGGTCGTTACGAATCAAATGAAAACCTGGAAGCCAGTAGGATGTTGATGGAAGACATGGTTTTAACCATGACTCTGAAACAAGGATAGCGTGTATGTTTTGGTATTAAAACTTGACAACATGTCGGGGTAATGAGAAGGAATACCTTGAGCAATTATGTGAATAGCGTTAAACTTTTTGCTAAATTCAGAAAAAGTTGATGAAGTCCAGAGAAAAGTTATAACAATAAGAATTACAAAAATTTATAAAATTATAAAATTAAATAATTAAAGAAGAAAGTTTATTTTTACCGGCCCTCTTAGTACGCTGTGGATCACCTTTATCTTCGGGGGCTTTATTTGCCTCAACCACAATAGGATAAGCGGGTGAGGCAGTAGTTCACCCGTTGCGTAATGCGTCAAGCTCAGACAAAGTCTCAATCTGGTGCCTTGTGTCATCTGGAGTAAAAATATTGATAACTCCATCCCTGGTCCAAAATTTGGTGATGCCATACCTTCTCCTAGCTTCTAGAAAAACACTGTGGCGCCTCCTTGTTAGAAACTCTGACTAGGTTATGTTAGTCCCCTTGAGTTTGGTTTTAGAGTACCAAACCTTGTCTGGCATCACAATATCGCTGAATTTGACAACCACGGGCCTAGAAGATTTATCGGAAAGGCGTCCCAGACGATGACAACGGCTTATGGATGTTTTACTGAAACCTGCGACTAGTAGTTTAGTGCTGATAAGTGTACTAATGACGGCGGCAGTATCCTCAGATTTTTCTTCAGCAACTCCATGGAGTGGGATCATCTTTCTGCGGCGATGCATTTCACTACGATCTAGTTCTCTTTCCAGAAGATCTATATGGTTATGCAAAGATGTTAAAGCAGCCAAGATGAATTTTCTAAAAGTATTAAAATCACCTGGTAGGGAAGATGAAGTTGTGGCAGCAAAACTAGATTATTGCAGTTCCCGATGAAAGTTATCCATTTAACTTTGGAATGACTTTGACATCTCCATTAGTGAACCTTTCAGACCTTCCATGGTGTAAGTAATTGTAAAGTGCAGTGATGTTAGAGAAAATACTTGGAAATAAGAGCTGGTGGGTAGTAATTTATTACATATAAATAATAAACATAAAATTCAAACTGTAACTATTTTTAAAATATATTTAAATCTAAGATGTCAAAAATGTGTACTACTCAATTCACCTACCCTCACAGAAAAGTGCGAATGTGTTTTTTGTATCTACACAATATGTTAAGCGATATGTTTGCTAATTTTAAACCGATTATAATGATTGGTATTTGTCCAAAGACCTACCTATGTATACTTGAAGGTAAAGTGCTCTAAACTTCGGGAATATGAAATAAGATGTTTGTTTTTATCTATATTTATGTGAACACATGTTTTTGATACCTGCACAATTTTCTTTGCTTATCTCCTGGTTGACAGGTAGAGAATGTCTAAGGCCATTAAATCCGCCAATTATTTACAAGACCTTTTTATACAAATATTTTTTTTTATAATAGACAAGTTACTTTATTTAAAAAAAAATTGTATCATGAAGTTACATGATCATATAAAATCTACTTTATTAATTAAAAATACATGTAGAAAATTACATTAGGTATTCCAAAATTATCTACACGGTTATATAATGATTTCTTATATTTACGCAAACACTATACATTGATTAAAACTACTTTTACGGATTTTATCGCGTTTTACTTATTTTACTTTTCGGGTGCTTTCCAGCACCCATGGTCTCAGGGGACTGAGGTGACTGACGTCCCGATGTCAAAGTTAACCCGGAGTATCTTCAGCTATTTAATTATTGGCTTTGGTCCGATTTACGCAGAATGAACTAACTGTGTTTTGAAGTCTTGCAGTGGTATGCTTGGGTTTAGTTTTAATTTTATTAATTATAGGATCCCAAGCAGGTGGTAGTACCCAGCCTCCTTCTCTATTGAAATTAGGATGTTTTTTAATTTCAATAGCCTCACGTATCATCCTTCGTAGGAATCGATGTTCTTTCGCGAGGATTTGTATTCCATCAAATTTGATGTAATGGTTGGGGCCATCTAGGATATGATCGCAAACTGCAGACTTCCCGGAACGTTGATGCTTCACGACAGCTATGTGTTCTTTTATGCGGGTTCTAATTGATCTCTTTGTTTGCCCTATATATGAGAGACCACAATCACAATCAAGCTTGTACACTCCTGCATCTTGTAGAGGAATATGACACTTGACGGATGGTAAGAACTGACTAATCTTCTTCGGCGGCTTGTAGAATGTACTAATAGAAGCTCGCTTCAAGATGTAGCCAATCTTGTCTGTGACACATCTGACATATGGTAGTACAGCAGGCACACGCTCGACTGTGGCCGGCTTCACTCGGTCACTGTGACGGAGGCGCGGGACCCGAAGCTTGTTGTCGTGCAGAACCTGCTTGACGTGCTGAAGCTCCGCGGCCAGATGTTTGCTGTCACAGATCCCTTGTGCTCTCTGTAACAAAGATTTGCCAACGGTAGGTAACTGTGAAGGATGATGGTGAGATTCATTGAGATTTTATTTAAGTATCGGTTTGTATGGGTCTTTTTTCTATACACAGTATTACCTATGGTGTTGTTAGCATTTCGGATGACTAACACATCTAGGAAAGCTAAGGAATTATTTGCCTCTAACTCCATAGTAAATTGAATTTTAGAGTTTATGGAATTAAGATTACAATTTTAAAATACAACAACTTTTGTCGGATGAAAGTACAGATCGTAAGGTCAAAACAGACCCTACAACTAATACGCTTAAAACAAGTAGCGACCTAATTAAGAAATACTTTGAGAAATTGAATCTAGACGTCAATTCTATGATACCTTCGTGTGCAAAACCTACAAAGTTGTATGGGTTATCAAAAAAACACAAACCTAACGCTCCATTACGTCCAATAGTGAGTCAAATTGATTCGCTAACTTACAGATTGGCTCAACGCTTAGCCAAAATATTATCACTACTCAGAGGACACACAAGAGCATATACTAAGGATTCATACCATTTTGTCAGTGAGATAAAAGACCTACGTCTTGCAGACAATGAAACCATGGTCAGTTTTGATGTTCAGTCTCTATTTACATGCCTACCTGTTGAAGACTGCATCTCAATTATAACTAGGAAACAAGACTAAAATAACATGCCACCAGAATATGCAGTACTACTAAGACATTGCCTTACATCTGGCTATCTATTGTGGAAGGAAGAGTTTTAGAAGCAAGTAGATGGTGTTGCGATGGGCTCACCTGTATCTCCCATTGTCGCCGATATATTCATGGAAGACTTTGAGGAGAAAGCCCTCCTTACCGCACCTGTCACCCCAAGGTTCTACAAGCGGTACGTAGACGATACTTCACAATTTTACCATCAGACAAAGTAACTGCATTTTTAGAACATCTTATTTTCATAAACTCTAAAATTCAATTTACTATGGAGTTAGAGGCAAATAATTCCTTAGCTTTCCTAGATGTGTTAGTCATCCGAAATCCTAACAGCACCATAGGTCATACTGTGTTTAGAAAAAAGACCCAAGCATACCCATACCCATACAAACCGATACTTAAATGGTGAATCTTACCATCATCCTTCACAGTTAGCTACCGTGGGCAAATCTTTGTTACAGAGAGCACAAGGGATCTGTGACAGTAAACACCTGACCGCCGAGCTTCAGCACGTCAAGCAGGTTCTGCACGACAACAAGCTTTGGGTCCCGCGCCTCCGTCACAGTGACTGAGTGAAGCCGGCCACAGTCGAGCGCGTACCTGCTGTACTACCATATGTCAGAGGTGTCACAGACAAGATTGGCTACATCTTGAAGCGAGCTTCTATTAGTATATTCTACAAGCCGCCGAAGAAGATTAGTCAGTTCTTATCATCCGTCAAGTGTCATATTCCTCTACAAGATGCAGGAGTTTACAAGCTTGATTGTGATTGTGGTCTCTCATATATAGAGCAAACAAAGATATCAATTAGAACCCGCATAAAAGAACACATAGCTGACGTGAAGCATCAACGTTCCGGGAAGTCTGCAGTTTGCGATCATATCCTAGATGGCCCCAACCATTACATCAGATTTGATGAACCACAAATCCTCGCGAAAGAACATCGATTCCTTCGAAGGATGATACGTGAGGCTATTGAAATTAAAAAACATCCTAATTTCAATAGATAAGGAGGCTGGGTACTACCACCTGCTTGGGATACTATAATTAATAAAATTGAAACTAAACCCAAGCATACCACTGCAAGACTTCAAAACACAGTTAGTTCGTTCTGCGTAGATCGGACCAAAGCTAATAATTAAATAGCTGAAGGTACTCCGGGTTAACTTTGACATCGGGACGTCAGTCACCTCAGTCCCCCGTTACTGTGGGTGCTGGAATGCACCCGAAACGTCGGGTATTAAAAATAAAATAAATAGCGCGAAATCCGTAAAAGTAGTTTTAATCAATACACGGTTATATGTAATTAGCGTATTTTGCGTTTTTGCACATTCGTTTATATTGTAGGTGGTAGCGGAGGGAATAAACACTTAAAATGTAATACCATTACCTTTTAACCGTAATTTTAGATGTTTAATTACTTTGTGCTCTTTAAGAATATTAATTCATTGTGAGAAAACCAGCATGTCGTTGGGCAAAACAACAAGCACTTCCCTGCTCCAAAACCATCTAAATATTTTTTTAGAAAAGTTATTAAAGCCACCAATGTATAAAGTCGAGATCATATTATTAATAAAAAATAGGTGCGAATTTTTTTTTATAATACAGGGTGCTCTAGATTATTGGTTTCTTTAAGAAATGAGTCTGTCAAATGGAGTTAAAAGATAGTAAGGGAATCAAATTGCAATAGCTATATCAGTAAATTAAGTAATTTAGTATAATTTACACAAGGACGTAAAACTTGACGACTTATATAAAAAGATTTAATGATGCTGTTGAAAAGTAAAAATATTATGTATAAATACAAGAACATCACACTTTATATTTTTGACCTTTTCCAGAAAAATGTTTAAGCGAGCTACCAACCATAGTTATATATTATTAAAAAACAACATAAAAATTATACATTCATAAGCGGATAACTTTTCCTCCTCAATCTACATTCTTCATAACGAATGTGTCAGACAAAAAAAAATTTAGCACAAAAAGTAAGAAAACTATACTACACGCCTACCCTCTTATATTCTTATACAGACTATCAAATCAAATTGACCTCCATGTATGAGTCTATAATTGGTTGTTCCTATCTTATGTGCTACTATACCGTCCATCAGATGCTCTAAAACTTTGTCAACATATTGCTTGCACCTCCGTGAAGGTTTTATGAATAGCTAGACCCATTAGGTGACGATGTTGCAGAATCCAGATATCACGCGCGCGAAGCGAGGGCAGATCACTAGTGTTAATAAATTATTAAGAATGAACATGTCGATTCTCTCTGATGCATTCCCTTCTTTATTACACTATGCAAGCGTACATTATTATATTGCACAAGAAAATATTATCATTTATGCCGCTAAAAGAGAAGGTATAACTTAAGAAAATGTAACTAAATTTTCATAACATGCGTTGTTCGTAAAAATTGACGTTTCAGAAGCAATATTTCAAGTGACAGAGCCGTGCTGCAGTCATAACATACTGCAGTATATAAATGCTATATCACTTCTTATTAATTCATCATTATCACGCTCTGTTATCTTGTACGTAGTAGAGCCATGCTGCAGTTATATTAGAAGTATAGTTATAGCACGAATGGGTCGGCTCGACCGGGGAAGGACCACGCTCTCAAAGAATACCAGCGTCAAATAGTAGCTTAATGCTGTTGTATATCGTATGGTGAGTGTAGAGAACTGGAGACCCTTTTTATTGGAAACGAGGTATTCTATCTTAGTCCTCACGGGCGACAACGCATCTGAATGTTGATTCGTAATTGAGGATAGATGTAGAGGTCTATGGGCCACAACAACCACTTACCATCAGGTGGACTGTGTGCTCGTTTGTCACCTTATCCTATTAAAAAAATCATCATTATCGTCATCATTACAGCCAATCACGGGTCCACAACTGATTGAGAGCACCGACCGATTAACAGAGCTGTGGCTGTCAGATACTGCTACAGCAGTATGCTTAATCGGTAAATTTATTGATTTTGATGCTGCAACCCATTGTGTTGGCTTTATTTGTGTGGTAATAATGAATACGTTTGTTATCGTTACGAATATAATATATAGAACTACTATTGCCTGCGGTCGAAGATCTTCCAATTTGATGGAAAAAACGCTAAATACTATTTAGTAACTGTTTTTGCAACATTTCCCATGGAGGCAAGACAAAAAGATCTTACGTTATACAGACACGAACGTGACCAAATTGTTGAAAATTGAAATTGAAAATTGAAAAAATCTTTATTGCAACAAAAACGAATTTATACATATCAATGTGATCCTACCTCCTGTAAAAGGTTAACCTGTGTAACAGGAGCTAGTTCCTTCCTAAAATTAACAAGCTTTTGTTGAATAAAATCACAAAAAAAATATACAAAAAATTTATATAGATCTACGTGTTACTAAACCTACGTATGTGCACGCCATGTATGTGTGTATTGTGTGTGTGTGTGTGTGTGTGTGTGTGTGTGTATGTGTGTGTGTGTGTGTGCGTGTGTGCGTGTGTTTGTGTGTGCGTACATGAGTGTATGTGTGGTGAGAGTGTGTTTTTACTATTTACTGTGAAGATTTTATATTTTGAAATTTGTATGATTGCCTGCATTATTAATGATTTATACGTATAATAACAAATAATATGAGAACAATAAAAAATTACAATTACATTTCATTCTATTGGTTCCATCGTTTGTATGGAAAAATCATGTGTGTTCACTAAATATTTACCTTCCTTACAACATGCACGCTTATAAATTTTCTCTTTTTCTTATTCTCTTATTTAATTCTTCTGTGTTACGTATGGTGAGTGTAGAGAAACGGAGACCCTTTTTACTGAAAACGAGGTATTCCACCAAAGTCCTCACGGATGACAACGCATCTGCATTTTGATTCGTAATCGAGGATAGATGTTGAGGTCTATGGGCCACAGCAACCACTTACCATCAGGTGGACTGTGTGCTCGTTTGTCATCCTATCCTATAAAAAAACCATTTCACCCTCCCGTGAGTCATATATGAACTTTTCAATTGTTTAACCTGTGTCTTCTTCGCGCACGGGAAAATTGTTAATTCCTCTTCTTATAAAATAATTACTAAAACAAAAAGTTCTGTGTTCATTTTTTGAAGTAAAATTTCTACATTGTCCTATCCTATAAATACCAAGTATCGTTCGTATATACTTGAGTAGATAGGTAGTACCACTTCTGGCTCACTGAGTCAGAAGTGGTACAACGTTCGTCGACTCACGATCCTAAAAAAAAAGGTTTTGACATGCTCTGATCACAAAATTTGTGCAAAGACGAAGTAGACACATACCAAGGTGGTTCAGCAGAAAAACAATTTTCAAAAATGTTGATGAGGAATGATAGAATTTTTAATATTGAAGAATACAAGTGTCCAAAATACAATGATTCGGTGAATGTCATAAATTTATTTATTTATTTATTTATTCACAAATTACGTTACATGTGACTTAGAGACTAAACGAAACATTCAAGTTCTAACAATCACGTGCAACTCGAAAGGCATAGCAGTGAACAGGAGAGTGGCAGACATTTAAAAATTCTTTTCCTCAATGTATTCATTAATTGAATAATAACTTTTTTTAATAAGTATATCTTTTAAAGATCTTATGAATTTATTAATATTTGTTTCGGCTTTTATGTATTCCGGCAATTTATTATAAATTTTTATTAACATCGAGTAAGGACCAGTACTGTGTAATTTTAATTTAGATTTTGGTTGCAAAAGGTTATTTTTAAAGCGAGGTACGTTGTGTCGGGGCGCGTCTATGATTGTGGTGTAAAACCTTGGGTGTCTTTTTACAAATTTACATATTTCTAATATTTCTAATATATACTAGCCTATATATATAGGCACGGTAATGTTAGAATTTTGAGACTTTGAAAGTGAGGTTTGCAGTTTTCTCTTTGTTTAATATTTGCAAGTACGTGTATACATTTTTTTTTGTAAAATAAATAGTTCGTGTGATTCTACACAGTTGCCCCATAGTATGACGCCGTAGTTTAGCCATGCTTGAGCGTAGGCGTCATAGGCTGTCACCGCCGTTTTTAAATTTGTAGTTTTTTTTTAATTCTCTTAAAACATATATAAATTGTGATAATTTTAACTTATTTTTTTTGAATATATGATTTAAAATTAACATTCAAATCTATATTTATACCCAACAAAGAAAAATTTTGAACACATTCTAATTTTGTTTGATTATATGTATAATTTATCTCTAGTTCATGTTTTTGTCGTGGTCTGAATTGTATTAGTTTAGTTTTTTTGAAATTGACTTCTAAATTATGATCGCTTAGCCATTGTTTTACTTTATTTATAATTATGTCGATACTTTCATTAAGTTTAGTACCATTGATATAAGGGAACACAAAGGAAAAAATCGTCGGCAAACATCACACAAAGCTCATCAATAATCTTGGGGAGGTCATTGATGTAAATAAGGAAGAGGACACATCCGAGTATGTGTCCTTTAAATTTAAACAAACGTGTGTAATAATCATATATTTGCAAAAAATAATCACAAAATTTTACATTGTTCTTGTGATGAAGTGTGGGTTTTTTACAAGTGGTTATTGCTTGAAAATAAAATTTTAAATTAATCATAAATTTTGTTTGATTTCCCAAAAACATTAGTTATAGTACACATTATATATTAATTGTTTACCTACACCAACTCTTTCATTTTTTATTTCACCCCTTAGAACTTTAGACGTGTGTAATGTTTGACTTTATACATCCGTTTACAGCTATTATGGCAGGACCAAGTGGATGTGGGAAGTCAAATTTTGTAACAAATTTCATAAAATCAATTACAGAAATATGTAACTGTGATTTTAATCAGATCACATGGTGCTTTCATGAAATGCAACCTTTATATAATTTACCAAATGTTAACTATCATCAAGGAATTCCAAATCTTAATATGTTTGATGTTGAAAACCCACATCTTGTTATTATTGATGATCTAATGAAAGATTCCGATGGAAGAATTGTATATATATTTACAAAAGGTAGTCATCACAGGAATCTCAGTGTATTTTATTTAACACAAAATTTATTTCATCAGGGTAAAGGGCAATGAGACATATCTTTAAACTCAAGTTATATAATATATTTTAAAAACCCTCGAGATAAAACTCAAATAAGATATTTAGCACGAAAGGTTGTCACCAGATAACCCAAAATTCATTGAAAACGCCTACAGGGATGCAACTCTAGAGGCGCATGTATATTTAATGGTAGATTTAAAACAGAATACCAATGAATTTTGTCGTATCAAGAAAAATGTCTTCCCATTTAATGGTTTCTGTACAGTCTACGTCCCCACAAAAGAGTTTAAATACACCAAGAATCAAACAATTCAAATCATTGCTAAATGATGCATCGTCGACTCATAACGCATAAACATTTGCTAAACGCTTTGCATACGCTAAACCAAAATATCAAAGAGCATTACTTAAAACGTGTGATGAAGAAGAAATAAACTGTATTTGTGAGTGTATTCATAACGTTTTACAAGGAAAAGTACCTCTTAAAGATCAAGATAAATAAAAACTGAATAAAAACAAAAATATACTCCGTAAACTAGTGCGTAAGTGTAAACATAAACTAAGAAAAAATATAATTATACAAAAAGGAGGGGCTTTCTTACCAATAATAATAGGTGCAATATTGAGTGGATTAGTGAGTGGACTAGCCAGTTAACATGGTAAATGCAAAGAAAATGATACTTATCGAACCTGGATTGATTCAAAAATTAAAACAAGAAAATAAGGTTAATAGTAATTTATCTCGATTAGATAATGAAATGCAAATATGATGAATAGTAAGACGGAAGACCGAAAGAAATGGATGTTATATTTACAAACACTGCAAAGATACCTTCATTTTACCGAAGAGGATCGTAAACCACTCAGATTACCAATTTATTCTGATACATCTAATAAAGATTCAAATGAGTTTAAAATTGGTTTTAAAAATAAAGATAGAGATCTAGAAACTTCAGTTGATGCTGAACCTTTGTTGGAGGAGAAAATGATGAAAATCAACTTTACCCACCAGCTCAAATACTCGGTTTAATACCAAAAACTTATAATAAAAAGGACAGTTATTACTAAACTTTGTTGAAACAAGTAAAAGTAAAATATATTGGGATAATGAAGGTAGAGTCATAATTAATAATGAAAAAATTTCAGGAAGTAATATTGTTGATTTAATAAATGTTTCACTAAGACCCTTAAAAAGAAGTGATTCAGTAGGGTGGGATAGATTTGCTGAAGCATTAAAAGATATTAAAGTACCACCTACTTATATTGGACATCCAAAGAGATATGAGTTTATTAACCAACTTCAAGCAAAAGATCTGAACAAACCAAAAATACGTAAAGGGCTTGAGTGGGAAAAATGGACCCCGTACTAGAAGAAATTAACAAGATTTATTATGATCCATATAATCGCGCTGGTTTTGGTAGTATTGATAAATTATCAAAAGCCACGAAGGGCAAAATGAATAAAAGGCAAGTAAAGGAATGGTTACAATCACAAGAAGCATTCACATTACATAAACCCATTCGAAAAAAAATTCCCGCGTAATAGGTGCATTCTATCAAATATTAATGAACTGTGGCAAGCTGATTTAAGTGATAAGCGAACTTATTCTCAATATAATGATGTTTTCAAGTATATACTTTGTGTTATTGATGTATTTAGTAAATATGTTTTTGCAAGACCAATGAAAATGAAAAGCTCAGAAATAACTTAAGAATGTTTTGAAAGTATATTTACTGAAAGTAATTTAACACCTACTCACATACAATCTGATAACGGTACAGAATTTGTTTCCAAAAATGTACAAAAATACTTTAAATCCAAAAAGATTAATTACTATACCACTAACAATCCTGACATTAAGGCCAGTATTGTTGAACGATTTCAAAGAACACTAAAAATGAAAATGTGGCGTTATTTCACTCATAATAATACTTATAGATATATAGATATTTAACAAGATTTAGTATACTCTTATAATCACAGCTTTCACTCAAGTATTAAGATGTGCCCATGTGATGTAAATTCCAACTATATTATGACAGTTTGGACTAATCTTCATGATAGACGGTCAAACAAACTTTCTTTAGAAAATCCTAAGCCAAATTTCAATGTGGGTAATTATGTTCGAATAACTAAATATAAACATGTTTTCCAAAAAGGATATGAATCAAATTGGAGTGATGAAATATTTATTATATCTTCAATAATTGATAGATCTCCATGGCTTGTTTATACAATAACAGATTTACAAAATGAACTAATAGTTGGTACTTTTTATGAAAGAGAATTACAGAAAATCACTTACAACCCCACCTCACAATATAAAATAAATAAAATAATTGACACTCGTTATTCAGGTAACAGAAAAGAAGTATTAGTGAAGTGGAAAGGTTATCCATATAAATTTAACAGTTGGATTTTAGCTTCTAGTTTTTAAAATTAATATGAATAAAGAAAGTTTTTATTTAACTTTGCTCAGCAATAGTTCAATGGAATACTTTCCTGATAACAAGACCACAAATTTTTCAACGAAATTACCAAAAGCTATTAAATTAGAAGGCGAATGGTCGGTTGGAGTTGTCGAATTTCAATATCCATGTACCATGTTTACTGTTCAAGATCATGAAAATGTTATATACATTACAAAATCTATGTTAATGCCTAATGAAGATAAACCATCCATAGTGTACTACAAAAAACATATTCCAGCTACCAACTATGTTAACGTTGAACATATTTTAAGAGTGTTAAATGGTATCGGAAAGAACTTGAAATTTAGCTATGATGAAATAACAAAATTTGTGTCTTTTTCTGTTTTGGATAAAAATATAACATCCGTAACATTATCATCCAAATTAAGTTTACAACTAGGTTATGAACCAAATAAAAATCTCTTAGAGAGAAATTTTGGAAAGTGTCCTGCTAATTTACACTTAGGATTACCATCTCAACTATTTCTATATTGCGACATTATCAATCCTCAGATTGTGGGTGATGTTATGACTCCTTTACTAAGAGTTATTTCATTAGATCCTACAAAATATATTTATGGTGCAAATAAAATGCACGTTTTCTCTCAACCTCACTACTTACCTGTTATGCGAAAAAAGTTCGATACGCTGGAAATAGTTATAAGATCGAGCACAGGACAAAAGATACCATTCCAGTTTGGAACCATGTGTATTATTTCCGAAAATTATAATAATTAATTCTCTTCGTGATCATCATAAATGTCCATATGAAAATTATTATACACATCAAGCTGGGTCAGGAATTGGAGTAATTTATAAGGGTTCATCATACCAACGCGGTCATGGTATTGGGAGCTTCTGGGGGGTTATTTAGATCAGTTTTACCTTTACATTCAAGTGGTGCTCGAGTGATTGGTAAGGAGGCATTAAGCGCTGGAGTAGGACTTTTATCGGATATAGTTGAAGCGCGTCCTATGGAGGCCTCAATAAAAGATCGTTTAAAGCAAGTTAGTATGAATTTAAAACGAAAGGCTGATGAAAAAATTGATCAATTTAACATGATAGGATCAGGGTATAAAACTAAAAGAAAATGATTGACCTCATTCATTCCACCATTAACTGCTAAAGTGAAAGCTGCGAAAAAACTTGGTCTAAAACCAAAAAATATCAAAGATATATTTTCAAATTAAATATGCTCTTCTAATCATTCTTGCTAGTGCGTTAAGTAAGAATTGGATTTGTTTGCACTACCGTCTACACAAATTAGCATTGAAAATGGATTGTGGATTCATTATAAACCAATTTCATCTCTTGGTGATGATGGACCTATCGAGTTTCAAGTTCCTGGGACAGGCGATGACTACATAGATTTGTCTCATACATTACTTCACATAAAGGCAAAAGTATTAAATCAAGATTCAACTAAATTTATATCTACTACAATAGTAGCGCCTGTAAATAATTGGCTGCATTTTTTAGTCAACTTGATGTTCATTTAACCCAAAAACTTGTATCACCGCCTAATAATACCTATGCATATCGAACATATATGGAAACCCTTTTAAACTATGTTCCCACTGCTAAACAATCTCATCTTACTTGTAGTCTTTGGTATGAGGATACAGCAGGAAAAATGGATTCTGCAGATGGTAAAAATATAGGATTTGTTAAAAGACAGGAATTGATTAGTGAAAGTAAGGAAATAGAAATGATTGGTCATCTTCACGGTGACATTTTCAACCAAAATAAATTTTTAATTAATGGTGTTGAAATGAGTGTTAAATTGGTTCGATCAAGAGAGAGTTTTAATTTAATTGCTGGGTCAAACGATGTAAAGTTTAAAGTTTGCATTACGGATGCAACTCTTATTGTTCGACGAGTACGAATTAATCCAAGTGTATTACTCGCAAAACAAAAAGTTTTAGCTTCTACCACTGCTAAATATCCTATTACTCGAGCTGAAGTAAAAGTTTTAACAATTCCATCGGGTGTTCAAGGAAAAACTCCTGATAATATATTTTAGGACAGGTACCCAAAAGGTGTATAATTGGATTTGTGACCAATTCTGCATTTAATGGTTCCTTTACTGAAAATCCATTTAACTTTGAAAACTATAGTATTAATTCTTTCAGCTTATATATTGATTTTCAACAAATACCTTCAAAAGCTTTGCAACCATCTTTTAATAATAGTATATTTACATCAGCATATCATACTCTGTTCTCGGGAACTGGTATTTACTTTCTTAATGAAGGAAATGGATTCTCTTGGGAACAGTATGCCAAAGGTTAGTGTCTATTAGCATTTCACTTAACTCCTGATTTATCAGCTAACTCATCAGCTCATTGGAATCTCATAAAGCATGGTAGTGTAAGGTTAGAAGTACGATTTGAATCCTCACTAATACAAACAATTAACTGTATAGTTTTTGCTGAGTTTGATAATATTATTGAGATAGATAAAAACAGAAATTTTATTGTAGACAATATTAGTTAAGGTTAATATGTGTTGTGTGTTAGATTTTATGTGTTATGTGTAATGCATTTTGTGTGTATGTAACTATGTGAAAAGTTATAAAATTAAATAAAACAAATTGTATGCAATATATTATTTTTTATTTCTTTATAAATCTTCTATTTAATCTAATACAAAACACTGTTCGAGTTTAAAGTTACATCGGACTCTCTCATTAGATCATCAATAATAACAAGATGTGGGTTTTCACCATCAAACATATTAAGATTTGGAATTCCTTGATGATTGTTAACATTTCGTAAATTACATAAAGGTTGCATTTCATCAAAGCACCATGTGAATTGATCAAATTCACAATTACATATTTCTGTAACTGATTTTACGAAATTTGTTACAAAATTTGACTTCCCACATCCACTTGGTCCTGCCACAATAGCAGTAAACGGATGTATAAAGTGAAACATTACACACCTCTAAAGTTCTAAGGGGTGAAATAAAAAAATTAAAGTGTTGGTTTAGGTAAACAATTAATATATATTGTGTACTAATGTTTTTGAGAAATCAAACAAAATTTATGATTAATTTAAAATTTTATTTTCAAGCAATAACCACTTGTAAAAAACCCACACTTCATCACTAGAAAAATGTAAAATTTTGTGTAAAATGTAAAATTTTTATTAGATAGTTTTACATCTAGAATAGCCATTTCTATACATTGAAAATGTTTATGAGGATATGTAATGTAAAATCCGTCCATGTCGATGATGTATCTAGTATTTTTTAGATTTTGTGTCATTTTGAACCAAAAAGTTAAAAGTGACTAAAAATATGTTTGTTCCAACAAACTTCACATAACAATGCTTCCTTAATTCCCATCATCCCATCTCTTCTTTCTGCTCTTGTCTTCCTGTAATTTAAGTAAACAGAATCATATTCACTAATGATCAACTAATGACTGTCATTGTTAAAAAAAGTATTTCTTAACTTTTTCACTTTCTGATATTGTCTTTGTATTCAGGGCTAGGAAATGTCCGCCGCGCTGCCTCAATGCGTGTTGGCGAACTTCACATGCCTTCGAAATTTTCTCAGACATGCAGGTTCCTCACGACGTTTTCCTTCGCCGCTGAGCACGTGGTAAATCAGCGCTTAAAATTGCAATTAACAATTGAATTGGTGTCGGCGGGCATCCAACCCGGGTCGCGTACTGTGATATTTACAGCTTGCGCTAACCATCTGAGCTACCACGGCTTAATCATATACACACATAATATTTAAATATAATTTGTTAACACTAAATCATGCACACGTAAGAAAATAACAGAAAGAAAAGTAAGTTTGTCAATAGAATAAACATTTTCATCCTTGGCCTTTGATGCGTTGAAGTAACACAAATGTAGTATTGATAGATCCACTGCGGTCAAACGACCATACACTAACTCCATGACTGCAGCTGCTCGTTCTTGTATAGTACCAGTAAGTAATAATTCTAATCTAAAGAATTTCTGCAGCGGAACTGATAGTACGAGTAACTTTATGCATCAAGAAGCTTATCTCACATTCTGTTGCTTATCTCAACATTCCTTCGTGTTGCGTCTTGTTCAGTGTATTGATGACTCAAATACGATTTGTATAACACAAAGAATGCAATTTAATGTTTAGAAATCACAATTTATCATCCCTATGTTAGTCATTGAGTAGATTGGTACTGTAATAATATACTATTAGCAGTAATATCATGGATACACTAGATGTACAACAACATCTGAAAAAGATTCACCCCAGTCTAGAAAATAATGTTTATGCTGCTAATAGACCGCCCATGTATACCCACGTACCAACGTATATAATATGCAATTTGGATACAGATGATAAACCAGGGTCACATTTGGTAGCTTTCTATATCGATATGAATGACGTCGGTCAATATTTTGATTCATAGGGACGATCACCTGTACCATATCATCTAGAGTTTTTAAAAAGGAATTGTAAAAGATGGAACTGGAATATTGATAGGATTCAGAATGAGTGGACTTCAGTTTGTGGCGAATATTGCTTAATGTATTTGCTATATAAGTTTCAGGGATGTTCAATGCATAGTTTTACGAGTATATTTACAGGGAACACATTGTACAATGACATTTTAGTGGATGAGATATTTCGAAATATCTCATGTACTAAAATATCGATATATATCGATAATTTGAAACAAAATTAGGTAATGTGTTTTATTGATGATTCAGATTAGCGTTGTAGATAGGAACAAAGAAGTATAATACAATAGCACTGATAAGCCGACGCATACGCCGAGGAAAAATAGACAATGACGGTATTCAATGAACAATAGATAAATAGATAAGAACAATGGGGCGCTAATGACGGTGGAGGCCCTCACCGGATATCAATTAGATAAGAGATCTCCGGAACCGTGCATCCTACGCAAAAACGGACCGCAGATTCGTGATCAGAGCATGCCAAAACCTTATTTTTTAGGATCGTGAGTCGACCAACGTTGTACCACTTTTGACTCAGTGAGCCAGCCAGAAGTGGTACTACCTATCTACTTACTTGCGTTTACAATGTCAGGGGATAATATAACAATTTACCACTGCTTATTTCACTTTCAATTCACACATTGATTCCAAAGATTTTATCGCAAATATACAACAAACGGTATGTTTTTACTATATGGTTATAATAGGAACAATTAACATGTTATTATTACAAGAATAAATTAAAACTCCTATTACTCAATCATCCGAACTTTTGTATCCTGATATTTAA
The DNA here is from genome assembly GCA_907164705.1 of Parnassius apollo. Classification (NCBI taxonomy): domain Eukaryota; kingdom Metazoa; phylum Arthropoda; class Insecta; order Lepidoptera; family Papilionidae; genus Parnassius; species Parnassius apollo. The sequence goes on from CAJQZP010000693.1 coordinate 16,649,468, forward strand.
TCTATTGCTTTATACAATTATAGTTTATTAAATATGATGAAGAAAATAAAAAGAAATATCGGAATTCAAATTAGGCATTCTTTTTATTATTAGAAACATTATATTTGCATACTATATTTATATGCTTAAATCAAATTTAAATTCGTATGAAATGTAACGGCACTTATTTGCGAGCGGAACGTAAAATAGCTCTCAGGTGTAGATGATCGCTTTTATCGGCCAAATTGACAAATATGCCATACGCTCAACCCTGCGTGCTACGTATTTTATAGGACATAAATTTAAAATAAATTAACATATTCTGATCGAAACATACGAGGATATAAAATCATACATTTTAAGATCATACGTTAGTGATCTTAAAGATCACTAAAGAGATTTAATGAACTTTTTACTTGCGGTTTTAATTGTATTGTAGAATATCGATTGTTTAATTAATTATTGATTTTAAATTAACTGACAAACATCATTAAAGATCTACTTAGTAAAAGAATACTGACTGGTTGGCTTATGCTGACAACATAACTTTACTACGGTATTTTTACAGGTTTGTAAGGCAGAGAAAGCCCTGAAGTAAATATGTCTGTAACTTGCGAAGCTACTGAGTTTCTAATGAGTTATAATTTATTGACGAGTGATATGATTGGATTTTTTTTTTATTTTGATCTCTGAGATGATATAAGGAATTATATACAGTATGGATGTGGTATCCTGGCATTAAATGAAACCACAAGTAATACTAGTCCATAGAAGTGTAGTCAAATTAAATATTAATTTAAAAACCGTAAATTAAAAAAATTAAATTTTCAAACAGAATAAATATCTAAATAAATTCAGTAAAAGTAAACACTCTGTTTGAAAAACTTACCATGACCCCTTGGAAGAGTGGCAACAATGCACGCAGGCGGCATGGCAACCGGCAGTGGCCTAAGCTTTTCTAAACTGTTTATTTTTACCGCCACTTTTTTATTTCGCGATAACAAACTGAACGAAATAATAATTATTGCACAACAGTTGAAAAATTTATTGGAATCCTAAATTTTTAAATTTTCAAAATGTCCGCCATTTTCTTGAATACACAAATTACATCGCCGCGCAAAGTTGTCTCGAAGCCTGCTTAACAATAAATTTCGTACATTTTGTACAAAAAAGACACGCTTACACAAGAGCCAAGTAGTGTCAATATCACACTAAAAATAATAAAAATAAGCTTAAGAACTCAATACACACACAAAGTCAATTAGTTAATAAGTGCCCATTTCAGCGTAAGAAAATTGTTTAACTATTTGTCTTCTTATTTATCTTCTTATATATCTATATATATATATATATATATATATATATATATATATATATATATATATATATATATATATATCTTACTTAAAACAAATCGCACACTAATAATGCGCACACATACTATCCCGGAAGATTCGCGGTGAACTGAAAGCGAAACTTCCAACTTTCAAAATGGGGAAAATAATAATACTCTAAGACATAGGCGTGCGCGCAAGTGCGCCATCGCCTTTGAAGGACGCCGCCAAAAGACATTGCTGTCGACGAACATAGTCTCACATGATGATAGTTTGCATTGCGTGATAATGTCGCTTTTTAATGTTTAAGAATTCAAGTTCATTGAAACATAGTGACCTAATTCTACAGAGAGTTCAAATTAGCTCAAATACAAAACGCTACTTTTTGACTCAATTACTGGACCCGGTATGTCAACCCCGTATCATTTCTGGTAGCAGAGCGTGGTTGATTGTTTCGAAAATCACGCCCGGCCGTAATATAATAATTTTTTTGTTGTTTGTTAGCGGATCGGTTGTTCGAACCACGCCGTTAGGCTGCGTAAGCACGAGTGTAGTTTAGGTTAGGTTACCTACGCGTCAGGTATTTGTATTTAGTATTTGTATTTGCATTTGTATTGTACATTAAATTGCTGAAGGTTCGGTCGCCTCAGCGTGGCATCTTTGTTGACCGACTGTAGTGAGTACTTGCGGTGTAGTAATTTTGTTTATCCGTCCGCACTTCCAGGGCAATCACCATGCCGTTTTGTGCCTGAGTGCGAACGGCGCTTCCTCTCGGGGCTCTGCCTGGCCCTCAACCCCCATGGGTGGGGGCGCTCAGCCACACCCTCTGTCAGGCGACGCATGTCGCTCCCCTGCCGGCCACCGTGCTCCTGGTTTTAGAGGGGCTCCCTCCCCTGACCCATCGGGGGCATCATTCCCCCAGGGGCGGGGGGTCCCCCCCTCAGCGTGTGGAGAGGAACTTCACAGCCACTCAGCGGTCAGCGAGACCCTTCTCATCCCTGTTGGCTGAGAGGCCGCGACTGGAATACCACCCTCCCCCCTCTGGTCGGTACCGGTACTACGGGGTTCCTGCAACCTCTGATTTGTCTCGGGCCTCAAGGTCGAGGTTCCCGGAAGCTCCCCAGGTGGGCCCGTTCAGTGAATTCCAACCATGGGTCATTGAAAGGCCGCCGGAATGCCGCTTTCGGGACCCCCGGCTTGAGTGCCGGTCCGATAGAGGCCGCTTCAGCTAGGTAGCGGCCGCCCTAGCTCCCACCACGGTCGCCGCCACTGAACCACTGAGCCGTCAACAGTCCACTTGTCAAAATGTTCTATTGCCGACGGCCTCAATGAAGATGTACAACCCGAGTGGCGATTGTGTAACGGTCCGCGCTCTATTGGATTCGGGTTTATCCCGTCCGCGCTCTATTGGAACGTTGTGTGGCCTCCACCTGGTTGGTGAGGAGACTAGGGCTCACCTGGAGCTTTGAATGCTTAGAAAAAAATTTGCTTTGGTTTTTCCGCGAAATGTTTCGTAGTTGTAGCGGTTTTGAGTAAGAAGGGTGAATTTGATAAACTCTTTGAATACGTGTACATATATTTTTGTAAATATATTTGATCATTATGCTTGCTTTGTTGAAAAGGAAATTGAAGTTTGACTATCTGTGCCAAAGGAAATAAAAATTAATCCTCCTTTTGTTTTCACATTTTGTTGGCATTGTCGAAGATATTTATTTTGGAAAAAAGGGAATATGGTTATCTTTATGTTTATCGTTTTCCTTAATTTATGTGTTTTGATCAATACGCATCGAGCGTTACATTCATCGTTACATGTTGAAAGATTGTTAGTTGAGCTTACTATCAGAGTTTGTGACATTTTACATTTTTACGATTTAGCTCTTAAAATGTGTCCCTTTTGTTTTTTGTTTTTGTTCTTGTGTTTTTTTTTCTTGTACCTTGATTTTGTGCTTCGGTTGCTGGTAACTCACCATCATGTTCAGAATGCGGCTAATTTGCAGCGAGAGTTTTGGATTTTGGCTGGAGCGTCATTTTTGGGAACAAACCTTGTTGTAGATTGAGGGCCACCATACCGCAGCCGATGATGGGTGACTTACCACCCGACCACGCCAGGGCCATCCGACCATTCGCTGGAGTCGGAACCGACTTTGCTGGCCCCTTCCTCGTCAAGTCCTCCAACCTACGTAATGCGCGTTCACATAAGGCTTATCTGTGCGTTTTCGTGTGCCTCGCCACTAGGGTCGTTCACTTAGAACTTGTAAGTGCCTTCAGCACTGGCGCCTTTATGGCCACGCTGGGCCGCTTCCTATCACGTCGCGGTTTGCCCGACCGGATTCGGTTGGATTTTTGCATAATCGATTATACTGCGTAGGGCATCAGGTGGTATCCCGGTAATCAGATCTGCAGGTAGCCGTAATTCTCTTCCAAAGTTTGCGAAAGCTGGTGTCACTGATGTACTTTCATGAACAGCGAAATGACAACAAAAACGGTTGTATGTGCTTGTCCCAACTCGTTGCCGATTGTCTACAACTTTTGCTAGGTACTTCTCCAATGTCTGATTAAATTGTTCTACCATTCCATCAGAGTTCGGGTGATAAGAAGTCGTTCTTGTTTTATGAGTACCCATAACTCGGCAAGTTTCTTGGAATATTTGAGACTCAAAATTCCTTCCTTGATCGCTGTGAATCTCTAAAGGTACTCCAAAACGACAGAAGTTTTCATGAACTAGTTTATCTGCAACTGTTGATGCTTTTTGATTTGGAATGGCGAATACTTCTGGCCACTTAGTGAAGTAATCTATCACAACCATGAAATGCTTGTTACCGCTATCACACTCCGGAAACGGCCCCGCCACGTCAATGGCTATTCTCTTCCATGGTGTACCAACATTGTAAAACTTCAATGCACCTCTACTACGAGTCTGAGGTCCCTTTACAGCCGCACAACTTGTACATTTGCGACACCAGTCTTCGTCATCGTTTCGACAGTGGACCCAGTAAAACTTCTTAAAGATCTTCAATAGAGTTCGTTTACTCCCAGATGGCCTCCTGAACAATCATTATGGTACAGCTGTAGAACATCCGTTTCTTTAGGGACGACCATTTGCAAACGACAGCTGTCTCCCCGAACATTTTCCCATTTACGGGAATATTTAGGTCTTGTAGTGTAACACAATCCGCAAAGACCTTTACGAACGCCGGGTCCGACTTTGCTGGTCCGTTTAAGGTCACGCTCACTCGCGGGCGTGGTATAAGATCCACGAAAGCTTACGTCTGCATTTTCGTATGTCTGACTACTCGTGCTGTACATATAGAACTTGTTGGTGATCGAAGCACAGCGGGCTTCATGGATGCATTTAAAAGATTTCTTTTCCGCCGTGGCCCTGTAAGTAAATTTTATTCGGATAACGGTACAAACTACGTCGGCACGAAACGTATTTTATCAGAACTACATGAGTTTCTAACCAGTAAATATTATAATTCGGAGTTCGCTCACATCCTAGCCAAGAATCGCATCGAGTGGTCTCTGAACGTCTCGTCTGAAAATCCCGTCCCGATCTACTAAGCACTACTAGTTTTTTGATGCCAGCTTACCCTTTTCTTCCAAGTGCCGACGAAACTGTAGGGTGTACGTCTCTCCAAAACGTCGCCGCCAACGATTCCGATGCTGGCTGAGGTAAAGAAAGGAGTGCCCCGAAAACGAGGAGATACGACAAAGGGGTTATTTTTTTTGTGGAAAACGCGCAAACCTGTGTCTTTTGGATTAAACTTTAGTCACCTCCAATCCGGGACTTTGTTCAATAAAGACTCAACTTGAGACACAAGTTTGTTCCAACACTCAACGACGTGTTCCCGAGAAATATAAGCACGGCCGGCGTATAAAGCATCGCCAGTGCTGTCATCTGAATAACAATGGATGTTATTGGTATGCAACATATAATTGATTTGCAGAAGGAATAAAGTAGGTAACATGCATTCTTGTGAACCACCAGCTTTCACAGGCTTGGAGTCGGAGCATGCACCGTTGACCACGATCTTAATACTCTGATCTGTAAGAAAACTAGTGACCCAATTGCATAATTTCTCTGGAAGCCCATAAGTGGGAAACTTTGAAAGAAGCACTTTGTGCCAAACCCGCTCGATAGCATTCGCTATGTCCAAACTAACTACCGTGGCCTCCACCTTGGTCTCGACTGCCTCCGTCACTCGGTTATCGGTGAGTCGGGTAAACAAAAAGACCATCAACTGAGCGACCTTGACGGAAACCGTATTGACGGTCACTACCCAGCTAATGCTACTTTGAAGAACAAGGAGGTGATTGCGATAGGCCTGTAGTTGGACGCATCCGAGTGGTCACCTACACTAAGGCTGTATGCCATGAGTTTGAAATAATGCATATAGAGTAAGAGATTCATAAATCTTCACTACAATTTGGGGGATTCCATCAGGCCCACTTGACTTGTCGATGTCCAGGGACAAGTGCTTTGTGCACCGTGCGTTATTGAACAGCACATCCGACATAAAGGGTGGGATGGTCGGCGATATAATCGCTCCGTTGTCAAGAGTTAAGTTGGACGCAAAAATAAGTCCTAAAAGATCGGCCTGCCCTAGCGCTAGTGGTACACGGACGGCCTGGGACCCCGATGCGTCAGCCAAGACCCTGTAAGACCCCTGTTTTTGTCGTGACACAAATTTGCAGTAGCGTCCAAACCAATTCTGGGATCTGCCGCCGGTAGGCACTAAGGATGACGGGGTCAAAATTTCCATCCCCTGAAGCAACTCAGACAGACTATGCAACGAATTTTTGGGATCATCTAGCAAGAAAATAATCCACCCTCCATTGGTAGGATGCAAAAGAACCATCCCACCCACATACCATCCCAATCCACCAACCTATAGTACACACGGTGACAGCCTACAGACCGTGCCTGCAATAAGCAGGTGATGAACACTGTACTTCGGATCAGTAAATGGTCCGAGGAGCCAAGAGAGGCATCGATGGAGACCTGAAAGCCATCCGTATGAGAGGTGAGCAGAAGATCCATCAGGGAAGCTATATGATCCTCCACATCTGGAATCTACATGGGCAAAGTGACCGGTTGTTTCAGACCATATGCCTCGGTTCGATCAAAGATCAATAGTATGAGAACCGAGCTATTCGGCGTATTGTATGAAAATTCTGTGTTTCATTTTCTCCAGCGAAATAATCGGTTACCGTTTGCCAATTGCAACTTTTATGTAACATCAAGTAAATTTAATATACCGTCTTAATAAGTTTCACTTAAAAAAGTACGCTTTGGCTATGATGGGGTGCTTGGATACGCGGGGCCCTTTTGTGTGGGGCCCGTAGCAATTGCTACTCTTGCTACGTGATAATCCGACACTGTTGACAAGCGGATTAGCATTTATTTTATTTATTGTCATTATTAGGAAGACGCTGCTGCCAATCTCCTGATTTGTTTATATCTGTCACTTCTTATGACACCTATGATATGGGCGAGTAAATATTCTTACACCACCACTACACGGTAAGCTATTTGTATCACATATCTTCAATCGCAGTGTGAAGAGTAGTATAACCCTCTTATCCTTGACTTTTATTATGCTAATCTCTAATTATTGTTGCTAACACCTCTGAGAAGAATTATTGTTTAATTTTGATGAAATATAGCATATATAATTTACTTAGTGTGGACTGTACATAGATTAATTTCCTCATAATTTTCACATCTTAAGATTTTTTCATAAATATATATAACAACATTTTCAAAAAATAATCACAAACTTGTACATACAGGACGGTATAGAAGACGTAGAAAAATAATATGAACGATGTCGTGTTGCGAAATACGGACATGCCTAATTCTATAATAAAATATGTTTTAAAAGGAATTGAATACTTGTTTTCATTTATTATAACCATGCTTTTGTTTTATCATAAGAATTTATAAATAAATAAAGATACATCCACATAAAAACAAAGCCTCGTAATAATGCCTCCAAATTATAATATTTTTTTAACGTTAGGACGTTACGTTTTGCTCGAAAATGAATTACGTTTTGCAAGTTAAAATTTGACAGATACGTAATATATTTTTCACATATTATTAAATTAAACTTAGTGTGCGCTCCTAATTTGACGTCAGGTACCTAGCGCCATCTAGTGTCGGGGATCAGAGCGAGGAGGGCTTCCTAGAAAATTTCAATCTTGAACTTTACACCAACAGCGCCATCTAGTATCGAACAGAAGAATAAAGCTTTCTAGAAGCTCCACACTCGAAATTTCTGCGCCTGGTTGGTCGGCGCCCGTATTTGCTGGAATATTTTTTTGATGTTTCGGTGGAAAAGGTGTATTTAAAGCCGTTCCAAGCCGCGATCGGGGAAGTATTGAATTGGCGATACAAGCGAAGCGTCGGAGCGAAATAAAGTGAACTAAAGTGATCAGTGTGATTAATTATTAGTGTCTTTTAAGTTTTAACTGGTGTTCGGTAATTAAAGTGTTAATTTTGGTAATTCAATCGGCAGTTTTTATTGTCACGAACCCTAAGCTCGTAACATTATTCTTATCATCTTATATCTCTTTATCCTAATAGTCCAAATCGGTCTCCCACGTGCCAAATTTGTAACCCTTTCAAAGAGTATAATAATATTTAGGAGGGACTCCTCAGAAACGTCGATCAGAATGCTCAGAACAATTATTTTTTAAATGTTTTTTATCATTCCGCCTGTGGCACCGCTCTCGAGCGGTCGTGTCCAAGTAGTCCGCTCTCATCACCGTACGGTAGTGCTATCTCGCTCTCGCGCCTCCGCTGTCCTGCTCACGCTGTGCAGCGTCGACGCATTGGTGAGTCATTTACGCTAACAGTTCTTGCCCCCCTTTCTTCGGGCGGGGAGGTTTGACTGACCTCCGCTTGTTACTGTTACTTTATTGTTATTTTTATTGTTTTATTGTTGATTTTTGTTATTTCTCTGTTATTCTTTGTTTTTCTTGTATTGTTATACGTGCATATTGTATCGTAGTACTTCTCGTGTTCAAGTCCCTGTTCTACTGAGAACAGGGACCCGTCCCAATTCTTCCTGTTCGTAGAATTACTCCCCCCAACATGTCCCCAGTTAGCCTAATTAAGTCCCTCGTCGCCGCCCTAAATCAAACTCTTGGTCTGGCCCTTAACCTCGATGAGACGGCCCTTGCCGCCATCACCGCCCATGTTACTCCCCATGCCCCTCAGTCACTCCAACCGCCGCCCATAATCGTGACATAACTAGAGACTCTTTTGCCCCCTTAGAGATGGAGTACGCATGCTCCAAGTCCTCTGCGTCGGCCTCCCGGAAGAGGCCCGCCACCATTCTGGCACCGGTTCATCGGAGTCCTGTGACTCCGACGGAACCGGGGAGTCTTCATTCACCACGGTGAACTCCAAGCGCAACGGTAAACGCGCCGCGAAAAAACGCACCCTCCCTGTCTCAGCGGCCCCTGCCGCTCCTACAACCTCCGCAGCTCTCGCTGCCGCCTCTGTCCCCGCCTTCCCCGCCGCTGCCTCGGCCCCACTTATGTCACTAGACATCCCCGCTCCGACCAAGCCAGCCTCTCACTGTGATCCAGTCCTTGCCCAGAAGCAAGTCCCGCCCCCTGTCTTCCTAAGAGATAAGGCAAGATTCACCAAATTATCGAAAACCTGCAACGACGCAGGTATTAAATATGACCAAGCCATCAACCTCGGGGAGACTATTAAAATTATCCCCAATTCGATCGATGACTTCCGTCAAATCACCAGGCTATTCACAGCCGAACGAGTTTCTTACCATACGTACGCTCTTCCGGAAGAGCGTAAAGTTAGGGCCGTCATCCGAGTCTCACGGTCGTATCAAACCTAAGGGTTTTATCGCTTGTATGATTTAATATTCGCGGTTTGCAAAATAACCTCCCAGAGCTTAAGGTCTTTCTTCGAAATCGTGAAGCCGATTTCCTCCTCCTACAGAAAACTAATCTCAAAACTAAGGACACTAAAGGCCTTTCTATTAAAAACTTTTTTCTTCTTCGTAATGACAGACCCGACCGCCGAGGCGGCGGAACGGCCATCTATTACAAGAAGACACTTCACTGCTCGCCCATTTCTACTCCGCAGCTTACCAACATGGAAGCCACGGTATACATGCTAGCTATGACTGGACATCAGTCCATCCTCATAGCCTCCCTGTTACACCCCTTCAGGAACCCATCCCCTCAAAAAAGATTTTGAGGCTATTTTATCTTTAGGCAATTCAGTCATTATGTTTGGAGATTTTAAGTCCAAGCATACAGAATGGACATGCCGTACTACCTCCCCTAGTGGCAAGATACTGCTCGATATCACGCAGTCTCTTGATATTACCGTCCACATTCCCCTCGGTGTTACTCACTTTCCCGATAACACCGATCACGCCCCCGATGTACTGGATTTTGCGTTACTCAAAGGAGTTTCTCTCAACCTCAGGGCAATCGAGACACTAGACGATCTAGGATCCGATCACCGACTGGTCTCCCTCATTCTTGGCCATCAGCCACCTCCCCCAACGCACACGAAAACCTTCACTAATTGGAAGGGATTCAAGGAGTCCCTAGCTAAAGCTCTGAAGTTACAGGACTCTACCATCTCCCCTATCGTCGGACTTAGACAGTCCTGAAATAATCGACACCGCGGTCGATTCTCTCCACGCTTATTAAATCCTCCCTTAAGGAGAACGAAAGGGTCGTCCCGGTTGCTAACAATAGTGGGCTTCCCCTACATATTAGCAACCTATTAAAAGCCAAGAAAGCTGCTTTCCGGAGAGCAGCAAAATATCCCACCCCCGAATATAGGCGCTCGGCCAATTGTTTTCAACGAGAACTCCGTTTCCGCCTCTCTGAATTTCGAGACCTTGAAAAGAGTAAACTCATGGAGAATATCTCTCCATCTCATACAGCGTACTATCAGATGGCTAGAGCCCTCCGCATAGACGCTATCACCCACACTCCCCCTCTCTGCCGTCCCAACGGTACGGTTGCCTTCGAGGACGAGGAAAAGGCTGAGTGCCTTGCAGACAGTATTGCCGCACAATGCTCTCCTAGCTCTCAACCCGTCGACCCCTCACACGTCCAGGCAGTGGGGGATGAGGTCCGTCGCCGGAACTCACCCCCTACAGCCTGCGAACCTATCTCTAAGTCCAATGATGAGATTTCATCCCTCATAAAAGGACTTAAGCCCAAAAAGGCTCCGAGCGCGGATGGCATCTCCAACCAAGCTCTAAAATACTTTCCTGAGCAGGTGTTAACCTTTTTATCTATTATCTTCAACGCCTGCTTCAACCTTAGTTACTTTCTCACTAGGTGGTAAGAGGCAACTGTGATTGGTATTCCCAAGCCAGGCAAGCCTCTCAACCTCCCCCTCCAGTCATCGCCCCATTAGACTCCTCAAGGCCATGGGCAAGCTCTTCGAAAGAGTCATCCAAACTCGCATGAGGCGCCATCTGTTTCCCACAGACGGTGACCCTCTTATCATTCCCCATCAATTCGGTTTCCGAGCGAAACACTCATGTCCCCAACAAGTTCACCGTATTGTAAGCTGGTGTCCCTCAGGGCTCACTACTTGCTCCTCTGCTGTACATCCTGTTCACCAACGACATTCCCATCCCGTCGAAAGGTGTTCAACTCTCCCTCTTCGCAGACGACACTGCTCTCTACTGTATAGGTATCTCGCTACCTTTTATACGGAACAAGGTTCAAAAGTCAGTTGACGACCTAGGAGCTTGGTTCAAAAAATGGCGCATCGATGTGAACCCGGAGAAGAGCTCCGCCGTTCACTACGATTATAAACGACGCCGTCTCAAAAACACCCCACCAATACGTATGCTAGTGACACCTGTCCCCTGGCATACGTCTGCCAAATATTTAGGTGTCACTCAAGAAACAAGGCTCACTTTCAGGCCCCACGTCAAAAGAGTAACTCGTCACGCACGTTTTTACCTGACTAGGCTCAACAGAAAGTTGGGCCGACACAGTAAAATGTTCCTCAGAAACAAGTGTACCCTTTGTAAGGTCTGTATACGACCAGTCATGTCCTACGCGGGCCCCACTTTAGCCCACGCTGACCCTAAAATTATTAATGAACTTCAAATAGTTCAAATTTTTTTCTGTCGTCGAGCTGCGAACGCACCTTTGTACGTCCGTAATGCCGACCTTCATTGGGACCTAGAGCAATTATAATATATATATATATAATTTCAACAATTTCTCAAAAAACTCTCTGAGAACTTCTTCAAAGCCTCAGAGTCGCACTCCAATCATCTTATTCGTGAGGCAGCTACTTATGCAGCCCCCCCCCTCTCGCTATCGAGTCCGCAGGCCGAGAAACTCTCACTTAGACCCGCCTAATAAACTGTCAAACGACCTGAACTGCCTCCCTGGCGGCTCAGGCCAACTCTAATTAAATTATTCATAATTAATTTGCCTTCGTAGGCACTCCCTCAGCGGCTCGTAACCGCCTGGGCCCTCTTTTCCCAAAAGAGGGTCGCTTCCGATACGGCTTAAGAAGCTTAAACAGCTGGTAGCCAGTCCCCAAAGGCGGTTTTTAGAGGATATCACTGAGGTTCCCCGGTAGGCAGTGAGTCCCTCATAACCACGATAGACCGGCTGTCGAGGTATGCGTAATGCATTTTCCGCCTACCTACATAAAGGGTAGCCCTTTTCCAATTGCTTCGGGCGAAAAAAAAAATGTTTTTTATACGAATCACATTTTAAAAATGTTATTACAATTAAAAATTTTATTAAAAATTATCCTCATTATTAAACGTGAGGAAAAGTGCTATTTTTAAATAACATTGTTTTTGTTTCCGTTCCATAAAATTAACAGTGAAAAATCACTGTGACTTTGTAACTTCAATTACTCCTGTATCGACGGTTAGTATAAACGTTCTAGGAGACAAGGTCGTTATTTTGCTATCACGTGACTGTTGTTCCGGATTCAAAAAGTAACAATAAAAATCATTGTAACTGTGTCTCGTTAACAACTTCTGGATACTTTGTACATTAAAATGACTTATAATGTGACTATATGTATATATTCATTTTGATTTATTATTCTATTTTAGTGCTCGGTTTTTTAAATTACCTTTTTTTACTAAGCTACGTAGCTATGTTATAGGTATCATTCTAATAATATTTTTAACACAAGAATTACACATAACTAAGCCTATAAGTCGGTGTACAGTTTCAGTTCGCGTGGTTCCTTTTGTTTGATACAATCTAAATAAATGCTAAAGGAGAATATAGAACGGAGGCGGCGCGAAGGAAATATGTTATTCAGGAACGTCGGTATTAACCGTGACTTTTAGATCGTGAATTTTCCACTGCTGAACGTGGGTCTTCACCATATAGTGCCTCATATACCCCATATTTGTCATTGTATATTTTGTTACTGTGTTACAAAGTACGTGTAGCTTGTACCGTATACTGAAACGGTACACCGACTGATTGCCTAGGTTAGGTAAATATCGAACAATTTAAAAATAATAATGAGATTGGTACTTATAAATAGACACGCCCAAGTAGCACACATGCAATATAAGCAAACACTGTATCGATCTCTTGCTGTATAACAGCTGTTTAAAGAAGTTTGTATCTTTTTTATCCTGTATATAACAGATCCTTATATATCTTTGAAAACAAAGTAATAAATTAGCCGTTTAGTAGTGAGATAAAAAAGTTTTGTACAGGCGTTGGATATAAAGTCGAGTTATAAATATAGTTATTTACAATATGAGACCTAAAAGAGGAATAAATAAGACAGAAACATATATACAAGCTCTATATAGTCTATAACTTTACAATAGATATTTGAGTATCTTAATAGCACTTTCATCGTATTGTGAAATGATAGTTCGACAGAAGCAACAAAAGCGGTATATTTGTTAAATATAACGTTTAAATTCAGCCACTGCCTGCATTAGGTGTATAAAAGACGTCTAAGGCTTTTGTAAAAAAATTTAAGTAAATAAAACAATCAAGTTTGTTCTGTTAGAGAACATACTTTTCACAATAAATAAACACTTTTGAATTTTATGTCCTAATATTAATAATGCCTGATTAAAGTGGGCCTTTTTCAGTGACATAGAAGCGATTGATAAGTTCTCTATCGCTACTATAGCACTTACTTATGAAGGTTAAGCCATTAATCCTGTTAAGCAACTGTTGTAGCACTTTGTTATACTGCTTGTGTACTACTTCGTTATAGCTTGTGTAAGGAAGATAATAAACAATTTACTACTGAAATAAAAACTAAAAACAATCTAAAATGGTATAATATAAAGTCACGTTATAAGTCGTTCCATTTCATGTTTTTTTTTAATTTCAATAGCCTCAAGTATCATCCTTGGTAGGGATCGATATTCTTTTGCGAGGATTTGTGGTCTGTCAAATTTGATGTAATGGTTGGGGCCGCCTAGAATATGATCACAAACTGCAGACTTCCCGGAAAGTTGATGATTCACGTAAGCTATATAATCTTTAACGCGGGTTTTAATAGATTTTTTTTTGTTTGCCTAATGTATGAGAGACCACATTCACAATCAAGCTTGTACACTTCTGCATTATGTACAGAGAGGAATATGACACATGACAGATGGTAAGACTGACTAACTTTTTTCGGAGGCTTGTAGAATATTCTAATAGAATTTCGCTTCAAGATGTAGCCAATTTTGTCTGTGACACCTCTGACATATGATAGTACAGCAGGCACACGCTCGATAGTGGCCGGCTTCACTCGCTCACTGCGAAGTAGGCACCCCAAGCTTGTGGTCGTGCAGAATCTGCTTGACGTGCTGAAACTCGCTAGCCAGGTGTTTGCTATCACAGGTCTCTCATGCTCTCGGTAATAAAGATTTGCCCACGGTAGCTAACTGTGAAGGATGAATGTAAGATTCAGCATTTAAATATCGGTTTGTATGGGTCTTTTTTCTATACACAGTGTGAACTATGATGTTGTTAGGATTTCTGATGACACATTTTTCATAGGATAGGGTGACAAAAAGAGCACACAGTCCACCCAATGGTGACTGGTTGTTGTGGCCCACAGATATCTACATCTATCCTCGATTACGAATCAGAAAATACAATGCACGCACCCTGAGGACTGACGAGAAGATTTTGGAGATAGAAGAAGAAACAGGCAAGTTGCGCTGGAATATTATAGAATTAATCCGAGGTCCGAGTAGAGAGGGAGAACCTTGAATGTATTCCTAGAATCCGGCATCTTGTTCCATCACCGGGAGGGCAACTATCTGTCCCAAGAAGTTGTTGGATTTATTTCCCACAATTACGAACTGGTTGCAAAGATTAAAAGTGTGTCTGAGAATCACCAAAATTATTCACTGAAGGTCGTACAGATTCACGCACCAACCTCAGCCGATCCCGATGAAGAAGTAAAGGAAAGCTATGAGGCTATCTCTAGATTCACGCAATCCTCCAAAACCCAGTATACGGTGCTAATGGCAGACTTCAACGTAAAACTAGGCATAAGAGAGAAAGGTGAGCTGCAGACGAGAAATTTTAGATAGGATAAATGAACACAAGAGGCCAGCATCTAAACAAATTCATGCAGAAAGAGGGAATCTTTATGATGAACTGTTTCTTCTGGAAGCGGCCCCACAGAAAATGGACCTGTTCGAGTCCCAACAGTTGGACAAAAAATGAGATTGACTTCATTATGATGACCAGCTATTCAGTAAAGTCTCAGTGATCGCATGACAGCGATCACCAAATGTTTAGAAGCAAACTAAACCTATACATTAGGTTGGAGAGGTTTCGTCTAATAAAGTCAACGCTCCGTCCCCTCGAGCTCTAATCCAAAGTCCTGAAATCTATAAGCTGTATTTACAAAACCATTTTCAAAGCCTAGCAGACTGCAATGCAATGAACGACATAAATGATAAGTTCGTGAAAACTGTATATGCGGTCTGAGCTAAGTTCTGCAAGACCCACCGCAGAAGAATACAAAATCTCTCCGACCACACTATTAATCTCATGACTATTACACGGGAAATTAAGCTGCAGTGTTCAACAGATTTGACAGCATACGGGCAACTGAACTGACAGATCTCCAAATGCACGCGGTGGAACTTACGCAACTTTAATATTGCTCGTATTAAAGAATCAATCGAGAGAAACCACGGATCCAAAGTATTTGCCAGAGATTTTTTTGCCAGGTAGTGCCAATCGTCAAAGCCTAAGACCGAGTGTGGCAGCATCGTTTCCGGCACACCTGATATTTTGAATGAGATTGAGATGTTCTGTGGATAGCTGTACACACCATCGTTGGAGCCACACTCAAGTGTGGGTGACGATCCAAGAGCAAGTCTTATCTGACACTATTTGTATGATATCCAGGACGTCAGTCTGAGCAAGATTAGGATGGCTCTCCCACATCTTAAAAAGGCAAGGCCTCAGGCGAGGATGGATACATAAACGTAGTAACACGCGGCGCTCTGTAAATGCAGCATGATTGTAAATGCTATACATTTATAAAATTAGTGTCCACTTAACACTCCCTATAATCGGTCGTTATTATTTTATTGTCGTATCATCTTAAATTATCATTCTAAATACTAAAAGTGTAGATATATTGAAAAATGTTATACTTGCGACAAACATTGAGAACGCTGTAAAAATATAGAACTAAACATGAAAAGTACTCTCTAACATGCAGGTCTTTCTTCGAAAAATAAAATCAAAATAATACCCCAAAGACAATATGTTCTTCAGTTCTTTACTTTGCTATACAAGATTCTATATGATTATACTTATGTTAGCTTATATGATATATGAGAATCTATAAAATCTATTCAAGTATTAATACGATTATTCTGCTGTTATGTTTCTCTACGACTTTGATATATAGTTGTAAGAACACCTTTTAGAATAAAAAATGGTTTTGATCAACACATTGCAAATATATACTATTTTGTTAAAATTTTATTTCGGTTATATACCTAACTTTTTAGGTATCAAGTTCTAGTTTACAAAATCTTGTCCTTAAATTGATTTATCCAAATTTAAAATTTAACGAGTAGGAATAAAACCTTCTCCTATTTGAAAACTGAACTGAAATAAATTGCCTCAAACATTTTGAAACATTTGATTTTGTATTGTTTTTGTTAACTTAAAAATATTTTACAGTATACTGTCTGACAGATTTATTATTTTTTTGCGAACTTCGAAAAGTGACGTGGCGCAGTTCGATATTCCAAATACAAAATTGTTTTCCAGAAAAATGTTGAAAACTAGTATTGATATGTGTTATTTTGCAGATGCATCATTTGCTAGAAATCGTTAGACAGTTTATAATATTCTATTTGGTTTTTCTGTATATTTTAATGTTTCATATTGTTATACGTGAAGTAAGTTAAAAGTCCAAATAGGATAAGAAACCGATGCGTTTCCTCACACACTGCCTTATTTTCTTTTTACTATAACGCTATGAAACAGTTGTCGAGTGCAATGTATTTGTGTTACGGGTCTGTTGTAGACGTAGAAGATCTATGCTTGGTTCAAAAAAAAAACCTTTTGAATTTCATCAATATTAACAGCTACATCAGTTTACAAGCGATTAACATGCTCTTTCTTCTTTTTTTCCGCTATGTGTGTATATTTGTACTATGTGTGTAGTTTCTAGGGACGACCTATTGTATATGAATAAATGAATTTGAATTTGAGTTTGAATAATAAAATTATTTCCGTGTTATTCGCGTGTATATTCCGTGTTGAAAATACATTTTCAACAACCCTATAATTATTTAAACAAATGTTAAACTTGCGCTCTATAGATATTATATGTTATGTGATAATACGTGGTAGAGTCACGCTACACCAATATTATGGTTGTATAACGAATGGGTCGGCTTGACGGAGTAGGGGCCTCTAAAAGAACACCAGCATGAGTTTTCTGTGTTTTACATGGTGAATTGAGAGAACGGGAGACCCTTATTACTGGAAACGAGGCATTTCGTCTAAGTCCAAATGGAAACGTATTCTACATTTTGATTTTTAGCAAGAATAGATGTAGATCTCTATGAGCAACAGCATAATTATAATATTAAAATTATAATTATGATATTATATTACAATTTTAATTATGGTTTGATATTGTAGTGGTTTGTAAGCTCTATTACATAGCTAGGAAATCAAATTAGACTACTCTAGGTTGATAAGATTAAACTTTGATCATTTTTACGCCTCATTTCATGTTATATATATTTTTAATTTGATATAAAAATATAACATCCATATTTAACCTATCTTAAAACGAAAAATGTATTTGGATAGTGATCACATAGTGAAAATAATTACACTATGACTTAATTTAAGAAGCTACAACTGTTTAATTGTTACAACGATAATAATATTTTATTTAATAATAACCATCCACTGTCGAGATCGTAGGCATTCGCTTAGTCTAAATTAATTATAGGCTTAACCTCTCAACCCCCGAGCGGTCTCATGAGACCGCAGCCATATTCCGTCAAATCCCTAGCGGCCTCATGAGGTCAGACCCACCCACAGCACTTTAACCCATAAAAACTTATATATTGAGACTACTTTTCTATGAAGAAGTTTGGCATTATATAATCAATATGAAATACTCTATCCTATAGTTCAATGAAAAAAAAACTGTTATCCTATGAATATTTATTTATAATCTACGTTAATTTCGTACGCCATTTTCGCGTGAATGTTATTGTGTTGATTTTTTTAATTTTTCTAGTGTTTTAGTATAGTGTTTTATTATAAAATTGTAATGAAAGTTTTTGTGTGAATACAATATATCTTTTTTACGTAAATAATTTTGAGTAATATATGTTGAAATAATGGTGATTTTCACGCTGCCACAATGCGCTTGGTTTGTTTTTTTTTGATACCAAATACTATAAAATCTTTTTGTAATGAAGTAAAACCTGACTTTTGTTTAGACCAAAAGATGAGAGAATTTTGTATAGATTATAGAATGCTAAATTTCTTCATAGAAAAGTAGTCTCTAAATATAAATTTAAATGGTTTTAAGTGCTGTGGGTGGGTGCGGTCGCATGCGACCGCTCGGGATTTGCCGGGCGCATGCGACTGCATGAGGTTTTTATGGCGCTTGAAGGGGTAAAATGTGTGACATTTATTATAGCTTACTTATTTATTTCTTATTCAATTAATACTGCACGAGTGAAGTTACGGCAATTCAGTATTGAAACAAAAAAGTAAATAAACATCTACTGTGTTTTTTTTAATTTATACGAAATATTCGCTCAAATAAACAGCAACTAAACTTTAAACTCTTTGACAAAAGCTGTTTGACAGGGCAGATAAGGTTATTAATATTAATTTTGATGCTCAGATCTACTTGAAGGGTAGAAAAGTTAAGAATGCGGATTTCGAAGCCAATTAAAGTTTTTTGATCTTGATGGTTTTAATTTTATATCATCCCTTTGTTGACGAGGTGTCATACAGTTCGTTTCTGAATAATTAATAGACAAAAATATAACTTTTTGTATATTTTGGTTGATATGATAGCACTTGTAAATAAAATCCTAAGCTTTTTCATTATAGAATAAGGGTGGCGAACAAGCACCTGTCCACATTATGGTAAGTAGATACTATGGCCCGTAGACATCTACATCTATCCTCGATTAACAATCATAATACAGATGCGTTGCTACATCTAAGAACTGAGACGGAATGCCTCTTTTCCATTTAATATATACTGCGATTCTCTACACTTACTATACGAAACACAGCAGCATTGGACTGCTATTTTAAACTTGTATTCTGCGAGAATATGGTACTTCCCCCTGTCGAGCCGACCAATTCGTGCTACAACCATAAGATTGGTGCAGCATGATTCTACCATGTAAATTCCACGAATGATGGCAATATTGTTTCATAGTAAGATAGATAAGAAATAGACCAAAGATAAAAATCGTAATACTCTTATGTTTTTAGCTCATAAAAAACCAACTTATGAATATAGGAAAATCAACAACTCTCTTTTATTTGGGGCAACTCGAATATCCTAAAGCTAAGCATGATATTGTTTGACAATCTGTTTACAGTTTGCTGGTGATTAAATAATCGCATAACATACATAGAAAGAAACCTTATCCGTATAGTGGTGGTGTAGAATATCCACTAACACATATCGTGCTGAGGGTGTCGTACGAAACGAAAAAGGGAAAATGTAACTGGTAATGGGCAGCAGTATTATCCTGGAGAAAACTCAAAATTATACAAAAATGCGGTTGTCAACCCACCTCACAAGCGTGGCAACTATGGCAATATTCCCCATGAGGCAATCTATGAGGAAGTTCAGCAGTGGACTATTATAGGCTTTCGTGGATGGAAGACATAAAAAATACCTACATTTGAATTGTAAACTCTTGTGTGTCTTTTTTGAAGTTTCATTATTTTGTTTTCATTATTCGGTCTGTTATGCAGAATAATGTGTACGCATAAACAAGAGCTATATTAAAATTTATAAATGTCAAGTATTTCTTCTTCTATAACTTCTTCCTTCTTCTCTTCTAATTCTTCATTATCATCTCGTAGGTCTCATAATAGGCGACCGATGGATACTCGCTCGCAAATTCTAATCCGCCATCTGACTGCTCTTTATCTAGATAATTTTATTGTAGTTTATTAATTTCCATAGCATAATGTTTAATTTTAGGTGTTGGGAAAGTTGGTATGATTGGGAAAGTATATAATATATCATTTTTCAGAAGAGGGCCATGAGAGCCATTTATAACCTTAAACCTCTTTGGGTCACTGAGAGAAAAAAAAACTAGGAAATAAGTTTGATTTTAACTTTAGTACTTATTATCTTCCATGTATATTTTGAAAAAAAAAATGCCTGATTATGAAACAAAAGTACTTCTAATATAAATAACATACATTTTGTAAACACGTGGAATAAATATAAACTAGTGGTACAAGTAACTGGACTCCACAGAGTCAGTAATTCATTCATGGGCTAATATAATATATTATGATTTTACAACAGTCGTAGAAAATATACTAGATCCATCAATCATCAACACATTTTTTTTTACTAAACAAAAACTGGATCATAGTAAAAATAGCCACATGGTAGGTAATAACTCCCAGGAATGAATTGATCGCTTCTGAACTACCTAATATAAATTTTATAAATAATTTTACGACTGCTGTATATTATTTAAAAATATAACCAACCAAAAGGATTTTAGCATTAATAGTTTAAAATTACTTACAATAAGTAATTTTATACTATATCCATTTAAAATCTATGTTGAATAGTTAGAAATTAATTTATGATTTGGTGTCATACCCAAAAAAAATCATCACCATTATAACAGCTCCTTACAAGGCTATGATTAAATAAAACCCTCCCCATGAGAGCCACCTACACCCATCGATATCTCTCACTTTGTTCACAAAAACAGGTAAAAGAAAGTATATGTTCATATTTATATTTTTATGATTAAACATGCATTATTTTCGTCACGTTTAAGCTATGAAAACATATTTTGCACTTAATATAGAGTCATTTCCAGAACAAAATTTCTTTGTAGGAACATATAAAGCAATTTGCACTAATGTTCCACCAGGAAATGTACGATAAGGAGAAACGACAGAACGTGACACAAAAGAGGCAATATGTTTTTGCTTGCATGTGTATACTACTAGGATAGAAATAAAGATATTATGTTTGTTGGCATTCGCGATATGATACGAATATTTTAAATAGAACTTCAAGTTATATCAAATATAATGAAACAGTTTTCAGCATCGGATTATGCATTAGCTGCATTTTTTATAATTATGCGTTAAGCGGTAGGTAAAAGAGGGTATGATTCTGACAGTAAGAAATTTAACGAAAATTTTTAGTAGACGTAAACGTAAGATTTTTTTAATTATACGATTGTTAAATTTACCCTTCGTCAGGGGATGCGTAGGAAATATTAAATGTCTGTGGCACGTTTCTCGTTACCATAATAAAGGCGCGCTTCAGAAATAACGTTCAACGTTGACAAACATTGAATTTTTTACAGTTAAACAACGTAACATTCTGCAAAATTATCTACTTTTGACATACTGATTCAATTAATAATAACCGAAAAAAGATCTTTCATCCCTTTATTTTTAATATTTTTAAAATTCTTTTCTTATATAACGTTAAAAACCTAAGAATATTAATGTTGTTATTCTGCGACCATAAATAAATCATAATTGATCACTTGTGCTTACAGCTTTAATTTGAACTTTAATATAACGCTAAAATCATTTTATTGATGTGAAAACTTCCTGAGAAAATCCTCTTTAACCGCATGTCGCCAGCACTTGTTCTTTGTAAATTATAACAGGAGCAAACGAGCTTTTCCAAAAAAAAAATTGTTTTCAAAGATTAACGACACAGGAAAAAGTCTAAAACGTTACGACGTTTACGTTAAACGAGAAGTGACAAATATTAACAATTTCGGTATAACATTTTCGTCAGCTATTCCTGATCGATATATATTTTGGTACTTATATGAGTATATGAATATCGGCAGTAAGAGAATTGATGACTCTTGGCGACGTTGGTGTGCATTTTAATTTTTGAACATCTATAAATAAACATTTATGTAATTATTGGACTTTACAAAACATTTAAAAAATTGAACAGATTGAATATATAAATTATATAAATTGAATATATAAAGCTCGTTTGCTCCTGTTATAATTTACAAAGAACAAGTGCTGGCGACATGCGGTTAAAGAAGATTTTCCCAGGAAGTTTTCACATCGATAAAATGATTTTAGCGTTATAGTAAATTTCAAATTAATGCCGTAAGCACAAGTGATCAATTATGATATATTGATTTATTTATTTATTGGGATGTGTTGAGACAGAAGCGCAAATCAAAATAATCTTCTCGATAAATAAAAAACATATTAAGACACTAAATTGCTATGCAAACTTGCAATTTGCAGATTCCAAAATGAAACCATGTGAAACATATATTGTATTAATGACTAGCCCGAGCTTCGCCTGGTTAGGATGCACTTACGAGTCCTCTTTGCTTTTTCAAAAAAATCTCCAAGTTTTTCGGTTAATATATGGCCTAGATAGCTATTGACATTCTTATCTGTCAATTCTCGGAGTTTTTACAGTTGGTTTAGCCATTCCGAAGACGGAGAGACAGACATACCAACGAAAATTTTATGAAATATAAAACTGCGCTCAAAAAAATGCTAAATTGTATAGATTTTAGATGATAGTTTCTGTTATTTTTAGGTCATATTGGAAACACAGTTAACATATATTTTTATTCCTTTGTTTAAAAAAAGAAAAACAAAATTAAACAGTACAAGCGCGCGTGAATTAGGTACCGTTTTTATACCAGCACACCGTACTACAAATTAATTACTTCGGAATAAAAATTACTACCAAAAATTGACTAAATTCTGAAAATACTTTTTGGTATTATTTGTTCTGTTTTATCTTGTCCTTAGAACGTCAACGGATTGTTCTTTTCAGAAAAATCCCTTGATCTTTTCATAAAACGGAGTCTAAGTATTTTAGTCTTAAACGTCTATCCCCAGTCCACTTAACACGTCCATGATGGACTTCAGCCATATTAAGGCCCTATTTGCCCAATTCCTACAGTCCCAAATCTTCGCCTTCGGCATCGACTTTGACATTACCCCCCGTGCCTTTTAGGCAAGTGTCTGTCATACTGAATGGACCTGCCTCACTACTACTAGTAGTGGCAAAGTGCTGTTTGATATAATTTATTGTCTCAACCTGAATATCTGTAGCCCTCTTCCTGCCACCCACTATCCCGACATTGTCGACCATGCTCCTTACGTGCTATACTTGGGCGCTGGTAAGAGGACTGGACCCACAGGCCAAAAAACTCTCTCTCCGAGTCCTAGAGAGAGGTCCTAGCCCTTCTTTGCTTCTGGGCGTAACAAAAAGGTCTAGTTTTAGCTGTTCCAAATTTGAGAGAATTAGGCGTTCAGATTGTAGCTGGGCATTGTCATGAAGAAGCAATGGCGAAGGGTAGTCAATCTGGGTTAGGTACCAGCATATCCATCATAATATTTTGTAACATTTTTTTATAGAAGTGGAGGCGAATGAGCATACAGCAGAGCATACCTGATGGTAAATGATTACCGCCGCCCATTGCCGCCCTTTTAAAAAGGAGTAGGCTCTTTTCTTGAAGGTCCCTAAGTCGTATCGGTCCGGAAAAATCGCAGGTGGTAGTCGATTCCCCTTCCCTCTCGGACCACTCATGGAGTGCTCGTGTATTGGATCTGTTATTGTCTTATTTTTGATATTAAATTAAAATTAAACGAATAAATCAGTGCTGCGAAAATAACCTCTTGTTTGTTTATACACTCCGTATAAACAAACAAGAGGTTATTTTGTCGAATCAATAGCCGTAGCAGTGCCTCAAGCCCATCCCACTATTCAGTAGAAACGGCTGTTTATCGTAGCACACTATGAACTGTGCTACGAGTCAACACTACGTACTCCGCTACGGAACGATCTCTGCTGCGGCTCTGTTGCCCTGGTACCTTTGAAATACATTGAACGAATACCGCAGACTTAAAAGTACAAAATGAACTAACTAATTGTGTACTATGATGAGACTATGCTGAGTTTATGCGTGCCTGGTACTTTGATCTCTTAAGTTGACTAAAATAGTGCACTAAGTGTTGTTGGACTACTCTCCTGAATATTGGGAACTCCTTGGTTATTTCAAGTGCTAAGTGTCTCTCTTGAACCTTAAATAAACATTTTAAAAATCAATATTCATCTCCTACAGTGTTATACGGCCCTAATAGTTGTGTGTCCGGGGACGAGTGCTTCGATAAAAAAAACTGAGAATCTGCTGTTCTCTGTGCACCGAAATTTAATCTGTGACCTCCTACCTGCTTATTAAACCCTTATATAAATCCAATAAATATGCCACTAAAATGAACCCCCCCTCTCTCCACTGCTGCTTTCTCTACCTCCACTGCAACCCCCTATTGCAACCAGTCTGAAACCGACCTTAGTGGTGTTCTTGATAGCGTGACTATCAGATCAAAGCGTCTTCGAGAGGAGGAGTCCATGACTTCATGGATGGCATGATGAACCTCCTGAGGGAATTAAAAAATGAGCAAAATCGAAATTTTTATGCCCTCCAGGATTCTATTTCCGGGATGCAGGTACAGTAAAAAGAGAAACTTAACTCCTTACAGAAAACTACACATGAAATAAGGAAGCAAAACGATGCTATACACGTGTCTATGGAGTATCTTCTGCACGAGAATACCAAATTAAAAAAGAAAGTGCAAAAAATAGAGAGCGAACAGAAAGAAATCACTGCTTACATACGTACCCTGCAGAACAGGATTGAGGGCATGGAACGACAAGGTAGATGCTTAAGTATTGAGATTCGCAATGCCGGTGTCGAACACAGAAAGCAAAGAAGACCTTCTAAATATTGTACTGAGCATATCGAATGCCCTGAATGTAGAAGAGTTTGCTTCGGATGTATATGATGTCTACAGAATCAACACAAAAAATACTGACGCAGAAAGCTATTATATGTAACTTAAATAGTATACTTATTAACCCTAGAATACTAATCATATTTTACAAACGTATATACTAATCATGAGTCATTTTGACTACACATGAATGAGTACATAAATTGAACATCAAAACCAATTTTCTGTCTGTATTTTTATTTTATATAGGTATAAGCTATGTTTATGTAGGTATTAAATAAAAAAAATGTTTATATATAAGAAAAATTTATATAAAAAATAGTTTTACTCTCTTAATACTTTTTTGAGATCACAATCATGAATCTGATAATTTAAAAAAAAAGAATAACATAAATTAAAAACCTTCTTCTTTTATAATTAATTAAAATAAAATAAGAACGAATTAACTATATAAAAGAGAAATTATCCTAATTTGGCACAATTAACACATATTTCTATCTTATGTTCCCCGCATATGTTTTTTTGGCACTTCATACATCTGATTTTAGTCATGCGGTTCTTTTTGTAGGAGCAAAGTGAACATCTTTTCCTTTTTTTTGCATCAGGTTCATCTTTTTGTTGGCTGCTGCCTTCCCCTATATTTGTAGGCACCAAATCCTGGATATTGTCTCTAAGCCTTTTTGATAGGGTTGGAATAGAGTCGTTTCTCGAGGAAAGGATTAACAAGTTGCATGTGCAACTCACGCATAAATGTTTTTCTATTTAGCGGCTTTTCTTTGGCACTGAGCTTGTTTTCGCAGTATATTACGTAGCTGTTTACGAAAGCAATGTTAAGAATTCCATAAAAAAGGCACATAGGCCATCTCCTAGTCTTTCGGCTACAGCTCATATTTGAACACATTTGGTCTAGAGTGTCAACACCACCTTTCGTCTGATTATAAAATTCTACCATATTTGGCTTCTTTGTTCGTTCATTTACAGATCCTTCTTCAGAACACGATGATAATAAATGAATCACTTTGTTAGGTTTGGGCTTGTATGACAATAGTGTTAAAGGACCATCATAACAAAAAATTGAAGTACCAGTAGCTCTAGTTCTTGAGTTTTGCAATTCATTGGGTATCTCTCTTTTATTCGAACGCAAAGTACCCACTAAAGTTAGTTGGTATGGTTGAGAAAGAAGAGAATTAGCGAGCGGAATAGACGTGAACCAATTATCTGAAGTTACGTTTCTATTTGAACCATGTAAAGGTTGGGTTAACTGTTTCACAAAATATTCACCAAGAGGCAGTCCTCCGGTTTCGGTAGCTTTTCCTAAATAGGGGGTTGCATTTACCATGTATTTGGTGCCGGCATCACAAATCATTACAATTTTTATACCGTACTTCGCCGGTTTGTTGGGTATGTACATGCGGAAAGGGCATCGCCCTCTAAAAGCTAGTAATTGTTCGTCAATAGTTACATACATTCCAACATTATAATTTGTTTTACATTTCTCGATAAACAGATTCCATACTTTTTGAATAGGTACAAATCTGTCCCTATTTTGGGTAGATAATCTTAGAGACTTATTATCGAATCTAAGACATCGTATCAAGAATTCAAACCTATCTTTACTCATCGTGGTAACATATCTTGAACCAGAAAAAGATGCATCAAACAACTCATCGGTTGACAAATGATTGTCTTTGAAAGCAGCGGTTAAAACAAGAAGTCCAATTAATGCCCTAATTTCACATTTATCGGTTGTTTTCTGGGTGTTTCTAATGACTGAATAATTTTGCTGTTTTACTATAATCTCAGGATTTGTCCATTGTACAACTTCATCTATAATTTCGTCAGTAATAAACATTTTAAAACATTGCAAAGGATCATTTTCACGGCGACATTGAGAAGTTGGACCTCGTGATATTCGTACAATATTAGAACTACGAGTTCTCAATGATTGAGGCTTTTTCGTAGACCAAACATGCCTGTCTTTCCCACGCAAAACCGTTTGCGGCAAGTAAATAATACATGTATCACGTGAAATGTCTGTGTTCTGGCTACTCGTAGATTCTTCGAGAGTAACAGGTGATTCTATTCTGGGTGAACTGGTAGATATTACCTCCATTGGCTCGTCGTCTTCATCAGTTTGTTCAGAATCCTCAACCTCCAAATAATCCTCAGTTTCACTCCCCTCAGTTTCGCCATCGCTATCACTAGTGACACCATTATAGTTCAGATATCTGGCCAATTCTGCGTCCGTGAAATTTCGACCACCGCTTGGACGTGACGAAGACATTTTTAATCTAAAAACAGATAAAAAAGTCAATAAAAACAGGCAATAACTCAAAACACCGCTGTATGCTAAACTTCAAAAAGTTACACAAAGACTAATCATGAGTCATTTCGACTCTGAAGTACGTCGTATTTACAAAATGGAGACACTTACCTGCACAACGCTATCGCTCCCAAAAACGTCTTACCGACGACTGTGTTGACACAAAGAATCGTGACGATCCGCGCGTTCTTTAGAGAGAGATAGCAAGAAATATGTGCGGTGCGAGTCAAAATGACTCAGATTAGTATTCTAGGGTTAAAGAAAGGATTTTGAAAAGCCTAAAAAACTTTAACAAAGCTCATAAAGGGAATGGATTTAGTACATTAAATATACATATCAAAGGAGTGGCTCAGCCTCCGAGAACTTAACTCCAAAATCAAGAATATTATTTTTCCTAGCTCGTGATTTTGCAAACTGCAACGATTATTCATTTTGCTTTTGGGTAACCCATGGAATAATGTTTCTACACAAAAGAGAGTTAGAAAAGCTTATATGCGTGAACTCGGAACTTGATTTAGCTAAGCTGGTAAATGTGAACAACTGAGTATACGGTAGCATAATCTTACTTACTTCTTATATTAACCATATGTACACGGTACCGAACATACTTACACAAAACAATCAAACACAATCAGTCTTACACACATCCCACTCATTATCACGACATAACTTATATATTACATATTCATACACCATCACTTCTGCCCTCAAACTAATAATCATATTGATACCTACTGAACTCACGACTTCCAATCAGGAATACAGAATTCTTACTGTAATACTAAAATGCACCACTCATAAATATCTTAAGTCATGGAAATAAATCAAATAAATGCTGAAATAGACAAATCAAACTGTTATGAATCCTTTATCTGCTCTCCGCAAGAATGCGCATCGCACACTGATCCAAACCGTAAACAAATAAAAATCCTTCACGTTAACATCAGGAGCATTAACCAGAATTTTGATGAACTTTATATCTTCCTAAACATGATAGATATAAAAGTGGATATTATAATATTAACAGAATGCTGGCTTAGTAAATTTGTTAACGTCCCTGTACTACAAGGCTTTAATTCTCACCGTTCCAATTGCCACAATCAGAACGATGGTGTTATTATGTTTGTTAAAGAAGAAATGAAATGCAAAGTATCCGTCGTAAATCGTCGAAAACTGTGACTATCATTGGAGATATTAACATCAATATTCTCTCTGATAAACGTGAGCCCAAACCCGACCATTACTTGAATCTTCTGGCATCACACGGGCTATTACCCTCACATTCGTTCGTCAACCACGATGATTCTTGTCTTGATCGCGTTATGATGAAAACTAGCCTTAAGATAACCACCATCGTGTCAAATTTCAAATTCAACGATCATAATCTCATCCTTACATTTTTAGGTCAACGTCTTCAAACACCATACCAAAAGACTCGGGTATATGTTAATACACAAAATGTTACAAGCAAATTGGCCAATACTGATTTTTCAACAATCTTTGATACCAAAGATGCTAATCTTGCTGCTGATCTATTAATCTCTAAGATTAATACATGCATCAAAAAAACACCGAGTCTGTCAAAGTCTCATGCAGCGAACGTATACACCCGGATTACATCCGGACTTCTAAGGTGCATACAAAACCGTGACAGCTTGCATAGAAAAATGAAAAAGGACCCAAACAATGAAAAAGCTAAAGTCATATATCTACGTTATCGCAACTACTGCAATAAATTATTAAAAAAATAAAATGTCTCCACAAACGCAACGAATTTCAAAAAGCTAAAAATGACCCCAAAGCGACTTGAAATGTCATAAAGAGCATAACTCATCTTACCTTTTCACCATCACCTTCTACGGACCTTCTAGACCTAACAAATGATCCTACTGTCTTAATAAATCAGGTTAATGACTTCTTTGTAAATATTGGACCAAATCTAGCCTACAAAATCTTTAAATATAAACAACTATCAGCTTTATCTATAACCTCTGTAAAATCAGCTTATAATCCTCTTGGCAACTCCATGATTTTATTGGAAACAGATGAATCAGAAGTTGAGAATATAATTTTAAATCTTAAAACAAATAGTGCTACTGGCTATAATGGAATCTCTTCTGCAATTATTAACGCTGCCCGAAATACTCTTATTCCTCCTATAACATACGTCTGCAACCGTTCTCTTGAGTCAGGTGTCTTTCCAAAATCCATTAAGAAGGTTTTGGTACATCCAATCTTTAAGAGTGGGGTCAAAAGCAGTGTCAATAATTATAGGTCCATATCAGTACTCACTTCCCTCTCGAAAATAATGGAAAAAAATCTTAACGCAAGGCTTATTAGTTACTAGAACAAGTACAATATCATATCAGAAAATCAATACAGCCTTAGAAGTGGCTTATCCACAGAAAACGCTGTTATGAATCTAGTTAACTTAGTAGCTAAAAACATAGACACTAAATTCAAAATAATAGGAACCTTCCTTGATCTATCAAAGGTCTTTGACACTGTTTCTATCCCCATTCTACTTCAAAAATTGAATGAAGTTGGCATAAGAGGTTTGGCTTTAGACATCTTTCAAGATTATCTCTCAGAACGCAGACAATGTGTCAAAATAGATTATTTTCTTAGTGATGATAAACATCTTTCCTATGGAGTCCCTCAAGGCAGTGCTAAGGAGGAGAATGCTAGGACCGACACTGTTTCTGGTTTACATAAACAGTCAACACAACCTAAATCTGATCCCTCCTACATCAAAATTCACCACTGTGATTCGATGAATGCAAAATGTGGATGCATGGCAATAGAACAGACGGATAACATAAAATATCTGGGAATTATACTTGACAGTACCCTTACCTGGACACCTCAAATAGATAACATGGCATCTCGGGTTCGAAAAATTATTCCAGATTTTTAAAAATTGAGGAATGCGGCAGACTCAAAAACCTTGAAAGTGGTCTATTTTTGGGCATGCCCCACTCATTTTCTAAATTTGGAGCGTGCACAGAGAGCTGTGTTAAAGGTCATGACTAAAAGTATTACCGTTATCCTACTACACAACTATATAAAGACTGTGAGGTGCTCATAACCAGGCAACTCTACATACTTCAAATGGTACGTCGTAGACATTGCTCGCTCCCACTGGAGCATTGCGCACAAAAGTAAGTGGAAGACTGGAATACCGGGTATGTGAGCAACTACCCCACAGAACCGTTTTTGCTCGCACACACACACACACACACACACACACACACACACACACACACACACACATACGCACACGCACGCGCACGCACGCGCACACACACACCCAAACACACAAAAAAACACACACACACACACACACACACACACACACACACACACACACACACATCAATATCCAAAAAACACATATCAATATCTTGTTTAACATTTTTCTAGTAAATAATTTTGTACTTGGAACTTCGTATTTTTAAGTTGCCGAAAACAATACAACATTTGTTTCAAAAACTTTGAGCTAATTTATTTTAATTCGGTGTTCAAATAAAAGAGTGTGTTTTATTCTTAACCCATAAATTAAAAAACTTGGCAAAATTAATTTAAGGGCAAGCTTTTGTAAACTAGGACTTGTTTAATAAAAAAACTAAGTAATCTAAACTAGATTTTACATAACAGTAATTATTTGCATGTTTTGATCAAAACCATTTATCTTTACGAGGGTGGATTGAAAAGTACTCGGCCTAACCAAGAAAATAAACACATACTAAATCAGTTATATTTTTATTTTTCTACATAATCACCATCAAGTTCAATACACTTTTGCCACCTCCCCTTCCAAGCATTTAGACCGTTGAAAAAAAAATGATTCTTCCTTAGAGTCAAAATATGCGTCTACAGCTGCTTTGACCTCGTCGTTTGTCGAAAATCTTTGACCTCCCAAGTGCTTTTTTAGGTTAGGGAACAGAAAGAAGTCTGATGGTGCCAGATCAGGTGAATACGGCGGATGCGGTAACAGTTCAAAGCCACAGTTGTGAATTTCAGCCATTGACTGTACTGACGTGTGAACACGGGCGTTATCTTGATGAAACAGGACTTTTCTTCTGAGCATTCCTCGACGTTTTTTTTATTTCCTCTCGTAAATGACGTAGTAAGGTGCAGTAGTAATCAGAGTTTATAGTCTGACCCCTTTCAAGATAATCAATCATAATCACACCTTTCGAGTCCCAGAATACTGAAGCCATCACCTTATTTGCCGACAAAATCGACTTAGCCTTTTTAGAGGGTGGTGAAACAGGTCTTCTCCACTGTTTTGATTGTTGTTTTGTTTCCGGTGTACAGTAATGAACCGATGTTTCGTCCATAGTAACAAAACGATTCAAAAAATCATCTGCATCGGCTTCAAATAACTCCAAACAGTCGCGTGAAATAGTCAATCGCGTCCTTTTTTGTTCAACTGAAAGCAGTCGCGGAACCCACCTCGCAGACACCTTGTGGAAATCCAACTCGTTGACAATGATGTTTTGAGTTCGTTCATAAGAGATGCCTATAATCTCGGCTATATCTCTAATTTTTAATCTGCGGTCTCCCATTATTAAATCAAGTACTTTTTTTAATATTTTCGTCAGTAGTTGACGTCGAAGGCCTTCCAGAGCGGGGTTCATCTTTCACACTCTCTCTACCACGCTTAAATTCTGCTATCCATTTTTTACGGATGAATATGACAGAGCACAATCGCCTAATGTACTGACCATGTCATCATGGATGGCTTTTGATGATAGCCCCTTCTTATGGAGGTACTTAATGACGGCACGCTGCTCGATTTGCTCCATTCGCGGAAATTATGTCCGATTACTTTGTTAATAAATTTATAAAATCACAACTAATTATCGCACACGTTTCGAACTTCACACAATGAACTAGTCTGAACTGAACTAAATAATGTGGGTAGATTTGATTTTTAGAATTGAATGGATCTGTGTTAGGCCGAGTACTTTTCAATCCACCCTCGTATTTTAAAGGTGTTCTTACAACAATATATCGAAGTCGTGGAGAAACCTAACAGCAGAATGATCGTGGTTATACTTGAATGGAATTTATAGATTCGCATATATCATATCAGCATACGCAAAATAATACAGGGTCTTATAAAGCAAAGTGCGGAACTGAAGAACATATTGTCTTTGGGGTATACTTTTCATTTTATTTATCGAAGAGAGACCTGCACTATATGATTACTATTTACGTTTATTCTGATATTTTTACAGCTTAAAACTCGATATTGGTCGCGGGTATAACATTTTTAAATATTAATGTAATACATGCAAACTAAGGGCAGAGCCTAGCGTAGGAGTAGTCTACACTTTTAGTACCTAAAATGGTAATTTAAGATGATATTGATAATTAATGATAAATGAAATGAAAACGACCAATTTCCAGAAGTATTAAGTAGACACTAATTATTAAAGTATAGCATTTACAATTATGCCGCGTTTACAGAACGCCGCGCGTTACAATGCTTATGTATTTTTACTTAATAAAATATGAACGTTCGAGTAGCTGGTACAACCTGCCTCTCAAAAGCGAAAAAGAAAACAACGATTACTTATATTTACGCAAACACTACACATTGAAATAATACTAGT
Organism: Parnassius apollo; assembly: GCA_907164705.1. Classification (NCBI taxonomy): domain Eukaryota; kingdom Metazoa; phylum Arthropoda; class Insecta; order Lepidoptera; family Papilionidae; genus Parnassius; species Parnassius apollo. The sequence goes on from CAJQZP010000693.1 coordinate 16,682,239, forward strand.
TTTTACGGAATTTATCGCGTATATTTAACTTTTTAAATACCCGACGTTTCGAACACTTTACAGCACTCATGGTCACGGGTAGGACTGAGATGTTCAACGTCCATATGTCATAGTTAACCGCGTTTACCATAGATTAAAATTGAGCTTTTGTTCCGATCTATGCAGTATGAACTTATGGTATCTTGAAGTCTTGCAGTTGTATGCTTGGGTTGGGATTTAATTTTATTTATTATAGGATCCCAAGCAGATGGTAGCACCCAGCCATCTTCTCTATTGAAATTAGGATGTTTTTTTAATTTCAATAGCCTCGCGAATCATCCTTGGAAGGAATCGGTGTTCTTTGGCGAGGATCTGCGGCCTATCAAATCTGATGTAGTGACGGGGGCGATCCTGTACGTGTTCACAGACTGCAGACTTCCCGGAGCGTCGATTCTTCACATCAGCTATATGTTCTTTAACGCGGGTTTTTATTGATCTTTTAGTTTATCCTATGTAGGAGAGACCACATTCACAATCAAGCTTGTACACTCCTGCATCTTGCAGAGGGACATTACACTTGACCGATGGTAAAAACTGACCAATCTTCTTCAGCGGCTTGAAGTACCTTTTGATGGAAGCGCGCTTCAAGATGTAGCCAATCTTGTCAGTGACTCCTCTAACATATGGCAGTATAGCAGGTACACGCTCGACTGTCGCCGGCTTCACTCGTTCACTGTGACGTAGGCCCGGGACTCGAAGCTTGTTGTCATGCAAAACTTGCTTGACATGGTGGAGCTCTGCAGCCAGGTGTTTACTGTCACAGATCCCTCGTGCTCTCTGAAACAAAGATTTACCCACGGTAGCTACCTGTTAAGGATGGTGGTGAGAATCACCGTTTAAATATCTATCTGTATGGGTCTTTTTTCTATACACAGTATGGCTCAAGGTGTTGTCAGGATTCCGAATTACTAACACATCTAGAAAAGCTAATGAATTGTTTGCCTCTAACTCCATTGTGAACTGAATTTTAGAATTTATAGAGTTAAGGTGGTCTAAAAATGCAGTTACTTTATCTAAAGGTAGAATTGTGAAAGTGTCGTCTACGAACCGCTTGTAGAACCTTGGATTTATGGGAGAACTAAGCAGGGCTTTCTCCTCAAAATCTTCTATGAATATGTCAGCGACAATGGGAGATACTGGTGAGCCCATCGCCACACCATCTACTTGCTTGTAGAACTCCTCCTTCCACAATCGATTCACCAACTTACAGATTGGCTCAACACTTAGCGAAAATACTCTCACCACTCAGGGGACATACAAGAGCACACATAAAGGATTCCTACCATTTTGTCAGCGAGATTAAAGACCTACATCTGGCAGACAATGAAACTATGGTCAGTTTTGATGTGCAGTCATTGTTTACCTACTTACCTGTTGAAGACTGCATCTCAATTGTAACTAGAAGGCTGGAAGAAAACAACATGCCCGTAGAATATGCAGTATTACTCAGACACTGCCTTACATCTGGCTACCTAGTTCTACAAGCAAGTAGATGGTGTGGCGATGGGCTCACCTGTATCTCCCATTGTCGCCGACATATATATGGAAGACTTTGAGGAGAAAGCTCTGTTTAATTCTCCCATAAATCCAAGGTTCTACAAGCGGTACGTAGACGACACTTTCACAATTCTACCTTTAGATAAACTGCATTTTTAGACCATCTTAACTCTATAAATTCTAAAATTCAGTTCACAATGGAGTAAGAGGCAAACAATTCCTTAGCTTTTCTAGATGTGTTAGTAATTCGGAATCCTGATAACACCTTGAGCCATACTGTGTATAGATAAAAGACCCATACAGATAGATATTAAAACGGTGATTCTCACCACCATCCTTCACAGTTAGCTACCGTGCGTAAATCTTTGTTTCAGAGAGCACGAGGGATCTGTGACAGTAAACACCTGGCTGCAGAGCTCCACCATGTCAAGCAAGTTTTGCATGACAACAAGCTTCGAGTCCCGCGCCTACGTCACAGTGAACGAGTGAAGCCGGCCACAGTCGAGCGTGTACCTGCTGTACTGCCATATGTTAGAGGAGTCACTGACAAGATTGGCTACATCTTGAAGCGCGCTTCCATCAAAACATACTTCCAGCCGCTGAAGAAGATTGGTCAGTTTTTACCATCGGTCAAGTGTAATGTCCCTCTGCAAGATGCAGAAGTGTACAAGCTTGATTGTGAATGTGGTTTCTCCTACATAGGACAAACTAAAAGATCAATAAAAACCCGCGTTAAAGAACATATAGCTGATGTGAAGAATCGACGCTCCGGGAAGTCTGCAGTCTGTGAACACGTACAGGATCGCCCCCGTCACTACATCAGATTTGATAGACCGCAGATCCTCGCTAAAGAACACCGATTCCTTCCACGGATGATTCCCGAGGCTATTGAAATCAAAAAACATCCTAATTTCAATAGAGAAGATGGCTGGGTGCTACCATCTGCTTGGGATCCTATAATAAATAAAATTAAATCCCAACCCAAGCATACAGCTGCAAGACTTCAATATACCATAAGTTCATACTGCATAGATCGGAACAAAAGTTAAATTTTAATCTATGGTAACCGCGGTTAACTATGACATATGGACGTTGAACATCTCAGTCCTGCCCGTGACCATGAGTGCTGTAAAGCGTTCGAAACGTCGGGTATTTAAAAAGTTAAATATACGCGATAAATTCCGTATAAACTAGTATTATTTCAAGAAAACAACGAACTAATAATTAAATAATTACATGGCAGCAAGTAGGAGGATTTTATAGTACCTCGTAACAAGCATTTTATAGTAACAGCTAGTGCGAATAAATGATATTCGTAAATGGTAAACTGTTCAATGAGATGCGACAATCTATTATCCTATAATTCACGTATTGCAGTGCACGACATATTTTACACACTGAGTATCTCAAACTTAATTGAAAGATTTGTCGTAGGAAAGGTAGCCTTATCGATACTTAACTCTGATTCGCGTATAACTATCAGAACACTTTGTACGTAACGCATATTCTCCACCACTTCACTAGTACGGTCACTATCTGCTGGGTGTGCAGCCTCCCTAGTCTGCCTCTGGTCGTGCGACCGAACTTATAAATGGTCCTGCGGGCGCTGCAGCATGTTATTCATACCTCGTTATTACCACAGAAACACGGAGACACCGCTCAAAAGTAAGCCGGTGATGATATACGCATAGTGGTTTGTGTACATCACAAATGCTTAGTTCACCACGAGACTGTTCATTTAGTACCGTTATTTTCATACTAAGAACATGCCATGTTTGATCTTTATCGTCTGCTCGTGATTGCGTGTTAAGTTAAATTCTAAATGTTTTAATCAAATTGTTTAAAATTGACGTTTCTAGAAATTCTATGTTTTCGCTGATATTAATTTTAATGATGAAATCATTGCGTGCTAAAAAATGTAAAATCCGTTATTTTCATGGTACACATAGAGCCAAGATGTAGGGTTCCATTGCCTCTCAGCTGTTGTGGCGACACTCTATCTGAGCAAATACTCACTCCACATTGTTCACAACACGCAAATAACCAGCTGTTATCGGCATGTAACTTAACCCAGCTCTCTCGACAACTTAATACTTCTGACAAATAAGGTGATAGTTTCGTACCACTATTAAGTAATTTAATGCCGCATATGGATTGTATAATATTTATATCGTGCACAGGCTTATCTAGGAAGCATAATAATTTTTCTTCAAACAAATGCCGGGAAAATGAGAGATCGAACTCTGACAAAAAATATGATTGAGTATCTCCTGATTTTGAAATCAATATAAGAAAAGTTAGAAATGATATTATAATAATGATTGTTCCGTTTCTGTGGAACACAGATAATTTTGTCTAACTCATAGATTATCCCCCTAATAAGGGTGTCTTTATTACTTTAATTAAATATTTGTTGGTAATTCTCGCTAAAGCGTTTAGTAGTTTACATAATTGCATAATATTGGATCTGTCTACTGAAAGTACAAAATCGCCGCGTATTTGGCCAGAAATGATATTCATTTGCTTCTGCAATAGTTCCGGCAGCAACATATGCTTTTGATAAAATATTTTCTTTTTTCGCTCTCTCTTTATGCTCTTTATTTTAATAATAACAGATTGGAATGTCAGAGATGACTAATTTCAAACTATTAATGTGTTGTTATTATAATATATTATTATTGATATATTCATATCAATAATAATATATTATTATTATTATTGATATGAATATATCAATAATAATATATTAAGTAAGTTTGGTTCAGCGTCCATGATGATAGTTTGGTTATGAATCAATTTATACTAACGATTTTCATTAAATGTGATAGTTTATAAGTCCTTTTGATATTGCTCGGCAATCCTCTCACCTAAAACACCATATAATGATATGGGACTTTGCCGCCTTTGTTATTAGACCCCTGAAATAATGTATTATGCATATATCCAACGCTATTTGCTAATCCCCTCTTCTGTGTTCTGATATTCTGATTATTTGTTGAAGTAGTGTTATAATGATTAATCTCATCCAGTTTGTGTTCCAGCTGTAAGATAATACTCTCATAGTGTTTGTCTGTTTCTGATTTATACGTTTTCTTCGTACACAATATGTAGTTATGTATGTTATTTATACTCTGCCAGTTGGTACTCATATTATAATAAAGAAAAGTTTACATTTATTTCGTATATACCAAAACTGTGATATTTTATCAAAGTATAAACTTTGATTATTACTTATTTCAGCGATATTAAAGTCTTGATGTTTTTGAAGTGACGGTGATATTAAAAACGATAAAAACGTAAAGTTGTATATATTAGATTTATTATAATGCAGAGTCATAAGAAAAGTTTTAAAATATAATTTACACATGTTTACATACATATACAAATATGATTACAATTAGAAAAGTAACGATAATTCAAACAAAAATAACATGCTATAATAAAATTAAAACTATGTGTATGTTAATAATATAGAATCTACAAAAGAGAAATTGAAGTGTCGAGTTTATAATATTAGCTACCTGTCTGAACTAGTTTGAGTACCTATGTTTCAGACCGTCACTTACACTATGGGTTTAATAATGTAGGACACTAGATAATTTAAATAATGAAACTTTATCATATAATAAATAAAATAACTAAATAATAATAATTTGTTACCTACAATGAATACAAACCATTTTAGAATTTATAACTACCTATCTGTGTTTTCCTAATTTAATTTATTCAAATATTCCCTTATTATATAATATCTTTAGTGACATGTTGAGCTTCTTATATAGAAATGGTCCTAAAGATATGTAAAATCTGTTCACAAATGCGTGTTTGGTCTGAGGATTTACACAAATAAGCTCATTCTTCTTCCGTCTATTGATTTAAAATTAAATGGAAGTACCGTATGCAGTTTTAATATGATCTTCAAGATAAACAACTGACGGATAGTTAATACTCTACATGCCAAGTAAAGTCGATGTATAATAAAGATGAATGTACGAAAAAAGGCTACTTTTAAATCTGCTCTCAGAGCACGTTCTATTGTGAGCAGTTCTAGCGAGTATGGATTTACAGAAAGTTAAATAGACCTACTTTACCGGTTCAAAGTCAGCGATGTTACGGAGATATTTAAAAATATATAATAATTTAAGAACTCTAGCACAAAGTAAATTGATGTGGTAGCGGAAATTTAAATTTGTGTCAAGCGTGATACCTAAATATTATATATTGTCTTTTTTTGTTAATGCGGGACATGCACATGAAGTGTCATCATACGAGCTACAATTAGGAGCGTTAATATTTAGGTGATTAGTATGTTATTTTTTCTCATTAAAAATAACATATATTGTGTTTTCTCTGCATCAAAATTGGGGCTGTTGCTTTTACGAAAATGATAACTGTGAAGAATTTATTGTTTGCGTTAAATGTGAAAAAAAAATATCATTATGCATGTATGATGATTGATCGTAAAATTATTACCTCTGATTTATTATCGACATGGGCATGCCCTGAAGGTGTCTACCTGCAACCAAAAACGGCAAATAAAGATAATACACCTGTGAGAAATATCAGTATCGTAAGAGGAAACAAAAGAATAGCCGTTGAATCGCCATGGTCTGATCCCGAAAAAGTCAACATTTCTATGGAAGACATCCGTCAAGTGGTGAAGGTGTGGTGGAAGATAAAATGAACGATCTATTTAAAAGATTTAATGAAAACTTGGTTGGATTCTTCGCGAAGGGAATTAAACCAACGAGAGATGAATTGTCGAGTATTAAGGAATCTTTATATATTATATGTAAGAAAGAAAATGAAGCCTCTAAAGTAAAAGTAACAACTTTGGAGAAAGAGAATGCAGAACTGAAAGGAACTGTACATGCATTAGCTCAGAAAGTAGATCAAATCGAACAAAACTCCCGTCAATGTAATTTAGAACTCTCGAACGATCCTGAGGCTAGGCTAGATCCTGGCCTAAAGGACGAAAATCTGATATCTGTCCGGGTGAGAGGTCAGCAGAAGGTCCAACAGGGAAGGTGCATAATCCTCCACATCTGGAATCCGCGTAGGCGAAGTAACCAGTTGTGTCAGACCATATACCAAGGCAAAATCATGAACAGATCTCCCCGCATGATCGGTTAAACGTGAACCTAGCCATTCGGCGTGATGGGCGTCGTATATCGGAGTCGTATCGTCCTGGAAGAGAAGTGTCTACATTGTTTAGTGGGTGATTTTAATTTATTTTCCATAAATTGGAGCTTGTTAGATGAGGATCCTGGGAAATGCGAGCTTTCCACTGTTAGTCAGTCATTTATTGATTTTTTAAACGTCAATGATTTGAAGCAGTACAGTCGTATAAAGAATCATAGGTTAAATAGAACACTTAATTTGGTTATTGCAAATTTACCAAACTGTACAGTAGAACAGGCACTTTGCCCCCTCAGTAAAGTTGACAGGCACCATCCTTCTTTTGACAAAAGTAAGGCTATTGGATTAAATAAGATTACCTTTTAACACTGAAAACGTACAATAAATGTTTTATAGGGCTGACTATGATAGTATTTATAAGAATTAGCGAGTTGTGATTGGGTAAAGCTACTTGATGGGTTAACATATGTAAACAATATGCTAAAAATTTTCTACCAGAAAATTCGGGATATTATCAAAAAATTTATCTCCAATAAATCGTCAAAGAAAGACAACTACCCACCTTGGTTTGATCGGAATCTAATTAGAACTCTAAAAGAAAAGTATAAAGTTAGGTGTCGTCACAAGTAATACAAAAATCCTAGAGATGAGCTTGAACTGCAATTGCTAAGTAAAAGATGTAAGCATATGGCCACAAATTGCTACAATAAATATATAAAACTAATAGAGTGTGACATAGCAAAAACCCGAAACTGTTTTGGTCTTTTGTCAAGGAGGCGAAACGTGGTGGTTCAGGCGTCTATCCCCTATCAATGACTGACGGTACGACAGAAACTTCTGATAGAGTCTAAACTTTTTTCTTCACACTTTCCATCCGTGTACTTTGAAAATATTGAATGTACTGAGCAGGATTATGTTTATGACCATTCGGATTCATTAAAATTAATAGAAGTTAATAACATTCACTTAGCACAGCTGAAAATTGATCATGATACCCTATTAAATAAATTAAAAAGCATCAAATGTAATAAAGGAGCAGATCTTGATGGAATCCCTCCAGTGTTTGTAGTCAGATGTGCTGAACACCTTGTTAATCCACTATTAGTTATATTCAATTTTTCTCTTTGTACTGGGCAGTTTCCTACTCTATGGAAGATAGCTAAAATCGTTTCGGTTCATAAAACGGGCAGTGAGGATTATGTAAGAAATTACAGCCCGATCTCTATACTATCAGTCTTTGCTAAATTATTAGAGTCAATTAGGTGTTTATCCTTATATCCAGAGACATATCAATCTTTACTTAACCACTAGCCAACATGGTTTCGTTAAATCTAGGTCTACGAGCACTAATTTGGTACATATTACGGAAATACTAATTGAAGTACTTAAATTAAACATAAATTCAGAAGAAATGATATATAAAAATAAAGAAATAATATATAAAAATAATGTGATAAAGGCTTGCAGGTATATCGTCGGATTTAATATGTTGCAACAAAAGCAAAGTTGCTGAAACCTCAACTTGCATTGCGATTTGAGAAGAACGCTCGACTTTTGTATGAGCTGGAATGTAATGGTGAAGTACCATCTTTCTTACTGCGTTTTCTTACTTGAAATATGAATACTTGTTGAGAACAAAGGATGAGATGCCGGAGGCATTATGAACTTCAGCGTAACTCACATGTGCATTGACTGCAGATGGAGGTATTGTTTAGATACAAAATACTTTGCTTTGATTCAAACTTACCATTTGACAAACTGTTTTAAAATGTATGCTGAATTATAACAGAAAATATATAATTTGCTACTGACAATTTTAATAGAGGCGTTCTATATTAATATTGCAACACTTGAACCAAACCTGCAACCAATTTCAAACAAGCAAAGCACACATAAACGTTATACAAATTATAATATTAATATGTGTATGGTCCTCATATATTAGTAGTGGTATTTTATTAAGGTCTATAAATAATTGTTCCGGTTCTGAACGTTTCTCCTTGTGCAATTTATTTATGTAAACTGCCTTCTTTATGAAGTCTCCTTCAAATCCAAGTGTCGGCGTAACTTTTTTAAATGCAAAATACCTCTCTCTCTCTCTCTCACTCTCTCTTTGTCTCTTTCTATACCTATTTTTTTATTTCTGCTCCCCTTAACTTAGCTGGTTGGCCTAGAAGTCAAAAGCGCAACCGCATTAGGTACCGAGTTCTTATCCCAGATTAGGCAAAAATAAGCGTATACCTCGGAAAGCGCGTAAGGGCGTTGGACTTGCGCCTAATTACTGCCCGATCGCGGTCATGATTCGGGGGATTGACATCCTATCGAACTATGAGACTAAAGAAATAAAAATGCACCAGTGCTTGCGTATACTCGTATACTCATGCACTATAATCCTGGCCTTTGCCGATGGTTAGCCTCCGTTAATTTGTCTGTCATGATTGAAATTCAGTATTTTTACGAGTAGGTATATAGTAAATGGTTATATTACAATTTGTTAAAAGCTACACGATTATTATGTCAGCGTCATATATAGTGGTCAAGGTGATCAAATATTTTGAACCATCCAAAGTGATCATAAACATTCAACCATCCATAGTGGTCAAATTTTTGATAACACTAATCTTGCTCAAATATATCGGAACACGTAAAATGTCATATATATGCGATCATTTCAAGTACTTTCATCGAAGTTACGTCACCGACGAGATGGCAAAAGAAATAGGCATCACAGTGGTAAGATTACCCTCCTTATCACTGTGAGCTTAACCCCATTGAATTTGTGTAGGCAGATGTGAAAGGGTACGTTGCAAGAAAAAGTACAACTTTCAAGTATAACAGATGTTAAAATTTTACTTAAAAATGGTTTAACTCAAATCACGCCAGATAAATGGAAAAACTGTTCAACATGTCCTTAAGGTTACGTGGCATGGATGATAGAATTGACCAAACTGCAGATCGCTTTATAATTAATGTTACAGACAGTTCATCTGAATACACATCAAGTGAAGATACGAGTGATGATTGCACCAAATAAAAATAAAGTTCTTATATAATATTGAAAATAAAGTTTTATCTTTTGAATAAATACGTACTTATTCGGTGTCATTATCACTCGAATTATATGTGTTATTAATTAATGATTTTGGTTGTTAAATGAATAAAGTACTTTGTAACAATAGATAAGTTTTCTTCTACATCGATCTTTTACATAACTTTTTAATAATAGTTAATAAATATATATTATATCAATATTTATAAAAAAAAATTATAAAAAAATAATTATAAATAAAAAGTACTACATATTAAATGTGCCTATATATTGAAAGCTTGTAACCCCTGGTAAAACGTCATTGTTCGTTTTACTCAATCGATTTGGCGCATACTAAAGTAACTTTTCGTCTTAAAAATTCAAATGTCCATGTAAGTTTCCTAAGTCTATTCACGATTAATTCAATGTGTCTATGCCATGACCAATGTTGATCAACTATGACTCCTAAATACTTGGTCTCAGAGACCTTAAAAATTAATAAACAGCTGCAACTAGTAGTTAAGGGATCATAGAATGTGTGAAGTTTAATTTGGAAATTAAATTTAATTTGTAAAGCATATATAACTAGTTTTCAATGTATTTAAAGTAAGTAGTTTAGTGTTTCGCCACTTAGCGATTCTAGCAAGGCCTTCTTCAGCAGATCTACGGACAGAATCCCAGGAGTCACCAGTAAATATTACTGCAATATCATCTGCATAGGAGATTATGTTGCCCTATTAATGTTCACGTTGGTAAGATTATTTATGTAGATTAAAAACAAAGTAGGACCCAGGACACTACCCTGTGGAACTGCGAATGTTATATCTAATTCATCGCTTAAGTATTCACCTACCTTTACTTTTTGCTTGCGATCCTTAAGATGGTCTTTAAATAAATCTAAGAAAGTACCCCTTATACCTATATCCTCAAAATCGTGCACAAGGATAGATTTTACATATTTCCAAGATATCCACCTAAATGGCAGACTTGGATTGCAGCTTGTAGAAATCATGAATCTTGGATACCTAAACGAAGTAGCACGATTTGCCCCAAACATTTTGATATATCATATTTTGTACCCCAAGTTAATAATAAAAGGAGGTTAGTCGATACAGCTGTACCAACCTAGAACTTGTGGTTGATGTCTCGCTGTAATAACATCAAAAGATTAAATAGTTTTTTTTATTAGCCCTGTTAAGCAGCCTTAATCTAGGAAATCTGCAGCATTGCATCAGCTTACGACAATCAGGAGGCACCGCGTTAGCATAATGTGTCTACTGTGTTATATTACCTGGTTCTGATATTTTACCGTGTGAAATCATTCTATATTTAATTTCGAATTAGAGTCACCTCACTTAGTTGTAAATATTAATTGTATTTTTTGTAATAATTATTGTAAATTAAATTGTATATATTGTAATAATTGTTGTAAATTAAATAAATATTAAATAAAAATTTATTTTTTTGGAACCAACAGTGTCTGAAACAGGGATAAAAGATAACATTAGATCAAAATTATATTAACTGCTTTGAACACTGTTAAACTATCTTAACAAATGACCCAGTATTCAGACTTTAGTAGAGATTTTAATTTGACAACCGATGCTTCAAAGGTGGCGATTAGCGCAGTTTTATCACAGGGACAGTCGTTTCAGAAAAACCTATTGCGTATGCTTCTCGTACACTTAACTCCAGCGAAAGTAACTTTAACACGATAGAAAAGGAACTTTTAGCTATCGTATGGGCAACTAAGTATTTCGGTCTTTATTTATTCGGTCGTAAATTCAAAATTGTTACAGACCTTTTACAATGGACCATGAACTGAGCCCAATTCGCATCTTACCAGGTGGCGCCTTAAGCTGAGCGAGTACGATTTTAGTGTCGTACTCGTATATAAGCAAGGCAAGTGTAACACGAATGCCGACAAACTATCACACATCGAATTTTTTTTTATATAGAAGAGTGCGGCTCACCTGATGTTAAGTGACTACCGCCGCCCATGATCAACCGCAACACCAGGGGAATTGCAGGTGCGTTGCCGGCCCTTTAGAAAAAAGTAAGCTCTTTTCTTGAAGGTCCCCAGGTCGTATCGGTCCGGAAAAATCGCCGGTGGTAAACTATTCCACATAGAGGTTGTACGCGGAAGAAAACTCCTCTTAAAACGTACAGTGGTGGACCGCCAAGCATCCAGATGGTGTGGATGGTATCGGGACGTTTACCGCGTAGTGCGTTCACGAAATTTAGCGGCTGGGATTAATCCGAAAAATTCCTCAGAGCACTCTCCATGGTATATGCGAAAGAAAATGCAAAGAGATGCAACATCTCTTCACAGTTCCAGTGAATCGAGCCGATCGGAAAGCACTCGGTCGTCGACGATTCGAACCGCTCTGCGCTGGATTCGGTCAAGTGGAAGGAGCTGGTACTGGGGAGTCCCAGCCCAGAGATGGGAACAGTATTCCACGTGCGGCCGAACCTGCGCCTTGTAAAGTTGCAGGCGGTTTGACGGCATGAAATACTGTCCCGCTCTGCTGAGCACGCCAAGCTTTTTAGACGCCAATTTGGCCTTCTCTTCCAAGTGACCACGAAACTGCTCGTCACTCGATATGTCGACGCCGGGGATTCTGATACTCGCTGAGGCAACAAGGGGAATGCCTTGAAACTGAGGAGATACGACAAAGGGGTTCTTTTTAGCGGTTAACGCGCAAACTTGTGTCTTCTGGGGGTTAAACTGGACTATATTTAGTCGCCCCCAATCCGAGACTCTGTTCAGCAAAGACTCGACTTCAGACACAAGTTTGTCCCGGCACTCAGCCACGTTTTCCCAAGAAATATTGGCTCGGCCGGTGTAAAGAGCATCACTAGTGCTGTCATCTACATAGCAATGAATGTTACGAGTTTGCAACATATCATTGATATGCAGAAGAAACAGCGCAGCGTTGGCGATATCACGCAGCTTTGTGGAACACCAGCATTTATAGGCTTACAATCGGAGCTTGCACCGTCTACAACGACCTTGATGCTCCGATCTGCAAGAAAGCTGGTGATCCAATCGCACAATTTCTCGGGAAGCCCATAGAAAGGGAGCTTCGAAAGAAGCGCTTTGTGCCAAACCCGATCGAAGGCCTTCGTAATGTCCAAACTAACGGCCAATGTTTCCCCCTTGGACTCTACTGCCTCCGCCTATCTGTGACTTAGGTAGATCAGAAGATCACTAGCTGACCGACCACGACGAAAACCGTATTGGCGGTCACTAATCAGCTGGTGATCCTCAAGGTACCTCATGAGCTGGCAGTTTACAATGGACTCCATTGTTTTGGAGAACAAGGAGGTGATGGCGATAGGCCGGTAGTTGGACGGGTCTGAGCGGTCGACTTTTTTAGGGATCGGGTGGACAAAAGCTGTCTTCCATGATTTTGGGACTATGCCTAGGGAGTAGGAGTACCGTAAAAGACGCGTTAAAACCGGTGCCAACTCGGGAGCACACGTCCTTAGCACAATTGGGGGGGATTCCGTCAGGCCCACTCGACTGGTGGATGTCAAGGGAGAGGAGTGCTTTGCAAACCGAGCGCTGTGTGAACTGCACTTCCGGTATGGAGCACTTACACCGCGGGATGGTCGGCGGCGTACTCCCCCCGTCATCGAGAGTCGAGTTGGACGCAAAGAAAGAGCCTAGAAGATCGGCTTTCTCCTTTGCGGTATGGGCCAGTGAGTCGTCCTCCCTGTGCAGAGATGGAATAGATGGCTGACAGAAATTCCCCTGGACAGCCATGGTGAAAGACAGAATGCACGGGTTCCAGAAGGAAGGCGAACTAGTTTCTCGCCAATTCTGCCTATTTGCTTTGATTTTGCCTTGGCAATGACTCTTTTGAAGGACCTAGAGGCGGAATTATACTTCCTTTTTAGAGCGCTTGGTAGCACTCCTGCTTATAGCATGATGCTATTTTATAGGAGCGACCAAACCATGGCTGAGATTTGCCTCCAGTGGGCACCACAGAGGAAGGAATAAAAAGTTCCATACCCTGAAGTACCACATCAGCGACAGAATCCGCAACAACGTTGGGATCGTTCGGCGAGAAGGAAACCCGCTCCCAAGGGTAGAATGCAAAGAAAGACCGCATCCTATCCCAATCAGCTGACCTATAGTGCTAAACACGGCGACAGCCTGCAGAATGCAACTGCGATTTCAGCGTGAGTGGCATCACACTCCGGACAAGACAATGGTCCGAGGAGCCTAAAGGGGCGTCGACGGAAATCTGATATCCGTCCGGGTGAGAGGTCAGCAGAAGTTCCAACAGGGAAGGTTCATGATCTTCCACATATGGAATCCACGTAGGCGAAGTAACCAGTTGTGTCAGACCACATCCCAAGGAAAAATCGTGAACAGATCTACCCACATGATCGGTTAAACGTGAAGTAAGCCATTCTGCGTGATGGGCGTTAAAGTAGCCGATGATCACGATCTCTGCGGAGGGGATCTGCTGTAGCAACGAATCTGTAGCCATTTGGACGTGGTCGAAGAGTCGGTCTGTTTCGCATTACCAACATGGGACCTATAGAGGCACCCGTAGACGCGCGGATGGTCTTCGCTGTCTACGCGTAGCCAAAGGATGGGCAGGTCCGAACCTTCAAGTCTGCTGAGGCGTCGAGAACAGATGTCCTCTCTGACGTAAACGCAAACTCCAGCCCGAGGCACAAAGTAGTGTTCCAGTTTGTACCCCGGGTAGGAGAGATACGAGACATCAGCCGGAGAGGACACCTGCGTCGCGGTCAGAAAGAGCAGAGCCGGCCTTACCGTCTCGAGATGGTAGTGGATGGCGTTTAGGTTAGAGTGAAGTCCCCTGATATTGATATTGCAGAAATTCACGGACAGCGTGACAGGGGTCGCCTTGATCTTATTGTTCCATTTGCCCCGAGCAGTTGTAGTCTTGAGCGGAATTTTGCCCCCCCCCCCCTCAGAATACGCGGGGCAGCCTGAGCACCACGCTCAGAAGTGGAGAAACATGTTCGTGGATGCTCAGCGAGGGATTCTCCAGGGATGCTAGTACCCTCCTGGGGTAGTCTATCATCATTTAATTCCGCTACCATGTTGATGAAGGGGCAGGAATTTGGGCCTCCGGCCACCTGCACTCACCAGACGAAACGCGGAAGCAGAGCTTTCACTTCACGCCGGTATTCTGTAAGGTCGTGGTACAACCCCGGTTTGAGCCGGCCCTTACCTGCAAACGGAGCAATAAGTCAAAGGTGACCCCTGCCACGCTATCTGTGAATTTCTGCAACATCAGGGGAATTCATTTAATCTTAACGCCGTCCACTACCATCTGGAAACAGCGAAGCCGGCCTTGCTCTTTCTAACCGAGACACAGGTGTCCTCCCCGACTGATACATCGTATCTCTCCTACCCGGAGTACAAAAAATACGTGTGGCACTCGGTGACTGCCGCGGTAAAGCTATTGCATAGCATTTTTTATTAACTTATGCAATTATAATTATTTATTTATTTTATTTATGCAGTTAAGTCTTTGATATTAAATCAAGTTTTTCAGCGTGGTGACCGATAAGAAAACAATTTTTTTTCTCTTATTGAATAAATGAGAAGTTAATATTGTTTAAAATATTTTTAACATCTTACAATACATGCAGGTTATTCAGGAATTTTTATCATTGAGTTATTAGTATTGAGTTCCCATCTCTGGGCCGGGGCTCCCCAGTGCCAGCTCCTTCCATTTGATCGCATCTAGTGCAGAGCCGTTCAAATCATCGGCGACCCAGTTCTTTTCGATCGGCTTGACTCAATGGCACTGCGAAGAGATGTTGCATCTCTTTGCATATTTTATCGCATCTACCACGGGGAGTGCTCTGAGGAATTGTTCGGACCAATTCCGGCTGCACAATTTCACCAACGCACATCGCGACAAAACTCGCGATACCATCTATACCATTTGGATGACTGGCGGTCCATCACCGTGTGTTTTAAAGAAGTTTTCTTCCTCGCACAATTTCCTTATGGAGTCGTCTACCACCAGAGATTTTACTGACCGATACGACTTAGGGACCTTCAAGAAAAGAGCTTTCTCCTTTTTAAAGGCCGGCAACGAATCTGCAATTCCTCTGGTGTTGCAGTGTTCATGGGCAGCGGTAATCACTTACCATCAGTTGAGCCGTATGCTCGTTTGCCCCCTCTCCTAAAAAAAAGTTCGCAATAAAAACCGAGAATCGGAAGCTGAATATTCCCCGGGACAACAAATCTTTGTAAATAATCCATTCGCATCCCATCAGAAATTAGCTCCTCGATACACACACGACACAGTTATGGCAAATCTCCCAATTCACATTATGCAAAGAAAAAAACGAGGCTCTGGTACTTCACATTCTTCTGGAAGCAGCTCTAATTCAGATGATAAGACTTGAAAGTTTTAATGATGGACCTGGTATATTACCTTTCAAATTAGGTCCCACTTTAATCCCATCCCACTATTATTTTCTACATCTACATTCCTAAAATATGAAGATCTTCAAGAATTAGGAGACAAAGCAAATTCTGTTAAAATACAGTTAATCATACTCTTGATCTTAACAATGAGCTTTAAAGCGTCACTATACAGTTGAGAAGCTTAAAAAAGAACCGTGGTAAAAGAGGACTTGTAGATGGTCTCGGTTCTATCATAAGAAGTATAACTGATATGAATGAAATGCAGATAAAATCCAGTCGCGAAGACGAAAATAAAATGGTAACGGAATTTAATTACCATAGAATTTAATAACAACTAACCTAACTAAAGATTTAACAAATCAATACTCCAAAATAATAGATAGCATTGCATGGATAATCGAAATAAATTGGAAATAATAACAGGTAAAATAAAACTATCCGAGACTATTATAGACTATAAATTAATTAAATATGCCCATTTTGGACAAGTACTAATGATCCTTAGTGATAACGTTGATTTCATCTCACAGGAATAAATTAAGTTACAGAATAACTTAGCATTTTTAAGAGCTAATACTATGCAACCATATAGTAAATTTAGAATCTATCAGAATAATTTTTAACCAGGCAACTTAACTTTATGGAAGTAAAAAGGTAGGAGATTTAGATATTAGAGAATATTATGACATAATTATTACATTAATTAGGTATTAGATTCATATTATGTAGGAAGTGAAATAGTAATAGTATTTAAGTTCCCGATTCTATTACCCCATATATATGATATGTATAAGTCATCTTTTTTATAGGATAAGGGTGATAAACAAGCACACAGCCCACCTGATGGTAAGTTGATGCTGCGGCCCATAGATATCTACATTCGATTAAGAATCAAAATGCAGATGCGTTGTCACCCCTGAGGACTAAGATGGAATGCCTCGATCCCAATAAAACGGGTCTCCGGTTCTCTACACTCACCATACGAAACACTGAAGCATTAAGCTATTTTACGCTGGTTTTCTGTGAGATCGTGGTCCTTCCCCGGTCGAGCCGATCCAATTATGCTACAACCATAATATAGCTGCAGCGTGGCTCTACCAGTTCAGAGATAAAATAATAATTATAAAAAAATATCTATTATAAAAACGAAATCCTTACACCACTCTTTCTACTCCTAGCCATTTATCAGAAAGATTTTAAGTACATAGAGGCAGAAGGGCCGAAGAGCAGTAAATAGTACATCTGTAAGGACAAGTGGAGCCTGAGAGGTCAAACATCCCCTGATTGTATCTATCACTTCATCAAAAACAAAAGACGAATTCAGTATGTAACCCGCTCACAGTCACCCTAGAAAAATCGATTGACGAAGAACTGGATGACCAGCATTACACCATCACTTTCCCTACATCCACGAAAGTACATCTATCTTGTTGAAAAGATCTCTACAAAATACTTCAAGGTAGTTATCTCGTTATTGTCCCTCTGAAATTCTACATAAAAACGCCACTATTCTCTATCTTAATTACTAAAGGTCGAATGAAGGGACAAGCCTTAAAAGTAATAGACTTACATAAGGAAAATTAGAGCATCCCATCTCGTGTTTCGGCATATAAACTAAATTCAATAAATCTTCTAAATCTTTATGCAAAGAACACCAAAATATCCTAGCAATCGCCATTAAATCTAAGAAAAAACGATGATTATAGTCTACACCATACTAAAATACTGTTTCTCGCATCGATAATAAGTACAGGTGCATTGTTCTGTCCATACTATATATAAGATACAAGCCGAAGCTAACGGAAAATACGCAAAGGAATACAGAAGAATGACCATCCAAAATCATTAAGGATATACGCTATTCCAGGCACTGAGAAGGTTAACCCCGATCAACTACAAGCTCAATTTTCGACCAAGGTCTTTCATAGTCACTGTTCTTCGGATGGAGGTGTAACGCAGCCCTAATCTAGGCAATCTAGAGCGTTGCATCAGCTTACGACAGTCACGAGGCACCGCGTCAGCATAACGTGGCTACTGATTTATATTACCTGGTTCTGATATTTTACTGTGTGAAATCATTCTATATTCAAACTTCGAATTAGAGTCACCTCATTTAGTTGTAATAAATAATAGTAATAATTATAGTAAATAAAAAATTGCTTTTTTGCAACATCTGGCTGGAGCTCACATAATTCCCTTGACACTAACATTACTCTTCTTGAAAATATTTTAGAATTTCGACAGTTTACAATTATGACTTCTCATGTTTACGCGAACACTACTCATTATATCAAACTAATTTTACGGATTTTATCGCGTAAAATTGTAATTTTTGTTTCCCGGCGTTCGGGTGCTTCGAACTTGTTGCACCTTTGTCGAAAAACGACCGTATCTAAGCGAACAGACTGCATACGAATTAAAATTAAACTAAAAAAACACCTCGAAATAAAAAGCAATAGCAGGCCTCTGTCACTCTTGCTACGTGCGTGAAATAATTACCTACAATCGCGGCGCACGCAGGATGAAATCCGCAGTCGGGGCTAGTGCGTTGTAGGCGATTGAATGTTAAAGGTTTTTAATTCTGTTTACGTAAATAATTTTTTGTCAATACTTGTTTGAAATAGTGTTTTTTTAGTGTTGAGTATATTTAATTGTAGGATAAAGTTAATAAAATGTTTAATGTTATTAAAATTATATATATATATGTATTACCCATCTATGTATTTGATAACATTTAATGGCAAAACGTTGTTCCTACTATAATTGTTGCATGGATAGACGCTAAATGACCAACAAAATGTTTCAGATACAATATTCTTTATGTTACTATTAGATTTTAGTAGGAATTTATGAAACGTGAATTTATTTTATTTTTATTGTTAAATAGGTACTTATAGCAAAAAGAATTAAGTAATAATTTATCTAATACTTACGAACTACATTACAAAATTTAGTTCAATTTTACTTCACTATCCAAGTATCTACTTACGTACCTTTACTTGTCTTTTGTATTTATAATATTTTTAAGTTATAATAACACAAAACACTGCAATTAAAACTTTGTTTACTGACAAAATGTTTAACTAAGTAGAATATTATTTCACGTTTATTTGTTTTTTACACTATCTACCTTTTTCTTCCGTGACAAGCATCGCGATTCCCGACGAATGGCCTTGCAAGTTGCATGCGTTAAGCATCGCATAACTCACATAGGTGTGAAAATATGGTCAGTCGATCATAGTCAGAATAGGTATTTCACCTAAGTAATTTAATTATTATTTCGCAATGTATTTTGTTACTCTTTATTGACATCCCTTAGTAACAACGGAAAGTCCGCCGTAACATAGGAAGGGGAAAAGATGCAAAGTAATACGGACAGTCTCTCGCAGCGATAAAGTTTTATTTAGCTTGCGAGCACGATTTATCCAATTAATAATAATTATGTAGTTTATCAAACGTCGGCAAGCAGTTAGCATCAATGGACTGCAACTTCTGTACGTAGTACTATTATTTATTCTGTGGCAATAGCATAGAAAAGCTTCAATGGCAGTAGCGGTATTTAAAGAAAAAAGTTAAAAGTTTGCAAGAAGTACTAGACTCGCTGACAGAGACATCCTTGATAAATAAAAAAAAAACAAACAGATACTAGAAAAGATAGGAACTGAAAAAGCGAACTTTTAAGTAGACAATTACTTAAAAGTGAATCTGAAAACTGTCCAGAAATAAATATTTCACAGAGTTAAGATGTTTCGCCCTAACACTTGATTATTAACGAAAATTTGCTATGTACGTAAAACTTTTGGAACGTGTTTCCCTGCACCACGGAAATTGACTAAGTGGTACAGTATCGTCAATGGTCGACCAGGTTTTACTCAAGGAGTGTTAGAGCTCCTTGCATTAAATTTAAGAGCGGAGATAAACCTGTTAAAAATTTTTACGATAATTCGTCATGCATGAAATGAAAATAAAGCAGTTGATGAAATAACATGCTAGCAGCCAGACATTATGGCTATGTCAACTACGGTTTTGATATTATATGCGATAATTTCGATAAAGCATTAGTGTTTTTATTGCTCGGTATAAACACAACATGGAAAGTACCC
Source organism: Parnassius apollo (assembly GCA_907164705.1). Classification (NCBI taxonomy): domain Eukaryota; kingdom Metazoa; phylum Arthropoda; class Insecta; order Lepidoptera; family Papilionidae; genus Parnassius; species Parnassius apollo. The sequence goes on from CAJQZP010000693.1 coordinate 16,702,475, forward strand.
ATAGCTTACTTTTTGATTAAATTTGAATTAAAATATGAGTTTGATCAGTCTTTCAAAACTGGCTATAATCATATCCATTAATAAAAACATAATTTTATAATACACTTAAAAACCCTTCATTGATGACAGTATGAGGAAGCTCAAAGTCGCTCAGCGAGCTACGGAGACGGCTTAGCTCGATGTTTTCCGCATGATAAACATAGAAATAAGGATATTCACAGTATAATCAGAGAGACAACAACCGATGGGGGAAAATGTTCTCGAGTGGAAGCCTCGTACCGGTGGATGAAGTGATGGGTGACCACTCAGTAGAGAGAGTGACGACCTGGTAAGATATGCAGGAAGTAGATGGAGGCAGGAGGATCAGAACCATGCTTTGTGATATCCCTTGGGGAGAACTATGTTCAGCAGCGGACTTGTGAAGGGCTGTAGGTTATGAATGACCCCCCCGAACGGGTTCCCGCCTTGTCGTGGCGGGGGGGCTTAGTAGCCGTGGCTTGGTCTCCCACGGTGAACAAAGAGGAACCCACGTGGCTGGCCCGAGGTGAAGGGCCGGCCTGAGGTGGCCACTCCGAGTGGGCTTGGGGAGCCCACTTCGGATGTGTGCTGGTGGACTGCAGCGAGTGGGGACTCCGCACCCTCTACCGCTGCAGCCGAGGTGGAGTCGCGGAGGAAGAGGAGTGTTGGTATGGCGATGCGCCACTCGCCCTATCCTCCGCGACTCAAACGGGACCGCACCGTTGATGCGGTGGTGATGGGGCTGCGGGGGGAGAGGATTGTCGGTATTGCGAGGCGCCGCTCTCCCTATTCTCCGCAGCCGAATCTTGGTTGGCGGCGGAGCCATAGACCAGATCCGCCGCTGGGGTCGGGAAGGCTAGTACTTCTAAGTGCTCGTTTTTCCTGGCCCCATGGCCTTCGCGCATCGGACGCGGGGGGTCTGTTGCGCAGATGCAATTGGAGGCCGTGAAGGAAGGCGTGCCATGTGTTCTGGTGCGCCTTACTTGGGAAGGAGAATGAGGAGGAATATTCCTCTCCCGAGGAGGTGCTGCCACGGGGCGACAGTTGCTGGTAGGGCCGCGGAAGTGTGCGAAAGCGTTCCCGTAGCCCTGCCAATATGCGACGAAGGTGGAACACCATGGGGTTTTAGTCGGTGCGAGTCCGACATAACCCGTCCTTACCCCCGCGAGGCGGGTATGCGTAGGCATTTCCCCATGTTAAAAAAAAGGTTATGAATGAAAAAATACTAATAATCACTTTTACCAACGCTGAACTTATGCGGACTATGATGATCTGCTTATCGATAAAAATATTGACGTGGTCCTTGACTTACGCTGCTTACGCATTGTTACGCTCCCCTATTCTTACTATTTTTATTACTTCCCCTTTATATTAAATTATTATCTATAATTGTGACCATCATAAATAATTACGTTTCAATCTTTCCAAATAATCTTTCTAAAGGTTTTGTAATAGGCCGCATTAATATATTTATGGCGTGTTCGCGTTAATAACTTAGTTCTTTAAGGTGTCTTTTGGAATAAAGAGCATGAATAGAGCAATTAAATGCCAATGGTAGTGCCTTATGAGCTAAGTGAACCCCGTTTACGAAGACAAGGCTCGAGAAAGGTTAAGAATATTAAAAGTCGCTACTCCATTTGTATGAAGATTTACATTAATAATTAATTATGAAATATCCCTTCCTGCTTAGGAAAGGCTCACAATATATACGTATATAAAAAAACTCGATACAAGGGTTTCGCTGTCCCACATTTTCATATCTCATGCTCACCGCACACGGCTCCACACACGCCGTGTGCAATGAGCACCAACTAACTAACGCGCCCTTGTAGTCTGCAACCCCTTAATGGACGGACCCCACTTGGGCACAACTACTAAGGGAGAATAGCAACCCACCAAACAACCATCGTAGAGACGCAATGCTGCAGAACGTCAAAACGCATCAAAACGACTATCGTCGGGCTAACACCATTCCAAGGTCCCCCACTCAAAATACTGACTTTATAATTTTTGAACCTAGGTTTATCAGGGTTTACGTATAATTAACCATATTTTTGGGTGAACTATTATGCGGACATATGTGCCTACAACAAATAAAATATTCCAAATAATTAATGTGCTATAGACTTATCCGCGGATTTGAAATAACCCAATGACGAAACTAGCTAACTTTAACCTATTGTTAAATCTTATTAAATATTCGTTAGTGACAAAACTTCCGATAAGAAACAATTACGAACAATTGTTTTATAGTTAAGTTTATTGTAAGATAGCCGTTGATTGGCGGTGTAAAAATATCCACAACCCTATATCGTACTGTGGGCGTCGTAATAGGTGACAGGGTGAAACAAATCAGGAGATCGGCAGAAGCATGTTTCCAAAAACAACTAAAAATAAAAAACTGTGGTTACCGACCCGCTTTCCAAGCTACTGTGGTAAATATCAGCCATATGATGCAATCTATGAGGAAGGCCTATGTTCAGCAATGGAATGATCTGTAACGGTTTTATCAATCACTGGGTGCGTTTGGCAGAAAAAAGCGCTAGCAAGCGCTTCTAAGCAAAATGGCGATCGTAAGCGGTAAGCGCTGTCAAATCGTAAGTAGCTATTTTCCTCCAGGACACGATGTTAGTTTTAACCGGGGAACCTAACCTAATTTAAATATATGTTTGTAAAGTATTCATATTAAAAACTTACCAATCATGAATTTTTAATAACATGTATATGTTTATTCATGTCATTATATTTTTCATTCATTCATTTATTACAGCCCTTCACAAGTCCACTGCTGAACATAGGCCTCCCCCAAGTAATGCCACAAAGCACGGTCCTGAGCCACCTGCATCCATCGACTTCCTGCATATCTTACCAGGTCGTCACTCCATCTAGTGGATGTCCATGTCATTATATTACTTAAAACTAATATTGCACAAAACAACTTATAAACTATACTTCAAAACAAACAAATTAAATAAGCAAAATGGCGGATTGTGTCACCAGCGCTACTGAAGTAGCAAGCGCTTGCTAGCGCTTTTTTCTGCCAAACGCACCCACTGTGTCTTAATTTACTCAAACACTGTCAGCTACTTTGTTACAATAATTCAATTTGTAAAAGTAATTATAATATTTTGTCGAAACACAAACAAAAAACAACACAACACGAAACACAAATAAAAAAACTGAAAAGTCAAATGAAAGATTGACCTAAACAATTTAGTACAACTGATTAGTTTGACTTGATAAGTACATACGACTATCAGTAACTTATACATTAATTTTAATAATTTTAATATTCTTTGTTTTCTATAAGGTTAAAAAACTAAAAATATTAATATTGTTATTCGCATAAATATATAATAATTGATAACTTGTTCTATCAGTTTTAAGCTAAAAGCATTTTACCGATGAACTTTCTGGGAAATCCTATTTAACCGCATGTCGCCAGCACTTGTTCTTTATAAAATATGACTGGAGCAAACGCGCTTTGCCGAAAAAATTTTGTTTTTGAAGATTAACGACACCAGAAAAAAAGTCTAAAACGTTAAAGTTTTATAAGTAGAAATATTAAAATTTCCCGTATAACATTTTGATCAGCTATTCTTGATAAATATATATTAGATACTTATATAGGTATATAAAAGTCAGCTGATCGAGAATCGTTGAACTCTTGGCGATGTTGCTGTGCTTTTTAACTTTTTAAACATCTATAAATAAACATTGATGTAATAATTTGACTACACAAAAACATTTTATAAAGTTGAACAGATAGAAAACGAGTTGTGTTGAGATAGAAACGCAAATCAAAATTGTAGGGGGTATTTTGTGAGTTGTGACCCTCTACATATAATTGATATGTAGTATATTAATGTAGGTTGTATCTTCTACGTTACGGGATGTGGTAATTAAAACTGTGTCCGTTTCCGTAGAGAGCGTTTATTGTACTGAAAATACTTATGAATAAAAAATGTAATTATAGTGAACGTGTCGCGCGCGCAGGCGCGATATCAGCATTATTTTCTAAACTGTTGAAATATCATGTACTTGCTCGTACATCTTGCCAATTTTATAAACAAGAAGAAAGTTTAAGGCGATGAACCCCTATTGAGTTTACGGGCAGCCGTTGCGGTCACCGCATCCACACTATCGATGTCCGAGACCCCATGCTCCGATGAATGTCCTTGGGTTGGCTGCTCGACATTGTTGGGGTCTGGCTTGTCGCGAAGATTCACGCTGCAGCCTTGACATCTTCTTTTCAGCCGGAATGTCCCCCATGCAATGAAGGCTACAATAATAAATCCGACTAAGGTGTACAACACATAGTTGTGTGTGTCATGTGTGAGTGATTGTACACTCAGTGTTTGTTGCTGTTCCTTGACCTTATCAATGTTGTTTTTCAGCTCTTGTAAGGCGTCTTTATGATCTTCAGGTCCAAATGTATGATTAAAGTCTGTCAGTATGTGGTTCAGGCTTGATTCACGCATGTACATTCTTTCTTCACTGCCTGTTAGTTTCAACTCGCTGTGATAGTCGTTGCGAGCATGAATGATGAAGCTTTCTCCCTTGAGCATACACCCAAGTCCGAGTAACATAATCCCCGTGCCGTGTAAGTGCTGTGACGTCACTCCAGCTGGGCAGAAAATGCGCATCGTGCAGTCTTCGCAACAGGAGAACAGCCACGCGCCACGATTGTGTAATCGCACCCACCTGTCGTTGCAATCCAATACTCTTGTGCGGCATGTTGATGAGTCGCCATTGTTTAATATTTGCGCTTCACATAATGTATCGGCTACCTTAATGTTGTAAATAGGTTGATTGATAGCACATAACATTTTGTTTTCTTGCAGATTTAAGCATGATGATACATCTCGGTTTTCTAAGGGTATTATCATGTCCCCTTTTTAGGTTTACAGCAAGGTATTCAGATGTGAGTACTATAGTTTTCTCTGTGTGTCCAGTTATTTGCGGAATAGGAATGATGTGGTTAAGTTCATATTGTTCGTTGTTTATTAGCGGTAGCTTCACTTCGAATATTATGTATGCACTTGTTAAGCGCACGTGCACTCGCGCCAGCTTGTATAGGCTTCGCGTGCAATGGCGTGTGTTCACACAGGGTAGCGATAACTCGCTTGGTAAATGACCGGAGATGATGTTGAGCTGATCTTCAAATTGGTTGGGCTTGATGAGATGGGTGTCAACTCTCCCGTCCTTCACGTCAGTTACTAGGTCTAGGAGTTGCTGTTGTATTTGTCGTATGTTTGAAATGATCAAGTTCACGGCCAGAGCGGTAGCTGTTATGTACATAGCATTGTCATGGCTGATTTGTATGCGTTTTTCCGTTTCAGCGAGATGATTGTCGATGATACGAAATTGTGTGTTCATTACTTCCTCGTTTCTTTTTTAGAAGATTATATTCACTTTCGATGATCGATGTGTGATTTTTGTAGAGATTCAATAGATGATTTTCGTTTGACTGGATTATGTTGATATCCTTCACGTACTGATTGGCAAATCTCTCATCCAGAGTACCAAAAAGGGAGTTTGCTAGGTATCCTATTCCATTCACTAGTCCTCTTTTTCTTCGAGACGGTCCATGTTGTGATCGTAAGATATCGTTATAGTGTTGAATTTCGTTAAGTTCGTGTTGAAACTGGGATGAAATTGTAAGATAGGCTGCTTCCTTCTTGCATAATGTGTTCAAATGGTTGACATAGTTTTGTATGTTGTCCAAACTCCGCCAATATGTCGTCATGTTGTAGTATACAACCATTTTCCACTTATCTTGAATAATCTGCACATCAGACACCTTGTCAAAATAAACGACTCTTGAACTGCTAAGCCTTGTTATGTTGATCATTTGTTGCGTAGTAGGTCCAACACACATCGAAAATATAAGTAGTAACGTACAAAAAAGGTTGTTGAAGTGTTTTTTGCCGTTGTTGTTTCTTCGTTTTCTTTGTGTATTTATTGCAGGCTTCGTAGTGTCAACGTCAGAAGATGCAGTTGTATAAGATGACGGATCCAACGGAAGGCGTGACAATTTTGTAATCGGTCGCTTCATATTACTTGTTTTAGTTTTCAGTGTGACGACTCGTACCCGGCCGTCCGCACCCGGGTGAGTCTCCAACACCCGTCCCAGGATCCATTTGGCAGGAGGAATGTTGTCTTCTCTGACGATAACGACGTCCCCAACTTCTAAGTTTTTAGTAGGGAAGTGCCATTTGCTTCGAGTTTGTAGAGTTTGAAGATAGTCAGTAGACCACCTTCTCCAGAAGTCCTTGTACATTTTCTCCGTAAGTTGCCATCTTGTAGAGAAGGTCATGTCATTACCCTCAGCGGATAGTGGTGATTCTAGAGAAGGCTCGCCGATTAGGAAGTGAGCTGGTGTCAAGCAGTCAAGGTCTTCGATATTCTCTGACAACGCCACCAGGGGGCGAGAGTTGAGACATCCTTCAATCTGCGCCAACAGTGTAGAAAATTCCTCGAACGTAAGTTTTTGATCCCCAAGTACTCGTTGGAGGTGATGTTTCAGGCTTTTTACTGCAGCTTCGTAGAGTCCACCAGCAGTAGGCCAGGAAGGGGCGTTAAAATGCCATTCAATGCCCCACTCTGACATGTTAGTTATGACGTCATTGTTTATGTAGCATTGTAATGCCTCCTTTCGTTGTTTTTCCAATGCTCTTGCTGCGCCCACGAAGTTGGTGCCGTTGTCGCTGTAGATGTGACGGGGCTTTCCTCGGCGGGCACACATTCGTTTCAAGGCGTTCAGAAAAGCCACTGTGCTGAGATCGGAGACAAGTTCGAGGTGAAGAGCTTTTGTGCACAGACACACAAATACAGCTACGTAGGCCTTCATTGTCTTTATTCCTCTGCCCTTGTTAGCCTTTACCTCCACATGCCCAGTGAAATCTACACCGGTGTGTGTGAAAGGCCTTGATGGTGTGACGCGTGGAGGAGGTAAATCACCCATAAGTTGGTTGTTGTTGATAGTTTTTGAAGCGATGACACGTGATGCACCGTATAAGTCGTTTTTTCACTGCTCTCAAACCGCTGATAATCCAATATCTGTTGCGTAGATATGATAGAGTTAGTCTGGCTCCACCATGCAGGGTCCTCTTGTGCGCTTGGTCGATCAGTAACTCCGTTAACCTGTCATTGTAAGGTAAGATAATTGGATGTTTTTGTTCTTGACTTAAGTTGGCATTTTCCAGACGTCCTCCTACACGTAAGATTTCGTGTTTGTCCAGGAATGGATTTAAGTTTAAAATGCTGCTTGTTATTCGCACTTTATGATGTTTATTGAGTTGTGCAATGTCGTCGGCGAAATGATTAGTTTGTATAGCCTTGATAATTGCATTATGTGCGTTCTGCAGGTCACTCGTTGCTAAGTACGCTGACCGCATGGCATTGTTGACGTCACGTGCATTGTTTATGAACCGAAGTATCCAACTTAGGATTCGAGTTACGCGTGCCATACAGCTGTGTTTGTTTAAAAGTTCTCCGATTAATGGCATCGACCTTTGTGACACGCAAACTTGTTTGACCTTTTTCTCTTCAACAGTTGTGTGGAATTGGTCTTGAAGTGGGAGATCGTTGTCTTTTAGCCAAATAGGTCCCCACCATAAATGATGATTCGCCAGTTGTAGTGGAGTTAGGCCTCTGCTGGCACAATCTGCTGGGTTATATTCAGACTTGACGTGCCTCCAGCATCCCGATGGCATGATGACAGTGATCTGTGTTACGCGATTAGCCACAAATGTAGTCCATCTTGAAGGCCCCCCTTGTAACCAACCCATCACGATCATAGAATCTGTCCAGCCATGTATTGTTACAATCTGTGAGTTTATTGACTCTATGACCTTTTTCATAAGTCGAGACAGTAGTAGGGCACCGCATAGTTCAAGCCGTGGTAAAGACGGGGGTTTTCTTAATGGTGCGAGCTTAGTTTTTCCCGCCACCAGCGTGATAATTTGTTGCCCTTCTTCACTAATAGATTTACAGTAGATAACGCAGCCGTAGGCTTTCTCGGAGGCGTCACTGAATCCGTGTAACTCGATGGGTTGTTTAGTGTTACCAATCCAGCGTTGTAAAGCGATGGTATTGATAGTGGGCAATTCTTGTTGAAAGGTTGTCCACTCTTGTTGTATGTCTTCCGGAAGAGGTTCATCCCAATTTGTTGAAGCAAGCCAAGCTTGTTGAAATATGAGTTTTGCCTTCATTGTTACCGGAGACAGCCAACCAAGTGGGTCATATAATTTTGATAGATCAGAGAGCAATGTCCGCTTCGTTGTGACGTCACGTGTGTTACTAAGTGGCGCCTTGAATGTAAACTGATCAGTGTGCGGATTCCAGGTTAAGCCGAGTGTTTTGTTACTCTCTGCGTCCTTGAAGTCAAACATATTCTGGCTTATGAGATGTTCAGGTAAAGTTTGAAGCAATCTGGGGTGGTTACTAGCCCATTTGCGAAGATTGAACCCACCGCCTTTTAACAGGTCAATCAATTGGTTTTGAGCGTCTTGTGCTTCTAACATGTCGTTGCTGCCACCAAGTAGGTCATCCACATACAGCTGGTGAGTAAGGATCTCTGCCGCGAGAGGATAGCGGTGTCCATCGTCCATTACGAGTTGTATTATGGTGCGCATTGCCAAAAATGGTGCAGCTTTGGTACCATATGTTACAGTGCACAGTTGGTATTCTTTGATGAGATCTGTAGCAGAGTCACGCCATACAATTTTTTGCAGGTGTTGATCTTCATCGTGTATCAGTACTTGACGGTAAAACTTCTCAATGTCTGCAGTGTAGACGTATTGAAAGGCTCGCCAACGTAGAATCATAGATTGTAGGTCTTGTTGGAGGTTAGGTCCGCACTCCATGAGATCGTTCAAGCTTTGTCCTGTACTTGTCTTGGCAGAGGCATTAAAGACTACGCGCAATTTTGTAGTTGTTGAGTCCAGCTTTTGTACGCCGTGATGAGGTAAGAAGTAGCTTGGCTTATGGTGTTCAGTGCATGGCTTCATGTGGCCGAGTTGTAGATATTCGTCAATAAACATCTTGTATGACGTAGAAAATGTTTCCTGTTTGGCCAATCGTTTTTCTAACTGCCGAAATAGTGCGATTGCCTGTGGCTTAGAAGTGCCCAAGGTTTGTTCGTAGTTTATTTTCATTGGAAGTCTGACTGCATATCGTCCGTCTTCTTTTCTTGTTGTTGTGGTTGAATAAATAGATTCACAGTATTCTTCCTCTGATGTTAGATTGTGATTGGTTTCGGTTATCTCCTCCATCTCCCAAAATCGAGATACATCGTCAAGATTAATGAGCACGTGGCAGTTGAAGGTTTTGATATTGCCCAGCAGTACCCAGCCCACTTTTGTCTGTTGAGCCATGGGTGCGTGTGAGGGTCCTCGTAGCATACCACTCATTACTATGTCAGCATACACTCCAGCGTCTAACAGAACGTCCACTGGTCTCGAGATGTTGAAGTCGGGATCCGCCAGTTGTATGTTCTGAATATGTGGCCAGTCTTGTTTTTCGAAGGTGTAATTAGGCAGGTTGCTGAGCATGTTGGCCATTACCATGGCTTCGATTGTAAATGAATGGCCTCCGTACAAAGACTCACAGTCTAACCGTACGGTTCCGTTGCTATGATGTGCTGACGTCCCTATGCCTGAGACTGTGGCGTTTCGATTTTGTCTTTGCAGTCCCAGCCGTTGCGCAGCATCTTCAGTTATTAGATTTATCTGTGATCCTTGGTCGAGAAGGCATCGCAATTGAACAGTCGATCCATCAGCTGCCATCACCTTTAATTGAACGGTCGCTAGTAGGACTTCGTTATAATTTCCAGACACGTGGTTTGCCTTTTGCTGTGACGTATGTGGTTTGTTGCTAGGTATAACGTTATTTGAGACCGCGATTTCAACTTTGCGGTAAATATCGTGCAATGTTGTGTGGTGTGCTTCTTTGCACACGCGGCATCTTTTGTTGGAGTTGCATTTATTGTCGTTGTGTAAGTACAGGCAATTGCGACAAATATGTAGTTGCGAAATTGACCTCATTTTGTCTTCCGGTGACATGTCTTGAAACGACTTGCAGTAGAGTAAAATATGATTGTTTTTACACAGCGGGCAATTTTTGTCTGTGCTTGTATGATATGCTCGAAGAAAACTACGCCTGTTGGTGTTGTTAAAGTCCTTCTTAAATTGAGCTGTTGCCTCCTTGTTGGTCGAATTGTTTGACTTGTTAGGTGTCTGTCTCTTCTTTTGAACAGGTTCAAGCGCAGTAAACTTGTTTTCCAAGAAGTTTATCAGCTCATCCAAGGAAGGTAGCTCTCTCGGAGCCTTTCTGATCTCCATGTAGGCTGCATACGTGTCGGAGTCCAATTTGCCAGTGAGAATGTGCACCAGGATCGGATCCCAAGTCGTTGTGTCGATGCCCAGATTGTGAATAGCATGTATGGTCTCGACACTTGTGTCATGTAGCTTCTTCAGCTCGTATGCATTCTGTGTTTGCAACGCCGGTTGTCCCATAAGGGTTTGTATATGTTTTGTAAACAAAAGTTGTCGGTTGTTGTACCTATGGGTGAGTATCTCCCAACAGGTGTCGTAATTATCAGCTGATACTGTAAGATGCTGTACGATGCGCTCCGCCTCGCCTTTAAGTTTGCCCTTGAGGTGCTGCATCTTTTGCGTTTTTGTCAACATGACATTGTTGTGGATGGCTTCACAGTAGAGGTCCATGAATGTAGGCCACTGGGTATAATTACCAGAAAAAGAAGGAATCTCAATTGTAGGTACTTGCTGATGCTGTTGAGATACTGAGTTAAGCTTACGATTCAAATCCCTTTTTGTAGTTTCGTACAAGGTTTCGTATGCAGAAAACTCTTCTTCGTAGCCTACATCACCGCCAGAAGTCAGGTTATCGATTTGCCAGTGGAGCTCGTCGATCAGTTTCCAGCGAGACTACAGCGAATTCAGTTTGTCACAAATTTCCCACTTTTCTGTCAACTCTTTGGTGTTGATGTTTTTAATCACCCTAGAGAGCGCCCGGAAATTAGTGCGTTGTTGGCTAATGAACTCATCAGACCTTGATGGTACTCCAGTTTCCGCAGTTTTCACCTCGTAGTTCGTCAGCATGTCACGAATCGCTTCGTACCGCTTCTTTGTGGTGGTGTAGGTATCATTGATGAAATAGTCGTCATCCAAGTCACTGTCTGTTTTTTTTTAGAACACCATGATTCATGTTGAACACCTCCCATTGAGCATTCAAAGCATCCAACCTTTTCTGTATGTATGTTCCTGACTTACGTGAATCAGAATCCTTTTTGAAGTTAGCCTCAATTTTAAGGATAGATTCAATGATTGTTCTCTGCTGTTGAAGTAGGTTCTCCATGGTTTAAGAACGATGTTGTAAATAGTTGGTTTCAGATACGTGTGACTGCGACTCTTACCGTAGTATGCACCTCAATCAAGCTGGTGAGACCCGCTTGTGGGAGGCCAGCAACCAAAGTGACACTACAGATAGAATCACGAATTACTCTTTTTTTTTTTCAAATACACTTTACTGTTGAACTATTGTAGACGTAATATGCAAGTCTTAGTTCACGTCGAAAGCTCGAAGGACCAAAATGTAGGGGGGTATTTTGTGAGTTGTGACCCTCTACATATAATTCATATGTAGTATATTAATGTAGGTTGTATCTTCTACGTTACGGGATGTGGTAATTAAAACTGTGTCCGTTTCCGTAGAGAGCGTTTATTGTACTGAAAATACTTATGAATAAAAAATGTAATTATAGTGAACGTGTCGCGCGCGCAGGCGCGATATCAGCATTATTTTCTAAACTGTTGAAATATCATGTACTTGCTCGTACAAAAATAATAGGTTCAATATAGAAAAAAACTCATTAAGACACTAAATCGCTATTCAAACTTGCACTTTACAGAGATTCCAAAATGGAAGCATGTGAAATATATATTGAATTAGTGACTCGCCTGGGCTTCGCCTGGTTAGGATGCACTGAGTCGCGTTTGTTTTTTTTTTTTCAAATAAATCTCCATGGTTGTCGGACAACTAGTATGGCTTATATGTCTTCTGACATTGCTATCTATCTATTCTTGGAGCTTATTACAACTGGTTTTGCCACTGAAAAAGTTTGGCGTGCCGATTGTGGCTGGGCATTGTCATGAAGAAGCAACGGCGAAGGGCAGTCAATCTGGATTAAGTGCCAGCATAACCACCATAGTTTGCAATTCTTAACAGTAACAGTTAATACTAACTGTTCCGCCAAGTGGCAAGAAGTTATAGTAAAAAATCGATATTCATCACTTAGTTCGTGCGGTATGAATTTTCAAGCTTCTTCTTCAATTTACTGAATTGCCGCAAATGATCTAAGTCTCATTGAGGTCAACGGTCATCAGTTCCGTCATGTACGTTATTGTTATTTCGAGCCATTCGAGACAAGTCATTATTACATAGCAACTCATATTTAAAAAATTAATAGAGTTCATAGTTATAAATAAAGCAAAATTGCAGAAGATAACGAAACTAAAAGGAACAAATAAATAACATATATAAAAAAATGAATAGCACATACCTTTAATATAAAAAAATATTTTTATATTATGGGAATGTGATAACCCAATTTCGAATTTCGAATTCCAAGTCAAATTATTGCTAGGCTAACGTGGTGAGAGCAATAAAACTTTTTGCCTATCAATCGACCCTTACGTTCGTTTGCGTGCACAGTAAAATCAGTTAAAATAATGCATTACCACGCATTTTGAATTCAAACGTTAAAAAGGACAGAATATTTTATATTTTTTAAAGTATTTTTTCTTCACTATTTATTTGCCTTTGCTTGACATTGATTAAAACTAATTTTACAGATTTTATCGCGTTCAATTCGAAACACTTAACTTGTTCTTAGTTCCCGACGTTTTTGGTTGTACGTGGGGGCGGGGAGGGGCTGAAGTTTCTGAAAAAAACTGCGCTTCCAACCCACCCGCCAAGCTTATCTACTACGGTAAATATCCCCTATGAAACAATCTGTGGGTAGGCTCGTCTTCAGCATTAAACTTTTGATAGGCTATAATGGTGACTTAAGCATCATCTGAGAAAAGCAGAGGTTTAAAGAACATTGAACCCAAAGTGAATAAATAGCAATGATTTTGTGGAGCTCCATTGTATCATTTTTCATTCTTTTATCCCTTTGACTTCTGTACACGTACTGTCTTATTAATAAAAATTGCTTATTCCAAGCATAATTCGAAGTTACAATTGGACTAGCTAATCACAGAGTAACTGACTATTTACTACGTTATTACAATGTTATTAATAAACATGGAGTAACCTCGGACTAACAATACATTCCTTACGCCGGGATTAACGCTTGCGCTATGGTAACCCACTTATTTTAAAAGTAAAAAGAGTGAGTCAGTGAATGATTAGTGAATTAACTCAATGCTTGATGGTGACATTAATGACAGTGACAGGCAATATTTTGAGTTTGACAAGAGATACGTGTTACGAGTTGTTCCTTGTTCCACGTGTTGTTTTCGGACTCGGTGGATAAACTTAGTTCTAAATATAATAATTTTTAATATTATTTGTAACGAAATTTTAGAATTAAGAAAAGAGCGTGAAGGGCAAAATTAATTAAATAACCATTTTTGTTTTGTTTTTTGGGGATAATAAAAATTTTTTGTACATGTAATTATTGTAATTAATTTTTTTAAATCGTTAATAAATACTGCCCGAACAGAATTTCATCTAACGGAGTTATTTACTCATTGTGTGACTGGTACAATTTCATCATCTCTTTATACTACAACCTCAAGCAGGTCTTGCTTTTGCATTGCAATGAATATAGTTTTGTATGCTCTTATTTAGTACTTAGTCCTCGCAGTGAACACCGAAACCTTTGCTACATTCTAAGCATTGTTCTACAGTGTTACGGGCACAGATGTGCGACCGGTTGTACATTTCTTCCTTTTGTTTATTAGGACGCAGGATAGGAGTAAATAAGAGTACAAGCATAACCCAAAATCTCCGAAAAGTCTGCCTTTAAATTCTGACTGATCAAACGTTTGTTTTAATGCGACTTTCATTAAATATTCTTGAGTCATGTGTGCTGCCTTGCCAATGTGCCACTATATCCATGATCTCTAAATTTGCATTTGATACAACCTGGAACAAAGCACTCATAACTTATTTAATATCAAATAATAGATTGAGGTGATTGTATTGAATCTAAGAAAATAACTAAGTACATATATGGCAAAGATGGGCTAGCTAGGTGCTATAAATCTTACTTGCACATTTATTTAACTGTATCCTTTCCTGTTTATGTAGTATTGTCCGATGTTTCCAGCGACTTTCAGAATTCGAATATGTGGCAATAAATAGCCCATAACTTGTCTAAATCCACATAATGAATAAAAACCTGCAATCACTTTGTTCTGCTCCACATCACTTCTTGGCATTTTAATCCATTATGCTGTTTTTGTTACTTGTGCTTACAACTTATGAATTTAATACGGTTAACAACGCACGTAAACGTAAAGTTTTACAAAATGTCAAAATACGCAACTAGTCTATGCTTACTCAGTCGTTAAACTAGGTACCGCTAAGAATTAACTTTAATTCCGAGAGTAGATTCGCATTAGTTTACTCCCTCCTTACTCTATGTTTATTATATCTGAAATTAGATATTTTAAACTTTAAGCTAGGAGTAAAGTTAATCTTGCTCAAGTCTTATTCATAGGGCTGTTAAGATTTAAGTAAATTTGACGATATGAACCAAATACAAAACAAAAAAAAAGCCGTAACAAACTTGATTTGTCTGTAGCACTTACGAGTAAAAATATCATATTTGAAATGCTAAATTTAGTGAATACGATGATTATATTTACCACGGAAATAAACGTCGGTCATTGTAGAAGAAGGGGGTCATTGTAGAAGCGTGCTCGTCGCGACCCCTGCCAGCCCTTTTCAGGGCTGCAATTCTACACAGCTGCGCACCCATGCAAACGAGGGTTAGGGCGTCCCCCCAAGGCGATGCACACCAGCTCGTCCCCGTTGGTGTGGAATGCAGCGCGCAAAGCGGCGATGGGGACCGCCACCCGTCACGTACAGCCCGACACGGCGGAAGGTGGAGGACGGAGTGCAGAGTTGGCTCGTGGAATGTTAGAGGGGGGCATAAGAGATAAGACGAATGAGTTGATCGAAATTATGAAAGAAAGAGAATTAGATGTCGTGTGTATGTCGGAGACCAAACGGAAAGGCAGTGGTACTGAAGAGCTCCCTGGCGGGACGTTAGCTATATGGTCCGGAGTCCCGGAAAGCGAGAACGCCTGCCAGGGAGTGGGAGTGCTGTTGTCATCCCGTTGGTCGATCTTATGACTGAATACAAGGTTGTGAACTCAAGACTTCTCTGGGTTCGCTTCAAAATGGGACTGAAGGATGGAACTGAGCGGTGATGAAGGCGCTGGCTAATCTATTGGCTCGGCACTACGGTGGAGGAGGCTAACCTGCGCCGCCTCTACTGGAACCCAGGTGGAATCCAGCAGAAGTTACAAGAACTCCGCACCGTCGCCCAACAACAAGACGTACAGGTCATCTTGCTGGGAGAGACGAAACTAAATCCGAGTACACGCATTAAGCTGCCTAATTACCATCTTTATAGGAGGGACGAGGTCACTTCTCAGGGGGCCGCTTATAGAGGGACAGCGGTCCTAGTGAGAAGGGACATCGTCCATCAAGAACTTGATTTACCGGAATACCAAACGATGCGCTCTATCGGCATAAAAATGGAGGCGGCGGGCGAGGAACTTAGGATCTACGCAGCATACATATATTTTATTGATTATAGGATCCCAAGCAGGTGGTAGTACCCAGCCTCCTTCTCTATTGAAATTAGGATGTTTTTTTTAATTTCAATAGCCTCACGTATCATCCTTGGTAGGAATCGGTTTTCTTTCGCGAGGATTTGTGGTCTATCAAATCTGATGTAATGGTTGGGGCCGTCTAGGATATGATCGCAAACTGCAGACTTCCCGGAACGTTGATGCTTCACATCAGCTATATGTTCTTTGCTTCTCATCAGCTATATGTTCTTTGCTTCCCATCAGCTATATGTGTAAAACTAATTAAAAGTAAAATAAACGCGATAAAATCCGTAAAAGCAGTTTTAATCCATGTGTTGTGTTGCAGTTGAAATCATTATTGTAATACTTAAATATTATAATAAATATATAATACTTACCTGTTAGCTCATGTAAATGCTCGAATTCGATATGACAGACCTAACTTACGTCGGCTCGGGAAGATATCGAATTCGATATCAAATACTGCCCTATGAAAAAATTATTTTTTCATTTTAAACAAAACCAAAGACTATATGCAATAGATAATAGTATCAAAGACAAAGATATGCTCTTTTATTTTAAACCATAACCTGTTTCTTAGAAAAAAAAAAGAAATCACCCTGAACTTTCGGCGTTCCACGTGTCGCATTGATGAAGGTGCTCCGTCTTTTTTATAGAATTTTATATTTGTAAAAGTGAAAAGTAAGTGCCAAAAGTACTTCGAAATCAGGAAGGCCCATTTTGGCGTTTGGGTCAAAAATTTGTTATAGTTCCAATTCTTATTTATTTTTAGTGTAACATGTAAGTAAAAAATAGTTTTCTAACATATTTCAAATAACTTGATGTTGTATTTATTTCAAAATCACACAAAAATATTTTTGAAATATTGTTCGAAATGTCATACAGACAAATATTATTATTTATTTTTATTTTTTTAAATATTTTGGTATGAGTAACGAATATAAACACATAAAACTTAAAAATATTTCCAAACATTTTCATATAAATTTCTCCAAAAACAAAAGTGTAGAATTCAAATTAGTAGTAATTTTGGCACTAAAAGTGAAGTATATACTACTGCTATGCCATAAAGGGTAATTTATGAATTTTATTACAATTTCTAGCAACCAAAAATAATTTTATTCGCTAGTTTACACATTCAACAAGAATTCCTGTAAGTTTAATCCATAAATATTGTCTCAAAGTGAAAATATAGCAAAATTTGCAAGTTAGCAAAAAATTTGCTAACTTGCAAATTTTCCCGCCATTAAGGTCCCGAGCGAACGGGAGTATGTCGCGACCTCCGGAGCTTGTCTGAAGTGTATTTATTTTTAACTTTATGCTTAGTAATATAATGTTATTGTAAAATATTTATCTTTTAAGACTACTTTTTGACGCCCCCTTATATAGAAATTGATAATTAATATTGATTATTGAAAAATAATAATGATGCGGCGTCACAATATTATAGCATTTGTAAATAAATCCTAAGATAATTTTTAATTGTTGTATAAGAGCGATGAATGAGCACACGGTCCACGGATGGTAAGTGGATACCGTGGCACGTAGACATCACATCTATAGATCTATCCTCGATTAATATTCATAATTCTGATACTTTGCTACTCTAGAAACTAAGATGGTATGCCTCGTTTCCAATAAAAATGAACAGAGATTATCTACACCCAGCATACGAAACACAGCAGCATTTAACTGCTATTTTAAGTTGGTATTCTGTGAGAGAATGTTCCTTCCCCGGCCGAGCCGACCAATTCGTGCTTCAACCATAAATTGCATTTTTTTTTATAATTTTGTGTTAAGCAAAAAGTAAAAGAGTATTTGATTCAGACGGTAAGAAATGCTATGAAAAATTTTAGTAGACGTAAAACATTAAGCTTTTTTTTGTTAATTTTACGCTTATTAAATTTACCCTTTCTCAGGTGATGCGTAGAAAATATTTAATGATTATGGAAACGAGAAACATGCCACAGACAGGCGCGCTTCAGAAATAACGTTTAACGTTGACGAACCTTGAATTAATTTTTGTTATAGAAGAGGGAAACACATTTCTGTTAGTGAATACCCCCGCTTATAAACAAACGCAACACCAGGGGAATTGCATGTGCATTGACTTTTAAAAAGGAGTAAGCTCTTTTTCTTGAAGGTCCCTAAGTTGTATCGATCCGGAAAAATCGCCGGTGGTAAACAATTCCACAGAGAAGTTGTACGAGGAAGAAACTCTTAGTAAAAATCACAGTGGTGGACCGCTAAACATCCAGATAGTGAAAGAGGTATCTTGAATTATCTTATGCATGAACACGCTCAATTACTTAGACAATTTTCTTATACACGATCTCCCTCCATAACTTAGGCAAATTTTAATCAATTTTCCAATTATTTTATAAATGTTGTTTTTCTTTATTTCTATAAAATGTTTCAACTTTTAAATCTATTGTCATATTTTGAATACTTTAACAATTTTTTAATTAATTTATGGAGTTTGAAAAATAAAGCCTTTAATTTAAACTAATACTTAATATCTGAAATGTATTTATTTTAACTTTATGCTTTTTAATTTAGTTTTATTGTTTATCTTCTCTAAGATAATTTTTGACGGCTTTATATAGGAATTAATTATTTATTCCGTAGGCGAAGAAACAGCGTTGGTGATAGCACGCAGCCTTGTGTTACAAGCCTGTAAATGTGGAACACCAGCATTTACAGGCTTGTAATCAGAGCATGCACCGTCTACTACAACCTCGATACTCCAATCAGCAAAGAAACTGGTGATCCAATTGCACAATTTCTCGGGAAGCCCATAGGAAGGGAGCTTCGAAAGAAGCGCTTTGTGCTAGACCCGATCGAAGGCCTTCGCTATGTCCAAACTAACGGCCAATGCCTCCCCCTTGGTCTCTACTGCCTCCACCCATCTATGTGTGTGATGATCGACCGCGACGAAAACCGTATTGTCTGTCGCTAATCAGCTGGTGATACTCAAGATGCCTCATGAGCTGACAGTTTATAATGGACTCCATTATTTTGGAGAACAAGGAGGTGATGACAATTGGCATGTAGTTGGAGGAGTCTAAGCGTTCGCCTTTCTTAGGGATCGGTTGGACTAAAGTTGTTTACGTGAATTCGGGACTACGCCTTGAGAGTAGGAGTACCAGAAAAGATGCGTAAAAACCGGTGCCAACTCCGGAGAATACGTCTTCAGCACAACGGGATGGACTCCATCAGACCCACTCGACTTGCTGAGGTCCAGGTAGAGGAGTGTTTTGCAAACGGAGTGGTATGTCAACCGCACATCCAGCATAGAGCACTCACACTATGGAATGGTAGGCGATATGTGCCCCCGTCATCGAGAGTCAAATTGGATGCAAAGAGACAGTCTAAACGATCGGTTTTCTCCTTTGTGGCATGGGCCAGTGAGCCGTCCTCTCAGTGCAGAGATAGAAGACATGACTGACAGAAATTCCCTTGGACAGCCTTGGCGAGAGACCAGAGTGCACGGGTTCCCGAAAGAAGGCGAACGAGTTTCTCGCCAGTTCTACTCATTTGCTTTGACCTTGCCTTGGAAATCATTCTTTTAAAGGACCTCGAGGCAGAAATCTGCCTCCGAGGGGCACCACAGAGGGTGGAGTAAAAAGTTCCCTACCCTGAAGTACCACGTCAGCAATAGAATCAGCAACAACGCTGGGATCGTCCGGCGATAAGCAAACGCCGCTTCAAGGGTAGACTGCAAAAAAAACACCACAACCTATCCTAATTAGCCGACCAATAGTGCCAAACACGGCGGCAGCCTACAGAATGCAACCGTGACGTTAATGTGACTGGCACCACACTCCGGACAAGACAATGATCCGACGATTCCAGATGGGCGTCGATGTAAACCTGATATCCGGCCGGATGAGAGGTCAGCAGAAGGTCCAAAAGGGAAGGTGTATGATATTCCACACCTGGAATCTGCGTGGGAAAAGTAACTAAGGTTAACAAATTGTAATGTTACCATTTTCTATACACCTACTCGTAAAAAATACCGTCCTCCAGCCTGAATTTCAGCCATAACAAAAAATCTCAACGGAGGCTTACCATCTGCACAGGCCATCTGCGCGAGTGTGTGCGAGAGCACAGGTAAATTTTTTATTTCCTGTGTCTCATACTTTGATGGTATGTCAATTCCACGGATCACGACCACGACCGGGTGGTCAACGGCCTTACTTGTTTTCCGATGCAAAAGCTTATGTTTAGGCATAATTTTAACAATTTGCAACATGCGACGGCGCGCGTCTCGAGCGGGAAACCGGGTTGACGGCGGGGCCGGAGGGGTGCTGATCTGTGCGGCCGACGGCCGCACCCCCGGGTCTCGAAGCTTCTTAGTGAGTGAGCCATGTCGAGCAGAGGTCGCGAGTTTTGATAACGATTACGGGGTCACCTATAGACGGCCTCCATGTTGTTGTATTTTGTCGTTAATATACGTGACAACGAGGCTTTTCGATTTTGAATTATTGAATTAACTTAGATTGCTATTAATTTGCATCGACGAGTGACTTGTGTAGTTAATTAAAGTTAAAATAAGTTAGTTAAATTGTACGAAGGAATTTTGTGATTATAGTTCGTGCTAAGTGACGCCGGACTTCAGTTCCTATAGCGGTGGGCGTCTTGTGGAGCGGTCGGCGCACGTGATAATGCTAGCTGATTGTATCGGTGACGTCAGGTTAAATTTATACTTTCCTACACTACACACCCACTACCTTTTACTTGCCCCTGACGCCACCTTGCGGTAGACCCTACACTTCTGGAATTCGGTAAGTTTTGTGTTTGAGTATCTAGCCGTTATAATTTAATTATCCATAGGTCATTGGACCCTCCTCTCTGTTACTCGTCGAATTGGGCTACTGTGGGTCCTAGCTCAATCGACCTTCGATTGAGCTAGTGCCCACTGTAGCCCGTGGTAACTCAGGGCCGTAACATTCTGGTAGCAGAGCGTAGTTAGGTAGAAACAATCAACCCCGTAAATTCTGGTGGCGGAGCGTGGTTGATTGTTTACAACCACTCTCGGCCATAATACATATAATTTTTTTTTCTTTTCTTTTTCTTTGTTCGCTTACTTGTTTGTTAGCGGATCCGTAGTTCGAACCACGCTGTTAGTCTGCGTAAGCACGAGTGTAGTTTAGGTTAGGTTACCTACGCGTCAGGTATTTATATTTAGTATTTGCATTTGTATTGTAGATTAAATTGCCGAAGGGTCGGTCGCCTCAGCGTGGCATCTTGTTGAACGATTGTAGTGAGTACTTGCGGTGTAGTAATTGTGTTTAATTTAATTAATTGTAATTTTAATAATTAAATTAATTGTGTAGTGTGATTGTATTTAATTTAATTAATTAGTATTCGTATTTAATAGTGATGCCATCGCACAAGCCACCGGCGCTTCGCTTGCAGGCGGAGCTGCGCTGGCCCGCAAACGCCCACACCTTGATAGGGCGACCCGATCGGGTCCAAAGCTTAGAGAAGCGGCTCGAGCAGGTCATGGCCCGAAGGGCCGTAGTGGAGGAGGCTTGCACTGAGCTTTTGGCCTCGGATACAGAACAGGGAGTCCAAGACTCATGCCTCGCGGACTACAAGCATTTTTTTTCGCTCACGGACGACTTGATCGAGGCGGGGGCCAAGTATGCTCATGACGCGCGTGAAGATCGGCTGCTCGATTCCCGTCGGAAGCAGCCTACTCAGCTTGAGCTGTTGGGACGACTCCCAACTCTGGACCTGCCAAGGTTCTCCGGGGTCATCTCCGACTGGCTGACCTTTGTTGGACTATTTGATAGCCTAGTGGACGCCCGGAGGGACATGACACCGAGCCAGAAGATGTCTTACCTCCTGGCCTCACTGGAGGGGGAGGCCCTGGGCGTCGTCAGCCATCTGAAATTGTCGGACGACGCCTACCAGAGCGCTCGGGACCTCCTCGCCGGAAGGTACGCCGGACGAGTACGTCAAGCAGCTGCTAAACCTCCCGCTGCTTAAGGACCGGGCCAGACTACGTCCGCATATCGTAAATCAAGTTTTGGTGGCCTGCAATTCTTTGAGGCGGCTGGATTTACCGGTGGACGAATGGTCCTTTTTGTTGCTCCACATTGTGCTGTCCCGCCTGCCTCTCGATCTTCGGCTCCATTTTGAGGATAGGTACGGCGGGGACAGCGCCTCCTATATTCCGCCCGCGGTTCTTGGAGGAGCAGTGCAGACAGATTGAGAACGTAGCGGACACCATCGACGACCTACGGACTGCCAACCGAGCCGTGCCCAGGGAGAGGCGGAATCCCCCGGACAAGTCATCGTCAACCCCCCTCAGACCGAGTGGAGCTCCCGCGGGAGGGCGCCGCCCCCTACCTTCTTATAGTGGCCAGGGAGGCGCCCCCCTGCTCCTATTGTCGAGCATCCGATCACCGGGTGATGATGTGCCCGAAATTTTTGGGTAAGCCGGTCCCAGCGAGACGAACCATCGCTAAGGAACGCCGCTGGTGCTACTTGTGTTTGGAAAGGCATCTCCAACGAGACTGCCCGCACCAGCGGCCCTGTCCGCACTGCCAGGGCAATCCCCATGCCGTTTTGTGCCTGGGTGCGAACGGCGCTTCCTCTCGGGGCTCTGCCGGGGCCTCGACCCCCCTCGAGCGAGGGCGCTCAGCCAAGCCCTCGGTTGCTCGACGCTCGTCGCTCCCCTGCCAGTCATCGTGCCCCTGGTTTTGAAAGGGGTCCCTCCCCCGACCAGTCAGGGGGTCGTTACCCCAGGGGGGGGGTTCGTCAAACCCCTCAGCGTGTGGAGGGGAACTTCACAGCCACTCAGCTGTCAGCTAGCCCCTTCTCATCCCCGTTGGCTGAGAGGCCGCGACTGGAGTACCATCCTCCCCCCTTTGGTTGGTACCGGTACTACGGGGTCCCTGCGACCTGGAATCTGTCCCGGGCCTCAAGGCCGAGGTTCTCCGAAGCTCCCCAGGTCGGGCCGTTCGGTGATTTCAACCCACGTGTCAGTGAGATGCCGCCGGAATGCCGCTTTCCGGACCCCCGGCTTGAGTGCCGGTCCGATGGAGGCAGCTCCAGCTAGGAAGCTGCTGTCCTAGCTCCCACCACGGCCGCCTTCACTGATCCACATCCACAGTCCACTTGTCAAACTGTTGTATTAACGACGGCCTCAGTGAAGGTGTACAACCCGTGTGGCGACTATTTAACCTTTCGCGCTCTATTGGATTCGGGTTCACAACGCTGTGTGGACTCCACTTGGTTGGTGGGAAGACTAGGGCTCCCCTGGAGCTCTGAATCACGTCCAATGGTAGCTATCGGGGGTGCCAAGCTTCCTGCTCCTAGGGGACAAGCGAAGATGGTGTTTGGTCCTGCCAGCGAATACCTTCATATTTTAGTATCATCGTATCGAGTCAAACTCAATCCCCCTCCTAAATCATGGACCAAGCGCTCTATGCTGTCGACTGTAGCCCGCACCTTCGACCCTAATGGATTGATCACTCCGGTAATTTTTTTGGCTAAGTGCTTTCTTCAAAAGCTCTGGATATCCGGGTTTGGTTGGGAGGGCCTACTTAGTTGACTGTCTCAGTTGTTCTGGCCCCAGAATAAATACTCTGAACCGATTGAATTGCCTGGCCTACGAGTCCGAGTAGGAGTGGGCAAGGATAAGCCCACTCGGGATTTCTCCCTGCTAGAACGGTACAGCTCTCTCGATAAGCTCTTAGGAGTGACTGCTTGGTTGCGTCGATTTGTCCGCAATTCGAGAGACCCGTCCAACCGAATCTCTGATTCCGTTTTGTCCCCCAGCGAGCGTCGCGAAGCCTTGATGCATTGGACCCGTATGGTCCAAGCGGAGCACTTTGAGCCAGTGATTGGCACCTTGAAGCGGGGCTCCATTGTCAAGGGCGCTCTGGCCCTCCTGAACCTCTTCCTGGACGACGCGGGGATGCTGCGCGTTGGCGGACGTTTGAAAAATTCTCAACTGCCGTACGGGGCTCGACACCCATTATTGCTC
The DNA here is from genome assembly GCA_907164705.1 of Parnassius apollo. Classification (NCBI taxonomy): domain Eukaryota; kingdom Metazoa; phylum Arthropoda; class Insecta; order Lepidoptera; family Papilionidae; genus Parnassius; species Parnassius apollo. The sequence goes on from CAJQZP010000693.1 coordinate 16,726,373, forward strand.
CCTAAGGACGGCCCTAGCTCAATCGACCTTGTCGGGGTAACTCAGGGCCGTAACAGCTTATTTTGGCCTAATTTGGGATACGAACTTGATACCTTATGATCGCATGGTAGTTGAATTTTTGACTGTAAAACTAGCCAACTAACTTAAAGGGAGCATAAATAAAAAAATAATGATAGAGAGAGAGAGAGAGAGAGAGAGAGAGTAAGTGAGAAGAGCTAATCATGGCCATTATGCTAGTTTTATTCAATACGAGTGAGGCTTATGTGCAGCAATAATTGGCTTACAAACTACAATCTACTATTTTAAAATGATTTTCGGTTGTTTGTTCTCTTTCTGTGCGTTCCTACACTATTCACCGATTACGTTGAAGCCTTAATAATTTATTTTGCACACGCTGGCGAATGTTTTCGATAAAAACGGGTTTAGTAACGAAAAGCTTCGCGGCAAGGTTCTTTTTCAAAATACGTTTAGATCGATGTGATCTTCTGGTCTAACTTACTCATAGATGGGCGGAGGCAGTAGAGTCCAAGGGGGAGGCGTTGGCCGTTAGTTTTGACATAGCGAAGGCCTTCCATTAGGTCGGGCACAAAGCGCTTCTTTCGAAGCTCCCTTTCTTATAGGCTTCCCGAGAAGTTGCGCCATTGGATCATTACTTTTCTTGCTAATCGAAGCATCAAAGTCGTAGTAGACAATGCATGATTACAAGCCAATAAACACTGGTGTTCCACAAGGATGCGTGCTCTCACCAACGCTGTTTCTTCTGCATATCAGTGATTTTACCGCTAAAAATACCCTAACGTCGTATCTCCTCAGTTTGAGGGCACTGCCCTTGCTGCCTCAGCATCGGAATATTTTGTGTCGACATATCGAATAGTGTGCAGTTTCGTGGTCACTTGGAGGGGAAGGCCAAATAGGCCTCTAAAAACTTGGTGTGCTTGGCAGAGCAAGACAGTATTTCATGCCGACACATCGCTGGCAACTTTAAAAAGTGCAATTTCGGCCTAACACAGAATACTGTTGTCATCTCTGGGCCGGGTCACGCCAGTCCCAGCTACTTCCACTTGACCGCATCAAGCGTAGAGCGATTCAAATCGCCAACGACCGACTTCTTTCTGATTGGCTCGATTATCTGACGCTGCTTGGGGATGTTGCATCCCTTTGCATTTTATATCGTATTTACCATGGGGAGTGCTCTGAAAAATTGTGCGGATTAGTTTCAGCCACCTTTCACGAACTCTCATCGCGTCAAAATTCACAAAACCATTCTCACCATCTGGATGCTTGGCGGTCCACCACTGTGCGTTTTAGTAGGAGTTTTCTTCCGCATACTACCTTTCTGTGGAATTGTTTACCACCGGTGATGTTTTCGGATCGATACGACTTAGGGATCTTCAATTAAAGAGCATACTTCTTTCTAAAAGGCCGGCAACGCACCTGCAGTTCCCCTGGTGTTGCGGTTGTTCATGGGCGGCGGTAGTCATTTAGCATTAGAAGATCCGAATGCTCGTTTGCCCAATCCTCTATAAAAAAACATCTTCCTTTTTATTTCTCTAGACAATAATACAAAAGATAGAGAGACCCAGTATGTAGTAATAGACTCTGATGTGTTCCATTATATTCCACATATATTCCACCTCTGGTGTGACAACGTATTTTGCATTTCAAAGAAGTTTCGCCGACAATGGATTTTCTCCTACGTAATGGAGGCAGTTTACCTACATAAATTGCACACGAAGAAATATCCAGAACCAGAACAGTTATTTGTTGACCTTAAAATAATAGTACTACTTAGTTTTATAATTGGTACAACGTGTATGGTGGATTAGCTTGTTTGAAATTGGTTGCAGGTTTGGTTCAAGTACTGCAATAGTAATATATAAAAGAGTTAAGTATGTCTACGGTAACTTAAAAATAAATTAAAAAATTTGCTTAATAGTAAGTTATATATTTTATGTTATAATTAAGCATAAATTTTAAAACAAAGAGTTCGTTAAATGGTAAGTTTGAATCAAAGTAAAGTATTATGTTTCTAAACTATAAATCCATCTGCGGTCAATAAACATGAGAGCTGTGCTGAAGTTCATAATGCCTTCGGCATTCAGCACAACTCACCTTTATTCTAAACAAATTCTTCATCCTTTTTTCTCAACAAGTACTCATATTTCAAGTAAAAACACGGAATAAAGAAGATGGAATGTGACCATTACATTCCAGCCAATACAAAAGTCAAGCATTCTTCTCAAATCACGATACAAGTTAATGTTTCAACTACCTTGATTTTGTTGCAATACATCAAATAAGACAATATATTTACAATAGCGAGACTTCATCTTTTTAAATATTATTTGGCCTAAAATTGTGTTAAATTTTAATGACGTGAAAAAATATTTAGTAAGAATGAAAACATTGAATAAAACCGCTTATACGAATTTTATTGGATTTAATTAACTTATTTTTAACTTAGATTTAATTTACGACATTTCAAGTGATTTACAGCACCCATGGTCACGAGGGGGGGACTGCCATGTTTGACGTCCCAATGTCATAATTAGCCCGGCTACCTTTATTTTTCGGATATAAATTTTTGGTCCGATCCAGGCAGAACGATCTTACAGTATCGTACATATTCAGATCATTCAGATCTTACACATCATTTAATAAGTGGGTGACAGTAGGAATCTATAAGCATAGACAAAGCTTATATGAAAATTACAATGAGAGGTCATATAAACCTAGCGTCGAATTTAATGAATATGTAAAAAAATATTCCAAAATATTTAAAAGAGTGTGTTTCATAGCCAAGTCATTGTATTTGAGCAACAAAATAAAGACGGCTTCTAATAAAATTAAAATGATGAATTAACTAAATCAATTCATGACGTTGCAATGGTTTTCGAGAAATCAGAGAGTCACTGAATTTTTCTCCTGCCGTAGCCGAATCATTAATTAAACGAAATGTAAATGCGTGTAAAAAGAATTTCAAATTTCATAAAGTGTCATCAAAAGATATTCTAAAATATTTTAAAACTATTGATATTAAGAAAACCGCCGATCTGTGGTGGATTTCCGTTAAAGTTATTGCGTCTATAATAGATGCAATCGCACCTCAACTATCTATTATTTTTAATACTAGTATCAAATCTGGTGTGTTTCCTGATTTAATGAAGCATAGTAAAGTAATATTTTTATTTAAATCTGGTAGTACATTGTCCCCGCTAATTTTAGACATATTTCTGTAATCTAATGTAAAAAAATTTAATGTAAATAATTTACTTCATAAAAATCAATTCGGTTTTACAAGGGGTCGCTCGACAACTGATGCTGGTGTTGAGCTTATTAAATATATATTTAATGCATGGGAAAATTCACAGGATGCATTGGGTATATTCTGTGACCTATCCAAGGCCTTCGATTGTGTTCACCACGAAACATTAATCAGGAAACTTCAACACTACGGTGTAAGAAGTGATGCTCTTAAATTAATTATTTCATATTTAGGTGACAGAACGCAAAAAGTTGTAATTAATAGTATGAGTTCTTCCGGGTCAACTGTATAAATGGGCGTGCCTCAGGGCTCAATTCTCGGCCCCTTTCTGTTTCTTGTTATATTAATGACTTACCTTACATAGTAGGGGATAACCATGATATGGTATTATTTGCTGATGATACTTCATAAATTTTCAAATTAAAACGACAGTTATTAAATTACGACGAAGTAAATAATGCCATAGCTAAGTTATTCAATTGGTTTAATGTTAATAATTTGCATTTAAATGAAACTAAAACTAAATGTATGAAATTCTTAACTCCTAATGTAAAACATGTTAATACGAATTTAATTTTAAATGAGGAAGTACTGAGTCTTGTTGATACTACCATTTTTCTTGGAATCACACTAGACGCAAATCTGCAATGGCTCTCCCTTATAACAAAACTAGCTAGCAGACTTAGTTCTGCAGCATATGCTGTAAAAAAGATTAGAACTTAATGATTTCTTATAATGATTTCTTATATTTACGCGAACACTACACATGATTAAAACTACTTTTACGGATTTTATCGCGTTTATTTTTGCTTTTAATTACTTTTATTTTTAATTCCCGACGTTTCGGGCGCTTTCCAGCACCCATGCTCACGGGGGACTGAGATGACTGACGTCCCGATGTCATTATTAAACCCGGAGTACCTTCAGCTTTTTTAATTATTGTTTATGGTCCGATCTATGCAAAATGAACTGACTATGTCTTGAGGTCTTGCAGTGGTATGCTTGGGTTTAGTTTTAATTTTATTGATTATAGGATCCCAAGCAGGTGGTACTACCCAGCCTCCTTCCCTATTGAAATTAGGATGTTTTTTGATTTCAATAGCCTCACGTATCATCCTTGGTAGGAATCGGTGTTCTTTCGCGAGGATTTGTGGTCTATCAAATCTGATGTAATGGTTGGGGCCGTCCAGGATATGATCACAAACTGCAGACTTCCCGGAACGTTGATGCTTCACATCAGCTATATGTTCTTTTACGCGGGTTCTAATTGATCTTTTTGTTTGTCCTATATAAGAGAGACCACATTCACAATCATGCTTGTACACTCCTGCATCTTGTAGAGGAATATGACACTTGACGGATGGTAGGAACTGACTAATCTTCTTCGGCGGCTTGTAGAATGTTCTAATAGAAGCTCGCTTCAAGATATAGCCAATCTTGTCTGTGAAACCTCTGACATATGGTAGTACAGCAGGCACACGCTCGACTGTGGCCGGCTTCACTCGGTCACTGTGACGTAGGCGCGGGACCCGAAGCTTGTTGTCGTGCAGAACTTGCTTGACGTGCTGAAGCTCGGCGGCCAGGTGTTTGCTGTCACATATCCCTCGTGCTCTCTGTAACAAAGAATTTAAGTTAATCAAGATTAGAACTATTACCAGTGTTGAAACAGCTAGAATAGTTTTCTTTAGTTATTTCCATAGCACTATATCTTATGGTATTTTGTTATGGAGACACGCGACTGACAATGAAATTATATTTATTTTACAGAAGAGAGGCATTAGAGCAATATATAATTTAAAAACAATAGAGTCACTGAGACAAAAATTTGAGGAACACAAGAATAAACGTAGTTTTGCAAAAATAAGTGATATTCAATCTGTAAATACTAGGAACAGTCACAAGCTAGTAGTACCAGTTATTCGACCCTATCGAGTTAGTAACTCATTCTTGGGGCGATGTATACGCTTTTACAACAAAATCCCAGATAATATACAAAATTTGTCATACGCAAAGTTCAAAAATTTTATTAAACTAAGTTTGTATAAAAAGGGCTGTAATAGTATTAAGGAATTTATGGATAATAATAACCACTGGGAAGGATGATCGCTACCAAGCTTTTTCTAATTTGTTTTGTGTTTTTAATTGTAAACATGAATTTAAGCTATTATTTTTTTAAAAAATAGTTCCGCTGGGTTTCTTGCTGGTTTTTCCCAGGACAGAAGTTTTTTGCGAACCAGTGGTAAATTAAAAAATTAACTTTCAGTAAGTATTGTTTATAATCTACATTTAATAAAAAAAGTTTATGTTTATGTTTCTTTATCTTGAACTCTTGCATTGGTTTGGGGTTTGGATTTAATTTTGGTAATTATACGACATCAAGCGGATGGCAGCACCCATCCATCGTCTTCATTGAAATTTCAACAGTTTCCTTTGTAGGAATCGGTGTTCTTTTGCGAAAATTGTAGGTTTATTATCTTAAAAATTTTCACAGACTGCAGATTTACCGGATCGTCAGTGCTTTACATCAGCTATATGTTCTTTGAATTGGGTTTTAAAGATCTTTTTGTTTGTTGTATGTAAGGGAGACCGCATTCGCAATCTTGCTGCACACTCCTGCGTTTTAGAAGAATTTACCTTTATGGAAGGTTAAATCTCATTAAGACACTAAATGGCTATTTAAACTTTTACTTTGCAGAGATTCCAAAATTAAACAATGTGAAACATATATTGAACTAGTGACTAGCCCGGGTTTTGCCTGAGTTGAATGCACTAATTAGTTGTCTTAGTTTTTTCAAAAAAAAAAACTCCAATTTTTTCGGATAATATATGGCCCAAATCACTCCTGAAATTGCTATCTGTCTATAATTGGAGTTTATTACAATTGTTTTAGCCATTCTAAAGACGGACAAATGAAACAACAAACGAAACAAACGAATATTTTGTGAAATTTAAAACTGAGCTCAATAAAAGGCTAAAATTATATAGATTTTAGATGATAGTTCCTGTTCTTTTTAGGTCATATTGGAAACACATTTTATAAATATGTTTTTATTTTTTCGTTTAATAAAAGAAAAAAAATTAACAGTACAATCGTGCGTGAGTGAGGTACCGTTTTATACCTGCACACCACACTACAAGTTAGCCTAAAAGACGTTCATTACTACTAATTCGGAAAAAATTGCTACCAAAAATTTAGTAAATATTAAAAAAACTTGTAAATCTGGAAAAAGAAAAACATTCACAAACACACAGTCGTAGTTTAGTCGAGTCGTGGATTCGGTTATACCGTTACCATGCATTGACTCTGACATTACTTGAAATGAGAATTGAGAAATGATTATATCGTAAAGTAATAAATTTTAACAATACCTTCTAAAGAGTTTTTCAATAACGACAGGTAGATGTTGAAATGAAATAAAACAAGCTGCTCGTGAGGTATTAACCAAATTTTAATTATTTTTTTATTGAAAGACGAACATGTGCCATTATGTGTGGAATATGATATCGATCAAACGCCCGCTTCGGCTTCCTACAGTGGCATAGATCCGAGTAGTCTAATTTTCAAAGACTCTTCTGCATAGATCCAGCATCCAGCATTTGAGCGATAACCTGTGTTATGTTCACCTTTAGGGCATCAGTCGATTGTGTTTGTTTACATAGACCTGCGACTTCAAGAAACCCCACAAGAAAAAGTCAAGCAGGGTCAAATCGCATGATCTTGATAGCCAATTCTCACATCCCCTGTGAAAGATAAGCTTACCTTCAAATCGCTCATTGAGAATTTAAGCAGTGGCGTCCACTGTGTGACACGTAGCATCGCTAAAACCACATGTCGTTTAGGTTCATATGGTTCAATTTAAAAATGGTGTATGAGAAAGGGCTGTCTAGCTTTAGCTGTGCTAAGTTTGAGAACGTTTGGGGTGCAGATTGTGGCTGGGCATTGTCATAAAGAAACAATGGCGATGGACAGTCAATCTGGGTTAAGTGCCAGTATATTCACCATAATTTGCAACTCTTGACAATAACAGTAAATACATAATAACTGTATCGCCAAATGGCAATAAGTTATAGCGAAAAATCGATGTGCATGTTATTTGTTCACATATGTACTTGTGCATTGTACTTACTTAACATTTGCGTTCAACTGATATATGTTTAAATCCTTGTCCAGTCTATTGTAGAGATGAGCAGATTGTAATAAGAACTGACGCTGAGCAAATTTGGTTTTTACGTAGTTACTGCTTCCCTATTTTTTTTCTCTCGTCATTATTTCGGAATTAAATGACAAAGATTTGTATGCTCATGAAACTATCAATAGGATATATATCTGTCTTATTGAAAGAACCTCACACAACTTATAAATTTCTTCAGAAGGAAAACTAAATGGTTTAAAATACATAAGTTTGAGTAGATAACGCTAACTTCTTCCAATTTATATTGGTTTTGTTGTACCTGCACCTCCCCAGACTGAGTGAGATACAATCCCCAATCATAGACTGTACCAGTTCAGTATATATTATTTTAGTAAATTTTAGAGGTGATATGTCTGAGTTTCCTAAATATCCCAATTAATACTCGTATAATCAACGTGAGAGTGAATGAGGGTGCCAGTTGTGTTGCAGAACAACCCCCAAATACTTTATAAATGCCTTATGAATAACTGTACAAGCACAGTTAGAAATATAAGAAATCCCAAAATAATATACTTTAGCCTATTTTTTATTATTGTCTGCGTTCTTTTATTAACATACAACATCACAACAAACCAACGAACAACATCAATATCATTAAAAATGTGTAAAATAATTCACAAACACCTCAAAATTTTAAACAAATATAGGACTAATATTTCTCCAAAAAATTAGACTGCGTCTTAAGAGTTGGAAAATTCCATCGATGAGGATTGTTCTGCAGATGCCCTGAAATAAGCCTCAACTAACACTAAAAACTAAAGAGTAAACTATATTGAATAATGTAGACACATGAAGACCATCAATGAAGAATTTAATAAAAAGAAGAACAGATGAGCGATTTAGATTCTGCAAACATGCATGAAAATAAAGGATTTAGACTTTTACAAAAGGAATAAAGTATTACAAGCTATAGAAAATCTAGATAATGAAAATTTTGAATACTGTCATTTTGCAAAACCAAATTCAGAAATAATCAAGCTACTATGTGGAATTGATAACAAATTAATAGTTAACACTATGAATGACTACTGGGTTATCTTGATTTGAGAAGAAGATTTCAAAAAATCCAATAACCAAACAAATCATATAAGTAACGTAAGAAACACGCTAGAAAAAATAAATCATACTAACGTAATCGTAGCATTATCTACGTATATATGTGGTGCACCCCTGAACAACTACAAAGTAGAAATTTCGTCTAAAAGAGAAACATAACTTTTGAAATAATAATTGGGAATAAAGAATATTTTTAAAATATACTAAATATTTTTTTTCCAAAAATAAATTCAGAGGAGATGACTTTACAGAACACAAAAATATACACCAAATATATATATAAAATGTATGTTTTAAATAGCCAGTGTTTCTTTTTGGAAACACGAAATGCTACCTTCTGAGGCCGCGTGTTTACTTTTGGATACACGGTCGACCTTTTAGTTCGAGGCTAGTGTATCCACTAGGAAACACGTTTTCATACATTTTACTACGGAATCTTTTACTTCTGGCCTCCATGAAGGTTTCGGTCTGAGTGGGTTTTTTATATGTCTTTTAGGTAAAAAATTATGACAAAAATAAAAAAAACACTTATTTTTAGAAATTACATTTAATTGTATTATTCTCATTTCTTTTAGAAACACACAAAATCAACAGTAGATAGATAGAAAGAATATAACAGGCTGGTATAATTAGTAGTTTTTTTACGAAAAAGTAGTTAGTAGAGCTTGTCAAAGTGATCTGTACATAGCAAAATTTGGCAAATAGAGCAAATTCTCCTCGTTTGTTTGGAAAATTTGCGTTTTACTTCAAAAAGTTTTCCTTGCCTTCCATACATCTTATAGCCTTCGACACAACGTCCTTCATCTTTTTCGGAGGGTTTTCCTTGATATTGAAAACATCTCTGTCTTGCTTGTTTGATGTTGATCGTGGTGTTAGTGGGCTTTAGTCTTCTTGACGTGAGTATTTGTGAGGCGTTCCTCTTCCTCACAGAATTTAGGGAGGAGATAACTGCCTCCCTAAATTCTGTGTTTTTGACAGCCTTTAAGTGAGTATTCTCAGAGTACAAAACTAGAGCATTCACGATGCTGATACCCTACAATACTTCAAAATATAATTTTCTGTACTATTTTGTACAACGCCTCAACGCTAAGTTTTACGACGCCGTCTAATCACTCAAGTCGATGGTAGATTTTCCTGTGTTGTAATATACGTTGCATGCCGGCTTTAGGATAATTTGATTCGTGCGATTTTTTTGGCAACGGTTTTCAGTTTTGAACGTTTCAAAAAACATTCAGCACTTAAATCCTCTTATCCCTGCACTTCAAAACGACAATCCCATTGCTGGTTTGCGTGTTTCTAAAAGTATACACACGGCCTCTAAAGAATTTTTTTAGTAAAAAATTTACAAGGGGCCCGTGTTTCTTTTTGGCACACATAAAAAATCATGGAATATCATTGAAAACCAAAATAATTTAACATGATCTTACTATAGGATTAGTATAACAATGAAAATTAAGACAAAAAAGGCAGGTTCAAAAATTGAAAAAATATAGTTTTCAGTAGACAAGCCAAAAAGGATGAATTGGATATATATTTGGAAACATTTAGTACCTCTAAGCTTACAATATGTACATTTGTGTTATGAAGCATTTTTCAAGTAATCAAAATATTATACTTTTTCTTAATAACACTAGGTCAAAATAAAACTAAAGCGGTATATCTGACTATAACAGAGTTAGAACTCGACGATTGTAATATTATGGAGTTAGAAATGTGTAAATATATATAAAACACAGTATTTTGAAGTATGAAACATTAAAAATGTCAAAACCGAACTCAATGTTATTTGTCTGTATAGAAATATACTAGATAAATTTTGCTCAGATTTTATGGAGCAACTTGAAACATTGTTTCAATATTTTAATAAGAAAGGTTAAATCTGTGCGAATTTTAATTTTTATATCTTAATTGACACTAATAAAAGGCTAGATTTATTTTCTTGATTGAAATGCTATAATTTTAGGTCCCTTATTTTATTGTTTAGTTGCACATGGCGACAAGCTCATACCTGTTTGGATAATTTCATAACTAATCCTCCAAATAATTTCATAAAAATATTTTAATCTTATCGAAATGGGTTGTCAGATATTCACGTGCTGTATCTTTAATAGTTGTCTTCAAATCCAGGGAAATACGAAAAATAATAAACATAAGAAAGGGGAATGAAAGTGAACGCAAGTAAGACGAAAGTGATGGTTTTTGAAAGAGAAGAAAGCAAAACGGTATGTGAAATAAGAATAGAAGGAGAGTTAATTGAGCAAGTGGATGAGTTTGTGTATTTGGGATGTGTATTTAGCAGGGATGGTAGATATGATAGGGATATAGAACGACGAGTAAATGCAGGGAATAGAGTGAATGGAGCACTACACTCTATTATGAAGAACCAGAATGTGTCAAAAAAGGCACGTATGGTAATTCATAATGCTGTGTTAGTCCCTACTTTAATGTATGGTAGTGAAAGCTGGGTGTGGCAGAAGAAGCACGAAAGTAGAATAAATGCTGGAGAAATGCGGTATTTAAGGAGTATACTAGGGTTGAATCTGAATGACAGGGTGAGAAATTGCATGATAAGAGATAAATGTGATATGCAAGATGATGTTGTGACCAGGATTAAGAAAGGATTGCTTCGGTGGTTTAGTCATGTAGAAAGAATGAATGAGGAAAGAGTGACAAAGCAAATTTATATGGCAGATGTGAACGGCCGAGTCGGGAAGGGACGCCCTAGAAAAAAGTTTATCGACCAAATTGGCGATATTTTGAAAAGGGGCCACGTTAGAAGTACCCTTAACCGACGAGCATGTATGCGTAGATATATGGATGTAAAGGAGGCGAAAGAGGTATGTCAGGATCGTGCCAAATGGAAGTCCGTAGTCTCTGCCTACCCCTCTGGGTGACAGGCGTGAGTGTTTACGTATGTTATGTATGTAATAAACATAAAACTATTACCGGAAAACAAAGAGTATTTAATGAGATGAAGCTGGGTAACCAAAAGAGATAAAGTTGGCCAGCAATATGAAGCGTTTTTTTTTGTGCTAGTACATAGTTCCAACAATGATAAATCTATTTTTGATTATAGAAACAATTATATTTAAAGGTTATCAATACAGACGCAAATAGAGATATCGTATAACTCAATTAAAGTTATGTATTTTAAGGTTGGAGTATAATTAACAAACACAGGAAAAAAGTTCCCAATGTAAACGCGAATATTTTTTAAAGCAAAACAGCAAATATATCGAAAGTACTCAATAAGTTGTGGCCAATCAACCTCCACACCACAGTCCTTAGAACTATCAATGAAGTTCTTTGAGCAAAATGTGCAACATTGCATAAATGGTATGAATTGAAATAACATAACACCCGCGGAAACAACTATAGTAGTAAATGTATGGAAGACGAGAAGTCATGCGGTTGTGACGACCTACCAATTTCAGTCTTTGAAAAATATCGACTATTTGAGATCACAATTAGCGAGTTTTTACAATAAAATTTATTAAAAGGGCATTTTCCATGAGGAATTTAAGGTTGCAAAAGTATTACCTGTACATAAGAAATGTTCAAAAATAACTCTAAAAACTACAAACTCATCTCGCTCTTTCCAAATTTTAAAACAATATTTGAAATACTGATTAAAACTATATATCTATATATCAGCCAAATATAGCAAGTAAAGATGCGATTAGTACATTAATTGATTATGTCATCAAATATATAAAAAATAAAAAGAAAATAGCAGAATTATTTCTTTGTTTAAGCTCTACTATTGATATGGCGGATCATAATTAATTTATCAAAAAAACTTCAATACTACAGATTAAAGCAAAATATACAACAGCTATTGAAGTCGTTTTCCTGTTGAAGACTGCATCTCTATTGCAACTGTAAAATCTTCGACTCGTACACGTCTTCATTAAATATCCATAAGAAACGTGTGGAATAAGTAGTTTTAATTTTTAAATATTGTATCTACAGAAATTTATAAAAATATTGTAGATAAATCCATGTGATTTTGGTCTTTTATATTTTACGAGAAATCTCTATTGCTTTCGGAGAATAAAGCATCTTATTTATTATGCACGTTCTGTTCAGTAAAGCACTTTTCTAAGTAATATTATTTTTCAATTTTTGCTTGCAACATATAATATTTTTATAAGATCAAAATCAAGGATAACCTTTAGTTTTTCTTTTATATATCATAAAATTTATTAACAAATAAAGTAACTGAGTGTATCAGAGCTATCACTTAAAATTTATAACTACTTTTCCAACATTTAGAGAATTTGTGGAGATAGAATTTTACGTATAATATATATACCGCACACGATAGTCAATCTATTTATTTAAAACATAAAAGATTTTTAATATTGATATGGTCACAACAAGATGTTGTTATGTTAGCAAATTACGTAATAACTTAAGACAGAAGGACCCTTAAGTAGGGACTGAATAAATTAACCGACTTGGTATTACATGGATCTCACAACTTTTTACGATAGCAGAAATGAGTTGCGAGACTTGTTTTTTTTTACAAGTTATGTTTTCGATGGCATATAATATTTCAAAACATATAGACGCATATAAATAGCATAGACTCTATCAGTTTGTGGGCTTTGTCACAGTGGTATCAATGCACAGTTTATACAGGATTTTGAAACGCTTCCGAAATGAAGACAGACGATAGTACTAAGGAAACCTTTGATGATGTGACGAAAATGAAAACGATCACGGTGAAAAAAACAACACTTTTCACAATGTTCAATTAGCTTTATTCACGCTCCATCATGTTAGTATAGCTAAATAAAACGATAATTACATTAAAAAAAAACATGAAAATGCCTATACATAAAACCGTCAGTGAAAATAAACCTGAAATCGGCTGATTATGGGGTCAAAAAGTGTTCGGATGCTGAACTCTTTTTATCTAGCTCGGTGCGAAACAAACTACGTATTTACGCTCACTCTACCCTTTAACACACGCGCTACCGCCTGTCGACTGACTCGTATCGCCTCGCAATTTACACCTATTCAGCGTTGCCAACATGTGGGTAATTCCCCAAATTATGGGCAATTTAAAATTGGTTGGGGATTTTTTGGGGATTGCTATTATGCGGCTATTTAGAAAATCGATTGCCTGGGCCAAGTCAGATCCTTTTTACAAGATATCTAAATACTTAACATTTTTGTTAGGTTACTTATGAACATCGAATGACTCCATTTTTTAACTATCTTCTTGCACAACATTTAATATTCGGATTGTTTTGGCAATTTTTGTGTATCATTTAATACTTTCATTTATTTATTTTTTTATTTCACAGCAGAGCAAATGCAGCTACTGTGGTCCTTTTTAATGGCAACAAGGGAAAGAATTAAAAATACTCCATGGAGTAAAATGCTTGTTACAAATATATGAAGTGCAAAAAAATTTTCGGTACAAAAAAATTTTAGCTAAAAAATAAATTTTATAAAATTTGTTGAAAATTGTTTCATTACCTTAAATAAAATTGAGGGAAATGGGACAAATAAGTCAAATTTTAGGTTTTTACGTTTTGTGTTTCTTGTTTTGTTTTAATAATGCCTAATGCGTACGTTTATAGTGCTCGTGAATATGGAAACTCGCGGAAATGCTTCACGTGTATTACAAATTTACTATTTACAATTTTATAACGTACCACTAAATTGTCAAGGCATCGGGATGGAACTAGTGTATCATACTACAGAGTTCATAAGGTATAAAAGCGTAAACCGAGCACCAAACCCGGTGGTTGGTTAACGTATGAGCAGGTTTATTTATGAATATAGATCGGTAAGCTGTTTTATACATAATTTTTCTAAATAACTTAGTATAGAACTGATCTGAATAGGAACGTAACTGAATACATCAGAATAATAAACATAGGTATGCTAAATAGTTTAAGTAAATTTTTCATAATCGAGCCAGGTATTTGGTTTATTTAACCTGTGAATCGAATTAAAGTGGCTAGGTGGAGACTAGCACAGTGGCAAAATAAAATGTTAAGTAAATACTAGGCTGCACTAAATGTATCGGGAATGGAATATTTCCACTGTTCCTGTCATATTAAAATCTTTTTAATTGAAAACTCCTTGGTTTTAAAAATCGAATACCATTTATTTATTTAAAAACAGATTCTCGGTCTTGTCACAAGGTTTTGTCAAACTTGTTTAGTCGTTGAGAAAATGGAATTGACTCGAGAAAATTCAACAGCGATGATTTATTTTGACTTTCGAAGTGGTTTAACACAAAAACAGTGTGTTGACCGGATGATTTCTGCATTTGGTAATGAAGCCCCATCCAAAACCACAATTTATCGCTGGTTTGCTGAATTTCAACGTGGATGTGTCAAGCTCAATGATGATCCCCGTCAAGGTCGTCCAAAAACTGCAGTCACCCAAGAACACGTTGATGCTGTGCGTAAGCTGATTGAGGAAGATCGACATGTGACATACCGCGAAATTCAAGCAACTTTAGACATTGGCATGAGTCAAATACAAATAATCTTGCATGAACAATTAGGTGTAAAAAATTTGTTTTCCCGATGGATACCGCATCTGCTCCGTAAAGAGAAAAAAAGCGGCTCGCGTTACTTGGTGCGTCAGAACTTTCGAAAGATTCCACGCAGGATCCTCAAATGCTGTATACAACATCGTATCAGTTGATGAATCCTGGATATATACGTACGAACCCGAAACAAAAAACCAGTCACGAGTTTGGGTGTTCGAAAATGAGTTAAAGCCAACAAAACTTGTTCGTTCACGGAGTGTTGCAAAAAAAATGGTGGCCACGTTTGTCTCCAAAACCGGCCATGTTACTACTATTACTCTTTAGGGACAAATAACGGTTAATGCAGAATGGTATGCTAGCATTTGTTTACCACAGGTCGTTTCTGAACTCCGTAAAGAGAACTGCAACCGCCGCATCATCCTCCATCACGACAATGCAAGTTCTCACACCGCACACAGAACAAAAGAGTTTTTAGAGCAAGAAAACATAGAATTGTTAGACCATTCGCCGTACAGCCCCGACCTAAGCCCTAATGATTTCTATACTTTTCCTAAAATAAAGAATAAATTGCGTAAACAGAGATTTTCATCACCTGAAGAAGCTGTGGACGCCTACAAAACGGCCATTTTGGAGACCCCAACTTCCGAATGGAATGGTTGCTTCAATGATTGGTTCCATCGTATGGAAAATGTGTCTAATTTCGCGGAGAATAATTCGAAAAGCAATAAATACATTTTTAAATAGTAATGTTGTGTCACTTCCTTGATTCCCGAAATTTTCAGTGCCGCCTCGTAGGTATTTAAACAAATGTTGTAAATTATTAGGTATTGGTATAATCGCGGGCCACGGACCACGCACACTTGAGTAGATAAATTACTCATGAGCCGCGCGTATTTGGCGTCGCGCGTACATTGACCCCTAGCAGCTGATGTTAGGTATTTGAAGTTCCACTGCTGGTTTTATGTTTTATTATATTTTTTAGTATTTTCATGATTTTTTTAATGAAATAAGTGTACTAACATGATGGAGCGTGAATAAAGCTAATTAAACATTGTGAAAAATTATATTTTTTTCACCGGGATCGTTTTTATTTTCATCTCATCATAAAAGGTTTCTTTAGTACTATCGTTTGTCTTCGTTTACGGGAGCGTTTCAAAAATACCCTGTATGATACCAGGTTTTGTACGAGAATATCGCAATGAAAAAGGATCAATAACCTTAACATCGTAGGCTAGTTTTTGGAGATTTTTCAGTGTAATTATTTGCTTGATTGTTGAATAATTCTTTAAAACAGTTACTGCGACATAATGATTTCTTATATTTACGCGAACTGTGAAAATGTGAAGTACATTGAAATAATACTAGTTTTTACGGATTTTATCGCACCCCGTGACCATGGGTGTTGTAAAGCTGAAACGTCGGGTATTTATAGTTAAATATACGCGATAAAATCCATAAAAACTAGTATTATTTCAAGTTACTGCGACTTTTCTTACCATTGGCTAAGGATTATTTCAATGGATAATATGAATAAATTATATTACAAACATATTATGTTACATTTTTTGAGGCTCTTGAGATATTCTTGCTTGGCTTTTTGAGTTGTTCGATTCACGCCATCGTTAATGAGATTAATAATTGCGATTTTATATTTTATGTGAGATATAAGAATGAAATGAAAATACAAATAAAAAAGGATTGTTAGATTGCGTTAGGATATGGGCTGTAAGTGTGAGCTAAAACTGTAATGAGAAACAACGAAGTAAAAGGACGGGAAAAGAAGAAGCAATGTTCAGTTTGGAAAAGAAACGACGGAAGCTGCAAAATTCATATTATTATTAAAAAGTATAAGTTTTGTAGAAATATCAACATGTGGTTACGGTTGATTAAATTTATATTTTTATATTTATATTAATTATTATATAAGTTTATAAGGCAATAAAACTTAGATTATAATATAGTTTACTAAGGGTTTCATGTTTTTGCGAAATAAATTAATACTACCTTTTCATACCTGGTATTCTGTAATAGTTCGGACTGAATTGGTGTAAATGAAAAAAATATTTTTATTTACAAACATTTCAATCAAAATTTGTGTACTGTAATGAAAAATAAGTGTCTCAAGTTTGCAATTAAAGAATCAAAAACGCTGTGTAGGAACAACTTTAAAACTGCAGTTATACGTTTCTATAAATAGTTTTCTTAAAACGGTATCAGCTCTGAACTTTCACGTCAACGACAAAGTGCACTTACTCTTTGAGTAGAAAGTACTCACAAATGTATTTCAAAACAGAGATATTGCCTATATTCCTTGAAAAATAGAAGAAGATTTAACGTGTACCTACTGGTACATTTGTGTATATCAATAGAAAGCTCTTTTTAATTACATAAAAACGAGAAGAATTTTTCCGGTATGTTTTATGTACATTCACAGATTTCTCGCAAACGGCTTAAATTATTTTAATGGTTCTTTTTATCCAAAATTTTATACTTCGGAGTTCAGTCACTTATAAATTTGAAGAAAAAATTCCACCCCAACCCTCTAAAAATTCAAAAAGATTTCATATTTAACTATCACTCGACAGATTGTCAATCACATCATAATAATGAAATATAATGAAAATGATTCTACAAACTTTAGGTTAATTTCACATCAGATCGTTATTATTGAACAGAGAGTTAGATGGATTAATCTTCCCTTTAATTCTATAGATCGTATTCTCAGGTCACTTCTTACATGATTGTCACCGCTGGAATCACCACATTGTTGTAGTTTAGTCCACCTTGTAACAGTCGTTTGAGCCTTTGCTCTTTAACTTAATTTGGTATTTAAAGTCAGTTTTTACTTTTATTTTACACTGAATTTCTAAAAATTTAGTTTTATAATGACTTTCTTTAATTGTTATATAAAACATATGTACTGAAAAATTATACTATACTAACTCGATATACTGGTGATTTTGTCATTGTGCGCAATTTCAAAAACATCTTCCTATTTGAGATAAAATGAAATATGGTTAGAATTGCAACAGGCACGTTATGCAATGAACAGTTTACGAATACCTTTTTCGTAACTTAACTTTGTTGAAATAATTGTTCGAATTCGGAGAGTCTTTCTTTCTAAATATTCCACAATAGTTATGTAGGCATGTGTTCAATACATATTAATTATAGTTGCTTATTTTCCATCAATATTTCCTTTGATTAACTAACTACTAACTAACGTTATCAAATAATAATAATAAATTAGCCGCCTTTCTTTCTGGAATTACCGATTCAATTTTATCTTCATGATTTACAGTAGCGGTATTCACATTTCAAATCGAACACCATTTCTTACGTAATATACACATTTCCAATAGAAATCAGAAAAAGTAACTTTTGAATTTGTTGCAGCATTTGTCTCATGTTATGACTTTGATTTTATGTCTTAAGTTTCTATTAAAAATAGATTAAAGGTAACAAACGAGCACACGGTACACCTGGTGGTCCATATACATTTACATCTATATCTAAGAATTAAAATGAAATTGCATTTTCACCCCTGAGGACTGCGATGGAATGCAGTTATACCATTATTTGCAGTAATAAAGGTTTTCGGATCTTTGCATTCGACACATGAAACAAGAACATAAAGTTTCTGTTCTACGCTGGTATTATGTGAGAGCGTGGCCCTACCCTGGCCGTGCCGACTCATTCGGGCTAAGTTATGATGATAATGGCATTTTTTTTTTGTAAAACTATTAATATTATTTATTATATTGCTTAACACTATATAATATTCTTCGATTATGCCTGTTATCACCTGACGATGGAAAGCAATCAAACCACTAATGTGTAAGCAACGTGTGCTTAATCGAACATTCATAATACTACCATAATATGACAAAACACCACGATTTAATATTGGGTTCGAATGTTATATTTCGAGTTTTTCATGCAACTACGTTTATATTTTATTATAATTAATTACGAATAGAACCTATGATTAAAATTAAAAAGGGTATAAGTAAATTCACAATCGCCATCATCACAGCGGTGCGCATAAAAATGCTGCCCGCTGGGCTTAGGATTTTATAAATAGCTCATGACTATTATAATACGCATTCCTTGAAAGAACAATTTACACTCATCAGGAACATAGGCACAATGCAGACACCTTTATATGCTATTCCATCAGGCGATCGGAAGTGCCTCATCTATTATCGAATGAATATTACGAAACAGTTGAAGTACACTAAAATATTTTAACACATTCATTTATCGGGAAAAGTTGGTGTTGATGAAATTAACATTGATAATTAAGGATATTATCGGATATGCAGGTTTGTTTTACATATTTTTTATTGCCAAATACATGTTACTTCAGTATAACATTTTCAAATGTATCAACACTTGGGATCAACTCACATAATATGAATTTCACAACCTTATTTCTTAGTGAGCTGAACTCTTAACAAGTCTGCTGGGCATAATTTACGTTTGAATTTCAGGTAATCATTACTTATTTGGATAGTAAAGCTATAAATATTGAAATACAAAATAATTATATATGTTTCTTTTTACTTATTTTATTAGTTATGCGAGGTAATATAATATTCATAACACATCGAAAAAGCCATTTACAAGGGCAGAAAAGGTATGATTCCTTTTGTTGAGTATTGATCACACAGATCTTAATTTACAATATCAAAAATAAACGAAATCGTACATGAAAAAATAAATCGTTGAGTCCCATAAGTAGGAAATACAAAATAAAGCCCATTAGAGAAATATATACTACCACTACCGAAAAAACTAATTAAATTATTATTATATTTTTATGGGATTAGGGTAACAAGCGTGCACACGTTCACCTGGTGGTAAGTGGTTGCTGTGGGTCATAGACATCTACATCTATCCTCGTTTGCAAATCAAAAAGCAGATGCTTTGTCAGCCGTGACCGTTAGATAGAATGCCTCTTTCCCAGATAAAGGGTCTTCGGTTCTCTACACTCACCATACGAAACAGTAAAATCTCCTATTTTACGCTGTTATTCTGTGAAAGCGTGGACCTTCTCCGGTCGAGTTGACCTATTCGTGTTACAACTATACTACTAATATAGCTGTACCATGACACTACCATGTATAAAATAAAAAAAATAAAAAAATTAAAAAAATTATTCATTCGTAAATTTAAATTGTGTCAGCTTATTTTCTTGTAGCAATCGCTGTATCGGATGACACTGCAAGTTCATATAAAATCAGCAAAAAACTGAACAAACTGGCAACTTATTAGAATTTATTATATCTTTTCTAAATAGTGTTCATTTATACCAATACATCGCTGCATCCGAGGTACCCACTGAAAAAAAGCACTTTGCCCACTCGTCCTTAGGCGTCTCTTCGACAGCATTTTGAAACGCAGCTACTGCTTTCTTGACGTCCATAAAACATTTTCCTCGAAGTTTTTCTTTTATTTTCGGAAATAAATAAAAATCGCAAGGTGCGAGATCGGGGCTTTCTTGGCTAGCGAGGTCAGGGCGGGTGACCCAGTAATTCCATTTCTGACGTCGCCAAGTAGTCAATTATTTGTTTGGCGATGTGCGACGAGGCGTTGTCGTCGTGAAGGAGGATCCCACTGCGAGGTCGTTCCTCCCGAACCTTTTCCAAGACAAGTGGCCAACAAATGTTAGCGCACTATTCTGCAGTAACTGTTTTTCGATAACTAAAATAATTTTTGCGTAATGACCTGTCTTTCTCAAGAACGAGGCCATCTACTTTTTCCTACGCTTCGACATCTCTTTACTTTAGTTGGCAACTCCTCGGAAGAAAACACCCAGAGAGCAGACTGTCTCTCTTAGTTTCAGAATCAAACAATACATCCAGCTTTCAACACTCGTAAGTATGTCGAACACAGCATTTGAGTTATTTCCGTAAAAATCTTTTAACCATTTCACCAATCAACACGACGGAGTTTTTGGCCCCCTGTAAAATTATGAGGTATCCACCGAGCACCAAGCTTCCTGACCGCTAAATGTTCATGGAGGATGTCGATGCCTAAACTTGTCAGAATCTACTGATAAATCTTTATTTTCTCAACTTTTATATTACGCCGCACAACACTGATGTTATCTTCAGTCGTCACCGTAGAGGACCTTCCCTCACGCAGACCATCGGTGAGATTAAAGCAACCACGTTTAACTTGTTAAACCAGTTGTAAATAGTGGCAAGAGATACTTGGATGATTGGAGATGGCTTCATCATAAAAGACCAATCGAAGTCTATCATAACTTTCTTGTGTTGACTTAAATAACATAGAAAACCATAAAAAATCATTAAACTAAAATTTTCTTCCGTTAAATTCATGCTGACGTGATACAAACTATTTTCAATTTGCCGCCAAATCGTAAACAAACAACAAATTAATAAAATACATACACAGTAATATTGGCAAAAAGTTCCATTTTCAAAATTGGTATTTATTTTTTTATTATACCGTTTACAAGTGGCCAGTTCTAAAAGCTTTCAGTGTCGCCCTCGTATAAATAAGTTTGTGTGAACAAGACAGTTTTGTGTACATTTAAGATACATAATAAGATGTTCGATACATTTTAATAACTATTTTTTGTTTTATATTGCTCCTTCTATGAGAAAAAATTATATTGTACTATTTGGGCACAATTTAGTAGTTGATACAATGTAGTAGAATTTTTATGAGGATATCAATAAAAGATGCTTCAGGTAAGCAGCAATTTTTCCTCTTATGTAGCATATACTTATCTTGCATACTATAGATGACTGCACAGGTTGATCAAAGAGAAATTGTCCATTATTCTACCTAGATCCAAGACTGGAGAGTATATACAGCGTTGCCAGAGATTCCTGTTAATCTGAAATTAAAAATTGTGCAGACATAATGTATGCAATACCGCTGGTA
Organism: Parnassius apollo; assembly: GCA_907164705.1. Classification (NCBI taxonomy): domain Eukaryota; kingdom Metazoa; phylum Arthropoda; class Insecta; order Lepidoptera; family Papilionidae; genus Parnassius; species Parnassius apollo. Next base: position 16,748,325 of record CAJQZP010000693.1, read on the forward strand.
CCGCCTTTCTGGGATTATTCGATGGTGCGTTAACAGCGTGGACATCGACTAAACTTGTCGGTCCTCACCACCTATAGGACTTACTCCTCAAACAAAAAATTTATGCAGTCATCGTCGTCAAATCCCGAGGACGACGCACTCACCCACAGCACTTTAAACCATTAAAACATATACTTAGAGACAAGTTTCCTATGAAGAAGTTTAGCATTATAAAATCTATACAAAATTTTCTATCCTGCGGTCTAAACTAGTCAGGTTTTACTTCATTACAAGAAGACTATTGAATTTTGATAACAAAAAATGGGTACATACTAAGAGGATGTCAGCAGCGTGAAAATCACTATTAAGTATATATCTATATATTACTCGATATTATTAACTGAAAAAGATAAAGTATATTCACACAAAAACTTTTATAACAATTTTATAATAAAACACAAGTAAAACATTAACAAAACACTAGGGAAACGCAAAAATCAACATAACAACATCCAAATGAAAATGGCGTACGTAATGAACGTAGATTATAAATAAATATCCACAAACTAACTGACTTTTTATTGCACCAAAGGGTAGAAAATTTCACATTAATTCTATAATGGCAAGCTTCTTCCTAAAAAAGTAGTCTCTAAATATAAGTTTTAATGGTTAAAAGTGCTGTGAGTGTGCGCGGTTAAATCCGACTGCTTGAGAGTTTGATGGAATAGCGCTGCGGTCGAATTCGACCGCTTAGGGATTGAGAGGCTAAACAAGTTTTTTTTTAATTAAGATTAATAAATGTTTTCATAACGATATGTTAAGAGTACTTAGTATATTAGTTTTTATTTTGAACTGCTTTCATATAAATTCATTCCGCTTTTCAAACTAAAGATTCCAAAACCTTGCCTTACACAAAAAATCAAAATCAGGCAACGGCAAGTGTCATGCATTCTTTAACGATGGATCCGCATCACTCGAGTATAATAACTTTCATATTTATATTTTTTGACAACTCAAGCTTATTATTTGAAATAAGTATAAGTATTTTAGAACTGATTTCCATAAAAGTAATATTATATTTTTACTTGTTTTCGTTGTACACAAAACAAGCGATCCACTCCAGCTTCGCACGATTGATTTCTGGATCTCGGCAACAGCGCCACTTACGGGTTTCAAATGTGAACATAAACCGTATAGAAACCTATTCAAACACACAAAAATTTCAATAAAGTCTTCTGGATGGTTTCAGTCTATAACGGATATAGGTAGAAATATGTTTTGCGTTATATATAGATAGATAATATATAATATATTATATATATATATATATATATATAGATAATAACACATCTATACGTTTAGTTACAAAAAGATGCTGCGTTTTCTTACTTAAATATGTATTCCTTCATAAAAATTTGAAAAGTCATTTGTGAAAGACAAAAAATAAATTGAAAAAAACGCGGAAAGTAACTCCTGTGTGAGACAATAGATAGTTAACGTAAAAAATATGAAGATAATGAATATCTTGGAAATTATTAAAAATGGATTACTAAAACCTCTTACTTATTAACTTAACTATTTAGTTTATAAAAGTGATGTTTTTTTTAACTGAGGTAACAAATTAACTTACAGTTCACCTGGTGGTACTTAAGTGGTTTTAGGAACAAAAAGAAGGCCGCAGGTATGTTGTTAGCTCTGATGCTGCAACCTTCGATCAACAATACCATCGAAGGCTGAAACCTAAAAAGCTGTAATTACACTGGCTCTCTATACCCTTCAAATCAGATCACAGCTGTGAATTTTTCATGGCAGAAGTAGGTTAGGGAGTGGTGCCTACACTGACGGATTCTCTGGCAAATTAAGGGAAATGTATTGTATATTTAATATGTTTACAATTTTTCACGATACATATATGTTCTCATATTTATTATATATGATCAAACGAACTTCTCCAAGTGAAGTTCGATCAGTATTATATGAATCGCTTCATTCGAAGATATAATATTAACAACGTAGTTTCCTTATTCTACAAGGCTAAGTCGCACCTTTAAAGATTTTTACTCTACCCACATCAAAAACAATTGCCCCCTCCCACCAACGTCTCTCGCCGTCCGAGCGTACAGCCTCATTCTTTTAGAGATATTATTCTAAGCAAAACTTTTTGTGGGTTATGGGTGGGAGGGAAATTATATCTTCGAATGAAGCGATTCATATAATACTGATCGAACTTCACTTGGAGAAGTTCGTTTGATCATATATTATATTTCATCGCTTCATTCTTCAGATATAATATTAACAACGTAGATGTTTAGAGCTTAAAGTTTTGCTTATTGGGTTACTTTAAAAGAAAAATCATAAAAAATCAAATATCATTTATTAGTTCAATCTTAACAAAATAACATACACTTAACGTAACATAACTTTTCTATCTTATTTAATAAATTCAAATTTAATTATTTAGGAGGACAGTTCTCGCAAACTTATTTTCGTCAATAATTTGGCGATGATAAAATTTTGCAAAGGTCTCTGATGCTGACGACCAACCGGCTGTTTTTCTGATCGTATCTAGAGAGATTCCAGCGGACCTAGCAGCCGAGGTGACAGCATGGCGCGTGCTGTGTGCACTATACACAGTCACGTCCACGCCGCTCTCCGCTAATACGTTCTTAATCCACCTACTGATAGATTGAGCAGTGGCCGCCTTGTGTGGCCGCCTGTAGGTTAGCAATAAGTTCCGACAACCTGCGGGTCTTATTTTTTTTGTAATCTCTAAGTAATCTTTTATTGCCGTGGCTGGACAAATATTTTTATTTTCAATAAAATAAGGTAAAATTAAAAGGGGTTGCTGACGTCCCGCTGCAGACGTTTTAATTATATCAGTGATGCTGATTCTAACATCTGAAGAACATATCTTAATATTGTCTATCTTTATTAAAGATAATGTTTGAGCTCGGTGTGCTGTGCATAATGCCATTAATACTGCTAATTTTTTTTGTGAGTTTTTCAATTGAAAGTGTATCATTGGGAACCCAACCTCCAATATGATTTAAGACAATTTTTGGGTCCCAAGTACCAGTATATTTTGGAAGGGCTGGTCTTAACTTGAATGCGCCCTTTAAGAATCTTTTTATTTGGTCTTTAGAACCTACACAGTCTCCCAGAAGTAATGATAAAGCCGACCTGTGGTTATTGAGTGAACCGTAAGAAGCCCCATTATTAAATTGCTCCGATAAAAATAGCAAAATTGACGGTATAGAATTTGCGTAAGGATCTAAATTATTTTTATGACAAAATTGCCACCACAACTTATACGAGACGCTATACTGAAGTATTGTATTCTTTGAAAGGGATGCCATCATCACGTGAAGAGCGGGTGATGGTGTACCTCTTCTTATAAATGCGACCCTGAGAGCCTCGCTGCACCCAGGGTAAGTTGTTTGTGCAGGTGATGCGGAGTTCTGGAAGAAGACCGTAAGAGATCTCTGTGAGGTTTGAAGAACATTATATCTGATCTGAGTAAGTTGTTTAACATTGGGTACCAAGGCTGGGATGGCCAATAAGGAAAGACTAAAATACCTTCGGCTTTATCGCTTATGATTTTTTCCAGACATTTCATTATTAAAGAAAAAGGTGGAAACGCATAGAAATATTTGTATCTCCAATCAATAGTGAAAGCATCTACTAATAGGGCATCTGGATCCGGTCTCCAAGACACATAGTTCGTGCATTTTGCATTGGCGCGAGAAGCGAAAAGATCTATTTCTGGTTCCCCCAATTTTTGTATGATCTCTTTATAAGCGTTATCACTTAGCTCCCATTCTGTATCTAGGTTTAGTTTCCTTGATTCTTGGTCTGCTTCTACATTTTCTTTACTATTTATATAAGATGCGTGTAGCCAAATGTTTCGCTTCTCGCACCATTGCCATATTGATCGAGATAACTCATTCAAATGGGGGAATTGGATTCCTCCCATTCGATTGATATAACTTATAGCTGTTGTATTATCTACGCGCAATAAAATATTACAATCCAACTTATCCCTGACAAAACATTTAATACCTAGAAATATGGCTAGTAACTCTAGGTAATTGATATGATAGTTGAGTTCATTGTATTTCCATCCTCCGCCAACCCGAATATTATTACAACAAGCACCCCAACCTGTCAAGCACGCGTCTGAAAATATCTCATAATTAAATTTAGTTAAACGAAACGAATTTTTGGTTAAAAATACATTTTTTTTCCACCATTGCAAATCTGGTAAGATATCTTTTGAAAGTTGAATATTTTTATTATACGTCTTATATTTTTGAAGCGCAAGGTATTTTTGTCTTTCTAGTCGTTTAGTGTACAACCAGCCATATTTTACCGCAGGACAAGCGGCCGTGAGAACACCTATCAAATGAGCGAAATCTCTGATCGAACAACTAGTTAAGACAGAGAGCCTTTGTACTAAGTGAGCTATATGATTTTGTTTATCTATGGGTAGGCTTATAGAAAGTTCCGTGGAATCAAAAATAAATCCCAAATATTTGCGAGATATATTCGGGACTAGACAGGACTTATTATAATTAATAACAAAACCTAAGCATTGTAAAAGATGCATAGTCGCGTTAACATTGTCTAAACATTCATTGTAGTCTTTACCTATACAAAGAATGTCGTCAAGATATATGACAGACTTATATCCCCTGCTTCTTAAGTTGGTTATTACCTCTTTCATTATCTTACTAAATGTTCTAGGAGCAACGGACAGGCCATACGGCATAGCATTGAACTCATATAGGGTTTTAACTAAATTTTCATCCTCAAATTCAAATCTTAAAAATTTGCGATGACTCGACTTAATAGACACTAGTAAGTAAGCCTCCCGTAGGTCAATGGTAGCCATGTAACCATTACGAGGTATTAACTTTGAGGCCGTTCTGTAATCCTCCATTTTAAAGTGAGATTTTGCAATGAACTTATTAAGAGACTTTAAATTCAGAATAAATCTTTTGTCTCCGTTAGGTTTTGGTGCTAAGAAAACTGAGGATATGAACTGATTCTTTGATGGATGACACTTTGATATTGCTCCTAAGTGTAATAAATTACTAATAGCTACAGAGATGTATTGTTTATCTTTTGGTGACAAAGTTGAATGAGGTAATCTACACTGAGTAATATGTCTATTAAATGGTATGGTAAATCCATCCCGGATCCATCTTAAAATAATTTTATTTTTTGTTAATTTAAGCCAACAGTCATAAAAATATTGTAATCTTCCCGAATGTACCTGTTTTACTGCTGAACTGGAGCACGGTGAGATTTGTTGTTGCTCCAAGACCTCGTTTGTGGATACACCTGAGGGGGTAGATCCCTGCGGATCCCCGATGACAACTTCCTTGGCCCTCCCCGCCCCCCCCTTGTTCTGCGAGCGAGCAGGGCCTCTCCAGTTTTCCTGGTAACGATTGTTTCTTGAAGACGAACTTGTTTTTATCTGTGACGTGGAAGGTTTTGGATCTGTTTTCTTAATCTGAAGACCTTGTTTTTCGATGGCTTTTGACGCCTTAATCTTTTCAGGAAGCTCATTGCCAAAAAGGGTTTCATCTCTTTCACTCTCATGAATGACTTTAAAAAAAAGACTTATCTAATCCGGGTGTCACCAATTTAATTCTGGTTTGGGTCTCAGAGTGATGGAGGTCGGATAATATACGGCAAGCATCAGATAAAATTTTTATCGCCTGAACTTTATTGTCTCCGATGAGAAGTAAAGACATAGCTCTATTAACAGCAGTAATACCTATACCCAGTATTTGCTGATCGACCTCTATTTTCTTGTCCCTATTTCGGGCTGCGTCGGTAAGTGCCGCTGCAATCTCGGGATTCAGCGTAGGTGCTCTCAAAAGCTTGCAGTTTTCGGGAATTAAATATTCTTTTAACAAGTTTTGTCTTGTTTCCTTAGTAAGACCCTTACGTAGAAGAGGAAGCCAACGGTGGGCAAGATCCTGGTGAATATTTTCACCGTATATTTGCTCATCAATTTCCGTATCACCCAAAACTGACAATAGTTCAGGTTCTAATGTAGGAATTGTTTCTTCCGATTTTTCTTCAATTGTCAAAAGAGGATGCTCCTCGGAGGGAATGGATGCTACCATGGTGTCATCATTTACGACCTTATTACTATCCTCAGCTTCGTTATCTACAACAAGAAATAAAATATATATATTTCGGAGGTAGATAACAAAAAATTTTATTGATAAGAATCTAAATGAACAACTTAAAACCTAAAACTGACGCTTCAATATATTTGTACATGAGTATTTAAGTTTATATAACCTTCGTGCTAACTCTCGGCTAGCCCCCCGGTTAGAATACCTTCGTACTGACTCTCGGCCAGTCCCCGGGTAAATTTGTATTCGTGTTAATTCACGATCAACGCTAAGGTTTTTTGTCTTAAATTATATTGTTAATGATCACTCAGGCACTAGAATTGAATTACGTAACTGTAACACTTACCAAAATTTTCTTCGGCCTCAGAAGAATCGGAGTAAACAATGACTCGTTTATGTCGCTTTCGTTCTTGTTCTTCTAGTTTTTTGATTTTCTTTTGATAATAACCAATTTTATCTGCAGCACTGCGTTTCGACATTGTACTGTTCTAAGATAATTAAGTAAGGTGTGCGCTCTGCCTCGCACGAAAAAGGAATGAGGCTGTACGCTCGGACGGCGAGAGACGTTGGTGGGAGGGGGGCAATTGTTTTTGATGTGGGTAGAGTAAAAATCTTTAAAGGTGCGACTTAGCCTTGTAGAATAAGGAAACTACGTTGTTAATATTATATCTGAAGAATGAAGCGATGAAATATAATTATTACTTATACGTGGTAGAGCCATGCTGCAGTTATATTAGATTTATAGTTGTAGCACGAATGGGTCGGCTCGACCGGGGAAGGACCACGCTCTCATAGAATACCAGCGTGAAATAGTAGCTTAATGCTGCTGTGTTTCGTATGGTGAGTGTAGAGAACCGGAGACCCTTTTTACTGGAAACGAGGCATTCCATCTTAGTCCTCACGGGCGACAACGCATCTGCATTTTGATTCGTAATTGAGGATGGATGTAGATGTCTATGGGCCACAGCAACCACTTACCATCAGGTGGACTGTGTGCTCGTTTGTCACCCTATCCTATAAAAAAAATCAAAAATAACATTTGTTAATAATTTTGCCATGTTTTTACAAAAATAATAATGCGCCTTATTGTGGCTTAATCTAATATCATTAACATTTCCAGAAACCCGTATGTGCAAGTTAGTAAAATTATATTTTAATTATGCACATGTTTTTCTATTTAAATTCACTTGTTTCTTTGATTAATTTACACTGCCGTCAGTCACGTTATATATGAAATACTTTGTACAAAATTACTGAAATGTCAGCTAACGAATTAAGAAGAGACACAAAGATCTAAGGCGGCAGCATAAGGCTGTGGTTTCATATGGTGAGGAGAGCGAAATTCTAAGAGTCTATGCTGGTAACAAAACTTTCCATCTTAATCCTTAGGGATGACGACGCATCAAGATTTTTATTTAAACTGAGAATAGATTGAAGTGTCTATAGAATGCAGCGTCCACTTACCATCGGGTGAACTTTGTGCTTATTAGTTACTTTTGCTTCTAAAAAAATAACCTAGTGTAAATTATTTAAAAAGATTAAAGACGATTCTGTTTACTTCCTTGAATAAGATCATGAAGGTACTGGAACAATATTACTGCTTTGGTTCCGTAGCAAGAGATTCTACTTTAAAACAATTTACCACAAAGTTAGTATGCATGCAAATAATCGCCGGTTTTCATTTACAAAGCTGTAGTAATTTCGATTACACTTTGGAGGTAAGTGAGGTTATGAGAAAGCTATTCATTTAGAATGGTACTTGAATAAAAAATCTTAAATGGTGCATAAAGGAGCATGAAAATTTGCTAACAAGTCGTCATTTTACCTAGCTAACTTTCCGTTATGACTACGCCACTCGAGAACCTTTCTTTACCATTGGTTGTCGTTACTTCTAGCTATTTGGCCGGACCATTTCCACTTCCGCTTACTTATCTGTTGTGCTATATCGATTGATCTAGTTGCACCACTTATATTTTCATTCTGAAGACTGTGTTGTAAGAAAACTCCAAGCATAGGCCCTACAATAGCTCTTTGAGTGATTTTGAGCTTCTTCATACGGCCATCAGTCAAGGAATACCTCTCAGATCCATAAATCGTCACTGGCATCATGCAATACTTGTATTCTTAAATATATTATATTGAGTATATTTTATTTTTTTTATTTTTTGAGTAGTTAAATGGTATTTATTTTTAATTTTACAATATTTACAATTAATATTCATAACACACATTTAAAAGCTATAATACAGAAAAACTAAAACTAAATATTTTTAATTGATTTATTTATTTAATCTATAATAAACACCTTATAGTAAGGGATATAAATGGCGGACTTAATGCCTTATGAGCATTCTCTGCTCAACTTCTCTCTTCTTCCTCTACTCTTCTCATTTTCTTTCATCTTCTTTCTCTTCTCTGTCAACCCTGGATGATTTGAGAAACTGGCAGGTGTAAACAATCACTACATACATTTAGTGCTACTTTACTTATTTATTTAATGCTAGCTTTTGCCCCGACTTCGTCCGCGTGGCATTTGGTTATATCGCACCCATATGTGAAAAATAGTCTGCTGGTATAAACCACAATTATAACTGGACGTCGCGGGCAAAAGCTAGTAAACTACAAAACTTATTTATAAACCACATTTTTTGCTAATCTATCATTGTGTACCAAATTCATCAGACTACTGGGCGAGCTTACGCGTGAGCAAGCCACATATAATTTCACGGGTGAAAAACAATTTTCTCTCACGTTTATGCCCGTAAATTTTAATGTCTGCCCTTGTGATTTGTTAATGGTCATAGCAAAGCAGACTTGGAGAGGAAACTGTATTCGTTTGAATTCAAAGGGAAAATCTTTCGGATCAAGGGAATTCTTGGTACCAAATTGGGACAATTTGGTCGATAAAGTTTCGCCTAGGACATCCTTTCCCGACTCTTTCATTCACTTCCGCAACATATATTTTCATTGTCACTCTTTCCTAATTCATTCTTGTTACATGACCAAACCACTAAAACATTCTTCCTTTGTGGCACATTAAGACTTCCACATCTTCATCTTGTAACATCTCTGCTCTTATACGCTGTAATGCAGTGGTAGACGCAGATGTGCCTTGCCGCCAACGTCTGAATAAACCATTATTTCGGCATAAGCCCAGGTAATGATTCGTCTGCGCTCCTCGTTCTGTCATAAACAATTATGAAATATATCATGCTTCTATCATTACCTCTTTCCCACGTATACATGTGAATCTTTTTATGATGAAAATGTTCGTCACAAAAAGATTCTTTTCCGCACATGCAGTACGGAGGGTTGCACCATTCTCATTTATACTTTTATCACCAAACGTTCCCAAAATCCTTTCATAGCCAAGTGCCTTCAACCTAACCCTTCCATTAAAATCTCCCAACATAACAATATTTTCATTTCCCTTACAATTCTTTAGCACTATCCTTACTATCTTCCAAAACTGCTCTCGGATATAAGTGGATTTACACGTGTTTGAGGCTTAGGCCCCTACAACGAATAAGTTCTTTAGGCCCACTTTCATTTGTATCCATGGCAGTCTTGGGCTTCCACATTCATACTTTTTCACACATTGACCAATTCTTTCTGAAAGACTTCTGGCATTCACGCTCGGTCTCGTCTACACCAGACCATTACGCGGTATATGTGCCATGTGTATTGACATCCTTGCCCTACCGCTTCGTCTCATTTACACATAACACATCTATTGCTCTATCATACATCATAACGCATACTTCATCCATCTTATCATACATTGCTCAACATACATTCAGCGTAGCTAAAAGTGCTTCCGCAATCCTCTTCTCGCCCCTTCGGTAAATAAAACTTGACGATTGGCGGTAATAACGTAAACAAACAAACACGCACACCCTATATATAACATATCTACTCATAATACTGGTTGCGCGTAAAACCATTCGTATTTTTGTTTTATTCGAAGGTAGGATTGCCAAGCGTTTTGTCCTTCCTTCGAACTTTCCTTCACCTGTCGTCCCTCTGACACACCGGGGTGGTGGGGTGAGAGGGGAAAGAAGATGATTCTAGAATATCGCGTGATTTGCAACCAATAAGAGGCGCGCCCCTCCGAGACGCATTGATAAGAGGGCCGAAGTAATATAAGCTAGCACACGGCACTTGCGCGCTCTCTTCCCTTCGGCCGCCAGTTGGAACCACACCGCCTAGGACAGTCGTGTCCTAGAGGGTTTTGCCCACGCGCACCGCTAGTTTAACCGCATTAGCCTGAAGCAGTCACGCTTCAGGAGTAACCGCCTCGCCTCGTGTGAGATATAGTCGCGCACCGCTCTCTTCCAACGCACCATCGACCAGGAACGCATCTCTGGGGCCTCAGAGAATCCGCCAGAAGTCGCACCGCAGCAACAAAGCGCCCAAGCCGCATCGAAGCAACACCCCGGTGAGTAACTTCCAGTTATAAGCCCGCTTGACATAATTTTATTTATTTGTTATACCGCTCCAATTTCAATGTTTCCTAGCGTGATCAAGCGGGGTTCCTTCATAGACTTTGGCAAGCAATAGTTCGTTTAGGGAAGAGCGAGTGCATTGTCAGGAAAACCGCATGCTATATAGTCGCCATTTTGTGGAGACGGAAGAAGCCATCCGCTTATACAATCCATTTGGTGTAACATCTCGCGTAATAGGCTTAAGACTCGACCGGGGAATTTGAATTCGGTAACCTTAGGCCCGTCGCTGAACCAAATACTCTTAAAAAACATTTTTAATTTTGTACTTACTTTAGCCCAGCCTTGACAATTATTATTTAGTTTGTTCTACCTAAACTGCTTAGAGATGAATGCCCATTTCCTCTTTTTCTTAAAAGGCTTAATTTTGCTTGAAAGTTGGACGACCAGCCGTGTTATTGCGGCAACAAACTATTTAAATTGCTTATAGTAATACCCAAATTAAAAGGTCTTTTGGTAACTCACACATACTTAAAGCAAAAACACATACTTACAGCAGATTAGAAGCATTTCCTGTGTCAGTTTCCCTCACGTCGAGGCGAATAATAATTAAACTGTTGCAAATTTTTGCTTTGGAATATTATTATGAACCTCAAAACGTAGTATTGCAATATATATATATATATATATATATATATATATATATATATATATATATATATATAGATAATTAACAGTAATGGGACGTATATAGGTTGTAGCTTTAACTATTACCTTCCAGCGGTCGCACTCTTGCTCCGAACACAAGCAGTCGCGCGCGGTCTGTGATTCCGCAATTTTACTTCGTTATTTTTTATTTATACTTAATAGAACAAAGGTCTTTAAAAACTCAGAATTTTTGTCCCTGGGTGAAAATCACCGTTATAAATCAACAAAAACAAAAACCAATGAAATTTTCTTTTTTAATACTAAAAACTTAGAAACTTGACTATAATTATCTTAGAAATAAATTACATTCAACGTCAATGGCACTGTGTAATAGGAACTCTAAAATTACATTTATTTTTAGATCATTATATGTAAAATTCTAGTTATAACCTAAATTATAATAAAATAAAAAAGAAAACATACTTAAAAGCTACCAATTATTATTTTAGAAAAACTGTAATAAATTATTCGTTATTATTATCCATAATATCTACTTGAGATGAACATTCTCGGCATATAACAATCACATGTTCTAGACACATGTGTTTTCCATATTTGAAACAACTATACTTTACTCACACCGCACAGTAAGAGTAATCCAATCGATCTACTTATTTCTCTTAGTGTCACTTCTTGAGCATCTCTTTCTCGAGAATAGTTGGGCTGTATATTTCTTATAAATTTATTGGTGTTATTCACAATCATTGTCAACAACTCATCACTGATGAATTAGGAATAATATTCTGTAGGTGATCTTCAAGCAAAAAGAGGTGGCAAAACTTTAGGGAATTGTTCTTTAATTATATTGACAAATCTAGTTCTCATTGAAACTGGGGGATTTGCACTCTAAACAGTCCCGTCTTTTCCAGTATACATACTTCCTTGCTGGTCTAAAAATTGACGATATAATGACAAAGGAACGTTGTCGTCTTTGCTGTCACTAAGCTCAGCATCCGATTAAACACACACATCCTGTGCTGGCGAAATTTCTTCTGGGTTGTCTTTTTGGTCCGAAACGTCATCAAAAACCTCATCTTCTAATTCCAACTCCTCTAGCATGCGAGAAACTAGACGTTCTAAGTCTTTGTAATTCATTGTCTATAACAAAAATACATTTATTAAAACTATACTTATATAATATTACAATTTAAAACATAAAAAGTAATAATAAGATACAAAAAAAATGAAATATTTACCCCGTTTCACTTTAATTGCAACTGGATTGTTCTGGAACACAATCGGTCGCGCGCGGAATCTGAGACTGCAAACACAAATAAATAAGCACGTGTGCATGCGACGAATTTCAAGGGGTCGCTGAGGGATGCTACTTCACCCAAAGATATCACGGAAGCGCAAGAGTCTATTGTTTAGTTTTAATAAATTGATTAAAATAAGTTCGTTGCGGACTCAGAGACCGCCCGCGACCGTTGTTAAGGATTTAATTTGGATTGATTTCTACTCTGAACCTACTTAAATGAGGACCACGAGAGAGTATTCTTTTATTTTTGTGAAAATCCAATTCAAATTGTTTTATTTTGTATCCCTAATTCAATAAATACATAAAATACAGAAATTATTATATTACTTCAAAATATTATTACAAAAATATGTTACAAAATATAGTTTTATTGAGTGTAAATCGGAAATGTTAAAATGTAGTTATGTATTGTATTACATTCGCGTTCGAATTGATAGTAAATACTTTTGTGAGAGTTTAGAATTTCGAAATTGTGGTTAAGATTTCACGTACGGCGCAAAGTGTGTACCAGCATACAAACTTATTTTGTGGAATTTATTTAAAATAACTTTGAGGTATATTATTTTACTTACAACTATTTTGATAAAACTTGCGGAAATCATATAATAAAAAATAAAAAAAAATTTCTTTGCAACTTTCCGCTAAACATATAAAACGATGTGTCTTACCTGGATTGAAGCGCACCTCCCGCCCTCCCTCAATTGCATACACTAACTCCTCACCACTAGACCAAGCACCACTACTCTCAACACCACTATTCCAGGCAAGACAAACCATATATATTTGGTTGGTGATAATAATAATAGTATTTAAAATATTAATCATAACAATAATAATAATTAGTAACAGATTTGTTATCGCACGGCGCGGTCACTCAAAACAATAATAATAATAGTATTTAAAAATAATCATAACAATAATAATAACTGTTGGCAGGTTTTTATCGCACGACGCGGTCACTCGCTACTTTGGTAGGGAGCGATTGTGTCAGCGTTATAAATAGCAACTGTTTCACTCGCCGCTCACTTAGCGGTCAGCCGCCGTAGAGTCTATATTACCTGAGGATGCCTCGTGTAGAGGCGAAACACGTGTCGTATTATCGTCGATGGTGTGTGACAATTTTTAATATTCCTGCTCCTTATTTTATTATGTATAATATTTTATAACCAGTGTTATGTCTATTGTTTTCGAGTTTTATACCTAAAGTCCTCCATTTGATCTGAGTAAGATTTCTAAAATGAAATTAAGAAGCTTTTCATTAATAACTATGAATGCACACAAATATATACATTTTTTTAATAATAATTGCCGCTAACAACTACCTTATAATGTGATTTTTATATGTATGCCATAATTACATTATTTATAATTATTTCATTTATTGTTCCTCATTCGGACATTGGCTGTAACTTACTTTTTGAATATATAATAGGTATAAAGTAGTAAGTAACTTAAGTCACATAATTAAATTCCATTAATTATTTTTCAGGCATTGTAGGCCCATAACATGTTAGTAATACAAATAAAACTTATGAACTAATGTTAGTACACGAAACAAATAAAAACATCATAGAAATAAAACAAACTAAATTAAAATTCACACAATACATACAAATTTGATACATTTATCAAGCTCACTTTAGTACGTGTAGTTTGACAAACCTACCTAGTGTCGGGCCATCGAGCCTCTATGCACAGACCCTCAGGATACTATTCGAGCTCCCTCTCACTCTGCGCATTAATGACTCCATTTTTTACGCGAAGTAGTCATCAGTATGCGCATCGGCGAACATGCCTGATGCACTAGAATGAGGTGGAAGCCCCAACAATAACCTGAAGGTATTGTTATATTCGTATTCAAACGCAGGGTATTTCTTGCCTTTTGGGTACGATTGGCCCAAAGGATGCTGGTATAAAATGATTGGCAGTAAGCCTTGAATATTGTAATTTTAACTGGTACAAAGCAAGCAGCAAACCTTCGAGCCACCATATTACCTCTCACAGCTAGCGCCCTGCGTTTCCTTTCGATATCTAGATCATCCTTTAAACCCTCTGTGACAATGTGACCCAAGTATTTAAAATAAGTTACTATCTGTAACAGTGACCCATTTAGCTTTAATGATTTCTTATATTTACGCGAACACTACACATTGAAATAATACTAGTTTTCACGGGTTTTATCGCGTATATTTAACTATACATATCCGACGTTTCGAGCGCTTTACAGCACCCATGGTCACGGGGGGACTGAGATGTTCAACGTCCAGAGGTCATAGTTAACAGCGGTTACCATAGATAAAAAATTAACCTTTGTTCCGATCTACACAGTATGAACTTATGGTATCTTGAAGTCTTGCGGTTATATGCTTGGGTTGGGATTTAATTTTATTTATTATAGGATCCCAAGCAGATAGTAGCTGGCTGGGTGATACCATGGAAATTAGGATGTTTTTTGACTTCAATAGCCTCGCGAATCGTCCTTGGCAGGAATCGGTGTTTTTTAGCGAGGATTTGTGGTCTATCAAATCTGATGTAGTGACGGGGGCGATCCTGTACGTGTTCACAGACTGCAGACTTCCCGGAGCATCGATTTTTCACATCGGCTATATGTTTTTTAACGCGGGTTTTAATTGATCTTTTAGTTTGCCCTATGTAGGAGAGACCACATTCAATCCTGGAATCCTGATAACACCTTGATCCATACTGTGTATAGAAAAAAGACCCATACAGATTTTCACCACCATCCTTCACAGTTAGCTACCGTGGGTAAATCCGATTGCTCTCACTTTACACCACACTCACGTGACTAAATGAACTTTTTCGCCATAGTATAGCAAGACCTCCGTATGGTCTGCCTTTGCAAATACCAGCTGAAGTGTCCACTGAAGACTTGGCCGTATAACTGAATTTTTGATCTATATTTTCTAGAAAGGATAGATCATGTGGATATAACCACGTCTCTTGTAATAAAATAATATCAGCCGTCCTGCACAGTGAACGTACACAGTTCACGGATCTTTTCACATTTTTACAATTAAATGTTACTATAAATAATTTTGATTTACTCACACTTACACAGACAGGTTATTACCGTCTCCTATTCTGTTTCTAAAATGTATAAACCGTCGAAAATTGATCCCATCAGGGCACATTTGATCGTCTAGAAATTCGTTATTTTTATTTATACTCGTATGTAGTTCAAAGGCATTGTATGGCCGTTCTTTTATCATTTTAATTTTCTCAAGTGAAACTGTTTCGGATGTTTTATTTTTAATGTATTCGCAAATATCCTTTCCCGCTGTCTCCTTGTTTACATTGGATATAAACAAGGGGACTTTTATATATGCCGCTTTAAACTTTTCAGAGAGGTCCGTTACTGCTTTCCTCGTTTTTCCTGCAAACCTTCTTTTTGAACTGTTATCCATTCGTCAGTTGGTTTATTCTGTGTTTTCCACTCTCCATTACTTAAAATTTGCGCCATAGTAGGCTGTTTAGTTTCACTGGTCAATTTAGCGCATGCAGGTGATTCAGATAAAGCTATGCACATATATATTATATGCCATATGCATATAATATAACGTGGACGATATGAATGACAAGCTCGTGGAAACTGTCCATACGGTCGGAGCTAAGTTCTGCAAGACCCGCCGCAGAAGAACACAAAAACTCTCCGATCACACTCTTAATGTCATGGCTGTTAGACGGGAGGTGAGGCTGCAATCGTCAACAGATTTGACAGCATACAGGCAACTGAACAGACAGATCTCCAAATGCATGCGGCGAGACTTACGCAACTTTAATACTGCTCGTATTAAATATGATCTTCCACCGAAACGCGTAAGTGGTTAGAGACGTGTCACACTAACGTTAAAAATTCAATATTTAAAGTGCTAAATTAATATTGAAAATTCGAGCCAGTTACCAGGCGAACAGAAAATAAGGAGTGTTTAACAAAAGTGCTAACAACGGACAAACATAAGTTGATACGTACACAAAGCTAGCTTACTTGTGAGGAGGGATCAAGATAAAGTGGTAAATAATCTATTCATTTACTGTTGTAACCACACAAACTTAAGTAACTTTGATATAAAATGTCTAAGCTTATATGATCACCCCCTGGCCGTAGCATGCAACATACATTATCGGAATCTGATGTTTCCAATATAGTTCCGACTCCTGCTACACCGTCTTACATTACTAAACGTAACAAAAGAAAACGAGAGTCAAGCGATGAACAATCTTCCTTTAAAGATGAAATTCGAAACATGTTGTATGAATGGAAATATACACAAAACTCGCTCATAAACAAACTAGTCTCAGATATTGCAGAAATAAAACAGCAAAACATACAGATTCAGCGCTCAAATGAAGAAATTTAAAATGCTCTTGATTTCCTTAACAGTCAGTATGAAGATATTGTTACGCTTCCCCCCTCTCTCATATAATAAATATATTAGGTATAATTAATTTACCCCTTTTCGATAAAAATTACATATGTGACCAGGATTAATAAATTTTGATCTTTCTAAATGATCTTTCTAAAGGTTTAATAATAGGCCGTTTGTAATATTTTGGCGTGATCGTCTTAGTTAGGACCCTTATTTACGTTGTGTTTGTTTAGTAACTTAATTCTTTTAGGTGTCCTTTGGAAGAATGAATATTCACTAGAGCTATTGAAAGCTGTTGGTAGTGCCTTATAAGCTAAGTGAACCCCGTTCACGAAGACAGGGCTCGAGAAAGGTTAAGAACGTAAAACGTCTTTATTCCACTTGTATCAGGTTGACATTATTAATTTATTATTAATTATCCCTTCCCGCTTGGAAAAGGCTCACAATATATTTATACAAAAATACCCGATACAAGGGCTTCGCTCGCCTACATTTATTTAAAAAAATGTAGGCGAGGTACACGGCCCCACACACGCCGTGCACGGTGAGTGCCAACCATTTTGATGCACTCCCCCCGAAGGGAACGCTAATTCGGGAACTGGACCGTAGTCCACAGCAAAATAACTGGCGAACCAGTAAAAGAGGCTTGGCCCCTTGTTAGTGCGTAAGCACAAACATCGACCGAAGTCGCGCATGTCAATGCGTGTAAACGCCATACAGAATACGAACGAATCCAGCCACAGTGAATGTACGTCACACGGTTTAGGCGAATAGGCACACTGGCCGTAAACCCTCCGTGAGCGCCACCACCTGCCTGACCGCCGCTCCTGCAGACGTGATGTAAGTGAATGGCATCACCACCAATTGCATGATCAGCACGGCTACTAGCCGCAGAGCGTGTCATGAGTCTACTGCTCACCTCAAGGGAATGGGGTCCCACGTTGTGCGGCTTTCGGCCGCAGCCTTGAGAGTCTCCTCAGATCCTCCCGCCAGCTACCACCCGCATGAGGTCGACACATATGCTCCACCAACCAATACAACGGCAGATATAGCCAAAAGGCAGTTATAAGATAAGAGTAATAATTCGCCATCAGAAAGGGTTTGTGTCACTGACGTTGAGTAAATGCATTTTCGATCATGTTTGTCTCACCCACCAACAAGTTGCTTTCAATCATTCAAAGGTAGGAAAGTTACAGAGATATAATATTATGTTGTTATATAAAACATCGTGGAGGGCAGACAGTCTGCAGCCCCGCAATGAAGGGACCCGACTTGGGCAAAGCTACTTAGGTGTGAGTCAAACCAAGACGCAGAGAGCGCCATTGAGAATAGCGTCCCACCAAACAACCATCGCAGAGACGCAATGCTGCAGAACGCAACAAGCATCAATACGACTATCGTCGGGCTTACACCATTCCAAGGTCCCCCATACATCCCAGCAGACATCACCACCCGTATACCTCCATCGACCAGAACCATAAGAGAGCGTCGAATCAGGCGCAGCACACCCGCAGATCCATCACAAGACGCAATACCGCAAGTAGCAGTAAGCATCAATGCAACTATCATACGGGTGGCGCCCCCTCACAACACACCCACATGATCCCTATCGATTTTGGTAACAAAGTTTTTATTGTTGTTACATAAAAAATATCACCAACGTATCATAGTAGCACGCTACTAAAACGCCAATGAACAAAACTCCACGTATCATAGCGCTAATGCACTAAGACATGAAGTTAAGTATGCCTGTTACACTTAAAAGTGCTACCAAACACACTCATCATCCCAATCCGAAAGATAGACGACACATCGCTATGCGCAACGACATCGCCCACAAACGGTATGGGTGTGCGATGTCCACAGGAAAGCCGTATTGCTACAACAAACCCGCTTACCACCGGCACTAAGATGTTAATTGTATACCTCCATCGACCAGAACCACAAGAATGCGTCGAATCAGGCGCAGCACACCCGCAGATCCATCACAAGACGCAATACCGCAAGTAGCAGTAAGCATCAATGCAACTATCATACGGGTGGCGCCCCCTCACAACACACCCACATGACTCCTATCGATTTTGGCAACAAAGTTTTTATTGTTGTTATATAAAAAATATCACCAACGTATCATAGTAGCACGCTACTAAGACGCCAATGAACAGAACTCCATGTATCATAGCGCTAATGCACTAAGACATGAAGTTGAGTATGCCTGTTACACTTAAAAGTGCTACCATACACACTCATCATCCCCATCCGAAAGATAGATGACACATCGCTATGTGCAACGACATCGCCCACAAACGGTATGGGTGTGCGATGTCCACGGGAAAGCCGTATTGCTACAACAAACCCGCTTACCACTGGCACTAAGATGATATGTCTAGGACACATCGGTTAGCGAGTCCAAGTTTACCTCGGACCAATTGCTCGTGAAGCAGCACACACGCCACCATAATATTCCTTTTCAAGTCCCTAATAAGGACTAGTCATTTTGCTACAGTACTAGGAGCAGTCGGTCACCCGACCACCCCATACAATGCTTATGCATCAAGGAGACCTTCTATAATATTGCTTTTGTATCATAGACCTTACTTTCATAAGTCATTAATATATAGGATTCGAACCCACGACCCTACTATTGTAATGCATATTAATCATAGAGACCTTCTATAGTATTGCTTTTGTATCATAGACCTTACCTTCATAAGTCATTCATGTATAGGATTCGAACCCACGACCCTACTATTGTAATGCATATTAATCATAAAGACCTCCTATAGTATTGCTTTTGTATCATAGACCTTACTTTCATAAGTCATTAATATATAGGGTTCGAACCCACGACCCTACTATTGTAATGCAAATTCATCATGGAGACCTTCTTTAGTATTGCTTTTGTATCATTGAATTTAATATCATAAGTCCCTAATATAGGACTAGTCATTGTGCTACAGTACTTCAGGCAGTCGGGCTCCCGACCACCCCATATATATGTACAACTGCAGGTATGTACCTCCGGCAGCTTCCTCCATACAAGACGTCTATACGTGAACACCTTCCATAACTTAGGAAAATTTTCTTTAATACATGAACTCCTTCAACAACTTAAGAAATTTCATCTATACGTGAACTCCTTCCACAACAGAAAAATTTTCTTTTATACACGAACACCTCCCATGACTTAAGCAATTTTTAACAAATTTTCTAATGATTTTATAAACGTCATTTAACTTAATTTTATAATATTTTTTGACTTGTATTTCTATTATTTATCTTATTTTAAATATTTTTTCAAGTTTTTAAATAAATTTATTTATTACGAAAAACAATAATTTTGCCTTTAATTTACTATGTTATTGGGATAATATCTAAAATATATTAACTTTATGTTTATTAATTTAACTTAATTGCTTAATATATATCTTTTAAGACTATTTTTGACGCCCCTTTATATTGAATTTAATTATTAATAATAATATTGGGCCGTCACAATATGAAGAAGATGGTTGGTTGTCTCGAAAATAAAGAAAAGCAACACCTACTTCGGATAGCGTCACTCGAAGCGCAAATAGAAGATATGCATAGAGCCTCAAAGTCACCTACTATAAAAATAAGGAATGTACTTATATACCTGCACATTCGGAAACTAAAGCTGACTTGTGTGATATTGTCCAAAAAATATGTAAGGTTCTTAATGTAAATGTTCAGGAACCTAATATTGAGGATGTGTTTCGATCGAATGGTAAAACGGGTAAAACCACAATCGTCACTGAATTCTTATCGGTGTTTGAAATACTGAATTTGAAATACTTCTAACAAGATTAGATATAGCATGTGATATATTAAATATATATATATATATATATATATATATATATATATATATATATATATATATATATATATATATATATATATATATTAAATAAACCTTGAAATTTTGTTTTTGCGGGTGTTTATTTTTATTTTAAATGAATTTTCAGTAGTTGGCGCTCGTTTATTATTTGCGAACAACATAAATTTTGTTTTAAAGACATTCAATGTAAGAAGGTTTTGATTGAGCCATTGTGACGTTGCTTAAATTCCTAATTCAGCATGAATCCTAACTTCGTCCCAAATTTTTCCATAGAAGATTAATACAATGTCATCAGCGTAAGTAAAAATTTGGCACCTATCTAATTTTAGGTTACATATATCGTTAAAATAAATTAAAAACAAAGTTGGCCCGAGTACACTACCCTGAGGTACACCATAGTTAATAGGAGCATTATTACTAAAATATCCATCAATGGTTACCCTCTGGATCCTATTTTTTAAGTAGTCCTTGAATAAAGTAAGTGCCATCCCTCTGATACCAACTTTTTTCCATTTTACTCAGCAAAATCGCAACAGAAACTGTATCGAAGGCCTTTGCCAAATGAATTACTGAAATTTTAAATACGTCCGGAAAAGTACCTGTTTTAATACACAAGTTCAAGATACGTGTTAAAGGTGGAACAATAATGTTTTTGTTATTTTTTAATAATTTTGGGGAAATACCATCCCAACCTACTGCACTATCTGATCTCAAACTCATTAGTGTAGATTCAACCTCTTGCTCTGTTGTTTCTAACAAAACCATCGAGTTACTAAGTGTGTATACTGGTTTACATTTTGGAATACTTGAGTTGCCTTCAAATGTAATTTTATCAGATAGCTCTTTTACAACATTAAAAAAATAGTTATTAATTTTGTATAGAGCTGCTTCTGGTGTATTTTCTGTTTTAAGTAGATTAATAGGCTGTACTTTCTGAATATTTCTATTAGTTATTTTATCAATTATTTTCCATTTCATTTTTGAGTCTTTAGCGTATTTATTTAATTCATTTCTTTCGAATTTTCTTTTTAAGCGTTTTGGTATGTTATTACAATAATTCTTGTGGATAAGACCAGGTGTGATCCATGGCTTTATGCAACGTACTCTTCTAGGTGGTAAGATTTTAAGTGTGTTATTTAAAATCGAAGTATTTAAAACTTTGACCAACTGTTCGGCTGACCAACTTACATCATCAGGATTAATTTTATCATCAAAATTTTTAGTTTTAAGTTCCTCAATAATTCCTTTATAATTAATTTTATTGTAGGCATCATTCTTTAATACACTGGTTTTGAAATTTAAGCTTAAGCACGTTATGACGTCTGAGTGATCGATCAAAGGGCTCTCTAAAACGATTGTAATTGATGGTAGTTTAGCTTTAATCATCGCATAATCTATGCAATTATGAGCTCTAGTAGGGTAAGTATGACCACTTAAAAGACCGTGAATTGCTAGTAAGTTTAGGTAGTCTGATGAATTGCGATCTTCATTATTGAGTTTTATATCTATGTTTAGATCACACATTACAATTATGTTACTAAAATTCGCGTAAGTTGTAAGTAATTTATTAAATGACATTATAAAATTATCGATGTTTTTATTTGATGGAGATCTATAGATACCAATCACAACCGTGTCCTTCTTAAATTCAATAGCCAAACATGTGGCATCATTTAAGATTTTTTCTTCAACAGAACAGCAATAACTTTGTTTAGTGTACGCTACAATACCATCATTTTGATTATGGTTATTTTTTGTAAAGTGAGTATTGTAGTTTTTAAAAGACACATCACATCTTTAGACCGAAATAACACAGTAAAATACTTAGGCGTAGTGTTGGATGAAAATCTGACATGGTGCCCTCATATTAATCAGTTAGCAGGGAAAACAAGAAGATTGGTATATATATTCAAAAAACTAAGACACGTGGCAGGCTATTCTCTACTTAAGACTATTTACTTATCATTGGCACAGTCTATGTCTACTGTATTACCTCATGGGGTGGAGCCCGTAAAACTCATCTCATAAAATTAGAAAGAGCGCAGCGTATATTACTCAAAGTAATGACATTTAAACCATTTAGCTATTCTACAGATAAACTATATTCAGAATGTGACGTATTGACAGTTAGACAATTGTATATAAAAGACACTGTTATATTCCAACATGAAAAACTTTCATATGATCACGAATTAACAACCAATCGCCGGAAAGATAAGGTCTGTCCTACTTGCCTTTTTAAAACATATTTTATAACTAAAGGGCATTGCCTATTTTCGGCCATGGAACAATGTGAATCAAGCCCAACAATGTGCATTTGTTAAAAAAATGTAAGTTTATTTATGGTTATTAATCGCGTTATTCATTTATCCTAAAACAATGGGAATATTTTTGCACAAATTAAAAGTACAGAAAAGATAAAAATAAAATTAGGTAAATACGTAATTCATTAGTTTGTGAATAAAATAAAAAATGTTGCCAATCACAAAAAATCACTAAAAAAATCGATTCCCCTTTTCGATCGATTACTTATGGTGTCATTATTACAATGCTTATATAATTTTTCGATAATTATTACGATGTTATGATATAGGTTTAAAATAACCGTTGACAATGGATATTTATCCAAAGCAGCCGATACGCAACCATTATTAACCAGTTGTTTATCCGACTACAAGCCGTGTAGTGGCGGTTGAGAATATCCACTACCCCATATCTTCCCGTGGGTGTCGTAAGAGGCGACAGAGGGACACAGAAAGGAGATGGGCAGCAGCATCCTCCTTATAATAACAATAACATAATAAAGAACTGCGGTTGCCAACCCGCTCGCCAAGCGTGGCAACTATGGGAAATATCCCCCCCATGAGCAACGACACAAATAAACGGCCCCCAGTCCCCGGCGGCACCGCTATTCCTGGCTACGGTGAAGACCATGGTAACGGCGGGGCAGGGGGGTGCTAAGAATCTCCGGTGGAGGTTCGGTTGCCACCTACGACGACTCGACCTGGCAACGTATAACGCACGCACCCTTAGGACTGACGAGAAGATACCGGAGCTGGAAGAAGAGGTAGACAAGTTGCACTGGCATATTATTGGATTATCTGAGGTCCGAAGAGAGGGGAGTACACGGTAATCCTCGAGTCCGGCAACTTGTTATATAACCGGGAGGGTGACCATCTGTCCCAAGGAGGTGTCGGATTTATTGTCCACAAGTCTCTGTCAACAACGTTGTAAAGATTGGGAGTGTGTCGACGAGGGTCGCGTACCTGATACTCAGAATCACCAAACGGTATTCTCTGAAGGTCTTATAGGTTTACGCAACAACCTCAGCACATCCCAATGAGGAGGTCGAGGAAATGTATTAGGATATCTTTAGAGCCATGCATTCTATGCAAACCCACTACACGGTGTTATTGGGAGACTTCAACGCAAAACTAGGCAGAAGAGAAGGCGGTGAGCTGAAGGGGAAATTTGGAGTAGGGCAACGGAACCGTAGGGGCCAGCAACTGGCTGAATTTATGGAGAAAGAGGGACTCTTTATGATGAACTCTTTCTTCCAGAAGCGGCCCCACAGGAAGTGGACCTGGTCGAGCCCCGACGGTTCGACAAAAAATGAGATTGACTTCATTATGACGACCAGACGACAACTGTTCAGTGATGTCTCAGTGATCGCAAGGGTGAAAACCGGCAGCGATCACCGAATGGTTAGAGGCACACTGAACCTAAACGTTAAGTTGGAGAAGTCTCGTCTAATGAAGTCAACGCTCCGTCACCCTCGTGCTCTAATCCAGAATCCCGAGACTTTTCAGCTCGAGTTACGTAACCGCTTTCAGAGCCTAGAAGATTGCAATGCAGTGGACGATATGAATGACAAGCTCGTGGAAACTGTCCTTGCGGTCAGACCTAAGTTCTGCAAGACCCGCCGCAGAAGAACACAAAAACTCTCCGATCACCCTCTTAATCTCATGGCTGTTAGAAGAGAGATGAGGCTGCAATCGTCAACAGATTTGACAGCATACAGGCAACTGAGCAGACGGCTCTCCAAATGCATGCGGCAAGACTTACGCAACTTTAATATTGCTCGTATTAAAGAAGCGATGGAGCGGAACCAGGGCTCCAAAGTATTTGCCAGAGATCTGTCTGCCAGAAAGACCCAACTGTCAAAGCTGAAGACTGAATGTGGCAGCATCGTTTCCGGGACACCTGAGATTTTGAGTGAGATTGAGAGGTTCTATGGGCAGCTGTACACATCATCGTTGGAGCCACACGCAAGTGTGAGTAACGATAAAAGAGCAAGTCTTACCCGACACTATTCCGATGATATCCCGGACGTCAGTCTGAGCGAGATTAGAATGGCTCTCCAGCACCTTAAAAACGGCAGGGCCTCAGGCGAGGATGTAATTACAGCGGAGCTTCTGAAAGCGGGTGGAACACCGGTAATTGAAGTCCTTCAGAAGCTCTTCAATTCCGTCCTGCATGGTGGTACTACTCCGGAGGCGTGAAGCAGAAGTGCGGTGGTCTTGTTCTTTAAGAAAGACTTGCCATTTTAAAACATATTTTATAACTAAAGGGCATTGCCCATTTTCGGCCATGGAACGCCCAACAATGTGCATTTGTTAAAAAAATGTATCTTTATTTATGGTTATTAATCGCGATATTCATTTATCCTAAAACAATGGGAATATTTTTGCACAAATTAAAAGTACCGAAAAGATAAAAATAAAATTAGGTAAATATTACGTAATTCATTAGTTT
The DNA here is from genome assembly GCA_907164705.1 of Parnassius apollo. Classification (NCBI taxonomy): domain Eukaryota; kingdom Metazoa; phylum Arthropoda; class Insecta; order Lepidoptera; family Papilionidae; genus Parnassius; species Parnassius apollo. The sequence goes on from CAJQZP010000693.1 coordinate 16,773,869, forward strand.
GTGAATAAAATAAAAAATGTTGCCAATCACAAAAATCATTAAAAAAAACGATTCCCCTTTTCGATCGATTACTTATGGTGTCTTCTGAAAGCGGGTGGAACACCGGTACTTGAAGTCCTTCAGAAGCTCTTCAATTCCGTCCTGCATTGTGGCACTACTCCGGAGGCGTGGAGCAGAAGTGCGGTGGTCTTGTTCTTTAAGAAAGGCGACAACACTCTCTTGAAGAACTACAGACCGATTTCCCTTCCGAGCCGCGTCTACGTGCTGTTTTCGAGAGTCATTACGAATCGTCTCGCACGCAGACTCGACGACTTCCAGCCTCCCGAACAAGCCGGTTTCCGAAAAGGCTTCAGTACCATAGACCACATACATACCCTGCGGCAGATTGTTCAGAAGACCGACGAGTACAATCTGCCACTTTGCCTGGCATATGTGGACTATGAGAAAGCCTTTGATTCCGTCGAAATTTGGGCGGTGCTACAGTCCCTTCAGCGGTGCCAAGTTGACTGTCGGTATATCGAGGTGCTGAAGTGTTTGTACAGTAGGGCTACGATGGCTATCCGAGTACAGAACCAGAGTTCGAAACCTATCCAACTGCAGAGAGGTGTAAGACAGGGTGACGTTATATCCCCGAAACTCTTCAACGCTGCGTTGGAAGACGTTTTCGAGCTACTGGACTGGAAAGGATAAGGTATTAACATCAATGGCGAGTACATCACTCACCCTCGATTTGCTGACGATATAGTTCTTATGGCAGAATCGCTGGAGGACCTTAGCACTATGCTCAATGACCTCAATGGTGTCTCACAACGGATAGGTCTTAAGATGAACATGGACAAATCAAAGATTATGTTCAATGTCCATGTCACACCTATGCCGGTAGTTGTGGGGAGCACTATTCTCGAAGTTGTTGACGAGTACATTTACCTGGGATAAATAGTCCGACTAGGTAAGTTCAACTTCGACCGAGAGGTCAATCGACGGATTCAACTCGGCTGGGCAGCGTTCGGGAAATTACGACACATCTTCTCGTCAGGTATACCTCAATCTCTGAAAACTAAAGTGTACAACCAGTGCGTGTTGCCAGTGATGACTTACGGATCAGAGACGTGGTACTTCACTGCTGGCCGTATGAGGACGCTCAAGGTCGCTCAGCGAGCTATGGATTGGGCTATTCTTGGAGTTTCTCTGCGTGATAGACTTAGAAATGAGGATATCCGCAGTAAAACTAGAGTGACCGACATAGCGGATTAGTAAGCTGAAGTGGCAAGGGCCGGCCATATAGCTCGAAGAACCGATGACCGATGGGGAAGAAAGGTTCTCGAGTGGCAGCCTCATACCGGTAGGCGTAGTGTAGGGCGACCCCCCACTAGATGGAGTGACGACCTGGTAAGACATGCAGGAAGTCGATGGATGCAGGTGGCTCAGGACCGTGCTTTGTGGCGTTACTTGGGTGAGGCCTATGTTCAGCAGTGGACTTGTGAGGGGCTGTAATGATGATGATAATTATGATATCCGACTACAGATGAAAAAGGATGGTTATATTTTTACTGTGTGTGCGGGTTAGGCTATGTTGAATCGTTTTTTGCTATGGTGCTTAAAAACGTAGGATGCATTTTATTATTGAGGGCGCTACTATCAAAGAATACTTTTTTCGTTAAACTCGTAAAGTACTTGACCAACTTTGAGAATTCTTTCACCGCTAGATTGTTGTTTATAATTTTAGATATCTAATATATGGTTAATTTTATTATAGAGGGCGCTACTTTCAATGAATACGTTTTTTGGCTAATCTCAAAAATTACTAGACCGATTTTGAAAATTCTTTCACCATTACATTGCTAATGAAGGCGTTAGGTGTGTGATATAATTATATTATTACAATAATTAATTGTGAGATTAATATTTTCTAAATAAATAAAACTAAATACCTACCTAAGATGTTCAAATCCAATTATTATTTTTACAATTTAAGAATCGTATTTACACACTTTACTTACTCAGATTGATTATTATAGACAAAGAGGTAATAAATCTAAAGTAAAAGAGCTCCGCTTAAACGAAAAAACTATTTATTTAAATAAAACTAAAATTTGAAAAAAAGTGGTTGAGTGCGAGTCGGACTCGCAGGCCCATGAAGAGTTCTGTAGTAACAAGCATATATTTTAAATCGAGTCAAAATACCACTATCATTATCGCCAGCAACAAATTATTTTGTTTTTCATAGTGTTTGTATAAATAACAAAGTTGTTTTTGCGGTTCTTTAAAATGTGCTACTTGTATCTAAAAAAAGGACTATTATACATTATAGGGGTTTCTGTGGTTTATTCATTACCAAAGAGAAAAAAGTTATTGCACGAAATGGGTTTTTATCCATTTCAAGTCATCAAAAGCGGTAATCAACCGTTAAAAACTAAAACAACCGTTGTTATAGACTCGGTTGAATTCATTGATAATCTTCACATTTATAGTTATAATAATTAAACAAGCGAATTACTAGCTGATTTACCAAGAATTCTTTAGAGTATAACAAAACGCTACTGCACAATTTAACTGTTATTCTTATCGGTTCTTAACATAACATTTAAAATGGAATCATGCTATGATAATTCAAGAAGTTAATTTCTAGCTGATTTACCACGAATTCTCTAAAGCACAACAAAACAATACAGCACAAGCTAAGTGTTCTTAAAAATACATTTGAAATTGAATTTCAATAAATAAAGGAAATTATATTTTAAAAAGCGTGCAGAACTTAAAACGCGTCAAAGATTATACTTTTTATGATATTATTAATCGAATAAAAATCGATATCGTTTCATAGATTTTATGACAGTTAAGTGGCAACATCGAATCTGACAGGTGTCAGATTCGATGTTGTCACTTAACTGTCACTGTTATGTCACAAGAATTCAATTGCGTGTTATCGTGTTTGCATGGAATTAAAAATCAAAGAAATAAAACGCGATAAAATCGATAAAAATAGTTGTTAAAAAACTGCATTTGTAAAAATAAAAACTTCTATATTTTCAAAACCCCGATTTTTTTCAAAGCAATTCCTTTACCATTTCATTATTTTAATTGCATATTATCATATCTATATGCTGAAGAGTGGGCATTCCCCTTTCAATGCTACTTAGGTCACATGATTTACAATAAAATAAATAAAATACTACAAATCTACTCGCTTAACAAATATCAATGTAAAAAACTACTATTATCTTGGTTAAAAACTCTAAATACAGAAGAAACTGAAAATTTCTTGGTCATTTTAAAATAACATTACATTAGAATAATTTAACTATCTACTAAAAGTACTTTATCTATAATAATTAAAAATTATTTCTCTTATTATTTATAAAACTATTTATAAAACTATATTTAATTAAGTCTAAATGTAATTAAAAAAATCCTTTGCAAAAACCATGAATTAAATAATTATATAATATGTATTGACTGTTCACTTTACATTGCGTAACTTTTTGTTAAATACCTGTAGAATTATTACAATTATATATCATATATCTTTGCAATACTTCATTGTAACCTATCACCAAAAGAAGTAGTTCTCTGACTTGTGATAACAATAATCATTTATTGCATTATAAATTAAGAAATTAAAAATGTTCCTATAAATAGTAGTCTAACCTTTCATACGCATAATAAATTAGTGTGACGGTAATCGCAAAAAAGTGATAATGTATTTACGAATTTGTAACGTAAAACATAGACAAGGTGAATCATAATATGCCGTATGCCTTTATAATTGTAAATAAGGATGCCTTTGGAAGTGACTAGTGTCTAAGATACATAGATAGTTTAGACGCTAGTGTATAAAATTGTATAGATAAGTTATTACTCAAACCATTTGATCAAATGTCTTAAAGATAAATAATGTAATCCTTACTTTGTGTCAATAATAAGATAATAAAATCATGCCGATTTTACCTAAGGAGGAAACGGAGGGTGTCCGTACCCGCAGTCAACGCCAGCATGAGACGGACAAGCGGAGACTTGGTGGTGCAACGGCGCAGACGTCGGAGGGCCAACTGCCAGCCACGGAGGCTGCGGGCCCGTCATTAGCTCCTACATCTGCAGCACCTGACTTAGGTGCTCTGATGGCGATGCTACAGGAGCAGCTGCAGCGCGGACGAGAGGAACAGGCCCGTCTGTTGAAAGAGCAGCAGGAGGAACAGGCTCGCCGAAAGGAGGAACAGGCCCGCCGACAGGAGGAACAGGTCCGTCGTTTGGAAGAGCAGCTGCGGGGCGGACAGGAGGAACAGGCCCGCCGGCAGGAGGAACAGGCCCGCCGGCAGGAGGAACAGGCCCGTCGTTTAGAAGAGCAACTCCAACGCGATAAGGAAGAGCAGATGCTCCTCATGAAGGACCTTCACGCTACCTTCGGAAAAGAGATACGGGAGGTGAAGGATAAGGTTGCTCAACATGACAACCGCCTGTCGGAAGCTGAAACCCGAATCGACCAAGTAAACAATCGGGTTGAGAACGTAATGGCTGACGTGAAGAAAACGCTGGACGACCTCAAGCTTGGGGATGGAACAACAGCTCCCGTAGTAGCTACGACACCTTCGCTACGTGGATTCAAAGTGCTGCCGTTCGACGGGACCTCTTCCTGGTCAGCCTACAAAATCCAGTTCGAGGCCGTCATGGAGGCGAACGGCTGGAATAAAAGCCAAGCCATGACTGCACTCACCCTAGGCCTGCGCGACCAAGCCTTAACTGTGTTGGAAGCTCTCGGTAAGAAAGTGACCTACGAGCAGCTCCTTGAGGCCTTGGAGGCGAGATATGGCGACGCTCACCTGGAACAGGTCTTTCGCGCGCAGCTTAAAGATCGCGTGCAACGCAGCAACGAAAACCTGCAGCAGTGGGCCCTTGAGGTGGAGAAGATGGTTCGAAAAGCATACCAGTCTGTACCTGCGCTCATTGAAGGGAAACTGGTTCAGGCATTCATCGACGGCATCCGCGACCTCGAAGTCAGAGCTGCTGTGAGACTCGGGCACCATGACACGCTTAAGGACGCCTTGGCCCATGCACTAGAGGTGGAAGCCGTGCGGCAGGATCATCGTTCCCATCGCGTCAGGGAGATTGCAGCTGCTAAGGTACGCGACCGCAATAAAGGATACAGCCCTAGGTGCTATGGCTGTGGGGAAAAGGGCCATCTTCGATCCAGCTGCCCTAAGCGAACCCTAGAAAGGGAAGGTGGACGATCTCAGGAGGGTAGTGCCGCGAACAACACCGCCCAGCAGCAGCAGGGAAACGAGTAAAAGCCAGAACTGCGGGGCGGGTGCTGGCTGATGTTAAAAGAGCCCCAAAGATCTCGATCTCACAAACCCATGATGGGAACAGTCTAATCATCAAGGGCGAGGTCAACGGAATGCCGTGTAAACTGACCATAGACACTGGAGCCTCTCGTACGGTTGTTAGTTCCCAACTTATAAGTCAGTTCCTTGGGGACTCCGCATACAACCGAGAACGCATTAATTTGGTAACAGCCACCGGTCAGCATATAACCGTCCGTGGAGAGAAGGAGATGGAGTTGAAGCTAGGCAACGTGATCTACCTGCATAATGTCATCGTGGCTGATATAATGGACGACTGCACCCTAGGCCTAGACTTTATGAGGAATAATTGTTGTGAGATCGACGTTAAGCAAGGTGTTTTGAAATGTGGACAGGAGGAACTTTTTATGGAAGGTGCGTTACCAGGGAACGTGTACAGCATTAAGAAGATTGTTCTTCCGCCGAGATCGGAAACGATTGTTCCGGTAAGTCTCCCTCGAAACGCTGAGCAAGCTCACCGTTGTGTACTTGTGGAAAGGGTGAACAATGACCTTTCATGGAAAGTAGCTCGAACCTTGGTCAGAACCACCGACATCTCAGGAGTACGTGTGCTGAACCTTTGTGACCAGGATCAACGATGTAACCTACCGGATACAGAAAGGCGCAAGAGGGACTCCTAAGATCGTCCATGTGGATCGCCTGGCGCGTTATTATGGGGCCGATAATGCTCGGGACAAGCATGTCTTAGAAGGAGGCAGTGTTGCGCGGCTAAGTTGACATCTCATCTCATGGCACTAGCGCCATCTAGTGTCGGGTAACAGAGCGAGGAGAGAGCTTTCCAGAAAATGACATGACATTTGCTGGCCCGATTGTCTGACGTGCTGGTAAATGTCATTCATTTTGTTCCGCAAGTCATTTGCATAATCGGTTATACTGCGTGAGGCATCAGGTGGTATCCCGGTAATCAGGTCTGCAGGCAGCCGTAATTCTCTTCCAAAGTTTGCGAAAGCTGGTGTCACTGGTGTACTTTCGTGAACAGCGCTTCGATATGACAACAAAAACGATTGTATGTGCTTGTCCCAATCTCGTTGCCGACTGTCTACAACTTTTGCTAGGTACCTCTCCAATGTCTGATTAAATCGTTCTACCATTCCATCAGATTGCGGGTAATAAGAAGTCGTTCTTGTTTTATGAGTACCCATAACTCGGCAAGTTTCCTGGAATATTTGAGACTCAAAATTCCTTCCTTGATCGCTGTGAATCTCTAAAGGTACACTAAAACGACAGAAGACTTCATGAACTAGCTTATCAGCAACTGTTGAAGCTTCTTGCTAAATGGGACGGCCCGTACCGGATTGTGACCAGGATCAACGATGTAACCTACCGGATACAGAAAGGCGCAAGAGGGACTCCTAAGATCGTCCATGTGGATCGTCTGGCGCGTTATTATGGGGCCGACAATGCTCGGGACGAGCATGTCTTAGGAGGGGCAATGTTGCGCGGCTAAGTTGACATCTCATCTCAGGGCACTAGCGCCATCTATTACCCTTGACAATATACCCTCGAATAAAATTAAAATACACAAATCGTTTTCGCGTAAACATCCCCCCCGGCTTGAAGCTTCAAAATAACTAACGCTAAGATTAAATCTAATTTTTCGACTACAATTTCTAATCTAGAAAGCTAATTCAAACTATTGAAGGGTCAAAGGGCACAAACGGACAGCAGGGCGCGTGTAAGACCCAGTCGTCGTTCTAACGCGAGCTACCCTAGTTACCCCGTCGGAACCAGGAAAAACTTCTTCGACGATCCCTAATGGCCAATGGAGAGGCGGCGTATTCTCCTTGGTGAGCACGCACAACCACAGTTCCGACAGTTAAAGGTTCAGTTGTTGTGTCCCGTTTTTGCCGAGATTGCAACGTATTATTCAATAATATATTGAATATATATATACATATTAATATTACTATATATATATATATATATATATATATATATATATATATTGAATATATACAATATATATATTGCAAGAATTCCATCCTCCATCGTTTCCAAAACGACTGCACCAACCGGTCCAATAATTTATGGCGTACGGAAATACTAAGTTTGTCGATCCAGATACTTCAAAGGCGTTAAATTCAAAAAATGTGCTGGAGTTAGAGCCAGCGGCTCCGAGGGGTCACTTGACAACGTACGAAAAAGGGGGCGACTATTCATGACGCACTCAATTTGAGCGAGCACAGTACTTAACTCTTCGAAGGACAAAATTTGATCTCCTATTACTCGGTATAAATGACTCTTTAGACTCTTAATATTAGTATCCCAATTTCCCCTAAAATCGCTCGCGGCCGGGACGTTCAGAGACCACTAGATGCGGTTCTCGGCTTGGATGTGAGCGAACTCCGAATTATAATATTTACTGGTTAAAAGCTCATGTAGTTCTGATAAAATACGTTTCCGACGTAGTTTGTACTGTAATCCGAATACAATTTACTTGGCTACGGCGGGAAAGAAATCTTTTAAATGCACCCATGAAGCCCGCTGTGCTTAGATCACCAACGAGTTCTATATGCACAGCCCGAGTATTCAGACATACGAAAATGCAGACGTAAGCTTTTTGTATCTTATACCACGCCCGCGAGTGAGCGTGACCTTAAACGGAACAGCAAAATCAGACCAGGTGTGTATAAAGGGCTTTACGGATTGTGTTACTCGACCAGACCTAAGGTCCGCCATTTCCGGAAATGACGGCTTAGGACGTACTCGAAAGCAAGCTATACATCTGTGCACCCAATTGCGGATTAAATTACGTGCTGAAAGAATCCAATAATTCTGACGCGAGATTGACATCAGCAAGTCGGGGCCAGCGTGAGAATTCAATTTATGGTGGTAATCAACTAATAAATTCATGATATGGTCTTTACGCGGTAAAACTATAGGGTGCCGTTGGACGAAACTCAACTGCGAGTTAGACAAACGTCCACCTACCCTGACGATTCCATCTTGTAAAAATGGCTTAAGACGTTGAAAATCACGACTACAAGTTCTATTCGATTGTAATCTTGTAATTTCATCGGAAAAATGTGCACGTTGAAATTCATGCAATACTAGCAACTCGGCATAGCTGTAATCGGACGCTACGATATACAAACGTCGCGGTAAAAGCTTCGCGAATCGACAAACGTAAATCACGCTATGCAATAATTTCGACCAAGAGGACAAACGGTTCGCCAAAGCAATGATTGGAGAAACCTCGCTAGAAACTTCTCTTCTGGTGGTTGATGAAGGGTCGAAATCAGTTATTGGCCACTGCGAGGGTTCCAAGTGAACCCAAGAAGGTCCGTGGAACCAAAGCGGATAGTCCATTATTTGCATCGGGGTGAGTCCACAGGATAGACAATCAGCAGGGTTTTCCGTACCGGACACGTGATAAAAGTTCCATGTTCCTAACTCGTCTTGGATCTTGGCCAATCGGTTGGCGACAAACGTATCCCAACGGTGGGGTGAAGAATGAACCCAACATAAAGCGACGGTTGAGTTAGAAAAGGCAAATATTCTTTCTATGTGAACTCTGTCACTACATGCAATGATAACTGCGGTGATAAGCTTGGCAAGGACTAATATCGCGCAGAGTTCTAAGCGCGCGAGAGAGATGAACTTACGGGGGGAGAATCTTTACTTAGAGCTAAGGAGGCTGATCGAATTTCTATCATAATTCTGGACGTGAAAATATACAACGCCCCCGTAAGCCTTCTCGCTAGCGTCTGCAAACCCAACGACAGTGATGACGCTATTTCTATCGACGTTTATATGACGTGGTATTTTAATTTCGCTTAGTAATAGAAGTTCCTCTCTAAAACGCAGCCACGACCGAACAATGCTATCAGGCGGCGGGTCATCCCAATCGCATTCACATAACCAAAGTTGTTTAATCAAAAGCTTAGCGTATAGCACCACCGAGGCTACAAAACCCACGCCATCCCATAATCTAGCAACGCATGACAGCATTGTGCGCTTTGTGCACGTTTCTGCGGGCGGGTTTACCTTCAGGATAAACACGTCGGACTCCGGTGACCAACACAAACCGAGCACCTTGTGCGTATCAAAATCGTCGAATTCCTTTATCGACGAAAGGCGGTGTGATAGTGGGATTGTATCTAAAACCGTACGCGAATTACTAGTCCACTTGACGAGATCGAATTGGACCGCTTTCATAAGCTTTATAACCTCGGCGGTGGTTAGGATGGCCTCCTCCACACTATCACTAGCGTCGAGCACTACACGTAACTTGGACGTAAGTTTGTCTTCCCTAATGACCCCGTGATGTGGTATGAAATACGACGGCGTGTCTTCGTAGTTATCTAGTTTTGGAGCCACAAGTGACATGTAACCCTCCCTTATATATTCATTAATGACGCCGTCATAAGCTTCCTTTGATCTGGGCGAAGCGAGCATCCTACGCTCCAAACAATAGAAACGTTTTTCCGCCATTTGACGCGAGTCGCCGAGAGACAAAACATCTTCTTTAAAGGGTAGCGCTACACTATATCGATCGCCGCGATCACGAACGGTCATGCGGACGTAAATTTCCTCGCATAATCTATCATCTGGACTAACTATAGGTGGACCATTCACATCATCCATCTCCCAAAATTTGCGAACTAACGACTCGAGCGGTTCGAAACCCATACAACAATAAGAGGTTGCCGAAATATTATCCATGATAGGGGCGGAACCAACGATGACGTAGCCCAAGACAGTCTCCAGTGCGTAAGGCGCGGTATGCGAGGAGTTGCCCCTGACCTTATTGTGTAACAAAAGATGAGGGAAAAGCGATGCTCCAATGAGCATGTCTATATCACCGGGGATGGCGTAAGTATCGTCTGCGAGAGTCAAATTTACAAAATCAATCATTGCCGAGGTGTCGACCGAAACGGTTGGCAGACGCTCGGTGACTTTATCACACAAGCAATAAACGGAGAATAAAATTTCAAATTTATAGAGCCCTGGGCAATTTTATTAGTACCTCCTATGCCTTTGACTGTGGGACATGAGGGTATCTTATTTATTAACAATTCTAAACGCTGGCAACATTGTCGCGTTATAAGGCTACTTTGTGATCCCCTGTATAGCAACGTACGGACACTTTGTTCTTTTCCACGCGAATCCCTAACTACGATACGGGCTGTACCCAGTAACACGGTGGAAGGAGACTGCGTTTCCGCATTCGACAGTGAGCACAGGGCGACATCACCCGGTCTACCGCCAGAATCGTTGACTTTAGTTTGTGTAGTTTCCTTATCCGATTTACTCGACGCGAATACGTTGCCACCTTCTAAATGTAATAACGTGTGATGTCTGCTGGCGCACTTGTTACACACGGAACTAGAATTGCATTTAGTATCTAAATGTCTATCGCTTAGACAATTTAAACATAAGTTGTTCGTCTTTGCTATTCTATAACGTTCGCTGGGTGAAAGTTCACGGAAGGTCGCACAATTATACAAATTACCGTGTTTATTCTTACATAGAAGACAGGCGCTATGAGGCGATGTAGGCGCAGCGGTTACGTACGTTAGAGACCCAGTAGTCCTAGTTGATGAGATCAGTCTGCGATCGACACATTTCTTAACTTCTTGTTTGACATTCGAGGAGCGCTGTATCACTTTAATTTGATCTCGTACGAAGGATGCTAACGAGTCGAATGACGGCAACTCAGAGCTACGATGCTCCGTATGAAACGCACGCACGGTGTCCGAGTCTAGTTCCTTTAAGGCGATATGGAGAAACACCACGTCCATAAGGTCATTAAATTTCAGGTTCTTAAGTGCAGCCACCGATGCTACAAATTTATCTAAAGCTCTTTTATCTTATCTAAAGCTCTAAGCCACAAACTTATCTTATCTAATGCTCTAAGCCAGTGATGTTCGCGGATGATATAGCTTTAAGATCGAATTTCTGGTCTAAATATGAAAAGGCTAACATACGCTTATCTTCATATTTGTTTTTAAGCGTTTCAAATGTTACCTAATAATTGTTTGCTGTTGGTGTGAAGCCCGAACAAATGGACTGTGCCCTATCACTCAATTTACTAATTAAATAATACAATCTTTCAGCGTCCGATAACGATGGATTATTATGTATGGTGTTTTGAAAGCAATTAATAAACAACGGCCACGTTTTAATATCTCCATTGAATATCGGAATATCTATGAGGGATAATCTAAGTGATTCACGTGGGCGTACCTGGATTTCTGGTTTTGCTTCGCTTTGGGCTGGAGACTGTAAGAGTTTTGCCGTTCTTTTCACGCGACACAACATATATTTAAATGATAGAAGTAGTTGATAGTTCACTGTATACTTGGGGTCGATTTGTAATTCTAAACTATTAATTTTGTCTAATATATTTTCGTAATCCAATCGCAAAGAGTCCACCGTTTCGATTTCACATAAAAACGTTTCCCGCACTGAATCTACGCCAATATTTTTTATGTGATTACCTATATATTGTATACGTGAAAATAGTACGTCCCTCTTGGCGTATAGAGTTTTAAGTTTAATTTAATTTCCACTAACTGCCTTTTTAAATCACTATAATTAATATTAGATTAATCACAAACAATCGCACAACGCTGGAGGATGAACACATTGCGATACAACTATATCTCACAACACATTATTGTCTTATCTTGCCGTATTACGTCGTTAAATTGAACACATATTTTTTTAAATTAACTTTGCAATCAAACGAGATAACGCGCGTCGACTAGATAAGAATTTAAAACTCGTATAATTTTTTACAAATAGTGGGTAGGATAAATAAAATTAAGCGGATCTAACTATTTAAATAAATAAGTCGATTTACTTATGCGAATAAACTAACCAAATTTTAAATTTAAACTATACAAAACTACATAAATCTATCCAATATTAAATTAGAGTGCATTGTCGAAGGAATTAGTTCAGCAGTTCGACTCGATGAGGCTACAAAGCACCAGTTCCCAATCCTGCTCGAAGGACCAGAAAATGGTTGGGCAGCGGGCCTTAGGGATCCCGAGTTCGATTCCCCGGTCGAGCCTTGACCCTATTACGCGAGACGTTATACGAGATGGACTATATACGCGGGAAGCTTCTTCTGCCTCAACAAGATGGCGGATGTGGCACGCGGTGCCTTGACAATGCACTCGCTCTTCCGAAATCTATTGCTTGCAAAGGTTATGAATGAATCCTACTTGAGCACGTTAGGAGAAATGAAATGGGGCGGCTTAACTAACTAACAAATGCTCAAGCAGCACTTACTTGACTTAGCACTTGAGCACTTACCGGGGTGTGAATTGGATGCGGCTGAGGCGCTTCCGTTGCGGTGATGCGACGTGAGGTGAGTTCTTCTGGGGCGCCCCAGAGATGTGATCCAGGTCAGACTTGCTAAGGAAGAGAGCGGTGCGCGACAATATCTCACACTATGTGAGGCGGTTACTTCTGGAGCACGACTGCTCCGGGTGCGGTTCAGACTAGCGGCGCGAAGGCAAGAGAGCGTGGCAAGAGCGCGTGGCAAGAGAGCGTGGCAAGAGAGCGTACTCGAGGGCAGCGCGCCAGCTTATATCATCGGTCAGTCGGGCGCGCTTCTCATTCGTCGAAAGAATCACGCCACCTTCTAGCCTCTCCTCTTTCCCCTCTCAGTGTGTTTACGGAAGGGATATTAGGTCAAAGGGTGGGTAAACACTTGGCAATATACCCTCGTATAAAAATAAAATACACGAATCGTTTCCGCGTAACCGTATATATATATACATTAACTATATGATTAATTGTAATGGCAAAAAGACGTTCCTGCTATGACTCTTGATAGATGCTAAACTACCAACAAACAGTTTAAGATATTATATCATTCTCTAAGTTACCGATGGATTTTAGTAGGAAATTGTAAAAGGTGAATTTATTTCATTTTAGGTACCTGTAGAAAAAAACAATAAAATAACAAAGTAATACCTACGTACTTAATTACAAAACTTAGTTGAAATTTATTTCACTATCCAAGTATATACTTACATGTCTATAGTTGCCTTTTGTGATTTAAACATTTTAAATTATATTAACACAAAATACTGAAATTCAAACTTCGTTTAATAACAATATTTTTATCTAAGTATCACGATCACTTTTCTATTAGGAATCATATTTGAAGTTTATTTGTTGTTTCTTCCCAGCCAAGCATTGCGATTCCCGACGAATGACCTTGCAATTTGCGTTCGTTGGACATCGCAGAACTCACATAGTTGCGTCAATATGGTCAGTCGATCATAGTCAGAATAGGTATATCACCTTATTAATTAACATTACGCAATGTATTTTTTACTCTTTGTTGACATCCCTTAGTTTCCACGGAAAGTCTTCTGTGACTTAGGAAAGGGAAAAGATGCCACGTACTAACAGCCTGGCCACTGGATATTCGCCGTAGCGAAAATTCGCGCGGCGCGAACGGCGAGGCGTCTAGCGACTAAAACAAATGTATAGAAATGTATGGAGCAAGCCACGCGTAGCGGCGAGTGGCGACGCGCCCGGCGAAATTTACCAGGCGAATCGCGCAGGCGACTGGCGGCGCGGCGGGCGACTGAAACAAATGTATGAATCAGTACGGTGCAAGCCACGGAGTTGGGCGGCAGACGCGGCGAAAACCGGCGAATAGTATAGGGAACAAAATATTTTAGTTGTTTTCACCGCGAAAAATGCTGGGCCAACAAAAACAACTTAAAATTCTATCCGCATTGACTTTTATCTCCAATTCCGGTTGAATATTAACAAGAATATAATCGCATGATTCGACACTCATTCTGGTATTTACTCGAAATTTTTTTCTAGATGCATTCTATTTGTTGTGTAATTCTCCATTTATAACCCGATTCCTATTCAAATCATGTACTCCGCAATCTTTTCCAAATATTATGTCTTGAATCAAAAAACAATTACTTTCTAAGCAATATCGAGATAACTTTGATAAAGACATTTCACTCTCGGCCTATCTGGTCGCGGCGGCAAACGTGATTTCCCGTGGCTGGATAGATCTCAAAATCCCTCAAATCCTCCCTCAAAAAGGCTCTCAATTCGCGCAGCGCGAATTATCGCCCCTCCTATCACTTCGCCGTTTGCGCCACCGATCCCCGTGGCCAGGCCGTAAGAGTTGATGTTGCTGCCTGTCGAAGACACGAGAAAAATCAATAAATAAGGGGAGTACACATTTTTTACGGTTCAAATTCTCGTTCACTTCATCTGTAAACTTACATAGAAGTTCCTTAGTACTTTTACCCTCTTGAAATTCACACTAATTTTTGTTTATGACTTTGTGCTTTCGGTAAAAATTATGAATCTGCTCACGGATAACTTTTCGCGCGAAAGCAGCGCTAAAGCGGAGTGTTTGGTCGATAGTTGGAGTAATCGTTATGTTTGCCCTTTTTAAAAACAGGCTTCACACAGCCTATTTTGAGGTCGTCGGGGTCTCCAGACGCAAGACTACGGTTAATTAAGTTGGCAATGGGTAAGGTAATATTTATCAACCATTTTAAGATCAGCCACTCTAATACCGTCAGGTTCAGAAGTTTTATGTGAGTTCAGTCTCTTAATAACTTTGTTTACATTGTCCTATGAAACTGTTTTGAACTGAATACTAGAATACACCAGTCTCCGATAAGTTAGTGGATTTGTTAATTATAAGCTGCATTGAGGAACTATTTACGAAATTGTGATAGCTATCATTTTGCTGGTAAGGCTCTGTTCATCAAAAGCTTTAGTATCGCCTCATTTACTCGTCAGAGTAATGATTTTAAAAAAATTTTGTATCTTTAAAGTTATTATGTATTTCATTAAGATAGTATGTATTTCGATTTGATTCTATTAGTTTATGGAGTTTTATTATATTCCAGTCTTATTTTAGCATCAAAAAGGCTATTTTTCCAAAGCTTGAACTAGTAATCTCTTTTTTTCGCATAATCCGGTAACAATACCATTGATCCAAGGTGCTATAGGCAGATTCCTATGATTTCTAGAATACCTAACAGACCTACTAATAGTAGCAGTCTTTATAGCTACTAGGAACGATTTTTTTTATAAATGAAAGTATATCATTTGACGAACTCAAGTTATTTGTCTGTTCCCAATCTGTAATACTCACCTCATTACTAAAAATAGTATGATCGAAAGTAGTTTTTTGTGTAACTCCCTGTGTGCGTCGTATAAGTGGCGAGTCGTCAAGGCAAGTAAGCACTATGCCCCAATGGTCCGCCAGTGCAAAGTCCAACACAGCCGAATACGAATCTGATGTGGGGAATCTGGCAAATCTGTGATCTATGTAAGCTTTACTTTTTGTTGTCTCAATTCTTGTATAATTTGAAATTCCGCACATCAATCCGCGCTCTCTGAGTGTTTGTAAATAAGTGTCCATGTAAGATGAAATGATTTTTAGGTCAATGTTAGAGTCACCAATTAGTAAAAGGTTATTAACGTCTTAATTTAAGATGTACTTGCCAAACTCCTTTACAAACAAATCCTTGTTTCTTTTTGGAGGTTTATAAGTTGCACACATAACTTCATCTACCTTCGGAGACAGTTTTAAGATACCCCTTATGTTTTCAAACATGATATTTTTAATTTAAATTGGTAATGTAAACTTGAGATGGTATTAACATAAGCAATGATACCGCCTCCCCATTGCGCCCACCGCAATCGGTAGTACATATTATAATCCGGTAAATTAAAAAAATAACATGTATAACTTTTACGTCAACTTTGGTTATAATAATCAAGTATAAGCGGTATTTTGAACTATGGATAACTTTTTAAAGCTTCTTAAAATTCTTTATGAGTGATCATTTATTAAATTGTAGGCCAGTAAGTAACGCATGACGTTTTGGTGGTAATTGTTAAAAGTAGTTATTTATATTGTTACAGTTCACAAATTCTTTAATGTTTATAGTCATAGTAAAGTTTGAATAATTGTTAATAAAGAGGTGGATATATTCGGATAATGAAAAACTAAGAAAATTAAATGATTTATAGGTTTTAGAGCCATCGAATTGTTTTAGATGTAATACGATATCATTATCTGATCCAATATAGTAAATTTAAGTATAAGGACCTTTCCTGACAAGTACTTTGCCATCATCATCATTCATCATCATTACAGCCCTTCACAAGTCCACTGCTGAACGTAGGCCTCCCCCAAGTAATGCCACAAAGCACGGTCCTGAGCCACCTGCATCCATCGACTTCTTGCATATCTTACCAGGTCGTCACTCCATCTAGTGAAGGGTCGCCCTACACTACGCCTACCGGTACGAGGCTGCTGCTCGAGAACCTTTCTTCCCTTACCTTATATGGCCGGCCCATTGCTACTTCAGCTTACTACTATACTATACAGGATACTAATCCATTGGGCTATGTCGGTCACTCTGGTTTTACTACGGATATCTCTTTTTCTGAGTCTATCACGCAGAGAAACTCCGAGCATAGCCCTCTCCATAGCTCGCTGAGCGACCTTGAGCGTCCTCATACGTCCAGCAGTGAAGAACCACGTCTCAGATCCGTAAGTCATCACTGGCAACACGCATTGGTTGTACAATCTAGTTTTCAGAGATTGAGGGATACCTGACGAGAAGATGTGTCGTAATTTTCCGAACGCTGCCCAGCCGAGTTGAATCCATCGTTTGAACTTTCGGTCGAAGTTGGACTTACCTAGTCGGACTATTTGTCCCAGGTAAACGTACTCGTCAACAAATTCGAGCAAAGTGGTCCCAACAACTACCGGCATAGGTGTGACATGGACATTAAACATGATCTTTGTTTTGTCCATGTTCATCTTAAGACCTATCCGTTGGGAAACACCATTGAGATCATTGAGCATAGTGCTTAGGTCCTCCAGCGATTCTGTAATAAGGTTCATATCGTCGGCAAATCGAAGGTAAGTGATGTACTCGCCATTGATGTTAATACCGTATCTTTTCCAGTCCAGTAGTTTGAAAACGTCTTTCAATGCAGCGGTGAAGGGTTTCGGGGATATAACGTCACCCTGTCTTACGCCTCTCTGCAGTTGGATGGGTTTTCAACTCTGGTTCTGTACTTGGATAGAAATCGTAGCCCTACGGTACAAACACTTCAGCACTTCGATATACCGACGGTCAACTTGGCACCGCTGAAGTAACTGAAGCACCGCCAAAATTTCGACGGAATCAAATGCTTTCTCATAGTCCACACACGCCAGGCAAAGTGGCAGATTGTACTATTCGATCTTCTGTACAATCCGCCGTAGAGTATGTATGTGGTATTTCTTTTATAGAAGAGGGGGCAAATGAGCATGCGGCTCACCTAATGTTAAGTGACTACCGCCGCCCATGATCAACCGCAACACCAGAGGAATTGCAGGTGCGTTGTTGGCCCTTTAAAAAGGAGTAAGCTCTTTTCTTGAAGATCCCCAGGACGTATCGGTCCGGAAAAATCGCCGGTGGTAAACTATTCCACAGAGAGGTCATACGCGGAAGAAAACTCCTTTTGAAACGTACAGTGGTGGACCGCCAAGCATCCAGATGGTGTGGATGGTATTCGGACATTTGCCGCGTAGTGCTTTCACGAAATTTGGCGGCTGGGATTAATCAAAGGCGGAAGGGAACAGTATTCCATGTGCGGCCGAACCTGCGCCTTGTAAAGTTGCAGGCGGTGTGCTGGCATGAAATACTTTCCCGCTCTGCTGAGCACGCCAAACTTTTTAGAGGCCAATTTGGCCTTCTCTTCTAAGTGACCACGAAACTGCACGTCACTCGATATATCGACGCCGAGGATTCCGACACTGGCTGAGGCAACAATGGGAGTGCCTTGAAACTGAGTGGATGCGACAAAGGGGTACTTTTTAGCCGTTAACGCGCAAACTTGTGTCTTCTGGGGGTTAAACTTGACTAGATTTATTCGCCCCCAATCTGAGACTCTGTTCAGCAAAGACTCGACTTCAGACACTGGATTGTCCCGGTACTCGGATACGTTTTCCCGAGAAATATTGGCATGGCCGGTGTAAAGAGCATCACCAGTGCTGTCATCTGCATAGCAATGAATTTTGCGGGTATGCAACATATCATTGATATGCAGAAGAAACAGCGTTGGCGATAGCACGCAGCCTTGTGGAACACCAGCATTAATAGGCTTGAAGTCGGAACTTGCACCGTCTATAGCAACCTTGATGCTCCGATCTGCAAGAAAGCTGGTGATCCAATCGCACAATTTCTAGGGAAGCCCATAGGAAGGGAGCTTCGAAAGAAGCGCTTTGTACCAAACCCGATCGAAGGCCTTCGCACTGTCCAAACTAACAGCCAATGCCTTCCATCTATAAATTAGGTAGACCAGAAGATCACCAGCTGATCGACCACGGCGAAAACCGTATTGGCGGTCACTAATCAGCTGGTGATCCTCAAGGTACCTCATGAGCTGGCAGTTTACAATGGACTCCATTGTTTTGGAGAACAAGGAGGTGATGGCGATAGGCCGGTAGTTAAACGAGTCTAATCGGTCGCCTTTTTTAGGGATCGGGTGGACGAAAGCCGTCTTCCATGATTTTGGGATTACGCCCAGGGAGTATTATTACCGGAAAAGACGCGATAAAACCGGTGCCAACTCTAGAGCACATGTGCTCAGCACAATTTGGGGGATTCCTTCAGGCCCACTCGACTTGTGGATGTCCAGGGAGAGGAGTGCTTTGCAAACCGAGCGCTATAAACTGCACTTTCGGCATGGAGCACTCACACCGCGGGATGGTCGGCGGCGTATTCCCCCAGTCATCGAGAGTCGAGTTGGACGCAAAAAAAGAGCCTAGTAGATCGGCTTTCTCCTTTGCGTTATGGGCCAGTGAGTTGTCCCCTCTGTGCAGAAATGGAAGAGATGGCTGACAGAAATTCCCCTGAACAGCCTTGGCGAGAGACCAGAATGCCCCGTGCATTCTGGTCTCTTGCCAGTAGGAAGGCGAACTAGTTTCTCGCCAATTCTGCCTATGTGCTCTGACTTTGCCTTGGCAATGACTCTTTTGAAGGACCTAGAGGCGGAATTGTACTTCTTTTTTAGAGCGCTGGTGTTTACATCCCGAGACGTTGATGCGTCAGCCCAGGCTTGGTAGCACTCCTGCTTATAGCATGATGCTATTTTACAGGAGCGACCAAACCATGGCTGAGATTTGCCTTAAATGGGCACCACAGAGGAAGGAATAAACATTTCCATACCCTGAAGTACCAAGTCAGCGACAGAATCCGCAACAAAGTTGGGATCGTCCGGCGAGAAGGAAACCCGCCTCTAAGAGTAGGATGCAAAGAAAGACCGCATCCTATCCCAATCGGCTGACGTATAGTGCCAAACACGGCGGCAGCCTGCAGAATGCAACTGCGATTTCAGCGGGAGTGGCACCACACTCGACAAGACAATGGTCCGAGGAGCCTAAAGGGGCGTCGACGAAAATCTGATATCTGTCCGGGTGAGAGGTCAGCAGAAGGTCCAACAGGGAAGGTGCATGATCCTCCACATCTGGAATCCGCGTAGGCGAAGTAACCAGTTGTGTCAGACCATATACCAAGGCAAAATCATGAACAGATCTCCCCGCATGATCGGTTAAACGTGAACAAAGCCATTCGGCGTGATGGGCGTCGTATATCGGAGTCGTATCGTCCTGGAAGAGAAGTGTCTACATTGTTTAGTGGGTGATTTTAATTTATTTTCCATAAATTGGAGCATGTTAGATGAGGATCCTGGGAAACACTCCGGACAAGACAATGATCCGAGGAGCCTAAATGGGCGTCGACGGAAATCTGATATACGTCCGGGTGCTAGGTCAGCAGAAGGTCCAACAGGGGAGGTGCAAGGTCTATGGTACTGAAGCCTTTTCGGAAACCGGGTTGTTCAGGTTTGATCCTTCACTATTCCTGGCTACGGTGGCTTTGCCATCCTTACAAAAAATGTATTGAACGATATTACTAAGTTGCACTTTGGTGTTAAATAATAGAGTTTTAAGTGCTTAGTGAGGGCCACCCTGGTGTATACTCGCTTTTCGGCTACTTTCTTTGGTGAGTTTGGTAGGATAGTTCTCACGGAAAGACATTTCTGGTTACCAGCTTCAGTCCATTGCTTTTGAGCTGTCTTGGTTTTCATCTGAACCAGGATCAGAGTAGGGCGGTCCTAATATCGCTATATAGGATTTAATATCGCTCACTTTAGTATTCAGTTCTGAAGCCAGCATTTCTAGGACTTTATCAACGTCTTTGAGGGAATCCTCCGGCAAGCCTGCGATTTCTACTATATTTGATAAAGAGTTCTGCAGAAACGTTTTTACTTGTTGTTCTAGTGTGCTCACTCTAATTTCAAAGTTTTTATTCTTATTTTGTAGGCCTTGGTTTTTATTTTCGAGTTCTTTGATTTTATTATCGTGTTTTTTTAGGATTTGATCACACCAAAGCTTAATGGTAAAGAAGTACCACTCTCCACTGAAGTTAAGTACTTGGTCGTAACTGTGGACCAAAAATTAAGATGGAACTCTGACCTTAGCAACGTATTCCATAAGGCAAAAATTGCTTTAATACGTGCAGTCATTTGGTCGGGAACAACTAGGGCTTGCATCCCAGTATGGTACTATGGCTGTAAAGCAAAGCAGAATAGTGAGGCCAATCCTCACCTATGCCTCCACTCTTTGGTGGAAAAAGGCCAACCAAAAGACGACTTCGGACAGACTAAATAGCTTACAAATCACTGCCTGCTTAAGGGCAACTGGAGCTATGCGATCAACGCCTAGAGTGGCTTTTAATGCACTTCTCTGCCTAACGCCCCTTGATCTTTATCTAGACAAGGAGGCGAAGGCTAGTTCGTATAGGATTAATGCCCAGTGCGGTCTGAGCTTGCTCTCCTTTAGATTGACGTCCATGCTCGACTCAATTAAGGAAACACCGCTCTTATGCATGACCTGAGATATCATGCGTCCACTATACACTTTTGATAAAAAGTGTATAGTGGAACTACCCTCTGGAGAAAACTGGCTAAATGTTCAGGTTATCTGTGAGGTCGGCAGCTTCATATGGTATACCGATGGGTCTAAGATGGGCCTCAACGTAGGCCTTGAAATTTACGGGGAACGCCCCAAATTCAAACTTAGTATGAATTTGGGTAGATTCACCTCTATCTTCCGGGCAGAATTTTTTGCCATACTTCAACACACTTATTCAATAACTTTTGTCATACAAAAACGGTACGTCAAGCATATAATTTATATAAACTCTGATAGTCAAGCAGCTCTGCTAGCGCTGAGGTCTAACTTAGTGAATACGAAGCTAGTTGGAGACTGCGTGAACCGTTTAAACGCCCTGGGATGTAATAACAGGGTGGTCTTAAGATGGGTTCCGGGTCACACGGGTATTGTAGGCAATCAATGTGCTGACAAACTTGCACGGGAGGGCTCAAAGAGCATACGATTTGAACCTGAGCTATTTTGTGGAATCTCAAGAAGCCAAGCCCGACAGACCCTTGAAGCTCTTTATCACGATACACCAGGCTTATAACATTCTAAAAACTTGATCCGGACTTTTGATCGTAAATTCACTTCGGAAGCCCTGAGATTAAGTAAAAATAAACCGCGCATTCTGGCATAACCTAACTGGACATTTTTGTCGTAAAAATCATATGTCCATTCTG
Source organism: Parnassius apollo (assembly GCA_907164705.1). Classification (NCBI taxonomy): domain Eukaryota; kingdom Metazoa; phylum Arthropoda; class Insecta; order Lepidoptera; family Papilionidae; genus Parnassius; species Parnassius apollo. The sequence goes on from CAJQZP010000693.1 coordinate 16,795,864, forward strand.
GGACTAATAACTCAAGGATGGGTCGGTTTTGTTCCATAACGAAAGAAATGCCTCTGCACATCCTAACCGATTAAGGACCCTTAATGCGCAAACATAACACTCATCCGGGAAACTATGTACTCCGCCTAGAATAAGTGAAATCGTTCATGGCTGAGCAACTCCTTTTATTCATTAAAGATATTATTACGAGCTTAGGGTTCGTGACAATAAAAATTGCCGATAAAATTACCTAAATTAACACTTTAATTTACTTTACACAAACTAAAGTTAAAAACACTAATAATTAAACACACTAATTCACTTAATTCCGCTCCGAAGCTTCGCTTGTTTCGTCAAATCAACTCTGTCTGATCGTATCTTGCAGTGCCTACTTATATAAATTAGCAAAATATCCAGAATGTTCAAGTAAACACGCACAAGGTACCGAGAGTTCGAGTTTTAACCTTCAAGAAGTTTAGTTCTTCGGTTCGAGACTAGATGGCGCTAGTGCGCCGATTTTAGCGCGTAACACTGCCCCCTCCTAAGACATGCTCGTCCCGAGCATTATCGGTCCCATAATAACGCGCTAGGCGATCCACATGGACGATCTTAGGAGTCCCTCTTGCGCCTTTCTGTATCCGGTAGGTTACATCGTTGATCCTGGTCACAATCCGGTACGGGCCGTCCCATTTAGCTTGAAGCTTAGGAGATTTCCCTTTGCTGCGGACTGGATTGTGCAACCACACAAGTGAACCTTCGTCGAACCCTTTGTTGTTCATTTTGCGGTCATACCGGGTTTTCATCTTTTCAGACATTTGCTGGCCCCATTGTCTGACGTGCTCATAAACGTCATTCATTTTGTTTCGCAAGTCATTTGCATAATCGGTTATACTGCGTGGAGCATCAGGTGGTATCCCGGTGATCAGGTCTGTAGGCAGCCGTAATTCTCTTCCAAAGTTTGCGAAAGCTGGTGTCACTGCTGTACTTTTGTGAACAGCGCTTCGATATGACAACAAAAACGGTTGTATGTGCTTGTTCCAATCTCGTTGCCGATTGTCTACAACTTTTGCTAGGTACCTCTCCAATGTCTGATTAAATCGTTCTACCATTCCATCAGATTGCGGGTGATAAGAAGTCGTTCTTGTTTTATGAGTACCCATAATTCGGCAAGTTTCCTGGAATATTTGAGACTCAAAATTCCTTCCTTGATCGCTGTGAATCTCTAAAGGTACACCAAAACGACAGAAGACTTCATGAACTAGCTTATCAGCAACTGTTGAAGCTTCTTGATTTGGAATAGCGAAGACTTCTGGCCACTTAGTGAAGTAATCCATCACAACCATGAAATACTTGTTACCGCTTTCACTCTCCGGAAACGGCCCCGCCACGTCAATGGCTATTCTTTCCCATGGTGCACCAACATTGTACAACTTCAATGCACCTCTACTACGAGTTTGAGGTCCCTTTACAGCCGCACAACTTGTACATTTGCGACACCAGTCCTCGACATCGTTTCGACAGTGGACCCAGTAAAACCGTTCTCGGATCTTCAGTAGAGTTCGTTTAACTCCCAGATGGCCTCCTGAACAATCATTATGGTACAGCTGTAGAACATCCGGTACTTTAGCTTTAGGGACAACCATTTGTAAATGACAGCTGTCTCCCCGAACGTTTTCCCATTTACGACACAGAACTCCATCCTGAAGCAGCAAGCTGTCCCACTGAGCCCAATAGCTTTTAGTGGTCGAACTCATCGCTGAGACGTCATTCCACTTGGGCTTGGGAGCACTGGCCTTTATCCATTCCAGAATCGGCTTGATGTCCGGATCTTCCTGCTGTGCATGTAGTAAGCTGTCCTTCCACTCGTTGCTGAGGTGGTCTGCCCTGAGCGTCCTCACGGATACCACTTCCTTACTCTCTTGCCTAGTACAATGTTTGCAATCTTCAGGACAAGGTCTTCTTGACAATGCATCTGCGTTGCCATGAGATTTCCCGCTGCGATGTTCGATCTCAAAGTCGTATTCCTACAGTAGTTCAATCCACCTCGCAACTTGTCCTTCTGGGTTTTTAAACTGCAATAGCCATTTTAGTGCAGCATGGTCAGTTCGTAAGTGAAATTTTCGTCCCAAAAGATATTTGCTAAAATGTTGCAACGACTTTACCACAGCTAGCAATTCGCGTCTTGTGACACAGTAGTTCCTTTCCGGTTTTGACAACGACTTGCTGAAGTATGCTATCACGACCTCTTGGTCACCATTACGTTGAGACAACACACCGCTAAGTCCTATATCACTTGCGTCTGTGTCAACTATAAATTCTTTGCTTGCATCGGGGTACGAAAATAGGTGTTTTGCACAGACGGTCCTTGAGCTCCTGGAATGCGATATTGCAACTTTCATCCCAGCAGAAATGTCGCTTCTCCTCGGCTAGCTTGTGCAGAGGTTTGGCTATATCTGCGAAGTTCTTCACGAATCGCCGGTAATAGGAGCACAAACCCAAAAATGCTCTAACCTGCGTCTTGTCTTTTGGAACCGGCCAATCCTTTACAGCTGCAATTTTCTCTGGATCCGTGCGGATACCTTCTTCCGACACTACATACCCCAAAAAGTTGACTTGCCGTTTGAATAGTGAACATTTCTTCGGACTCAACTTGAGGTTGGCACTCTTAATCTTCATGAGCACGCGTTCCAAGTTTTGAAGGTGTTCCTCGAACGTACGGCCCACGATGATGATGTCATCCAAGTAGACCAGACAGGCATCGCCAATTAGCCCGGTAAGTACGAGTTCCATCAGCCTTTCAAACGTTGCTGGAGCATTGCACAACCCAAACGGCATTACTTTAAATTGCCACAGACCCTTTCCCGTCGAGAACGCAGTTTTCTCCTTGTCCTTAGGGTCAATTTCAACTTGCCAGTAGCCACTTTTTAGGTCCAGCGTGCTAAACCACTTTACTCCTGTAAGCATGTCCAGCATGTCGTCAATTCTCGGCAAGGGATAGCTATCCTTCTTAGTAACGTCGTTCAGACGGCGATAGTCAACACAAAACCGCAAGCTGCCATCCTTCTTCTTTACCAGTACCACGGGTGAACACCATGGACTAGATGAAGGTTCAATAACACCATTCTTCACCATTCCCTTAATCATGGTTTCCACTTCCTTTTCACGTGCTACGGGCAATCGTCTTGGCCGCTGACGGATAGGCAACTCTTCACCTGTGTTTATTTTGTGTTGAACTAAACCAGTCTTTCCTATGTCAGTATCGTTTGATGGGAATACATCGGAGTACTCGAGTAACAACTTCTTCGCCTTGACCAATTCGTTCGGGGACAGAACACTGCGACAGTCTTCCAAAAGTGTGGTCACCCTCGTTTCTGAATCCTTGCTGAGGGTCCCACTCGATATATATTGGCACTGACGTAACCAATCCACTTCCTCACAAGTACCAACCAGTGTGCCTTTTTCTATAATCTGTTCCCGGTCGCAAAGGTTCAGCACACGTACTCCTGAGATGTCGGTGGTTCTGACCAAGGTTCGAGCTACTTTCCATAAAAGGTCATTGTTTACCCTTTCCACAAGTACACAACGGTGAGCTTGCCCAGCGTTTCGAGGAAGACTAACCGGAACAATCGTTTCCGATCTCGGCGGAAGAACAATCTTCTTAATGCTGTACACGTTCCCTGGTAACGCACCTTCCATAAAAAGTTCCTCCTGTCCACATTTCAAAACACCTTGCTTAACGTCGATCTCACAACAATTATTCCTCATAAAGTCTAGGCCTAGGATGCAGTCGTCCATTATATCAGCCACGATGACATTATGCAGGTAGATCACGTTGCCTAGCTTCAACTCCATCTCCTTCTCTCCACGGACGGGTATACGCTGACCGGTGGCTGTTACCAAATTAATGCGTTCTCGGTTGTATGCGGAGTCCCCAAGGAACTGACTTATAAGTTGGGAACTAACAACCGTACGAGAGGCTCCAGTGTCTATGGTCAGTTTACACGGCATTCCGTTGACCTCGCCCTTGATGATTAGACTGTTCCCATCATGGGTTTGTGAGATCGAGATCCTTGGGGCTCTTTTAACATCAGCCAGCACCCGCCCCGCAGTTCTGGCTTTTACTCGTTTCCCTGCTGCTGCAGGGCGGTGCTGTTGGCCGCACTACCCTCCTGAGATCGTTCACCTTCCCTTTCTAGGGTTCGCTTAGGGCAGCTGGATCGAAGATGGCCCTTTTCCCCACAGCCATAGCACCTAGGGCTGTATCCTCTGTTGTGGTCGCGAACTGTAGCTGCTGCAACCTCCCTGATGCGATGGGAACGATGATCCTGCCGCACGGCTTCCACCTCCAGTGCACGGCCCAAGGCGTTCTTAAGCGTGTCGTGGTGCCCGAGTCTCACAGCAGCTCTGACTTCAAGGTCGCGGATGCCGTCGATGAATGCCTGAACCAGTTTCCCTTCAATGAGCGCAGGTACAGACTGGTATGCTTTTCGAACCATCTTCTCACCTCAAGGGCCCACTGCTGCAGGTTTTCGTTGCTGCGCTGCACGCGATCTTTAAGCTGCGCGCGAAAGACGTGTTCCAGGTGAGCGTCGCCATATCTCGCTTCCAAGGCCTCAAGAAGCTGCTCATAGGTCACTTTCTTACCGAGAGCTTCCAACACAGTTAAGGCTTGGTCGCGCAGGCCTAGGGTGAGTGCAGTCATGGCTTGGCTTTTATTCCAGCCGTTCGCCTCCATGACGGCCTCGAACTGGATTTTGTAGGCCGACCAGGAAGAGGTCCCGTCGAACGGCGGCACTTTGAATCCACGTAACGAAGGTGTTGTGGCTACTACGGGAGCTGTTGTTCCATCCCCAAGTTTGAGGTCGTCCAGCGTTTTCTTCACGTCAGCCATTACGTTGTCAACCCGATTGTTTACTTGGTCGATTCGGGTTTCGGCCTCCAACAGGCGGTTGTCATGTTGAGCAACCTTATCCTTCACCTCCCTGATCTCCTTCCCGAAGGTAGCGTGAAGGTCCTTCATGAGGAGCATCTGCTCTTCCAACCGACGGGCCTGTTCCTCTTGTCCGCCCCGCAGCTGCTCTTCCAAACGACGGACCTGTTCCTCTTGTCCGCCCCGCAGCTGCTCTTCAAACCGACGGGCCTGTTCCTCCTGTCCGCGCTTCAGCTGCTCTTCGAACCGACGAGCCTGTTCCTGCAGCATCACCATCAGAGCGCCTAAATCAGGTGCTGCAGATGCAGGAGCTACTGACGGACCGGCCTCCGTTGCCGGCGGCTGGCCCTCCGACGTCTGCGGCGTTGCACCACCAAATCTTCGTTGGTCCGTCTCCTGCTGGCGTTGACTTCGGGTACGGACACCCTCCGTTTCCTCCTTAGGTAAAATCGGCATTATTTTATCCCACTTCTGACACCAATTGTTACGAGCTTAGGGTTCGTGACAATAAATATTGCCGATAAAATTACCTAAATTAACACTTTAATTTACTTTACACAAACTAAAGTTAAAAACACTAATATTTAAACACACTAATTCACTTAATTCCGCTCCGAAGCTTCGCTTGTTTCGTCAAATCAACTCTGTCTGATCGCATCTTGCAGTGCCTACTTATATAAATTAGCAAAATATCCAGAATGTTCAAGTGCGCACACGACACACGCGCAAGGTACCGAGAGTTTGAGTTTTAACCTTCAAGAAGTTTAGTTCTTCGGTTCGAGACTAGATGGCGCTAGTGCGCCGATTTTAGCACGTAACAATATTGTTACGCGCTCAAGTCGACGGCACTAGCGCCATCTAGTCTCGAACCGAAGAACTAAACTTCTTGAAATTGAAACACGAACTCTCGGTACCTTGCGCGTGTTTATGAATATCCTGGATATTTCGCTGCTAATTTATATAAATAGGCGCTGCAAGATGCGATCGAGGAAGTATTGGATTTGGCGAGACAAGCGAAGCTTCGGAGCGAAATAAAGTGAATCAGTGTGATTAATTATTAGTGTTTTTAACTTTAATTAGTGTAAAGTGAATTAAAGTGTTAATTTAGGTAATTCTATCGGCAATTTTTTATTGTCACGAACCTCAAGCTCGTAACAATTGGTGTCAGAAGTGAAAGGAAACGGAGGGTTTCCGTACCCGAAGTCAACGCCAGCAGGAGACGGACCAGAGAAGATTTGGTGGTGCAACCCCGCAGACTTCGGAGGGACAGCCGCAGGCAACGGAGGTCGGCCCGTCAGTAGCTCCTGCATCTGCAGCACCTGACTAAGGTGCTCTGATGGTGATGCTGCAGCAGATGCAGCGCGGACAGGAGGAACAGGCGCGCTGATTGGAAGAGCAGCTGCGGAGCGGACAGGAGGAACAGGTCCGTCGTTTGGAAGAGCAGCTCAAACGCAATAAGGAAGAGCAGATGCCCCTCATGAAAGATATCCACGCTACCTTCGAAAAAGAGATACGGGAGGTGAAAGATAAGGTTGCTCAACATGACAACCGCCTGTCGAAAGCTGAAACCCGAATCGATCAAGTGAACAATCGGGTTGACAACGCTGAGATGAAGAAATCACTGGACGAACTCAAACTTGGGGATGGAACTACAGCTCCCGTAGTAGCTACAGCACCTTCGCTACGTGGATTCAAAGTGCCGCCGTTCGACGGGACTTCTTCCTGGTCGGCCTACAAAATCCAGTTCGAGGCCGTCATGGAGGCAAACGGCTGGAATAAAAGCCAGGCCATGACTGCACTCACCTTAGGCCTGCGCGACCAAGCCTTAACCGTGTTGGAAGCTCTCGGTAAGAAGGTGACCTACGAGCAGCTCCTTGAGGCATTGGAGGCGAGATATGGTGACGCTCACCTGGAACACGTCTTTCGCGCGCAACTTAAAGATCGCGTGCAACGCAGCAACGGAAACCTGCAGCAGTGGGCTCTAGAGGTGGAGAAGCTGGTGCGAAAAGCATACCGGTCTGTACCTGCGCTCATTGAAGCGAACCTGGTGGAGACATTCATCGACGGCATCCGCGACCTGGAAGTCAGAGCTGCTGTGAGGCTCGGGCACCACGAGACGTTTAAGGGCGCCTTGGCCCATGCACTGGAGGTGGAAGCCGTGCGGCAGGATCATCGTTCCCATCGCGTCAGGGAGGTTGCAGCAGCTACAGTTCGCGACCGCAACAAAGGATACAGCCGCTCAAGTCGACGGCACTAGCGCCATCTAGTCTCGAACCGAAGAACTAAACTTCTTGAAATTGAAACACGAACTCTCGGTACCTTGCGCGTGTTTACTTGAATATTCTGGATATTTCGCTGCTAATTTATATAAATAGGCGCTGCAAGATGCGATCGAGGAAGTATTGGATTTGGCGAGACAAGCGAAGCTTCGGAGAGAAATAAAGTGAATCAGTGTGATTAAATATTAGTGTTTTTAACTTTAATTAGTGTAAAGTGAATTAAAGTGTTTAGGTAATTACTATATATATATATATATATATATATATATATATATATATATATATATATATATATATATATATATATATATATAAGATATAGATATAGGGCTTAGCAATGATTTGATATTGCGGGTAGCTTGGTCGGCTGTCAAGTGCTTGTGTCCCGTATTAAAAATTATTTTAAATATAAAACAGCATTTTTAAATAAGTAAACAAGTATATTTAAAATCAATTTTAGTAGTGTTATAAGATACATTAGTAGAATAAAGTGAAAACAATGGTCGTTGGTTGTTACAGTGCAAAATAGTGATCAGCTGTTCGTAACAAGATCTGCTGTTTGTCATTAAACCGTATTGCAAATTGCTGTGGTAAACATTTAAGTTATTTAACAAACCTTAAATAGTTAAATGTAAACAAGGTAAATAGTATATAGTAAATCGCTGATTATTAAACATTCTTATAATTATACATATCAAATTACATAATTAATACAAACTTCGTACAGCGACATCTATTGGTCTAACTTTCATCTAAATAAAGTACTTGTCAATAAAAATGGCAAATAAACGCGGCGCCTGTGGTCGTTTTGCTTCTACAGTGGACTCGATAAAGTGCTCAAGTTGCACTAATTTATTTCATCGCAAATGTGCTATTATTCCTATTGACGGCCGAATATCAAATAAATGGCAATGCAGCGGTTGTAAGGCAAAAAATGTATGTGCGAGTGGGGTGAACACAATTGCTACGCCTAGTTCGTGTAGCTCGGGCGGCACGGACACAGAGTTCGGCGATGCACAGCTTGGATCCGACGATAGAGGGCGCTGTGAAACTAATGTCGACTTAGCAAACGAGCTAAAATTAATACGCGAGCAGTTGACTACTATTGCCCGCGAAATGGTATCTTTTCGCCATGAAATCACTAACATTAATTCTAATATTAGTGAAATAAGTAACAGGGTTAGCGACGTCGAGAAAAGGATCGCATGTCTTGAGCAGCAGGCAACGGACTTGCCGAGTCAACCCGGAGGGTCCAAGGTCGAAGATAGCATAGCGGAGTTAAAGTGTCGACTTAACGAGCGTGATCAAGAATTACTTTTAAACGATCTGGAAATATCTGGTGTAATAGAACAGAAGGACGAAAACCCCTTGCACCTCGTCACTATGCTTGCGGCTAAAATTGGCACTGAATTGGACGAGCGCGATGTTGTAAGTGCAAGGCGTATAGGCATGCGCCGCGAGGAAATACCAGGCAGCGGTGACAAGCGAAGGCCGCGTCCGTTAGTTGTCCGTCTCGCTCGTCGAGTGATTCGAGATAAACTAATTCACAAAGCGCGCGTTCGGCGAGGGGCGGATACTGCCGGTTTGAACTTAGGTAGCGAGCCACGCCGATTTTATGTTAATGAGCGGCTCACCTCAATCAATAGGCAATTATTTTATAAAGCACGGGAAGAAGGGCGCCGCAAAGGCTGGAGATATGTGTAGACGCGGGAAAGATGCATTTTTGCGCGTCGTGATTCTGGTTCACCCCGTTATAGAATTCGAACAGAAATAGATATAAACAAAATTTTTGGGGATTGAATAGTTTGAAGCGAATTCCTGCTTTATGTTACTTCTTGCACGATGTCAATTTGGCTGTCGTCTGGATTATAATTATTTCTCAATGATTGTTCCCCTACGCATCTACGTAGCTGCTATTACGAGGACATTTTATTTTTATTTTTATCTAGACTACATTTTATTTCCATTTTATTATTAGGTTACATTTTATTTTTGTTAAGTTGCTTTGCATACGTTTATGGAGTATGGAGTAAATTTTTTGTATGTTATTTTGTAGTTACACTTTTAATATAGTGAATATTGTGACAGGTTTAATGTTTGCTTTCTAACGTGTAGCAGCATAACGGGAAATGGCGACAGGATATTGTCGGATAATATATTCGGCAATCAATTATGTTTATTTATAACTTATAACTGTGGCCCATACATAGAAATGTATTTGACAGTACATGAGCAGTGGTATCATAGTCTCCTTTATTATGGTTTTGTTTGGATTATTACTAATTTTATAACGTTTTCGTATTATTATAAATTCTTTGAAAATGACTAAATTAAATAAGTTGAAAATTGGCTTCTTGAACCCCGGGTCTCTTGGTACTAGGCACGACGAATTCCTAGCTGCTATGGTGCATCACTCTGTAGACATAATGGCTATCAATGAAACATGCCTTCGGACAGGGGAGGAAGGCCGGGCGCCTTCTGTTCCAGGGTATCGACTGCTTCACGTACCCCGACCTCCCGAAGTTCGTGCGCGTGGCGGCAGTGTGGGTTTTTATTTGAGACGGGGCTTGTCGTGAAAAATTATTCAACATCCTATTTGTCCCGCGGTGGAGCAGATATGGTTAAATATTAAAATTAACGGCAAGTCCCTTGTCTTCGGTACTGCTTATCGTCCCCCATGGTTGAGCGTGACATTATTTCTGGACGCGCTGAGCGAGTCCTTAGGTTCTTTTGTAGGCTACGATCAAACAGTACTGCTTGGGGATTTTAATATCGACATTTTAAATAAAAATTGTGTTAGTACCAAAATGCTTTCGGACTTCCTAACGTGCAATAACCTTGTGCAATATGTTGAGGAACCAACACACTTTACTGAATATAGTGAGACACTCTTAGATGTTATATGTTCAGATGCATCGGTGTCATATATAAGTGTGGACTATATTAGTGACCTCAGTAGTCATGCCTTTATTGTATGTGAACTTGATATTCCCAAGCCTAAGTTTCAGCCTGAATGCGTCACGTATAGACCTTTAAGGGATAAGGACATAAACCTTTTCAACCAACATTTAAAACAAATTAACTGGCACTGTGCATCGATAAATAAACGATATGATTGATTCTTTTAACAAAAATTTATTAAATATCTTTAATTCTCACGCCCCTCCTAAAACTGTCTATATAAAAAAAATATTATCCATGGATAACGCATAACATAAGATATATGATGAGGACACGCAACGAGGCTCAAGTGAGAGCCCGGAAAACAAAACTTGCTCCACATAAGGATTATTATAGGGAACTAAAATCAATAGTTAATAAAGCGATAGTTTCAGAAAAGATTGCCTACTTCAAATTTTATATTAATTCAAAACTAAATCAACCTAAAATAATGTGGAAGCACATTAAACGCCAAGTTCAAATAAAAAGTAAGGATACTTCTTTGCCATCCCATTTCAGTGACCCCGATGATTTAAACAATCATTTTCTTAATATTCCTGGTAAAAACCCACTTTCTTTGAATTTAATGGCACTAATAATAAGTCTTTTATTTTAAAGAAGCCTCGGAGGATGAGGTGGTTAAAGTTATAAACTTTTTGCAGTCTAATGCAGTGGGGTGCGAGGGCATTTCTCTTGATATGTTAAAGTTATTACCTAAAGATGTTATTACAGAAATAACATACATAATTAATAAATCTTTTGCGACAAATACCTATCCGGATCTCTGGCAAAAAGCCATCGTTAAACCTATACCAAAAACTAGTAACTCTGTTTGTATGTCGGATCTCAGGCCAATTAGTATTCTACCGTGCCTTTCTAAAATAATAGAAAAGCTTGCACGTAATCAGCTAACAAAGTACCTTGAAGCAAATAACATCCTTCCTGAGCTGCAGTCTGGCTTTAGAAAGAAGCACAGCACTACCACAGCGCTTATAGAGGTCGTGGATGATATACTGACTGCACAAGCCAGTGGTGTGGGTACTATTTTAACATTACTTGATTTCTCGCGTGCCTTTGAAACCCTCAATATCCCATTACTTCTTTCAAAATTATTTTTTTATGGTTTAAGCAGAAACGCGACCCAATGGTTTGCCAGTTACTTTAAAAAAAGGTCACAGCAAGTTGAAATACAATTAAATGGAAAAGGTAAAGCTATTTCTGGGGAGCGCCCTGTGAACCGAGGAGTACCGCAAGGATCCATTTTAGGTCCCTTACTTTTTATAATATATAGTGCAGACATTATTAAAAATATAGAGTATTGTAAGTACCACATGTACGCTGACGACTTACAGATATATATATCGTTTAAGCCTTGTGATGTTCAAGTAGCAGTGACAAAATTGAACTCGGATTTGGGTCGGATATCTTTGTGGTCAGAGCGTAACGCATTGGTTCTCAATCCAAAAAAAGTCGCAGTACCTTATTCTAGGATCGCCAAATCAAATAAAAAAGATCACACTAAGCCACCCTGCCATTATTGTAAACAAGGAACCTATCGTGAGAGTCTCTGAAGTCAGAAATTTGGGGGTAATAATGGATGACAAACTTCGTTTTGAGAAACATGTAATGAACATTGCACGTAACTGCTTTTATAGGTTGAAAGTACTTTATCGTATTCGTGAGTACCTAAGTGTCACCTTACGTATACATCTCTGCGAGTCTATCGTGCTTTCAAAATTCAATTACGCGGATTCTCTCATAGGCCCACGACTATTATCTCGAACACAGCAAATAATACAGCGGGTACAGAATGCCTGTGCACGCTTTTTGTTTCAATGTACCACCACGTGCACATGTAACCCCTTTCATTAATAACGCTAATATTTTAAAAATGGACTGTCGCAGGCGACTACACTTTGCCTCACTTTTGTTTGGAATTATTAAAAATAAAGAACATTTATATTTATATAATAAATTGATTTGGTCTAATGATCAAAATAAGCAGTATAATACCAGATCATCCAATTACAAGTTAGTATATCCTTTCTACCGGTCGGCCGCTTTCAGAGGTAGTTTTAAATATAATGCCACTAAATGTTGGAATAACCTCCCGCCTCCATTGCGTGACCTGAAAACAATTACCTAGTGGGTTTAAGATCAAATACAGGTTACACTTACTTTCGGAACAAAAAATACCGATCTATAAAATAAACTGGTAGGAGGTTAAGTTCTTTCAACACGTCAGTAATCTCAGTCCCATAAATTATGTAGATATTTTAATTTTCACCTTATATAATATATAAAACCATTTTATTTAAATATTTATATAATAAATTTACTTTTTCTGAGAATCATTTTCTTACCTTTATTCTTTAGCCAACGTTTATTCCGCATTCTTAATAATTAAAATTGATATATTTAGAAGGAAAACGTTAATTCTATTTTGTACTTACCTTCAAAATTTAAAAACACATATTTTTTTTATATTCCACGTCGCATTATAGCATGTGCATTGAGGCAGCCGTCCGAGTTACGTCGGAGTGCGGGCCGGACTGAAAACCAGTGTCGGGATCAGAGCAATTCGTGTTTCTGTATCTCGATTTTTACTGAGTCCTGTCCATTTCACGGTCTTATGCTGCTACACAGACTCATTTTATAATATTTTTACATTTTTGTTAATTTAGGGAAATATTGTTTTATTCTCTGTTTAATTCCAATTTCTTGCTTTGTTTGTATCTATTGTGATTAGACCGTGAATAAATGTTTTTTCTTTCTTTCTTTCTTTCAATGAACTACAGCCATGGCCTACATAGCTGCTCGCACATAATAAAAAATAGGGTTTGATCAATAGTACTCGATTGCTCACCCAGGAAATAAAATAAGGTTACTAGATTCCCGATTTCTTCCCGGAACGTTTTCTTTAACTCCCGGCTGATGTCTCTGATAAGCTTCTGGGTGTCAATTTGGGTATTCAAAGAACTCATAACCACAGAGTCATCGTCATCGTCAGAAAGATCTACGGGATACATTTTTCATACATTCCTCGCAGTTCCACTCTATGTTCGGCGAATTGTGCAAAGTATTAATTAATCTGTTTATGAGACAGCTTGGCGTAGGACGGATCCACATGGACCGTAATGTTGCATCTGTTATATACCAGAACCGGCACTTTTTTGGTGTTATTTGACTTGCAGTTATTACACTTCACCATCACCATTGTGGGTAGTTGACGGTATAGGGCTCGAAGCAAATATTATTCATTATTCACTTACATATTTAGCTTTTTACTTTTGTATATTAATTTAAATAAAATAAAAGCTTTAAAACCAAAAATTAAAATTGTGGTATTAAAATATACATACTAATTGCTAAGCAACGACATAATTTTTGAATTAATTAATTTATTTTTGTTATTTTCCTTAATATATTAATACACATCTTAACTTTTTCAGTATGGTGAAACCCGAAGCTTGTTTTCGTAATAAAATTACAATATTTTATATAGCTGAAGCGATAAACAAATTTACAGCCTTCCTGATAATAAGTAATTACTGCAGCCCATGGACATTAGCAACCAACTTCAAACAATGAAGGCTACAAATACGTTGTAACCTCTGAGGACAAAGATGGAAGTCTCACAGCTTCTAATTATACCGGTTCTCTACACACCTCAGACTGAAAGACAACAATTCACGCATTGCTGATTGTCAGAAGAAATAGATAATAGGGAAAGTAGAAATACCTACCCAGACGGGCTCCTAGGCAGAAGTCTCACAACTAATTAAGGGCCTTATCCTACAGCACCTGATCCGTGCCTCTCCAGTACACGTCACGATCAAGGGTCGATAAATCGGATCGGTCGGGTTTACACTAAATGCAATATCAATGACAATCCGTTCTCCATTCGATACAGAATATATTAAATCATCTTAATATGTTCAAAATAAAACAAAGAGGAGAAGAATTAGTTCTATTTACTATACAATTAAATACAAAAGTTTTATAATCAAGTTCGTTTGAGTTATAGAATATAAAATTTAACCGGACAGTGATAAAAGCTTTGATTGCAATATTATTCGCCATTTTGTTTCACGCCTGTACGCTTGCAATGCGATGATGTGTTCTCTGCTACTGGAGACAGATCGTCAATTGACCGTCATGCACTACTACGTGTGCCTTTCTAAACGATCTAATGCACGCAGTGGGGTGGTCATAGGTTATAATACAGAGATTGCATGCTTTCCGATCGCATTGGCTGATATAATCAGTGGCTTGTATCGGGCGCTATTGTTAATGGCCTTAAATATTAATATAGTTACGTGAAAGTAAAAGTTAATTTTGTACGCCAAAATTATCTATCGTACTGATGAACGCTACCTATTTTTAAGATAATTCGTTTGTCATCTTAAAGTTTAGTACTAAAAATAAATCTCCCCAAAGTTATATTTCAAGAGATTTAGTCTAATGCAACAAACTTGAACCCACGATTCTTCAATCAGATATCAGTTATTTTAAAACACAATAACTTTCGTAGAATGAAATATGTATGTATAAAGGTTTCAATTGTCTTAGTCTTTTCAAAGAAATTAGAAACATTTTTAAATCAAGTGCTTTTTATATCCATTGGAAGTAGTGATTTACAAGAATTCGCAGGGAGATATGCAATTCCCGAAAAAGATTCCCATGCTTGGATAGAGAGTTCACAGCCAATACACTCGCACTGTTTAATATTTTGTATTTTTTGGCTATATTAGATAGGTATTTTTAGGCCTTAGCTTCAGCTAGTTATCGGCGTCTATACCGTCATTTAGCAGACCCCAATATTCAATGTTATATGCACTTCATTCATATAAATACACATATAAGATTGATTATTAATGTGAGGCCTTTGTGGCGTTGTGTGTATCCCATAACACAAATTATGCTAAATAAGAAAAGTAAATTGCAGGGGATACAAAAGAAATATTGTATATTTTATTATGTTTTAGCACAAATACATGTAGTACTGTTACAGGTGATATTATTAAACACTTGTAAAAATCAGATCATGTAATATTGTAGCTTGTTACGGGTGGTGAGACCCACCAAGATGTTCACATCAGCAGAATATTCTGATTTCAGACAACAGGAAAAGCTGAGTGCACAAATGGAAACTGCCGAGCTCCTGTATGGGCTCTCGTACACTTTGTTTTAAGAATATAATGTTAAGTTGGTCTTCAGCGAGTTCTTGTAGTGATTAAACATCTTACCATAAATAAATTAGTATTTTTAAAACGTCCTCAGGCCACTGCATAACTTGACTGGGGCAGCCGGTTGGATTTTCACGACGCGTTTTACTTAAATTCAGTCAAATACGACGAGAGTTTTCTTACTTTTAAAACGAAACAAATAAATTCGTCGAGAAGAAAAGCGGCGAGGAAGTCACGCTTCAGAACTAAGGCTCATCGGAGGGACATGGGCAGTATGTGATTGACCCAATCGCTACTCCAAATGCATTTTCCAATCCAATCCAAATTCCATTTTAATTACACTCGTAAGTGTCTAGAAAGTGGTAGCGTTATTTCCAAAATTTGAAGTGCGTTATTATATTTCTTTTATTTAGAAATAAGTAAATTGAATTAAATTATTTATTAAGTAATAAAAATTAAATAAAATTTTGAAAATATTATGAATTTTAGTATTGAACTAAATTAATTATAAACATATTTTAATAAAAAAGCCTAAAATAACACAGATTCCGAAGGAACTTTCTGGTATTATTCCAAAATTTGAAGGCGACGAAAACTTACATAATTTATTCATTCGTAGATGTGAATATGTTATACAGTTGTGTAGAGAAATAGGAAATACAGAACAAGATTTGTACATATTTCAAGTAATTATGTCAAAATTAGTAGGCAGAGCTGCCACCTTTATTAGTGAAAGACCAGATATTGAAACCTGGGAAGAATTAAAGTTAACTTTTGAGCAACATTTCGGTGACACACGGTCCTCTTAAATTTAAATTAATAACGTCTAATCTCATCTCGATTTATGTAATTGAATACAATATATAAAAAGTACATTGATTGCAAAAGTTAATAGAATAGTGGATATTAACCTTCGTAAGAGTAAAATTACTATATACAACCATATGTCTATGAATGTTTTCTTATATAATTTACCCGAGGATTTATTGCGCATTGTACGGTTAAAATGATGTGACACATTAGAAAGTGATTTGAGCATAATGCTTGAAGTAGTTAATTTCTTATAACAATATCAGATGAGATATAAAATGTTACTATTGCTTAACAACGCCCAACATAAACCTCAGCCAGTACCTCAGAATCCCTTTGACAAATTCTCAATGAGACCATTTTTCTCACAAAATATACAAATACCACAGCAAAGTTTTAAATTTAACGCACCTCAAAACACACCAAACATAAGACCTCACTCTCAACGGCCTCAACAATTTCATCCCCAACATAATGTGCAATTTCAACAAGATTAAAATTTGGAATACCACCAAGCAAGCAAATTAAATTACCAACACAGCAACCTCAGAAATTTGGAATAAAACCACACAACCATTTGGAATAAACACCACAACCCCCTTAACAACCCACAGGATATAAGCCACAACTAGGTGTACACCACAATTTTGATATAGACCAAACATTAACCAAGGTCACCAACTCACTGGTTATAGACCACCACCATTTACAACGATGTATGCTATGATGGGGGTTGTGGTTATTGTTACACCGCCATTACATGGCCAGTTTAGTGTATAAAGTTGAAATTAGTTGCTACTGTCCATGGGCTGCAGTTACCGTCAGGTGGACTATGTGTTCGTTCAGTCACATTCAATGAATTTAAAAAATGTCGCGCCATAATAAAAGTCTGTACTATTAATATTAACAAAATTCAATAACAAAAGTAAGAGTCTAGCCTAAAATTTTGGCGTTATCATCGATTTCCTGGCACCATGACGCTGAACTTTGCTTTCGGCTAAATAGCTATCAAAATAAAGACTCATTCCGACAGTTAGTTTTTTGTGATTGGTCGTTCTGTTTTTACATGTGACTTGTGAATGGTATTAAGTAAATGAGATGCCCTTTAACATTTAATCATCGTGTTTCAAACACACAGGCAATGTAATTCAAATATATCGTTGGTTAAGCCAACAGGCACAGTCAGTATTTTTATATGTTCTCCTATTAAACTTAAGTACAAAACAAAGTTAGTAATTTTGTGTAATTTTACTAATTTCAAATACTATGTATTTACTACCACATTTACCTGGAACATTCCCAATACGTGTTCAAACAATAAAAACGTGACCTGAATATTAATTACAGGATCATTTGGCGACTATATTTTATTTGTCGTATTTAAGCAAATGAAAAAAGCAAAGTATTAAGTAGAAAAATAATATAAACACACATATTTTTTATAGGATACGGTGACAAACGAGCACACAGTCCACCTGATGGTAATTGGTTGGTGTGGCCCGTAGACATCTACATCTATCCTCGATTACGAATCAAAAGCAGATGCGTTGTCACCCGCGAGGACTAAGATGGAATGCTTCGTTTCCAGTAAAAAGGATCTCCTGTTCTCTACACTCATCATACGAAACACAGTAGCATTAAGCTACTATTTGACGCTGGTATTCTGTGACCGTGTGTCTTTCCCCGGTCGAGCCGACCCATTTGTGATATAACTATTCTACTAATATAACTGCAGCATAGCTCTACCACGTATAAGAACATCGACACTGTTTAGGGATTTACAACGTTAATTAGCAAAACTTGTTAATATTATTTGCCATATAAACTACTTATTTTATTATAGAATGTTTCTTTCTTTTTTGCACTCAAAACTTAAATTAAAGAAAGACCGACCAGGACAAGCAAATTTTCTTCTCGAACTCGAGCGGCTACGACGCGAAGCTGTTCCCTCATCAGATGAAAATGCTACGGCTAAGGATGCGGTGCCACAAGTTGCAGAACAACCCGCACCCGTGGATGCAGCCGTGAATACCCCAGTGGTGGCTGATTCAAATGATTCGCCCAGGAAATATAAATAGAGCAAATAAGGAGTACATTGGAAGAGGCGATTGTGAAAACGCGCAGTATGCCTCTCTAAAATCGACCGCGACTTCCCCGCATAGCCCTAAGCAAGCGGAATCGGGCTATCGGGCTAAACCTAATGGTGGTGACCTATTTGGAAGCCAGCCGGGACCTTTCTGAGACGCACTCAATTCTTTTTGGCGCCTCGCTGGCAGTCTGCCGTATTATAGGCGTCAAGTTTTCCACGGTTGGACGCGCTACTGGCCAAAGTAGTGTTATCTCAGCCTGGAGAAGTAGAATTGAGGAGCGTATCGCAATGGCTAGAGCTCTCATTGGCAGACTGATATGCTTCAGATCAGGCAGTAACAGGCCAAGAATTGTGCGCACCATCAGGATGGCGTTTGGTGGAAAAAATGTCAGTTTATCCCAGCCGGATATAAGCGCAAAGATGATCTGAAGCAGAGAATCGCTACTTGGGTAAAAAGGATTCGGCGATATACCGAGAGTTCGACTCGGTTTAACCAGAATCGTCTCTTCCAGAGTGATCAGAAGAGGCTCTATAAATTATTGGAGCGACCAACGATAAGAGGAACGAGCCCAGAACCGAGACGGGCCGACTCTGTAGCATTTTACTGCGGCCTGTGTTCAGAGCCCGTAAACAACAGCGAGAGCCCTTAGATGGAACTTGCGGAGAGTCAGTGTGCGAGTATAACGTCCACGGATCCTGTCATTATAACGCCGGATGACGTAGCTGAGATGGTTCGTAGGGCCCCGAACTGGAAATTTCCGGGACTCAACGGGCTGCATCACTACTGGCTGAAGGGGTTTGTGGTGTGTCATACTGTGCTCTCCCCGACAGTTTCAAGAGGCTTTCAACCAGAAGTCGCTCCCAAGCCTCTTCACTAATGGGATCACTCATTTTATTCCTAAAGACCAGGGTACCACAAACCCAAGCAAATACCAAACCACGTGTCTACCGACCATATATAAGACACTTACAACCATTTTGAGCGCGAAAATCACTCGTCACCTGGACTCAAATCAGGTGGTGTCGTGCACTCAATATGGATGTCGGGGAAGTGGTTGTGGAACCAAGGAACCACTTCTCATTGACGTGGTCATTGACAAAGTGGTGAAACGCAACCGTCGGAACTTCGCTGCTGCCTGTTAGACTACAGAAAGGCATTCGACTCGGTGCCCCTGATGTGGCTAAGGAGGGTCCTCGAGCTGTACAAGATTAACTGTTTTTATTTGTTTGCAAATTTGACAGCATAAAGGCAACTGAACAGGCATATCTCCATATCCATGCGGCAGGACTTATGCAACTTCAATACAGCTTGTATTGAAGAAGAGATTGAGCGGAACCAGGGCTCCAAAGTTTTTGCCAGATATCTGTCTGCCAGTAAGAGCCAACTGTCAAAGCTGAAGACTGAGTGTGGCAGCATCGTTGCCAGGAAACCTGAGATTCTGAGTTCTATAGGCAGCTGTACACATCATTAATGGAGCCATACGCAAGCGTGAGTAACAATCCAAGAGCAAGTCTTATCTGACACTATTACGATGATATCCCCGACGTCAGTCTGAGCGAGAATAGAATGACTCTCCAGCACCTTAAAAACGGCAAGTCCCCAGGCGAGGATGACATTACATCTGTACTTCAGAAAGCGGGTGGAAAACCGGTACTTGCTCTTTATTTCCGTCCTCCGTGGAGGCACTACTTCCGAGACGTGGAGCAGAAGTGCGGTGGTCTTGTTCTTCAAGAAAGGTAACAACGCCCTCTTGTACTACAGACCGATATCCCTTCTGTTTTAGAGAGTCATTACGAATGTTCTCGCACGCAGACTCGACGAATTCCAGCCTCACGAACAAGCCGGTTTCCGAAAAGTACCGTAGACCATATATATACCCTTCGGCTAATTGTACAATCCGAAGAGTACTATCTGCCACTTTGCCCGGCGTACGTGGACTAACAGAAAGCCTTTAATTCCGTTGAAATTTGGGCGGTGCTACAGTCAGTTCAAGCTACTGGACTGGAAAGGATACGGTATTAACATCAATGGTGAGTACATCACTCACCTTCCATTTGCCGAAGATATAGGCTTTGTGGCAGAATCGCTGGAGGACTTAAGCACTATGCTAAATGACTTCAAGAGTGCCTCTTAACGTATAGGTCTTAAGATGAACATAGACAAAACAAAGATCATGATTTATGTCCATGTCACACCTATGCCCGCAGTTGTTGGGTGCACTAAGCTCGAAATTGTTGACGAGTAAGTTTACTTGGGACAAATAGTCCATCTAGGTAAATCCAACTTCTACCGAGAGGTCAATTGACGGATTCAACTCGGCTGGGCAGCGTTAGGAAAATTGCGACACATCTTCTCGTCGGGTATACCTCAGAACCTGAAAATTAAGTTGTACAACCAGTGCATGTTGTCAGTGATGACCTATGAAACCAAGATGTGGTCCTTCACTGCTGGCCATACGAGGATTGTGGCCGTGGTGAGGAAAAAGGGGAGATCTCCCGCCAGGCAAGGTGTTCTGCCCGGGGTGCGACCAACACTCCGAGTGATAGTTCGGAAAAGTTCTATATATACTGTATATGATTCGGAATGTTAATAGTGCGATTTAGGCTTCGGTGTGTTACGGTGTGCTAGTGGCGCGACGACAGCGCCGCTACATCACCCCCTGCTCAGACCGGAGGTCGATAGTGCAGCCTCGTTGCCGACGAATGTGCAAGTGCCAGGAGATTGCCTTGTAGTCTGAGGTGAGTCGAGAAGAAGGCAAGTAATCTGCTAGAGTGCCGTGAAGCAGAGGCGAGCAGTAAGGTTCAGAGCCCTGCCGAACACTGTATAGCGCAGAGAATAGCTTGAAGGAACAGGAAGCATTATTATTCCAGTGCTGCGATGAACCTTGTGAAGCCAGATGGCTTGCAGGATATGAAGACTGTAGACGATATCTGCTAGGGAGCGAATGGGTGTGGTATTTTATGACGATGATGAAGCTTGAAGTTTCCGAAGGTTGTTGGTTGCGTGTTCAGATCACGTTGGGTAGTCACCACTGTGGCCGTGGTAAGGAAAAAGGGGTGTTCTGCCCGGGGAGCGGCCAACACTCCGAGTGATAGTTCGGAGAAGTTCTATATATACTGTCTATGATTCGGAATGTTAATAGCGAGATTTAGGCTTCGGTGTGTTTCGGTGTGCTAGTGGCGCGACGACAGCGCTGCTACAAAGATGTTCAAAGTCGCTCAGCGAGCTGAGGAGAGGGCTATGCTCGGGGTTTCTCTGCGTGATAAACTTAGAAATGAGGATATCCGCAGTAGAACCAGAGTAACCGACATAGCCCAAAGGATTAGTAATCTAAAGTAGCAAGGAGCCCGTCATATAGCTCGAAGAACCGACAACCGTTGGGGAAAAAAGGTACTCGAGTGACAGCCTTGTACCGGTAGGTAAAGTGTTGGGCGACCCCCTACTAGATTGAGAGACGACCTGGTAAGACATGCAGGAATTCGATGGATTCAGGTGGCTAAGGGCCGTGCTTTGTGGCATAACTTGGGGGAGGCCAATGTTAAGCAGTGGACTTGTGAAGGACTGTAATGATGATGAACATTACAGCCCTTCACAAGGCTTCTTGCTTGCTTTTCTTGCTTTCTGCTTCTCTTTGAACCCTTTCAGTACTTTACTGGAGGGCTCCGGGATGGATTTTCAGGCTTCGTAAAGGAGATACAAAAGTGACCCATCTTTTCTATATGGATGATCTCAAGTTATTTGCCTCCAGTCGCTCCCATCTTATGGAATTGCTAAACATCACTTGTGAATTTAGCAATTCTATTGGAAGGGAGCTGGGGATGGATAAGTTTGTGGTCCTCCATGTTGAAAGGGGAAGAATTGCTAACTCTGAGGGCATAGACTTTTCTGTGTCCGTCAACTAAGGGGTTGTTTCTGAGGCTAAAACATACCGATACCTTTTTTTTTGTACATGGGGAAATGCCTACGCATACCCGCCTCGCGGGGGCAAGGACGGGTTATGTCGGACTCGCACCGACTAAAACCCCATGGTGTTCCACCTTTGTCGCTATTGGCAGGGCCACGGGAACCCTTTCGCACACATCCGCAGCCCCACCAGCGCCTGCCGCCCCATGGCAGCACCCCCTCGGGAGCGGAATATTCCACCCCGTTCTCCTTCACAGGTAAGGCGCACCAGAACACATGGCGCGCCTTCCTTCTCGGCCTCTAATTACATCTGCGCAACGAACGCCCCCGCGTCCAATGCAAGAAGGCCATGGGGCCAGGAAAAACAAGCACTTAGAAGTACTAGCCTTCCCGAGCCCAGCGGCGGATCTGGTCTATGGCTCCGCCGCCAACCAAGATTCGGCTGCGGAGGGTAGGGAGAGCGGCGCCTCGCAATACAGACAATCCTCTCCCCCCGCAGCCCCACCACCACGCACAACGGTGCGGCCCCGTTTGAGTCGCGGAGGACAGGGCGAGTGGCGCATCGCCATACCAACACTCCTCTTCCTCCGCGACTCCACCTCGGCTGCAGCGGTAGGTGGGGAGGACACACCTCTCACCGCAGTCCACCAACACACATCCAAAGTGGGCTCCCCAAGCCCACGCGGAGTGGCCACCTCGGGCCGGCCCTCCACCTTGGACCAGCCATATGGGTTCCTCTTTGTTTCGCCGTGGGTGACCAAGCCACGGCTTCTAAGCCCCCCGCCACAACAAGGCGGGAACCCGTTCGGGGGGGAAACATACCGATACCTGGGTATGTCACAGAACATCGATATCGATGAGACTGGTATGAAACAGTCAATTTGTGACGTGCACGCTTGACTAAAGTGTTTAACAGCCTTTTGTCCGGTGTGAACAAGACACACGCATATAACGGTTGGGTCATGCCTGTCGTCATGTATACCTTTGGCATACTCTGGTGGATTTAGACTGAACTTAACGCTCTGGATAGAAAAGTCCACACTACTATGACGTCCCATAGAATGCATCATCCGAGATCGTCGGTAATGAGGCTGTACTTGCCGCGAAAGCATGGTGAGCGTTTTTAAACGCGCTCACCATGCATAATCACGAAGTGTGTAGCCTCCGTAATTACTTCCTGGTGAGATCGGATGATCCATTCTATAAGGACGTCATTTCTCGTGATAAAGGACTTACCCCTCTATCCTTAGCCAATGATCAATGGCAAGACCCGGCATTGCAGAGCATTTCCGACCGGGAGACCCTATGAAAAGAGATGGAGCTCCACCGAAGGTTTTACAAGGCTGTCCATGAGCCTTTCGTAGACACGGTAGCCTCCCTCCACTGGTTACGCTTTGGTGAACTCTTCGGGGAAACTATCATCTCCCAAGTCTTTTCAGCACAAAACTCCGGCTGTCCTCCAAGGTAAAATACTTAGGCCGGGCACAGTTAAGGATATTTTTGGTAAACATTACTATTTCATGTGACGAGAACGTGGTGAAAGCCGGAACAAATAAGCAAACTAAATATCTGGACCTGGCTCACGAGGTGACCGATATGTGGGGTGGTCTGCCGACTGAAATTATTCCTGTAGTCGTTTCTGCAAACGGGCTAATACCTGTCAGCCGCTCGGGTCATCTTTGGTGGCTGGGACTCCGTGACAGTCTGCTCTAGGCTCAAATACAGAAGTCGGTGCTCCTCGATACCGCCCGCATCGTTCGTCGGTTCCTTTCCCTTTCCCTCTAACCGTTGGCCATTCGGTCTCCCCTACCGAGGGTCTCTATCTTGTTGGGCTTTTATTTATTTATTTGTTATTTACTTATTTATGTTAGTATATTAAATATACATTTATCACCTTCTTTTATATATTTATTTATCTCAACCAGATGGGAATACTCTATTAATACCCGTAAATAATAATAATAATAATAACAATAATGTGCACTTCGTGTACAATATGATTTATAGTTAAACATAAAAACTAGCGCATTGGTGAGAGAGAGAGATAGAGAGTGAATAGTGAGTGTGAAATCCTCTCTACCTTTGAATGGATGATTTGATATGTCCTGTATCGAACGGAGAACGGATTGTCATTGATATTGTATTTAGTGTAAACCCGACCAAACCGATCCGATTTATTGACCCTTGACCGTGATGTGTACCGGTGAGGCATGGATCAGGCACTGTGGGATAAGGCCCTTAATTAGTTGTGAGACTTCTGTCTGGAGGCCACCCGTCTCGGTAGGTATTTCTACTTTCCCTATTATCTATTTCTACTGACAATCAGCAATGCGTGAATTGTTGCGTTTCAGTCTAAAGTGTATAAAGAACCGGTATAATTAGAAGCTGTGAGAATTCAATATTAGTCCTCAGAGGTGACAATGTATTCGTAGCCTTCATCGTTTGAAGTTGGTTGCTGATGTCCATGGGCTGCAGTAATTACTTATTATCAGGAAGGTTGTAAATTTGTTTTTCGCTTCAGCTATATGAAAATATTGTAAGTTTATAACGAAAACATGCTTTGGGTTTCACCAAACTGAAAAAGTGCATAACAATTAATATATTTATTAATATATTAAGGAAAGTAATATCTAAACTGAACAACTATTGACTCACTTATTCAAAGTAAATACTGCCTAAGTCTGAAGAAAGTGCAGTCACTAAGGAAGATTAATGAATCCTTCAAACGTTAAGCAACTAATAAATGTTTCTTTCTCCGAGTAATTGACAAATTGATTAACGCTCTAGAGTAATATTTAATTAACAACAAGCTTACAGTTATTTAACTAAAAAGAACTTTATTTTCTTAGCTTTATGAATTAAAGTATACCAATAAGTGTGGTTTTAAAAAGTAGGTTCGTAATTATCTGTTAAAGACAACTCTTCTTACATAGATCATTTATGTCTTATATGTTACGTACTTAATTATCATTTATATTTTGTTTTTTGTTATATAAATTGCTACAACTACACTAAATTCTGACCACTCCATGAGTTGACTGGTAGAAAGTGCTGCAAGGCACAGGTTCACCTTTTTGTTTTAACAATGCATTAAGCAATAAACAAAATACCGAATTCAATAAAACTTTTATTGAATTCCCGGCTTTTATTAATATTTGGACGAGGATTATATGGTATGTGCAGGAATGGTCATGTAACAAGCTGCAACGAAATAATGCATATACGTAGTTCATGGCTTAAATAGCAGCATGTTATTCAAATAAATTATTTTACATTGATGTTATTGACACAAAGTAAAGAGGTGGTGTCACACCTGTGACGATAGCTGTTGGAAGCACTACGCTCTAAGTTGTTGACGAGTATGTATACCTGGGAGTAAATATTCCGACTAGGTAATTCCATCTTCACCCCAAAACTTAAAATCAAAATGTGCATGTTGCCGGTGATGATTTATGAATCTGAGAATTGGTCCTTTACTGCTGGTCGTATATGTAGATGCTCAAAGTCACTCTGAGGTATTTCTAGGGGAAGGCCTATGTTCAGCAGTGGACGTTTTGTGATGACGATAATGATGAAAGTAGTTAAAACGTAAAATGCCCTGTTGAGGGCAAAAGTGAATTTGTCCACCCAAATGAAATTGGCGTTTGGAGTATAACTTGTAACATCCATTTACACTTCGTGGGTACCCTAAAGTGAATCTTGTATTTTTGGTTACACAACAACTATGTGTATTATTTGAACTTTAAAATGTTTTACTTCGTATGAAATGGAAAACGAAACATTTACGAGTATTTAAAGTAAAAGTTAAGGTAAATACGACTACGTAAAACTTTTACTCATACGTGACCGATGTATTTATGCTACGTACAGAAAATGCAAATATTTTTAATGTTAACATGAATACTACACGTTAAAGATCTTTTTACTTGTTTATTGCGTTGAATTTACCTGTTTTTAAATTTCCGACGTTTTATGTGCTTTGCAGCACGTATGGTCACTGATGGAATTAGGTGTTTCACATCCTGATGTCGGTTTTTAATAGTTATTGCATGCCTTAAGCGTCAAGCGTGTAGGTGTGTTCTACTAGTGCATGAAATCGTATCTGATAATTGTATTGTACATTTTAATGATATAAAAAAAACACTGTCAAAAAGATAAATTATTGTTGAACATATTATTTTTTAAACCGATTTATTGTTATTTTTACATTAACAAAGTGGGTTTTAGTGGGTTATGATGTAAACTTATCAAGTCCGCATGGAGGGTAAAGCACGATTACTTTTGAAAATATCAATTGTCGTACTTAATTTATTTTTTAATCTTTTAACCTATCATGTTAAAAGCCATGGAACGTAAATGGCTGTTTGATGTTGTTGTTTTTTTTTGCCAAGATATTCCAAAAGTTTCGGTGTTTGAGCAACCTTGTAATATGTATCGTTTGTTTACAGCAGATCGTGTTTTAAAAATATCGATCTTTTTCGAAATACAAAATATTCCAAAAACCAAATTTAATAAATACTTGACCAAGGCAAGATATTATTATTATTTTTATAATCACAGATTTTCATTGCAATATATTGTTTCGCTAAAAGTACGTAAGATTTATACGTCTTGGACTTTATGGAGTGACCTGAAGGTGTACTTCGGTATCTGCTACTATAACTCCTCAAAGAGTAGAACTAGGTGTGCCGAGGTTGGCTTCGTTTTATTAGTTATGATGAGATCTTACCTCCGGATTTGATAGAGTGACTTGAGGGTGTACTTTGGTGAATGATGAATTAAAATACTTGCTATGACTTTTTGAAAACTAAATAAAATTGATGAGATTTTTTTTATTAACGAGTTAGATAAAAAAGCTAGTTTTTACGATAATGCCTGAGTACAAATACCTAAAAACTAAAGTAGTATTAAAGTTGTTTTGCAATCGTTGTAATAAAGTTCTGTTAAAAGTTTTTTTTCAATTTATAATATTTTTTTTAATCTCAATAATAATTAAAGGGGAATGGCTGGCTTGTATAGGAGTTTCGTCCCGCTAATAAAATTTCGTATTTTGGGATTTTTTTGGTTTTAATTGGTAGTTAGTAGGATAGACAAACCCCTTTTAAATTCTTAGATCTTTAAAACGTTGGACATAAAAGTTATAACTAGTTTTAATTTTTAAGGTTATCTACATAGACTATAGATATATAATACTGGAGAGTTATGTACTAGTGTTCCAATTTTTTATTTAACTGGCTTTACGGCTCTGGGTTCTAGTCTTTCTAAGCCTATCATTTGTTTCGTAATCTTCGTTTTTATATATTTTTTCTTCACAATATGCTGATGCGTCATATTGCGAAGTTTTTGGGAGATGAGATTTTAACGACAGCTATTTTTTAATCTCTTCACCTATCATGTGAAAAGCCATGGATTGTAAATGGCTGTTTGATATTGTTTTTTTTTTTGGCTAAAATATTCCAAAAGTTTCGGTGTTTGAGCAATCTTGTAATATGTATCGTTTGTTTACAGCAGATCGTGATTTATAAATATCGATCGCTTTAGAACAACAAAATATTACAAAGACCTAGGGGTCGTTAAGGAATGGTACCGGTCTTGACGTCAGTTATGTACCTAATAGACGTAGAATAGATGTATTTTCTCTTACTTCCCTGTGAACACTGAAATATCTTCGAAATGAAACATCAGTTGTGCATAAATTCCTCTTAAAAATACGATATTTAAACTTTCACTACTTTTATAACTTTCGCTTTAATACCTTTCCTAATTTCTTTTTCTTTCTTGCTTTAGAATTAGAAACTGTAGCTGGTCTCGAACGAATTGCTTCACTGTTGTTATCTGTATGGACTTCATTTATTTTGTCCAGGAGGTCTTGGGCCTCGGGACATACCCCATTTCCCAGATTCTCCTCACGGTTCATTACTATGGACCGGTCAAGGGAGCCATAAAACGGCATTGCTGGTTTGTGGCGATTTTCCGCAGTCAGTTAGATTTATTTAAAAAGTTGGTTATCATTGTACATACTTACATTATACATTGTGAGTTGTTACTCGATTCTCTTACTTATGAAGAGAGGAGTTCTCTTGGGAGAGGTCGCCCGTCCGGAGGTAGGGCATGTAAAGGTGCCAGGTTGTTAATGTTGAACATACGCAATCCAAATATGAACTGAATACTAGTATTTTGAAGTCTCTCAAGTTTAGTTAGCTGGTCCTTAGTTATGTCTACATAGCTTGCGTCAGCATAGTCAAGAATTTGAAGGAGAAGAGTCCGTGCAAGCATATTTTTTGTAGAGCCCTGCGAGCGGATGACGGCTGCGGAAAGCCGCATAAGAATAAGAAGGGGTATCTTACAGTGTGATTTTATGAGTCCAATCTGGTTCTGCCTTTCTCTGAACCCTCTCAGTACCTTACTGTAGGGCTCCAGGGGGGGACTATAGCCACGGAAAGGAGAGACAAAAGTGACACACCTTTTCTATATGGATGGCCTCAAGTTGTGAATTTAGCAACATCAGTTGTGAATTTAGCAGTTTCATCAGCATGGAGCTGGGGATAGATAAGTGCGCGGCTCTCCATGTTGAAATGGGAGGGTTGCTAACTCTGAGGGCAAGTTATCTAAAAGACCCTTTCCGAGGCAGAAACATAGCGATACCTGGATATGTCACAAAACATCGGTATCGATGAGGCGGGTATGAAACAGTCAGTTTGTGATGTGTTTTATGCACGCTTGCAAATATATTTAGTTTAGATACATTCAAAGTCATTAGATTATGATGAAGCCAATTGGCGACCCTAGCAAAACATAATTCTGCTTTTTCCCTTACAGACGCCCATGTATCTCCAATTAGTTCAATAGCGATGTCATCTGCATACGAAAAATATGCTCATTGTAAAGTTTCATATTATACAGCTCATTAGTGTATTTGAAAAATAGAGTTAAGCCCATCACACTTCCTTGGGGAACTCCATAGTTGACAGTTACAGTTTCACTTACAGTTGTTCCAATTTTTACCGAATTTTTTCAGTTTATAGGGTATCTTGCAAACAGAGGGAGAAAGTTGTTATCCGTTCGTCTTCGTTTTTTTTTTTTTACATTATGAGTACGGAAACTGTATCAAAAGCTTTTTAAATCAAAAATACTATTGTACATTTTTTATCGATAAAACCTGACGAAAACCATACAGTGACTTTAAGATTAATTTATATTTCTTATAGTATAGTCCTTATGGCAGAATCGCTGGAGGACTTAAGCACTATGCTCAATGACCTCAATAGTGCCTCCCAACGGATAAGTCTTAAGATGAACATGGACAAAACAAAGATCATGTTTAATGTCCATGTCACACCTATGCCGGTAGTTGTAGGGAGCACAATGCTCGAAGTTGTTGACGAGTACGTTTACCTGGGACAAATAGTCCGACTAGGTAAGTCCAACTTCGACCGAGAGGTCAATCGATGGATTCAACTCGGCTGGGCAGCGTTCGGGAAATTACGACACATCTTCTCGTCAAGTATACCTCAATCTCTGAAAACTAATGTGTACAACCAGTGCGTGTTGCCAGTGATGACTTACGGATCAGAGACGTGGTCCTTCACTGCTGGCCGTATGAGGACGCTCAAGGTCGCTCAGCGAGCTATGGAGAGGGCTATGCTCGGAGTTTCTCTGCGTGATAGACTCAGAAATGAGGATTTCCGCAGTAAAACCAGAGTGACCGACATAGCCCAACGGATTAGTAAGCTGAAGTGGCAATGGGCCGGCCATATAGCTCGAAGAACCGATAACCGATGGGGAAGAAAGGTTCTCGAGTGGCAGCCTCGTACCGGTAGGCGTAGTGTAGGGCGACCCCCCCACTAGATGGAGTGACGACCTGGTAAGATATGCAGGAAGTCGATGGATGCAGGTGGCTCAGGACCGTGCTTTGTGGCATTACTTGGGGGAGGCCTATGTTCAGCAGTGGACTTGTGAAGGGCTGTGATGATGATGATGATGATGATGATGATATTTCTTAAGATTGCCTAGTAGTCATTTATTTAATTTTTTTATCATAATTTTGGAAACTGATGTTAATACTGATATTCGTCCGTAATAAGTTACTTCATCTTTATTTTCACTAATATATACGGGTGTGATTATAGATTTTTAAGTGCTCTGGAAATATACTCTTTCGAAGCTTAAGTTTATTTAATTACTAATTGTAATAAGGACAGTATTTTTAACCATCTTAAGAAAATTAGTCGGAATGTCATCCTATCCTGCTGCGTTATTTGAATCTAAGTTCATAAGTGTACTCTGTACTTCAGCTGGATCTATATTTAATAAGACAAAATAAGTCACTTTAGAGTCAGAAGTAACGCCGTTAGTCCACTAACGGAGTTACTATTCTACTTCCTTTTACTATTTTGTTTTCCACCATTTATAATAGAATCGGCGAGAGATTCACCTATTACCAAAAGAAGCTATTGACCTGGTTGATTGAGTGTAGAGGACTCTGTGTTAGGATAAGAAGATTAGAGCTAGAAATCCTAGAAGCCTTAAATTTCGTTATGTCTTTGTGTTCCATAATAATTTTGTGTTAGTCGTAGAAAGAAATAGATGTTTGTATAATGGTCACGTTTAAATTTTTTGACCAGCCTATTGCAGAAATTTCTGTACTTTTTATATGTATCTTTTTAAACTTTATCACTTAGCGTCGTAGCTCTTATATCATTTTATTTCTTACTTTAATATGGCGTAAAATTCCTTGAGTTACCCATAGTTTAAGTATTCGTTTATTATTAATAATGGAGGTGATTTTGGTGTTTTCTTGTTGGGATGTTTGAATTTTTTCAATTAAGCCCTAAGCAGTCGAATTCGACCGCGGCGCTATTCCGTCAAAATTCAAGCGGTCGAATTCGACCGCGCATACCTACAGTACTTTAAACCATTAAAACTTATATTTGGAGACTACTTTTCTATGAAGAAGTTTGGCATTATAGAATTAATATAAACTTTACTATACTCCAGAGCAATAAAAAATAGTTATGCTGTGGATATTTATTTATAATCTACGTTCACTTGGAAATGCCATTTTCGCGTGAATGTTATTGTGTTGATTTTTGGATTTTTCTAGGGTTTTATTAGTGTTTTATTATAAAATTGTAATGAAAGTTTTTGTGTGAATATAGTTTATCTTTTTACGTCAATAATTTCGAGTAATATATATTGAAATAATTGTAAATTCATTATAAATTTCAATATAATACTTGTTTCTGTTTATTTATTATGTTATATTACTAATTTTAGTACTTTTACTTCATTACAAACAGATTTTAATTGTACATTCATTGTAAAAAATTTATATATCCAGCGCGGGACAGCAGCGTGAATATCACAATTATTTCTATATATTACTCGAATTTATTTACGTAAAGAGATAAATTATATTCACACAAAAGCTTTTATAACAATTTTATAATAAAACACTAATAGCACACTAGAAAAATCAAGTCAACACAATAACACGCCACACCTGACAGTCGTACGAAATAAAGGTAGATTATAAATAAATACCATAGACTAACTGAGTTTCCATTGCATTAAAGGATATAAAATTTCACATGGATCCGACCGTGTGCATATTGAAGGGCTAGCTTAGCTTAGCTTATTCTCATTATGATTTCTATTACAAGGAATCGATAGGAATATCATAAAGTGACACTTTTCTACATTACCTGAGGGCTAATAACTCAGTGACATTTTTGTAACTTCAAATATAAGCTATTTATATATTCATACGGATATTTATATATTATTGTCATGAGCATGTATACACATTATACTTACAATATGTATTTACCGCTATAAGAAACAATAAATATGATTGCGTGAAATGAAGTTTGCTCACTAGGATCATTTATACAAAAGAAGTATGCAGTGGGCGGTCTTATTGCTGATAGCAATTTCTTCCAGACAACCAGTGAATGGACAGGATTGCAGGAAGAATGAAAGGAGTAGGACAAGTCGGTGTTATATATAGAAGTAAAAATAATATACATACACCTACATGTAATATATATATATATATATATATATATATATATATATATATATATATATATATATATATATATATATATATATATATATATGTATAATAAAATACCTACATAATAGGGTTTGGTTGTGAAAGCGTTTATACTGCACCATAAATGCATTATTAATTGTGTAATGTATTCACCGTCTTGATAATGGTTTGGTTTCTTTTCACGGAGAAGTAAAACCTTTTTCTAAAGTCTTTCAGTGATACACTCTTGAAAAGCGTATTGCCTATTTTGTGGCAAGGCTGATCCTGGTTACAAGGCACAAAAACACACACTTTGTTCTAAAACAATATTTCTTATTTATTACGAAACGGCTGTAAACTGAGCCTCGCAAGATATGAACCCGTTAGAATACTAATTTTGGTCTAGACTAGACTTTTTATAGAATAAGGGTGGCAAACGAGCACTCAGTCCACCTGATTATAAGTTAATTCTGTGGCCCATAGACATCTACATTTATCCTCGATTAAGAATCAAAATTCAGAGAGAGACTAGAGAAAATCAAATACAATAAATATTTAGAATTGCAGTGAAATTCATGGATTATGACCTGAGGGATAAAAGGCCTTTATTAAGCAAGTAAAGCAACATTGAATAAAATTGTTTTTAATTAATTGCTTAGACTTCGATACATATAAAGACACACATAAGTTTTATTATTATCATATAACAAGAGACAATTTCTTTTAAAAGGGTGTGCATTATATCGTGTCACATATTTCGACGTGAAACGCGAGGTTATAAGAACCATTTTAGGTTTATAAAGAATGAGAATCATATTCAATATGTTTGTAGGTTAAATTTTGCTAAAATTTGTAGCTTTTCATCCGATTACAGTGTGGATGTCAGATGGAAAGAATGAAAAGACTTTTGTTAAGATAAGTTAGTGTATTTTACCATCTTTGACTACACCATCACTTAATATTAAATGAGATAGTAATCAAGCAGCCCTATTGAAGTTAAGAAAACAACAACATGTCATTTTTCCTCGTACATATTAATTATAATGAGTTTTCTGTGGCTACGCAAGCAACCCAGATTTTATCCCCGCCGGCACCGATGTAATTGTTAATCGTAATTTTAAGTGCTGATTTACCACGTGCTTGGCGATGAAGGAAAACATCGTAAGGAAGCATGTCTGAGAAATAAGAAGAAATATTTCAAAGACGTGTAAAGTTCGCCAACACGCATTGGTAAAGCGGACATTTCTTTGCCCTAAAAAACTCTCATAAAAGAGAAGAGGTCTGTGCTCAGCAGTGGGACGTACATAGGCTGTAACTTTAATTGTTAAATTTTTTTGTGCCTACTTTTAAAGTTTTTTAAAGTTACACCAATTCTTTATACCCAGACTTCATCAAAATGCTGCGAGGCTTTATGATGGTTTTTATTCAAATGTCTGATGTGAAATGGTACCTACTAGTTTAAAAAGGCCCAAAATGAACAAATTATATTATTATTATATATTAATTAGGTACGTGGTAGAAACATGCTGCAGATATATTAGTAGTATAGTTTAATCACGAATGGGTCGACTCGATTGGAGAAGGATCGCGCACTCTCAGAATAACAGTAAAATAAAGCTTAATGCAGCTGTTTTTCCTTTGGTGAGGGTAGAGAACTGGAAACTCTTTACTGGCAATGAGGCTTTCCATCTAAGTTCTCACGGGTGACTACGCATTTGCATTTTGATGCGCAAACGAGGATAGTTGTAGATGACTATGCACCACAGTCTTGTGCTCGTTTGTCACCCTTATCCTATCAAAAAAATTATCACAATTCTACCTAAATTAAAGTCTTACCGATTATGTTAACTAATATTAAAATGTAACTGTACATTTGTATATACTTATTTAGACTGATACAAAATCAATAAAAAAAAAGCCAGCTTCAACAATATCTACCAATCGATTCGAAAACAGACATTCATATTTACTATCATGGACCTTGCACCCACGGTAATTTCAACATAGAAAGCGTAAAACCAATATCGTTTATTAACGGTATACGCAACCAATCTATTTAGAGATCGGTCGCTCGTCACTTTATGTATACAACATCTTTATAATACACACATCTATAAAAGCTATCACACTACATATATTGTAGCTACTAGTACTTTTTGAATATGAAAATGAAGGATTCAGAAACCTTCAAGAAAAGAGCCCACTCTTCTTTAAAAGGTTGGCAGCGCATCTGCTATTCTCCAGGTGTTGCAGTATTCATAGGCGGTGGTAGTAACTTACATCAGGTGAGCGTGATCGTTTGCCTACTCTACTATAAAATAAATAAAGATAATATTATTCAAATTCAAAAGCATTTATTCTCCAGGTGTTGCAGTATTCATAGGCGGTGTTAGTAACTTACATCAGGTGAGCGTGATCGTTTGCCTACTCTACTATAAAATAAATAAAGATAAGATTATTAAAATTCAAAAGCATTTATTCTCCAGGTGTTGCAGTATTCATAGGCGGTGTTAGTAACTTACATCAGGTGAGCGTGATCGTTTGCCTACTCTACTATAAAATAAATAAAGATAATATTATTCAAATTCAAAAGCATTTATTCTCCAGGTGTTGCAGTATTCATAGGCGGTGTTAGTAACTTACATCAGGTGAGCGTGATCGTTTGCCTACTCTATTATAAAATAAATAAAGATAACATTATTTAAATTCCAAAGCATTACAACAATTACAACAAGCAATACAAAATTGGTATTCATTTGTGATGGTTTGTGGTTGGTCGAATACGATGTATTGGTAGGGTGATTCTATATGTTTGTAGATTTCCTGGTGCGTCGATGTTTAATATTGATTTTTTATCGTGGATAAAAGTAAAAAGTAAAGTAAAGTTACAGCCTATATACGTCCCACTGCTGGGCAAAGGCCTCCCCTCATTTCTGAGAGGGTTTTAGGGCAAGGAAGTGTCGGCCGCGTTGCCTCAATGCGTGTTGGCGAACTTCACATGTCTTCAAAATATTTTTTTTTCTTATTCCTCAGACATGCAGGTTTCCTCACGATTTTCCTTCACCGCCGGGCACGTGGTAAATCAGCACTTAAAATTGCAACTAACAATTTCGTTGGTGCCGTCAGGAATCGAACCCGGGTTACTTGCGTTCTGTTTTATTTACAGCGAGCGTTAACCATCTGAGCTACCACGGCTCCTTTATCGTGAATACTACACGTTAAATGAAACTCATTTTATGGATTTTATCGCATTTAATTTAATTTATTAATTTTATTTTTGATTCCCGACGTTTCGGGTGCTTTAGTTTTTTATTATTGGTTTTTGGTCCAACCTATGCAGAATGAACTTAAAATGGCTTAGCTTTTGCCTTTTAAAAATTGATTTAAAAATCCAATTTTAAATGTAAATATTTGAATTAGACTTTAAAAAGCCTTGAAATCGTGCAGTGGTATGTATGTACTCGTATAATATACAGATTATGTGTTTGGATTTGGATTTGATTTCATTAATTTTGGACCATGCAGCTAACAAGTAGTTGGTAGCACCCAGACATCTTACCTGTTGAAATTATGATGTTTTTTTTTTCAAATTTCCATAGCTTCAAAAGTCATTCTTAGAAGGAATCGATGTTCTATTGCTATTATTATTATTTATTCAAATTTGAAGTAATAGCCGAGACGATCCTGAACATATTCGTACACTACAAACTTCCACTGCTCCAGAAATCTAAAATAAGTGTAACTTAACGTGATATAATCCGCAAAATTAGTTTAATCAGCTACATATCTTTATGCGGTAAACATCTATTAAAACCTTCTTAAAACAACATAAAGCCGTCAGGAATCTCCGCATGTCGCGTAGCATACGCGCAGTAAAATGACAAAACGTTTAAGAAGACTTTAAAAAAAGTATAATATGAAACGCTACAGTCCGTAGAGCAGAAGGTGCAGGCACTTAATCCTTAGAGATCTGTGTCGGTTTTCTCGTTTATCGGACAGTGAGCTGACGAGAATCAGGAGCTCGCAATAGAGAGCTGAAACTCATAAACACGCAGCATCGGAAATAGCTTCCAATTGCTGCAACTCGCAGCTAGAAAAAGGGTGAAGCAGCAAATAAGTGGCCTCAGCAGGTCACTTTTGACAATCGCTTTAAATTTTAATACATAAATATGAACATTCAATTAAAAACCAACTTTTAACTTAATACTTTGAAAATATTTCCTGCGTTCACTCGACGAGTGAAATAGATTAAAATGGGGCTCTGCACTCTATTGTGAAGAGTCAGAATGTGTCAAAAAAGACACGTATGGCAATTCACAGTGCTGTGTTAGTCCCTACTTTAACGTGTGGTAGTGAAAGTTGGATGTGGCAGAAGAAGCACGAGAGTAGAATAAACACAGTAAAAATGCGGTCGTTAAGGAGTATGTTAGGGCTGAATCTGAGTAACAGAGTGAGAAATTGTGTAATAAGAGAAGAGTGTGGTATCCAAAATGATGTTGTGTTGAGGATTAAGAAAGGAATACTTCGATGGTTTAATTTAAAAATTTAAATAGTGACAAAGCAAATTTATGTTGCAGAAGTGAACGGCAGAGTCGGTAAGGGACGCCCCAGGCGAAAGTTTGTTAACCAAACTGGCGATATATTGAAAATGTGCGAAATTAAGAGTACCCTTAACCGACGCGACGAGCAAGTATGCGTAGGTATATGGATGTGGAGGAGGCGAGAGAGGTGTGTCAGGATCGAGCCAAATAGAACTCTCTAGTCTCTGTCTAACCCTCTGAGTGACAGGCGTGAGTGTTTATGTATGTATATGTATGTTATTAAACTAAGCCTGATCTGCAGTAACAGAAAGAAGTAAATTCCTAAAAATTTTTGCTTGCTTGCTTTAAAAAAAAACCATTTCATAAATTGGTTTTGAACAACCTCACTTTTAAAAACCAATTTAATAAAAGCTCACGATTTCGTACCAAGTGATGAGCAATCTGTACACTAATGGATTTGCACCGTACGTTATTAATAAATGATGAGGCTTTTACTGTTCCCTTTTTTTTCAAGTAAACATTTTACTACACTACACATGAATTTCATCAAAATGCAAAAGGAACCGTCGCCAAAAGATTGCCACGACGCACGGTCCTACGTCATCTGTATCTTTCATCACTCCCAGTGGTGGTCGCCTAAAACTAAACATGCCAGTACGAGCCTAGCACTCTTCTCTATCGATAATCGGTTATTCGAGCTATAAATTCCAGCTCATTACTTGGTGGTCCTTTGGGCTATTACGATTTTCCTGATTCTACGGCCGTAATTCTATCACACAGAAAAACTCTATATCCGCAGCCCGCACCATATCGCTGAGCAACGTTTTTCCTAGGTAAACGTACTCATAAACAACATTAAGCATAGTGTGTGTTGGCAACGGGAGATAAATATCTCATTAAATCCTTAAATATTTCTTACGAATTAAATATCAGAAATAATTGATTTTATTAAACGCTAATTTCTGGGTAAAAGGAGTAAAGGAAGGTTATTGTATTAACTTAGAGTTACGTATTACGTAGTAATCGATCAATGTAGTACGATATAAATAAAGAAATAAAAACATTTGATTGCTTTAAACACTTTGGATTGTTTAGATAATGCTTTAATAACTGATAAGATATTCGAAACTATTAGATATGGACAATTTAATGCTGAGGGAAAAGGTGTACATACGTAGACAAGGATGGGTATAAGTATTTATTTAATACTTATACCCATCCTTGTCTGGATGACGAGCCTCCTATGGGATTCACAGGATCGTGAGAGAATCAGTTCCCACCTTGTAAAGGTAATTAACAGAAAAAGGTAAGAACGTAAGGCGAATCGTTCCATGAGAATAATAAAGATATTAAGGTATTAATTGATTTATATTTTTTTAAAGTTTTTAGAAATTGTGTATGTAGTAACTACTTGTTAATATTTTGGCTAAACTTTGTATTGGAATAGGATGATAGAAGCTGCAGTTATATTAGTAGTTTAGTTGTAGCACAAATGGGTCGGCTCGACCGCGGAAGGTCCACGCTCTCACAGAATACCAGCGTATTTTACGCTATGTGTTGTTATGTATGCTAATTATGGGAAATAAAGTTAGGATGCAAATTATGTAAATGTGATAATAAAAATTTTTATCAAAATAGGAGGCTTTTTCTGGTTCACTTTAAGGTTTAGGTTGGTAGTACTTTAGCAAATCGCTCAATTTGCAATTCGTTTGGGACCAACCACAGTTTTCAGCTTTAAATCAAGAAAGAAATGCGAAATTAGGGATAGTAAAGTGAAATTAGTGAAAGTTGTAAAACTTCAACATTACATTTCCCAGTTACGAGTAACTGCTGTTTTATTTCATCATGTCCACCCTATAAGTAGGGAACAGGAAGATATACAGTCCACTAAGTTCATCTCTGACACTGAGACTATTCATTGGGGCCCACAATCTTAGTCGTCAACCGACTTCTGTTGTGAGGGTGGTTGTATTTCTGAGTTAAACGTCACGTCCACCGCGTAGTATCCTGCAGTCAACGAGGTGTGGCATAGGAAAGGGGACCAGTATCTGATTTATCACTGTTAGGGTGCCAGACGAGTAGCATGATTCTCCTCCGCAGCTCCTCCTCCTACGTTCACTGTTAAAAACCAGAATACCAGTAGTTTTTGTGTTTCCGAAAAGTTGCTGTAAGAGCATATAGCCCTGATTCCTATTGTGGCGGCCCATTAAAATTATTAATAATTATAAAATATATGTACATACAGAAAATATATATATATTTAATTATTTAATGAAATGCAATCAATATACTACATATATATTATATTTAATGGCTAGTGTGGGAGCAAAGTTACAATTCATAGTGCTAGGTAATACTTTACTAGTTTTTAAATACCGGTAGGGATGGTGCGCGTTTAACTAAAAATGAAAGTTCAAAAATGAAAGTTCATTCCATAAACGATCCGCCTGTACAGTAACAGACTTTTTCATAAATTTACTAGTGTGTAGTGCTATATTCAATTTACAAAAACAAGCTCTCTGCTGATCTCAGGTTACACAAAAGGCAATCACGAAAAAACTCAAAACGATTTTTGAGGTAAGAAGGATAAGAAAGTTACGTAATCTACGCAAGGAGACCGCTGAGGCATAAACTTTACGATGAATTTCTTTGATTTGGTGGGCCCATGATAGATTTTTATCTATGTGGATCTCCAAGTTCTTCACTGAATTTCTGTAAGGGATAATAGTTTTATCAAATACTGTTTGAGGTAGGAGATCAAAGCAGGACTTATTCAACATTTGCGTGCTACCGATGATAATGGTTTGTGACATACTGGGTTAACTTGAAGGCCGAATACCTTGCTCCACTCAAGGATTCGTTCGAGATCTGCATTAATGATATTGATAGCAATTAAAGGAAATTATTAGAATTAAAAGCTTAATATTGCCTTTTAAAATCAATAAATTTATTAAAAACTTTGTTAAAATATTAATATTGTGTTAAAAACAGAAATACAAGTCAGAAAAGACACGACAAAAACTCTACTTTAATCAGGTGACTTCTTTGCCTGCAATCAGAATAACCAAAACAACACATTCGGAAAATATCAAATGAGATATTTATATTTTTTTTAAAACAGGCTCACCTGATGTTAAGTGACTACCGCCGCCCATATATACAGATTTCAATTTAAAAATGTATGACATGTCATATTAATGAAATTAAATTATAATATTTACAATTAATACTAATAATACACAATATATAAAAAAAGAAACTATAATATAGAAAAACTTAAACTAAAAATTTAAATAGTCAAAAAGGCCTGCTCCCAGTGGTATAGTGCCAATAACGCTGGCTGCGTTTCTTCGCTGAATAGATATTACTTAGCCTTTGAGCGAGGAAAGAACCAGCCCTCTTATCACCAGCAGCGACGACCAGACGTGGATAAAATAAAATAAAATTGGTCTCAAACATTATAATAATAAAGATAAATAACATTTAGAAAATAATTGGAAAATTGGTCAAAGTCATTGAGCGTGTTCGTGTAGATAAAATTTCCTAAGTCATTGAGCGAGTTCGTGTAGTCAATGAGCAATGAGCAATGAGCGTGTTCGTGAAGAGAAAATTGTCCAAGTCATTGAGCGTGTTCGTGTAGAGAAAATTGCCTAAGTCATTGCGCGTGTTCCTGTAGAAAAAATTGCCTACGTCATGGAGGGTGTTCGTGTAAAGATTGCTTATATAAGGGAACTTCCGGAGACGCATACCCAAGGGTGTACATATATATATGGGGTGGTCAGGCGACTGACTACCGATAGTACTGTTGCACAATGTATAGTGCTGTATTAGGGATTTATGATATATAATGTCTACAATACAAAAGCATTATTATAGAAGATCTCTATGATGCATGAAGCATCACAATAGTAGAGTTGTGGGTTGAAGTCTCATAGGTTAAAGATTAATAGTAAGATCTATGATACTAAAGAATTACTGTAGAAGATTTCTATGATGCATAAGCATTACAATTGTAGAGTTGTGGTTTGAAGTCCCATATATTAAAGACATATTATAATAGTAGGGTCTATGATACTAAGGCATTACTTTAGAAGGTTTCTATAATTCATAAGCATTACAATAGTGGAGTGTGGGTTGAAGTCCCATATATTAAAGAGTTATGATAGTAAGGTTTATGACACTAAACCATTACTAGAGAAGGTATCTGTGATGAATAAGCATTACAATCGTATTGGAGTCCCATATATTAATGACATATATAAGGTCTAGAATGTGGTCTAAAATGGTATGATAGGAAACAAATATGTGGAAGGTCTCAAATGTGTAAAAGCATTACAATCATAGAAATGGGACTTGATTGATGATTATTATGGTGACTTGTAAACTGCACCCCAAGCGTCCGGGATGGTGGTAAACTTGGTGTTCTAGACATATCATCTTAGTGCCGGTGGTAAGCGTTTTAGTTGTAGCAATACGTCTTGCCCGTGAACATCGCACACCCATACCGTTTATGGGCGCCGTCTTAGCTCATAGTGTTATGATACTTCGGATGAGTGTGTTGGGTACCATGGGTGACCATGTGGATGTGTTGTGAGGGGGCACCATCCATATTATAGGTGCATTGATGCTGACTACTATTTGCGGTATTGCGTCTTGTAATTGATCTACGGATGTGCTGCGCCTAATTCAATGAATCTTGTGGATCTGGGCGATGGAGATATGCGGGTGGTGATGTCTGCTGAGATTGTATGGGGGACATTGGGATAGTGAAAGCCCCACGATAGTCGTATTAATGTTTGTTGCATTCTGCAGCATTGCGTCTCTGTGATGGTTGTTTTTTCTATGCTCTTTTTTAATAATATACATATAAATTGGTTTATAAAATCAACAAAATTTTGATTCCTTAATATAATTTGAAACTTAAACGTAAACCTCTTAGACATCAACAAATATTTGGAAGGGTTGATATCTCTAAGTCTTATTTTCATTTAAGAACATAATATTTATCATTTAAGGCATTTATTTGGCCTAATTGAGTCTATAATCAAAGTAACGGGTAAAAAATCAGTCGTATTGTATGCAATAACGGCTTACATTCAGGACACACGACTGCCTGATGTTCGTCACAAATACGCCTCATACATTTGCTGCATTGTTAGCGCGTGCTACGGTCACGAGTCCTGCTGTAAAAAGCACATCGATCCAAAGACATATTTTGTTGTAGGGGTTGTTCTGCCAATCTTAGAAGTAGTCTGCCTTTCAGTTTAATACCTCTGGGTATATTTTGTTGGGATATACGACGCTCAATAGAAGGTCGTGCAAGATCAAATTCAACATCTAGGAGGTATTGACGACGGATCAATTCCATTTGATGGTTGTTCATCTGATATATCACCAAACTATTTATGCCCGCCATGTTTAAAAAATTGTATAATATCGTGAGAGGCCATCGGTTACTGTTGCGAGAAACGTCATATTGTCTACACACTTTATCAAAAATATCAACGCCGTATTTACGTGATTATAAAATGTGATGATTTCAGGTTTTCTAGCATCGCCAGTCGCAGCATCAATTGTGTCATCATTGTAGAGGGTAGACAATAACAATACCCGCTCCAAATGTCGTCGTATTCATTATCCTCCAGCAGCCATCTTTGTATTTAGTCGCACAATCTGATCGAGTTACTCGTCACCTAAAAAGTGAACAAAACAGTATAAAGCTACATGAAAAATCTACAAATACCAGCAACAAACACTTAAAATTAATTAACTGTACATTTTGTAGTAATAGTGCAGGATATGTGTCATATTTACCTCAATTTCACCACCTGCACACTAAACACTTATTTTCCTCCAACGCTCGCGCGGGCTACAGGCGTAGCCCACCAACTTCAAGGACGATTTTTGCGGACATCCTTGAGCCACGGGAGTCGGCACGCTGCTGGCGGTAGCAGGGGGTAATACTTGAGGAATACACCTAGACGATTGCGCTATAGTGCGGTAAGTTAAAATGATATACGACAATATTACACGCTGGGTTACATATGAAGCCCGCGCGTGCACTTTAGTGTTAATTGATTAATTTATTTATTTGATTATTTTGCATAATGTGTGTGCTTTACAGTTGTTATAAAAATATCATACAACACATTAACCCTTTCTTGTGTACAAAATTATATAAATTTAAAAACATGAAGT
Source organism: Parnassius apollo (assembly GCA_907164705.1). Classification (NCBI taxonomy): domain Eukaryota; kingdom Metazoa; phylum Arthropoda; class Insecta; order Lepidoptera; family Papilionidae; genus Parnassius; species Parnassius apollo. The sequence continues at coordinate 16,838,759 of CAJQZP010000693.1, forward strand.
ATTATTAAGTAAAATATAGATTAAAATTACAAAAAAAAACATTAATAATAATTAATCAAAAAAAACATAAAAATAAACTAAAAAGTAACATAATAAAACAAAAACATTTACTATTATTTGCACTATCACATCATTAATATTTATATTTTCATGACACATTATATATTAAGTATTAAAATATTATTATTTAAATATGGTCCAAAATTTATTATATTTAAAGTTATTGTTTTTCCAACAGCTCAGCAACCGAATAAAAAGATTTATTAAATAACCATTTTTCAACTCGTTTCCGAAACTCTTCTTTGGTTGTAGTTTTATGTTATTGTGTATAGCATTAAATACTTTTATGCACATTGCATAACAATTCTTATGATAATTAACTGTTTTTGGTATTTATCAATGACTAATTTATCTGGATGACTCAAAGGTTCAGATTTGATAATATCTCCAGCAGTTATAAACAGTTCGGGGTTATTATTAACAAATGTTGCCGTTTCAAGGATGTATATGTACGGAAGTTTTAGTTTATTACATACTTTTTCTATGTGAGTTTTCCAGTTACAAAATGCATCTATATGTAAACCGAGAAAGTAAATTTCTTTTACTTGTTTTATTTGTTCGCCATTGTATATTGTATATTATAATATTAAGCTTTGTTTCATTTTTTATTGGAAAATTGTATTAACTTGGTTTTGCTTATATTTATGAGTAAATTATTATGTTCAATTATTAATTTCAAAGAATCATTAATGTCATTTACAAATTTACCAATGTCAGATTTTTTGTTACATGTCAATAACATGGCAATATCATCTGCAAATAAAGTCAATAAATTATTTGTTACATAAGACGTGTCATTAATATACAATAAAAATTAAAGTGATATAAAAGTCCCTTGTGGCCATTAAAAAGGACACAGTAACTGCATTTACTCTGCTGTAAAGTAAAAATAAAGAAATGAAAAATATTAAATGATACACAAAAGTTGCCAATAAAAAATTTCATGGGGTGGTAAATTTTTATAAAATTTTAATATAAGTATTGAGATTTTTTTGGAAAAAAGTTTTGACTTGGCTCATGCAATCGATTTTCAAAATCTTCACATAATAACAAGCCCAAAAAAATCTCCAACCAATTTTAAATTCCACGTAATTTGGAGAATTCCCCACATTTTTGCAACGCTGAACAGGTGTAAATTACGAGGCAACACGTGTAAGCTGGGAGGTGGCAGCGCGTGTGTGAAAAGGAAGGACAGAGGGAGCGTGAATACTCTAATACCTATTGCATTGTTTCGAATCGAGCTAGATAAAAAGAGTTCAGCGTCCGCGCGTTTTTTGACCCCATAATCAGCTGATTTCAGGTATAATTTTCACTGCTGGTTTTATGTTTAAGTATTTTCATGATTTTTTTTTAGGAAATTATCGTTTCATTTATCTGTACTAATATGATAGAGCGTAAATAAAGCTAAATAAACGTTGTAAAAAAATGTTTTTTTCTTCATCGGGACCGAAGTAATTTTCGTCCCATCATCAAAGTTATCCTTAGAATTATCGTCTGTCTTCGTTTTCGGGAGCATTTCAAAAATACCCTGTATACCAAAGGCTTTTAATTGCTCTAGTGAGTATTAAAACTAAGTTATTAAACAAATACATAGTCACATTCAGTTCCGTCTGCGCACCGCCCCCGAGCGTTCGTGCATTCAGTTTGTGCTCCGACCTCGTGCGGAGTGCAGCCTCTCGCCCGCGCACCCCGCTCTCCCCGGCTAACACCGGCCGAGCAGACGCCGTTGGTGAGTTCCTTTGTTTTCGCATCGTTCTTGCCCCCTCGCTCCGGCGGGGAGGTTTGAGCGCGCTTTGCTTTGTTTGTTTTATTTTTAATTTTTCTGTTATTGTTTTATTGTTATACTGTTACTTTGTGTTGTTACTGTTCTTAGAAGATCGTCTCTTGCTCTTCTCAGAGCGAGCCCTTGTTCTTTTCAGAACATAGGGACCCCAGCTTCTCGGAATAGAGCGTCAGTCCTCCCCATCCGCCACCCAACGCCCTGTTCTTCTCAGAACAGGGACCCCTAGACTTTTATAATAAATCGTCACCCCCCCTGTCCAAATCAACATGTCCGTTGTCATAGATATGAACCACGTTGGGAGCGTGATTACGGCCGTGATCCGTCATTTCTGCCAAAATCAGGGATTAGCCGTCAATATTGAAGAAACCCTCCTCCACAGGGCTGTCTCCCACGCTCATGTCCCCATTGCCCCTCAGGCATGCAACCCTCCGCCCGTTGTCAAGTCATTCTTAGCAGAGGATGACTCCGTAGCCATGAACTCAGACACCGTGTCTGAAACTTCGTCCACCCGTAAGAGGTCCGCTCCTACGTCAACCTCCTCATCCAGTAGCTGCTCCTCGGACTCATCACAGTCCGATCAATCAGTTATAGATACGACCCCCTTTACGGAAGTGAAATCCAAGCGCGGTGCAAAACGCGCTGCGACCTCTCGCGCACCTCCCCCCCCCGCAGCCCTCGCAGCCCCCTCTCTTCCGCAGCCCCCGCGCCTGCTCGCTCCACCGCAGCCCCCGTCGCTGCCACAAAGAAACAGGTCCGCCCCATGTCTTCCTCAGGGACAAGGCGCAATTTACTAGACTTTCCAAAGCATGTTACGACGCAGGCTTTAAATATGACCAAGCCACCAGCCTTGGTGAGTCAATTAAAATCATTCCACAGTCTATGGAAGACTTTAGAAACATCACCAAACTATTCACATCCGAAGGTGTGCCCTATCACACCTATTCCCTCCCTGAAGATCGTAAAGTCAGGGCTGTCCTCCGCGGAGTTCCCTTCGAACTCACCAAAGAGGAAATTCTGGAGGACTTTAAGTCCCAGGGATTCTCAGTTGAGGCTGTGCACAAGATGCACAGCAGTAGGGGCAAGAGGTACTCGCTTGCCCTCCTCATTTTGTCCAACGTTCCGGAGGCGAAAGACATTTCCGGTACACACTGTGTGCGGCCTGTCGAGAGTCAAAGTCGAAGCCCCCTATAGACGCAGTTTTCCGGCGCAGTGCCGCCGCTGCCAACACTACGGGCATGCGGCGGCCAACTGCTCAGCCCCTCCCAGATGCGTTAAGTGCCTAGACCCGCACAGCTCGAAAGAGTGTGCTCGGCCCCGTGATACCGAGTACCCACCCGCTTGCGTCCTTTGCGGACCGATCGGCCATACGGCCAACTTCAGAGGCTGCCCCCGCGCGCCTCGCCTAATCTCGGCAAGAAAGCTGTCAAAAAAGATCCGCCACCGGTCAATGAACGTACATTCCCGGCTCTCCCATCCATAAAGCCCCTTCAAGGCAACTCCCAGTCACATCAGGACCTATATCAGCCCCCTTAGGGACCCTATAGGCCTCCTCACCTTCGCCCAATAGGGCCCCGATATCAGGCGGAACCCTCTTACGCCGATAACGTTGATACAGTGTACACTGCTATCCGCAATATCGACGTAAGACAGATCGCAATTTTAGCACGCAATCTGCGCGCTTCTCAGTCCCCTCAAGACCGTCTGCTCGCACTTACTAAGCACCAACACCTTCTAAACTCAATATAAGTAGTCATCCCATTCGTAAGCTGCCTTAATTAGGCAGCAACTCTTCCCAGCGGCTACTCGCCGCTAGCGCCCCCCTTTCACCCAAGGGGGGGGTGTCGCGTTCGATACGGCTTAGAGATCTAGTCAGACTATTAAGCCAGTCCCTAAAAGGTGGGGTTTAGTGGATGAAAGTCTCCACATAACCACGCAGCCGGCTGCGTGGTATGCTATGAGCATTCCCCACCTCCCTCCCCCGCTTTCCGGAGGGTTGCCCATATTTGCTTCGGGCGCAAAAAAAAACAAATACATAGTAATCATATTATATTAAGGTGAAATAATATCATAATAATATAATATCATAATAAATGAGAAGAGTCGGAGGAGGGCGTTAGGCGGAGATATCGATGTGTTTTATGGTACTAAAGTATTTTTTGTACCATACTATATATAATATAAGAGGATGGGATAAAATAGCTTCTGAAGGAATTTAAATAGCGGCTTAACATCAGCTTCCGACGCTTTGCTTTAATTCCATCCTCAAGCAGTGTTAAGCTGGTTTAACGTTCTAATTATATATAAATGTTATGTACAAGCATTCCAATTTCGCTCGTATTTAAGCCCTAGATATATCACTGCAATAGTAGAAGTTGAATAAAATACATCCTTCGTTATTTTACACCATTGCACATCTGGAAGACTGCCGATCCTTGTGGAATCGACTACAATCAGATATTTTCCCGGACCGATACCTGTTAGGGTAAGGTACTTTAACCTGTAAGGGACTTTAAGAAAAGAAACTTCTCCTTTTTAAAAGGCCGGCAACGCATATGCAATTCCCTTGATGTTGCACTTGTTCATGGGCGGCGGTATTCACTCATCATTAGGTGAGCCGTATGCTCGTTTTCCCACTCTTCTATTAAAAAAAAAACTTGCTTTTGGATCGTTACCCATACTTGCATGTGGCTTCAACGATGATGTGTACAGCTGCCAATAGAACCTCCCAATTTCACTCAAAATCTCTGTTATTCCAGAAACAATGCTGCTGCATTCGGTCTTTAGCTTCGATAGTTGGATCTTTCTAGTAGACAGGTCTCTGGCATAGAATTTAGAACCCTGCTTCCGGTTGAAGTAAGTTGCGCCGCATGCAATTGGAGATCTGTCTGTTCAGTTGCCTTAATGCTATCAAATCTGCTGAAGATTGCAGCTTCATTTGCCATCTACCAGCCATGAGATTAAGAGTGTGATCGAAAAGTTTTTGTGTTCTTCTGCGGCGAGTCTTGCAGAACTTTAGAGCCCCGACTGCTTGAAAAGTTTTCACGGGCTTATCATTCATATCGTTCACCGCATTGCAGTTTTTTAGGCACAGAAAACGATTTTGTAACTCGAGCTGAAATTTTTTGGACTTGTATAAGAGCATAAGAGGGACGGAGCGTTGAAATCATTAGGCGTGACTTCTCCAACTTAACTCTTAGGTTCAGTATGCCTCTAACCATTTGGTAAGCTGTCAGTTTGTTTCCATGAAATTGGTCAGCTGCTGACCCCTTAGGTTCCGTTTCAAAATTTCAAAATTTTCCAACCTTCAGCTCATCGTTTTCTTTTGTATCTAGTTTTGCACTTAACCTCCTATCAACATCGTATAGTGGGTTTTGAACGGCTTTAAATATTTCCTCAAACATTTCTACACCTCCTCATCGGTATGTGCCGAGGTTGACGCTTATAACTGTATGACCTTCAGCGAATACCGTTTGGTAATTCTGAGTATAAGGTACGCAACGCAACTCTCGTCGACACACTACAAATCTTTACAACGATGTGTAACGGATAATCCTACAAATTTCCCAGACAACATGTCTACCTCTTCTTCCAGTTCCAGGATCTTCTCGTCTGTCCTCAATGTGCGTGCGTTATATGCTGCCAGATTGAGTCGTCTTAGGTGGCAACCGAAACTTCACCGGAGATTCTTAGCACCTCTTTGCAAGCCCCGGAAGATATAAGTAAGATTGAAAGAAAATTTAATTAGATTTTCTGAAGTAAGAATTTTAGGTCTTATTTCAGAAAATCTAATTGATTTATATTTTAAGGTAGAAAAGTGATACGTGTTAATCTTTTTTTAAATCTAGGATTAATGGGCCATCTATTGAAGTAACTTGCCTAGGGTACAGTATGTTTTTTAACTTCCCTCTAAGAAAATTGAAAATTTTTAAAAATCAGGAAGTTATTGTTTTTATCCCGTTTTTCGAAAATTGAGTTTTCATCAAATCTTGACGTTTTGAGGTCACAGGAAGGTACCCTGACTATATTTTGATGGTGTCTTTATATTTGTATGTATATGTGTCTCACGGTTATAACTTTAGAATGGCTTGACCGATTGAACTGAACTAAGCAGATTTCCATAGTGTTTCATCAAACTTAGATTTCCTATGAATTTAACTAATTCGGATCGGAATATTTTGAGAAATCTTAAAAATAAAAAATTCGAAAGACTGTTTTTGAAATAACTTTTTAACGGCTATACCAATCGATTTGAAAAACTAATCAGCTTGTTATCTTAAAAAATCACGTCGATCGCCGCTGGACTAAAAATTTTCAAAAAATTGATTTTTTTAAATTATTCCGATATTTCATATTCAACGTCATAATTTGGTGAAATTTAGAGCGCTTTTTTTAATGAAGAATTTAAGCTAGGTGATCTTATTTTTTCACCTACGACTAAAAGAAACGACGTTGATTTTAACTAACCAAATAACCTTTTTTGTGTGACTACGCTTAATGGCACGTTTATTTAAGACCACATTAATGAAAAAATCGCTGTAACATTGAGAAATTTGTGGTCATAATACCTAATGGTACGATTTAAGGTTTTGATTTTGCTCATTTTTATAATGTTAGTTATAACTGAACTAACTGCTGTAGATTTTTTTTATTTTTGACGGGGCTGGTATAAACCTCGATTTCGTTCAGCATCCGCTTAAGGTTGAGTTTCAGGACACGTTGCATACATTATAATTTTTTCTTCTTCTTCACAATCAGCCCATATAAGTCCACTACTAACGAGAGAGTACCACGTCAGTCCGCTGACATGATCCTCTCCTATTGCAGGTTGGATTTGCCTTAATCGTCAAGCTTTACAGGTAGACTGACGATTAGCACCATACATGTCGCACTATTAACACTGTTGCTCGTTGCCGGTTTGAACTGCTACTGCCAATATTAAATTGCTATATCCCAATATTGCGATGTAACATCAGTAAAGTTCATTCTTGTACAATATCGATAGTTAACGGTAGGTACATTATTACGGCAGTCTCTAATCTTCATCGAAAAAGACCGGATTGTGCAGTAAATAAGTAAATCCTAATGGGACGAAACTATATTAAAATTCCCTTCCTTTGAGTTGTAGAAAATTGGAGCATATATAATTTATAAGATAACTTGCGATTACGTTTAACGATAAAAGGAGATAAGAGCGCTTCTTGATACCTATTTTTTATATATTATCCTTTATGACTGAGACATTCTTTATTACACTTATAAACATAATAAAGTAACATCTCATACGTAAAATTTTTATTTCATCATTATCATTAACATTTAAAACAACATCATTGCAATCTGTCAAAAGCAGACAGGTGAGGTGGTGACCATAGTTTTTGTTGTTTTTGTCCATGCCCCTTATAATAACAAAGATACTTCATTGTGGACGGATGAAGCCGATGTAAGTTGTGATAAAGTAACACCAATTTGATAATCGAATTGAATAATCGTTACGTGTCCCTTTTATGAATTTAAAGAAAATACTAGTAACGCTATTAAGCCTACTAATCTGAAGTACTACTTACTTCTCCAAGTAAGCTTAATAATTTTTATAATTTAATTGTGCTTGTGTTAGGACTATTTCACCACAGTAGCCGAATGGTGAATTTGAAGTCACGACTTTCCGAGTTTGCAGTCTGCATTATATCCATTAGGTTACTGTCACGTTAAGTTTTTTAAATATTTTATCCTAAGTTTTATAACTTTTATAACTTTAGCTAATATTTAACCTTCACTTCACAAAATAGTTTTTAGTTTTTGATTACTTAGTTATTGTTCACATAATTACAAAGCGTGTAGCCTGTGTGTTTTTGTAAATAAAGTAAAATCATGCGTAGAGAATCTTCCTCACACAATTGCGTTCATAATCAAAACCAACACTTAATCCAACACCACAACATTCACTGGCAATGAACCACCATTGATAATAATATGACACGTGTTTCGCTACTATGTGAGACATCAAAAAAATAAACTTATCCATGGACAACTACTAAGTCACTTACGTTCTTATTTTCAAACATTACCGATTTAAGCATACGAACAACGCTAAAGTATAAAATAAATTTTCTCAGTTCATTCGGTATGGCAAGCCACTCATTCCATGAACACTACTCCTTTGTTGTGCATAGCGGTGAATAGGGCGGTGATTGGTTACCGTTGTGATGCAGCTTCACTCAAGTTGACAGACCGGATATACAAACGTCAAAAGGTCAAAAAAAGGTTGTTATTGTGTAATTGAATTATCTCCTTATATTCCGTGTTTGAAAGTAGTGTTATATAATTATAATTTACGCGTAGTGATTTAAAACCCATTGCCCTTGTTCGTATTTAACGATATCTTTCGAAAGTCTACAACGTCTTTCAAAACCATCGGTGCTGTAATAATCGAAGGGATTTTAAGTCACATATCAGTATACTCGTGACGATTATTCTTAATAGGTTTTAAGGATATAATTATTTAAGAGTTAAATTTTCACTGTAATATTGAAGTATTACAAAAAGAAATATAAGAATATATTATAAAAATTTAAAACAAATCACTGAGGCAACCAAGAAAACAAACTATTAATTTGATATTTGTGTTGATACTACGCATTATGCTTAGCGAAAAGTATCTACCGAGCTACTTTTACTGTGTTAAATTAACGCAGAGTGTTGTTTATGATTAAGTTTTCTGTCACAATAGTTACTGTAGGTTTGAGCGCTCTGTAAGACCTCATAGTATTTTTTTAAATACTGGTTGTTAGTGGGTTCAATAATAACGCATGAATTTTGTGAGGGTGGGAGTTGCTCTTCAAACTAGGCAATACGAATCATTTTATTATTCACGCAGATTGCAGCTAAGTCATTTTCACATTTTCTAGAATCTATACGCATAAAAAGTATGTGGAAAATTGTGTGTTCATTCATGCACATACTACTGGAAACATTTCCACGAAATTCGGTACGTAGGCAGTAAATGATCGTGTATAACATTTAAAGGCAACTATTTATCCACTTACGGAAGAGTAAAAAAGAATTCTTATGTCTTTCCTTTTTTAAGTTTATTGTGACAATAGCTCCCAATGTTGCTACGAATCATAAAGAGAATTTAGCTCTACCTATAATAAGTCTATAGAAAAGAGTGTGTGAAAATGGAACTCATCGCCGGCTAGAAGGGCAGAACAACGTCTGCCGGGCTGGCTAGGACTTAATATTTTATGTTATATGGACGTCCTAAAAGTCACTGCAAAAACGACTTATACGTATTGTAACGACATCGATGAATTATATCAGACATGACTAAAAGTACGAGAGTAAGATCTCTTTTTATCTCGAATCTTTTTTTAAGTTGTTATACCAGTTTACAAGTTATAGCAACTTGCATTATAATATAATATAATAATAATGCTGGTTTATTACCAGAATTATATATATATATATATAATATGGTATTAACTAGCATTATTTTTGCATTGGATCACAGATCGAATTGCAGGGTGACCGAATTTAAAATACTATTTTAATGACCTATCATTACTTGAATATAATTGATGTTGGCATTAAATTAATCTTTTATCATATCAATTTATTTTTTCGTGAATTCCCTAAAATTGTGTCTTATAAAACGTACACTAGTAAGATCTATTTATTATATATTCTTGTCACGTTCCACGCTACATGAGATGAGATACAAATTGCGCGAGAAGGGAAAGATACATTCATTATTTTATACAGGTTTCATAAAGTGGAGAAAAATAACAATGATCAATTTTCGGAAAAGTTGCATGACGTCTGTCAGTCTGTCTGTATGAACAGTGATCTGTGATGCATTCACATAAAAACCTGAGAACGTATTTTAGTAAGATTTTTGCTAGAGTTGCTTATATGTATAATAATAAAATATAGCTTTATTACAGCTGTAGCACTGAGAGAGGACCACTTTCTCACATAGTACCAGCGTATCTGCATTTAGTTTCTTAATCGAGAACAAATGATGTTTATGTGCCATAGCATCCACTTACCATCAGGTGGACTGTGTGCTTGTTTGTTCTGTAAAATACCCCTTAATATATTTAAAAAAATCGAACGATAATAATAAATATATATCACTAAAGCCAATGATCTGGCTATGTGCATATAATGTAGAAATTTCTAGACAAAAGGTAGAGTTTTCAACTCATAACCTTTATTATATTACCCGACTACGGCTATGAACATATACGAGTTGAGTATTTCCCTTAGATATGTCTTCATAATTACAGCTGATCATTTATTACTCACAGACATAATAACTCATTTAGCAATAAAAAGTAATTAAGTATTTATGTAAACTATTGGTCAGCTAGTAATAGAAGTTCGATCGTATATGATAAAAATTAAAGTTTGTATATTAAGCAAGCTGTATTTAACTTTAAATTGCTCACTTATAAATACATATCTCATAAAAAATATATAAAATAAACGATTACTTATCTTGACAGACACTTCACACGTCCACAGGCCTTTAAAAAGGAACATTTGATATTTAAAAAAAACTAGTAGTTATTGCCCAGAGATGAGAACAGTTTTGCCACACATTGAATGTGAGGCCAAATTTGCGCTTTGTAAAGTTGCAAGCGATGCGCTGGCTTAAAACACTGTCTCGCTCTGCTGAGCACGCCAACCAAAGTGACCACGAAACTGCACACTACTCGATATGTCGACGTCGAGGATTCTGACGCTAGCTGAGGCAGCAAGGGGAATGCCTTCAAACTGAGTAGATACGACAAACTTGTGTCTTCTGGGGATTGAATTGGACTAGATTTAAATTTTGTTAAGCAAAAACCCGACTTCAGACACAAGTTTGTCCTTGTACTCGAAGACATTTTCGTGAGATATATTGGCACGGCCGGTATATAAGGCATCACCAGTGCTGTCGTCTGCATAGCAATGAACGTTATCAGTTTGCAACATATCATTGATGTGCAGAAGAAGTTGGTGATAGCACGCAGCCTTGCGGAACATCAGCATTAATAGACTTGTAATCAGAGCATGTACCATCTACTATGACCTTGATGATCCGATTAGCAAGAAAACTCACTAGTTTTCTTGCTAATCGAAGCATCACAATCCAATCGCACAATTTCTCAGGAAGCCCATAGTAAGGGAGCTTCGAAAGAAGTGCTTTGTACCAGATCCGATCGCAAGACCTTCGTTATGTCCAAACTAACGGCCAATGCCTCCCACTTGAACTCTACTGCCTCCGTCCATCGACGAGTAAGGTAAACCAGAAGATCATCGGCTGATGGATCACCACCGAAACCGTATTGGCGTTAACACACAACAGCTGGTGATCCACAAAGTACATCATGAGCTGGATGTTTACAGTAGACTCCATTATTTTGGAGAACAAAGAGGAGATGGCGATAGGCCTGTAGTTGGACGGGTCTGAGCGGTCACCTTTTTTAGGGATCGGGTGGACCAAAGCTGTCTTCTAAGAATTTGGGACTACGCTTTGGGAGTATGAGTACCGGCAAAGATGCGTTAAAACCGGTGCCAACTCCGAAGCACACGTCTTCAGCACAATGAGAGGAACCCCATCAGGCCTACTCGACTTACTGACGTCCAGGGAGAAGAATTCTTTGCGAACCGAGAGCTGAGAGCACTTACGCCGCGGGAATGTCAGCAGTGTGTTCTCTCAGTGTAATTTTCAATAGAGTTGGATTCAAAACGAGAACCTAACAGATCGACTTTATCATTTGTGGCATGGGCCAAAGAGTCATCCTCTCTGTGCAGAGATAGAAGAGATGACTGACAGAAGTTTTCTTGGATAGCCTTGGCGAAATACCAGAATACACGGGTTCCAGAAAGAACGCGAACTAGATTCTCGCCAATTCTGCCGATGTACTCAGACCTTGCCGTGGCAATGACTGTTTTGAAGGACCTGGAGGCCGAATTATACTTCTTTTTAAAAGCGCTGGTTCTTACATCCTGAGACGTTAATACGTGAGCCTAGGCCCGGTAGCACTCCTGCTTATAAGGAGCGACCAAACCATGGCTGAAATCTACCTCCGATGGGCACCACAGAGGATGAAATAAAAAGTTCTATAAACTGAAGTACCACATCAGCGACAGAATCAGCAATAACGCTGTGATCATCCGGCGAGAAGCAAACCCGCCCCCAAGGGTAGGATGCGAAAAAGACCGTTTGCCATCCCAATCAGCCAACCTATAGTGCCAAACAGGACGGCAGCCTGCAGAATACAACCGCGATGTTAAAATGACTAACACCACACTCTGGATAAGACAATGGTCCGGCGAGCCTAAAGGGGCGTCGACGGAAATCTGATACCGGATGAGAGGTCAGCAGAAAGTCCAACAGGGAAGGTGTATGATCTTCCACATCTGGAATCTGCGTAGATGCAGTATCCAGTTGAGTCAGACCATATGCCAAAGCAAAGTCATAAACAGATCTCCCCGCATGATCGGTTAAACTAAAACCAAGCCATTTGGCGTGGTGGGCGTTAAATTCGCCAAGGACGAGATCCTTGCGGATGGGATCTGCTGTGGCACGGAATCTGTAGCCATTTGGACGTGGTCAAGAAAATTCGGTCTGTTTCGGTATTACCGCTGTGGCACTTATAGAGGCTTTCGTAGATGCGAAGATGGTCGTCGCTGTCTACGCGCAGCCATATCATGGACAGGTTCGTAGCTTCAAGACTGCCAAGGCGTCGAAAACAGTTGTTCTCTCTGACGTATACGCAAACTGTAGTCAGGGGTATAAAGGAATGTCCAATCTGTACCCCGGGTAGTAGAGATATAAAGTATCAGCTGGATAGGACACTTGAATCTCGTTCAAAAGAGCAAGGCCGGCTTCGCCGTCTCCAGGTGATAGTGGACAACGTTAAGGTTGGAATGAATTCCTCTAATGTTGCAAATATTCACGGATAGCGAGGCAGGGGTCGCCTTGGTATTATTGCTCCGCTTGCTCTGATCAGTTTTTGTCGCGAGCGAAATTGCGCCCCCCCCCCCCTTCCCAGAATACGTGGGGCTTTAGAAATGTCCATTTTTATAAATCTGTAAGTTCTAATAACCTTCCAAACATACATGTAAATTAAATTCCACTGAGTGACAGACGGAAGAATTAAAGTTTGGAGTTTTGCACAGGATTCATAAGATTAGGTAATAAACCAACAGGGACTGGCCCCTATCTGCGTGCGTGCAATCGAATTGAAATTATTTACTTAATTTTTATATTCATTATGTTATAAAATTTAGTTTGTCTTAGAATATTGTAAATAGATTTGAATTATTTAAAAAATCCTATTAACCTATACCTATACCTTTCTTATGCTCTACACTGTGCATACACGTTCGTGTAACAAAGCTAATTATGAGTTTATAATTGAAGATTTGGATAAACTAGACTGGTCTTCATTGCTAAATATGAATGATGTCGAAGAGGCAGTTGAGATTTTCTATAATGTAGTTTTTAACATAACTAATCGATAAACATACCCCACCAGTGTACCCCAAATCTGCAAGATATCCAGTGTGGTTTACATCTTCCCTAATTCACATCGCAAAGACCAAAAGTAAATCATGTATTAGATGGAAAATGTATCTGATTATGAACAGTTCTCAATTTATAGGCAACGTTTTAAATTGGAAGCTCGTAAATGTTTCTCTAGATATATTAGCTTAATTGAAAATAGTATTCAAAATAATGTTAACTATTTTTGGTCTTTCATTTCCAATAACAAAATATCGTCTTGTGTTCCCTCACACATGTGTATAATGCTATTTGTAGCCAGTGAACCTGATATGATCTGTGACTTATTCTCTAAGGTTTTCTACTCAGTATATGAGCCGCCAACTTTGTCTATTGAAAATTGGTCTGAACCCTCGACATCTGTTCCAAATAATGTTCATTTATGCGATCTATACTTTAGTGAAAGTAAGGTCCTCAGAGAACTTTACTTCCAGCTATCTTTCTAGTTAAAACTGCTGTTAGTATTTGTAAGCTTCTGTGTATTATTTATAACCAATGTATTGCAGCTGGGATCTTTCCTGAGATCTGGAAAAGGCCAAACATAGTGCCACTAGATAAAAACGGCTCAAGGCATGAGGTGGAGAATTATATACCAACCTCTATTCTGTCTGCCTTGTCGAAGCTTTTCAAAATACTGATTCATAATGAAGTTTATCCAGTTATACATGATAACATTTTGACAGAACAGCATGGCTTCGTAAAGGGAAGATCCACTATCACTAATCTCATGAACTATGTATCCTTTTTTTAATAATACGGACAATAATGTTCAAACGTATGCTATATATACCATATCGACTTTCGAAAAGACTTCAACAAGATAGACCATAAACTGCTTTTAAAGAAAATTGCCTATAATGGCATACGTGGTAATCTATTACGCTGGTTTTCGTCATACATTATGAACAGAAGTCAAAAAGTAGTTATCAATGGGTTTCAATCTCAGAATTTTCATGTGACTTCAGGCGTGCCACAGGGATTCATCCTTGGTTCACTTTTATTTATCATTTTTACTAGTAACATAGGACAGTGTTTTCACAATTGTAACTTTTTCTTGCATGCAAACGACTTAAAAGTTTATAAATCTATAACATCTTTATGTAACATCTGATTGCTTTCTAATAATACAGGATTTGAATAGACTTTCTGAATACTGCAATGTGACAATAAACTGCATTTAAGTCTGTCCAAATGTAGTTATATAATTTTTTCAAAAAAAAAAAACAACATATTATACATTATAGCTATTCTATTTGTAATGTCTTATTAAACAAAGTCACATTTTTGCGTGATTTAAGTATCATATTGGATAATAAGTTGCATTTGTACCTCTATATTGACAAAATTGTTAAAAAAGCCTTTCAAATGTATGGTTTTGTGATGAGGCCATCTAAGAACTTTAAGAAATCCTGTACGTATCTTTATCTTTATAAAGCCTTGGTACGCTCCCAATATGGAACCCTCTGTACAATAAGCATGTAGACTTAATTGAAAATGAGCAGCGTAAATATCATGCACTACAGGTGTTATGGCACATTTATGTCATACTAGCTGTTACCCGCGGCTTCGCCCGCATGATCACTGGGAAATGAACTATCTATTGCTTTTGAATTGAAAGAAAACTGAGTTTTATAGATTTGTCAGAGATGCAGCCATTAAAAGAAAACTGAGCAAAATTGATTCGTCAGCCTATTTAAATGTTTTGAAACGCAGCGTATATGAAAGCATAAAAATAGCCTGTTTATTCCAAATGGGAGTGGGATATTTTTTTTAATTAAAGGAAACTGAGCGTAATTATCCGTCAGGGATGCAGACTTTTGAAAAGAAACTGAGCTAAGTTGATCAGTCAGAGATGCAGCCTTTTGAGTTGAAAGGAAACAGAGCTTAATAGGTCCGTCAGAGGTGCAGCATTTGGAATTGAAAAGAAACTGAACTGAATAGGAAATTTTGAATTGAAAGGGAAGATCTGTGGGAATTCTGATTAATTGATTGTGGGAATTTCGAAAAAAAAAAACTAACTGAACACTATTTTAAGACGCTACTGTACACAATGGTATATGTTTTTCCATTCGGGGGAAAGAATGTGGAGATTCTGGGCATTTGACACACGCGAACATGCTACATACAGCTGACCATGAGAGAATAACGGTTTTTCTAAGTTGATCCCCGCTACCTGTAACGTTTGCCCTTGCGCTTTATTAATTGTCATTGCAAAACTGAGCTTAATAGGGAACTGCAATCTTTTGAATTGAAAAGGAAGATCTGTGGGAATTATAGGGACCAATTGATTGTAAAATTGTAGCACCGATTATGTTCCGTCCAAGATGTGTCACACGCAGCCTAGTCCCATTACACAACCGAGGAGCATCGAGGACATAATTTTAATTGAAGCTTATATGAGGGCACACCTGACAACTTTAGAGAATTAAGAAACTCTGCGGGATATGAAGTGCTCTGTTCTGTGTCCATAACTGTGTCTACTGACAAATGCAATAGGATGAATGCTGATGAGGTAAAGTAAATTTATTAAATTAATTTTTTAGTTGATACAAGTCAGCGTTTTTGGAATATTGATGTCAGTTTCCTTATTATTTTACTGATATAATCAACATAAGAGTGCCAGCTTAGTCTCTAGTCCAAAACAACACCTAGATCCTTAATAAATTCAACTCTAAGCTTAAGCACCGCACATGAACAGTATTTCTATAATCAAACCTATGAATTCTTAGAGACAATGTTGCTATCGGGTTGCGTTCTATTGTTGATCGTAAAACAGATGTTATTAGTCTTAGATGTATTAAGAGTTAGGAGGTTATGCTGCCGTCAAGTATTCACCGATCTAATTTCAAGTTCCTCTTGGAAGCTGATGAACTGATTTCCAAGTTGGACCCGTAAAGACTATTTCCAGCGTAGTAAAAGAATAAAAATGTTATTAAATATTTTAGTAATTAATAACATTTTTATTTCCAAGACATAGTTTGCTTCTTTCTTTTTCGGTTAGAGAAAAGTAGCAAAATATAACAAAAAACAATAAGAATTCTTAGTAAATAGCTTCCCCAATATCTCAGAAAACACAGGAAAAGCATTTTTTGGAGTACTCATTGTCAAGATTATATTATTTTGTGCAAAAGAAATGAAAATAGTTCCAACATTTTCTTATTAGCCGAGAACGGCTACATTTTTTATTAGATAAAAACGGAAGAGTTTCTATATTTGATAGGTACGTTTTTGTTCACCAAATTCTCGAAAAAATATGACTATTTTTTATCAAATAGGTTTTACTTCAAGGGCTTACTTCTATCCCTAAGTTAGAAATAAGGTGATGATTGATGAAGTTTTTCATGAAAGGGGGTGAAATTTTTAAGCGTGGTAGAACCACACTGCAGCTATATTGTGGTTATAGCACGACTGGTTCGACTGGGGAAGAACAATCCCTTACAGAATACCAGTATAAAATAGCAGCTGTTGTTTCGTATTTTCCGGATAAATAACGGGAGACCTACTACCTTAAACCAAACAAAACAACCTATCTACATTATAATTCTTTATGGAGGATAGATGTAAGTTATGCGCCAAAGCATTCACTTACCATGAGGTGGACTGTGTGACTATAGAATAAGGGTAGCCCCTATATTCTGTAAATAAAGTGTCGACTGATAGTTCAAAAGGTTATTGAAATAACGCAAGTAATCTGTGTATTGTCTGGCCCATTACCCCCTCTATTGTTAGACAGTTTGTAAGAACCTTGAAACTAAATCGCGAATTCTTGGTTCGTATCAGAGACTGAGCCACTATTTGAGCAACATATCATTTTTTGCGCCTGGTGTTTAATGTGTGTAGCGTATGTGATGATCCCAATGCATAAGAATTACTTTTGAGTAAGTTGTAATATAGGCAGCTATAAACGAATATCTCAGTGCTTTTTGTATATAGTGATAATACTGTAATACGTCATACGTAGTTAATTACATCAGCTGCGCTTCGTCAGCAACGCAGTGAGGAAGTTGCATTTAAAAAAAGGCAAATTTAGGGGCTTTTTAGGTGCTAAGTTTAAAAATTAGGTGTTCTCAAATTTTCACAACAACGAACTGTTGTAGTTTGCGTTGCTGGCAAAACGTATCGCTAGGAATGCAGTGGCGATAATAGATATACGTTAAATATTAATAGAAAGGAATTAAGCGCTATTTAAGTTCTGAAAAATTATTGAGGTCAGATGTAGATAACGGTAATATTATGAGATTTATCAGGTCCAGGATTTTACCTTACTGTAAGGTATGAACGGCATTTTTGTTCTTTATCAGTCATATTTCTAATCTGTACATAAGCCAAATTAGAGCGCCGCTCCGACTCCAAGTAGTCTTGTCTGTCCTACCCATAGAGTGATTTTGTAAAGCCGTAGGCGCTGAGGGAGAGTATCCCCCGCCCACTGTATCAAATCGTAGGCATCTGTGCGAGCCGTAGCGGCTGAGGACGGTCGCCGAAGGAGTATAATAAGCCAAAGCTGCTGAGGGAAGCTAATGCTGGGGCCCATAGATATCTACATCAATCCACGATTAGGAATGAAGTGTAAATAGCTGTAGAGAACCAGAGATACTTTTAATTGTTATCGAGGTATTCCATCTGTGTTCTCAGGGGTGACAACGCATGTGCATTTGAATTAATAATTCAAGATAAATGTGAATGTATATGGGCCACAACAGTCACTTACCATAAGTTGGATTGTGTGCTCGTTTGTCACCCAATGCCATTAAAAAGAGAACCAAAATATAAATGCCTTGCCACTCCTGAGGAATAAGGTTGAATACCTCGTTTCTAATAAAAAGGATCTCCGACTCTCTATACTCACCATACGAATCTCAGCAACATTGAGATGCTGACACTGGTATTCTGTGAGAGCGTGGTCCTACCCCGGTGGAGTCAACCCATTTGTGCTACAACCATAATATAGCTGCAGGATAGCTTTTTTTTATAGGATAGGGTGACAATCGAGCACACAGTCCACCTGATGGTAAGTGGTTGCTGTGGCCCATAGACATCTACATCTATCCTCGATTACGAATCAAAATGCAGATGTGTTGTCACCCGTGAGGACTAAGATGGAATGCCTCGTTTCCAGTAAAATGGGTCGCCGGTTCTCTACACTCACCATACGAAATACAGCAGCATTAAGCTACTATTTCACGCTGGTATTCTGTGAGAGCGTGGTCCTACCCCGGTCGAGCCGACCCATTCGTGCTACAACTATACATCTAATATAACTGCAGCATGGCTCTACCACATAAGATGTGTGTCGGAAGTGACATAATCCTGTTGCTGGAGAAATCACGGCATTTATTTAAAAAAAAATGTAACAAAGAGTTTTACGGTCCTCTCTGGATGTTAACATAGCATATCAAAAGAATTGTGAAGAGATCCAAACAGATGAAAAGTTGACGGTGCAACGTCAGGAATATATATATGGTGGATTCATTAACACTTCCCAACCAAGCTCTTTCAATTTTTGCTGTGGGACCAAAGATCTGGCGTTATCATGATGAAAGACCACTCTTTTTCTATTGATCAATTCCGGCCGCTTCTTTCTAAATTTCTTGCTTGAGTCTCTATTTAGTTGTTGGCAGTAGCTATCCGAATCGATGGTTTTGTCCGTCGGTAAAATCTCATAATAAACGATGCCCTTCTAATCCCATCACACAAAAAGCATCAACTTATTGCTCTTTAATCCGGGTTTTGTCTGTGGAGCTTCACTATCCTTTGACCATGATCTTTTTCACACTTTCTTGTCATAGATGATCCACTTTTTATCACCATTGATCAATCTTTTAAAAAATTGTTCAGTTTCATTACATTTCAATAGAGAATCGCAAATGAGTACACGATTAATTAGGTTTCTTTCAGTGAGCTCGTGTGGTACCCAAATATTGAGCTTTTTTGTATATCCAGTCTTTTTCAACTGGGTTAAAACTATTTTGTAGTCAATCCTTAATTCTTGCGCTATCTCTTAACTACTAATATGCCTTTATCCGTACGAGGACGACTAAAGCGAGCTACATGTTTGACATCACAATTCCTGGACTGAAAACGCTTGAACCACAGAAATAGTAATAATAAGACAAAACAAATGAATTAGCGCTCGATTTCTTCCAAAACCGATGTCGCCACATCTTACCGTATTATAAATACACGCACAATGCACAATGATATCTAATGTTTCACATTACATTGCTTGGCGAGTTTTTCAACGTAGAACAAAAGCAGCAATGGTAATTGTACAATACGAAAATTAGTAAATGAAAGTTTACAAAGGTAAATATCACAGTAAAGTATTCATATATATCTATATCATAGATGTAAATTAGTTAAAACAATGATAATTAGTAAATAATCAACTTACCGATAAAATGTATGCCTTTATAAGTTGAAATACACATCCTTGACGAATTTTTACAATTGATTATGCTGCAGTTCATCATTATAAATTTATAATAACATAAATTCACGTACGACGTTCCCCGCGCAACTAAATCACAAAATGGTGAATTATGTTCGTCAACACATGATAGCGGCGACAAGGTCACGCGTCTATGCGACTTCTATGGTCTATTATTACGATTTCTGTGGCTTGAACCAACTTTGTGCTAATCTTACTGACACTGCATTAGGTCCATAAACGTCACATTTTTTCGCAGCTTTAGTTGCATTAGAGAGCTAACTCCCTTAAGACCGGCAACGCACCTGCAGTTCCCCTGGTGTTGCAGTTGTTCATGGGCGGCGGTAGTCACTTACCATCAGGTGAGCCGCATGCTCGTTTGCGCTATCTTCTATAAAAAATTAAAGTTAACCAGTGCAATAGAGATTTTTTAAATGGTGGTTATTTTAAAAATTTCAAAATTCCGAGGTGGTAAGACTCCTTTTTGTTTGTCTATGTTGGTAGGATACCTTTAAATACCTATTTCTGCCGTAAAGCCATATATTTTATAATATTAAATAAACAAGTATATATTTTTATTTAAATGTGATTAAAAAGCGAATTGCAGAATTAAAGAAATTTTAATCATAATGCTATAGATGTTTAACATTAAGTAATTTAAAAAATTACAAGGGGTAAATAAAGGTATAACACATTATTACTGCAGTCTCATTTATTTTAACATTTTTGTTTTTTCATTTAAAGTTTAAACTAATAAAAGTACGTCAAAACACACACTGTATAACAAATGGATTGGAAGATATTATATTATGACACATTGACAATATAGGTGTAGGTAAGTAAGTTTATTGCTGTACTCGCTTATTCTGATTGATATGTGATATGAAGTGTTCCGTTGATATCGGTAAGCACATCCAAAAGGAATTTGCTATTGTCATAATATGTTTCAAATTAACACTAAGATTTTAAGTCTAATGTTCTAAATACCAAACAAATACTTTTGCCCAATCACAAAGCACATATATCACGTATATAAACGTAACTCTAAATGCGGTGTAGATAAATATTAATATTGTCATTGTTTTTTTTTTTCTATATTAGTATTTACGTATAATACTTTACAAGAATACTAGATAGCGTGTAAAAAAATAAAAAGCATATAATGTTAAACTTTTAAAGTATAATTCTACAAAACTTTGAACGGAAATTAGAGTTAGTTATTATAATACGTTTATGGCTATTTATAAATTTCTATTACTCGCCAATAATCAAATTGTATATCCGATATTATTGAGTTAGATAAAGCCTAAAATATATATTTTATATAATTCACGACCATACCATTTCGCTCAGAGCTACATTAAACATTAGTTACCCTCTTATAATTTTACAGAATGTCAATAATAATAATAATAAATTCTAATTTCTCTATTTTTTATTCAGAACGATTCTTAAAAAGTTATGGAATTGTTAAAACAGTTAAGCAGCTTGTAAAAGAATCTAGGTTACCAAATTATTTACATATTTACAAAAATGCCGCGGGTTATTGTAAAAATCACATGTTTATAGAAAAAAATACTGCACATTATTATAGAACGTAAGCTCTAATACCTCAATTTTAGTACACGAAAACATGTATTGTTTGCAAAACGTCAATCACGTTTTGTTTTTATTTCTGGGTGGCGGTGTAAAAGATTCCACTACCCTATAATATTATCATCCCGTGGGAGTCGTTAGATGCAACAAAAGGAAACTGAAACAGGAGATAATGTCGTATATTTCTATTAAAAACTCAATAATAATAATAATAAACTGCGGTTGCCAATTCGCCTGCAAAGCGTGGCAACTATGGCAAATATCCCCTTTATCAGGTAGTCTATGGGGAGGCTTAAGTTCCGCAGTGGTATTTAATGGGTTTTATACAATATAAAAATGTTTATTCAAGAATTTAAAATTTGTATAGTTAATGAACATCCTATGTTATATTAATAAAAACTATAGTGAACGTCTTGTCAATGAACATTTTATTTAAATATTAGGACAAAATTAAGATTACATATTATGAATATTGTGTTAACATGACTTGTGTGCTTGACCTCAACTTATTATTTTTTTAATCTTAGCCTTGAAAAATAATTAAAAACAAATTACAAGTCACATTAAATTATTATTAATAAGTAAATATGGCACTCATTAAATATATATATATATATATATATATATATTATTTCGAAAATCTCATAAGGATTAAAAATGTAAATGATTTACTTTTCGCACAGTATCTATTGTACATTTTTCATAGGGTAAAAAATAAAAACGAATGATAAGAGAACAAACTATTAATTGATTATGATATGGAATGTTTTCATTAAAGCCCAGTAATCATTAATATAATTAATATTATGTAATTAATAATTATTAACGTTATTAAAAATCTATCATTTATCATTAATAATTAGATTACTTAGCCTTGCTTGAAATATGGGAACTATAGAACCATTCTACATGAAATGATTAATCGGCTAGTTATACCAACAAAATACAAAGCGTCATTATGGTGTACACTTTTTGATATTATTTCATAATTTTTTTCAGTTATTTCTGATGTGTTTCGAGCACCGGTTCAATAAAGTTTAAACCATTTATTTAAAATCTATATACACTTAAATCTATCACTTATCGTTATATGGCAACAATATCTTTTGGTTAAAGACGTGATTAATCTCATTTTGATTTAATAATAAAAAGTTTGTGTAGATTTTCGTTTACGTAAATGACATTAAAAATACAAAACCCTAATAATAGAACCGATTAAAAAATGAACCGCTTCTAGGCATAGATATGTATCGGCAGGTGCATCTTAGACAGGTACATTCAAGATAATTCAACGGAAGTAGAAAATAATACTTTTTTTTAATTTCTCTCATCTATACAATGAATTGACACAATGCTACCTTAAATATTTTATGTCTCGATAACGTTTATAGTATGTTAATCACAATGTCGTATCTTAGTCGCCGGTCGTATTGGTGTTTTGAGGTTTAAATATCTTCCTCCACATTTAACACTGGCGACGCAACCACGTAGACCTGTGTAGAGTGATGGTGGAAGTCCGAGCGGCAGCGACGGTGAACCTCCTTCAGAAAGACAAAAACGCATAAAATTAGATTAAAATATTATATATATTAATTAAATTTTACAAGTGATATATTTCAATTTCAATTTCAGACTTTCCAATAATGATTAACACTAAATTTAATTTTTACACATTCATAACCTAAACATAAAACATAAAAATAATTTCGATTTATTAAGAAAAATTATCGTACCGATCCATAATTTAGGGTTCGCTTTCGAGGGTACTAATACTGACTGTGAGTACCCTCTAACAGGCGGGGCGTCATCTACTTGCAGCATTGCAAGCCTCTTCCTTCGTCTGACCATGGCAGTATGCCACAATCCATCATCTACTCGTATTTTAGATTCAATAGACTGGAACCAATCTTCATGTGATGCTAAATTTATCTCCTTCATATCGGTGTCCGTGTAGATCAGTTGAAGTCTACCTTCACTTAGGCCGAGACCAATAAAGTCACGAGGGCGTATCCCGATTTTCCGTCTCCATAGTAAGAGGCCTGAGTCGTTGTAAGTCCGGAATTTTACTTCATATCTAATGCCGCGAATATCGCGGTTCCTAAAATTAAGAAAAAAGATGACGTATTGCATAGTGTAAGGTTTTTGAAAAACATTTACTTAAAGAAGGAAAAGAAAAAAGTGGTAACGTGAAATTATATCTACGCTTAACTACAATTAATGACTTACACGTAAGAAGTGAAACATTGACTCTGATAAAATTTAAACCATTAACTCATGTTTTGTGAATTACTGTATTAATTATTTTAACTTCACATTATTATTTAAGCTAAAAATTAAGTCAAAGCTAGAAAATAAGTCAAGAATTTTCAATTAGCAAATGCCCTTGTGTTTAATATTAAAAAGACATTACAAAACAATTAATTGACCTTTGTAAATTTATAAAATATTATAGTCTAAAATTTACAATTTACCTAATCTAATTTACAGCTGGAGTTCTGTTAAGTATTAATTAAATTTTAAAGATCGATTCATCCTTTGTATGCTATCTTACATCATACAGTCCATCACCAACATCTTTGTTAGTTTGTGAGCTAAAAATATAGAGAAAAGGTTATTGAAAGGTATGTTAATATATTAAACAAAAAGTTATAACGTTAGGTGGTAATGCTTTAAGTGAGAGAGTTATTGAAGGATAAAAATTACATCGCTTCCCTCACCTGCGATTTCCTTTGCTTCTGTACGAGTAATAATCATTTCCGTCGAACTTAATGGGCGCTCCGTCATTAAGCATTTCTACTTTTAATTGCACTTCGCAATTTCTTCCTTGGAATCCATCGTGACAAATGCATTTATACTCGTTCAGTAAAGGTATACAGGATCCATTATTTTTACAAGGAGTCAAACCTTACAACAAATCCAAAATTGTTTTTTAACGTATTTGTAAAACTTTAAACAAACATTTAACAAATTATACAATTTATTATATACTTATGTGATGTAAGCTTACCGTCACCACATGGTGGTCCAGTATACTTCGTTATGCCACTCGTAGCACAAGGCAATCGATATTCCTCCTGTACTATAGCACATTTAGCTGTGTCAGCATTATACAAAGCAAGTGGATTGCCGTTCACGAATACTTGTTGCATAGCGCCTATAAAACTGCTAGTCACTCCTGACATTTTATGGGGACGGATGTATGCTCTGAAAAAAGGGCCCAGATTCAAATATCTCGTGGGTCGAAATATAAGATTGATGACTTCCTAAATGTGTTTCAACCCTTATGACGGAATTTTAATGGAAAAAGGGTTTGTAGGAACACACACTAGAATTTTATTAAATATAAGTTTGTTAATTCCATATTAAAAATAATGAGTGGTATAATCAGTGAGGTTATTAATTTGTTATTCATTTTGCATATGATCTTTTAAAGGTATGTAGTAGCACTATAATAAATCTACGACATTTTTATTTACCGATAAAGGATAATGGTGCCATAATATAAACGTTGACCAGTTCAGGTGATAATTGAAGTCGATATGTATTATTAAAGAATTTTATCAACTGCCTCGTTATTGTAGTGAGTCCTGTATTTGAATCCCAAGTAAGCCAAAAGGTTTTGGATTTTTCTGACAACAAACTCTCAGTAGCGGCCCTGTAGTCTGGAAGTTGATGGTTTTTCACTCCTCTGAGGACTAAAATGGAATGCCTCGCTGCCGGTAAAAATAGTCTTCGGTTCTCTACACTCACCATACAAAACACGGCAGCATTAAACTAGTATTTTACGCTGATATTCTTTACGGGTTCCTGACTCACTATGCTAAAACCATAATATAGTCGCAGCGTGACTCTACCACAGAGAAACTATATACAACTGACAAATGTGCACACAGTATAACGGATTGCTCTATCGTTGTACTATGAGAGTAAAGCATTAATGAGTGCACCTGTACCTATATAGTCGTGCACTGAGAATTCGGCTGGTGTCGATCCAGAGTCATTATTATAAAAATCAATCAACTTTTCGTTTAAAAGTATTGACATAATTAAAAAAATCTCCAACAATTTACAACTATACGACCACTTCTGAAGACTATGATAATCCACTGCAAAGGTGATAATAGCCATTGCATACACTCGGCCTAACCTGACAGTCATATAAGACCCAAGACGAACTAGGGCACAATAACTTATGTTTTTGCATAGACTACGTGTCCTGTCGATATTTTCCACTCATCCATTCATTACAGCCCAAGAATAAATGAATGAATTTATTAATTAATGAACTTTAATTTCGTAGATATTCAAAGTAATTTCTAATTATATTGGCGTGTTTTTGGTTGGAAGACGCTGACGGCTGAAACACACTTTATAGTAGTAAAGCCGTCAACGCTAAGTTATTTGAAATGCAGTTTTGTAATTTAATATATCACACATAAGAGTATTTTTTTAATTAATGTCTGTTTGTATTGATATCATTAGATTAAAAATTTCATTAAATAAACATTATTACACGGGAAATAGAGTAAATGGGGCCCTGCACTCTATTGTGAATAGTCAAAATGTGTCAAAAAAGGCACGTATGGTAATTCACAATGCTGTGTTGGTCCCTACTTTAACGTATGGTTGTGAAAGTTGGGTGTGGCAGAAGAAGCACGAGAGTAGAATCAACGCAGTAGAAATGCGGTCCTTAAGGAGTATGTTAGGGCTGAATCTGAACGACAGGGTAAGAAATTGTGTAATAAGAGAAGAGTGTGGTTGGCAAGATGATGTTGTGACCAGGATTAAGAAAGGAATGCTTCGGTGGTTTGGTCATGTGGAAAGAATGAATGAGGAAAGAGTGACAAAGAAAATTTATGTTGCAGAAGTGAATGGCAGAGTCGGAAAGGGACGTCCTAGGCGAATATTTATCGACCAAATTGGCGATTTATTGAAAACGGGCAAAATTAGGAGTACCCTTAACCAACGAGCATGTATGCGTAGGTGTATGGATGTGAAGGAGGCGAGAGAGGTGTGTCAGGATCATGCCAAATGGAAGTCTGTAGTCTCTGCCTACCCCTCTGGGTGACAGGCGTGAGTGTTTATGTATTATGTATTATTACACACACTAATTATATCGTGCTGTGTGTGTCGTAAGAGGTAACAGTACATCTTCCTAATAACAGCTCAAAATAACCTAGCCACCTTCCAAGCGTGGCAACTATGGCAAAATCCCCTAATGAGGCAATCTGTGAGGTTGGTGTTATAGTTTAGAAGTGAACTTTTATTCGCTGTAATGGATGGATGATTGTATTATTTTCTTCATTTAATTTATTATTAAAGATACGGTTACATATTAAGCGTATGCGTAAGCTTTCCTACGTATGAAGAAAATATGAAATGAAATTTTCTAAAACTACTTTATTTCTTACTAAATATTATTAATGTGAAAAAATGTTTATTTGAGTGTTTTTCTTTCAGAAAATCTATAATTCCAATGAAATTTGGCATATAAGTCGATTATCGCGTAGAATAGGATTTTTAATAACAATTATTGTTGAAGTTCAATTTACGCCAGCAAAGTGGACGAGTAACGGCTAGCAGTGTATAAAAGTCTGTTATCGTAGACTTACTTTTCATAAAACTAATATTATTATATTGGAACGGAAATCACAAAGCTTTAAATAAAAAATTCCAATTAAAAAGAAATATCGGAATCGATATTCAAAGCTTTTAGCAGTTACTTTTATGACATAAAATTAAATAAGTACGAAAGTTTATTTCTTAAGCATATTTGAATCAATACTTACGGTAAGGAACCTATGAAGATCGGTAAAGTGAGTTCTAGATTTGTCAATGGTGGGGCCGAATGTCCCCTCTGTGCAGGGTGATGGTCGAGCTGAAGGCTGCCGTGACGCCCTACACGTGTGACGCGCGCCCGGTGCCAGCGACCTTTGGTAATCGGTACGGACGAACTGCGTCAAAAATTTTACATAGTCTTAATTGGATATAATTATAACTTATACGATACATACGCGCGATATTATCTTAGAATATACTAATGTAGTATACATTAAGAATACATATATTTATTCAGTTTTGTTTTAAACAACTACATTAAACGTATCAGATTTTAAAACTATCTGTCACAAATAAATTTTTATCGAGTGTTGAAAAACAGGCATTTTTAACTTAAAGGTGATAAAATTTCAAAGTTTCGCCTGTCCGCGAAATATGCCTAATAATTTAACTACCGAAATGTTCATATTATGACTCACGGAACAGGGAAGTTGTTAAGAATGTTGTTAATTTGTTTTAAGTTAAGACCATACTTACGTGATGTTTGCGATCCCGCTACCCAAATTGTATCGAAACTGTAGGTAGCCGTTAACTAAGTTAATCGAAATAAAATCCCCCCTGGCTTTATTGGATTGGCCTGTATAGAGGAGCATTCCAGAGAATCGATTCGTTAAAAACCAAATTTCGATGCGGAACGCTTTACCCAAGCCTTCGAGTGGGAGTAATTCTATATAGCTTGTACCATTAAACTGAGGTGACCACGTTTCTTGTACAACATTGACATCTGTAAAATAATCTTATTAAGCTAGTGTACTGAAAATTAAAAAAATAAACACAAAAATAAGAAATGTTTACCATTACTGCAAGTATTTCCATTAGAGCCAATTTCACCTCCAAATAAGCAGCGACATACGTGTCGTCCTTCGGACCCAATGTCACACAATAGACCTTCGTCATATCCACAGGGATTCGATTCACACGGATCTAATCTCTCCTCACAATTGGCTCCTTGAAATCCGATTGCACACATACATATATATTCTGTTGCTGATCCATCGATAGGTTTACATGTAGCTCCGTTTCTACACGGCATACTCATACAAGGGTTAGATTGGCACTCCCGAACGTTTTCTATAGAGACGACTAATGAGTCCGGTCGGCCCAATTTCTTTGTCACTTGATGACGTATTATTCTCAAGTATTTCACACAGCCGACAAAGCCGCTCCGGGTGCCGATGTTATCAAAAACCCTAGTTAAAGGCATTCATTACTTTATGATTGTTTTTTTTTTTGAAAGAGAAAGCTATTAATGACAGAGAATAAGTCCGTAATCAAAGATAAAGCAAAGAGGTAGAAATAAGTAAATACTCACCTGGAAAAGTTTGTTGGAACACTGCCAATATATGTATCATCTGCGAGATCTAAGGCCTTCAAGGTGCCACTTGATTGTCCCGCAACGTCTTCCATATCATCAACGGATAATATACCGTCACGATGGTATCGCTTCGCTGACACTTTGTGATATTCGTTGAGTGTAATTTTTTCGAGGGATGTTAAAATAATTGCTCCATTACCAAGATTATATCTGACAAGGAAATAAATAGCAGTTTCTTTAAACAAATTTGTTGTATAATAATGCTTAAAAAATTTAGTGTTCGTAATTAAATAATTTAAAAGAAAAAGGTGCTTAAATTCTTCTAATAAACTATAATATAGCACCGACTTCTGAATATGAAATTATTTGATTATTTTAGTTCCTTAAAGTCAACTTTTACTTTTATTTTAAAGTTTAACTTTTAAAATGACGTTAAAGTCACTATCATTTTGTGGGTTTTATATGAGTGCAAAAGCGTTGTTTTGAGCATTGCGATTTTTGCGACTCTTTTGACGCGGATAAAATAAACATTGAATATCGTGTTGTAAACTTTTTCAATATTCAGTCACATAAAAACTAATATCCACATTTGACCCTGATGGATTCACGACACTGACTGAAATGCGCTAGTGTGGCTACCTCAGGCATTAAATAACGCACCAAATGTCTTTGATGTGTCATAAAAACCACCTCTTAAGTTGTCGCCTAACGTTTAAAGACATTATGGTAAAACGTATTGTTACAAATTACAAAATTAGTGCGTTAAATAGGGGCTACGCCTATGTCTAGTGCCCATTAACGCGATAATTAACGGCGTTAAGCGTTAGTGTGGCCCGAGCACAACTTAATATTACATATGTATACAAATATTATTTGCATTTTATCCTATTTTAATGGAATGAATGAATGTAATAAATTACTAAATATTGTATAAACAGAAAGTTCTCTATATACTCTTCTAAATAACTCTTTAATAAGCACTTAAAACCCTATAAAAATTGAGATTTTACTAAAGATTATTGTAGAATTTACTTTGAGACCCTGTCTATGATACGTACATCACCCCATATCGTAACGTAGGTGTCGTAAAAATCAAGCGATATCCTATAAATATCCAGTGCCTTTCAAAAGATGGTGGTATTACTATTTCATTTACGTCTTTTTTTAATAAAACTAAATTGACAAACGTAAGTGGTAAGTTTTAAGTGGCTATAAATGCACAACGGCAGCTAACTTTAAACTAAGATTAAGTTTAAATGCCTCAGAGCCTGTAATTTAGCTCTATTCATAGTTTTTAGACCAGAACACAGCAGAGAAAGCGTTGTTTTTTGACGGCAGGAATAGGTAAGAGGCTGATACCAAGACGAACTCCTGTGTAAAAAAGGAGTATCACATATTAAATGGCGTGGGGTGTAAAGTACTCTAAACAGAGATGAACAGCAGTGTCAAAAGTGTGAGGGGTCTATTAGTGCGATCTAGATTAAGGTGAATCCTCGCCACAACGGGAGAAGCATATGATCAGCAATGGACTTTAACGAGCTGATAATGATGACTTTCGACCATGTAGTAGAAGTGTAAGAATATTCACTACTCTATATATTCCCGTAGGGTGTCGTTGGAGGCGACAGAGCAAACCAGGAAATGGGCAGCAGCGCCTTTCTAACTACAACTAAAAATAAAAAACTGCGTTTGTTGATACGCATGCTAGGCGTGACAATTACGGCAAATATCCCCTCTAGAAAGCAATATATGGGGGAGTTCTATGTTCAGCTGTGGACTGTTAAAGGCTTTGACGAATGATAGCTTTCAGGTGTACAAACTTAAAATGAAACTATGTAACTTACCTAAACTCTAAATATCCGTTAACTAATGCCAACGAGACGAAATCTCCAGTACCATCGAGTTTTTGCTGATTATACAGTATAACTCCATTATCTGAGAAGGCCTTAAATTCTATATCGATGTTTAATTTATGGTACGCTTTCAGTGGTTTCATGCGAATGTAAGACGTGCCGTCAAATGATGGAGTTTCGATATATGGATTCGGTAAGCCTTCTTTAATAAGTTCTTCGCAGTTTAAACCGGTATAGAGACTAGTACAGACACACGTGTACGTAGAACCGGGTAGATCAATGCACGTGCCAAGGTTATGACAAGGTTCAGACAAACAGGCACTATACTCCTCTGTTGTTTCTTGCGTAACTTTTTCTGTAAAATAAGTATTAAAATGATTTAATTACTATAAGCTACCGCATATCTAGCATAACGATCGCAAAGACTACGTTAAGAATTCTTCTAAGAAGATTCTCTTAAATACGCAGTGTTATAGACGAAGATGCCACAACTGAACGCGGACGGCACTCACTCGTTTTGATCTATCTTCGAAATTTTGGTTTAAGCCTAGCCTACAATATCAGAGATATGGCAACAGTCACAATTTATCCAGACCTGCAGAACCTACCATTTGCATATTACACAAAATGTATACAACAGCTTGGTGTATAAACATAATCAATTATTTTGATAATTATATCTGCAAGCTAACTAGTAAAGACGCTTAATATTTATTTTATTAATATTAATATATTCAAATTCAAATTTATTTATTTGTGAATACAGGTAATGAGACAGAATAGATCTTATATGTATATGTTATATAAATATGTTCGCTGCATTGAACCTATACCTAATACCTAACTACCTAACCTATAACTAATAATAGGAAGGTGGACAAAAAATAAGCTAGAAAATATTATTCTTATCGTAAACTTACCTATGCAAGCTTTTCTGTATACGGTTGGTTCAAATCCGGGTCGGCATATACAACCGCCATGAGCACAGTATGCTCCCGGCAAAGCAGAACAGTCCAAATCCTCAGTGCACAAGTCACCCAACAGTGCGCCAACAACTCCCACTGTTGCCGTTGTCGCTGTTTGCGAACCTAATGTCATTACTGTACCTTAGACTTTAAGCACAACGTAAGAAAGATAAAACACTTCTCCTACGATTATCTTTTTAAAATTACTTCATATATTTTAATTAAACCCCTAAATAGTGATTATATAATACAGTATTTGCAAAAAAAATCGGCGCAGGATTAAAATTTTAAAGTTTGCAATAAATCATGTTCTTATTTTTAAATTAAAATTTACTACCTTAACATATAAGGAATTTCTAAATATCTGTCTAAATTAGTAATAATATTAAATTTATAAATAACATATTTTATTTTATTTTTTAAATAATTATAATTAATATTTCACATGGCTGTTCAATATGTTTATGGACTGTTGTTTGGAAAGTTGAAAGTCGAAGAATATGTGTTAAGAATAGGTTAAAAACTTTTTATACGCCTACAATCAAAACATATTTGCGTCGTCGACGAGCGTGTTACGAATGATGGTTACCTACATTTCGATACCTCTTAAGTATACTGAGTCATCTAACAAATTTAGGTATTTTATTATTTTTATATAAACTTACAAAATAAACCATGATCTTAATGTTAGTGCTAAAAAAATTAAAATAATTATGATAATTACCGAGATAATTTCACGTATACTAAATCAATTTCAACATCATTTAAAATCGTACATTGTATACTGATCCAAATAACATTGTACCAATGTACGCGGGACGTGAGGGGTGACGCATTGATATAAGTTTATTGTGGCTCAGTATTCGATGAACGGCGGCGAGTGCACACGTAATTTTAGTTAATATTTTGTTTCGTAAAGTTAGTGAATAAAGTAAATGTAGATGTATTTGTTTTATATTGTTTTATATTTTTAATTAATATAAGAAACATATTGCAGTGTTACTCTCAATGTGAATAATACCAATGATACAATAAACAATAACACAAGAATCGATGATAATATAATGCAAAACAGGGATAGAGATGGTAAGTTATCTTTATGTGTATAAGTGTGATTTTGTTGCTTTTCTTTGATAATTGTTGTTCACGTCGCTTAGTACGCCGTATACTCATACAACTGCTGTTACACCAGTATACGGTGAACAAACTTTATATAGAAGACACTTGACTCATATGTGTATAATAGTGTACTTATTCAATTTTTGATATTTTTGTGTTAATTATGTTATAATATATTTTTATCTGTTATATGTTTTATTAATTGTAATTGGCATGTTTAATACAAAAATATGAATTCTTGTATTTTAATTTAAATTATCATTGTTTTAGAGTCTCCACTGCCACCTGATGCAAATTTTACGGAGGAGGAGCTATCAATACTTGATGATGTTGATTTAAATGAAAGCAAGGATGTATTGCAAAATATCCCTTCTAACGCTTCCATATTATTCCCGGATGATATTCCTTGCTCCTCGCCTTGTGTACCGAATAGTGATAGTAGAACTCAAAAAGGAGATCGATCGCCGTCAGTCATAGAAAACACTCCAGGAAATTCGCCCATCCAGAATAGCATTATTGAAAATTATGTCTATGGTGATATTACTCCAATACCATCGAAGGATGAAAATAGACTGCATGCGAATGAAATGAGAATGTTACGATGGATGTGTGGTGTGACAAGGATGGATAAGATAAGGAATGAGTATATAAGAGGAAGCCTGAAAGTAGCGCCAGTGGTAGAAAAGGTGAGAGGAAGCAGATTGGCATGGTTTGGGCATGTGATGCGGAGGGATGAAAGTCATGTCACAAAAAGAGTGTTGAATATGAATGTGGAGGGATACACGGGCAGAGGAAGGCCGAATAAAAGATGGATCGATTGTGTGAAGAGTGATATGAGAATGAAAGGAGTAATTATGGAAATGACGGCTGATAGAGAGGAATGGAACAAGAAGATTTACTGCGCCGACCCCAGATAATGGGAAATGGTTTAGAGAATGATGATGACCATCGCCTTATAATTCTTTTGCCCCATCACCTGTTAATTTTGAGTTAAATGATAGTCCTGCGGTCGCCTCTCCTGCATCTGATATTAATGATATCACATACTCACCGTCCAATAACGCCAAACGTCGTAAGCGGACTTCCATTACTAAAAAAGATAAAGGAAGGCTAAGAGAATGTTTTCATAAAAAATGGAAGGATCAGGATAGAAAATATAATGTTAATAGAGGTTTGGAATATGTCAGTAGAAACGGAAGAGTACATAGTAAGAGAACTATGAAAACTTCTTGCCCCGTAACTTGTCGGTAAAAATGCAGTGAGAAATTAGCAGAAGATATTCGGCAAAGAATTTTGATATATTTTGGAGTATTGGAGACCACTCAAGACAATGGGATTTTTTGGCAAGATATGCTGTAAGATCTGAAAAAAAGAGATTTACTCTGGATAGAGAAAATTCAAAACGTCTTCACACTATTTCTTATTACCTTCCAAGCAGTCAAGGAGATAATATTGAGTCTACAAAAATATCGGTTTGCAAAACTATGTTCCTAAGAACCCTTTCTATTAGTTTTAATTTTATTTACACAGCTTTAGAAAAGTACGATAAAGGAAATGGATTTATTGAAGCAGATCAGCGTGGAAGGCATATTAATCATCCAAAGATTATCAATGAAGATATCGTTCGCAGCATAGACCACGTTGAAGCATTTTCTCCTGTACAATCACATTACACTCGCCAAAAATCGAGTAGAAAATATCTTGAGAGCCCTTTATCCTTTCCAAAAATGTTTAAGTTATATAATGAATGGTTTGATTCTAATAAATACTCTTCTAAAGCGACTACCGTAAGACAATACCGAGATATCATTAATAAAAATATCAATACAGGTTTTCATAAACCCAAAAAAGATGTTTGTGAACAATGCCACATTTATGAAAATAACAAGCAAGTTACACAGACAGATAAAAAGAAGCATGAAGAGCATTTGAAAGAAAAAGAGATAGCAAGAAAAATGAAAAGAAAAGATAAAGAATTAGCGTTACAAAATAATGAAATTCTTACAGCAGCATTTGATCTTCAAAAGTGCCTTAATGTACCCCACGGGAACGTAAGAACTTTTTATTATAAACGGAAACTTTCTTTGTATAATTTCACAATATTCAATCTGGGATCTTACCAAGGTTATTGTTTTTCATGGCATCAACAGACAGCAAAGAGAGGTGCAAATGAAATTTCCAGCTGTGTTTTTAAGTTTATAGAAGATACGGTGGGTGAAGGAGTCAAAGATTACCGGTTCTGGTCAGACAACTGTGGAGGCCAAAATAGAAACAGAATTGTTTTCCTAATGTATATGTTAGCTAGTTCGAAGTTTAGTATAGATATCAGGCATCGGTTTCTAATAGTGGGTCACACGCAAAATGAAGGCGACAGTATGCACGCTTTAATTGAAAGACAGACGAAAGATAAAATACTTTATACGCCTGGTCAATGGTATACAGCTTTTAGATTCGCCAAATCCGATGAAAAGCCATACAAAGTTATCGAAGTGTCTCAGGATTTAATAAAAGACTTCAAATCAAAGCTAAAACTTATAAACAACTGGACAACTACTAATGATGGATCTAAAATGCCTTGGAATAAAGTAACGGAAGTAGTAGTTAAAGCAGAAAATCCATTTAGGGTGTTTTATAAAACGAGTTACCAAGACGATGCTTACAAGTGGATAGATTGTGCAAAGAAACTTAAAGCTACACGAAATCGAAGAGAGTTGAATATTGATATAGATAATATTTCTTTAGCTTATCAGACACCCATTCCTATAGACCAAAATAAGCACAAAGATTTGAAGGATCTTTGTAAAACGCTGGTAATTCCTAAAGAGTATCATTTATTTTTTAATAATTTGATTTCAACTAATTCTAATGCAGCTGATGACAGCGATTCAGAATGATTTTTTAACCTTTAAAATTTTTATTTCTTTTGTTAAACTTTATAGCTATTTTTGAGCATTACAATAGCCTGTACTTTATTATATATTTATGTTATTCATTTCTATTCACTTTATTAATATTGTTTAACATAAGTTACCATTTTTAGTTGTTAATATTTTTATTGACCTACTAGAGAAGTATACCTGTTTAAGTTTTAATTGATTGTTTGTTGTTTTTATATAACTTTAATGATACAAGTTTGATAATTTGTTGTTGTTGATTTGTTCAATTTGTAGCTTTTACTAAGGCCAAAAAACATATTCAGTCCTACTTAATTATAGTGAAAAATACATTGTGATTTTTTAAAATGCGCTGTTTTTGTTTAGGATTCTTCTTCTTCCTAGCCTTTATTAATCCCATATTTCGGAAAGTATTAGAAATAAAATAAGTAATTAAAAAGCCTCGTTAAAATAATGATTTCTTATATTTACGCGAACATTGCACATGATTAAAACTACTTTTACGGATTATTACACGAAGATATACGTTCCGATGTCATTGTTAAACCCGGAGTACCTTCAGCTTTTTTAATTATTGTTCGGACCATAGACCGGACCATAAACAACAATTAAAAAAGCTGAAGGTACTCCGGGTTTAACAATGACATCGGGACGTCAGTCATCTCAGTCCCCCGTGACTATGGGTGCTGGAAAGCGCCCGAAACGTCGGGAATTATAAATAAAAAGTAAAAATAAACGCGATAAAATCCGTAAAAGTAGTTTTAATCAAGCCTCGTTAAAGTATATTAGTCCAGTATACGTCGAAGTTTCAAATGCTAACATAGCTTAGTACTTTCCTAGTATAATGAGTTAAGTGATGTAATTTCAACGTTTTATTATTAAATGAGACAGAACATCCCGAAAAAAATCAAAATTAAGTTCGTATTAATAAAATGACAATCATATTTATAATATTTTTAGTGTAAACCAAGGATTTTGATGTACAACGTACATGAATATAACTGGTAGTTAAACCATTTTACTATTGAGACCCGCTGGCGTATACCAAGCTATGTACATAAAATGTCATTTAAAAACAAAAATCAGCAAAATCATTTTATACCAAAGGAAGAGCTTGCAATCTTTATTAAAAAAAAAACATTTAATTTATTTCGTATTAGTTTGATTTCATTAAAATATAAACGAATTGCCTTCAAATCGCTCTCCTATAAAATTACTATAATGTCAGTTGACTCATTATACTTAGGAGGTATCGATTTCATTATCGTGTTGTTAAAAATGGGGATGAATATGAACGCAAAGTAAGACGAATGTGATGATTTTTGAAAGAGAAGAAAGTAAAAATATGTAAAAAAGAATGGAAGAGGAGTTGGTTGAACAAGTGGATGAGCTTGTTTATTTAAATGTGATGTAATCTAGAGATGGTAAACATGACAAGGACATGAAGGGTGAATTCAAGAAACAGAGTGAGTGGGTTCTCTTTCTGTTCTGAGAAGTCAGCATTTGCTATAAAAGCACGTATGGAATGGCAATTTACAGTGCTGCGTTATTCCTTACCTTAATGTATGGTAACCTATTCAAATGATGAGTGAATTACGTTATTGGTAACCTATTCGAATAAAGACATACATTGTAACTTCTAACGTATTAGATGTTAGAAAACTATCCTTTTTTGTTTGATTTATATTTTCTATCTTATTTAGTGTTATTAACAACTTTAAACATAATAATAAAAATAACACTACATACTAAATATTATTTTCCATGTAACTTTATTTTATTCAAATTATTTCCTCAACAATATAATAAAATACATAATGAACCTAATTTCGTTTTCTGATAAATACATAAATTTATATTAATCTTAAGACCTTCCCCAAGGAATGCCACAAAGCACGGTCCTGAGCCACCTACATCCACAGACTTCCTGCATGTCTTACCAGGTCGTTACTACATCTAATGAGGAGCCGCCCACTTCACCTACTTGTACAAGGCTGACTCGAGAAATTTTCTTCCCTATAGATTATCGGTTCTTCGATTTACATGGCCAGCCCATTGCCACTTCAGCTTATTAAACCGTTGGGCTATGTCAGTTACTCTGGTTCTACTACATATATCCTCATTTTTTAGTCTATCACGCGGAGAAACCCCGATCATAGACCTCTCCATAGCTTGCAGAGCGACCCTGAGTTTCCTCACGTGAAAGACCACGTCTCAAGCAAGACCTCTGTTCAGCAGTGAACATTTGAATGGCTGCAATGATTATTATTATTATGATTGTATTAATTTGTAGTAACACAGACATAATTCAATTTCTTAAAAATTTATTTCAAACATTGCTTTCCTTAAAAACTTCTTTGTAGCTTTAATCAAAACTTCTGACGACATTTTACGGCTTTTAAAACTCCCGATTATGCTCTCATGTGGCTCTCTGTAATAGTTTGGTATTACACTAACTTTTCACGAGTTCTAGTAACTTGCTCTCATAAAAAATAGGAGTTTACTATAATACTTAATTATAATAAAATATTATTACTTCAATATATCTTTTAATACTTTACTCTTAAAGAATAGGTACGCCTACTACAACACCTTTAACATTAGAAACATTCAGATTTTTTAAGTTTGCAATCCGCACCCTTAACTTATAGGGTTACTGTTGGTTTGTTATATATGATATAATAATTAATTACAGGCTTTTACGTGAGAAAATTATTTTTATACGTTACTTTAATGAAGTAATATCCTTAAGCATCTGTGTCAGAAATAACGAGGGAATCTTCTCACACTAACTGTAATCTGTTCATAATTAGCGTGATTAAGGCACATCGCGAAATCCAAATGATTTCCAAAGCTTTCTACACGTTTGTGATATATTTTTTCGCTTTTCCTTTTTAGTTGCTTTTATCATTACAATAAAAGATAATATAATTATTAGTCATAACTAGTTCGCTAAAAGAAATTGATATAATTTAAAGTGTAGGGTATAATTTATAGATTCAATTTGCTTACCTTTAAATTTCTGCCCGGACAGTAAGCTATCGAAATCGCTGGGTGTTTCCTTCCTGTTCCAGTCATATTTATTATAGTATTTGTCAGGATTGAGTAAATGCCTTGTAGATTTAGATGCTGCACCGTCGTCTTGTTGCGTAAATTGTATCGGTGATGAAGGCCGTGGAGGTCCAGCCGTTCCTGGTACTTCAGATAGTTTGCATGGACCAAAAGCTTGGACTACAATATCCTCTTGCGTGCGACAAGCTTGCAATTTGAGGTGGCACTCAGACTCGTATGTTTTGCCATCGCTCCCGCATACCTGTTGGTATTATTGTATGTTGTGACGGCGGTGGCTAAAGTGCCGGCTTACACGAAATTTGTCGTGGGAGCGCGTACTAACATTATAGGATACGAACGGGAAATCATGAATTTTTATTACGGTTAATGCTCTAATGTTTTAAGGAAATTACAAACTAGAACGTCAAACCTATTTTGTACGTAATACAACTTGTATAATCAACTTTAATCAATTTTCCTCGTTCTTTATTAACCAATAAATGTCATGCGATGTAATAATGAGCAATAATTTCTAGCTCGGCATATTGCTATTGTTGAAGTAAAATTGCTTTTTAGCTGAGTCCAACAAGAATGACCCACGGAAAATTAATTATCTAGTTATTAACTAAAGTTTTCCATGTAATAGCGACATAACAAAATTCCCTTCCTTTCAATAACGGAATAAGCATCGATCTCTCAAACAACAATACCCTCACCAGCAATAAGTCATATAATAACGTATAATCTTAAATGTTATAGGTATACTGTTACTAAAATTTACAATTTGTCTTTTATTAAAAAAAAATCCCGGTTTAGTAAAGAAGAAAGATAAATGGATGCAATCATAGTTCTACACAATCTGCTATAATTAGATTTATATTAAATATTGTAATTGCATTGTCATCGAAATAACAAACACTTAAACCTGGTAACAGGCGTATAGAGAGCTGAAAGAGAAGGTAGCATTTGTGGCTAAAAGACATAATATGCAGTTCTAAGTAAGCTAGATCTGTTAGAGTTATACATACATACCAGCATGTTAGTGTCGCTCTCGGGACAAGGTGCGGCGGTACACTCGCAAAGCGCGCCGCCTGTGCGCTCAGTGCACACCGCTCCGAAGTAACAAGACAAATCTGCACATGAATCCACTACCCCCCCTTCTTCAGCTAACAAAATACACAAAACTTAGTCAATCTTGAGGACAACTATCCTGTAGTAAATTACGATTTAATTTAGTTGCGACTTCAAATACAATACAGTCGGGCCAAAATCAATTATACACGGTCAAAAAATTCTCAATAATAGCCCGGAGTCACGTGGAAATCACGTGAAGCTGTTGGTTATGCACCTGATTTCTCACCGGTCGTGTTGGTTACAATTTCATCATACTATGAGAAATACGAAATACGAGAGCCGTGGTAGCTCAGATGTTTAGCGCTCGCTGTAAATTTCACAATACGCGAGCAAACCGGGTTCGATCTCCGCCGGCACCAATGAAATTGTTAATTGCAATTTTAATTGCTGATTTACCACGTGCTCGGCGGTGAAGGAAAACATCGTGAGGAAACCTGCATCTCTGAGAAATAAAATAAAAAATATTTCGAAGACATGTGAAGTTCGCCAACACGCATTAGGGCAGCGCGGCGGACTATTCCTTGCCCTGAAACCTTCGCAGAAATGAGAGGATGCCTGTGCCCAGCAGTGGGAAGTATATAGGCTGTAACTTTACTTACTTTACTTTTATGAGAAATGCAGTGCACCTGTACTTGCGCATACACTCGAGCAATATAATCCTGTCCTGTCCTGAGACGGTCAGTCTCCTGCCAAGCGTGACGACTAAGCGGTGGAATTTTACGGGATGATAAAGAAGAAGTATAATAAAAATTGTGTGTGAGTGAATGTAGTAGCGGTGTAAGAATATCCACCTTATATTATGCCTCATATAATACCTCATATCATCCTGTGTGTGTCGTAAGAGGCAACAGAGGAAAACCAATGAAGAGATGGGCAGCGGCGTCTTTTTAATAACGACTAAAAATAAAATTTGCGGTTGTCAACCCACTTGATAAGCGTAGCAACTAAGGTAAATATCACCCGTGAAGGGATGTATTTCAGTGGAATTTAATTGGCTGTAAACGTAACGATGTATTCAAAATTTTTAGATCAGAACTAAAATATTGGGTGCGTTTGGCAGAAAAAAGCGCTAGCAAGCGCTTGTAAGCAAAATGGCGATCGTAAGGGGTAAGCGCTGTCAAATCGTAAGTATCTATTTTCCTCCAGGACACGATGTTAGTTTTAACCGGGGGAACCTAACCTAATTTAAATATATGTTTGTAAAGTATTCATATTAAAAACTTACCAATCGTGAATTTGATGTTTATTCATCATTATATTAATTAAAACTAATATTGGACAAAACAACTTATAAACTCTACTTCAAAACAAACAAATTAAATAAGCAAAATGGCGGATTGTGTCAGCGCTACTGAAGTAGCAATCGTGTCCTGGTCGAAAACTATTTTACCGCTTGTAAGCGCTTGCTAGAGCTTTTATCTGCCAAACGCACCCATTATAATGAACATCAGAAAAATACTCACGATCTGAGCATCCATTAGGTCCCAACCGCCGGCGATGGTCAGCACACACAGTACATTTCTGTCCCTGCACACCAGCGCGACACACACAACGGCCTGTCATTTGTTCGCAATCCTCTCTCACCGAACCAAACGCTGAACAACCGCATGCTAAAAACGTTATTAATGTTTTAGGGTAAGAAATAAAAAAAAATCTGGTCAAATCGCAGATATCGCTATTGGAATACTATTCACATTCATTCACTTATTATGTCCAATTGCTCTTTAACAGAACCTTAAAAATCTACTATCATCCATAAAAAAATTAATATGACTAAAGTTAAAATTTTAATTAAAAAAATTAAAAAAAAAACAGTCACATCACGCCCTAAAATGGTTTTTATATTATATTCCAAAATTATTCTTCTAAATTAGAACCTAAATTTAATTTATTATTTGGAATTATTTTGGTTCGCAGAACTGAAGTTGTTTTAATGCATATCAAACATCAAGCATAAATTATACGTACGAATGCAGCCGGTGTGCCCTGAGCCGATACGAGGCAGCCCCCAGTATCCGGGCTCGCATCTGTCACATTTGAGTCCCCCAACTCCGGGACGGCAGACACACTGACCGCTATCATCGCATCGATCCGAAACCGAGCCAAGCCGATTGCAACCGCAAGTCGAGCTCGTGATCGGACATCCTTCCTCATTAGGACCCGTTGCCGTAGTTGTGCCATCCAAACAACAGCCGAATTCTGTTTCCGTGCATAGCAATATTTTCTTTTCTTCCAATTGTTTTGTGTCATCTACAAAAATAATTAAATTATTAACTGTCCATTTTATATATTTACACATTAAATAAATATCACTATATAATAAAGGTGTCAAAATATAACTTGTACTCTTATAAAAATATTTGTTACTTTTTAATTTTCCAAATTTAAACAACAATGTAGTTTAGTTTACGATGTAAAAATATTCTAAAAAAAAAACACATAATAGAATGGTACTTCGTAAATGAGCGCAAATGCAAGCAAGATGTCCAAAAATTCAATCATAACAATTTTAAACCTACTTTTAGGACAGCACCTTGCAGCTGTTACAGTTATATGACAATAGCTTCCAGCAGGACAATCTTGTCGATGAGGTCCATTACCGCAGTCGATTTCTAAACCAGTCGTGAGGTCTATCATTGCTTTATTGTTGCCGCAGGGTCTTACCTCCATACCTGAGATTAACAAAATACATTAATTACACTGAATAATCAAATATTACAACTGTAAACTGAAAGAATCTATCCAAACTGCTCTCTACACAATTTTATTTTATTTACAAACTTATGTGTATCACTTGCATTCATAACTAACCTTTACATAAATCCAAAGGTCGCAACCTTAATTCCAACTGCTTTTGACAACCCT
This sequence comes from Parnassius apollo, assembly GCA_907164705.1. NCBI lineage: Eukaryota > Metazoa > Arthropoda > Insecta > Lepidoptera > Papilionidae > Parnassius > Parnassius apollo. Next base: position 16,881,213 of record CAJQZP010000693.1, read on the forward strand.
CTTTGCGCATAGCACATAAACTAGGGTAAAGTCTAAAGTCAGATGCGCAGACAGGGAAATATTCGTCGTCGACTGGACATTCAAAAAGACAAGAACAGCGTGGATAGCCATCGCTACCGACTTCACAGCTGGCGCCAAAGTCGCATCGGATGTCGCGGCATACTGAAGGATTCACGGTGCCGCCTTGGTCAGTCGCACGCCAGTCGTCTGTCGACCCTTCCTCCGCCTCTGTCGTGGTCATCGCTGTCGTAGCTACCCGCACCCATTCAAATATTTGCGTGTTAGTCGAGCCATAAAGCGGAAAGTTAGTTAATTGATCAAGGATAGGTTATACGCTATATTTAAATTGCTGCTAACAACTGGGCTTAGTAACGATCCCATCGTTAATGTTTAGTTTACAACTCTAACCAAAATGTTCATCGAATATTTAAATGCCATAAGTACATAATATGATATATTAACAACTTTTAGTACATAGGTTATAAAAATTAAAATAAAATATGAAATAGTTAGTGTTAAAGTATTTGTTAAGAACACAGAAGTATAATAGGAAAAAATAATACGCACTCATTGCTATTGGAGGTACAACAGCGAGTCTGTCCTTGCAATCTCCATAGAATATCACATGAAGTGTTGTTGGTGGAAGTAATCGGCAGGCCGCTTTCTGAAGTTCACACTCATTGGGATATGTCTGCATGGTGCTGCCGCAAACTGGTTCATGTGGTGCATCCGTACAGTCAGTTGGACATACGCATTCACCAGAAACGCAATGAGCTCCAAAAGAGCATTGCACTCCATCGCACATTGCTGGAAGATATATTAGAACTTAAAAAAGGTATCAAACGTGAAAGTATATTTGAGTACATGTTCTACAAATGTATCCATAAAGTTTTTAACAATTTTAAGGATTTTGTTACAAATTTTGTTTCAAATTGAATAACTGAAACATAGATTAATTTACAAACATTTTTTAAAGTTCGTTTCCGTTTCATTCCTACACGAGAGAAATTACAAACGTTCTCTTTCCACAATAAGGGCTAAGAGAAGACATCCGTGAAAATTTAATAACGATTGTTTACTACTTCTCCGCAAAACAAAAGTCTCGAGGAAGCGGTCGTATACTGCTGGACGAGAAACGTAAAATGCTTTCGCCAGTATTAAAATTAATTTTTTGCTGAGACTTTCGGAATATGAAATAAGTCGTTAATTAAAAATTTCAAATACAGTCTTTGTATAAACATTAAAAGTTTCATTTGGCAACGGATTTTTGTAAAACTAGAGTAGATTTTTCTGTTTAATTTTAGCTACGAACTTTTATAACTGAAATTTAATTTAAGAGACGTGCAGATTATAGTTATAATTATTTATTTAGAAATTTATTCTAATACATTTTAATAAATGTAGCAAATACAACAATAATGTGGTAAAATCGAAGCAAAGTTCAAAATGAGGAATATTTATTTATATGGAAAAAAAAACTCGCTTCAAAACAACCACTATGTAAATCATATAGATGTATAAACGGCGCCATTCCGACAATTTTTTAATAGGAATTCTTAAATAAAATGTTTTTTTAAGTTTCATTGAATCAGTTTTATTTCAAAATCACCTACATACTTAAATTTTCAAGTAACACTCAGATTAAAAATCTATTTGTTTATTAGATCTATATCTTACTTGCGCTCTATATATTAAAACATTTGGGCGTAACCTCGCTAATCCGTTAGTTTAATCTCATTGTAGTTACATGGCGTTCACGCTGATTGTGTAAATGTGTGCATGCATCATTCGAGGTCACGTGGCTCTTGTAGTCCCCTCAAGAAATGCAAAAGCTTACTTTGCTTCCAATGCGTGGTATTTCGACAACTAAGGGATGGAGACCAGCTAAGCGTTTGGTGGTTCGATGATGGAACGGAGAGGTAGGAATTAAGTTATTCAATTTTGGTGTACACTCTCCAAATTGTATCCCTTACTGTGTACATTTATGTGTACTTCTTCGCCGGATGGTGTTTAAAAAACACTTCAGCTATATTTTGGTTGTAGCACGAATGAGTGACTAGACTGGGATAGGACCACGATCTAACAGAATACCATCGTAAAGTAGTAGCCCAATTCTGATGTTTCGTATGGTGAGTGTAGTGAACCGGAGACTCTTTTACTGTAAACGTGTCATTTCATCTTAGTCTTACGGGGTGATAACGCATCTGCATTTTGCCTCTTAATCGAGGATAGACGTACATGTCTATGGGCCACAGCATCCACTTACCATCAGGTGGATTGTGTGCTCGTTTGCCACCCATATAGTACAATAAAACTCCTCTTAGCATGGCTCTCAGTGCGCACTTAACACTCGAGGCTTTGTTAGTTGCCAGGTACAATAATTGCTGAACCAAAAACACTTATAATATTGCAGATAAAATAACGTTTACTATAGAAAACTGTACATTCGTTTATACATCAGCCTAAAATTTCATAGATGTCACCTTCTCCAAAAAAAGTGTGTGCAACCTGTGTGTGTGTTGTTGTATGTCAAAGAAGCGAGGGAGAGAGAGAGAGTTTTTTTGTGTGTGTGTGTGTGTGTGTGTGTGTGTGTGTGTGTGTGTGTGTGTGTGTGTGTGTGTGTAAGTGTGAGTGTATAGGTGTATATGTACACGTGACTGTGTTTAGTTTATTGATTTATTCAGTGTGTACACGATTATCGCATTCAATTGCGGGGAGAAGTCGTTATAAAACAATTGCTTATAACTTTTTGTAATATTAAAACAATTTATTATGTTTTAGTTAAATTAAACAACTGAAGTTTCTATAATATACCGGTGGCTATCACAGAAAGGTAGTGAATGAGAATATATATATATATATATATATATATATATATATATATATATAATGAATAATATACATAATTATTAACTTAAACGGCAAATTTATTCCCTTCAGATAGTCCAGTACAATTAGGAATAATGAGCTAAGCGCTCCAAACATGTGCGTGTGATGCGCGCTGCTTGTACGCGCGAGTAATCCAACACAGTAACACCGCAAGCAGCAGTTCTGAACATGCAACATTAACATGCTGCTCATGGAATGTACAATCACTGTTTACCGTGTAGGGTCGGTGTAAGAATATCCATTACCCCATGTCATCCCATAGGTCTCGTAAGAGGTTACAGAAGGTAAACTGAAACTGCAGATGGATAGTAGCATCTTCCTTTCACCACCTTCCTTCAACCTCCCTGCCAAAAATGGCAACTATGGCAAAATTTTCCCTATGAGGCAATTTATGTGTAGCCCCATGTTGAGCAGTGAACTTTTATAGGCTGTAATGGATGTAATGTGAACTGGATAACAAATGTTCGCGCACTACGCCAGTCTTAGTTGTCGCATGCTAATTGACTTCAAACATAACAATACGATAAATCTATTAAAAGCAGCAGTTTAATGTGAAAATGTGTAACTGTTACTACTTGTGTTTGTTTTGTATAACGATTTTCTTTAAGAATTAAATAAATTATAGGTCGGAAAAAAGTTTTATAAAATCGAAGACAAATCTCTTTAGTTGTACTGTTTTTATCTGGCTGGATTTAATATAAATACATACATATAAGGAAAAAATATACATATTCCCACAATTTTCAATTACTTTTCTGTTTGCTAAAATAAGTGAATATAACGAAAAAATTCGAACATTCTAAAAAATGCGTCTCAACCCGCAAATAATCTTTGTGACCTTTATAGACCTAATGCAGTGTCAGTAAGAGTAGCAAAAAGTTGGTTAAGGCGTTTTCAGGCCCGGAACTTTGATGTTAAAAATGCATCATACTCTGGTCGCCTTCATATGGATAAAGTCGACGCCATATTTGAAAACATGGAGCAAGATCGACATATTAATATTTACAACATAGCCGAGGAATTGTGAATTGACCACAAAATAGTTTTGACCAATTTAAAAAAGTCTGACTATACGAAAATGCTCGATATTTGGGTATTTGGGTACCACACGAGCTCACTGAAAGAAACCTAATTGATCGTGTACTAATTTACGATTCTTTATTGAAATGTAAAGCAACCGAACTATTCCTGAAAATATTGGTCACTGGTGACGAAAAGTGGATCAACAACAACGTGCGTAGGAGATCATGCCCAAAGGCTAGTCAAACTCCACAGACCGTAACGAAATCCGAATTAACATGCAATAAGGTGATTCTGTGTGTATCGTGAGATTGGAAGGCCATCGTTTATTATCAGCTTTTACTGGCGGGCAAAACCATCGAATGGGATCTCAAATGCCAACAACTAACGAGACTTAAGCCAGAAATTAAAAAAAAAACTACCGGAAATGATCAACAGAGAAGGGGTGGACACACATATTTGGCCACTCAGCAAAAATTGAGAGAGCTTGGTTGGGAAATCTTAATAGATCCACCGTATAGTACTGACCTTGAAACCTTAGATTTTCACCTGTTTTGGTTTCGTCTGAATTCTTTGGGTAGTGTTGGGTCTACATCAAGATAGGACTGACAAAACTACTTGTCACATTTTTTATCAAAGATACTACCAAGATTTCTATAGCAAAGGTATTATGGCAATATCTACAAGATAACCACAAGTTATCGAAGAAAACGGCACATATATATTATAATTAAATGTAATTAAACTTTGAAGAAAATTGTCTTGAATTTGTATATAAAATACGGAGAAGTTTTCTCCGACCTTATATATATAATTATGAAGTACCTGGACGACCGAGCTTTGCTCGGTATTTTTTTTTTTTTTTGGAAATCGTGTGTTTCGGAAATTATACGAGTATTTAAATACAAATTACCGACTGATGAAACGTAAATAATATTTTTTGATCTTATTGACATAATAGAAAAAACTGAACTGGTTATTTGAATAAAAAATCATGACTGCAATTTGTTTAATTTAAATTTTCGTATTTTTAAAAAAAATACTAAAAAGAGGACTCGAAATAATAGATTTTCTCACAAAAGAAGGGAACTTGAAAAAAAAAGGCAAAAAGTCAGACCGAAGACAGGACGCGAATTAGGGCACTACGATTACACGACAGCCCGATATCCACTTGAGCTATTACGATCATTAATAAGGTGTCAAAATTTACCTTCTTATGTTGTAGCAGTTTTTCATTGCCTAAAAAAACGGACAAAACGACATTTTCTAAAAAAATCCTAACTAGATCGATTTATTGCCCCCAAAAACCCCTGGATACAAAATTTTATGAAAATAAAATCGTTGGAGCCGATTCCGAGATTCCGTTCGTTATATATTATATATATATATATATATATATATATATATATATATATATATATATATATATATATATATATAAAGATATTGAAACAACAAGAATATCTCGTTTAAAGGTATAGGATTTAGTAAGAATAAGTGTTTTTAATTTACCTTTTATTTATTAAGATATATTTGCAACAAAACATTGAGTTTCTTATTTTGTAGAAACATTTTGTTATCTTATTTTGTAATGATGACAATGGTAAGTAAAAAAATCCGTATCACTTAACGTGATAAAACATCAATATTATTATAGGAGAAAATATGATACATATAATGAAAAATTATAAATTCCGCTTTTCTTAAGAGCGCTATTTATAATGCATCGACGGAACCTTTAACCGACTTTGCAAATATTATATCGTCGGGACCATAAATCTTTTCCGATTTTTTAACAATTAAGGACTTAAACTTTTCCATTGTTTGCAGTGTGCGCACCGTTGGCCTAAGAAATCTCCTTAGCCTCCTTAGCCCTGATAGTATGTTAATAATTTTTGTGGGAGGAAAGGAATATTAATAACTTAAATGTTCATAAAGATATCTTGTTTATATTACATTACATAGAGGGGTGACCACAGGAAAATAAACTAAGATATATTTAAATTTAATAATGACTTATTTGACGTGTAATAATAATTTAATAATTTAAATTTGACATTTAATTCTAAGAATAATAATGATAAAATTCATTTGCTGATTCTATTGAGCAGCAAAATAATTTTACAAATGATTTGGAATCAGTTACAAGTCATTTAAATTAGATAATAAGACAAAAGAGGTAATCTCTAGCGAAGATAAATTAAATACCTTAGGATATAAATCACCAAATATATATATATATATATATATATATATATATATATATATATATATATATTTATATATATATGAACATTGGTGGAAAGATTACAACACCATATTAAATTTCAGTAATCACTATGTGGTCATTCTTTCATTAAAGATACTTAATTACGTGGTGGCTCCTTAGTATTAGCAAATAAATCCATATCATGTAAAGAACGTAAAGATATTGTGAGCCAGTCTGTTGAGCGAACTGTAGAAATGGCATGTGTTGAGCTTGAGCACTTAATTGTTGTCAGTGTTTACACACCCCATGATCGGTATGATATCTTGGAAAAAATTATGGGAGAAGTTTTAGTAAAACGTAATAAACAGAATAAATCTCTTGTAGTATGCGGAAACTTTAATATCAATCTCCTGGAAGCTTCTTCCATCAGTATTAAATTTTGTTCATTGTGGAAATCATTCAATTAAGGGTATAGTGCAACTTGTATTGATAATATTTTTACAGATGTTGTACCAATCAAGAAATTCATAGTTCAAAAACTACATCAGTTTAGATCACTGTGGACAACTGGTTTCATTACCATATATGCAAAAAAACAGGAAATAGAGAACATTGTTCCGATTAATGCAAAACTCCTGCAGAGAAGTATTGTGAAAGAAAAGAAGTATTGTGGTAAAAAAACTTTCAATCGCTTTCTTACACGAACAATTTAGACTATTTATATGGTGAATTATTTCTTTATAAGCAATGAATTTAAATTATTTTCTTACCTACATAATTGCTGTTTTGTTTAAGAGGCAACTTTTAACTGGAATAATTATTGTTGTTACAAACCACGGACTCGAAGCAAATTCGTGTCGTTCATTCACCTTAAATGGCACGCAATATCAATAACGTTTGTGTACCTAGTTCTACTAACGAACGAACAATGTGCTATTATGTTGGTTTATTCGCTTTCTTTCGGATAATTTTGACCTAACAACTAAACCTTATAGCTATACCAAATTTAGGTTGATAATAAGGAACTGAAGACGGTAAAAGTGGATCCTCATCAAACTATTACGGAGCTCCTATGTGTCAATTATTTTATATGATTTACGCAAATCGATAAAATAACAAAGCTTGTCAAAATGGGTATCTTACGAACTGAGTCACGCACAGTTATCGACAGAATGTTAGTAAAATTAGTTAAGTTAACAGTTTGAGAAATCTTGAAAAAGCTTGAGATCCTACATCATCCGCCATATTCTCTAGACCTTCAGTCCAACATACTTCCACTGTTCTCAAACTTTTTGATAGAAAAAATTTAAATTCAGTATAATCAGTTAAGAACGCCTTTAAAGATTTCTTCTATAACTTATCTTGAATTAAAATTTATATAACTAGATTAGAACAAAAGGCCTTTGCAAAGTTAGGGCTAATAAAATATACATTTACTTTTAACATTTTTACTTTTAACAAAAACAACTGCAGCATCAAACTACGAAATATACGTGCTTAAATACTCTGTGATATATTTTCCTATTTGTCCTTAATGAATTTATCATAAATTTAACGTAATTAATAACGGTTGTATAACTTACCGCAATCGCCCCTGTAAGCAAGCCGCAACTCGCTTTGTTCGCGACAAGCCGTCGAGTCGAGCTCGCATTGCGACGTGTACGTCTGTCCGTCTGTGCCACATACAACTTCTGATTCCTGATTGGAAAATGAAATTTATCGTTGAAAAAATAAAGCAATTAGAAATTAATATATAAATAAAAAATAAAGTGAGTGCAATTCAATGTTCCCTTGATATCAACTTCCTATTTGGTGAGATTTTTCACTTTAAAAAAAAACAGAATTAATTATAACAAAAACTTCTTTTAAAGCAATCAATCTGAGCTCAGAACCAGAATATTTTAACCTAAAACTTTTTAAATATACTTAATCTGTATTTGGAAGTTGTTAAAAGTATGTCACACGACATAATATATGCTATTAATTCGTAAACCGTTTAAATATCCTCCTCCTCATTTTGAGGTACGTTTGTGTTTGTGTGCACATTATTAGCGAGATATTTTTGACGCTGCTGGCGACTCTATTTTTAAAATTTAAAGTTATGATATGTTAGATGGAATAAAGTTAAGCCTAAATACATTTTACTCTTTTTTATTTATATATACATCGGAGTAATTTTCAATGAAATTATTCATTTTTCTTACTATTATAACCCCCAGTGCTTGACTTTCCCACTTAATGATAAGTTATGGCGCAGCCAAAAATGGTAAGGCACACTGACTTAACATAACAATACCTATTCACTATTGCTTTGAAGACGGTAACATTTACCTTACGGTAAAAAGGGTTGTTACCGTCGATGCAAGAAAATACCGTAAGGTAATGTGTCTAAAGTCATATTAAACTTAAAACTGGAAAAACACAAAAGACAATATTTTCAGGGCCCAAACGTTACAATACATACGAGAGATGATAACTTTATAGACTTCGTTACGCGTAACTTAAGGGCTGAGATGGTTTTCAGGGGATTTATAAAATTCTATGTTATACAAGTACGTATTTTCAGTTCAAGCATTTCATTGTCATTGTTAACACACAAATTTATATTTTTCACCTGTTTTTCAGTACAGTTGTGATTACAGTGACAGGTAGGCCGACCAGTATCAGTGTCCACTACGCAGTCTCCTCCGCCTTGACATACGATGTCAGCACACGTTTCTGAACAAAAAAATGTTTTATATACCAACAATTCTACAATTCAAGATTGATGAGATATTCTCCCATGCCTTATAACCAGTTCAATTAATGTAAATATATAAGTTATACCGGCTGTATTTAAAAATCGATGTTCAATAAAAATAACCTTCGATGACACAATTTGAAATGATTATTAAACACTTCAATAGGTACCTGCATTTGTTTGAAATTATTAAACGAGTATAATGTCTGTCATTTTTGTCGTGTGTGACTTATTGGCGTAGAGTTCTAGAGTTTTATGCTCAAAATTATCATAGAATATTTAAGGTGATTCATCTCTTTTCTCTAATTAAACATTTAGTCAGATACATAATGTTAAGTGCAAATCCAGTCAAAAAATTACATTACTCGTATTAATGCAACCAAAAGGAAATAATAATATTAAAGAGAAATCAACAAATAACCACACAATTTTAAAATTTTCAACATGATAATTGTTACTATACATTCAAATTATTCGTTTATCATAACTTTAAATTAAGCAACTGTTTTTCAAACATCAGTTGACGCAAATTTTAATTAAAAAATTTTTTGCATTTTTGCTTAAAAGCACTGACCCTTCTGCACCTAATCAAGATTGACTCGCTTAAAATAGGATCAAATCGTATATATAAAACATGTTCTTGTGAAAGCTGTTAGATAAAATAAGTGAGACGTAGACCGTACCGCGTAGCTGTGTCCCGAAAATTAAATTTTTAATTATTAAAAAAATGCGGCATTTCCATGACTATAATAAAAAATCTGATCATTACAAAAAAATCAACCTCAAAATTTGATTGGGCGAAAAAATAATCTAATGTTAATTAAAATTAAAAATTGTTACGATTACTTCGAATAAAAACTTCGATTTCGATTTTTTTAATTAGATTTATTTTGTACTTTTGATACCCAATACGATTGAGATCAGAGGTAGCAGTCAATAAAATACGTGGTTTTATTTTCACTAGTATATAATTACATTTCAGTGTGGTTGAAACGCTGCTATTTGGTGTAAAATATGTTAATAATAGGTATTTCCTTATGAAGTTACAGTTCTGCAGTACTGGCTACTTAAAATCAAAATAATTTTTGTTTGGCCGAAAATTCCAATTTAAAATTTATTTTATTTTCAAAACATGGAATTCTTTTTTTCAAAATTAGTTATTTAGGTACTTATTGATTAGCGTTATATTTCCATCGCATTTGAATCTTTTTCATCATGGACACGTTAAAAATTCGAATAATTATAGAATATGAGTAGGTATCATCGTGGCAACAACGCGGCATAAGCGGCACGCAACATCAACGACGTTTACGAAGCGAATACTACAAACGAACGCACCACCTGTTGTTGGTTTTCCCACTTCCGTCCCCAAAATTTCGACCTGAACTCTGAACCTGAAAATGAACCCCGTGATCGTCCCAAAACTTTGATCGACTATGTAAAATTAAAGGCGTTTATGGAAGCTGATGATACTCAATCTACAGCTGAATTAGCAGTAGCTTTCGACATTAGCATCAAAACAATATAAGTCTATTTGCATTAAGTTGGCAAGGTAAGAAAGCTTGACAAATGTGTGCCCCATACACTCAATAGGAAGAAGTACCCGTCGAGATGTTCCTTGCACTGCTAAACAGGCACAAGTACGAAGGAATTTTGAACCGCAACCTCGCCAAAGCTCGCACGTCTTCCAAGCTTTGGTCGATGTGCCGCCCCCTCGGCTACTGCAGCTTTTTGGCGGCAGAAGTAGATACGAGTGGTACCTACCCGTCTCATAGGCATAGGGATGCTAGTTACACAGTATGTAACAACGAACGAGCATGGCGATTATGACAATGAATTTTTTTTTGGGTTATTATAAAAGGGATTTTAAGGTTTCTAATCCTCATTCATTCAGGCAAATAACTAATTTTATTACTTCTAAAAATGTTACTTGCACATGAAGTAACCGGCACCTGCCAATATACCTACGGCCGCAGTGAGGTCACTGACGCGGCCAACACAGCATTTTTTCAAAGTGAGTGGCCCGCGGCGCACGAATCCCTAAGACCTACGGTTTTTGTTTGAATAGATATTTAGATACAGTTACATTTATTGTTCAATATTAATATTTTCATATTTATTTTATATCTTATAAATTCTTAGAAAATCATTTTCACAAGTTACTTAAAGACCAAAAATCTAAGTCTCACTACGTAGATGACGATGTTTTGATAATTTCTAACAGTTTGTAAAATTATGTTGAGATCAAGTACCTATACGTTGATCATCTATTCATTACAATCTATCAAAGTCAACTACTGAAAAAAAGCCTCCCCACAGATAACCTCATAAGGTTACAATATTTCCCGTACATATGTCACTTTTGGCGGGCGAGTTGACAACAGCATTTTTTGACTTTGGATCCAGTTGTTGTTAGAGAGCTGTTGCCCATCTCCTGGTTTCCCTCCGTTACCTTTAACTGTTCACCGATGAATGCTCAGTTGTTGGAACAGGTATATTTAACGCTCATAATCAACACTTATGGTCAACCATTAATCTATATTCTTATAAACCCAGCCAATTTCAACACAGATGGAAAATCAATGTGTATGCGGGAAAATAGGTTGCAAAATGGTTGGTCCGGGTTTTTTTGGCCAAACAATGAGCGGTGAAAGTTAAAGATGCTTTTTTTCAGTACCAACTGATTTACTTGATGAATTAAACCTAGAATCGTACGTCGGTTGTGGTTCCAACACGATGGTGCACCACCGCCTTATTCCTGTTATGTAAGAAAATTTTTGAATACCGAATTCGGCGAATGATGGTTTGATCGTGTTGGACCGATCATCAGGGCACCGCGATCACCTTTTTTATGGGATAAGGGTGACAAATAAGCACACAGTCCACTTGATACTAACTAAGTTGATGCTGTGGATATTTATCTTCAATTAAAAATCAAACTGCAGATGTTTTGTCAACCCCTGATGACTAAGATGGAAAGCCTCGTTTCCAGTAAAAGGGTGTCAGATTCTCTATACTCACCATATGAAACATAGCAGCATTAAGCTGCTATTTTACTCTGGTAATCTGTGAGAACGTGGTCCAACACTGGTTAGGCCATCCCACTCGTGCTGCAACCACAATATAGCTGCAGCATGGCTTTACCACTCAATAAAAGGTAAAAAACCTGATCTTACACCTTTAATGTTTACATGTGTGGTACGATTAAGCAGTCAGTCTGTATTCCAAAAAACACGTAATACGCGTTACACGTTAAATGCGTATCCGAATAGTCGTAGCCTTTGGAAAAATAACGTCTGAAATATCAGTTCCGCAACACGTGTATAGAGGTACAAGGCGGATATATTGAACAATATCTTCATGGTCGTCAAGCAGACATAGTTAAAATTTAGTTTTTCTACATAACTATCAGAATCGTTCGAAGTAAAACTTTGAAAGTTGTGATAATCGATTATCATAGTGATAACAGCTGAGTGATGTGATGAGTTCACGACCTTAGTAAGTTTAGTGCAGGTATGACGCGCGCGAGTGCCCCGTGTTTGATTACATATTTTTGTACTTAATTTGTAGTTATGCTGAACTTAAAATTTTCCTTCTGAAATCTATCTACATAAAATAACTCAACCTTCCATAATATAATTTTGATCAATGGAAATTCATTACATTTTGAAAACACTAAGTAAATTGTGATTAAACTGAATATTCATTGGTCTGTTCTAATAACACAGCTTAAAATTAACCCTTTGTTCGTGTTTGTAACGCTGAGAACGGTAAAGTTCATTAATCCGTATCTAACATTATTATTAACTGAAGCAATCTATAATAGACATATCAACATGCTAGATAATAAATTTATTCGAATTCAAATTCAACTGCTTTCAAATACACTTGTTTTAAATTGAAATTTCAATGTTACAATGAAATTACAAGTATTTAAACAAAAGCATGTAAAACTACGTAAAACACTGATACCGATAATTTTAAAACGACTTTTAAAAAACCCAGTAAGATAAGAATTTTTAACTGCGGACGGTTCTGTGGCGCAGAGGTTTAGCAATGAATTACAGCGCTGGGGGTCGCGGGTTCGTATACCAACAAGTATTTTATATTGTTTAAGAACACTTGTTTGTATGGCCTACAATGGATTTTGTCCTTGTACAACTTGCATGTTTTTTTTTTTTTAAGAAAAAAGAAAGCAAGCACACAGTCTAACTAATGGTAAGTGCTTTAGCATACGGATGCCTAAAACTATCCTCGATTAAGAATTAAAACTTAGAGACGTTGTCACTTCAACTATTGAGACAGTATGCCTTTTTACCAATAAAAAGAGTCTTCTTTTTGTGTCATTCACCACACGAATCGCACTAGAATTAAGCTACTATTCTAACCCTATATTCCATGCGATCGTGGTTATTCCCTTATCGAATAGTGCTGAAGACACAAAAATAAACAAAATAATAATATGTCTACAGCTTGAACCGTTGAATATAATTTAAACAATAAAATATGTCAAGTACAAAACCCAAAACTTTCATGTAATGTAAATAAATTTGATTACGTAAACGTAAATTAGACAATATTGTACACATTTTATTTACCAAATCAGTGTTTAATTTTTCTTGTTTTTATTTTCATATTATTCCGGCCGATATTTCGTTTTCAATGAGGACTGCCGAATCATCGAAAGTTGTAGCCTCACACACTAATACCTGGATTTTACATTTTAAGTTTAATTTATCCTTACAACCCATTATGCAGCGTAAAAAGAGCAAGAGAAATAATTATAACAAAAAATCTTTTGAACAACTAATGATGACTTAAGATGACGTTGGCATAAATCTACCTAAATTTAATTATTGCGCCAATCATTTAATAAAAATTAAAAAAAAACCGGTAACCCTAGCCCCTATGTGGAGATATAAACGCAAGTCATAATAATTGGTTCGATAAAAATCATAAAGATAATAAAACTTATATAAACAAACCAATATTTGGTGTTTCGTATCTATATGTTGCTTCGGCTGGCATAATTCGTGGCATAGCAAGGATACTCTGTAATATGCAGGTTGTTTGGAAGATGGTTACAAATTCTGAAGGGAATATCTTGGGATACCTTATATGGGATATAATGGGATACCTTAAACCATTTAGAACATATTAAGCTTAATTAGTTGATTTATTTTTTATTTTTGTAATGTGTGATTAGTTAAACAAAACAAGCATCATAACAGTTACTGAACACTATTATAAATCAATTGAAAAAAACGGGTTATATTTATGAAAAATATAGAAATTCATTTTGAAAACAAAATGAGCAGGCTTCGTTTAAGACAAGTTTAGCTTAATATGTTCTAAATGGTTAACTAGGACAACCCAAACCTTAAGTGTCGCCATATGTATTTTGCCGATCAAGTTTACAAACCTTCTTTAGTTCATATCTATTTCTATTTTAAGTGAACTTCGAAAAGTTTAAGTTTACAATCCGACAGTATGATTTCGTCATCAATTATGAAGCGATTTTGGTCTCTTTCTATACATTAAGGGTGAACCTATATAAATTTAGAGAACATTTTCACCCTTAGGATAGCAAATATAAGATTAAGTTTGAATGTAACTATGAAAAACTTAATCTCCTATTTGTTAGACAAGTGCTAGGCGACATACCTTAATGAGTGCATTAAATGGTTTTAATGGTGGTTAAAGGGTTAAAAATAACTATAAATAAAAAGTTAAAAGCTGAATTCAGATAACTGAAAAATTATAACTGTTTATTTGACAGAAAAGAACTACAACTCGTTGAAATATCCGTTGATAACCACACTAGGAAATCCTGTATCGTAAGTACCCATTTAGCATTAACAACTTATAATCAGTTTTCGCCTGATTTACCTAAACAGAAAATTTTAATTTAAAGTTTAAAACTAGTATACAAATGAAGAAACTCTAAGATATAGAATAAAATGTTGCGTTTCTTCATAATATTGATAGTTGTCCATATGTTAGGTGTGAGAATACTTTTACTGTTGAGTCATAATATAAGGAAGCGAGTCAGCCAATATAAATAACTAAAAAAATAATTTCAGATTCTTCTTTTAAATCCTATTATTATATTATATTTATATTTAAATTACGAGTACATAACGTATTAGCACCGAATTTATTAAAAAAAAGTTAGTACTTGGAATTTCCCCTGCAACGCAGTCAAACTACTAAGCCTAATTTATTTATAGCCTCCAGACTGAATTTCGGTCCAGACAGCCAGTCTCAATGGAAATTAGCCATCTACGCAGGACAGGATTATAATGCCAAAGTGTATGCGCGAGCACAACGTGCACTCTCTATTATCTCACTATCATGTCCGGAGAGAAAATCAGGCGCTAGATCAACGGCTTTATTTGTTTTCCTAGGCAATGAGCTGAAACGCCACCAACTTCCCGACTACAGGCCACTACTGAGAATTTCATGACATAAAAACACAATAACTGATTTCAGGCCATACTCGGAATTCGAACCCGACACTTCATGTTCAGCAAATGCGTTTACGACCACTAAACCAACAAAGCATCCTATGCGCTACTATACCGAGCAATAAATGTCATTTCATAAAATTATGGAATTATAGGATGATCAAATGTTTATTATGTTTTTGTGAGCATAGTTCAGGCTCAGGAAATAAAATAAAGACGCCGTGTTAGAATATGACCAGTCCATTACATTGATTGAATTTATTATTAAAACAAATTTAAAATTTCATCATATCTCTCGAAAATTTCACGCGTGATTCATTCTTACTTAAAACGCATTTACAAATTTCTAGATTTTTTTGGTAAACCAGTTCCCGAGTAACTGCAAAAACAACGAGAAAGTCTATTTCCATCAATGGACTTCTTTAGGATGATGAAGAAATAAAGATAAATTTACTAACGGTCCGCCTAATGGTAAAGGTCTGTTGATACCTGCACTTATTCCAAACAAAGAAAGCTACAGAAGAAATAAAGAGAAATTTATTAACAGCCAGCCTAATGGTAAAGGCCTGTTGATAACTGCATTTATTCCAAACAAAAAAGCTACAGAAGAAATATAGAGAAATTTACTAACGGTCCGCCTAATGGTAAAAGCCTGTTGACACCTGCAACTTATTCCAAACAAAGAAAGCTACAGAAGAAATAAAGATAAATTTACTAACGGTCCGCCTAATGATAAAAGCCTGTTGATACCTGCAACTTATTCCAAACAAAGAAAGCTACAGAAGAAATAAAGATAAATTTACTAACGGTCCGCCTAATGGTAAAAGCCTGTTGATACCTGCAACTTATTCCAAACAAAGAAAGCTACAGAAGAAATAAAGATAAATTTACTAACGGTCCGCCTAATGGTAAAAGCCTGTTGATACCTGCAACTTATTCTAAACAAAGAAAGCTACAGAAGAAATAAAGATAAATTTACTAACGGTCCGCCTAATGGTAAAAGCCTGTTGATACCTGCAACTTATTTCAAACAAAGGAAGCTACAGAAGAAATTTACTAACAGCCCGCCTAACGTTAAAAGCCTGTTGCTACCTGCAAATTATTCCAATCAAAGGAAGCTACAGAAGAAGTAAAGAGAAACTTACTAACAGCCCGCCTATTGGTAAAGGTCTGTTGATACCTGCAACTTATTTCAAACAAAGGAAGCTACAGAAGAAATTTACTAACAGCCCGCCTAATGTTAAAAGCCTGTTGATACCTGAATTTTATTCCAAACAAAGGAAGCTACAGAAGAAATGAAGAGAAATTTACCAACAGCCCGATTATTAATAAAGATCTGTTGATACCTGCAACCATTGAGTTAAGAACACTAGAGGAGCAAACCACATTACCGCGCGTCGAAAAAAGTGTAACCATTATCCAAACGCGTCGTAGTAGCTTTGAAACTAATAACGATTTTAAATAAACATATATCTATCTCACTTACACAAGTTGCGAAATCAATATCGTCGCTAAGATTAGATAAAGATAGACACACAAACATGCAATTGCGGCTAAGTTTGGCTTACGATATGAAATTTTACCTAAAATACGCAATAAAAATGAGTTTTTTAAGCTACAGTTAATTGTTTTTAGATTAAAAAAGTATATTTTATTTTAAAATCTTTATTTCCTGCCCTTAGTAAAAAAGGATACAAAGCTCATCAGATGAATAGAAGTAAACATAATGATGAAATAAGACGTATTTTTATTGTACTAATATTTCAAACAATATAAAATACGTAATAAAATATAATTAATACACAATTTATATGAAATTATAATTAATATAAAAATATTAATATAAAATAGGTAATAAAATATATTTAATAGATAATTCATGAATAAACTAAAATAATAATAATTAATTATTTTGCAAGAAAGTTATAAACGTAGTTTATATTGTAATTTTCAAAATATTTAAAAACAGGGGCAATAAATTAACTTACTATATTAATTATATAGTCTCCCATTAATGTAGGATAATCACAAATGCGGAAAAGTGGCAACATTGAACCTAAATGGCAATATTCGATAATTAAATTTAATTATTTGAGGTTTTTTACGTTTATATGAAAACAAGAACTAAAATTATGTTTTGAAAATGATTCCGCTTGATTTATTACGTTTTTGTGACCAAGAATAGCTTCTTCCATTCTTTCACTACGCATTTACCCATTTTTTGTCGCGGCTCAACTCTGTCGGCGTCACATTGAACACTGAAATGACGTTAACTAGGCATATGGCTGTGGCCATATGTGCAGTGGCAACGCTTTGGCGCGGTTATTACTGATCTAGTGTAATATATAAATCAATGCCTGCAACTTATTCCAAACAAAGAAAGTTACAGATCCTTAGTCAGCCCTACGGATGTTAGATTGCGTCGCAGCCCATATTTTTACAGACACAGGAACTCAGAAATGTGATGTTGCTTAGAAAATAACGACATAAATGGGTAAAAAAACGATACCTACCTAGTAGTATTCCTAGAGGTAAAATTAACCATCTATTTTCTCTTGCAATATACGCGAAATACATATGTCATAACGAAATGTTTAAAATATGGTTAGAGAAAATGTATGTGCATAAAATGTTTAACTCAGTGTTAAGCTCCTACACTAGTGTAGCTAATGAATTCTGGAAATTACTAACAGTTATTTTGCAATGCATAGAATTGGAATACTATTCAAAAAAGTATTCCATTGAAGTAGTTTCTTTTTCTGAACTACATTTTGTGCATAAAAGCTAAATCTATTTAATTTTTTAGCTTAAAATAATTGTATTGCGGAATCTCAAATTATAATGTGTGTGTGCACTGAGCGACCAAGCTGGGAATTCGCGAAATGAATTGCTAATGTATAGTTTCCGACACGAGTGGTGAGTACAGATAAACTGTGGTGGGAGGTAGGTACACTGTCGGGCAAAATTATTTCAATTCGTAATTTAATATTTTCGGCGCCTTTTATGAAAATGTTTACTCGAACACGTCAACTTTTACTCGTACTTTGATACAGTAATGTTGCAAATATTCGTGTCTGTTATTTTATTATCTACTGTAAAGTATTTAATGTATACCTGGTGGTTAGAATTGATTATGCGGCCGTGGAAGGAAAAGGGGAGATCTCCCGCCGGGCAAGGTGTTCTGCCCGGGGAGCGGCCAACACTCCGTGTGATAGTTCGGAGATGTTCTATATATACTGTTTATGATTCAGGAATGTTGATAGCGGAATTTAGGCTTCGGTGTGTTTTCGCTTGTGGCGGCGACGACAGCGCCGCTACATCACCCTGCTCAGACCGGAGGTCGATAGTGCAGTCGAGTTATCGACGAATGTGCAAGTGCCAGGAGATTGCCTTGTAGTCTGCGGTGAGTCGAAGCGAGAGTGCTGTGAAGCAGAGGCGAGCAGTAAGGCTCAGAGCCGTGCCGAACACTGTATGGCGCAGAGAGTAGCTTGAAGGAACAGGAAGCATTATTATTCCAGTGCTGCGATGAACCTTGTGAAGCTAGATGGCTTGCAGGATATGAAGACTGCAGACGATATCTGCTCGGGAGCGAATGGGTGGGGTATTCTATGACAATGATGAAGCTTGAAGTTTCCGAAGGTTGTTTGGTTGCGTGTTCAGATCACGTCGGGGTCACCACTGTGGCCATGGAAGGAAAAGGGGAGATCTCCCGCCGGGCAAGGTGTTCTGCCCGGGGAGCGGCCAACACTCCGTGTGATAGTTTGGAGATGTTCTATATATACTGTTTATGATTCGGAATGTCGATAGCGCGATTTAGGCTTCGGTGTGTTTTCGCTTGTGACGGCGACAACAGCGCCGCTACAATTATTTTATTAAGAAAAAGGAAGAGGTGATATGCCTTCCATAAAATCTGGTGTTGCGGTGCGCCGTACAGTAGCTACTGAGACAATAGTCGCCTCAGCAGTCTGTTTATATACGTCTATGATGTTTTTCGTAGTACCTAATTTTTTCATGTAACTAAACATTGAATAGAAAATTTGTCGGGATTGTCTATTTAACACCGAATTCTTCCTTCTCTGCATATTTAGAACAAAATCTGAACACTCAAATTATAACAACAAAAATAATAAAAAACAAGAAATAACAAAAACAATTAATAACAAGGAATACACAAACAACAATTAACAACGAGCTGACAAAAACAATTAACGAAAATAAACTTAAAAAAGTGATCATTAAAATTATTGCTCTGAAGTGTACGGAAGCCGAATGATACGTTCGAAACCAATGGACGACGAGAATCGACTAATGAACCAATAACGTTAAACGTCAGCGTGGTCAACGTCGTATCGACCAATAAAAAGTGTGCTCACGACTTATGTCGGCAGTTATATTCCTAAGGATTTAATTTTAGGCCTAAAACAATTGTACAACGAATCTTGGAATTTGTAAAAGAACATAAAAATTTAAAACCCTTGAAGTGTGGTCCCTCAGTTGATACAGTCTATCAGACAGATCTCGGATTATATCTTAAAAATTAATTTGATGTGATAACAGATACTTAGTAAAAAAAATTGTAAAGCTTATTTTACTAAGTAATAAAACACAAAGTATTAAAGATAAAATAAACAAATATAGAAACTGTGGCCCCTCAGTAACCACAATGTGTTTTTATACATTAGTAATGTTCTAAATAATATATATATATATATATATATATATATATATATATATATATATATGTATGTATATTGATAGCTTATTAAGTAACATAATCAATAACATTGTATAAATTCTATAATGCACTAGTTATTGAACACACAAGGATTTTTTTTCTCGAAAATCTTTTTATTTTTTACTTAGTTCGGAACGGAAACCAGCGTAGTCGCTCAGTGCTCAGAGCAAGTAACATATGCCAAACCTTATCGGACCCCGAACTCGAAAAAATTAAATAAAAAACAACCTTAGTTGCAATTTTCACTAAACAGCATCTAAACTTCGTCCTGTCGATAAAACAAAATCAAAAGAGTAGTTGCAAGTTTATCTTTGATCATAGACTTAAAAAAATATTTAGTATCAGTATTTTAGTAATGTCTAAAAATATTGATGAACGGAACAGGAACTTATGTGAATGTTGATCACTACAAGTAATACACTTATAGTGACTAACATTGTTATAAAAACGAGTTGTCAAAAATAAATTTATTCGATTTACACCTACGGCAAAAATTATTTTTTGCTAATGTTCTCCGTAAAATTTCAGAAAAAAAAACAAAATCTGCAAATCCATTGGTGCAATTTAGCTCATTCAAGCATTAATTCCCGGAAGTCTTGCTTATTACCCCTGCCATGACAATCAGCTCTTTAAAATTGTTGAAAGGATTGACGTAAAATAATCTTAAGATTCATTAAGCCACGGCCTTATCCAATTGAACCTAAAGAAACAAATATTTATGTATGAGAGTCATGCAGCAGCTATATTATTAGTATAGTTATCGCATGAAAGGTTCTCTCCACTGGGACAGGATTACACCCTAACTGAATACCAGCGTAAAATAGCAGCTTAACGTTGCTATGTTTTGTGTGGTGAGTGTAGAGAATCGGAGACCTTTTTTTACTGGAAACGAGGCATTCCATCTTGGTCCTTACGGGTGACAACGCATCCGTATTTTGATTGATAATTGAGAAAATATGTAATGTCTATGGGCCACAGCAAATACTTATCATCTACTACATAGACTGTGTTCATTTGTCACACTTGTCCTATAAAAACTGCCTTTGCTGTGTGGTAGCGCTGTAAGAGAATCCATAACTGTTTTTCGTACTGTAGCGTAAGAGGTGACTATAGGATACATTACAAAGTTTGTCACTACAAGTTACGCAGTTCCTGTTTCCTTCATCAATATTTAATTTTCTAAATCAGATATAATTTTTTATTTTAGTTACTTAAAAAAGATGTTCGAGAAAAATAAAAATAAATTGTTTTATGGTCACACTAACCGGTGTATTTGCATAGAATTTATATAATGTGTCTTAGTTAATAAGTTTTCAATACACTATTCAAAGTTTTCTATTATTTAGTACAAAACTATTACTAAAAAGTAAGAACAATTACACCTTCTAGTCCTTTCATCACACAGCATATGATATGGAGACGTGTAGAATGAGGGACCAGTTTTAACAGTAGCTATCATAAAAATCTGCTAATATTTAGCCCCACTTTTTATTTTATAAAATCCTTTACGACTTCTACTTAAACTTTAACTAGAAAAAATTACTAGATGAATAATTCAATTATGAAATTTTTACTAATGTATAAAACATTGTGTGTACTGTGGGACCACAGTTTATATACATTTATTTTATCTTTAACACTGTGTCTCGTTACTTAGTAAAATAAGCTTTACAAATTCTTTATTAAATATCTAGTAATTTTTTTTTGCTCTACCATCAAGTAATCTCGGCACATTGCTTGATGGGATAAGCTTGCGCATCGCCGTAGGAATCCGGCTAGGAGTGGCTATTTGTCAACCTCATCAGTGCCCCTGTGGTAGCAGCGTCGATGAGTTTG
Organism: Parnassius apollo; assembly: GCA_907164705.1. Classification (NCBI taxonomy): domain Eukaryota; kingdom Metazoa; phylum Arthropoda; class Insecta; order Lepidoptera; family Papilionidae; genus Parnassius; species Parnassius apollo. Next base: position 16,903,109 of record CAJQZP010000693.1, read on the forward strand.
GGCTCCACGGACTTTCATGCAAGAAAAGTGCAGGTAGGTTTTCCCGTCACGGTTCTTTGAACGAAATCATCCCAAGGGCTCTTGTCTCTATAAATATCCCCTCGGTTTTAGAGCCTTGCGGGATATTTAGACACGATGGCAAGAGACCCGACGGTATGACTTTGGTCCCTTGGGAGAGAGGTAAAGCCCTAGTGTGGGATGCTACTTGCGTCGACACTTTGGCGGCCTCTCATCTCAAGAGTACCTCTTTTAGAGCCGGGGCGGCATCAGAGGCAGCCGAATTTAGTAAATGGCGCAAATATGAGTCTTTGAGAAATTACTACATATTTGTGCCATTTGCTGTAGAGACTATCGGTCCTTGGGGTCCACGTGCAATGAAATTTCTAAAGGAACTGTATCCACGACTGGTCGTCGTTGCTGGTGATAAGAGGGCTGGTTCTTTCCTCGCTCAAAGGCTAAGTATAGCTATTCAGCGAGGAAACGCAGCCAGCGTTTTAGATTTTCTATATTATAGTCTCTTCTTTTATATTGTAAACAATTAGTTTTAGACAAGATTAAAAGTACCATTATTAAAATAATTGATATTATATTAACTTTTATGTCAACCCAATTAAATATCTGTAATCACATTAACCAGTATAATATGTTTAAGTAAAGATGTTCATGTACAAAGAGCTACCATTACAAAATACATTGTTAATAACGGCGATGGAATTTCGTTCGCATTTTATAGACAACTTTATAAAAGAAAAGAATTTCATCACGGAAATTGATAGAGATTTCTCCTTAGAAGGGGAATTTTATAATTGATTCCGTCTTTCGTTTATATTCACCGCAGCAGGAACGCCATTTAATCTTAAGCTTTGAATGTTTTATGAAATATAATTATGTAGGCTTTATTTTTGTAATATTTTAACCTATTTAATTTTATACAAATCTTAAAAGCTTTAAGATTATTTTATGAATAAGTACAAAAAAACAGCAAAATCGCAAAATTTTCTTGAAAGTCGAATAATAAATATATATCATGTGATGTTAGTATTGTTAGCTAGTTGGCTTTAACAGCCTCATGGGATTCAGAGATTAATAAAAACGGGGACTAATGATCATGATGATGACGACGACTTAAAGGGTCGTATCTGAACATCAAATTTTCAGTAAGCTATGAAAAAAAGGCTATTTTTTTCATAGCTAAAAGTGACGAACGAGCTCATTAACTACCCATAGACACCTACATCTCTCTTCAATTACGAATCAAAATGCAGATGTATCAATGTAGCAGATGTAGTAGTAAAAAGGGTCACTGTTTTTTTATAGTCACCATACAAAACACAGCAGTATTAAGCTGCTATTTTACGCTGATATTCTGTGAGAGCATGGTCTTTCCCTGGTCAAGTCGACCCCTTCGTGCTACAGCTATATACCTATATCTAACGTACATACGTACGTCAGAACGTAGGCGCTCTCAAAGTAGCCCTGAGTACGATAAGGTGGACTGTGTGTACGTTTGTCGCTCTTTTATTTAAGGAAGTCGTCAGGAATTGCACCACACAAGTAATTTGAGTTCTTAATCGAGGATAAATGAGGATGTCCACGGGCTACAACATCTGCTAACAATAAGGTGGACTGCGTGCTTGTGCTTTTATTGCACAAAATATGACCACAAATAGTTTCTCATTTACAAACATAAATTGCACCAGGATAAGCATCCTGACCCGGAACAATTAATTGTAGGTAAATACTTTTTTGATTGAAACCCGCAGCCCTCAGCACCATAAATCAATGCCAAGCCACTGCGCCATGGAGCCGTCATATTACCCCAATAGTCATAAAGTGCATGTTAACCTGTAAAGTCGCCGACAGTACACATGTGTACAAGAAATAAACATCTTCCGCTCGCTCGATAGAGGTACACATGTGTACAACAAGTACTACCCTTTGAAAAAGAATTTTTTTTAATTAAAACAAAACCAAAGACACTATGCAATAGATAATAGTATCAAAGACAAAGATATGCTCTTTTATTTTAAACCATAACCTGGCAATGTTTCTTAGAAAAAAAAAAAGAAATCACTCTGAACTTTCGGCGTTCCACGTGTCGCTTTGATGAAGGAGCTCCGTCTTTTTTTATAGAATTTTATATTTGTGTCTGGACTAAAAACGAAAGTATTATACTTTTTTATATTCCTTGTAAACACGTAGATATATAATTTGTGGTATAAAAAGTGAAAAGTAAATTGCCAGAAGTACTTCGAAATACGGAATGCCCTTTTTGGCTGTTGGGTCATAAATGTGTTATTTTTCCAATTCTCATTTATTTTTAGTGTAAAATGTAAGTAAAAATAGTTTTCTTACATATTTCAAATAACTTGACGTTGTATTTATTTCAAATTCACACAAAAATATTTTTGAAATATTGTTCGAAATGTCATACAGATAAATATTATTATTATTTTTTTTTTAATTTTTTAATATTTAAAGACTTACGACATGTTCCATTATAGAGTACTTGTAGATCGTTTTCTTTTATATTTGACTGGCAAGCGTGCATCCGCATCTTGCACTCGCTGCCGTATGTGTTGTGGTCGGAGGCGCATACCGGCGCTAGCGTCGCATCGCACACTGGGCACGCGCACTGCGCGGCGCCATTGCGGGAAACGCAGGCGCCGCCCCATGGACAACTTGCGCGGGCGCAAGGATTTTCAGCGCCTATACACAAACAGATTGTAACAATGGAAATTTTTTCTTTTTCTTCTTTACAGCCTATCAAGTTCATGGATATTTCATTGCTTACAAATATATATATATATAAATATATATATGTATATAAATTACGTGTCACGTTGTTTGTCCGCGATGGACTCCTAAACTACTTAACCGATTTTGATCAAATTTGCACACCGTGAGCAGTTTGGTCCAACTTGAGAGGTAGGATAGTTTTTTTTACCCATGAGTGACTCACAATTTTTTTTCGCAAATTTAAGGGTATTTAATAAAACATGACGTCGAAAAACGCAGAACAACGTCTGCCTGGGGAGCTAATATAGCGTCGGCGAGCTAGTGTATATATATATATATCATCATCATTTCATCATTACAGCCCTTCACAAGTCCACTGCTGAACATAGGCCTCCCCCAAGTAATGCCACAAAGCACGGTCCTGAGCCACCTGCATCCATCGACTTCCTGCATGTCTTACCAGGTCGTCACTCCATCTAGTGGGGGGTCGCCCTACACTACGCCTACCGGTACGAGGCTGCCACTCGAGAACCTGTCTTCCCCATCGGTTATCGGTTCTTCGAGCTATATGGCCGGCCCATTGCCACTTCAGCTTACTAATCCGTTGGGCTATGTCGGTCACTCTGGTTTTACTGCGGATATCCTCATTTCTGAGTCTATCACGCAGAGAAACTCCGAGCATAGCCCTCTCCATAGCTCGCTGAGCGACCTTAAGCGTCCTCATACGGCCAGCAGTGAAGGACCACGTCTCAGATCCGTAAGTCATCACTGGCAACACGCACTGGTTGTACAATCTAGTTTTTAGAGATTGAGGTATACCTGACGAAAAGATATGCCGTAATTTCCCGAACGCTGCCCAGCCGAGTTGAATCCGTCGATTGACCTCTCGGTCGAAGTTGGACTTACCTAGTCGGACTATTTGTCCCAGGTAAACGTATTCGTCAACAACTTCGAGCATAGTGCTCCCAACAACTACCGGCATAGGTGTGACATGGACATTGAACATGATCTTTGTTTTGTCCATGTTCATCTTAAGACCTATCCGTTGGGAGGCACTATTGAGGTCATTGAGCATAGTGCTTAAGTCCTCCAGCGATTCTGCCATAAGGACTATATCGTCGGCAAATCGAAGGTGAGTGATGTACTCGCCATTGATGTCAATACCGTATCCTTTCCAGTCCAGTAGCTTGAAAACGTCTTCCAATGCAGCGGTGAAGAGTTTCGGGGATATAACGTCACCCTGTCTTACACCTCTCTGCAGTTGGATAGGTTTCGAGCTCTGGTTCTGTACTCGGATAGCCATCGTAGCCCTACTGTACAAACACTTCAGCACTTCGATATACCGACAGTCAACTTGGCACCGCTGAAGGGACTGTAGCACCGCCCAAATTTCGACGGAATCAAAGGCTTTCTCATAGTCCACATACGCCAGGCAAAGTGGCAGATTGTACTCTTCAGTCTTCTGTACAATCTGCCGCAGGGTATGTATGCGGTACTGAAGCCTTTTCGGAAACCGGCTTGTTCGGGAGGCTGGAAGTCGTCAAGTCTGCGTGCGAGACGATTCGTAATGACTCTCGAAAACAGCACGTAGACGCGGCTCAGAAGGGAAATCGGTCTATAGTTCTTTAAGAGAGCGTTGTCGCCTTTCTTAAAGAACAAGACCACCGCACTTCTGCTCCACGCCTCTGGAGTAGTGCCACCATGGAGGACGGAATTGAAGAGCTTCTGAAGGACTTCAAGTACCGGTGTTCCACCCGCTTTCAGAAGCTCCGCTGTAATTCCATCCTCGCCTGGGGCCCTGCCGTTTTTAAGGTGCTGGAGAGCCATTCTAATCTCGCTTAGACTGACGTCCGGGATATCATCGGAATAGTGTCGGATAAGACTTGCTCTTGGATCGTTACTCACACTTGCGTGTGGCTCCAACGATGATGTGTACAGCTGCCCATAGAACCTCTCAATCTCACTCAAAATCTCAGGTGTCCCGGAAACGATGTTGCCACACTCAGTCTTCAGCCTTGACAGTTGGCTCTTTCTGGCAGAAAGATCTCTGGCAAAGACTTTGGAGCCCTGGTTCCGCTCGATCGCTTCTTTAATACGAGAAGTATTAAAGTTGCGTAAGTCTCGCCGTATGAATTTGGAGATCTGTCTGTTCAGTTGCCTGTATGCTGTCAAATCTGTTGACGATTGCAGCCTCATCTCCCGTCTAACAGCCATGAGATTAAGAGTGTGATCGGAGAGTTTTTGTGTTCTTCTGCGGCGGGTCTTACAGAACTTAGCTCCGACCGCATGGACAGTTTCCACGAGCTTGTCGTTCATGTCGTCCACTGCATTGCAATCTTCTAGGCACTGGAAGCGGTTACGTAACTCGAGCTGAAAGGTTTCGGGATTCTGGATTAGAGCACGAGGGGGACGGAGCATTGACTTCATTAGACGAGACCTCTCCAACTTAACGTTTAGGTTCAGTGTGCCTCTAACCATTCGGTGATCGCTGCCAGTTTTCACCCTTGCGATCACTGAGACATCACTGAACAGTTGGCGTCTGGTCGTCATAATGAAGTCAATCTCATTTTTTGTCGAACCGTCGGGGCTCCACCAGGTCCACTTCCTGTGGGGCCGCTTCTGGAAGAAAGAGTTCATCATAAAGAGTCCCTCTTTCTCCATAAAGTCGGCCAGCTGCTGGCCCCTTCGGTTCCGTTGCCCTACTCCAAATTTCCCTACCTTCAGCTCACCGCTTTCTCTTGTGCCCAGTTTTGCGTTGAAGTCTCCCATCAAGACCGTGTAGTAGGTTTTGGAGGAATGTATGGCCCTGGAAATATCCTCATACATTTCCTCCACCTCCTCATCGGGATGTGCCGAGGTTGGTGCGTAAACCTGAATGACCTTCAGCGAATACCGTTTGGTGATTCTGAGTATCAGGTACGCGACCCTCGTCGACACACTCCCAATCTTTACAACGTTGTTGACGAGAGATTTGTGGACGATAAATCCGACACCTCCTTGGGACAGATGGTCGCCCTCCAGGTGATAGAACAAGTTGCCGGACTCGAGGATTGCCGTGTCCTCCCCCTCTCTTCGGACCTCGGATAATCCAATAATATGCCAGCGCAACTTGTCTACCTCTTCTTCCAGCTCCAGTATCTTCTCGTCAGTCCTCAGGGTGCGTGCGTTATATGTTGCCAGGTCGAGTCGTCGTAGGTGGCAACCGAACCTCCACCGGAGATTCTTAGCACCATATAACCCTGCCCCGCCGTTACCATGGTCGCCACCGTAGCCAGGAATAGCGGGGCCGCCGGGGACTGGGGGCCGTCTGTTTGTGTATTTATTCATTGGGGGGTATTTGCCATAGTTGCCACGCTTGGCGAGCGGGTTGCGCAACCGCAGTTTTTTATTACGTCACAGTTGTCATCAGGAAGACGCTGCTGCACATCTCCTGCCTTGCATCTCCATCTGTCGCCTCTTACGACACACACGGGAAGATATGGGTAGTGGATATTCTTAACCTACACGGCACATATATATATATATATATATACATTTTAATTTAGAAAAGCAGAGGAAATTTATAGGTGTTAGTAAGTAAGACTTTTGTAGTATTAATGTAGCGTATTGTAAAATTTCTCAAACTAATTCTACTCACCGCAGGGTCCCATATAAGCCACTCGTATATCCCTGTTTTCCAGGCAAGATGTACGATCGAGTAAGCACGGATTGTCGTAAGTACGACCATCCGTCCCGCACACCGGACGAACAAAATCCTCACAGTCCGGGCCACACACGCACACAGCCACACCGTGTGCGTCAAGTGAGCATCGTTCGCGTACACCACATTTAACCGTGTCGCATGGATGTTGAGCTAGTAAAAAAAATTAAAAATTACAAAAGAGTCACAGCACTTTAAAATATATTTGTAACTTATTATGTATTAAGAGTTTAAGTAATCTATTGTTTTTTTTTTTTTGCATTAATCACACATTTAAATACGGACACACTGTTGAGAGAAGAATAATTATTAACTAAATATATGTGTACTAGTTTCCACGGGTTAAAAAGCGATCAAAACGGTATTAATTTTCCAAAGAGTTTTCGAAGATTCAATTCGCTTTTGATGCTATAAACGTGTTAGAGTTCCGTATTACATAAACATAAACACTCGCGCCTGTCACCCAGAGGGGTAGGCAGAGACTACAGACTTCCATTTAGCACGATCCTGACATACCTTTCTCGCCTCCTCCACATTTATATACCTACGCATACATGCTCGTCAGTTAAGGGTACTCTTAATTTGGCCCATTTTTAGTATATCGCCAATTTGGTTGACAAACTTCCGCCTAGGACGTCCCTTTCCGACTCTTCCATTCACTTCTGCAACATATATTTGCTTTGTCAGTCTTTCCGCATTCATTATTTCTACGTGACCAAACCACCGAAGCATTCCTTTCTTAATCTTGGTCACCGCATCATCTTGCAAACAACACTCTTCTTTTATCACACGGTTTCTCACCCTGTCACTCAGATTCAGCCCTAACATACTCCTTAGCGACCGCATTTCTACTGCATTTATTCTACTCTTGTGCTTCTTCTGCCACACCCAACTTTCACTACCATACGTTAAAGTAGGGACTAATACTGCACTGTGAATTGCCATACGTGCCTTTTTTGGCACATTCTGACTTTTCACAATAGAGTGTAGAGCCCCATTTACTTTATTTCCTGCATTCACTCGTCGTTCAATATCCTTATCATATCTCCCATCCCTGCTGAATACACATCCCAAATATACGAACTCATCCACTTGCTCAATTAACTCTCCTTCTATTCTTATTTCACATACCATTTTGCTTTCTTCTCTTTCAAAAACCATCACTTTCATCTTACTTGCGTTCACTTTCATTCCCCTTTATTTTAATGACCTGTTCATTAATAAATAGCCATCATTTGAAACTCGGCCGCCGACGACGCAAGTATTACTTGATCATCGGCGTACAAAAGGCATTTGATGGTTAACTCCCCATTCTCAACCCGCATTCTTCAACTTTCAAATTTTCCAAACAGCTGTCCATAAATAGGTTGAATAGCCACGGGGAAGCTACACAGCCCTGTCTGACACCTTTATGGATGCCAAACCAGTCCGAGTAGACCCCGTTGATTCTAACACAAGCACTCGAGTCCCTATACAGAGACTTTAATGCCTGTATCAAACCAGCGCTCAACCTAAATGCGTTCAGCGTTTGCCATAACACATCCCTGTCCACTCTGTCATAAGCCTTTTCCGAGTTCATGAACGCACAAAAAACTTTTTGGTTTTTCGCCAAAACCTTCTCCGCGATCATGCGCATGGAAAATACTTGATTTGTACACCCAATTCCCTTTCTAAATCCCGCTTGCACGTCCCAAATTTTTACATTCGATTCTTCTAGGCTGTTTTGAAAAAAACAGCCTAGAAGTTCCGTATTATTGTTCAGTTAAAGAATACTTTTAAAGAAAATAACAAGAATTTGACACTATTTAGCTACAGAAATTTTCAATCTGCTTAATGCTATGCGCTCCTTCTCTAATGGCTTAATGGACGAAACTCTACGGATAAAATATGATACGAACACCTTCCGGTTGATAAGTTAATAACACTTAAAATAAAAAAATATAAAAAAACCTTCAAAATTGAATTATTACGCTTGCGTCGCAATTCCTGAAAGAGGCGATTCGATGTTTCTAATGCTTGTGTCCTTTGTTTAAAACAAATATCTCTCAGTGCAAGCCCCAATAAAGTTTCTTTTTGCATTTTCTAAAATCCTAAATTTATACAAAATAGTCTCTTTGTGTATATATTTTATCTGCTGAGCATTAATAGCTCTTTGGATATAAACTTATAAAATACGTTTAAATTTTCCGACATCATGGTATAAATAATTAATGGGCAATTTTTATATTGAGTAGGTATCGGGAGGTGAAAACATGTAATCGATAACGAAAATTCAGATTATGTGCTTAAGAGATTGCTGTCTTGAATATGACAAAATATGCTAATTTTAAAACTTTATTGTACACAATCAATATCATGAATCTATATTAAATAAATAAAATTGAAGTGTCTCTTTGTAATGTTGAAATAACAGCTTTTTGATTTCTTAATTTTTTTTTTAATTTCTTAAAGTTTTATTCAATAACAGCTTTTTACTAAATGCATATGAAAATTTATATGGCATTTATAACAATTTTATAATGTTTTGTTTGTCTGTTTTTTTGTTCCAGCTAATCTCTGAAATGACCGGACTGATTTTGATGGGTCCTACACTGGAAGTTAGCTGATATTATAAGGAGTAACATAGGCTATTTTCATTTAGAAAATGAATTAGGGTTCCGTGCATAATAATTAAAACCCTAAAAAAAATAATTAATAAAACAAAGATCATTCATATTTTTATACGAATATGACTATAAAATTAAAGTATTGGGACTATTTTGTTTGCAATTGTATAATGTTTCTTTAAAAATATGAATAATAAATAACTACAAAACTTTATATCTACTTTTCATATTTTAAACAAGTTTCGTTACATTCGAAGTATTCTGATATATAAATTAATTCTAATATATATTACTAAAGCATACTAATTTGGTTTCAATAACAGAATTGGTTACCTGAAGCGCATTCGCCTCGATAGGCAATCGAGAGCTGCTGGCGGGTCCGACATGATTCGCGACGGAGTGCGCATTCACTCGGATAATCTTTGTAATCAGAACCACAGACTGCCGCCCCTGGCCGCACAACTAGCTCGCAAGGAGGACCGCATCGGCAAACCGGCGCTCTCGCTTCGTTCAATTGGCAAACTCCTCCGTCCGCACATTCGTGATCCGCGCACGGGTCTGTGAACAAAATACGTAGTTAAAAAAAAACAATGAAATTTTATACATTATATAATTTTTGGTGCATCAATTAGTGATCGTGTAACTTTTGAACGACTGATTGTGATCATATTAACACAATCAAATTTGTTTCGTCAAGACAACGGTTCTTTGCTACGCTAGAATCCAATAGGTGAAATTATTAACAATTCCTCTATATATAAACCAAAGTCGCCAAACATGTTCACAATATAACATATATTGGCTTAGTATCAAAAAAAACGTGGTAGTGTTAGTAACAAATTTAATACTTCGTCGTCGTCGGCGTCGTCGACATAAACTATATTGTTGTGATTCGTCATTATACGTTAAGAATCAAGATACAGAAAAGTTATCAACCCTGAGGATTAAGATAGAATGCCTTGTTTTCAATAAAAAAGGTCACCGGTTCTCTACACTCACCTTAGAAAACACGGTAGCATTAATCTACCATTTTACGCGAATAATTCTGTGAGAGCATGGTCTTACCCTGGTCGATCTAACCCATTCGTGCTACAACTATAATATAGCGGCAGCATGGCTCTACCACTAATTCTATATACGTTGTTGCTATATTACAATTACAGTGAAAATTTTGGCGTAGTTATAACCGACACCTATCGAAAGCCACAAGATCTTTTGGGACTTTCATTGAGTTGCGTCTCACCCACGGAATGACGATTTCTCTTGTACACCAAAAGCATTCAATAGCATAGATAAAAGTTATTACTGCAATTTCACATTGTCAATAATATTTTACAAAAAGAGCAATAAAATTGACAACGTTTCTCAATGTAACTGACTCAGCCCAACAGGATTAACAGGAACAGCTGGAGTAACAGTGGCCGGCTATATAGCTCGAAGAATCTGTAAATAATGCGAAACATATTTCTTGAATGGTAGCACCTCCGTACCGGTGAGCAAAGGGTAGGGTGGCACCCTACTATATGAAGCGACGGCAGACGGTAAGACATGCAGGAAGTGTGTGTAAAGGATTGTGTTGTGGCGTGTCTTAGAAAAGGCATATGTACAGTTGTGAAATTTAGAGGGGCTGTAATTATGATGATGATGACAATGACGATCACGATAACATATATCTCAGAATAAAAGTCTGTAAGGCGCAATCTAATCTTACTGCGTATTATGACTGCAGCACGAATGGGTAAGAATGACCGGCAAAGGTCACGATCACACATATTAGCATGGTAAAATAGCAACATAATGCTGTATAATAAGTAGTGAGTGACGGGAACCGAAGATCCTTCTTATACTAGAAACGTGCATTCCTCAAAGTGACAACGCTGTGCATTTTGATTATTAATCGACAATTGATGAAATCTATGGCCCTAGCTTCGTCTTACCATCGAGTATACTGTGTGCTCGTCTGTTGCTTAATTGTATCACAGAATAAAATACAAGAACAGAAGGATCGCTCTCTGATCGCAAACTTGCGAGCTTAAACCTAGTTAGAACGTCACTAATATTCATAATACTTTGCACACCTCTGAATCGACTACGTGAGAATAGCCTATTGATACAAGCGTCTAAAAAAAATTAATGCGGCGCGCGTATTAAATCAAAAAGCACCTTACGTCCGGTCCGCGTGCGGGTGTCTGTATCACTTAGCCCGTTACGCACCTTTGTTAAGGCTGGTCCTACTGTAGGGTTAGGTGTTGTGAGAAAACAAATTGAATCATTTCAATATTAGTTGGTAGTTTATTATGGAAAGAGTGACAATGGTAAGTGCTACTATTTTCAATCTCTTTATTTTATCGATCAAGTGTTTAACCAACGTCCAGTATATGCTTATCTTGCATGAGTAGGCAGTAACTACTACTGGGAGGTCTACTTACACTGAACAAGTATTAAAGTCGTTGACATTATACGTGAAAAAATCTAAATCTGCGAAGCTGTGGTCGGTTGCTAGTCAAATAATTATTGAGACATACCTGTAAATAATAATATCTTAACTTTCGGTATACATAGGAACAGTGACGAATGAAAAGTCGATATTCCTATTGTTATTTAAGCACCCGTATGCTATGCAGTACCTTTTGGATTTTTGAGTGGTCGTATTTAAATAAAAATCAAAATAAATATCAAAGTATCTAAATACTTATAAAAGAAAAATACTTTTTTGTCGAAGTAACTCGCGCGTCACAGTCACAGTGACAACTTCATTGAATTAGTACCTTGTACCGCGCAGGGTAGGTATATTTTCATTCCTGAAGCGCAGAGTGAGACAGGCTTGATTATATTTAAAAAAAATACATTAAAATATAGAAAATTTATATTACTTAAAAACTTATTTTATTAGGTATGATACATCTGCTCTCTAGAACTTCCAGATGAAGGAAGGAAAATTAAACTTAAGTTTCTACATCATCATATCAACTTGAAAAATACCATTTATATAGTTTGTAGAAATATCATAAATCTAAAAGGGATTTAAAAGAGAATTTCGTTCGATCCTATTTTTGTGCTTGTATCGTATTATTTTTGATAGTATTTAGATAAATTCAAGTAATATTTATTATAAGTATATTGCCCATTTCTGTTCTCATATAGAAGAATATAGAATAGTAAGTCATTGATGACCATCAACGCCTGATGTACTTTTATTTCAAAACTCATTGATAGTCATTATTTATTTTGTTGAGATATTTTTTACGAAACAAATAAATAGTTATTTTAGTAAAAACAAAGATATTTGTACGAGCTAAACAAAACACAATATTATAGGAATATATGGCAGAGAAAACTAAACATGCCCTATGAAACGAAGTCTTTCACTTAATGCCACTAAAGCGGCAAGCCATTGAAAAGCAGCAATGCACGCACGACGAAACACTCGTAGCTTAATACTGTTCTATTTTATTTAATATCACGCTAAATAGATCTTATAACGATATAGACAAATGAAAACTCTCCTAAGCTTGAAGCATTCTCTAATATTAATTAACATTTGCTACACCTCGTAATTAAATTTCATTATTACTCATTTCAATTCAAAATGGCTCTTTGTAAATTATCTCGTTTATAGCTTGAAATTAGTTCGGATTTATATAGAGGCACATAAAATATCAGTTACGAACACACATATGAATATGTTTAAGTGTATTTGATAGAACCCAAAATTATTTTCTTCTCTCCGTATAATATATAGGATCACTAACCTAATTTATCGCAACATATTTTGGGTTGAAAAAATACCTTCCTACCTTCGTACGATATTTCATAACTTGAGTTATACGTATTCGCTGGGGATGCAAAGTCTGAAATGAAAACAAATTAACATATGCACAATGGGAAGATAGCAAAGTAAATAGTTACAAGTTGGAATAAAAGCATAACCGTATTAAACAAATTTAGTTCAGATCGAATGTTCCGGTACATGTTCAGTGAAAATGGTTCGGAGTCGTTCTTACCTAGTTTATAAAACAGAGTTAATTAAATAAATTTCATACAAATAAAGCATGAGAAAATGATTGTTTTCTTTTTCAATTTTATAAGAATAATAAACGAGCTAATAGTCCATTTTATTGTAAATTGAAGCTGCAGCTTGCGTACACTTATCACCAACATCAAAAAAAAAGAAGACTATTAATGCATTGTCATCCCTGAGATTATAGTGAAATGCCTCACTAACTGTAAACTATACCTGGTCTCTTAACTTTGAAACCTATTCGCTTTGTCATTATTGTGATCACCCTATAATAAAATAAACTACGTTACTCATTAGGAGAGTTTAATAAAAAAGTGAAGGATTTGTATTTCACCTATCATTATTGTGTCACGTTGAATAAAGTGGTGGCATCACCCCATTTTTGGGTGAGTAGGTGTTGTAGGAGGCGATTATGGTTGGTTATGCTTTTCTGGTATTTGCCAAACGCCAAAAAAGACTATGACGGTAAGCAGCATCAAAGAAGATTAGCTATATCTGTTGTGACATTGCAATCCACCTGAAATGAGTAACAATGAAGGAAAATCTAGGGAAGATTTGCCCTTTACAGAGAGAGAAAGAGAGCACATATCCAACAGTGAAATTTTATGAGCCAAGAAAAAACGAAGAAGATTAATTTAAAGATATAATTTTACGCTTCCTTGGTCATAAGTTACCCGGTGATATTTCAGTACGACCACGTGATCTCACACGGACAAAATGAAATGTTGACCCTTTTTGTGCTTTACGTCTATTATTAAAGGGGACCTCTTCTTAACGAGTTCTATTCATGTTCTCAAACTTCGGGTCCAACAATACACGGTCAAACGACCGCTTTAATTAATTCCATCGGTAAAAAAATATAATAATATTCTACATAGCATTTTGTTTTTTTTTTATATAATATTATATTTATAATATATTCGACATAACAAACATTTTTTATGAATATTTAAATTTCAATCCCTTGTAATAAAGTGTAAAAGAATAACGTAAAAATAAATTCTTTTAATTTATAGGTACTTCTTTTAAAATAAATTAAAATGTACTTCTTTTAAAATAAAATTTCCTTTGTCTTTGAAACCAAATGGTTCATTAAACTTTATCTTTCATACATAAACAATCTTTCTTGAAAGTGTCACATAAATAAATTTTAACTAAAAACAAACGCTTGTGCTGAGGAAGATAATTTCATATTCAAAATTGACGTTGTCGACAAAAAGTGTGAAAAATATTTACTTTTAAGTTTATAAGCAAATTTATATCTGCTGTAAGGAATTTCAATTTTTATATTTATTCTGCTAATTACTTAAAGCATTTTTATATCACGATAATAACAAACGAGGTAACAGCCTACGTAATGAATTAAATAAAGAAGCTTTATAAGAATTAACAAATGCCAAATATAAAAAGGAATCTTTTGAGTTCATTGGTTTACCTAATCGAAAAAGTAATACTTAAAGTGAAGCAATCTAAAAGGTTGAATAAAATTCTAGTTAGTTAAAAAAAATGAGATTAAATTATACGGTTGCATAAACCACAAATCATCATGAGACCCACAATAGCTATGAAAATAAAAGTGAATTCCGTTATACTTCAGGTGAGCCGCATGCTCGTTTGCCCCCTCTTCTATAAATTAAAAAAAGTACTTACCGCATTTTCCATTATATCTAATCGTGACATTGAGCTGATTGTCACAGGCATATTTGTCGAGATGGCAGGATGATGGATACTCTCTCCCATCAGTGCCACAAACCGGCTTGCGTCTTTGACAACTGCGTGGACATCGACACTCCGCTTGTCCATATGTAACAACGCAGCGAGCTCCGACAGGACAGGACACACCAGAGCAAGGGTCCGCAGCTTCTGGGAATTAAGGACTTATGAGAAAATATATTGATCATGACGGTGTAAGAGAATACACTTAAAACATATACATATTCACATCATATAAAAGGCGACTAATAGAAATTTTCTGCGATCTCTGGAAAATGGAATATTCACCTCGTATATGCCAGACATAAAATGTTCTTCAGCGACAAAGTTGCAAAACGCCTGGTAAAGAATTTAAAACATAGTAAAAGGAGCCAATTAAGCAGAGAATTATTTACGTATTATTATTAAAGAAAATAATTAATATGGTTTTTGCATTTAGAGCTTTGAAGCAATATTTTGTCACAATAATATTCTGTAAGAAACGTTATTTTCATATAGCGTCAATAGAATTTAGTTTTCATAGTATTAAAAGGATATTGAAGGTTAGTATTGGTTATATTTAATTATTTACGAAAATTACCGTGTAGTGGCGGTGTACGAAATCTATTACCACAAATCAACTTGTGGGTGATCTTTGCGGCGACAGAGGGAAACTAAACCAGGAATTGGGCAACATCATATTATCTCTGCTATCAGCTAAATAAAAATAAAAAAGTAAAAAAGTTGGCAAGTATGGCAAATATATCCCCTCTTATGGGGAAACTTATGGGAGAGACATATGTTCAGCAGTGGACTTTTGAATGGACTTCCTACTCGTTGCATGCAACATGCAGTTTTTTATTATGATTACTATTGACGCCTTATCAAGGAAAATCTATCTCCCGATTCAGCTTCCCTCTGTCGCCTCTAACATAACCCACGGGATGTTATAGAGAAGTTGATTCCGTTACACTACCAATATATTTTTATTTATTTTATTCTTTATTGCATCCTTAACAAAAGAATACAAAGGGCGGACTTAATGCCTTGAGACATTCTCTACCAGTCAACCCATGGAGTGGTGAGAATTTGACGTAGGTGTGGCAATATAGAATAAGATAACACAATACAAATGATAATTAAGTACATAATATATACAAACTACTAATAAATAAACTATACATATATGATCTATCCTTACATATATACAAATATATAAATAAATGGATACACATACAAGTAAACATATTTAAATACATACATAATTAGTATATACAAATGAGTATGAATATATACGTCTGTTTGGCAATACATATTAAATAGATGAGTCATGTAGAATGCGTTGTCTTCAGTTTTAGAAGAAGAGCGTAGGACCCTATCATGAGATGAGGAAAGATAATGAAATTTACCCTTAAGATAAGAAGGCAAAGATGGATCATTTAATATGAAAAAAGTACAAGTAATATTCTGGAGTTGCGACTATGCCGGATTGTAAGCCAATTTAGCTTAGATCTGTATTGCGAAATATGATCATACTTACGAAGCCCAAAGATAAATCTTATAGAGTTATTGAGGAGGCGTTCCAGCTTTTTCAGAAGATCTTGGGACAGGTCTGGGTAACACACATCTGCATAATCAATTATGGGTAATATAAGTGAATGGACAAGCATGATCTTAGATTTTGTGGGGAGAAAATGCTTTAAACGATACAGAGAGCATAACGTGGCAGTGACTTTACGACTCACATCTGAAACCTGAGTTCTCCAATTCAGCGTGCTGTCGATGTGAAGGCCAAGATTTCTAACAGAATTACTGAATGAATTGTAGTATTATCATAGTAAATACGAGGGTAAGTCTGTCAGATTAATCTTAGCCAGCATCCTTGAGCTACCCACCAGTATAGCTTGGCATTTCAAAGGATTGACCAAAACCCCATAACGAGTGGACCAATCCTTGATAGCTGCTAAGTTGCCGTTAAGGTTTTTGATCCCATTATGGATATCCCCAATCTCAGTTTGCACATAAAGCTGAAGGTCATCGACATACAAATGGTATGAGCAGTCGATAATGGAGGTAATAAAGTTTATAAAAATTGAAAACATTATAGGAGAAATAATACCGCCTTGCGGCACACCAGCATCCACATCAGCCCACGCTGAGGACAGTTGCCCCACACTGACTGACTGCTGTCGACCGCGAAGATAAGATGTAAACCAACCCAATTCAGTAGGGCCAAAATTCAGGTGAGACAGTATGGAACGAAGGATTTCATGATCAACTGTATTGAAAACATTTGAGAAATCAACTAGTAACAGTACTGTTATTTTTTTTCTTCCATGCCTTGTTTAATATTATCAATAACATTAATTAATGCAGTAGTGGTACTATGACCAGGACGAAACCCAGACTGATATATACTCAGTAGGTTATGTTTCGAAACAAAAGTAGAAATTTGCTTGTAAACACAGGATTCTAAAATTTTGGAAAGAAAGGGTAGAATGGATATTGGACGAAAATATTTGGGAAGAATGGGGGTAGGAACTTTTGGGAGAGGCTTTACAAAAGCCCTCTTCCAA
Organism: Parnassius apollo; assembly: GCA_907164705.1. NCBI lineage: Eukaryota > Metazoa > Arthropoda > Insecta > Lepidoptera > Papilionidae > Parnassius > Parnassius apollo. Next base: position 16,920,443 of record CAJQZP010000693.1, read on the forward strand.
AGATTAGGATACTGACCTGAACCAATAGAAAAATTGATTATATGGGAAATTGCCGGGAGAAGGTGCTCTAGTATAAATACTACCATATGTCTACTAATCTCGTCGTAACCCACGGCCTTGGACTGGATTGCTAAAATCGACTTTTTGACATCATCCTGAGAAACAGGAGAAAAATTAAAAGTAGGAATGTTAGGAATTTGCATAGAAGCAATGGAAGCCATAGTTTGGGAACGAACTGTAAGGTCCAGTGCTTTTACAGAAGCGAAATGTTGGTTGATTTCATCAAGTGACAGAGAAGGACCACAATCCAATGTAGCTGGTCTACAAAGACCGAAAGATTTTCGGAATTTCCACACTAAAACTGGAGAAGAGTTATTAATACAGTTATGGAAATATCGGCGTTTAGCTGCACGTACCATATGATTACACCTATTCCTGGCTGCTTTAAAAGATATCCAATTTTCTTCAGTTCGATCTCTCTTGAAACGAAGAAAAGCACGATTTCGTCTAGCCATTGCCATCCTTACGCCCTCTGTCATCCAAGGGGCAGGGGGACGTTTCAATCTAACCTTGTTAACAGGAGCATGAGCATCATAAAAGCTAAGAATATTGTGGTTAAGGATAGTGACTTTATCGTCAACAGTAGATGCTGCTATTAAAGGGGCTAGATCGAGATTAAGAGCGTCATTCCTAAGCTTGTCAAAGTCTATTTTAGAAAAACTGCGTATATGCATTACAGTAGGGGAATATTTAGGAGGTTTAAGCTTATAGCATAAATTAAGTCGTGGCGTGAGAAACCCAATGCGGGTAACTGTCCATGTATCATCACATGTTCAGGAGAAGCAGCAAGGATTAGATCAATCAATGAGTCATCGGTTCCGATATTATGATGAGTAGCCTTTAAAGGGAGAATAGAAAGATTAACCGACTCAATAATTGAAAGAAACCTTTTTGAACGAGGGCAGTTTTTCAACAGATCAGTATTGAAATCACCCATGATTATACAGTGAGTGTACTCAGAACAAATATCAACAAGAGCCATATCTAAAGTGGCGAAGTAGTCGGTAGATGGGGGGCAATACACTACCCCTAGAATCATCCTGATACCCTTGACATCGAGTTCCACAAATAAAAACTCAGAAGAAGCGGAATAGCAGGAGAGAGATGCTAAGACAATTTTATAAGGAATTGATGCATGTAGGTAGATTGCTACACCACCCCCACCTTTTCCAACACAATCATTCCTAACAAGTACAAAGCCGGGTAAGGGATATAAAGTAGACGGTAAAGAAGGTTTCAGCCAACTTTCCGACACTAATATACCATGAATATACTCGGGAAAAAATGAAGCTTCTAGTTCGGAATAGTGGCTCGGGATACTTCGAGCGTTAATATGACTTTGATGTTAATATTATGTTCACAGAGTTGTTAAAAGACGTAAAAACTCCTTTGATTAGTTCGTGTAAATTAAGCACGCTATCGTTGAAGAGAATCATTACAAGAGTGAAATGACAAAGTAGAAGAATCATTTGCAGAGCTAAACGACTCAACATCAGACATATTACATATACTAAAATAATAAATAAATTAAATAAATATATAGAAAAATAATAATATAAAAAAATAAAAAAGTAAGTTATGTAAACTATAACTATTAACTAACAATTACTAAACATAAACATCACCAACCCATCAGTTCACTGTTTACAGAGTAAACTTAATATAAATAAATTTTATATGCAAACTTATGATCTAAAGTATCTAAAGTGGAAATTCGAATTTCGGTCACGGCAGCCAGCCTCAGCGGAGGTTAGCCATCGGCGCAGGACAGGATTATAGTGCTCAAGTGTATGCGCAACCACAGGTGCACTCTCTATTCCATCACTCTCATAATCCGATTGGACGGTAAACCGACACGACCGGAGAGAGATCGGGCGCAGGACCAACGGCTTTACGTGCTTTCCGAGGCACGGGGGTGAGACACCACCAACTTCCTGACTCCGGGCAACTACTGAGAATTTCTTGACGGAAAAACTCAATAGTTGATTTTTTGGCCCAACCCAGGATCGATTTGATTCGAACCCAGGACCTCATTATCAGCAGTCGCACTAGTACAACTACTAGACCAACGAGGCAGTCACTACCCATATACGGTATTTTAGTAAATGGTTGAATGCAATATTGAAAAATATATCATAAGTACTCTTAAACTTTATGTTATTTAATTTATATGGAATTACTAAGTGATTCACAATCGTCAACATCGTCCTTGTGTTTATCGTTAACGTCGTCACATAATAGTACTTACAAACTTTTAAAAACCATTTTAATGTAACCATTTTTTAATTCTACAACAAATATTGAACAAATTTCAGTTTAAAATTTTTATTTAATTATAATACACATGCAACCATCCACAGAAATGCTAGAAGATTTTATTTTGCAATAGATGGCGGTATAAATAACCTTCTCAGCCGGAAACAGAAGGCACGGTGCAAAGTTGCGAGATGGTTGGTATCGTGATTGCCAATCTGCCTGTTATAAATTTATGGCAAATCATCCGTTATCGTAATTAATCTAAAAAGGGCTACTTAAGAGAAAAAAAATATTTGGAAAATCTAAAAGTGCACGTCTCATGAGCGTTTCATTTAATTTTGATGAAAAGAATAAATTATATTATTGACTTTAATAATATATTATTTTTTGTTTTAAATTTAGCGCTCTATTACAGATTTTAACAGCTAGTGTCACCCACAGGGAAAAAATTAATTATTTTTACCAAAATAAATCGATTACACCACACACTATACTAATACTACTACGTCTATCATGGGCTAAAAATATTTTTTATAGGATATAGTGACAAACGAGCACACAGTCCACCTATATCAGGTGGACTGTGTGCCTGATGGTAAGTGGTTGCTGCGGCCCATAGACATCTACATCTATCCTCGAATACAAATCAAAATGCAGCCACCCGTGAGGACTAAGATGGAATGCCTCGTTTTCAGTAAATAGGGTCTCCGGTTCTCTACACTCACCATACGAAACACAGCAGCACTAAGCTACTATTTCACGCTGGTATTCTATAAGAGCGTGGTCCTTCCCCGGTCGAACCGACCTATTTATGCTACAACTATACTACTAATATAACTGCAGCATGGCTCTACCAATCTCTCACTCTTACTCTTATATATTTATTTATTTTACCACTTACAACTATCATCACAGGTGTATTACCTAATACAATAGTGCAGTTACAAACTAAGAAACTAGAACAAACATAATATAGGTATATTATGCACAACTTAAAGATATTTTACAATAAGCGGCCTTTGTGAATTCGTTCAGAGTACAGCTGAACAAATCAGTCTGTTGTGAGACCACATTAAGTGCACGCAGCGCGCGTGTCAAAGGCGCGTGCTGCAGCAAGTTGGTGCGCGCTTGCGGCACCGACAAGAGCGGTGGCCGCCGCCGTCTTCCTACGTACTCATTAGGAACACACAGCTCAGCTATCTGTAAAATACCTGGGTTATGTATTTTACCACGGATCACTTTTATTAAGTAAGTGGCGAGAGCAACTTCCCTTCTTATTTCTAGTTTATAATAGCCTATCACGCCTAGTATAAATAAAGTAGGGTACAAAAGTGGATAACCCGGGTACACACCATACTGTTTTAAATACATAAATCTCACAAATTTGTTCTGAATACGTTCTAGCATTAATTTATATTTGACTTCATGTGATGACCAAACAACAGCATTACATTCTAGATGACTCTTTACGAGTGCCTCGTATAATGCTCTCACAGCACAGATGTTTCTGAATCTGTTGGCTAGCCGTAAGACCATCCCTAGGTTGCGGTATGCTTTTTTACAAACATTAGTAATGTTTTTTTTCGAAATTGTATGTCGGTAGTGAATCGCACGCCTAAATCATTAACCTCAAAAACTCGTTGCAGAGAAGTTCCATCCATATAGTATCGATGATGACTCGGGTTATGTGCACGGTTGAATGATAGAATAGAACATTTTGCCACGTTGAAGTATAATTTATTTTCCAAACTCCACTCTACGACTTTCGTTATATCCTGCTGTATCATGTCATGATCCGCCCGATTCTTTATTTTTAAAACTAATTTCAGGTCATCAGCAAATAACAAGGGTGTAAACTTATTGACTACTTCAGGCAAATCGTTGATTATCAGAATAAAGAGAAAAGGCCCTAAATTACTGCCCTAAGTGACAACTGATCTTGTAAAGTAGGGTTCGGAAAGCCGTCCGCTGCAGTCAATATACTGACATCGGTCTCGTAAATAACAGACGAAAAATGATAGGGTATGCGGTGTGCAGCCGACGCTAGCCAACTTCGCTAGTAGGACGTCATTGTCTACTGTGTCAAATGCCTTTTTAAAATCAAAATAGGTAACATCCACTTGTTGGGCAGCATCCACCGTTGGTAATATGTGTCATTAGCTCGAGCAAGTTCCCCGTTGTCCCTCGCCCGGGACGGAAGCCGTGCTGTGCGTCGGACAACAGAGCATTTATTTGTGCGTACAAACTACTGTGAATGGTCGACTCAAAAACTTTAGCTGGAGTGCATAATACCGCCACGGGTCTATAATCACTGGGGGCTGAACCTCTGCTACCTTTCGGCACGGGTACTACCCGAGTGAATTTCCAACGATCAGGAAACTTTGCAGCCTTAATACAAACATTCAAAATGTGAAGCAACGGCTTTACTAATACTGCACGACAGTCCCTAAAAATAAACGCCGGAATACCATCGGGCCCCGCCGAAGACTTCGGCGGTAAACGCGCAAGTGCGCACCGTACGTCATCGGGACGTATGCACGCGAGATGCGTCCATTAATTATATTAATTTTTAATAGCAATAACATAAAATTTGAAAATCATTTTATTAACAAAATAAGGGTACTAGGCTATTGATATGAAATACGGAACCAGTTGATGTAATTTTGAAGCTAATAAAAAAACCGTCTCGATACGTCACACTTTTTGGGAGTTATCGTAAAAACATATAAAATCAACACTCGGATGTCGACGTAAATTTTTTAAATTTTTTTTTTCAAAGTAATTGCTACTTTGTAAAAAGAAACGGTACTTTGGAATAAAATGATTTTTAGGAAATATAAGATGGATTAATTAGTGTTTTCTTAATATGCGGCTACTCAAATTATGGTATAAGTGCAATATTTTTATGATAGAAGCATTTTAAGAATGAAAATTGCTTGACCTTGACGTGTAGAGAGTAAAGCATTACTTAATAATACTTCGCGGTATAAAGCGTAAAATTTAATACCTTTTATGGCTTTACCACGCTGCAGCTATATTATGGTTGTAGCATGAATGGGTCGACACGACCGGGGTAGGACCACGCTCTCACAGAATATCCGAGGCATTCCATCTTAGTCTTTAAGGGTTACAAGGCGTCTGCATTTTGATTCTCAATCGAGGAGAAATGTAGATTTCTATGAACCACAGCATCCACTTACTATACCATGTGCTCGTTTGTAATCCTTATTCAATAAAAAGACCATCAAACAAAAATGTCATTCAGAAAGTTTCAATTCCAAGTCCAAATTTAATTAAAGTTATATTAATAATATTTATACCGACCGCATTCACCCTCGTGTTTGACGCGCAGATTGAGTCTTCGCTCGCAGGCTTCTTTGCGTAGGTAACAGTGATTGCGGTATGTGCGGCCTGCCGTAGAGCAAACTGGCGTTGAACCGGACGGACAAGTCACAGGACAGGCGCAATGCGCACGCCCGTCTCCCAGAGACACGCACTCAGCACCCCAGCGACAAAATGTCTTTTCACATGCTTCTGTAAAACAAAAATTAATTAAAAGACTTTGAAATAAATCTTGTTTAAAATATGAAGAGCTCTAATCAACTTGTTTCCGTATACTGCTCTAAAATCTAAAAGTCTTTGAAAAGACGTGATTCCTGAACCATCTCCAAAGAATGACACAATTTCCAATTTTCTACCTGGGAACTCGGAGCCGTGACTAAATTATTAAGAAGGACTAAAATAAGATGCGAATATCCGCTTTACCGCGGTATTGTGTTAGAGCAGGCTTTAGGGATTTCCGATCTCTATCACCTAGTTAAAATTCTAAGCAGAGATTGTTGGGCGCCAAGTCACATGGCAACAGTTTAGTTAAAGTTAATTTATAAATTTTCTTATTCCGTTCAGAAAATTTAAGGCAATTTATCACATGTTTCGATTTTCGATATTTTTAAATAACACCTATTTATTAATTGTTAGTAAATATTTTATACGACTTAAAGCTTTTTATTTCATATTACAAAAGACATAGAATACTACAATACACAAAAGAATGGCTGTCAACCTTATTTTTTACGAGGATTGGTGTTGCCGGGAGCACACACACAAGCAATTACGTCGTAATATCACTACTACAAACCCGACTGGCTCGTTGGTCTAGTGGTTGTTGTAATGCGGCTGCTGATCATGAGGTCCTGGGTTCGAATCCCGGGTTGGGCCACAAAATTAATTATAGAGTTTTTTCGTCAAGAAATTCTCAGTATTTGCCCGGAGTCAGGAAGTCAGTCAGGCGGTGTCTCACCCCCGTGCCTCGGAAAGCACGTAAAGCCGTTGGTCCTGTGCCTGATCTCTTTCCGGTCGCGTCGGTTTATCGTCCCATCGGATTATTGGAGTGAGGGAATAGAGAGTGCACCTGCGCTTGCACATACACACGAGCACTATAATCCTGTCCTGCGCCGATGGCTAGTCTCAGTTGAGGTAGGCCGCCGTGGCCGATATTCGGTCTGGAGGACATTATTATTACTACAAACCCGATTCGCTGTGTTGAGAGACTGAGTAAATTTACACATTTTAAACTTTTGATTAATGTTGAAGATCATCATTAAAAAAATACATATTTATTTGTAAATAGTGTGCAATTTGGCATTTTTCAAATAATTTTCATGCGAACACACATCTCGTGTTGACATTTATACGTGTGAATGGACGTGTTAGTGGCATTTTAGTGGCTACACGGGCTCCGCCCACTCCCCCGTTCTATTATGTATAATTTATAGTATTCTATGTTTATTGACGATCTCGGGCTTTTAAACAATGGTTTAAGAAAAGTCTCTTAACTAAAGAAGTCCCTAATTCGTTGCGCAAGTCTTAGCGACATTTTGACATTTCCTGTCAATTACTTTTCATTTTACGAGTAGATCGTATATTTTTACTTCTTTTGTGAAATAGATTTTAGTTTACTCACTTATTATCAACTTCCTGCATGTCTTACCAGATCGTCACCCAATTTAGTGGGGGGACCCCATACATTCTGCCTGCCGATACGAGACTGTCACACGAGAATCTTTACTCCCCATTGGTTGTCGGTTCTTCGGGTTATATGGCCGGCTTATTGCCACTTCAGCTTACAAATTTAGGCCGTTAATACCGTAAGGCTTTGTGGATATATTAAAGATATTAAAAATTAATAAGCTAAGATCTGCGTAATAAATTAAAATGATGTGTCTTACTCAGCTTAAAAAGCACTCACTACGAGTAAGTGTTTTGTAGTTGTAAGTTTTAAGCGGATTGCTCTTCAAACAAAATAAGGCGCATAATTTTGTTTTATTATTCGAATTTTAGCTTATTAATTTTTAACATCTAGTCTATTTTAGCAATTCAGTCCAAGGCGGTGGGTTATGTTGAGAATAGTAGACACATGGTAGTATAATATATACCAGAGCACCTTCTTCCGGCTATTTCCCATATTAAAAGTTTTTCTCTTGATTCAGATCAGTTTCCTAATCTTTGGGAAAGTTCAGAAAGATAATTCAGAAGAGGAAAAATTCTAAAAGTTCCTACTCCCATTAATTCCAATCCATTTTACGCTTTCTTTCCAAAATGTTTGAATCATGTGTTTACAAACAAATTTCTACTTTTATTTCCTAATATAATCTACTGAGTATATATCAGTCCGGGTTTCGTCCAAGTCATAGTACCACTACTGCTTTAATTAAGGTTACAGACGGTATTAGACAAGGTATAGAAGAGGAAAAGTTACAGTACTGGTACTATTTGATTTCTCAAGTTTTTTCAACACAGTTGATCACGAAATCCTTCTATCCATACTGTCGTATCTAAATTTTTGACCTACTGCTTTGGAATGGTTTGCATCTTATCTTCGCGGTCCACAGCAATCAGTCTGTGTGGGGCAAATAAACTCAACCTGGGCTGATGTAGAAGCTGGTGTGCCGCAAGGCGGTATTCTTTCTCCAATATTTTTTTTTCAATTTTTATAAACTTTATTACCTCCATTTTCGATTGCTCGTACCATATGTATGCCGATGACCTTCAAATTTACTGAAATTGGGCACATCCAAAATGGGATTAAATATTAAATGACAACTTATCAGGTATCAAAGATTGGTCTACTCGTTATGGAGTGTTGGTCAATCCATTAAAATGCTAAGCTACACATGTGGGTAGCTCAAGGACGCTAGTCAAGATTAATCTTGTAGACCTACTTCCTATTTCTTATAACGGGATAATAAAAATATTAATTAATTTGCAAATTTCCGCTAACTAAATACAATGATGTATCTTACCTGGATTGAAGAGCACCTCCCGCCCTCCCTTAATTGCCTGCACTAATTCCGTCACCACTAGTCCCAGCAACACCACTCCCGGCACCACTACTTCCAACACCACTATTACAGGTAAGACACACCATCGACGATAATACGACACGTGTTTCGCCTCGACATGAGGCATTGTGTGCCTACCTGAGGATGCCTCGTATAGAGGCTCAAGGACGCTAGCCAAGATTAATCTTGTAGACTTACCTCCTATTTCTTAAAATGGGATAATAAAAATATTAACTAATTTGCAACCTTCCGCTAACTAAATACAATGATGTGTCTTACCTGGACTGAAGAGGCGTAGAGGCGAAACACGTTTAGTATTATCGTCGATGGTGTGTCTTACCTGGAATAGTGGTGTTGGAAGTAGTGGTGCCGGAAGTAGTGGTGCTGAGACTAGTGGTGACGGAATTAGTGCACGCAATTGAGGGAGAGCGGGAGGTGGTCTTCAATCCAGGTAAGACACATCATTGTATTTAGTTAGCGGAAGGTTGCAAATTAATTAATATTTTTATTATAATGGATTTCCGCAAAGTAACGCCTGATTCTATCAATTATCTTATAATGGGATTACAATTGCGTTCTGTAAATAATCCTGGCCTACACATCGACAGCACACTGAATTGGAGATGTCAGGTTTCTGAAGTGAGTCGTAAAGTCATTGCCACTTTAGGTTCTCTGTATTGTTTAAAACATTTTCTTCCCACAAAGTCTTACACCATGCTTGTTCAATCGCTCGTATTACCCATAATTTTTATGCATATGCGTGTTCCCCGGATCTGTCCCAGGATCTTTTAAACAAGCTGGAACTCCTCAATAACTGTATAAATTTATTTTAGGGCTTCGTAAGTATGACCATATTTCACAATATAGACCTATGCTTAATTGGCTTACAATCCAGCAGACGCGCAATTCCAGAATATCACTTATTCTTTTTCCATAATAAATGACTCATTTTCACCTTATTATCTTAAGAGTAAATTTCACTATCATTCCTCAACTCTTAATAGGGTTCTAAGTTCTTCTTCTGGCAACAAATGTATAAAATAATGTTTTATATGTATTCCTGTTCACTTCACTGAGTTCTATGGTAGCTACTTTGAAGTTCACGCCACACGCGTTCAGGGAACTCGTCTGATGTAATCAGAAAAGTTCCCAATAATTTTTCTTTTAAAAAATTGGTTAGTAATCATCTAGTAAAGACAACGCTGCTTCCTTCAGTCATCCATTTCATATGTATATGTAATGTATATTGTTATCAGATGTATATACTCACAGTTATTTATATGTACTATTTATATATTATATATATTGATATGTATATACGTTTAATTAAGAGATATTTCTATACAGCATAATATCATGTATATTGATATGTATAGTACGTGTGGGTAATATAGTCATCCGGTTAATATGGTCACTTTCTGTTATATATAACTCAAAAAGTATAGCCTTGTTTGAAGCCATCTAGGCTTTATGATAAGATAGCTCTTCATCAGTCAATCAAATAATAAAGGGAGATACTTTGTCGACAATTTTGATAGTTGATATTATAGTAAATATTTTCGTCGATTTTATTATGATGTAGTGAACTTAGTTTTTTAAGTAGATTTTTAAAAGCGTTTCTAATTATTACCAAATCTTTTTTGCTACTTTTTTCTTGATATAATATTAGTAGTAACTTTGTTTTTCTGTGTCCTGTATATATACCTGTATGATACACCTACGTCAAATTCTCACCACACCACGGGTTGACTGGTAGAGAATGCCTCAAGGCATTAAATGCGCCCTGCATTCCTTTATATACAAGAATACATCTTCTATATTAAGGAATGCAATAAAGAATAAATAAATAAATATTGTTAATTAACACTTTGTTGTCATGGAGTCTGCAAAACTTTTCTACGGTTAGGGTACTGCTAATTTTTAGTCGATAAGCATTTCTTATTGACTTTTTAAAGCCACGTATCGCGTACGAAATTGCGGAAGTTTCACTTCCATTTCTCAATTCAAAGCAAAACTGCTCTTGGAACGAAGAATTCTGTTAATATTTATTATATCAACCTTCCCAAAAAGAAGATCAAACATCACGATTCAGCCGCAAACTCATTCCCTCGAGTTTTATATAAAGACCCTTGACGAATCCGCTTAACGGAAAGAAAACAGTCGGAAATAACAATTTTGTAAGAAACAAAATGTTAGAATGCGAATTGCTGTAGAAGTTCGAGATAAATAAAACAGAGGGGGGAGATAAAAATGATGGTGGATGTCTCGGAATGAAACAAAATTAGGATATTCACTGTGCCCCTTTTCCAGATAGGTACGCGCAAACTGCTTAAATTATCTATAAGCATCTGTACATAAATTCGTAGTTATGCGGGTAAAAGGTAAAAGGGAAGCCGCTCTTGCCACGCCGCGTTTATTAAACTCAATAAAGCTCGCCAAGAATTTTATATTATATTGCCAAAATAAACCTGACAAACGCCGGTACCGTTTCATAACAGTAGAAGTTAGGAGGTAATTCACGAGTCATATGAATCATACCGTTGAGCGTTCACTCCCGGAATGTCTATTAATTGTATATAATAATAGCTTCAAAATATATTTATTTTAAATGGAATAGACTGTTATAATGTAACAAACAACATATTATATTTAGTGATTCTTCGTTTTCATATCGTTTTTGGGTATATTTATAGAATCGATTTTGACGTAAGCGTAATTAATGGTATGCAATTTTTAATAAACAATAATTTACTCTGCGTAATTTTTACTAGGCTTTCAGCATGATGACAGCATTAGATAGCGCGGTTAGTAACGGAATTCCTTTTAAAATAAGCTGTGTTAGGTATAAAATTGGGTGCTCGTCAGATATTGCATCGTCCGCGAGCAACTGTATATGATCCCCGCCAATGCCGATTAATTTTACATTACGCTGAATCACTACAAAATGCTTGATGACGAAAGAAAATATTTTTAGATAAATCTTCAATCAAATATCGCGTTCTTTAAATTTTCTAAGACATTAAAGATATTTCGATGGCATGTAATCTACGCTCCGTGGTCAATGCTAGTAGCATGGAGGCAGTGCGAGGTAATTTTCGCCGCTGCAACACCCTCTTAGAAATGTAAGGAGGCCTCTTTCCGTTAATGAGACATATTATTACTTTACATTATTTTAGTATCCTGCCCTAAAACTTTCTCCGTGATAGCTGCTCTTTGAATATTTAAATCCAATTTATTTAAATCATCATAATTTAGCTAGGCTTAATATTTTTGGAGATATAAAGAAGTCTCTAAAAGGTCCACTTTAATTGCTAACGAATATACGCAATCCAAGAGAGTTTAGGGAAAACCACAATGTATCAAAGGTATTGAATTATTATACTCAATGGAGTATGAGTAGTAATTAATTCATTAAATTTTAAAACGTAATTCATTTTCTGAGTATCGACACGAATGAAATGTGAAAAATTAAAGCCTATTTTTGTGGTGCCAATGAACAGGGCTGGGATATGGATTTAATTTAGTAGCCATTTATTTTAAAATAATTTAGTTTTTTTTTGCAGGTTCATACGTGGTAGAGCCATGCTGCAGCCTTATCATGGTTGTAACACGAATAGGTAGGCTCGCCCGGGGAATCTCAAAGAATAGCAGCGTAAAATAGCTTAATACTGCTTGCTGTGTTTTGTATGGTGAGTGTAGAGATCCGGAAACCTTTTTTTACTAGAAACGGTGCATTCCATCTTAGCCCTGAAGGGTGATAACGCATCTGCATTTTGATTCTTAATCGAGGAGAAATGTAGATGCCTGTGGGTCACAGCATCGACTTACCATCAAGTGGACTGTGTGCTCGTTTGTCACTCTCATTCTAGAAAAAAAGTTTATATTTTTTAAAAAAATATCTATATTATATTTTCAGGAATAGCTAACGCTATATTTTGTTAACCAGTAAATATTATGTTAATAATTACTAGAAAATTAATGGAGGCCTTATGTACAAAACTATTTTATAAAATAATAAAATAAAGGAAAATATTTTTATAGAATTTTTCAATACTTTAAAAATATTTAATGATGCAGTTGCTGTAGCAATTTTGTTAGAATATTTCGGAATAATGCATATTCAAATTAATCAGAAAATAATTATTAATTGAGTGGGTGCCTCAAAGAGTTTTTATATGATAAACCGTACAATTGTTCTTTCGCTTTGCATTTCCTTGTCCAAAAATAATCAGAAACCCAGTTTTATAATTCAGTAACAGCATGTTATAAATATGCCAAATTTAAATCATAAAATAGTAAAAAATTTCCTCTTTACAAATTGTCTTTCGAAATGCTCATGATGTTGGTAGCCAGAAGCACCCAAGCAAGTGAAGGTGAAGGAAAATATATATAGGAAGATGATGGATGCAGGTGGCTTAGGACTTAGGACTTTAGTCACTATTCATACGAAAGAGGTACGTGGAGCTTTGTAAAACCTAAGCGTGAACAAGGCCAATGGTTCTAATGCTATTCCTACAAGGTAAGCATTGTGCGCTTCAGATGTCTCCTGTTCTGATATACCTGTACCGCCTCTCTCTAAAAATTCAAACGGTGCACAAATGGAAGCTTGCTTACGTTTAACCAATACCCAAAAAGGGCAGTCATGCAGATCCCTGTAATTATCGACCAATCATCATCACCTCCATACTCTGTAAAATTATGTAAAGGCATTAAATTGCTGACATACCTTGAAATAAATTACCTCCTCAGCGACCATCAATATGGTTTCCGCCACGGATATTCCGATGGGTATCTTGTGTATGTCACGTATTTTTGGGATGAGGCCATCGAGAAGAACTGCGAAGCTCTAAAAGTTTCACTCGTTATCTCATAGGCTTTAAACAGGGTTTGGCATGCTATTATTCTAAGTAAACTTCCTGATTACGGCATTTTCACCGAATTTTGCAACTGGATATCTAACTTTCTGAGTAAGCGGCCGATCAGGGTAGTCATATATGGTTACTCTTCTAATCTGATGCATATTAGTTCCCGAATTCCTCAGGGGTCTGTTCTCTCTGCTAATCTTTTTTTGCTGCACGTCAATGACCTACTTCTACCAGGTATTGTTGGGTATGCAGATGCCAGCACAATCACAAAAAGATTCATTTCCTGTGCAAAAGACGGAGGGGCAGTAATACGTTCATTCAGAGAGGCCACGGTGGAGCGGATAAATGCGACAGTAAGTCTTGTCTCCCAATGGGGTGACGACAATCTAGTCACTTTCAACGCCGCTAAAACGCAGACCTGTCTGATATTCGTAAAACGGTGCCGTTAGATCTGGCTTCTACTTTCCGAGGGACATCTGTAAAGGTTAGTGATCATCTCGAGCTTCTCAGCATACAGTAGAGTACTAACCTAAAGTTTGGCGTTAACAATGATTCAAAAGCATTAACTGCAACCACTGGGTATTCTTAAAAATGTAAAGCGATATTTCACGTAAGGACAGCTTCTTATTTTTACAAAGCTCAGTTAGATCATGCATGGAATATTGTAGTCACCTTTGAGATGGCTCAGCAAAATATCAACGTGCCGCCCTCGACTCAGTGGAACGCAGAGCCAAAAGGAAAACTAAGCTTCACAGCTTAGCTCACCGCCGCCAAGTTGCTTGTTTGTCGGTCTTCTAAATTATTCTTCGGAGAGAGTGTGAATAAGTTTCGTAAGCTAATACTGCTACCTCCATTCTACTATTGGAGTACCAGGCGTATTGCAGGTAAGCACAGCCAACGAGTGGACACCTTGCCGACCTGTCTGTGGCTGTGTGAATAGGCTTCTCGACAAGCTAATTTCTAATATTTCTGAACGACTATTGTTCTATTCACGTTATATGTAATTTACACATAATACCTCCCCTACCTTTTGAAACTATTTGAGGTAACATTAATACACATCATGGAATATTTGTTCTGTTTCGATTCCACCGAATTTCGCGACATGCATGAATTGCGGGGGAAGTGTCAAATAGGCTGTGATTGGATAATTCAAGGTTGCACTTAGAATGCTCCAAACCATAGTGATGGGACAGGGTTGGAACGTTGATCGATAAATTTGGGATTTATTGATTATTGATAAATAAATAAATTGATCAATTTTTATTAAAATTAATTAAAAAATAAAACATGTTTAAAAATGAAACAATATTTATTATATGTTTACGTTTCCGAGTACAGCCCTTCACAAGTCCACTGCTGAACATAGGCCTCCCCCAAGTAATGCCACAAAGCACGGTCCTGAGCCACCTGCATCCACCGACTTCCTGCATGTCTTACCAGGTCGTCACTCCATCTAGTGGGGGGTCGCCCTACACTACGCCTACCGGTACGAGGCTGCCACTCGAGAACCTTTCTTCCCCATCGGTTATAGGTTCTTCGAGCTATATGGCCGGCCCATTGCCACTTCAGCATAGTGTTACAATTAGTGTGTTTGTTATAATTAGTGTGTTTAATTATTAGTGTTTTTAGTTTTAATTTGTGTAAAGTAAATTAAAGTGTTAATTTAGGTAATTTTATCGGCAATTTTTATTGTCACGAACCTCAAGCTCGTAACAATACTAATCCGTTGGGCTATGTCGGTCACTCTGGTTTTACTGCGGATATCCTCATTTCTGAGTCTATCACGCAGAGAAACTCCGAGCATAGCCCTCTCCATATCTCGCTGAGCGACCTTGAGCGTCCTCATACGGCCAGCAGTGAAGGACCACGTCTCTGATCCTTGAGTCATCACTGGCAACACGCACTGGTTGTACACTTTATTCGAACACAAGGTTCCCCGGACCGTGACCTCTCGGTCGAAGTTGGACTTACTTAGTCGGACCATTTGTCCCAGGTAAACGTACTCGTCAACAACTTCGAGCATAGTGCTCCCAAAAACTACCGGCATAGGTGTGACATGGACATTAAACATGATCTTTGTTTTGTCCATGTTCATCTTAAGACCTATCCGTTGGGAGACACCATTGAGGTCATTGAGCATAGTGCTAAGGTCCTCCAGCGATTCTGCCATAAGGACTATATCGTCGGCAAATCGAAGGTGAGTGATGTACTCGCCATTGATGTTAATACCGTATCTTATCCAGTCCAGTAGCTCGAAAACGTCTTTCAACGCAGCGGTGAAGAGTTTTGGGGAATATATATATATATATATATATATATATATATATATATATATATATACATTTAAAATTATGATTTCTAAAATTTACGCGAACACTACATATTGAATCAAACTATATGTACGGATTTTATCGCGTTTAATTTACTCATAGTCACGAGGGGGGTGGGAGTACTGAGATGTTTGACGTCTCAATGTCATAGTTAGCCCGGCTACCTTCAGTTATTGAATATTGATTTTTGATCCGTTCTACATAGAACGAGCTTACAACATCTTGAATTCTTTCTGGGTTTGGGTAAATTTTGCAGATGGCAGGTGGTAGTACCCATCCATCGACGGTGGCCGGCTTCATTCTGACGCTGTGACGTAGACGTGGGACCCAAAGCTTGTTGTCTTGCAATACTCGCTTGACCTGCTGAAGCTCGGCGGCCAGATGTTATCTGTCACAAATCCCTTGTGCTCTCTGAAACAAATATTTTAATTAAAAGTAATTTATATAATGAGTGAAAGGGACATTTCAAAAAGACATCAACGGGTGCTTAATTGTTATCACTTTGCACCATTATATTACCAGTATAAGTTGAACTTTGGTGCATTTGAAATAGGTTAACGTGAAAAGAATAGAATTTACTTACCGATGAAATGTTATGCGATCTTTTTGATAACTGGATGTCTTAGCTTACTTGCCACACTATTTTACTGCACAGGAAGCCATTAGTAATGTATTTTGGATACAAGAATATTTTTGAATTGTCAAGAACTCGGACGTGCCTACGGTTCACAAACTTGGTCGGCACTGGTATCGTGATTCTTAGCAGTACTTCGTATGCTAGCTACAGCAAGTATGTGTTGCGCGCGTTTGTGGCCCCGTATGCGGAATCTATTAGGGTGTTGTGTGTGCATTAATAGGGAATTGCTTAAAACCGCTTATCTAGATAGATCACAAGTTCGAAACCTTTATTTAAATAACTATGAATGATTGTTGTGATTTACCTAAAAGAACATAAAGTAGAACGATCTCTTCAGAATTTGCTGCAGTTAGTAGGCAATGATTGGATGCTGTTACTCCTATTTCGTTTTCCTCTGTCGCATTTTAAGTCACCCACGGGACGATATGGGTTAATAGACATTCGTACATCACTACAGGGTTATCATATCCTTGTATCAGCACCAAAGCAGGTTGCTTATTTATCATTAACTCATTAAACAATCGCCTTAGCCTTGGAAGAGTACAATAACAAATGATAAAAAACTGCCTGATTTATGTATGCAATTTGAAGATACAAGACGAGCACCGCGGTAAATTGGAAGACTTAAATTAAAAT
The DNA here is from genome assembly GCA_907164705.1 of Parnassius apollo. Classification (NCBI taxonomy): domain Eukaryota; kingdom Metazoa; phylum Arthropoda; class Insecta; order Lepidoptera; family Papilionidae; genus Parnassius; species Parnassius apollo. The sequence goes on from CAJQZP010000693.1 coordinate 16,937,571, forward strand.
ATATTTGTCAATCATATGATCTATTATTTTCCACTAGTTTGTCCCGAACAGACAATTTAAGGGTGACCAAGCTAAACTCACGAAGTGCCTAAATGAACACTCACAAATTTTAAAGTGTGACTTTCGACCTTATATAAATTAAAATTATAATGATTAAATATTTCACACCGTTTGCGCGCCGCCCCCGAGCGGTCGTGCACACAGTTTTTTCGCGCTCCAACCCTTCGGTAGCGCAACCGCTTGTCCGCGCGCCCCGCTCTCTCCGGCTAACACCGGCCGAGCAGACACCGATGGTGAGTCACTTTGTTTTTCGCATCGTTCTTGCCCCCTTGCTCCGGCGGGGAGGCTTGAGCGCGCTTCGCTTGTTTTGTTTTATTTTTAATTTTTCTGTTATTATTTTTGTTACACTGTTACTTGTTGTATATACTGTTCTTAGAAGATCGTCTCCTGCTCTTCTCAGAGCGATCCCTTGTTCTTTTCAGAACATAGGAACCCCAGCTTCTGGGAATAGATCGTCAGTCTTCCCCATCTGCCCCTAAGGCCCTGTTCTTCTCAGAACAGGGACCTCTAGTTTTCATAGAATAAATCGTCACCCCACTGTCCAGATCAACATGTCTTCCATAGACATAAGCACACTCATAAGCCAAGTTGCGGCCACGATCGTACAAATGATCCAAGCCGCAGGAATACCCACAACCGCCCAAATTGACGAGACCCTTCTCGCCAAAGCCATTTTCCCCCTCGCTGCCTCTAAGGCATGTGTACCCCCGCCCGCCGTCGCGGCTTTCCTCGCGACCCAAGCGGCGGAGAGCAGACCGACTTACCCGCGTCCCCCGACTCCGATATGGAGCACTCGGACACCACGTCCGTTACCTCATCCTCCCGGAAGAGGATCGCCCTCAGCTCCACCGGCTGCTCGGATTCATCCGACTCCGAAGGAACCATAACCGACTCAGCCCAATTCACGCTAGTGAAATCTAAGCGCGGCCCGAAACGCGCTGCGACTTCTCGCACTCCCCCCACCTCAACGGCCGCCGCCGCCGCCGCCCGCACACCCTCCGCCGCTGCCTCTACCTCCGCAGCTCCCACCGTTGCCCCTAATTCCGCAGCCCCAAACGCTGCCGCCTCTCAGTCGAAAGACACTACCGCCAAGCCAGGAACCCGCTGAGCTCCCAAATTGGCTAAAAACCAAGTCCCGCCCCCTGTCTTTCTCAGAGACAAGGCCAAATTCACTCAAATATCCAAAACCCTTTACGATAAGGGTTTCAAATATGACCAAGCCACCAATGTCGGCGAGGCCATCAAAATAGTGCCGGCGTCTATAGAAGACTTCCGAAATATAATCCGCCTATTAACGGCCGAGCGTGTGTCCTATCACACATACGCCCTCGCCGAAGAAAGGAAGGTCAAGGCAGTCCTCCGCGGAGTTCCTTATGAACTCGCAAACGAGGACGTTCTGGAAGACCTTAAATCCCAAGGCTTCCCCATAGAAGCTGTGCACAAAATGCACAGCAGCAGGGGCGAAAGATTTAACCTCGCCCTCCTCGTTCTCATCAATGTGCCGGAGGCGAAGGCCATCTTCCGCGAGGTACGCACTGTGTGTGGCCTGTCGCGTGTAAAGGTCGAAGCCCCACACCGGCGCGGTTACCCAGCGCAGTGCCACCGCTGTCAACTCTATGGGCACGCGGCAGCCAACTGCTCAGCTCCACCCAGGTGCATTAAGTGCCTAGAACCCCATCACTCGAAAGAGTGCCCCCGGCCCAAAAACGCCGAATCCCCACCCTCATGTGTCCTTTGCGGACAAACAGGCCATCCGGACAATTTTAGAGGTTGCCCTCGCGCTCCTCACCCACCTCCGAGCTGCAAAGCTCCACTCCAGGTCAATGAACGAACCTTCCCGGCTCTTGTAAGCCGCAAGCCCAGCCAGGGCCAGCACCTACCTCAGCCCCCTCAGGGCTCATCTCAGCCTACACAGGGTATCTACCGGCCCCCACAGGGCCCTCCTCGGCCCCTTATGAGCCTTCCGCTCTCCCAGCCTGCGCCGCTTCCAATAAACCTTTGGTTCTCAAAGGAATCAAATATCCCGCGGCCCTCCGCCGACCCACAAAAACAGGAAGACTCTGTAGTTGAATCTCTAAACCTAGTGTATAACACTTTGAATAGGATCAATTTAGAGGAAATCCTTATCCTTGCGCGTAAACTGCGCACCGTTCAGTCCCCTCAGGACCGTTTCCTTGCTCTTACTGAGCACATCAACCTACTAAGGTCTTTGTAATTAAACTATGCCGGAGCCCTCTGCTCCCGCAATATCTCACGATCGTATCAAACCAAAGGGTTTGTCGCTTGTTTCATTCAATATCCTTGGTTTGCGAAAAAACCTCCCAGAGCTTAGGCTATTTCTTCGAGATCGCGAAGCCGACCTCCTCCTCCTTCAGGAGACCCACCTCAGCCCCAAGGTCTCTAAAGGCCCATCTATTAAAAATTACTCACTTCTACGTAACGACAGACCCGACCGCAAAGGCGGCGGTACTGCGATCTATTACAAAAAGTCCCTTCATTGCTCCCACATATCTACTCCGACGCTTACCAGTATGGAAGCCACTATCGCTAGATTAGCTATGACTGGACACTAGTCAATCATTATAGCCTCTTGCTACATCCCTAGCGGAACCCTTACCATTAAAAGTGATTTCGAAGCCATCCTTGCATTAGGCGACTCAGTCATTATGTTTGGAGACTTTAACTCCAAGCATACTGAATGAACCTGCCGCACTACTACCAGTAGTGGCAGGGTGCTGCTCAATATGACTCAGTCTCTCGACCTGACTGTCTACAGCCCCCTCGCTGCCACCCACTATCCCGACATTGTTAACTACGCTCCTAACGTGCTAGATTTCGCTCTAGTTAAAGGAGTCTCCCTTAACCTTAGAACAATCGAGTCTCTCGATGATCTAGGATCCGACCACCGTCCTTTATTCCTCCTTTTTGGCCATCAGCCAGCTCCAACTCCCATTTCCAAAACCTACACCAACTGGAAGGGCTTCAAGAAGTCTCTAGCCTCGGCTATAGACTCTCCGGACCCTCCCATAACCCTTTCTTCCGACGCCCTCGACAGCACGGGGAAAATAGACACCGCGGTCGAAAATCTCACCTCACTTATAACATCCTCTCTTAAAGAGAATGAAAAAGTTGTCCCGGTTGCTAAAACTAGTCTTCTCCTAGATATTAGCAACCTGCTAAAAGCCAAAAAAGCTGCCCTCCGTATAGCTGCACGCTATCCCACTCCTGAATATAGACTCGCGGCCCACCGCCTTCAACGCAAACTCCGTTACCACCTCCAAGATTACAGAGACCACGAAAAGGGCAATCTCATGGAGAAAATCTCTCCCTCCCACACAGCGTACTACCAGATGGCGAGAGCCCTCCAGATAGACGCTATAACGCATACTCCTCCTCTGTCTCGTCCCGACGACTCCATTGCCTTCGAGGACGAAGAAAAGGCTGAGTGCTTCGCTGACAGCGTCGCCGCTCAATGCTCTCCTAGCTCACAACCCAGTGACCCCATACACATCCAACTAGTGGAGGACGAGGTCCGTCGCAGTAACTCGCCCCCTACCGTCTCTGACCCTATCACTGTATCCAAAGATGAGATTTCATCCACCATCAAAGGACTTAAGCCCAAAAAAGCACCGGGTGTGGATGGTATCTCCAACCAAGCCCTCAAACACTTCCCGGAGCAGGTAATCGCCTTAGTGGCCATTATCTTTAACGCCTGCTTCGAATTCAGTTACTTTCCCATCTCTTGGAAAGAGGCAACTGTCATTGGCATTCCCAAGCCAGGCAAACCTCACCACCTGCCCTCCAATCACCGTCCCATCAGCCTCCTCAAGGCCATGGGCAAACTTTTCGAACGAGTTATTCTCGTGCGCTTGAGGCGCCATTTGTTTCCCACAGACGGCGACCCTCTTGTCATCCCACAACAATTCGGGTTTCGAGCCAAACACTCATGCCCGCAGCAAGTTCACCGCATAGTGGAATACATCCTCAGCGGTTTTTATCCTCGTCGTCAAAAAACCATCGCGGTTTTCTTTGACATTGCCAAGGTTTTCGACAGAGTCTGGCACGAGGGCCTTATCTACAAACTGTACGACTTAGGCCTCCCGGACCGTCTCGTTCGCCTTGTAGCCTCCTATCTGAAGGATCGTACCTTTCGCTTTAGACACAAAGGCACGCTATCCTCTACTCGTCAAATAAAAGCCGGTGTCCCTCAAGGCTCTGTGCTTGCTCCCCTCCTATATATACTATTCACCAACGACATCCCTATCCCGTCGAATGGTGTTAAACTAGCCCTCTTTGCAGATGACACAGCCCTTTACTCTAAAGGCAACTCACTACCACAGATTCGGAACAAGATCCAAAAGTCAGTAAGCGACTTAGGAGCTTGGTTCCAAAAATGGCGTATCGACGTAAGCCCGGAGAAAAGCTCCGCCGTTTGCTCCGAATATAAACGACGTCGTCTCACCACCACTCCACCAATCAGGATGTTAGGAACCCCTGTCCCATGGCAAACTAAAGCCAAATACTTAGACGTCACCCTTGATGCAAGGCTCACTTTCGAGCCCCATATCAAGAAGGTTACTCGCACCGCACGATTTTACATGGGTAGGCTCAACAGCATGTTGGGCAGACACAGTAAAATGTCCTTCCGCAACAAGCGAACCCTATATAAGGTCTGAATACGACCTGTCATGACCTACGCGGCCCACATTTTCGCACATGCTATGCCCAAAGCTATAAATGAACTTCAAATAGTCCAAAATCTATTCTGTCGTAGGGCCACTAACTCGCCCTATTATGTCCGTAATGCCGACCTACATCGAGACTTAGAGCTCCCAACAATCCAGCAGTTCCTTAAATCACTCTCTGAGAGATTTTTCAAAGCCTCAGAATCCCACCCAAATCATCTCATTCGTGAGACAGCTGCCTATGCAGCCCCTATCCACACTCGCTATAGTGTGCGCAGACCGAAAAACTCTCTCTCGGACCCCCCCAACAAGCTCTCGGCTGACCTGAACTGCCTCCTGGCGGCTCAGGCCGAGCCTACATAACACATACTTTAATCTGCTTTAGTTAGGCACTCTTCTAAGCGGCTTTTCGCCGCTTGCGCCCTCCTTTCTGCCAAGGAGGATCGCGTTCGTATACGGCTTAGAGATCTCTAGTCAGATCGTTAAGCCAATTCCTAAAAGGTTGGGTTTAGTGGGTAAAAGTCACCACATAACCACGCAGCCGGCTGCGTGGTATGCTATGAGCATTCCCAACCTCCCTCCCCCGCTTTCCGGAGGGTTGCCCATATTTGCTTTGGATGCAAAAAAAATTAAATATTTGAAGTAATTTCAATGCAAACATAAAATACATTTTTCTTTAACTGTTTCAGTCAGATTAGTTGCCTTTTTTAAAGTTTATTCCCAACCAGTAAAGCTCTATAATTCGCAGCCTGTGCCGTTGCAAATCTTGGTGAAAATAAAAATTATAACGAATAGAAAAAAGAGAAGAAAAATGAGTGCTTTTGTGATTGCTCAGCCATTAAAAATTGAATCGTGTGTTGCTGATGGATATCGCCAAAAATCAGCCTAAACGATTCGATTACTATTAACTAAATGCTTTGATCTTTTTGTGTTTTTTGGTTTTAGTTAATTTGGTGGCAGCGTTTAAAAAATGCACTACCCTATTTTGTTTCGGGTGTCGTAAGAGGCTACTATAAAACTGAGAGAAAAACCTTATTTCTCTTTTACGACACAAAATACTCGGACTGCATTCGAGTAGCAGCGTCAAAGATACAAGACGTGTAGTACTGCCATCTTCAATCCGCCTACCGAGCGTGACGATAAGGGCAAAAGGAGATGACAAAACGGGAGAGGCCGGTATCTTTGATAAAGGATAAGAACTAAAGCTTTGAGATAAAATTACTTCTACTATAATTTAAAGTTTCAGATTATATACGTCCCACAGCTGGGCACAGGCCTCCTCTCACTTCTGAGAGGGTTTTAGTGCTAGGAAATGTCCGTTGCGCTACCCCAATGCGTTGGGGCGAACTTCACATATCTCCGCAATATTTTTTTCTTATTATCACCGCCGAGCGCATGATAAATCAGCATTTAAAATTGCAATTAGCAATTTCATTGGTGCTGGCGGGGATCTAATCAAGGATGCTCACGTACTGTGAAATTAACTATATTTACAATAATAAGAGCATGATGATAATAAAATTAGCTAGTCCAGCAGACTTTTTATACTTTTTTTACTTTTTTATTTTTTTATAGGATAGGGTGACAAACGAGCACACACTCCTCCTGATGGTAAGTGGTTGCTGTGGTCCATAGACATCTAAATCTATCCTCGATTACGAATCAAAATGCAGATGCGTTGTCACCCGTGAGGACTAAGATGGAATGCTTCGTTTCCAGTAAAAAGGGTCTCCAGTTCTCTACTCTCACTATACGTAGCACAGCAGCTATTATTTTACGCTGGTATTCTGTGAGAGCCCGGTCCTTCCCCGGTCGAGCCGACCCATTCGTGCTACAACTATATTGGTTGGGCTGAAAAGTTCGTATCGTCTCTATGAGATGGCACCACTAGAATAAAATCCATATCATTTTTAGGTAGTACCAACCTTCAAAAGAAACGTGTATAAATTTGACAGCTGTCTGATTATTACTTTGTGAGATACAGCATTTTGAGTGAAGCAACTTTTGTTATTTTGAAAAAAAATGGATGAAAAGGAATTTCGTGTTTTAATGAAACACTATTTTTTGATGAAAAAAAGTGCTGCTGATACCAAAAAGTTGCTTGATGAGTGTTATCCGGACTCTGCACCGGGCGAAGCAACCATTCGTAGGTGGTTTGCCAAATTCCGTACAGGCCATATGAGCACCGAAGACGATGAACGCAGTGGACGTCCAAAAGAGGCTGTTACGGACGAAAACATAAAAAAATCCACAAAATGATTTTGGAAGATCGTAAATTGAGGTTGATTTGTATAGCTGCCACTCTAAAGATATCAAAGGAACGTGTTGGACATGTCGTTCATGAATATTTGGGTATGCGAAAGCTATGTGCAAAGTGGGTGCCGCGCGAGCTCACAATCGACCAAAAACAAGAACGTGCCGATGCTTCAAAGCAATGTTTGGAGCTGTTCAACCACAATAGAAGTGAATTTTTGCGGCGATATGTGACAATCAATGAAACATGGATCCACCACTATACTCCGGAGTCCAGTCGGCAGTCATCTGAATGGACTGCACGCGATGAACCGAATTCAAAGCGTGGAAAAACTCAACAGTCGGCCGGTAAGGTTATGGCGTCCGTATTTTGGGATGCACATGGAATAATTTTCATCGACTATCTTGAAAAGGGAAAAACCATCAACAGCGACTATTATATAGCGTTATTGGAGCGTTTGAAGGACGAAATCGCGAAAAAAACGGCCCCATTTGAAGAACAAGAAAGTGTTGTTTCATCAAGACAATACGCCGTGTCACAAATCGAGGAAAACGATGGCAAAATTGCATGAATTGGGCTTCGAATTGCTTCCACATCCACCATATTCTCCAGATTTGGCCCCCAGCGACTTTTTCCTTTTCTCAGATCTCAAGAGAATGCTCGCTGAAAAGAAATTTAAAGCCGATGAGGAAGTAATCGCCGAAACAGAGGCCTATTTTGAGGCTAAACACAAATCGTACTACAAAAATGGTATTGAAAAGTTGGAAGATCGCTATAATCGGTGTATCGCCCTCGATGGCAACTATGTTGAATAATAAAATCGAATTTTGCCAAAAAAATGTGTTTTTCTATAAAATGTTACGAACTTTTCAGCCCAACGATAACTGCAGCATGGCTCTATCACGTATAATATTTTCGGTGGGTGACGCTATAAATATATATAAATAGCTCAAGAAGCCAAGACTCGGTCCAGGAATTGTGATTATTTTTTATTGGCAAGGCTAAAATACATTGTGAACATGAGCTCAGACATCATAAGTTCATTATGAGATACACAAACAAAAATAAATAAAAATAAATAATACCAATGCATAAAGTAAATTTGAGCTAGAGCGATAAAACGTTTCGGACGTAATGTTAGGTACAATTGGAGTATTCTTCTCTCCTTGAACAATAAAAGGGTATGATAGTACATTGAGTTTGCCTTTATAATAGGGAATGAGCCCTACAAAACTCTCCGGCCAAAGCTATGTGAAATTGCTTTGGTCAGAGATTGACTCCAACGATGTCAGCCGCAAAATATAAAAGTGTGGTTAAAAGATAACTTTACGCCAGACTTTGAATCGTTTTTTTTTACTGTAGTTACATTTTAACGTAGCTCAAAATTCTATAAAATATTAAGCCACTAAAATCAATGTAGAAATAGCAATTAATCGATTTAAATAATAATAATAATAATAATAATAAATTCAACAATCATTTATCTTTCTAACAATGTAATTTTTATATTTATATGTTCTATATGATTGTTTTATATGATTTCATGCGACAAAACGTTGGTTTCTTGATTTTAGGTGCTAGTAGAACATACCAACGCGCTATGCGCTTTTGCAAGAATATGTGCTTAAAGTCATTTTCAAAATGGTATTATTCATTAATGTATGTAATATAAATAGTGAAATATCGCTTATTATGTTTAAAAGGAGTGAAATTTGGTTAAACAAAAAAGTATATTGTATATTGCAAATATTGGAATATTATTTACATTAAATGTACCTGATCAATTGGGTTTAATAAAAAACAACATTTGACATTAATAACACCATATTCATCATAAATTACAAGAAAAGTTAATTTTTTTACGAGGCAGAGCTACGCTGCTTCTATATTAGTTGTAGCACGAATGGGTCCACTAAATCGGGTTAGGACCACGCTCTCAGAGAATATCAGCGTAAAATGTCAGGACAGCAGTAATACGGGTGAAGTTCGTTTCGTTTTTAAAATATCATGCACTGTCGATTTTCCTATTCCTGTGCGTCGAGCTATTGTTTGCGTAGAAGTTGAAGGACCTTGCGCAATTTCGTCAAGCACCACGTCTTCTACATCAGCACGAGCGACTCTTCCAGCGCTACATTTTCTACAGTCATTCTTCATTTTGAGAAACAAACGTGGACTCTTATAAATAAACAGTAATATGTATGACGTGCATAAGGGTATCTTTTCCCTATAAAGATCTGCGGCTGCGTTTCCACTGCCTCTGCATTTCCCATAAATAAAATGCATGTTTGTAGATCCTTGTGGCGTATATTGAATACGTGGCATTATTGTCTACAATCTAAACAATCCAGTTACAAGCCAAGTCGTCGCAAATATCATCACACAAAACAAATAAAAATCAGTAAATAAAACGCAGAAAAAATTACATACATATTATGTTCAAATTTGTTCTAATATTGCAAACTTTGTTGAACTAAATTTCACTCCTTTTAAACGAATTTACACGAATACCACGAAATTAACACGAATAGCAATAATTCACAATTTTCATTAGGTATAATGATGAATAATATTATTTTGAAATCGACTTTAAGCACTTTTAAACATATTGGTCACTTATGTTGCTATGATTTTTTATGCTACGGTTGCTAAACTTTGTTGAAAAGAACATTGATCACTTATTGAACAATAATTCAAGTTGTTTTTTGAAAAAGCCGTGTAATAGCAGTCATAATATTTATTGCTTATCTATCACCTCAGTTAACGTTAATTTCTAGAACAATAAAAAAACGGTGAAATTCATTAATTTGTGGTCATGGTGTGTAAGAATGTAAAATAAGGTAACAAAAATTATTGATATTATTTTAAAAAAAGTCATATCTTTGGTACTACTTGGTTTTTTGATATGTATTTTTTCTGAATGTCCATTAGTTCTACCAAGACCTATTTCTAGTTGTTATATCAAAGTACCTATACATAAACAATGTAACATCGCTGGCACGAAGATTTCATCAAGTGAAAACTATCTGCTTATGAGGTTCATATCCTGAGGATTGTTTATTGACATTGCAATGTAAATACCAACACATGAGTTCATTTGAACCAAAGCGGTTAATTATTAGGAACTTCTGAACTAAAAACCTCTTTTGCCTGCATTGCAACCGGTGATCTCTGCGTATTATAACTAATTAAAAATAATACAACGATTGTTATAAAGGTAAGACAACAGAGGCTGATACTACTAAAAGATTTGGATGATTTTATTTAAATAATTAAGTGGATATTGACACCTGTCGGTAAATGTAAATACTGAATCGAGGGCTCCATATAATTTAAAGTAAATATTGCGTTCAAAAGTCAATACCTATATTATAATTATTCTTTTTCACTTTTACGATTTACACATTTAAGATTGATCGATAAAATGTAAATTTCATAAACGACATTTTTTTGGCACACAGGCTCTTCTTTTGGGGAATTGTATGTAAAGTAGTGAACTTTTGAAGGGCTAAATGTTAACGTTGAAGATAATGGAGAATTTATTTATTTAAACCAGTATCATATTATTTATATTAGAGAAATGAACACTGTTGACATTTAGACAATTATCATAGAAGCAATATTAAAAAAGGATCCTTTCAATTAATGGTCATCAGTAGCTATATTTGTACAAATCGCTTTAGCTTAAATATTGTCAAAATAAACAAACGGTGCAATCAGAATATAGAAGAGTTTATGGATGGTTTTAATTTTAATCACACATCACAATAATTTTGTTAATGTTACTAAACATATTAATGTTGTGTTGTGTGATCAAGGAAAATTTTGACGTGATATGCCAACAAGAACTTTGAAATTAAGATGTCGTCTTGTCTATAACACTTTATTTTTTATTAAATAGTATTAAAATTTCCTCAAAATATAGATTACTTTCACTCATTAAGCAATATCTTGCCTGGCGGAGCTTATATGGATATAAAAAATTGGTCGTCTGTAAAATTGGTTTACGGACGATAGTTTAACGTGACAACGTTATAACAAAACATTGATGAAATGACTGCATACTTTTATAAGTAAAATTGAATCATTTTTATTGAATTATCATTATTTTGTTTTATTTATACAAAGAAGGAGTGAAATGAAATCTAAAATTTAATTGATAAATTTACATTTACGCTCAAACCGATCGATCGTGTCTTTCGCTCGCAGCGGTTTCGCTCTGATCATAACAGTGCAGCCGGCGTTCATCGATTTATTATAAGTTGTCAAGTTTCACATCAAGTCAAAAAAATTTCCCATGTTCGATAAATACAGCTATATTTAAAGGAATTTTTAACACGTCATGTTTATTATTTTTGTTCAAATAATTTTTTATATGCAGACAAACTTAAATGACAGTACAGGTCCTAATTTTAATCTTAATTTATTACACACTAAAATTTACCTTCAGGAGCAGGTGGTCGTGGTTGATAATGTAAATCTGAAACAAAGATTCACAATAATTAGTAAAATATAATTGGTGATAAATAAAGACTCTATTTTATAACAGACGTACTCGTATATACACGTATATGCCTCATATAGTATGAAATTCCATGAACAGTAATTCTATTGCACGATATTTAGATTATAAATCAATTCTCATTTAAAATATTCAGTTATTTCGAGCACAAACCACTATAAACCAATTATCGAGCTAGGTTTTATTGCCGTCAGAGTAGTTTAACTCGAACAATATTTTTTTACTGAATCTAAAAACCAATTTTGCTGTTATATTTGTTTGTTACATTACAATAAATAATTTGCAATTAACAAGTCTTATTGTACTACTGAATACAAATCTCTCGAAGGAATTTCACAAGGCACAGTCCTGAGCCACCTGCATTTTTTATAAAACTTAAATGTCAAACGAAATAACAGCCGTCCTTATGGTAAGTGGCTACAGAAGTCTATGAACACCTGCAGCCAACTTCATACAAAGAAAACTACAGATTCGTTGTCACCCAAGAGTACTTATATGGAGTTTTTCACTGACTGGAATCATACTGATACTTTATGTGCCATGATGAAGTAATGCAATCACAGTTGTTGGGCTGAAAAAATGGCAAAAAAGGAATTTCACCACCTTATGTTCATTCATCGACTTACTGCATCTAAAACCAGCTTGTTACGCCACCTATTTTTTAAAATAGGAAAAGGGTGACAAGTCTCACTCACAATTTAACAAAAAATCTAATTATTGGTTCTTTATTTACGGGTAATACCCAAATACTGCGTTTAAATTTGAATATTGGTCCTAGTTCGTTTTTATGTAGTTTGAGTTATTTGTGGAGGGAGCACCCCACACTTTGCCTACCGGTACGGGCCTGCCACTCGAAAATCTTTTTTGCCCATTGGTTATCGATACTTCAAAAGTTGCGCATATCCCGCCGCATGTATTTGAAGATCTGTCTATTCGGTTGCGTGTATGCTGTCAAATTTACTGAAGATTTCAGCTTCATCTCGCGTATAACGGCCATGAGATTAAAAGTATGATCGGAGAGTTTTTGTGGTCTTCTGTGACGGGTCTTATAGAACTTAGCTCCGATCGCATTGACAGTTTCCAGAAGCTTGTCATTCATATCGTCCACTTCATTGCAGTCTTCTAGGCACTGAAAACGATTTTGTAACTAGAGTTGAAAGGTTTCGATTAAACGTGACCTCTCCAACTTCACGTTTAGATTCAGTGTACTTCTCACCATTCGGTGATCGCTGCCAGTTTTCATCCTAGCTCTCACTTCATAAAATCATCTCAGTTTTTATCACCTGAAGAAAGAGTTCATCATAAACAGTCTTCTTTCTTCACAAAGTCGGCCAGCTGTTGGTCCTTAGGTTTCGTTGCCCTATTCCAAATTTACCTACTTTCAGCTCACTGTTCTCTCTTGTACCTAACTTTGCTTTGAAGTCCCATTAACATCGTGTAGTGGGTTTTGGAGGAATGTATGGCTTTAAAGATATCCTCATACATTTCCTCCATCTCCTCATCGGAATGTGCCGAGGTTGGTGCGTAAACCTGTATGACACTCAGCGAATACCGTTTGGTGATTATAAGTATAAGGTACTCAACCCTCGTTGAAACACTGCAAATTTTTACTACGTTGTTAACGAGAGACTCGTGGATAATAAATCCGACACCTCCTTGGGACAGATGGTCGCCCTCCCAGTGATAGAACAAGTTACCAGATTCGAGGATTACCGTGTCCTCCCCTCTCTACGAATCTCAGATAATCCTATAATATCCCACCGCAGTTTTTCTATCTCTTCTTCCAGCTCCAGGATCTTCTCGTCAATCCTTAGGGTGCATGCGTTATATGATGTCAGGTCGAGTCGTTTTAGGTGGCAGCCGAAGCTCCACCGGCGATTCTTAGCACCCCTTGCCCGCCTTTACCATGGTCGCCACCGTAGCCAGGAATAGCGTGGCCGCTGAGGACTGGGGACCATTTATTTGTGTCGTTGCTCATGGGGGTATATTGCCATAGTTACCACGCTTGGCGAGCGGGTTGAAACCGCAGTTTTTATTGGTTTTTGCTATTAACAGAAAGATGCTGCTGCCCATCTTCTGTCTCAGTTTTCCTTTGTCGCCTCTTTCGACATCCACAGGAAAATATGGATATTCTCACCCGCTACTACACAAGTAATGAAATAATAATTTTTAATCGGTTATAAAATATAAATTTATACCGATTGAAACGGGATTACAATGAATTGATAAATAAACAATATTAAGTTGTTACGTATGCAACCTAACTTTTTCATACCTTATTTTGTATACATGAACATGAAATGTACACTTAAAAGTAACTCAATATTTGATGCCATTTACGACATAATTTGCGATAAATAAAAATTTATGGTAAGTTTACGATTCCCCAGTCACCTTAATTTGAATAGATTTTTTTCTATAGTGACGCAAACAAGCATGCGGTAAGTGATTACCACCGCCCATGAACAACTGCAACACCAGGGGAATTAAAGATGCGTTTCCGGCCTTTTAAAAAGTAATAGGCGCTGTTCTTGAAGGTACCTAAGTCGTATTATTCCGGAAAATTCTCGGTGGTAGTCGATTCCTCAAGGAAGTTGTGCGAGGAAGAAAACTTCTTTTAAATCGCACAGTGGTGGACCGCCAGTCATCCGGATGGTATGGATGGTACCGCAAGTTTTGTCGCGATGTGCGATGCTGAAATTATGCGGCTGGAATTAGTCCGAACAATTACTCAGAGCACTCTCCGTGGTGGATGCGATAAAATACGCAAAGAGATGTAACATCTCCTCGCAGTGCCAGGGAGACAAGCCGATCGGAAAGAGCTTGAAGACCAACGATTCAAACAGATCTGCGCTGGATGTGATAAAGTGGAAGGAGCTGGCACTGAGGAGCCCCAGCCTAGAGATGGAAACAGTGTTCCATGTGCGGCCGAACCTGCGCCTTGTAAAATTGCAGACGGTGAGCTGGCATGAAATAGTGTACCGCTCTTCCGAGCATGCCAAGCCTTTTAGAGGTTAATTTGGCCTTCTCTTGGAAGTGACCACGAAACTGCACGTCACTCTATATGTCGATGCCGAGGGTTCTGATACTGGCTGAGGCAACAAAGGGAGTGCCTTGAAACTGAGGAGGCACGACGAAAGGGTTCTAATTAATAGCACAGGAGTAGTACCTTAATACTGGAAGCTGGGCAACGTGCAGCCTGTTCCAAAAAAAACCTTTGTGTCGACCCACACAATTATCGGCCAATCTCAATTACCTCCATATTCTGCAAGATTATGGAGCGTATATTGAACGCCAGCTTAATGGCATACCTAGAACAGAATGACCTCCTTAGTGACCGGCAATACATGTTTCAGCGAAATCGTTCAGCTGGGGATCATCTAGCATATGGCACACACGTATGGGACGAGGCGCTCGAGAACAGTGTGATATACTTGCTGTTTTCCTTGATGTCTTGAAGGCCTTTGACAGAGTTTGGCACCCTAGACTTTGGGATAAGCTTCCAGCGTACGGCTTATCCACTGACCTGATTGACTCGTTGAAGGACTTTCTGAGTGAACGGTCTCTTCGGGTCATCATTGATGGCTGTTCGTCCGATCCTGTGGTGCCTAACGCCGGTGTTCCTCAGTGGTCCGTTCTCTCCGCAACTCTCTTCCTTCTGCATATTAATAATTTGCTTATGTCCGGTATTAACGGGTATGCTCACGATAGCACAGTTGTGGAAAGATACCAGCCAAGTCCTCGGGCCATTCAGATTCAAATCCAGTCCGAAAGACAAGCTATGGTAAAACTTGTAAATCTCGCACTACAGAGTCTCGAATCGAGTACTCGAATGGATCAATGCCGATCTTGTAAAATGCAACGCCTTCAAAACGCAAGAGTACCTCTTTAGTGCAAAAAGGAGCTAGCACCATGGCTCTTCCATTTCGAAATATATCACTAGAATACACCGACCGCCCGCAGCTGTTGGGGGTTAAAATATCCTCAAATCTCAACTTTGGATAGGTCATTGAGTCCAAGGCCACAGCTGCAAGGAAGCTAGGAGTTCTTGCAAAGGTGCGGCGATACTTCACGTCAGGAGAGCTGCTTACTTTATATAAAGCGCAAGTCCGGTCGTGCATGGAGTATTGCCACCTATCAGATTTGGATTCAAAAGAAAGCTTATTAATGACCCGAATTAGGTTATGTTTTTCTAAAGGATGCATTTCGGAGTATTGCGTAATTTAACTCCCTCTCCCTTCCACCATCGGCGAACCGGGCGTTTGGCCAGTCTCCACCGTTTCGTTGTTAACTTACCACGCATTCGAATCAAACGGTTTTACGGGTGACAACGCATCTGCATTTTGATTCGTAATCGAAGATAGATGTAGATGTCTATAGGCCACAGTAACCACTTACCATCAGGTGGATTGTGTGCTCGTTTGTCACCCTATCCTATAAAAAAAACGGTTTACTACGTTATTCATCATGCGTACAGCAAAGAAATGAATAAGTTGCCAGCATCTGTCTTTCCATACGATTACAGCGTGGGTGTCTTCAAGGCATTAGTAAATAAGCTTTTGTTAAATCAGTGCGCTTCACCATCTTAGGCTTCATCACCACTTACCATCAGGTGGGATTACAGTTAAACGCTGGCTTAGAATAATTTAAAAAAAAAAACACTCAAAAATTATGCTGTACTATTTCCCCAGTCCCAAGTACAAAAATTCTAAATTCATATACTTAGGCCAAATTTAGTTCAAATATTGTAAAAAATTGACAAGCTTTAAATTTTCCTTAATGGGGCTCTACGTATTTTGTGAAGTACGAGTATTTTTATTTAACTCAAAAGGTCAGGTGCTGCGATAATGTACTAATTTATACAACAATAATACGTGAAATAATTTTCAATTATTTTTTTCGAACCTTTATAGGTTGCCTATTTTGAAGTGTCACAAATTTTGAATGTACTCAGCGTGATTTTTAACCATAGAATGCATTAAGAGCAAATGTGTGATAAGTGGTAATGTAGCCGAAGATGTTTATAATAACACTAAACAACTACAAAAACACTATCTGTAATATAAGTATCTTGCAAAACATCGATAGGCTTTTCAGGTGTACAAGAGTCTGCTAAGGTTGATTTTAACCAGGTTTAGGTCATCAAAAAGCCTTTACCACTTCTATCCATTGACTCTAAATCTTCTAACTGGTATTTTGCTGCACCAGCTTATATAATGCAGCAACACTTAGAGACCATTCACTCAAAAAGTACTTCTCCCAGCTAATCAGACCAGAGGATAAGTCGTAGAGCTAAAAGCCTTCCTAAGGGGCTAGCGTGCCAAATCCTGCCAAATGCCTTCAAGTCATTAAAGTCAATTCCTACCCCATTCGCTAAAAGGTACGTTTTTGGGTACAGGCTGCACATCGCCAGGTTTCAGGATTTAGGCCCTATTCCAGGTCTAAGTGAGAGTAACTATCGTGTCAACACAGGAGGCAAACGAATTGCACAAGTCTTAAAAGTAACGGCTGGTATGGCTAGACCGCGCAAAGTTAAAAAAATCTGAAGCATATGTGTAACACCCTGATTACCTTATTAAACTATTTTAACTAACTCATGTGCAACTGTTTTTAAAGTACGAAAACTACTTACAATGTGAGAGACCTATCTATTTTCAGTAGTAGTGTTTGAGGGGTTGATAATGAGAAAGAAGAAAATATTATATGTATTTCTGTCAATCAAATCATGGCTACCACCCGCGTAGTGTATAGTATATTTTCCTACTGTTTCAAAAGAATCAACGACAAATAAGCCCGCACGGATGACAACGCATCTGCGTTTTGATTCGTAATCGAGGATAAATGTAGATGTCTATGGGCCACAGCAACCATTTACATCAGTATCTCTCTGTCATCCTATCCTATAAATAAAATAAATAAAAAAATACGGATCAATTATACTTTAGGTGTGGATTGTAAGATTTCAAAATTTGACACAAAAAGATTGTGGCTAATGGGTTCGCGGTCTCAATAAATATAAAATACAAGAGCTAGCTGAACGTGGTCACAAGCCGACTATGCTGGGACGGTGCGCCATATTGTTTTATTGCAAATTGGTTGGACGTAGGCCGCGCCTGTCCTTTACATATACGAGGCTATTAAACAACGAACGGCTGACCAGTCACGTGTTAAACTAATCCAATCGTTGAACAATGTTAGACGAAGAACAAAGCGAGTGACAAGAAATTGAAGATTCCAAAAATTCAATTGATTATTGCACACAACGAAAGTCTCTGAAACAAGTATTTCATTTATTAAGAATGCGCAAAAAAAAAAGAAGTGAAATACTATTCACAAAATAATATGCATGTTTAATACGTACTATGCAGAAAATAAGAAAATTATTAAAAAACAATTTTGGAAATATTTCGTAAAACATCAGACTATTTCCATTTTTTGCAATATAACATCAGTACACCACCCGTAGTACTCGTAATCGTTTTATAATGCTACACATCTAAACGCCGAAATAAAAATGCGAACGTGTAAAAAATTCAAGCAACGAATCGTTTGTTCAAACGTCGCTCTTTGTAAGCGCTTTTGAATATAAAGGGTCTTAGAAAATGTCACACAGTGTTGCTTTGCACAATCAGATTAACTTAGAATTAATTTGAACTAAGCTAAGCGAAATTCAAAGATATTACATGAGAAAAATGTAAATAAGATAGTCAACATTTCCAATTGTGTTAAATATTACTTAATACTTGTTATTTTCTGTTACATATCAATATTGTTTTTGCAGTTATAATAAACACCAAAATAAATAGGTATCATCTCCAATATCAAACGACCGTTTCAATCAAGAAGTCCAAGATTAAGCTCGGTAGGAACGCAAGAGGTATCTGAAGTGAAATCGATTCACACAACGAATCAAGCAGAAGCGGCTGTTATGGCGCCGTAGCAAATTGAAATTGATATCATCGGTGGGCAGTGATTGGCCGGATATTACGAATGTCAAGCAAATTCACGCATTGGCTTACTACCAATACTAGGTGTCTAATATATAACTAATTAAGATCCATATATTTATTTGCTAGTTTTGTTTTATTTGCAGTAATAACAATTAAATTCACAACCAAAAAATGATTATTTTAAGAAATTTGGCATAATATTGACAGGAATAGTAAAAATAGGCCAGAAATTGTTTACTTTATAATCAAAACTATTTCCGATCTGGATATGTTGAGTTTGATTGTTTTTGAATTTCCATTCATTATGATTTAGTAGGGCTATGATGGCTATCCGCTAACAAGAGTACGAAACCTATCCAACTGCAGAGAGGTGTAAGACAGGGTGACGTTATATCCCCGAAACTCTTCACCGCTGCATTGGAAGACATTTTCAAGCTACTGGACTGGAAAGGATACGGTATTAACATCAATGGCGAGTACATCACTCACCTTCGATTTGCCGACGATATAGTCCTTATGGCAGAATCGCTGGAGGACTTAAGCACTATGCTCAATGACCTCAATAGTGCCTTCCAACGGATAGGTCTTAAGATGAACATGGACAAAACAAAGATCATGTTTAATGTCCATGTCACACCTATGCCGGTCGTTGTTGGGAGAACTAAGCTCGAAGTTGTTGACGAGAATGTTTACCTGGGACAAATAGTCCGATTAGGTAAGTCCAACTGCAACCGACAGGTCAATCGACGGATTCAACTCGGCTGGGCAGCGTTCGGGAAATTATAACACATCTTCTCGTCAGGTATACCACAAAACCTGAAAACTATGCTGTACAACCAGTGCGTGTTGCCAGTGATGACCTACGGAACCGAGACATGGTCCTTCACTGTTGGCCGCATGAGGACGCTCAAAGTCGCTCAGCGAAATATGGAGAGGGCTATGCTCGGAGTTTCTCTGCGTGATAAACTTAGAAATGAGGATATCCGCAGTAGAACCAGAGTGACCGACATAGCCCAATGGATTAGTAAGCTGAAGTGGCAATGGACCGGCCATATAGCTCGAAGAACCGACAACCGTTGGGTAAAAAAGGTTCTCGAGTGGCAGCCTCGTACCGGTAGGCGAAGTGTAAGGCGACCCCCCACTAGATGGAGTGACGACCTGGTAAGACATGCAGGAAGTCGATGGATGCAGGTGGCTCAGGACCGTGCTTTATGGAGTACCTTGGGGGAGGCCTATGTTCAGCAGTGGACTTGTGAAGGGCTGTAATGATGATGATGATGATGATGAAGATGAATTTGGAGTCGTTGTAGCTCAGATGGTTAGCGCTCGCTGTAAATTTCACAGTATGCGAGCAAATCGGGTTCGATCCCCACCCCGGCACCAGTATAATTGTTAATTGTAATTTTAAGTGCTGATTTACTACGTGCTCGGCGGTGAAGTAAAACATCGTGAAGAAACCTGCATGTCTGAGAAATAAGAAAAAATAATATTTTCGAAGACATGTGAAGTTCGCCAACACGCATTCGGACTCCTTGCCCTAAAACCCTTCTCAGAAATGACCTGGGCCTTTGTCCAGGAGTGGGACGTATATAGGATGTAACTTTAAGATGAATTTATTATTGCCATGGCTATACGAGACAAATCCTTCGCCTTATGTTATCATATCATATCATATTTGTCTGAATATTTAAATGATTTATCTACGAAGTAAATTTTTAGTGTAGAGATAGCGTTTTTTTTTTTCTTTAAGAAAAAGACTTCAAAAACTCATCTGATTAACTCATGAACTGTACTGAATTAGCTAGTAGTGTTTTATTTATTAATAAAGCAGTTTTATAGTCATCGTATAATAAAAATTACAACTAAATACGATAGTAATTCAAGCAGCCATTTTTGGTACAATTTAATTATTATTAATGATTTTTCTGTGTCATTTTCGCAATTGTTATGATGTCAGATAAACAAGGGTAAAAGGTAACAGTTAAGCAACTATACTAAAAATAAAAACATCTGTTTATTTTACAAATGGAGCTGTATGTGTTCAATCACTAATTATACACACTTTGTGAACTGCCAGATGCCACTTATTAAGGTAAAAACCTGCGTGTCGTTAAATCATTCGTCATTTTCATTATCGTTTTATAAATTATAGCTACATACTTATTTATTTCATAGGGCAGCACATAGCGTGGCGGTATGCGTGATTCATAAACTTTGACCCAGAACCACCGTCGACGACTGTTGATAATCAATTGATAATATCGATTGGATTAATTATAAAAAATTATATTATAACATTCCATGAAACTGCTGTTATTAAAATATTATTGATTATTAATTAAATAGAAAATAAAAATTACGAAATTCTCCTTAAACTCAATTATACCTTCGATCTTTTTTATGTTGACTACGCACATCTTAACTATTTTCGGAAGTCTTTATAGAGATGCTCGTAAAACCTATCCGTAGAGCTTAAGAAGTCGCTGAGAGCGGAGAAACACCCCAGAACATATAAATCATCCTTTCTTTATTCGTAAAAAGTCAGTAGCTTCCTTTACTCCTTAATCCTGAAAATATTTCTATGGAACCTTGATGTCATTACTTTTTGATAATGAATAATTCTATGTGTGCTAATACTTCCATTTTTAGAGAGGAGGCCTGTGCCTAGCAGTGGGCCGTATATGGACTGTAGCTTTATTTTTTTACTTTAAAATTGGCTTAGTAAATTTTTAGACTTTTTTTATAAAAACGATTTTTAGACTGCATACAAAGTCCCAAAGTCTCAAGGAAACGATTGTGACAGAGTGATGGCCAACCAAATTCAGTGATTGGTAAAAAAGGGCGAAGCAAATGCATGAACGTAGATCGAGTTCAATTGAGATAGAGGACCGTGTATTTCGCGGAATAAAAATCATATCTGCGCAAAAATTAAAACAAATATACCTTATACCTCGTAAAATACATAAAATTTTAAAAATCCTTAATGTGGCACACACACAACTATAAGTAATTGTGTATATTTAATTTTTTCCCTAAAACCTGCACCCTGTTGAGAACAAACTAAATAGCCGAACAACAGAGACGTTTCCTATCGAGAAAACATTACCATATTAGGTATTTGAAAAATTACATTACAATAAAATATTCTTAGATATCTTTGTTTTCAGATTAAACTTTTTACTATAGTAAAATTCCTCGAGTTTGGTCTTTAAAATAATAAGACTAGAATACATTATATACAATGTTTTGGTATGAGAATAAGAACTAGCATCAAGGTCGTTGTAGACGGTGCAAGCTCCGATTGCAAGCCTATTAATGCTGGTGTTCCACAAGGCTGCGTGCTATCACCAACGCTGTTTCTTCTGCATATCAATGATATGTTGCAAACCCGTAACATTCATTGCTATGCAGATGACAGCACTGGTGATGCTCTTTACACCGGCCGAGCCAATATTTCTCGGGAAAACGTCTCCGAGTGCCGGGACAAAACTTGTGTCTGAAGCCGAGTCTTTGCTGAACAGAGTCTCGGATTGGGGGCGACTAAATCTAGTCCAGTTTAACCCCCAGAAGACACAAGTTTGCGCGTTAACCGCTAAAAAGAACCCCTTTGTCGTATCTCCCCAGTTTCAAGCCACTCCCCCTTGTTGCCTCAGCCAGTATCGGAATCCTCGGCGTTGACATATCGAGTGACGTGCAGTTTCGTGGTCACTTGGAAGAGAAGGCCAAATTGGCCTCTAAAAAGCTTGGCGTGCTCAGCAGAGCGAGACAGTATTTCATGCCGGCACACCGCCTGCAACTTTACAAGGCGCAGGTTCGGCCGCACATAGAATACTGTTCCCATCTCTGGGCTGGACCTCCCCAGTACCAGCTCCTTCCACTCGACCGCATCCAGCGCAGAGCGGCTCGAACGTCTTCCGATCGGCTCGATTCACTGGCACTGCGAAGAGATGCTTTGCATTTTATTTCGCATATACCATGGAGAGTGCTCTGAGGAATTGTTCGGATTAATCCCAGCCGCCAAATTTCGTGAACGCACTACGCGGCAAACTTCCCGATACCATCCACACCATCTGGATGCTTGGCGGTTCACCACAGTACGTTTCAAAAGGAGTTTTCTTCCGCGTACAACCTCTCTGTGGAATAGTTTACCACCGGCGATTTTTCCGGACCGATACGACCTGGGGACCTTCGAGAAAAGAGCTTACTCCTTTCTAAAGGGCCGGCAACGCACCTGCAATTCTCCTGGTGTTGCGGTTGATCATGGGCGGCGGTAGTCATTTAACATCAGGTGAGCCGCATGCTCGTTTGCCCCCTCTTCTATAAAAAAAACTAATTTTTAATTTTATTATTTTAAACCACGAGTAAAATACAGAGTAGAGTAAGACAGTGATATTGCCAATACGGCATTGGAATGTACATATTAATTTTGGTGACAGTAGTTATACGAAAAATTCTCTCTTAAAAATTTATTGATAGTCTTCACAGAAAAAAACTAACTGCCGTCACCGGCGGAACGAAGAGGAGTAGTCATAGCGTTTTTTTTTTCAACAAAAGCCATCGATTCAATAAAAAACAATTTCACACAATCGTAGATACATTATAATATTAACTCAAAATAATAAAAAATGCAGGTGCCAACTTGTCTGCCAAGCGTGGCAACTATGGCAAATTCCTCCCTCATACGGCAATCTATGGGAGAGGACTTTTTCATAGACTGTAATGGATGGATGGATGGAAAAATAAATTATTTAATCACCAACTTCATCATATTATGACTTTATGTCCTTATGGATCAATAATTAAAGAACGAGTACACGTTGTGTTGACCTCTATTTAAAAAAGGTCGATGTTTCTTTAAAAAATAATCAACTTATCTAAAATATATGAGCTACTACGATATATTCAAGCCTCACATTCCGTAAGAATTCTGTGTTCAAACGGTGTAAAAATTAGCCGGTCGATTAGCCATTTGCTCTCAGCTTCGAAAGCTAAAATTGAACGTGACTCGTGAATCAGTCCCCTGTTGCCGCCCGGTGAAAATTAATTCTTTTGATAAAAAACATAAAAGCGAACGAATCGTTTCGACTTTTCGACAGTCTATCTCTATAGCATAGGGCTCAAACAACTCTTCACACTTTTATACCGTTGTTACAATTCGTATATTCATTCGTTTAACAGATCGACACGAGTATTGCGTTGTTGTACGGTTTAAATTAAAACACGATATTAGATTGGAACAGCTATTCTTTTTTTTTATAAAATCGTTGCCCATTTTGATATTGTAAAATAGTACCTTTTTTGACACATTATTTGATGCGCCTTATAGTTTAAGAAATAGGAAAATATCAACCCTGTAATGTTAAACTCTATGAAATATTAATGACGATCATTGGTATCATTGGTACCAAAAGTATATATCATTATTACCCTATTAAAAAACAGGTTTTATTATTATCTGATATTCTTAAATTTGAGTGTGGTCTAACCCATGGTTACAAGAGGACAGGTTGAGAGAAAACTTCTTAGCATTGTTGTAATGTTAAAAATATCAAAAATATCGAGTGATTTTATAACTTTAGGGTTTATAATTAAAATTAACTTAACTGAAATTGACTAAAGTCAAATGAGACAGAAAAAGCAAAAATTTTATGAAAATAGGTTGGTGGGTCAGGTATTTCGTTTATATCTGATCTTAAATTATAAAATACATGAAATTTAGTAATGATAACAACAGGAAATAAAAGCAATGTAGCGTGAGCTATAATTATCCTCGCTCCAACATATTTTAATAAAACCTGTTATTTTCAGTCACACTCCTATAGTTTTTGAATGATGATAGAGTTTTCCCTTTGCGAAACATAACTCATTTTTCAATAGAAAATCGTTTCAAAAAAAAGACAAATAATCGCAATGTATCTTGATTAACAAACTTGCTTTTTTCTATTTTCTATTAGGTTTATCTAACGTTTAATGAAAACCAGGAGTAATTCTGTAAAACATATTAATTATTGTAAGTAACCCTAAAGAATGTAAGCAAAGCGAACTCTTCACTTCATTAACTAAAAGTTAATCGATGGTTCTCGTAGTCGAGATTCGCAGCAATTCGTGAATTTAAGTGTTAGACGTGTACGTGTGCAACATTTTCAACGGATGGATTAGTTTAAAAAAAGTTCCGACATATTTGCAATAACAAAACTAATTTTATATTTAAAGAGTTAAATAATAAATATTTTCACTTAACTCAAATTATTTAAAAAAATAAAAATGGTACATTGTATCTACATTTATATTTTTTTACTTATTGTAATTGTAAGTGTATTCCCATTTATTATATCCGATATACGAAGAGAATGAAAGGAGTACAATATTAAAGTAAAACAGACTGAAGGTAAATATATTTCCTTTCAGTCTGTTTTTGGAACAACCCTTTTGTAATCAAACAATAAAGAAGAAGAGAATGAAGAATGCAATGTTCAGCAGTGAAAAATTAACAACAGAACAGATGAACAGCATAGTATTTTAAGGAATATGTTTTAAAGGGTAGGTTGTTATTTCACACTCAAGCTGTTTCAGAATTTTAGATTTGCTAGTTGGTTGAAATTTGTTCTTGATTTCCCAAATCTTGAAAATTTAGCACATTCATTTTACTCGTATATTCAAAAGCACAGAAAATTTGAATATTGAGCTGTCTAGTAAATATGATAACGTTTGGCTTTGCTACACTGATGGTCGCGCTAATTCCGTACTACTCTTTATTTCCCTCGGTTCAGATCACGAGGCTTGATATTATATTTAAAGAACAAAATAATATTTATCATATAAATGTGCATATCAGTTCTTAATAATCTGCCTAAAAGTCAAAGGGAACTTCAATGCAAATATTTTAAAATTAAGTTAAGAAAATGGCTAGTCGATAAGTGTTTTTATACGATGGAAGAGTTCATGAAATATGTATATGATTTTTTGTAAAATTTAAAAGGAATTTAATGTATGTATGAGTACAGTAATTACAAGTATGCTAAATAAAAATATAGCTCGAAATTTTGTTAGTGATATAAAAGTATTTTATTTGATCTATATAATTATATATATTTGCATGTCTAATACGGACAGAATATAGCTTAAATTATGCACCATTGTTAAATCTGGTACCACCTGTATTCTGTGAAAATAAATGTTTCTTTCTTCAAATTGTTCATTGTTTTTCAATTTATAAATGTTATATTAAAATACGGTTTTTACCCTAGAATTTGTTCAATACGTGTTATGTACATATCTATCCTAAAAATCCTTACTGTATAAAAAAGGATAACTTAAAATGTAAGCATTATTTTTGTAGGATCTCTTGGTCTGTATTTTGTAACATGATGATTTTAAATTTAAAAAAACGGTTATACTTCCTTACAAAGATTGACACTTCAAGACCATACATGCAGGTCAATGTCAGCATATTAAGTTTTTTAAATAGAGGTCTACAGGGGCGAGTGGACTTACTCTTAGCTTGTAAACATTTCTTTTGTGCAATGACTGCTTGACCAACATTAGTTGAATTCCCCCTTTATTATTAACCCATATCTAAGGATTGACTCTATGTATAGTCTTTGTATGCTGTACCTCTGCGATCTTTATATCTGACAAGGTCCGAAGCTTTCTAAGGGCGTAGACAAATCTGATTAGTTTAAGGTAATTATCATTTATATGTTGTTTCCAGTTGCAAAATCTATTCAGAGTAATATGTATATAATAACAGCTTGCCAGGCAGACATTGTTCTGCCCTTTTCGACGAGCCTTTATCATGTCCTATTAAAAAATCCTAAATTCGCAAAAACAATTGTAAGTCACTCATGGGCAAAAAAAATATCCTAACTCTCAAGTAGGGCCAAACTGCACACGGTATGCAAATTTGATTAAAATCGGTTAAGTAGTTTAGGAGTCCATCGCGGACAAACAACATGACACGTAATTATAAAAATATATATATATATATATATTAAGATAATACCCTAGAACTGTATGCTTTCAACTTGATCTATACTGACATTTTCTATCTTTAAGAGTCTTTCTCTTAGTGTTATTGTCAGTTTTGCATGCCTTAAACCAAAAGCGCAAAGGTATATTGCACTAGCGCCTACAAATCAAAAATCCAACGTTTTTTTTGCATGAAATTGCAAAAAATTTAATTGAACATATAATGATATAAAAAGCACATTGTCAGAAAAATAAATGATTCTTGAACGTATTATTTTTTAAATCGATTAATTGCTATTTTTATATTAAAAAAGTGGTTTCATGGTCTTATGGTGGTGTAGATTTATCAAGTCTACATTGAGGGATAAACAAAACAAAACTTTTGAAAGTATCAATTGTTCAACTCAATCTATTTTTTAATCTCTTCATCTATCGTGAGAAGCCATGGAAAGTAAATGGCTGCTTAATTTTATTTTGTTTGGTTATAATTATTTTTTAGATGATAAATTGCAAATTTTTCGGTGTCTTGAGCAGCCTATTATATTATATTTTACTGAATATATAATATATACACTTTGACTCACTCCGGGCTTGGCCGCCGCGCCGCCATGAGTGGATTACTGTATCGTTTGATTACAGCGGCTCGTGATTAAAAATATCGATCGCTGTAGAAATACAAAGTATTCCAAAAACCAAATTTCATCAATTGATCAATGTAAGGACATTATTATTCTTTTCATATTCAGAGTTATTCCTTACAATATATTATTTCGCTAAAAGTACGTAGGATTATATATATATATATATATATATATATATAAAAAAATAGTGTGTATATATATATATATATATATATATATATATATATATATATATATATATATATATATATATATACGTCTTGGACTTTATGGAGAGACCTGAAGGTGTACTTTAGTACTTTAGTGAACATAACATAATACATACATACATAAACACTCACGCCTGTCACCCAGAGGTGTAGGCAGAGACAACAGACTTCCATTTCCTGACACACCTCTCTCGCCTCCTTCACATCCATACATCTACGCATACTTGCTCGTCGGTTAAGGGTACTCCTAATTTGGCCCGTTTTCAATAAATCGCCAATTTGCCGATAAATTTTCGCCTAGGATGTCCCTTTCCGACTCTGCCATTCACTTCTGCAACATAAATTTTCTTTGTCACTCTTTCCTCATTCATTCTTTCCACATGACCAAACCACCGAAGCATTCCATTCTTAATCCTGGTCACAACATCATCTTGCAAACCACACTCTTCTCTTATTACACAATTTCTTACCCTGTCGTTCAGATTCAGCCCTAACATACTCCTTAAGGACCGCATTTCTACTGCGTTGATTCTACTCTCGTGCTTCTTCTGCCACACCCAACTTTCACTACCATACGTTAAAGTAGGGACCAACACAGCATTGTGAATTGCCATACGTGCCTTTTTTGACACATTTTGACTCTTCACAATAGAGTGCAGGGCCCCATTTACTCTATTTCCCGCATTCACTCGTCGTTCTATATCCTTATCATATCTCCCATCCCTCCTAAATACGCAGCCCAAATATACAAACTCATCTACTTGCTCGATCAATGCCCCTTCTATTCTTATTTCACAAATCGTTTTACTTTCTTCTCTTTCAAAAACCATAACCTTCATCTTACTTGCGTTCACTTTAATACCCCTTTCTTTTAATGATCTGTTCATTAATGTAACCATCATTTGCAACTCGGCCGCCGACAACGCAAGGATAACTTGATCATCGGCGTACAAAAGGCATTTGACGGTTAACTCACCCATTCTTAATCCGCATTCTTCAACTTTCAAATTTTGCAAACAACTTTCCATAAATAGGTTGAAAAGCCACGGGGAAGCCACACAGCCCTGTCTGACACCTTTATGGATGTCAAACCAGTCCGAGGAGACCCCGTTGATCCTAACACAAGCACTAGAGTCCCTATAAAGAGACTCCAATGCCTGTATCAAGCCAGCGCTCAACCCAAATGAGTTCAGTGTTTGCCATAGCACATCCCTATCCACTCTGTCATAGGCCATGAACGCACAAAAAACCTTTTGGTTTTTGACCAAAAACTTCTCCGCGATCATGCGCATGGAAAAGACTTGATCTGTACATCCCATTCCCTTTCTGAATCCCGCTTGCACATCCCAAATTTTTCCATCAGTTTCTTTCATGACCCTTTCAATCAGTACCTAAGCATACAGTTTTCCCACAATGCTAAGAAGGCTGATGCCACGATAGTTTTTACAGTCCTGCTGCGACCCTTTTCCTTTATATACTGGGACTATGACGGCTTTGCACCAGTCTACCGGTAACCGCTTCAGTTCCCAGCATAAATTAAACAAAGTGTGCAGCAGGCCTGCCACGACTTCCTCTCCAGCCCTTAGCATTTCGAATGAAACTCTATCATATCCGGCAGCCTTACCTGCTTTCATGCCTTTCATTGCTTTCATTATTTCATCTATACTTATCTCGCTACCTCTTTCCTCTTCTTTCGGAGTTTCTACTTCACTTAGTACACACGTTGTCTCCTCACTCATAAACACGCTTTCAAAATATTCCTTCCATCTCTTTAAACTCAAAACTTCATCTTTCAGAATATAGCCATTCTCGTTTCTTATAACATTCATCATAGGCTGTTTTGAATGTCCCCTGGCAGTTCTTACAAGTTTCCAGAACATTTAAATATTTGCCTGGAAGTTATCCGATATTCTTCTATCATTCTTATCCGTTATTTCTTGCTTTTTTCTTTCAACTACTTCTTTTACTCTCTTATTAAGATGTTTAAAGACTGCCTTTTTTCTTTCAATATCACCATTCGTACCACTAGAATTAGCAGCCTTTGTTGCTAGTAAATCTAGCCATGCTCTCTTCTTTGTTTCAACTTCCATACGTATCTCATCATCCCACCATAACGTATTATTTTTCCTTTCATTCTTCCTCTTACTAACACCACATACTTCGGTATCTGCATCCACTAAACCTTTCTTTACATTTTGCCATACATTCTCCAAATCTAACTCCTTCATACATAATTCATCCAAACCACTTATATTTTCTTTCAGTCTACATTTGAACTTGTTTCTCTCACCTTCATCTTGTAACCCTTCTGTTCTAATACGCTGTAACGCAGTTGTAGACACAGATGATCAATAGACCATTAATTCGGCATAAAACCAAATAATGATCCGTTCCTACGTTAGAACCCCGGTAAACCCTTGTATCTACCACTGCGCCCCTCAATCTTTCATCCACAATTATGAAATCTATCATGCTTCTATCGTCACCTCTTTCCCAAGTATACATGTGAATCCTCTTGTGGCGAGTTGTGGCTTGTTGTTTAGTGAACACTTAATGAAAAATTAAAATACTGATTATGACTAGATGAAAAACGAATTTTGAAAAGGAAATAAAGTTGATGAGAATTTCTTTTATTAAGGAGTCAGGTAAAAAGACTAGTTTTTGCAATATTGCCTGGATAAAAATACCTAAAAATTAAAGTATGTAATATTAAAGTTGATTTCTGATCGCTTTAAGATAATTCTGTTAAAAGTTTTTCAATTAATAATTATAAAAGAAGCTCAATAATAAAACGTAGTAAAATTAAAAATAATATTTTCTATTGTTGATTGAGAATTTTTTAAACATTTTTAACAAAAATTATCG
This sequence comes from Parnassius apollo, assembly GCA_907164705.1. Lineage (NCBI taxonomy): Eukaryota > Metazoa > Arthropoda > Insecta > Lepidoptera > Papilionidae > Parnassius > Parnassius apollo. The sequence goes on from CAJQZP010000693.1 coordinate 16,967,722, forward strand.
GAAAATTCGAAGTAATATTAATAAGGTAATTTGTGAAAACTTGTGTGTATTTTAAATACTTTAAAAATAACGTATAACATGAGCGCCTAATGCATGCACATTTGGATTTACCAAAAGTTATTTCGACATATTAACATTAATTGTTTTGCTTTTGGACATCTTAATACCGATTAAACCTTTTCACTTATTTTAATTTCGTCATCATCCTCACATCATTGCCTTTCCCTGCCCTGAGTCATACGAAGCTGTAAGAGTCGCATAGACTAACAGCACAAACATCTAGATACTAGAGAGACTTATTTTAATTTCGTGAGATGTATCTTTATCTTCCATTTGTACAGCCCTATTTTTTTATTCGTCTGCCAATAGAACACTTTGGCAATTTATTGAATCTGGTAAGCCATTAATGTACAGCAAAGAATAATAAGGGGCCCAGAACTTTTCTTTGTGGAACTTCATGTTTATTGACTCTTAATGGAGATTTGCGTACACTGCATTCATGACTATCATTTAAACTAGTGATTTCAACGCATTACTTACGACTGTTTGAAATTTTTCTACGTTGTAGAGCCACGCAGCAGCTACATTATAGTTGTAGCAAGAATGAGTCGGCTTAACCGCGGCAGGAGCACAATCCCACAGAATACAAGCATAAAATAGCAGCGCAATGCTGCTGTGTTTCGTTTGGTGAGTTTAGAGAACCGGAGACCCATTTTACTGGAATCAAGGCATTCTATCTTATTCCTCGAGGGTAACAACGCGTTTGTATTTTGATTGTAAATTTAGAATAAATGTAGATACCTATGGGCCACAGCATCCACTTACCATCAGGTAGACCATGTGCTCGTTTGTCACCCAATGCTATAAAAAATCTAGTCTAAAGCTACACCTCTAATGACATATCTCGCATTTGGTGAGCAAGATCTTATGACCTATAAAATCAAAATCCTTACTCATATCAAAGAATATAGCTACCACCGGAATTTTTTCATCAATATATCTAGTTATATTTTTATAAGAATAAAAGAGTAATATAATGAGAGATAATGCTGCTAAAGAAGTTTAAATCAAGTGTTGTCAACCATTCAGGTCATTTTAATAATATTATGTTTATTTATGAATTGAATAACTATTTATACGGATTTGATCGCATTTTCTCCGTATAAATAGTATTATTCAATGTATAGCGTTCGCGTAACTATAAAAAATCATTTTTAGGTAATAAATTAATATGTTGTAAAGTAGTTTCATAAGTTTTTGATATCATAAGTACAAGAGTAATAGGGTAGTTATCAGGTCCCTTTATCACCTTTCTTATACAATGGCTTAACTAAATCCATAACCATATAATCTGACTTCCTTGAATCTAGGAATCTGTGATTATGTGGTCAAGAATTGGGGTAATGACACAAGCAATTGCTTTAATTATTTCTGTAGATATAGAGCCATACCTTACAGCTTTGGTGTTATATAACGATTTAAAAATATATGCGATTTCATGCTCCATAATAAGTGTCAAGAATTGATTTTTCATTAACAGCTCTTGGTATTTTTTGATATTCTTCGTTAAGCAAATGTAAATTATTTTCATTACGAACATTAATAAAGAAGTTATTAAATAACGTTGCTATTTGGGTTTGATTGTTAATAATATTTCCATCACTTTGTATTGGTGTTTCACAGTTAATCGAAATTATACTATTATTTTTATCTTTTATTATATTGTTGGGTGCCATAATTAATGCCTAATACATGACGAATTACCAGCAGTGCCATCTAGTATCGAGTAGCAGAACTAGGAGAGCTTTCTAGAAAATTTCATACTTGAACTTTCTACACATATTTAGTCGACACCAGTATGTACTCGAACATTCTAGATATTTCAGAAGAGAATGCCCTATATAAGGTCAGTAAGGACCGCGACCGAATAAGAATTGAATTGGCATTACAAGCGACTACTTTGAAGCGATATAACTGCGAACTAAAATGATCAATGTGATTTATTATTAGTGTGTTTCACGTTGTAATTAGTGTTCGGAAATTAAAATGTCATTTGGGGTAATTCAGTCGGCAGTTTTTATCGTCACATATCCCAAAATCGTAACAATATTCCAAGTCGCTTTTCTTTTTAGAGACTAGAAAAGCTAAAGCTCCAGGTTCATCGACTGGCAGTAGACATGTGACTATACTCCAATCATTTTTTCAGCGTCTCAGTTGTATCAAGTTGAGGCAACAAAATATTGGCTGAAATACTATCCCATATTTAGCTTTAAAATGGCTTATTCCGTACAAGTATGATATGAAAAAGTGATACGGCATCATCAAATTAGCAATAAGCTGGCTATATGGCGAAGAACGGGGCATATTTCGTTGTAAATCATAAAGTGAAACTATAAACTCTGTTTTAATTGTATATATATATAGTATATTACAATATGTATTTGATAAATAAAATATACTATAGTGAATAACTGCTATATTCTTAGTCTGAATATTTAAAAAAAAACACATAAAAATATTGTACTTATTTTTCCAAAGACTAAAAATTATTTCAATTATTTTTAGTTATGATTAGAATTTATTAAAAAGCACCGATCTTCTTCTTCTTGCTTGCAAATATCAATATCGGATATACGCTACCAACTCCATTAACAAAAATGGAGTCGGTAGCACCAGTTGTATGGTACATATAACTTGTGAATTTTCTTAATACTCGTATTAATAATTTCTACGTAAATATGGGCGTTTTATTTAATTTCATATGCACCAGAGGTCTACTGAAAAAAATATAGATTCTGTAGACAATAATAAATGTCAAAATCAGAATCTTTGTCAAATTTCAATAGTAAAAGCTTTTTACACCATTTCAAATATAATTCAATGAATATGTATTTAAATCGTAGTCTTAATTCAAATAGTTTCAATACAATTTGAAAATCGTCTACGCGGCACTCGAAGTGCCGCTAAAATAAATGTTCTGTCAGAGAGAAAAACGAGCGGTACGTACCCAGTTACCCTCACCCTCGGCCTCAACACACCTCACTATTTCATTTCAACAAAATCCACCCAAAATTAGATACAAAAAGCAATTGCATGACTTTTGCTTTCGTCAGAAATTTTGTAAGTTAATTAGTCTAAACATTTGTAGATTAACTTCGAATTCCTTGTAAGTTTTTATATCATAACTGAAAAAAAATATTTAATGTTTTTACTAGCTTTTGTCCCAAGATTTCACTTGTATAGAAAGTTTTCAAGAAGTTTAAAGCTTTAGACTGTCTCAAAATGCAAAAGGCAAGAGTTATAGAGGCGTGCAAATTTGGCAAGGAGCATTTGGAAGGAAGGATTTGGAAATTTGCCAGGAGAATTGCAGGTGCGTTTCCGGCCCTTTAGAAAGGCGTAAGCTCTTTTCTTGAAGTTTCCCAGGTCGTATCGGTCCGGAAAAATCGCCCGTGGTAAACTATTCCACAGAGACGTCATATGCTGAAGAAAACTCCTTTGGAAAAGTACAGTGGTGGACCGCCAAGCATCCAGATGGTGTGGATGGTATCGGGATATTTGCCCCGTAGTGCGTTCACGAAATTTGGCGGCTGGGATTAATCCGAACAATTCCTTAGAGCACTCCCCATGGTATATGCGAAAGAAAATGCAAAGAGATGCAACATCTCTTCGCAGCGCCGGTGAATCGAGCCGATCGGAAAGCACTCGGTCGTCGACGATTCGAGCCGCTCTGCGCTGGATGCGGTCAAGTGGAAGGAGCTGGTACTGGGGAGCTCCAGCCCAGAGATGGGAACAGTATTCCATGTGCGGCCGAACCTATACTCCTGCTTAGTTGACATTTTAGTAGCCAGCAAATATTGCCCAAGTTAAATCGACTAAGAGATGAAAAATTATCATTATTTTTTAAATAAATAATAATATGCAATAAATTACATAATATAAAAACGTATTTGTACAAATAAATAAAAACATTCCAATGGAATATGCTTGGAAATTAATTAAAAATTTCTTTTATCATTTGACCCTTAGTGTTAAATTCTTTTATGCCATTACATACAAATCTATAATGAAATTAAAATGCTCTTATAATAAACAGTGAGTAGTAAACATTAATCGATTCGAAAGACAATAATATGCATTATTGTCAAACTGTCGTTACGCGCACTTCGCACTTAGAATGCGTTGTATATAGTGTGGAACAACAAGGTACTTAAAACTGGCTTTTACCCTCGACTTCATCCTAATATAACTTTAACAAATAAAACCTGCAGATTTTTATTAAAGATGTGCACGTTTGTTCAATTGTTAGGTTATTGATCAGGTATGGTTCAATTATCGTTAACTCACGCTTAATTTTTTTTTAAAGAATTTTAACAATGCTATAAACATTACTAATATTCCCGAGTGGTTCACGCCAGTAGTCGAATGGTGGATTCGAACCCACGACCTTTTTGAGTTCGCGGTACGTGTCCTGCCATTAGGCTACTGTCGCTTGAATTAAGTGTTATACCAATATTCTCAAAACTATGTACGATATAGGAAAATATAAAAAAAATAATAAAAGCTACTGATTTTGCGAAGCAAAGTTTAAAAAACTGACTTCCTAAACATTGAATAAAATTATATATTCAATATATATGAATTCTATCGCGTTTAATTTACTTATTTTAACTTATTTTTAAACCCCGATGTTTTGGGTGCTTTACAGCACCCATGGTCACGGGTGGGTGGGACTGAGATGTTTGACATACCCCGGCTACCTTCAGTTTTTTAATATTAATGTTCATGATTGGGCCCCATCGTTATATTATCAGATTTGATAAACCACAAATCTTCGCAAAATAACGCCGATTCTTACATTGGATTATACCCGAGGCTATTAAAATTAAAAAAATCCTAATTTCAATAGAAAAGATGAATGGGTGCTGCCATCTGCTTGGGATATTATATTTAACAAAATTAAACTCAAACCCAAGCATACGATTGCAAGACTACTGTAAGCTCGTTCTGCGTAGATCGGACCGATAATTAATATTAAAAAACTGAAGGTAGCCGGTCAAACTATGACATTGGGACGTCAAACATATCCATCCCCCACCCCGTGACCATGGGTGCTGTAAAGCACCCGAAACTTCGGGAATTAAAAATAAGTTAAAATGAGTAAATTAAACGCGATAGAATCCGTATATATAGTTTTATTCAGCTTATAGTTTTGTTGTAAAATGATATTGTATTAAAAATAAATGTATATAAAAGTCATTTTTGGGTAAAAACTTGTGTATGAAAAAAGTTTTGTTGGAAATGTTTTATATCTCTTATAATTTTTTAGGATCATTAACAAGACCATTCTATCATTGTAGTTGTAAAAAAGTTCTGTTTTTTTTTTTCAAATAAGATATAGCCTAGATCCCTCCTGGCATTGATCTCTCTTTTTTCGTGAAGTTTTATTATTATAGGGTCAGCTATTCCCAAGATAAGCTCAGACAGACAGACAGACAGACATACAACATTATAAAAGTTGTTATTCGTGTCTTGTTCTCAAATAACCCCCTGAGTCTAACGGAACGCTTTTTTTCGCCATTATAGACAGACACTTCAATTTCATTTATAAATATATTATTCCAGTTCCCAATTTTACGTTTTGATCGCATTTTGTTTTATCTACATTACGAGTATAAATTTGACATTTCGTATTTTATTCGACTATTATAGTTCATAAAAAATATCTTCACGACCTTACTAATACGTAGTTTCGTACATAGTACGATAATGACGGTTAGGGAGTAAAAATGTTGTCAGTTAATCCAGTTCTTTTATCCATATAGTAGTAAACAATTTTTGCGTAAAACGATTAATGAATATTAAAGGTTACATATTGTACAATATGTTTTAAATTATTCGTTTCGTTGATTCCTTGCAGCCTTTGGAAAGTCCACGTCCAAACATGGGTCTCTCCTGTAGATGGCCTTTACTGGAGGGTATTTTCCATAATTACCACGCTTTGTAAATGAGTTTGCAACCACAGTTTTATTTTAAATTAAGTTGTTAGCTGGAAGATACTGCTGCGAGTCTGTCGTCTGTTGCCTTTTACGACTGCCCGGCATAATATGGGGTAGTAGCCTCTCAATTTGCCATTATACGGCGGGTATTTATAATAAAAAAATGTACAATCATAACAAAGTAAAAAATACGAAAAGATACTTACAATTATTTGTCAGTAAAAATCCTGTTGACACGCCCAACAGTACTAAGAAAAATAATAGTAGTAAAACTATTAGTGCCGGTCTACAGTAATGTATCCAACAATAGTCTTCAGAATTCGTAGGTTGAGCATTTGCAGACCAAACACAGCATTTGCCACATGTAGATTCTGACGACGTCGAACGTATTACGGCGCTATTTCCTTGTTGATTTACAATCACTCCTTGAATGGGTGCATCGCTCCTTTGAGCTAAAGGAACGCTCTTTTCTTGTAATCGCGCAAAACCTGAGCTATCATCATCCTGTGGATTGCCATAAACTCCGTAAGAGGCAACCATATCTACTCCGGAGAGAGACCTCGTTGTTTCATTACCAACACTATCTTGAACTACATTATTGTCTGAACTTGGCCAGCATTCGCATGAACAACGATCCTCTTTCGTTCTTTGACGCGCTTGTGTCCCGTCTATTCTTCTGATTGGCTGCGCATCGGCTTTCTTTTCATCTTCTTTCTTAATTTTCGCCTCTTGAGTAATGGTATCATTATTGATATCATAGTTAGAGTACAAATTTTTATGATTTTCTATGTACCAGTGTCTTTCCTCCGCTCTTAGGGTAGTATCATTGTTACCCTCATATACATCTGCATAATTTGAAAGTGGGTGCGAAGTAGGGCTATAAAGAGGAACCGCTGTAAGTTGCCCATAGCCGCGTTCATATTGTGGGGGTCGATTATTGCTTCCATAGTATGTGTTTGCTGCAGGCGCGGTGTAATCGTAGCCCGGCCTGTTCATTTTTTATATCCGATCGCTTCATTGGATTTTATTTTTCTTTAATCAAAACATTTTTACGAAGCTGCAAAATTATTTTTATTATTGTATAATGGTGTACCATGATGCTATTTAACTGGAGAGGGTTCCTCAATAAAGTAATTTAATTCAAACAAAAAGTTTTTATCTATAGGAAGTTAAATTAAATTAATAAATAGTCAAGGTAGGTTTCGGGGTAGGGTTTTCCTCTCACCCTACTTGTACGGAGGAAGAAGATTGCTGCTATTTAAAGGTGTTTCGGTATTACCCTACCTCACGAGGTCGAAACGTGACCGGCGGCATAGCCAGAGATCAAATACACCACTGGATTTGGGAAACAAATACCTGGAAGCACAAGCTCTCATGTGCATGTTTATCGTAGCGTAGCGTAGCGTGTAAAAAGACGCATCTTTGCTCCGGCGCGTCTTTCCTAAGGATCAAAATAAGGGAGTAGCTATCCTTATCTGACGAGGGACTGCTAAGCTGCCACTGGCGCTGATGGAGCAGAATTTCTGCGAAAGCGCTTAAGTGACGTGCGGCAAATATGAAAACCGTGGGAATTTAGTCGCCGCGAGGCATTCACTACTTGCCTCATGTGGTGGTTACGCATTTTCCCATAAACAAATTAAATAAAAAATCTCTTTTGTTAGGAAACGTTGCTGATTTTGCTATTGAATACATTCAGAGACAAAAAGTTTTAAGATAGAAAACACATACGAGTACCTTTATTTACGGTACCTCTTGTGTTCGATAGAAGTATTTATCTTTTGTGTTGAAACAAGCACCGTAGTTCACTTTAACGAATAATTGTTGACAATTCTTTTTTTAAAAAAATTACCGGTAATGAGGTGAAAAAATATATAATTTTTTAAATATAATAATTTTTTTTAATTTGGTGTAAATTGACTGGTGAATTACTCCAACTTGACATGTACGAACTATTTACCATTATCTAAGTTGCAGTTTAAGTTATTTTGGTAACAAGTCATTCTATCTAAGTTATCAGGGGTGAAATCGTATATTAATTTTTATTAATTCTTAATCCATGATAACTGTAGATGTCTATAATCGAATGCATTAGCTTAAACTGGTAGATTGCAAGCTCCTTTGTTTCTTACTACTATAAAAAACAGTAGCGGTTTTATTATTACTCAAAATATGTACCTATAAAATCTTCCTCAAGAAGTTCTTAGTAATATTAGAAGTTTTAGTGAAAAATATATTATTAAAAATTTATAAGGTTTTTTTAAGTTTTAAGTGAATACACAGACAGGTGCGAATACAGAGCTTTATTTTATTGATAAAAGAATTGTTTAGCTAACATTTTATATCATTGTATTATTAACTATTTACTTAGTATGTTACATTGGTTTGAATTTTTATTTAAACATGTTTTTATTTTCAATCAAACAGTATAAAATAAAAGGCCTTCGACCTTTATGTTAGATCAATAACCAAGTTAGCTGTAAATCCCTGCGGTAAGCAGGATAATCCGTTCCAATTAATTAAATTAAAAACAAACAAAAGTCATTACATAAAGTTGGGCCCCTCAGTGTTTCAAACTGAGTTACGACCCACTTGCATTTAAATTTAACATGCTTTTTACGCATTACATTAAATATGTAAGCTTCTTTATGTATAAATGCTGATTCTTATCATCATCATCATCATAACAGCTTTCACAAGTCCACTGCTGAACATAGGCCTCCCCTAAGGAATACCAATATTCTTTATTAGTTATTAGTTAGTAGGTAGGATATAACACGCGCGACTTAACCGTGCACTTCGCTGGTATGTGACCTCTCTCCCGCTTCGCCTCGTACGTTCAGTAGCGATAGGTAATTAATCTTTTTTATATCTATTTAGTTTGTATTTATTATTGTGATATAATTTTTTTTCATTAAGCTTAGTTTAGTGTCAGTTATATCATACGGGGTTGTTATTTATAACAATATGTATAAACAGAATGGAAAGTCAGTATTCAAAACGTAACAAATTATGCTATCGTTGCTTCTTACTTTTTTTAATATTGATTATTATATTAAAAAGCAACAAACATGTATATAAAATTACGAAAATTAGCACAATTTGTCGAAATCGCACACTTAGCAAGAGTACTCACGATATTAGCAACCATAACTAACACCTTAGACTCTGTACCCCGCTATCGGTCTAGATTTTGCTATTATATGTGTTGCATAAAGGTCTATCAATTTTCAAGATAATTATTACGTCATGAGTGAAAATCAATGGGTTTTTTTTCGGCAATTCTGGGATGTTGTCTCTAACCCAGGCATGTGATACAACGGTGAAATGTACGTTTTTAATATTGGAATGAAATTGACAATTTTTGAACAAGAAAAAATTTTTTTTTTTTTGGATTAAATGGACTGTTTGTTTATTGCCTATTGAGTCAAAAAATATTTAACTGATTTAAAAAAGGTGTAGGTTATCAAATAAGCTGTTTCCATACGGATATGTTTTCATGTAAATTTAAACCATATTTGGCGATAGTTTAATTTATTATTCGCTTAATAAAAATATCTTTATTTTTATTTACAAATTTTGAATACAGTCGAGCGATATTAACCGTATTAGCGATTTAAGATTTAAATTGATAAAAAAGGTCACTTTCGAAAATTTTCTAATAAAACTTATTAATAAGTAAGAAAAGAATATTTCACAATTTAAACAACTTCTAGTAATTCTAAGATAATTAAAAATATTATTTAAAATATTTTTTTAGCTAGTACTTGAATATTGTAGTTTAAAATAATATTTAAGGAGTAGTTAGGACAGTATTAATAATTTACAATATTATATTCATAGTGTATCAAAGCAGTGGGTGTAAACTATATGATGCTAACATCTTAAAACCTAGCTCCCAGGAATTTTAATGCCATAATTTGGGTCGTACTTGAACTCGTAGTGGAGGCGTAAGAATATCTACTATCCCATATGGTTCCGTGGGTGTCGTGAGAGGCGAAACAGGGAAACAAAGCAGGAAATGGGCAGCAGCATAACAAAAATAAAAAAATACTGCCAACAACCACAAGCAAATTCCCTTATGAAGCAAATGAGTCAATCTATAGGGAAGATCTTTAATGAGCGGTAAACTTTAGATATACTGTAATGATAATTTGAGTCGTACCTGCAAATGCAGTACATGTGATTGCGTGTAAACACATTATACAATTCAGTAAGATCTTGGACCAACCATATTGTGAACATTACAAACGATTTGAAAAATGGTATTTACTTTAGGACTAAAATAATTAGTTGTGCACATGAAATGATCCCTTACTAAAGAAATGAAACAACCAATATTTTGTTTTCCTACCTGTGGTACTAGCATAAGCTATCAGTCTTACTCATCATCAAATTAATTTCTTTGAAATTCATTTATTTGCCGGAATGTGTACAATAAATTCATCATTTTCATTATAGTTCTTCACAAGACCACTGCTGAGCATAGGTCTCCCCAAAGCAACGCTACATAGCACGGTTCAGGGCCAATTGATCCACTAGGTCCTTTATACAAAAATCTTAAAATAGGTTTATAATGTACCACGATTATGAGGGTCATATTTGTTAAGCTATCAACTTTGTGAAGAATCATAGAGTGACATTTTCTCTCTGTATTATTTTCGGGGATATTATTATTTTAAAAAATCACAATTATTGTTCAAATTCGATTAACGTAACGTCCTAATTTTCGATAACATTTTTTACATTGTCATTTAATTAACAAAAAATAATGGACCGATGCCCTGAGCATGATTTTGTGTGTAAGTTTGCGGGACATGCGGAATACAATGTGCATGTTATTGGACTGCGGGATTTTTATAATTTTAAGAGTCTCAAAGGAGCACACATCTCACCTGATAGTAAGTGAATGTTCTGTTAATATTTTATGTTCATTTTTTACCAGTAACTTACCGTACGTAACAACGCAGCATTATGCTGCATTTTTATAATGGCAATTATGTAAGGGTGGTTCTTTAATGATCTAATCAAATCATTCCTGCGGCTGCCATAACACATTGCAGGGTAATTCTACCTACAACTTAAAACAATCTATATAAATTTTGGGAATTAAAATAGCTATCTACCGAATCCAGCACAGTATATTGCCTTACACACTGCATTACTATAATTTTTACATTGCTTATTAAGTCATAGTTCTATGCATATAAGCATTTTAATTTATAAACTTCTCGTCTCGTTTAAAAACTGTCTCGTGTTGAACAAATCTAGTTTTTGAAGCATTTCATCTTTGTCCTCAGGGATGACAAACCATATTATGTGGCCACTTTGTTTCATCGTTTTTCATTGAGTAAATATAATGTTAAATATATAAAGGTAATTAAAATATACTAATGAGTGCTTGTTTTAGTCAGTTATATATAAATCACCTTTGAAGATCAGAAGAGATCGTAGATAAAGCTCTGTAAGAACTTATCTAGTTGGAACTGCTGTCAAAGACAGGATTTTCCGTCAAAGGAGAACTTGCCTTAAACGAAATCTCGACATAGAGTTTCTCTAGAAATTTTCGTGATTGAATTCCTCGGAAAGTTCTTACCAAAACAAAGAACGAAATGTTAAACAATGATTTGTTATATATACGCAAACACATTGAAGGAATCTAGTTTTCACGAATTTTATCGCATTTAATTAATTCATTTCATACTCCCCAGTTTCTCTACAGATTTCAGTCTCCAAGTGGACACGTAAAAACATACGAAATCATCCACGCCATTACATCAAATTTGATGGACAACAAATCCTCGAAAAATAATACCGATATCTGCCAAGGATCTTCCCAAGACTATTCAAATCGAAAAACATCGCTATTTCATCATAAAAGACGGCTGGGTATCATTTGCTTAGGATGCAAAACCATAATTAACCCTAATTCGCTCGGCTAACAATCTAATCAGATCATACAATACCTACCTTAAGCCGAGTACGGGGCTAATTAGATCAGATAATATCAGAAGTACTGCCTTATGAAAAAACTACTTTTTCCTTTAAAACAAAACCAAAGACAATATGCAATAGATCCAGTATCAAGTATATTAAATATAATATCTAAAAATAGTTACATTACAGTAAAAGATATACCCCATTTAGCATACTTGTGAGTATATGAGTTTTATACACATAATATGTTTAGTATGACATATATACTCACAAAATACTATAGACAGTCACACCTATAAAAACGCAGAAACTGCGTTAAGAAACTATCTGGACACGGTAGCGTGTCCACCAAGTTCGGAAAAAAAATGGGCAACGCACTGGTGGTATGTATATTTACACTAACCATTTCGATCCAATTTCAAACCCTATTATCAATATACTCAAAAACTATTATCTAGGATATCTGTAGGAACATACAACATTCTTGGAATTACTTTGGGGTTTCGCCCGTCCGTTCAAATTTCAAGTCTTGTATCGTACACGTACACAATAAACGTTTTTTTGGGTGGGATAGATTTTACTGAAGGTTACTTCCATCTGAAAAAAACTCTGAATTACCCTTAAGTTGTGCCTTACAAAGTGTTGCTTAATTAATTCCTAAAAAAAGGCATGAAAGTAGAAGAAGTTTGATACTACTATTACCCATAGGCTATGGAAAATATGTACTGTGATCCAAAGCAGACATAATAGTTATCACAGTACCGAACGTACACATCTCAACTCTTGAGCAGCTCCCGTCGACCGTTTAGGTATTTAGAATATGGTGATGAGATGGTACTCGTAACTATGCCTTCTGTGGGAGATCTGAATTTTTATTAACTCTCCTCTTAATCGACTTTCACAAAACCCACAGAATTTTATTAGGTGATGAATTCACATACGCCACCAAATCTTGATTCATTTAGCTACTATTACATCTAATTACTTTTCTATTTTGCATTTTTAGTTTGCAATTTACAATTTAGTTTTTTTAGAAAAAAATGTATATATTTATCATAAAAACAGTGCCTTATGGGATGGATAAAAAGAGCGAGTTAAAAAAACAAACTTCATAATTAGTCAAACATTACGTTATGAATTACGGAACTAATTAAATAATAAAGTTTATTTTAAAACAAAACTTTCTAATCGTTTTGTTCCTAGCAGTACCGCCTCGCGCTCCACCTCTTTGGCCTCGGGCATGTTTTAACATTAAAACATTTCAGACAGCTACCTCACAGGCTATTAGAAACGGAAATTGTTTAACATTGAAATAAGTTTCTGTGATTCTCCTGCGCGATAAGAAGTTTTCTTTTCCGAAATGGATGCCTCATTCTGAAATTCCAACTAAACTAGCTCGTATCAGCGCGACCAATCCCATATCTATAAAGCAATTCAGCAGTATTATGTGTGAGTGGGTTCGGTTTGAGTTAGCTACATTTGGCTTAACACTCGAGTTAAAATAAATGTTTCAGGTATTGCCGCATATATTGATTTAAATAAAATATAGCTACGTGCATATTTCAATTTATGGTATTTTAAATGTGAACATTTTCCTCTGGTTTTCTTTTAAGGAATAGTCATATTATAATGTTCTTTTTTATATTGCTCTATACTTTATTTAATAAATTTAATGCTTATTGATACAATAATCTTAATTTTATCAATAAGTATTAAAGTCTGTTTCTATGTTAATAAGCTTATATCCATGTATTTCAACTACTCAAGTAAATAAAAATGTATTAAAAATATTCTTAATGATTTTTAATTTTGCAGATTTCCTATTCAAACATCAAGCTAATTTAATTTTACCTACCGATGTGTTGTATCACTTGAAACTAAGACTAATAAATGATTTACTTCAAATTTGTTTAGGTAAAAAATTTTGACAGCTTCAAAAAAACATATAGATAAGTTAGGAATCCTACGTTTCTGTAAAAATATCAATTCTGAATTTTACTGAACTTCGTCACGGATATACTTTGATGACTTTTTCATATAAAGGTAATTAAATAAAATTTTGGAGTTGTAATAATAATAAATAAAAATAATTTTAAAATATAGGTCTATGAACAAGAAACATTCCTTTCAAATTACGTTTAGTATAAATAGCATCATAGTAATATTTCATTGAAATTTAATGGCAGTGTTTAGTAATTTCTAATCATTTAAATTAAGTAATACTACTCGAAGAGACAACCCACTACACCGTATAAACCGAACATGCTTCGACATACATAAAAAGAAAACACATCCACTTCTACACAGTAACCACAGTTGGATATTCATAGTGTTCTAAATATTTTACTTTCCATAATAGGAACTGAAAAGGTGATTTATTGAAATATAGGAGTGGAAATCAAGATACGCGGCCACGAGAACCAAACCGGCTCGGGGTTGCGTAGAGAAACGTAACCTCGTCGAAACGGCGCGACGCGAACTGCCAGGCGCCCATACGACTTACCCCGCCCGCCCTCAGTCCCGCCGACTCTGTCACCGCCATTCTGCCCAAATCCCGGCGAGTTTTCATTAATATTGTTATCGGTTCAAAAGTTACCACAAGTCAAACTAAGAACTTACAGCTTTAATTAACTGTCTGTAAAATCACAGTAAGCAAACAACTTATATCTAACTTTTGAATGACATACCTTCACTTCTTGCTCAAACAATTCACCGTGATGGGATTGTTACCACACAGTTTATATTTATTATAGTATTTTTCGTTTTCTATTTAAGCTGAATTGTGGCAGCGTAAAAATATCCACTTCTCCATGTCATTCCTTGGTTGTCGTAAGAGTAAGAGGCGCAGAGGGAAACTGAAACAGGATATGAACAGCATCATCTGCCTGATAAATCAAAAGAATAAAAAGATGCGGTTGCCAAACCGCTTGCCCAGCGTGGCATTTATGGTAAATTCTCTCCTATGGGAGGCCACGTTCACCAATCGACCTTGATGAATAAATAAATAAATTATGTTTCTTTAATTGTTAATAAAAGCTAATGTTTCAACCATATACCTACGTTTCAATTACATACATTTGTTATGTTTCAATAATTATTCGACAAAAGTAAATAGCAACTAAATATGCACGTTTGTACATATTATGTTTGTACATGTACATCGAGTCATTGCTGCATTGTTTACGTACTGCTGAGCATTAATGGAAACAATAAGGCTAAGTGTATGAAGCATACGAGTACACCATGCATGCATGATGTACTAGCACTTTTGTTCTATGAAATCTTTTATTTTTAACGGAAGGTGAAACGTTTATGTGCATAATATGGATAGCATAGAAAATACATAAACGTCTAGCACTATTTGACCCCAATACATCAAAATGATTCCCCGTAACCTAGTTTTTCAAGTATGCTAGTATGAAATTCTACCCGGAGGTAACATATACCTCCCGAAATGTTAGAAAAATGACAACTGAATTTAATACAGTCGCCTACATCTCGAAGCAAAGTGTGTTTAGGGACACACCGAAGATCAGATATATACAATTGGCACGGGAACTTTCGCATCCCTTGTCTATCATTTCTAATAAATAGTTTTGTCGCTCTCTATCGATTGTGCGCGAGAAGAAATTGGAAGAACTATTGATATAGGTGGCGGTTCATACAAAAACTTTATAAAAGGAAGTGGAGCGAACTGGCGGAGAACAAACCTTTATGCCGGGATGCGACGGGAACGTGAACGTTACTTATCTACCGCCGCCGCTGACAGCTGCAGATGAAAAATTGAAATTGTGTGTGATAAAACTACCTAACTGCCGCTGCACTGCCGAGCAAACAATGTGGTGACAACAAGAACGCTATAATTTTAAACTCGCTGCGCGTTACTTAACTTTTTTAAACTTTAAATCTAAAAAGTCAACTGCGCTGTTGTCATATTTCACAATAGCCCACTCTTGGCAACGATGAATAAGTAATGCAAATTTAATGTGCCACAATTCAAGCTTTTAGGATTTATTTTTTAAATGTAGTTTTATTTAAGACGGCAAAGGAAATGACACAAAAAGGGTCGGTATGCAAATTCTAATACGCGTAATTTCCGCTTCCCATATCAATTTGGTACGACCGATAGGAGTTGAATAGTGTGACAAAGACACGCGTGCCAGACATGCAATAATAACGTACCGTTGAAAAACGTCAAGCAGCGACCTTTCCCTATTTATGGAACTCCGGCATCGTGAAAAGTCTAGCGTAAATCAAAGTCATAAATTCTCCTATCGTGAATGAACATTTCTCTTTCGTGCGGACGTCTACACCGACTGAATGGATAACGTCGACCCTCCCTCACAGGATCACCTCTACGAGTCATTTGCTTTTGTTCGTGAGGCAATTAATAACAGACAGAAAGGCGGTTTCTAACCGCAGACGCCATTGGCATATCAGTAATGATCTAGCGAAGCGTCGCGGCCAAACTCAGGTTCAACTATTGATCATACTGGGAACGGATTTATGAAATAGCTTCGTTCAAATCTCCACATTCTCTGCAGTTCTAAATCATATCAGTCGACTAGAGAACGTATATACTCGTTCGTTTAATATTCTATTAGTTATTATTACATACGTAATTTAAATTTAATTATACTATTTTATGCTGGTTTTTAATATATTTATTTTTTCTGACTAAAATGAGTTATAATATTAAATGTACATAAATATTATTTACTGTAGCTTGAATTTTCATTATTCCAGTAGATGTCACCCGACCTTGTTATCACTTCTCTGAAAATATATTGAAATATATATTTACTTAGATATAAATATATATTTATAAATTATGTAAATTAATATATTCTAATGCTATAAATATATATTTATCAGGTATATTTTAATCATTTAATTATAAAATATCAATTTCAAAGAAAATCTACCCATGAAATATTATTACCACATCAAAGTATTTGTGAATAGAAGACTACAAGCACTATGCTTGAACTTTACAGATAACATCTTCGGAAACTCAATATACTGAAATTCTTAACCATTTCCAGTCCTAATATTGTGGTTTAGATGTTTTTCAGTATTAATATATTTAATATTCTATCAAACTATAAACTCGTTTGGCGAGCTTCTACTGCAAACAAAAGCTAATAGTAACTTGCACAAATATTAATCAAAAAGTTGTTCAAATTATGAACTACCTTTGCGATTTAAGAGAACAATGAAATCGGTAAAATAATATATTTGATCGATTTCATTGTTTGAAAAATCTATCAAGTGAAATATATTGATTAAAACTACTTTTACGGATTTTATCGCGTTTTATTTATATTAATTTTAATACCCGACGTTTCGGGTGCTTTCCAGCACCCATGGTCACGGGGGACTGAGGTGACTGACGTCCCGATGTCAAAGTTAACCCGGAGTACCTTCAGCTTTCGGGACTTCAGTCACCTCAGTTCCCCGTGACCATGGGTGCTGGAAAGCACCCGAAACGTCGGGTATTAAAATTAATATAAATAAATCGCGATAAAATCCGTAAAAGTAGTTTTAATCAATGTATTGTGTTCGCGTAAATATAAGAAATCATTAAGTGAAATATACTTTCGCCATATTCTTTTAATGCCGATATCTTGCAATATATTAAGAAAGGTTGCTAAAAATAAAGAAGAAAATTCAGTTAGTTAATCTTATAGCAAGTAAAAGATATTCTCTGCAAAGCGTTTATAAAGAACAAGGCTATTTCAATTTGGATTTTATCCTATTCCCCGCATCACATTAAGTTGGTACTGATGCCTAAATATTGGATAAGTTCTACATTGTTGTTTACGGCAAACTTGGAACTCTGCAAGAGCAATTCACCTCATAAATTTTCGTGTAATAACAGCTCAGAGTTTCCCTAGACACTTGTAAGAGCGCCGCAATAAGCTACGGTGCTAAGTAACCAGGTCACCGTCGCATCGATAGGTTATTCGTTCACATGTTGTATTAATGGTCCCGCTACGTACCTAACTTGCGATAGAAACAGCTCCTATTACAGTCATATTGTCAGAGAGCCAATACTGTTATATTTTGTGTTAGTTAATTTAAACTTTAACAATCAAGTTTTGAATCTGTTTTGTTTTATCTACCTTCAGTAGTTGGGATAAAAATTAAACAGAAACACTTCTTAAGCACCTAAATATAAAAAAAAACTTCAATGTTGCCTTGTAATAATTAAAATGTATCTCCTTGAAAACTTAAAAAAACCTTTCAGCTGAGTCCTATATAAGTAAGACCTTTATTTATATCCTTTAAACTTTTTCGAGACACAAAAAACTCATAAAACTATTCAAATTATATTAAAAAATAAATTAAACAATAAATTCATATTTTAATATAATTCATTATTAAGCTTTCAAATTATACTAACCAACTAATTTCTATATAAATGTATTAAATCATCTCTTTGCAGCAAGCATATTGCACTAGATTTAATAACATTTAAGGCTTTGTGTCAATCTTTACATAACCGTCTCGATATCTTGGCTCGTAGTCTGTAAACATTTACTAGACAAACCAGCCTACATTCCATTTAAACTATCAAGTGTAGGCATAACTTACTGTTGGCATAAACTTTATTTACCTATCAGAGGTAATTTTGTAACTCAAGCCTTGTAGTCAAGATGTAAAAATAATCTTAATTGGATATTTAAAAAACTCTAGGTTTATACGTAGTTATACTGTAAATATTAAATATATATAGTGTACGTAGAAATAAATATACGTGTACAGTGGTCGCAAATGCACTTGCTGATCATGAGATCCCAGGTTTAAATTCCGGGTCGGATCAAAATCAATCATTGGGGCTTTCTGTCAAGAAATTCTCAATAAGAAGTTGGCAGTGTTTCCCCCCATTACCTAGTAAAGCACGTATAGCTGTTGATCCTGTGCCTAATCTTAATGTTGCTGTTATTCATATGGTGAGTATAGAAAACCAGAGTATAGAAACCACCTTTTTACTGGATACGAGGCATTCCATCTTAGTTCTCAGAAATGACAACGCATTTGCATTTGGATGTCTTTGTCACACGTATTCTATAAAAAAAATCTCTCTCTGCTCTTTGAGACTGGACTATGAGAGTGAGGAAATAAAAAGTGTCATACACAGATAACTAGCCTCCATTCAGACTGGCCATAATTGAAAATTTGGTCCGAAGGAGATTATTATTATTATTATAAACTTGAAGACAATATGTTATATTGCGTCGTTAATATAATAATACTAAAGGTTTTTCGAAATTACTCGCAGTTCGCAGTATGACGGTAACAACTAACAATCGCTACAATGGGAATGGGTGGAAACATAGAATACTTATAATACGTATATAATAGAACGGGGGAGTGGGCAGATCTCGTGTAGCCACTACTAATATGTCAATTCACACCTATAAATGTCAACACTATCAATAGTTTTCAATTTTCGTGTCAAACGTCGCTGCATGCAAATTATTTAAAAAATGGCAAATTGTGCAATAATTACGTGTCGAAAGAACAGCAGAAAATGGAATTCAAATAAAGGAGACATATCCTACAACCAGTATGTCAAAACTATTTATATTTTTGTAAATATTTGAAACAAAAATAAAGAAATATTGATGTGTCAAAAACATTAATCAAAAGTCTAAAATATGTAAATTCGCTTAGTCTGTCAATGCAATACAGCGAATCGGGTTTGTAGTAGTGATAATACGACGTAATTACTCATATGTGTGCTCCCGGTGACACCGATCCTCGTACAAAATAAGGTTGACAGCCATTCTATTGTGTATTATAGTATTCTATGGGTGGAAAAGATAAAAGTTGACCACTAATTCATTAAGAAAGTTTTGGTCTTTTCTCTGTCATCAACTCTTTTTAAGGTAATAGCAATAGTGACTAGTACACAACCGAATCAGAGTAAATGTTAAAATCTTTATTCTTCTAATTCAACCCGCAACAGTACAGTCCTGCATGTGAATGTCTAAAATTTTAGGGAGGCTCTGTCATAATTGCCTAGTTTTTAGGTGGCTTTGAAATTAATGTACAAGATGTATCAAATTTCTGATGTTGATTCCGCTCTCCCGTCCGGAATTTTATCAATTACCTTATCATAGTCGCCCCTTACGACATTCACAAAAGTAGTCTCTTACACCGCCATGACACTGCAACTATAATAGCCGAATAAATTTAAAATTATAAGTTCAGAACTTGTGACGCAGTCTTGTATTAGCACCTGTCGTTTGTAATTTTTCTTAAATGCTAGTGTCCTAATAATGAGACACAATGGCTCATTTTTTTTTGTAGTTTCCAAGAGAGGTTTATGTTTAGTGGACTGAAATAAAGACTAGAATGGGTCTACGTACAAGTATTGTAATATATAGGTTTCAATTATTGGAATTAGCAAATACGGATTGGCGAGTAAATAGAAATATTTATTTACTTTGGGTAAAGTAAAAAACCGATCCTTCTTATTGTAACCGATTATTGAAGTGAAGTCCATAGACACTTTTAGCTATTCTCTATAAACAAATAAATGTAATGTGTGTAAGGTTAAGTTTTTTACTTTTGACAGAATAAGGGTGATGCAGAAGGGGATATGCGTGTGTGATAGGTCCTAGTGCGTGTGAGATAGTGTCCTATTTGTAGGCCTGGATAATTGTACACTATTACAATCTTATGCAGCCGATGGCTTTTGAGCTGAAAGCTATCGCCGTGACTAAAAGGAGATAATTATCATATGAAATGTTGTTTGGCAGCTTGAGCACCAGACAATGCGTCAAATCAAAATTATGTTCTTGCTACCGGGATACTGGCTACTTTTATACGTGGTAGAGCCACACTGCAGCTATTATGGTTGTAGTATGATTGGTTGGCTCGACCGGGGAAGGACTACGTTCTCACAGAATACAAGCGTAAAAGAGCAGCTTAATGCTGCTGTGTTTCGTTTGGTGAGTTTAGAGAACCGGAGACCTGTTTAACTGGATTCGAGGCATTCCATCTTAGTCCTCAAGGGTTTTAACGCATCTGCAGTTTGATTCTTAGGCGAGGTTAAATGTAGATGTCTACGGACCACAGCATCCACTTACCATCAGGTGGACTGTCACCCTTATCCTATAAGAAAACACTGGCGAGGTGGCTGCATTACGTGCTGGAAATAGTAGGATTACAACCTACAAAGAGAAGTCCTTTTAAAATAAATTCGAATATTTCAAAGATGGAAAACTTAGTTCAAAGATTCTACAGTAGTGGAGGGTAGCCATGAAAAGTCTAAGTACTCAAGATCTACCTGCCGTCTTTAACCCTACAGTGTTCTCTGCAGTATGCTACGGGAACACTCACACAAACAATTGTTGTCCCAACAGTGGTATCCAATACAAGCTCTTCATTATTGAAAGAGTGGATCTAGAGCTCTTCAACCCATATTTACTAATGGAGTCTCGTACACATCTCCTCGAAGCCCAACACATAGAGAGATGGAAAAATTATACACATTTATGATTTCGGGATACAATGCACAATGTGAGCCTGACAATAATTTTCACGAAAACCGCCATCCGAGGTGGATACGTTGGATGGTATCTACAAATATATATATATATAATATATATATATATTATAGTTTTAA
Source organism: Parnassius apollo (assembly GCA_907164705.1). Taxonomy (NCBI): domain Eukaryota; kingdom Metazoa; phylum Arthropoda; class Insecta; order Lepidoptera; family Papilionidae; genus Parnassius; species Parnassius apollo. The sequence continues at coordinate 16,989,292 of CAJQZP010000693.1, forward strand.
AAGGTATAGATATTATCGAATATTTTTTCGTCTTGTGAAATAGTTTTCGTCTCCACCGCACCACGGCAGGTGAAACGGAAATCTGCCGCAATATTCTGTTTTAGACAGCTAAGTAAAAAGCCTGCAAACCTGCCGCTAAAACAAATTACTATCGAGGTTATAGCGATCAAAAAACATTACATTTATATGAACATATTGAAATAAACGCTAACAATTTTGTCAGGGCGAGGCCCAACCTTAACAACGCTAGTTCTGGCAAAATTTTTCTTCTAAATGCGTCATTTGATGAAATCTTGAAAAATAGTCGGTAGATTAAAGTGGCTGATAAGGTAATATATACTTGTGATTAAAGTAAAGTAGGTAAAAAAATAAATAATGAGAAACACGTATACCAATTCGTTACCTTGGTTACTAAAATATTTGCACGAACGTGTTTGAGGTAAAAGAACTAAAAGTTTTCGCTTATCCAATAAATATTTTACTCGGCCTAGATAGTTTTAAAAAGTGTTTTATTAATACGAAATTTAATATGGTTTATATAGATTTATAACTTGTTTTAAAATGGAAAGGAGGCTTTTCTTTACATTTAAAAACGTATTAAATGTGAAAAGTCTACAAACAATTCTCACGCTTCTGCCCAGTGAAGATGATTATGGATAATTAATAATAAGGGATATTTTTTTAACAGAAGAGGGGCAAACGGGCATACGGTTTACCTGATATTAAGTGACTACCGCCGCCCATGACCATCCGTAACACCAGGGGAATTGCAGGTGCGTTACTGGCTCTGTAGAAAGGAGTAAGCTCTTTTCTTGAAGGTCCCCAGATCGTGTTTTTAAAAAACTGCATTGATGATGATGACGATGACAAGTAGCCCGGCTCTTAGGTCACATTTTTATCTAAAATTTCGGATCTATTACATTACAGAATATATTTTTATTTCAGTGATCTATGTAATTATCTCTTAGAAATTTGAATCCCGGTCGCGACGAGTAGAATATTTTTACTACTTTTTAATTATTTCGTTTTAAAATGTGGTGATTCTTTTTGTGAGACGTAAAATGAGGTGAGTAACCATTTACATTTATACGATAGAGATATGATGTAATTTTAATCCCACAAATAAAATCCTTATTGTTTGAGTAAATGTATTTGAATAATATATTTTAATTTTCGTGTTAAAATTAAAACTTTAACGTATGTGCACTTACAAGCGGTATGAACTAAAGGAATATAATCATCATCAGCATTGCAGCCCTGCACAAGTCCACTGCTGAACATAGGCCTCCTCCCAACGCATGCCAAAAGAACAGTCCTGAACCACTTCCCTCCGTTGACTGTCTGCATGTCTTACCAGGTCAGTATCACTCTATCTAGTGGAGTAATCCCCATATTTCGCTAACCAGTATGCGGCTGCCATTTGTATACAAAGTATTATATAAGTGAACACTTGTATAGGAATAGAATACTACATCTTAATAGAGACATGTTATGGCAATGATGTCAGTTTTATTATTGAAATGTAAACTTTGTACCCTTTTTTAAGCATACCACGCGTACGCCAGCGCGTAGTACTTGGCACAGTTAATGTTTTAAAAATAAAATAAAACATTCATTGTTTACCGTCATACTGCTGATTTTAATTGTTAGACATATAATAGCCCACTTGTCAAGCAGTCGCACGGAGTAGAGATTGTCACCAAAAGATTTCAAAGTGTTGCCAACAAATTAATTACTAACAGACTGAACGTGGTGAGAATTTTGTGTGACGAAGGAAAGAAACAAAAATGGAAGAAACGTATCGAAGAGCCTATATATAAAATTAATTTATTGTACTTAGTTTTAGAGTTGGATACTTTATCTAGTTCCAAATGTGACATCGGATACTGAGAATTGGTTACATAGATTACAAATTAAGCTTTCTCTTTCCGTCTCTGTACGTCTGTCTATATTTGATTAAAATCGGTTAAGTGGTTTAAGAGTCCATCGCGGACAATTCGCCTCCTATACATCCATATATCTACGCACACATGCTCGTCGGTTAAGGGTACTTTTAACGTGGCCCATTTTCAAAATATCGCCAATTTGGTCGATAAACTTTTTTCTAGGCCGTACATATACGTGTGTGCTATGATGATACTACTATCTATTAGGATTACGTTGAGTCATAAAATTTCACTGACTAGATACACGCACATGATTTGTAGCCTCTTTATAGTCATCTTTAATAACTTTTGTGCACAGCCAACGTGAATGTGCCAGTGTTGGTTGGAGTTCTTTTTATGCTGTGCATTTGCACCAAATTGAGAGCACTATTTGTAATTTTAGTCAAGAGATTTTTCATCAATGTTCATATAACCAAAAACTGTCGTGTTTTGTGATGACAGCCCTTAGTAACAGAAGACACGTAGGTAATGGACATGTGCTTTCTACATAAACTGCTATAAGGAAAACTATGAAGTCTTTATTTCATACTATTAGTACTTACCACTATTTAGTATATAGTATATGGTGGTTGTTCCGTCATTTACGGGTTGTGCCACTGCATAACCTTATCAAGCGCATATTGTGTGTAATATTGGGCTTGTTTCCAGTCTTTACCGTGAACTATATCGTCGGCATATGATATGATTTTGTAGTTAGGTAACGTAATTTTGCGTATAATATTCACATAAACGAGAAAGAGAGTTGGACCCAGTACACAACCTTATGGTACACCAAACGAGGTAGTAACCGGTAAACTAGCGTGATATCCGATTTTTACTAACTGCGTGCCATTAGATAAATACGAATGAATTATATCTAGTACCATCCCTCGTATACCAACCGATTCCATGTTATAAATAAGTACGTTATATATATATATATATATATATATATATATATATATATATATATAGAGAGAGAGAGAGAGAGAGAGAGAGAGAGAGATCTTAGGCTAATCTTGTGGAATTTTTTTGCAGCCAATCCCGGGCAAATTGTAACGTTGGGACAGGTTTTAACAATAATTAAAAATTGAAATAATACTAGTTTTTACGGATTTTATCGCGTATATTTAACTTTCTAAATACCCGACGTTTCGAGCGCTTTACAGCAACCCATGGTCACGGTCACGGACATGGTCACTGAGATGTTCAACGTCCAGATATTATAGTTAACCGCGGTTACCATAGATTAAAATTTAACTTTTGTTTCGATCTACACAGTATGAACTTATGGTATCTTGTCTTGCAGTTGTATGCTTGGGTTGGGATTTAATTTTATTTATTATAGGATCCCAAGCAGATGGTAGCACCCAGCCATCTTCTCTATTGGAATTAGGATGTTTTTTGATTTCAATAGCCTGGCGAATCATCCTTGGAAGGAATCGGTGTTTTTAGCGAAGATTTGTGGTCTATCAAATCTGATGTAGTGATGGGGGCGATCCTGTACGTGTTAACAGACTGGAGACTTCCCGGAGCGTTAAAAAGTTAAATATACACGATAAAATTCGTAAATCTGGTATTATTTCAATGTGTAGTGTATGCAAAAGAAATCAAAAAAAAATTTTTAATAAATAAAAGACACAAATTAAAAAAAAAACACTAAGTAAAAAATAGGGCCGATCAAAATATTTTAGTCTTATTTACTTATCACTCCTTGGGATAAGTACAGTTTACATATCTTAAGACTATATTATATAGATATTAAAGTTATTTTAATAAAATATGAACTATATATATACAAATATATAGACAATAAACCAATGACAGTCGTAATGTTAATCGTCTTGCGAGGTATATAGTTAATTTTAGTAAACATTATGTGTACTAAAATTAAAGATATAATATTTCTAATACGAAATTTGTTCTTGTGAATCTAAAAATTTGTTTTTTAGTCTTTACTTGCGCGATTATTAGTTGGTCACTAATTGAACGTAATATTGAGTAATCGTTAAATAGAAAATGCAATGCTTATTTCGATTTTAGGTTAAAGGTTTTTTATGAAAATTACACGAAAATTTTAAAAGATTACGTAGTTAAAATAAAAGGTATATTATATTCAATGGCACTTTTAAAAGGAATACTCGCCCACAAAGCGCCAACCCACCACCACTGAACGACCGCAACCCGCGACGTAATTAGCTAAATATGACTTTTAAACTAAGAGTGCCACGTTAGAAGCCTCAACTCCCAACCTTTTTCAGAGTATGCGTTCATATTCATATGAATTCTATATTTGCAGTCTGATGCTATTTTAAACTGAAGAACGTATCTGCTGGTGGTTTTCTCACGTTTAGTATGCATTATGTATTGTTTGTACATTTTTTTCATACAGTGGTTTACTTGTTATATCGTTCTGTCCTCGAAGGACCTACGTGAATTATATTTGATATAGACAGCAATCTTGTTCTCAATTAGAAATAAATATATATATAACGATATTTGAGGTCTATTTACCATCGAGCAATAATGTATACAATAAGAAGAGGTAAAATAATTTTACCTTACGAAATTTTTAAATGAAATGGGGATTCTGCCATACACATTGTACATGTTTGTAATGAATCCCAAACTACGTCTGATCATGTACTTGAAAATTTCTTAAGTCCAGTGAGCCATGATCTGTTTTCACATTGATTGCAAAAAAAAATATATATATATATATATATATATATATATATATATATATATATATATATATATTTAAATATCTTTTCATTCAATAAGCAAGAAAGTTTTAATAAAGCGATATTTTTAAGGAAAAGATTGTTGCTGGTAGCGTTTACACAGACTTTAATCGTATCATTTTAAAATAAAGTAAATGATTTTTAAGGTTACTTGGAAGGTCTAACCTCTAAACCCTTAACTTTACAATTATATTGTGTAATTTCTGAATTCTGTTTCTATTTTATAAAATAATCTACGGATTGATATTATTATTTATATATATAACTTCGAAAAACGATAAAATCTTCATTTATTTTTGGCTGATTGAGCATCATTACGATTCTGTTGTATTACTGGAATCGATTTGTTTTGTTAACGATTTGTTAGCTTAATTCATCAATTACGTTAAATTTAAATAATCAAATAAAAGCAACTTTGAATGAAAAGATATTTTTTAATTATATATATATATATATATATATATATATATATATATATATATATATTATATATATATATATATATATAATTAAAAACCATATATTGCATACATCTATTAATATAGGGCCCTCATAAATAAAGTAAATTAATAACAAGATACGGTTAACAAACACTTAGGACAAAAAATAAATTTTGCGGTATGGCTTTAATTCACGTCACGTTTGTGCAGGAACCCGACCACTGTATAGGTTCGTGAAGTTTCGCTATAAATCATAACGCCATTTCAATTTACCGAGTCTAACACGACGGTAATAGGCCAGGCATTGCCCGCTGCCCTCAGTGTGCTGAAAGACCTAAATTTGTATTCAAGAAACGATACGATCATTAGTTAGTGCAATTTTCTTCGCATCCAGTACACGAATGCTATCACCGTGAGCGGTATGGAAGGAATGAATAATACTTTGTAATTGCTTTTGGGATCTGACTTGGAAATCAAATTGGCCAACTGGACTTTGATAAGTGCCATTTAGAGATAAGCACGACAATTTGATCTCGTTTCACGGCCAGGCTGGACGCCATGGTCGATAATATGTATAACCGTCTTATGAAGTAGTCTGGAAAGTATCATATTCAAACATTATGTAATAAAATATTAGCAAACTCGTTATAGGTCTAAAATAATATACACAAACTATTTCCTGAGAATTATTAACTTTTATGTTTCGCTTTGTTAACCATAATAGTTACATCTTTATTTGTTATACCTTAGTTAAATTATGTTATTTTTTATTTAAATAACTTTTGTAATTAAACAAGATTCCTTTTAAAACAACGCCTTGTTTTTTTATATTTTTACCTCAGAATTGATGTAAATTGTATGTAAACTACTCGTAAATATTTAACGAGCGGAAAAAAATTATAGCTACTTTATTCAGGTTTAAATATTAAGCAGTAGTCATAACATTTTAAAAAAATATACGTGGTGCGTAATGACAAATATACAAATCTTCCTTTGAACGTCATACGCTTATCACTCGCATGCGGTATACCCTGACAACTGGCATACTTTGTCGTTTGTTGTAGAACCGTCGAAAACAAAATCTGACAGGCTAGTATTAGACTGGAAGTGCTGCCTCTAATACTACCCATACCAAGCAAAGTTTTTGTGTCAGGCAGCGTAGTGATTGTAGGTAAACCTTTCAAGAAATCTATATTTGTTATATTTTTACCTTTACATCACAATCATACAAGAAAAAAATGCAGTAATATAAAAGCGACAGGTTACTGACACAGCAGCGCTAGCAAATACAACATTAAATTATAAATAAACTTACGTAGTTATATTTGCACCAATTAAATGTCTCACTTTGAACGCAGCACATAAGTAACATCACTTCATAAGGACAATTTAGATAATGCAATGTCTTGATGTTTTATAATGATAAGCTAATAGACAGAAGTAGAACAAGATTCCTGACTATAATTACCTTTACGTGTTTCATTTGCAATTCGCAATATCGTTATCAATAGCGCCTTTCATAAACAGGGTATATTGTATGATTCTGTCATTTATGCCAGGAGACAACCAAGATAAGTGAAATAACTTAAGGTGTTTCTGGTGTGAAATGAACAGTTTAGGTATTCACTTAGATACATGATACACGATCTTCAAACTGAAGTTTCAGGAAGCACGTATATGTAATATTATTGATTACAGGGTGCGGCGGTCCAACTCCATTTGAATTTCCAATGAGCCTGTTAGAATTGGCCCGGACACGAGCTTCGAAAAACGATAAAAACTTCATTTATTTTTGGCTGATTGAGCATCATTACGATTCTGTTGTATTACTAGAATCGATTTGTTTTGTTAACGATTTGTTAGCTTAATTCATCAATTACGTTAAATTTAAATAATCAAATAAATGCAACTTTGGTATTCCCCTTTTAAGTTTTTCTTTTAAAAATAAATTCATTGCTCTAAACTTTTATATCAGTTCAATCCGTAGATTATTTTATAAAATAGAAACAGAATTCAGAAATTACACAATATAATTGTAAAGTTAAGGGTTTAGAGGTTAGACCTTCCAAGTAACCTTAAAAATCATTTACTTTATTTTAAAATGATACGATTAAAGTCTGTGTAAACGCTACCAGCAACAATCTTTTCCTTAAAAATATCGCTTTATTAAAACTTTCTTGCTTATGGAATGAAAAGATATTTTTATTTCCTTTTTGAATAACGACTGTATCTAGTATAAGAACTTTACCGATTTTATGACAACAAGAAATTTCTTAGAGAATTGATAAAAGCGTACAAGTGCGAGCAGGACTCGCACCCTGAGGGTTCCGTACAAACCTAGGTAAGTACGTAGCTACTTTCATGATAATAATGAAGTTATTAAAATTCATAAATTAAAGTTCAGCAATGTTGATTGCTATAACGAAAGGTAAGTAAGTTGGAATAAAATATAAACTTAACTTTGCAGTAGTAGTGTACTCCTATAAATTGCCCTAATATCACAGTCAACGCTCCAACGTCAAAATGTAGGTTGTAAATGTAAAAAAAAATATTCGTGTATGATATTACTACAAAATTATTGATTTTCGGATTTTTACCTTTACTTGTGCTATGAGACATTGCTTCTTGCCAAATTTCGTAATTCTAGTTTCACGAGTAAGCACCTTTTAATATTTTTGAAGTTTAGTAGTATCCAAATATATGATAAATGACCGTATCTTTGATTATGTAGCCTTAGAATCTTCTTTTTACAATTCCAAAGAACAGTAGACCGTTCAAGTTAGATACCAAAATTCAACTATTCTCAATTGTGTGTCGCAACGCTGTACTCAAAGAAAAACCTCAGCAACAGACAAAAGTAATATAGACAGAAAACCGAACCCCGTGGCTTTGCTGAATTTAGCATGAGGAACATTAAAAATTACCACAATTGTATAATATAGGGTGACTGGCTACACTAGGAGAAATCCACACAAAAATCGACAATACGAAACATATTGTGATTATAAATAAGATAGAAACGCATATTCAACATTCTTCATAGAAACCTACGGTTAGTAAACCGAAGAGGCCATGGACGGGTCATATAGCTCAAAGAACCGACAACCGATTTGGGGAAGAAAGGTTCTCGAGCAGCAGCCTCGTATCGGCAATCAAAGTGTATCCCGTTACTAGATGGAGTGACGACCTGGTAAGAAGTCGATGGATGCAAGTGGCTCAGGGCCGTGCTTTATGGCATTCCTTGAGAGAGGCCTAAGTTCAGCAGTGAACTTGTGAAGGGCTGTAATGATGATGACGATGACGTTTTCAACATAATATGAGTATGGTCATGGATTAGTGGTCATGAATATAATCATGGTAAGTCGTTAAATTATATTAGGAAATTTAATGAACAATCATCTTAATATTATAACACTAGATTAATTTGACAATTTACAGTAAAACTGCTATTATTGCATTACGGTAATCCTTTTTTATACTATCAAAAAAACCTTTGGCCAGCAGTGCGTTTAAGGCTGGTGATATAACGAAAAAATTATTATATATTAATATTAACACTTACGACATTCGCCCAGCAGTTATATTTTCATTTTCCCTTACAGAAAGTTGTAAGATGTGTATCTAAATTGTTCAACTAAACTAAGGAGTTAACTTGTTACATTACTAACAATAGAATACGTTTTACCTATATTGTTTATTGTTTTCGTGTTTTAATGATTTAAAACGTTAAAATAAAATTGATTTAGCTATGAACATTTTGTCCGCGAAGTTAGCATAAGGCAACTCAATTCTTCGTTGCACAACTGTACCACGTAGCTGGTAAGAGTTTGTAGCGACTCTTAATTAAAACCCCGACGGCAGAGCCTACCGGCAAACTTCGATTGCGCTGTCAAAAATCCGAAGAATTATTCCAACGGTAAAATAACTTGTGCGATTTTAGGCTTTATCGTGCGAGTTCAGGCATATTAGCGAATTTATACGTTAGGATGCAATATGCCGCCGGATTGGACCGGTAGTTGGACGCAGCGCTTTTATTAAAAACAGTTTTTATTTATTGGCGATTCGAGGCTGGCATAAATTTTTCTTGAACATTCCTAAATCTTATTGTGATATTGGATTAGTGCAGTAGTATTGTACATAAATTATGTATTTTACCTTTATTATTTTCTGCTAGTTTAAAGTATATTTTTCTTACTTATTAAACTTTTGCCGTGAAATATTTTTGAAATCACACCAAAACATATTAGTACCAGGTAAGAAAAGTGAACCGTAACGTCTATATCGCTCCGATAGAAGTAATAGTATTCTATGCTATTACTTCTATCGTCCTGCCCTAAAAAGACACCTTGAAAATTAATCGTAGTTTTGGGGTGAGTATAGAGAACTGGGGACCCTTTTTACTGGAAACGAGGCATTCTATCTTAGTCCCCACGGGTGACAACGCATCTGCATTTTGATTAATAATCGAGGATAGATGTAGATTTCTCTGGGATGCAGCCACCACTTACCATCAGGTAGACTGTGTGCTCGTTTGTCACCCTATCCTATAAAAAGCACGCACTCAAAAAAAAATCTAAGTAAATGCAAAAAAATATTTTTAACGAAACTTTGTTATGGATTAAAAAACTGGTTTATGAGAACTTAGAAACGATTATTTACTGTGCCTTAAAATAATTCCATGAACTTATTCGGGTAATTATTGTAGTGTCATGAAGAAATGTAACTAATTAGAGCCTACTTTGCAATTTTTTTTCCAAGGTCATATAGTCAAAAATCATTATAGGAATTTTTTTTGTAATCTATAAAACTTAAAAAAATATGTGCAATAGAAAAACCACCAAATTTACCTTAATTACAAAACTGTTAGACTTAGAGACCAAAGTGAAGTATCATTATTTAACAAATATATTCAGGTAGCTGTTACGACCTTAATTTTACATCAGGGCCGGGTGAATTAGCGGGTATTGATAGACCAAAACCCGCGGACTTTTCTAACACTAAAAGCGTATCCCTGACATAGATTTTTCACGATAAACTAAAGGCCGTGCCACGACCCAGCACCATCCGATTTTTTTTTCTGACCAACAAGTGCAGGTGAATGTGTGAGTATAGGTGGAACCAAAGACTCAATAATATACGGTCACCATGACATCCGAAAAATTGGTTTTATTAAATTGCTACTTGTTAGTTAACTGCACGAAAACTATTACTACTACTAAATACGAACGAAAATAAATGACAGTAGCCTACTGATTAACGAGATGGACTCACAAATGAAACTCATAAGTCATGGGTTCAAATTCACCATTCTGCTAATTACGTGGGCCACTCCTAACACCGCCGTTTTAAGTTTATTCTGAGTCGTTAACGAGAGTAAAGAAGGCTAACGCTTAGAAATATTTTTAAATAGAAATTGAATATAAGGCAATCGCCTATACTCTTTATAATATAATAAGTTGTTCTCATAATATTTAAGGATTTGAGGATAATACACAACACAACATTAATTATTATACATTGATTAAAACTACTTTTACGGATTTTTATCGCGTTTAATTTTACTTTTAATTATTTTTATTTTTAATTCCCGACGTTTCGGGTGTTTCCAGCACCCATGGTCACGGGGGACTGAGGTGACTGACGTCCCGATGTCATTGTTAAAACCGGAGTACCTTCAGCTTTTTTAATTATTGTTTATAATCTGATCTATGCAAAATGAACTGATTATGTTCTAATGTCTTGCAGTGGTATCCTTGGGTTTAGTTTTAATTTTATTGATTATAGGGTCCCAAGGTGGTGGTAGCTAGGTGGTAGTACCCAGCCTCCATCTCTATTGATATTAGAATGTTTTTTTTAATTTCAATAGCCACAAGTATAATCCTTTGTAGAATCGGTATTCTTTCGCGAGAATTTGTGGTCTATAAAATCTGATGTAATGGTTGGGACCGTCTTGGATATGATCACAAACTGGAGTTTTTTTAGTAGTTTAACAATGACATCGGGACGTCAGTCACCTCAGTCCCCCGTGATCATGGGTGCAGGAAAGCACCCGAAACTTCGGGAATTCAAAATAAAAATAATTAAAAGTAAAATTAAAAGCGATAAAATCCGTAAAAGTAGTTTTAATCAATGTGTAGTGTTCGCGTATTTATAAGAAATCATTATTAATTATTATATTTAAATTTGACCACATCTTATGATAATCACATTAAATATATGACCAAACTGTTACTGCGTATAAAATTTAAATAACTCTTAATTCCATGGAAATAAAAGTAAGTGTAATGAAAAATAAAGAATAAAAGTCTATTTTTACCTTAATATATTATATCACACTAAAATATCAACAAGAAACATAATACAATTCTGGTTCTAATTCTCAAATTTACGAGCTCCATTATCCAGCCTCTTAGTGACATCCACGATCCCTATATTTTTACACCTTCCTTACAACCATATTCGTTTGACCTATCCAAGTTATTCCACTACGATATATAATATCTTCAAGTAATTAAGTATAAGATAAAAACGATGGTCAGATTAGTTTGGTACTATACTCCAATATTGATTTATTCCTTACAAGTATTAATCACGAGGTATCAATAAAGAAATACTACACTTATTTTGTCCTTCATAATTAAAATAGTGCAGCTAATTTTATGAAGCTCACATATATTTATTTCTTGTCGTTTATTATTCTGGTTGTAAACTGCATGCTCATCACTTGTGATGGTCGGGTCGAGTAATAATTATTTATTTAGTGTTGACAAACACAACTTATAGGCATGTAAGTATTTCTTTATTATTTTTAATGAAATCCCTTTGCTTTCAGTTGTTTTATGTCTGAAATATAATCATGATCAAAAATTTGTAATGAACTATAAGTTCTTCAACACTCAGAACGCTGGAATATCAAAAGTGTGTTTACTATGTCTACACTACACTTACTATCTACGTATGTCCACAGAACGCTTTCCCCTCTCTATATATAAAGGCTTCGCTTCTTTAATAAGTAATTAAATAATTTTTTCAATTAATAACTTAATCTTAAGCATTACTTGGAACTTTATATAACTAATATATCTTTGCAGTCTACACTAAATACTAAATGTCCTTAAGTGGCAATGTAAAAATATCCGCTACCAGATACCGCTCCATGCGTGTAAGAAGCAAAAGGAGGATAAGAGCAACATATTCCTGATAATAATTCAAAATAATAAAAAACCGCGGTTACTATTCTGCCTGCAAAACGTAGCAAATATGGCAAAATGAGGCAATCTATCGGCGGAGAGGTCTATGTTTAGCCGTGAACTTTACTGGGCTGTAATGGATGGATGTATACTAAACTACTACCTGTTTTATATTAGTGAACAAAGTATCAAGCTCTTATCCCATATATTATTAATATATATAAGCGCCTAAAACGAATGATAGATTTATAATATTTTAATATTTATAACAAAATGCTAAAAATAATTGAGATTTTAATAGAGTTTGAACGATCTACGTACATTATCCTCGCATTTATAGACGGGTCTCAAAGTGCCCACTGAAACGTAAATTATAATCCTACGCAAATGATAAGCCCAGATTTTTATCGGAAAGAAGGTCTTATTCGATATTGTATTTCTATAATAATTTATATAATTTAAATAAACTACTATAAATAAATATAAATTAATATTTTTTTATCTTTATATAAGGCAGGATTTGACTATAATCCCATCTATTTGTAAATGGTTGCGTAGATATGCTGACCGTCTACTGGCGGTGTAAGAATATCCTTTATCCCGTTTCCTCCTTTGGGTTTCGTAAGAGACAACAGAGCGAAACGAACCAAGAGATGGGCAGCAGCGTCTTACCAGTAACTACTACAAATAATAAGCATTAAACTGAGATTCAAACCCACGTTCCAAGCATGACGACAATGGCAATAACTTGACCTTGTTATGAAGACTTTTCATAAGCTGTAAAGGTAACTGTATATAGGCATAGATATTAAAGCACACAGATTTAGCCTACATAATAGTATATTCACTATTGCTTGAAGAGCACCACATACTTAATGAATAGAAAGACAGATGCTCGTAAATTATTCCAGTCCTTTGTTGCACGCTTCTTGTTACGATGCAAACCATTTGGTTCAAAAGTACGGTTTGCCAAATGCAAACTGCTGAGGAACCGCTGAACGTCTTATTGTCTAATGATACAAGACAGAGGGAGAAATTAAGTCATGTAAAGCCCACTTCTGTTAATTAGTCCAATAATTAAAACAGTAAATGAAAAACCCGACTCATAAAAATGTTAACTGAAAAGATAAAATTTTTTACCCTACGTCGCTCCCAAAATGAAGACAAATCTAACATCACCTTATTTTTTAAAATAAATCAAACCGTTTAGCTACGGAGTGTGGTAGACATAGACATACATACGTGCATTCGAAAAACAATACTCCTTCTGTGTAAATCGGATAAACACCGGAACCTAACTTCTACGTCTGTTCTTGAGACTGATAATTTATTCAACACTGCTAATTACTACTTTTTTACCGACTTCAAAAAGGAGATGTCCAATTCGGCTGTATGTTTTTTATGTGTGTTAGCTTAGAATTTTTCTCTGGTTGAACCGATTTTATTGATTCATTTTTGATCTGAAAGCTGATGATTTTCGGGTGGTCTCGTATAAATTTAATCAATATCTAACCAGTAGTTTTTGGGTTATCTTTAATAATGAGTATTTAATTGACTACGAATACATTGGATGATGTTCTCATTATAATTACAGATATTTTATCACTTGTTATACTAGTTACTCATTGTTGCTCCAACTGCCTACACTAAAATCGCGATTAAAATTGTTCTGCAACGGAAACATGTCGAACGAGTTTTTTTTTACTCAAATACTAATACGTATAAACACAGTCACCAAGCTTAAAACGCAGTTTAGCATTTATAAAACAACTCAATTAGCGACCGGCTACCAGTTTGTAAATGATGGCACTTAATTGGTCGGCGCCCGTGAATTATGAAAATTGCTGACAATTTGCAACGATCACAAAACAAGCATCGTCGTGTCTAGTTTTATGAGAGGAGATTGCCATTGTAAAGGTTTATTATTTGATGATTTAATACGTTATTCAGGTAGCTACTATTAAGCCAAGGTATAGCTTACAAGGATTTTTCGCTTGTTGGCTCGACGGCGTCGAACGTATCATAAGTACCAACAGTAACTAACCGTAACTTACTGTGTGTCATCACGTGGATGCCGTAAAAAGCGACAGACGGAAATAAATCAGGACATGCAGCAGCATCTTTCTAATAACAACTTAAAATAAAAAATAAAACGCTTAATAAAGATATTTTTAGTTATTTTGCAACCATCTGCTCAACTAACCAAAACGATGTGTCTTACCTAGTTTGAAGAGCACCTCCCGCCCTCCCCCGATTGCACGCACCAATCCCGTCACCTCTAATCCCAGCTCCAACTCTCAAACTAGGTAAGACACATCATTTTGGTTTAATTGAGCGGATAGTTTCAAAGTAACTATTACTATCTTTATTATAATGGATTTCCGCAAAGTAACATCTGATTCTATCAATAAAACGTTGAAACCTTGCCAACGTGGCAACTATGGCAAATATACATCCTATGGAATAATTTATGGGGGAGGACTATGTTCAGCAGAATAATTTAGTAGGCTATAACGGTAACAGTAACGCCAACAGTACACATATTTTAAGTGCATTAAATTCAAATAATATGTATTACTGCCTTATATACAGCAGATATCGTATTAGCAGCAGATTTATATTATAACAGACTGATAAAGCCTCCTCACATATTGCCTTATAGGAGGGACTTGGCCATTTCTGCCACACTTAGCAAACATGTTGTCAACCGCAGTTTTTTATTTTTTATTTTAGGATGATATCAAGAATATGCTGCCGCCTAACTCATTCGGTTCCCTTCCTCCGCCTCTCATGACACCTATGATACTTAAACGTGGTAGCGGATATTCTTACACTGTAATATTTCGGTAATATACTCATATGGGGCAACAGCATTATCAAATTAATATGATTCACATTTTGAGTACTAAGCATTCCTAACATATTAGTTACTTTATGGCATGTATGGAATAGAACAAGCGTAAGAGACGTTGTGCAAGCCACCTTTCCTCCTTACCTCCGTCACTCGAACCACGCTCTGCCGCTTATAGCAAAAAAATTCTCGGACAATTTTATTGCTTTATCCACCCGCCTACTTACAGCTTATTGTCATCTACGCTTTTAATGATTATTTCGTGTGCTACGTAACTGTTTTGTCATAAACGTCTATACTTATCTTCTTTGTTCAGTAATCATCTAATTATGTTAGCATAAGATAATGATAATGTTTTTTTTTTGTGGTAGAGCCATAGTGCAGCTTTATTAGTAGTATAGTCACAGCACGAAGGGGTCGGCTCGACCGGGGAAGGACCACGCTCTCACAGAATACCAGAGTAAAGTAGCAGTTTAACGCTGCTGTGTTTCGTATGGTGAGTGGAGAGAACCGGAGACCCTTTTACAGGAAAGAAAGCATTCCAACTTAGTCTTCACGGGTAACAACGCATTTGCATTTTGATTCATAATCGAGGATAGATGTAGATGTCTACGGACCACGACAACCACTCACCATCAGGTGGATTGTGTGCTCCTTTGTAACCCTTCTCCTTTAAAAAATAATTCAAACTTGTATTGTACTTACCAACAGAATATAAGTTTTGAGAATTTAAGAATTTCTTCTTATACGAAAGGCTCTGAAGACACCGGTGCTTTAATCATGACAGCAGAAATCAGTTTAATTTTTTTAAAGGCCGTCTACTGTTTAAAAACGTAAGCAAATATCAGAAGGTATAAAACATATACATATAGAAAAATGTTAAGATATTTTCTACAAAACAAAAGCTAATAACATTTTGTTGTTTGCCTAATTTACCTAATCTCTACTTAACATACTACGCCCTAATACTCGTAAGTCTAACATGACATAAGTTTTAACACACGCAAACTACCGCACTAAAGTTAATATTGAGGCTATGTTAGAAATATAATAATATTATATGAATTACGTAATATGTCAACTATTTCTAAGTTTGTATTTGTATTGTATTTTTATCAACCATATGGTTTTTAAGTGACTGGTTAGCTGCTGCGCCGCATGTCTTGGATTCGGGTTTTAATAGTAACAAATATATTATCTACAAAAGTTAGATTTTTTGTTCCCTATTATTGTAATTTTCTAGTCCTTATAAGCCTAACTTCGAAGTCGTCACGCAATCACTATATGGGATGCAGTTGCCTAAGTTTGCGCTAATACTAACTGCGGCCTATTGCGTATTGGCTACAAAAATAAAATAAAAATGTACGAAAATCTTCCCTGTTCACATTCAAAAGAGAAATACAAGAATTTAAAATTCTTGTACCCGGATGACTGAGCTTTGCTCGGTTTTTTTAAATTACATTTATATACAAATTACATGAATAATAGTTTTTGATCTTATTGACATAATAGAAAAAACTGAACTGGTTATTTGAATAAAAAACCATGAGTGCAAAAATAAAAACATTAATTAAAATTTTCGTATTTTAAAAAATACTAAACAAAGGGCTCGAAATAATAGATTTTCTCACAAAAGAAGGGAACTTGAAAAAAAAAGGAAAAAAAGTCGGACTCAAGACGGGACGCGAACCACGGAACACCGATATCACGCCCGAACAACATCCCATCTGAGCTATTACGATCGTTAGTAACCTGTAAAAATTTACCTTCTTATATTGTAGCAGTTTTTTTATTGCCTGAAAACACGGACAAGGGGACATTTTCTAAAAATAAATTATATATATATATATATATATATATATATATATATATATTCTTATATATATATATATATATATATATACAAGAATTGCTCGTTTAAAGGTATAGGATGAGCGTTTGCTTGTTTGTGAATATATGCTAATGGGCCTTCTGATTGATTTAAATTACAAAAACACCAACTTATATGTAAGAAATTGAAATTATTATCTGTATGAATCTATCCCACAAAAAATATAAAAGCGCCAAGGTTCTAAATTTCAAGTTTATAAATCATCTGCTAGTGGTTTCGGTTTTTGATGAACAGCGTTGTGAATACGGCTAATCGCCCTAATGATTGCCAACCTTCGCAAGGAGACGGCCACCTAAGAAGAAAAATAATGATACAATTGCAAAATGGTTCTACTACTTGGACTTTGTAATAAGCGACATAGATAATAAAAATGTAATTTTAGTCAAACTGAAGTGAAAAACGAATTCAAAGTCCACCTGCCAGTAAGTGGCTACTGCATTCTGGACATCTGCAGCTAACTTCAAGCAAAGACAGTTACAGATGAGTTGTCAACACTTAGGCCTCCCAACCTGTAATTATACTGAATCTTTTAACCTTGAGACTGGGCACATCAGTGCAAGAATTTCTAATAGGCAGAAGAAAATATATATATATATATATATATATATATATATATATATATATATATATATATATATATATATATATATATATATATATATTGTAGTACCTATCTACTATCTAGATGGACCCTCATTAAGAACAAGAGTCCTACCGCCAAATGAAAAGTTCGAGGATAACTAATTATAATGATACTTTACCACGGAAGTAGGTTTTGAATAAATTGTTGAAAAAGTCGAGGTACGAGAAGAAGCAAAATTAACTTGATGAATGAATCCCAGAAGTTATAGCTCACCTTTTAAATATTCTAACCAACTCACGTTAACATAAAAGTGTATAAAATATTATGCTTTACATGATAATAGAGAACAGAGATAAACAAAATTGTTTTATGAAATAACAATTCCATGAAAATGGGCAGCCGCTCTGTCCCCAACATCGGATCAAGAGGCTTAGTTTGCTCTAGTTCAGTGAAGAGCTCTCTTACAATCCTAATACGACTCGTAGAATACCGTTGAGAATCTCTTAGTGTGTATCCGATATACTTTTCGTTCAGTAAAATTATTTAGTAATTTCATTGTTGCTAGAATATTTTGCAAGCAACCATGCGTGCAGGTGCGGTGTAAGATTTTTGGAAATTTAAAACGAGGTCCATGTTCAACAGTAGAGTTGTGGTACAACAACACATTATTTTTTTGCCTGGAAACTTTAGTGTGGGGGTACCACACTACGATTTTTACAAGGGAAGGCAGTTTATATACATAAATTACACAAGGACAGACATTGAGATCCATAATAATTATTTGTAGGAAATAGAAATTCGTGTTCCGTGCAAGATTCGAACCAGTGACCCTTAGCGCAGCACTTCAGTTTTGTGACAGTGCCCCACAGAGTATACGATAATGTATTCATTTAATATTTACTTTTTATGCAGCCCAATAATCTACTGGATCAATATTGTGGAATGTGATGACCTATTTCTTGACACTAAGAAACAAGCATGGCTTAGTTTGGGAATCAATGTTTTGTTATTGTAATTGTTCACTAGATAATAGTTAATAATAACAATGAAATACTCTAAAGTGTTAAACATTATTAAAACAAATATACTTAAAGTAGCACTCCCCAATAACAGTATTTTTAAAGTAACATCCTAATTCACGCTACATCAAGGTGAGCAACCTTTTAAATTTACCAATAGCATATACCTTTCCAAAAACTCGCAAGCTGGTATAAATTATTTAAAAGATTTACCCCTACATACGAGCCTAATACATAAAAGGGCCTCGTACGATTTCCTGTTACTAATCCATGAAATTTAGTTAAGTTTTTCTTATAGATTTCCAGTATCAATTGTTTGCTAGAATCTATTTCGACAACCAACACCTAATGTACCTCACCACTGTATTTTCTTTTGTATTATTGAATGTATAAGTTCAATTTTGTTTGTACTAAGCAAAACTAAGTAAGATGTGGATAACGTAGTTGATTGTACAATTATCCATTCAAATTCGAATTTGAACTTCTATTCTTTTTAATACTCGTACTATTGTTTGTTGTCCCAAATAAATTTTAAAAAAGAATTGACTTACGAAATTAAAGTCCTTCTGACAGTAAGTCACTAATGCAACTCATAGACACAAGCAACCAACTTTGAATAAAAAATGCTATATATGCGTTGTCACATCTGAGAACTAAGATTAAATGCCTCTCAGGATATAATAATGCTGGTTCTCTTCATATCGCAACATGGCAGCGCCCACACTGTTGTTTGGTGGGAGTATATGCGATACATTATTATTTTATAAGGGCAATCTTTGTACCATATTTCTTGTGAATAAATTTATTATTTTTTATTTCTCATCTGGTTGGGTTCCACAAATATATAATTATAAATCAAAATAACATAAATATAAATAAATATACATAAACATCAATAAAGTAAAATAAATACATAAATAAATAAAAGCCCAACCAGATGGAAGCCCTCGGCAGAGGAGACCAAACGGCCGAGGGTTCGGGGGAAAGGGAAAGAAACCGGCGGACGATGCGGGCGGTATTGAGGAGCACTGCCTTCTCCATTTGAGCTCGGAGCGGTCCGTCACGGAGTCCCAAGTCGCCTCAGATGACCCGAGAGGCTAACTGGGACTAGCCCATTCGCAGATACGACTACAGGAATAATTTCGTTTAGCAGACCACCCCACATATCGGTCACCTCGTGAGCCAGGTTCAGATATTTTGTTTTCTTAACTTATTCACTTTTCACTAGGTTCTCGTCATATGGAATGGTAATTTCGAACAAAAATATCCTTGACTGTGCCCGGTCCATCAGCAAAATATCAGGTTTATTCGCAAGAATAGTCCTATCCGTGATGATGGCCCGGTCCCAGTAGAGCCTGGCGCGGTCATTTTCGAGCACGACTTCCGGTAAGTACTTATAATAAGACAGTTTCCGATCCAGGAGACCGTATTTCAGAGCGAGCTCCTGGTGTATAACCCTGGCTACTAAGTTGTGCCTGTGCAAGTACTCAGAGTTAGAAAGCGCCGAACAACCGGAGATAACATGCTTAAGTGACTCACCGGGATGGCGACAAGCTCGACAGATGTCGACGGTGCCATCCTTTAGGATGTATCTCCGATAGTTGTTGGTCTTAATAACCTGATCCTGTATTGCACAGACAAAACCCTCGGTGGAGGGAGGCTACTGTGTCTACGAAAGGCTCATGTAGAGCCTTGTAGAACCTCCCGTGGAAAATGTGGAAGTTGAAGTTTAGGTGGAAATGCTCTGCACTGCGCGGGTCTTGCCATTGCTCGTTGGCTAAGGATAGAGGGGTAACTCCTTTATCACAAGAAATGACGTCCTTATAGAATGGATCATCCGATCTCGCCAGGAAGTAATCACGGAGGCTGCACACTTCGCGATTATGCATGGTGAGCGCGCTCAAGAAGCTACGACCACCATGCTTCCGCGGCAAGTACAGCCTCATTACCAACGATCTCGGATGATGCATCCTATGGGACGTCATGGTAGTGCGGACTTTTCTATCCAGGGCGTTAAGTTCAGTCTGAGTCCACCTGAGTATGCCAAAGGTATACATGAGGACAGGCATGACCCAGCCGTTATATGCGTGTGCCTTATTCACACCGGACAAAAGGCTGTTAAGCACTTTGGTCAAGCGTGCATAAAACACGTCGCAAACTGACTGTTTCATACCAGCCTCATCGATACCGATGTTTTGTGACATACCCAGGTATCGGTATGTTTCAGCCTCGGAAAGGGTTCTTAAGTTGACGGGCATAGATAAGTCTATGCCCTCAGAGTTAGCAACCCTTCCCCTTTCAACATGGAGGACCGCACACTTATCCGTCCCAAGCTCCATTCCAATGGAATTGCTAAATTCACAAGTGATGTTTAGCACCCTGACTACTAGGTTGTGCCTGTGCAAGTACTCAGAGTAAGAAAGCGCCGAACAACCGGAGACGATATGCCTAAGTGATTCACCGGGATGGCGACAAGCTTGACAGTTGTCGACGGTGCCATCCTTTAGGATGTATCTCCGATAATTGTTGGTCTTAATAACCTGATCCTATATTGCACAGACAAAACCCTCGGTTTCCCCGAAGAGGTCACCGAAACGTAGCCAGTTGAGTGAGGCGACTGAATCTACAAAGGGCTCATGTAGTAGAGCCCTGTAGTACCTTCCATGGAGCTCCTTCTCATTCCATACGGTCTACCGGTCGGAAATCTCCTGCCTGCTCGTCGGGTCCTGCCATTGCTCGTTGGCTAAGGATAGAGGGGTAAGCCCTTTATATGATGTCATTATAGAATGGATCATCCGATCTCGCCAGGAAGTAATGACGGAGGCTGCACACTTCGCGATTATGCATGGTGAGCGCGTTCAAAAAGCCACGCCCACCATGCTTTCGCGGCAAGTACAGCCTCATTACCGACGATCTCGGATGATGCATCCTATGGGACGTCATGGTAGTGCGGAATTTTCTATCCAGGGCGTTAAGTTCATTGATGAGTCTGAGTCCACCTGAGTATGCCAAAGGTATACATGAGTACAAGCATGACCGAACCGTTATATGCGTGTGTCTTATTCACACCGGATAAAAGGCTGTTAAGCACTTTGGTCAAGCGTGCATAAAACACGTCGCAAACTGACTGTTTCAAACCAGCCTCATCGATACCGATTTTCTATGACATACCCAGGTATCGGTATGTTTCAGCCTCGGAAAGGGTCCTTAAGTTGATAGGCATAGATAAGTCTATGCCCTCAGAGTTAGCAACCCTTCCCCTTTCAACATGGAGGACTGCACACTTATCCGTCCTCAGCTCCATTCCAATAGAATTGCTTAATTCACAAGTGATGTTTAGCGATTCCACAAGATGGGAGCTACTGGAGGCGAATAACTTGAGGTCATCCATATAGAAAAGGTGGGTCACTTCTCCTCTCTCCTTCCGAAGCTGAAATCCTCTCCCGGAGCCCTCCAGTAAAGTACTGATAGGGTTCAAAGAGAGGCAGAACCAGATTGGACTCAGATAGTCGCCCTGGAATATACCCCTTCTTATCCTTATTATGTACGCTCGGACAGCGCGCGACATGTTATACTCCCGTTCGCTCGGGACCTTAATGGCGGGAAAATTTGTAAATTAGAAAATTTTTTGCTATATTGCAAATTTTGCTATATTTTCACTTTGAGACAATATTTATGGATAAAACTTACATGATTTCTTGTTGAATGTATAAACTATCGAATAAAATTATTTTTGTTTGCTAGAAATTGTAATAAAATACATAAATTACCCTGTATAGCATAGTAGTAGTATATACTTCAATTTTAGTGACAAAATTACTACTAATTTGAATTCTACACTTTTGTTTTTGGAGAAATTTATATGAAAATGTTTGGAAATATGTATTTTTTTATGTTTTATGTGTTTCTATTCGTTACTCATACCAAAATATTAAAATATTAAAAAATTAAAAATAATAATAATATTTTATCTGTATGACATTTCGAACAATATTTCAAAAATAGTTTTGTGTGAATTTGAAATAAATACAACGTCAAGTTATTTGAAATATGTAAGAAAACTATTTTTACTTACATTTTACACTAAAAATAAATGAGAATTTGAAAAATAACACATTTATGACCCAACCGCCAAAATGGGCCTTCCGGATTTTGAAGTACTTTTGGCAATTTACTTTTCACTTTTTATTCCACAAATTATATATCTACGTGTTTACTATATTACAAGGAATATAAAAAGGTATAATACTTTCGTTTTTTAGTCCAGACACAAATATAAAATTCTATAAAAAAGACGGAGCACCTTCATCAAAGCGACACGTGGAACTCCGAAAGTTCAGAGTGATTTCTTTTTTTTTCTAAGAAACATTGCCAGGTTATGGTTTAAAATAAAAGAGCATATCTTTGTCTTTGATACTGTTATCTATTGCATAGTGTCTTTGGTTTTGTTTAAAATGAAAAAATAGTTTTAAAAAAAGTTTTCATAGGGCAGTAATTCTGATCTAATTAGTGCTCTTTTGGAGCGGACGTAGGTATTAGGACTAGTAGGACGTAGGTAGGTAGGACGGAGGTAGGTATTGTACGATCTAAAATGAGCATCTCTTGAAGCAACAGGTTATGCGGCTTCGCAGCCGTCATCCGCTCGCCTAGATGACAGAGGATCGTACTCCACTGCCCCATACATTGTCCGAGGAAGTCTCGAACTGTACAGTCAATCTTGTACAGCTCGAGGACCCCCTTTAGCCATGTATGGGGCACCGAGCCAAATGACTTTTGGTAGTCTATCCAGGCAGCGGAGAAGTTCCGACGGTTGCGTTTCACCACTTTGCCAATGACCGCGTCAATGAGGAGTGGTTCCTTGTTTTCACGACCTCCGTCCCGACATCCATTTTTTGAGTGACTTTTGTCCAGGTGACGAGTGATTCTTGTGCTCAAAATGGATGTCAGTGTCTTGTATATGATCGGTAGACACGTTATGGAGCGGTATTTGCTGGGGTCTGTGGTACCCTGGTCCTTAGGAACCAAATGAGTGATCCCAGTAGTGAAGAGGCTCAAGAGCGACTTCTGGTTGAGAGCCTCTTGAAACTGTCGGGCGAGCACAGCGTAACACACCATGAACCCCTTCAAACAGTAGTGATGCAGTCCATTAAGCCCCGGACTTTTCCAGTTCGGGGCCCTACGGACCGCCTCTGCTACGTGGTCCAGCGTTATGATGACGGGGTCTATGGGCGTAATACCCGCACACTGACTCACCACAACTTCCTTCCAAGGGCCCTTGCTGTGGTTTACGGGCTCTGACCACAGGCCGCGCCAGAATGAGACAGTGTCGGCCTGATTCGGTGCTGGGCTCGTTCCACTTACCATTGGTCGCTCCAATGATTTATAGAGCCTCTTCTGATCACTCTGGAAGAGACGATTCTGGTTGAACCGTGTCGACCTCTCGGTATATCGCCGAATCCGCTATCCTCAAATAGCAATTCTCTGCTTCAGGTCGTCTATGCGCTCCGTCAGTTTTTGCATTATATCCGGCTGGGACAAAGTAAAATTTGTCTCAGCAAACACCATCCTGACGGTGCGCACAATCCTTGGCCTGGTATTGCCTGACCTGAAGCATATCAGTCTGCCGATGAGAGCTCTAGCCTTTGCGATACGCTTCTCGATTCTTCTTCTCCATGCTGGGATAGCGGTACTTAGGCCAGTAGCGCGTCCAGCCGTGGAAACTTTGGGGCCTATGATATGGCAGACTGCCAGTGCGGCGCCAAAAAGAATTTAGTCCGTATCGCAAAGGTCCCGGCTGGCTTCCAAATAGGTCACCAGCATTGGGTTCACAGCCCTCACGATAGCCCGATTCCGCTTGCTTAGGGCTATGCAGGGAAGTCGCGGTCGATTTTCGAGAGGCAAACTGCGCGTTTTCACAATCGCCTTTTCCAATGTACTCCTCATTTGCTCCAGTTCCAGTTCCTGGGCTACTGTTCCATCATCGTTTGAATCAGCCCCAACTGGGATATTCACGGCGGCATCCACGTTTTCCGGTTGCTCTGCAAGTTGTGGCGCCGCAGCATTTTCATCCGATGAAGGAACAGCCTCACGTCGTAGCCGTTCGAGTTCGGTAAAATCAAATATATTTGAGCGCAAGATATACCGAACTCGGTCTGCCAAGTTTTGCTCGTGACGGTTACAGATGGCTCCAGCTCAACAAAAAGTCGATGCATCCTTGCCCGATACGCAAAACCTCCAATTTCTCCCCCTTTCACCCTAAAATACGCCCGCATTGCGTTGTTGTTCATTTGGGTTGTCCAACGCATGCAGCGTGCTCCACCAGTGGCGGGTGCGGATTGCTGGGCCCGCGAAGACCCTGCCGACACCAAGTCAACTGGTGGGGATGATGGATGCGAGGGGCTGCTGGGTGGTCGTGCAGCACCTTACGCTCGTCGGCTGGCAGTTCACATGCTGTCGCGTCCAGCGCCAGCTCCAGACGCGCCCTGGTGACCTCCAGGCAGCGGCCCTTTGCGCGTTCTAGTCAAATTCATCATACATTTTTGTGGGCGTCATTTAACGGGAGACAACCAGACCCGGCGCCGTTGCATGGTGAGGTCATGTGCACAAGCGGGCCTTTGCACCTAAATTTTTGCTGAGGCACGGCACTAACACCTCTTGGCAAGGTGCTGACTGACTGCGCTGAAGTAGCGGTTTTGTCACATAACCTTTACGTCAGCGGGCGATGGGGTCGTCACTTCCATACGCCATTATTATTATTATTATTATTGGGGTATCTATATAGTTTTCTCATCTGGTTGGGTTCTATAAATATATAATTATAAATGAAAATGAAAAGATAAACATACATAAATATCAATAACATAAAATAAATATAAAAGTACATAAATAAATAAAAGCCCAACCAGATGGAGGCCCTCGGCAGGGGAGACCAAACGGCCGAGGGTTAGGGGGAAAGGGAAAGAAACCGGCGGACGATGCGGGTGGTATCGAGGAGCACCACCTTCTGCATTTGAGCCTGGAGCTGTCCGCCACGTAGTCCAATGCCGCCTCAGATGACCCGAGAGGCTGACTGGGATTAACCCATTCGCAGAGACGACTACAGGAATAATTTCGGTCGGCAGACCACCCCACATGTCGGTCACCTCGTGAGCCAGGTCCAGATATTTTGTTTGCTTATCTGTTTCGGCTTTCACAAGGTTCTCGTCATACGGAACGGTAATGTCGACCAAAAATATCCTTGACTGTGCCCGGTCCATCAGCACAATATCAGGCTTATTCGCATGAATAGTCCTGTCTGTGATGATGGCCCGGTCCCAGTAGAGCCTGGCGCGGTCATTTTCGAGCACAGCTTCCGGCAAGTACTTGTAATACGGCAATTTCCGATCCACGAGACCGTATTTCAGAGCGAGCTCCTGGTGTAGAATTCTGGCTTACTAGGTTGTGCCTGTGCAAGTACTCAGAGTTAGAAAGCGCCGAACAACCGGAGATAACATGCTTAAGTGACTCACCGGGATGGCGACAAGCTCGACAGATGTCGACGGTGCCATCCTTTAGGATGTATCTCCGATAGTTGTTGGTCTTAATAACCTGATCCTGTATTGCACAGACAAAACCCTCGGTTTCCCCGAAGAGATCACCAAAGCGTAGCCAGTGGAGGGAGGCTACTGTGTCTACGAAAGGCTCATGTAGAGCCTTGTAGAACCTCCCGTGGAAAATGTGGAAGTTGAAGTTTAGGTGGAAATGCTCTGCACTGCCGGGTCTTGCCATTGCTCGTTGGCTAAGGATAGAGGGGTAACTCCTTTATCACAAGAAATGACGTCCTTATAGAATGGATCATCCGATCTCGCCAGGAAGTAATCACGGAGGCTGCACACTTCGCGATTATGCATGGTGAGCGCGCTCAAGAAGCTACGACCACCATGCTTCCGCGGCAAGTACAGCCTCATTACCAACGATCTCGGATGATGCATCCTATGGGACGTCATGGTAGTGCGGACTTTTCTATCCAGGGCGTTAAGTTCAGTCCGAGTCCACCTGAGTATGCCAAAGGTATACATGAGGCCAGGCATGACCCAGCCGTTATATGCGTGTGCCTTATTCACACCGGACAAAAGGCTGTTAAGCACTTTGGTCAAGCATGCATAAAACACGTCGCAAACTGACTGTTTCATACCAGTCTCATCGATACCGATGTTTTGTGACATACCCAGGTATCGGTATGTTTCAGCCTCGGAAAGGGTTATTAAGTTGACGGGCATAGATAAGTCTATGCCCTCAGAGTTAGCAACCCTTCCCCTTTCAACATGGAGGACCGCACACTTATCCGTCCCAAGCTCCATTCCAATGGAATTGCTAAATTCACAAGTGATGTTTAGCAATTCCAAAGAAGGAGCACTACAATAACTAGTCATCCTATAAAAAGGTGGTCACTTTTGTCCCTCCTTTCCGTAGCTGAAATCCCCTCCCGGAGCCCTCCAGTAAGGTACTGAGAGGGTTCAGAGAGAGGCAGAACCAGATTGGATTCAGACAATCGCCCTGGAAGCCCTGGATTTTCGAGAGGCGTACTGCGCGTTTCCACAATCGCCTCTTCCAATGTACTCCTCATATGCTCTAATTCCAGTTCCTGGGCGACTGTTCCATCATCGTTTGAATCAACCACAACTGGGGTATTCACGGCGGCATCCACGTTTGCGGGTTGCTCTACCATTTGTGGCGCCGCATCCTCAGCCGTAGCATTCTCATCCGACGAGGGAACAGCCTCACGTCGTAGCCGTTCGAGTTCGGCGACATCAAATATATTTGAGCGCAAGATATACCGAACTCGGTCTGCCAGGTTTTGCTCTGTGACGGTTAAAGATGGCTCCAGCTCAGCAAAAAGATGATGCATCCTAGCCCGATACGCCAAACATCCAGTTTCTTCCCCTTTTTGCCCTAAAGTACGCCCGCAGTGCGTTTGCATTCATTACTTGTGACCAACGCATGCGACGTGCTCCACCAGCGGCGGGTGCCGCTTGCTGAGTCCGAGAAGACCCAGCCGACACCAAGCCTTCTGGTGGGGATGATGGATGCGGAGGGCTGCTAGGTGACCGTGCAGCTCCTCGCGCTCGGCAGGCGGCCCGCATGCTGCTGCGTCCAGCGCCAGCTCCAGACGCGTCCCGGCGACCCCCAGGCAGCGGCCCTTTGCGCACTATCTTCTTATCCATCATCCATTATTTGGGCGTCCATTAACGGGAGACGCCCAGGCCCGGCACCGTTTCGTGTGTAGCCATAAGCACAAACGGGCCTCTGCACCCTAAATTCTGCCGAGGCACGGCGCTCACACCTCTCGCAAGGCGCTGACTGACTGCGTTGACGTAGCAGTTTTGTCACTTAACTGTTACGTCAGCGGGCGATGGGGTCTTCAATTCCCTACGCCTTTTTATTATTATTATTATTATTATTAGTACCTACTCAGACGGACTCCTCGTCAGAAAATGAGTCCTCTAACAACCGCGCAGGCGTGGTGCTTTTGGAGAAAAAGTTAAACCTCACAATTATCTTATTAAGGTATTTTTAGCGCAAGCGTATTGTTTGTTAAAATTGTTTTATTCCTTCAACCAACAAATTTTCTTTGCAGCATTCTCTGAAAGTTTGTAAGTAGTGAACATTTTTCTTACTTTATAAGTTTGTGAGAAACGTAGACTTACTTCTTTGCTACGAAGCAATTACTTCATTGGAACGAGAGATGAAAATTAATAAAATAATTGTTAATTTTCTTTTAATTAAATGGTTAAAAAACCTTTAAATGCATATTGTTTAGTTTAAATATTGTAATATTATTGCTAACCCTTTTCGAATAAATAATTGACAGTCAAAATATATTGCGTTTTATTACACAAATTTTTAAGGTTAAGGGCAACTGGGCTCAATACAAATCTCTGTCCTGTTTCCCCTTTTCAAAGTTGATAATGGTTAACTCATCCCATACTGTTTTGCTTTTGGAACAAGTGAACTTAACTTCAAAGGGTTATTAAAGGATTCGTGTAGCCTAATGTAGATATAAAAGAAGGAGAAAATTGGTCCCTAAACCGCTTTTCAAAGCGTCGTTGTGTGAGTGATTCAAAGTGGGATGAATTATTTCAAACCTTCTTTGTGTTGTATTTCATTTCGTCATCCGGCAGGGAAATAAATCTCAAAAACACACATTATTATGACTTGTATATTATTAAGATGTATTTAATTAATATGGTATTTATATTTTCATCTTAATACCTTTAATATATGAAAGAAAATTAAACAATATTTTTAGTTATAAAAAAATATAATAGTTACATTGACCTGTTATTTTTCGAATGCATTTAACACTTCAGTATTTCTCGATTTGCTACGCGTGACCTATCATGGTGCAGTAAAGTTAAACTTTTAATGGATGAGCCTCAGTTCAGACCGTACCTGTTAACAGACTCAGAAAGATAATCCTATTATTATAGTTGTTTTGAAAATAATAATAAGGCACTTATTCGCATAAAGTTTTATTAATTCACTAGACTAGTCATGAATATTCAATTGTGTATAATATAATGAGGGCTACGTCTTTTTAATATCTTCATCATATATGCCTTGTAGGCACTTTAGAACAACTTAACCCATATAGTATGTCAAGTGAATAAGATATCAAGTGGTATTGGTTTGAATAAAACATATTATAAACAAAACTATTTTATCTAGTACTATATTAATTGGCGGATACACTTTGTACTAAAATTACTTTATGTGTTAAGTAGACATAGGTTCTTATCGAAGAAGCGTTACAAACTCAGCCGTACTGACCGGTGCCAATATATTCGTTAGGGTCGGTTAAAACGCAAATACTTTTGTCACTTTGATTCCAATGCATAATTGATAGCTTCTCACGATATTTAAAATTATTAAAATACTATAAAAATTCTTCCTTTGAATCGAAGTAAGGATGACAACAAACCGTAAACCAGATGGTCAGTGGATGCTGTGGCTCATACCATCTACCTATCCTAGATTAAACATCAAAATATAAATACGTAGTCATTCCTGATAACTATGATAGTATGTTTACAATACTACGAAACACAGCAGTATTATTCTACATTAGTATTCATTCTGAACGAGGTCCTACCCCGGTTGAACACACCCATTCGTGCTGCGGTCATGATAGACTGCACTGTGTCTCTACCACATAAACAGGCTCTACTCTAATAACGGAGTGTCCTGTAGCAGATTGTTTACGAACTGAGCTTCAGTCTAGAAGCAATGTATGTAGATGACAATAGGTGTATTAAAAATTAAAGACTAGACCACTAAATACGACTAAGTTGATATTGTGAATGAATTAATCATGCAATAAAACTTTATAGAAATATTAACTCGTTTAGTAATACACGTTTTTTGTTGTACGTTACAGTTTTGTGATATCGTTAGAGGATTTATTGGACAAATCATTATAATTCCCATTAGGGGAAACAGTACATAAGGATTGACTTAGAATAGTCAAAACAATCATTCCATTTAATTCTACGGTTGCCGTAAGAGACTGTTAACCAACTAACCAATCCATTTACTCTAGACCTTAATACGCCTAGAGGCGAAGAGAGATATTGTCAAAGACTGTTTAGCACAGTGGCTAAGATTTCCTTGCGGCACAGCGAGTCCGCGGGTTCGAATCCGGCACGGAGAAAGTATTTTGTATGGCCTGAAGGTAATTGTTTCGAATTTGCATGAAAAACATCTACTGATACAAAAAAAAATCCTAGTGGTTAATTTTTAGTTAATTTTTTTAATAGTTAGTAGGTTATTATTAATTTTTTTAATAGTTGGTAGGTTACGTTTTTTTTCTAAGAAAAATTCGAAGGAAAGACGCAAAACGTCAAGTTCTGCAATTTCCGATTCATTGCACACGATAACATGCATAAATACTTAGGCCTGTCGCCTAGTGGATTAGCCAGAGAGGCAACTAATATTTCGCACGATCTTGGCACACCTTTCTCGCCTGTTTCGCGTTCATATACCTACGCAACAACCTCGCCAGTCACGGGTACTTTTAATTTGGCCCATCAACGCCAATTTCGTCGATATAGTTCCCCCTAGGGCGTCCCGCGTCGACTCTCCATTTACTTCTGATAGGTTAAAAAGGAGTTATTTTATAAACAAAAGTGTTTTAGGCCGAATGTCTGTATGTTAATTGTAAATCACATACAAGGTTAGCTACATCCTGAAGCGAGCTTCCATCAAAACATACTACAAGCCGCCGAAGAAGGTTAGTAAATTTCTACCATCCGTCAAGTGTAATATCCCTCTACAAGATGCAGGAGTGTACAAGTTAGATTGTGAATGTGGTCTCTCTTACATAGGTCAAACAAAAAGATCCATAAAAACCCGCGTGAAAGAACATATAGCTGACGTGAAGCACCGACGCTCCGGGAAGTCTGCAGTCTGTGAACATGTTCAAGATCGTCCCCACCATTATTATTATCAGATTTGATAAACCACAAATCCTCGCAAAAGAACACCGATTCCTACCAAGGATGATACGCGAGGCTATTGAAATTAAAAAACATCCTAATTTCAATAGAGAAGATGGTTGGTTGCTGCCATCTGCTTGGGATCCTATAATTAACAAAATTAAACCCAAACCCAAGCATACCACTGCAAGACTTCAAGATACTGTAAGTTCGTTTTGCGTAAATCGGACCAAAAATTAATATTCAAAAACTGAAGGTAGCCGGGCTAACAATGATATTGGGACGTCAAACATCTCAGTGCCCCCCGTGACCATGGATGCTGTAAAGCACCCGAAACGTCGTGAATTAAAAATAAGTAAAATCAGTTAAATAAACGCGATAGAATCCGTAAATTTAGTTTTATTCAATATAAGATAATATTTTATTTTAATGTCTTTTTATTTAACACACATAAAATTAAATGAGGGAGGAGGTCTTACACCACTCTGCAATTAGATAAGTTTCGTACTCTGGTTCTGTACTCGGATAGCCATCGTAGCTCTACTGAATAAACACTTCAGCACTTCGATATACCGACAATCAACGTGGCACCCCCGAAGGGACCGGAGCACCGCCCAAATTTCAACTATATCAAAGGCTTTCTCATAGTCCATAAACGCAAGACATAGTGGCAGATTGTACTCTTCGATCTTCTGTAAAATTTGCGGAAGGGTATGTATGTGATGTATGGCGCTAAAGCCTTTTCACTAATACACAATTAAATTTGATGTGCGTTGGACCAAAAGTATACCCAAAACAGCAGGAACTGGATGAAAACCAGTGATGGGCATAATGCCCAGCGAATACTGAGCCTGTTCCCGTTGCCTCACATTATATTCGTATATTTAGTAATTGTATAGTTAATTTTTTACTTGTACGTGTTTATTTTTTATAATTTTTATTTGTGTACATAGTTTTATTTGTAAATTTAATATTGTGTAGCAAAAATATTTTATTATTATTGTAATATTATTATTCTGCAAGAACCATCAAGCATGGAACTATAAATAAACATTTTTATGACACAAGGTACAAACATAAAATAACTACTGCAATTGCAACTACAGCTGTTAACATGGAGTAAAACTGCCAATAAAAGAAAATTTGCATTATTAGTGATGCAATTTGATGAAATCGAATATTGACTATATGTGTTATATCTTAAAGATAAAAGTGCAACGTAAGTAAAATAATCGGATGTAAATAATCGCTATAATAAACTTGCTATAAGTGGCATCGCAAGATATAATCTACACAAGTATTATTACACATATTACGGGAGAAGAGTAAACAGTAAACGTAATTTACTGTTTACTATTTCTCCCGCAATCTTTAAATAAATATATAAAGAAAAATCAGAACAATTTTATTTGAATCACATTAGTTCCACTGTAAAAATTTGTAAATTTGTAAGGGACGACACTCACGGTCATTTCAATTGAACAGTTCAAACTAGGAATGTTGATATTATTTAAATCATCGGATTTTCGATATATCGATAAATAAACTTATATATAAAACTTCGATATTGATATATTTATAATCGAAGATATATCAAAAATCCGATATTTAAAAAAATATCAACAGTCCTAGTTTGAACTGATCAGTTGGAATGATCAGTTGAAATGACCGCGTGTGGCGACCATTATGGTCCTTAATTCAACCCGCTAGTTATCGCTTAGAACAAATTTGAATATTATTATGACTTAAAAACATTCGTGTTTATAAAAATTACCTTTTTTAGATTTTTTTTCACAAAATGCGCCTAAAATATATCAATATGCATATAAAAGAATGTGTTTGTATATATAAAATCCTTTAACTCAAAATCTATTTGATCGATCACCATGAAAATTGGTATATATACAATATGTAACGTAATTAACGCACACCCTCAGACACCCCAATTAGTATATTATGTTATAATCATAATACATACACTGAATTATTAGTTAAACACTTTTATGCACTGATTATTTATCAAATTAGTATAACTAATTCCGGAAGAATGTTGTGGTCACAGTACAAATCTACGAACGCAAAGACTTTAACATGCTTGAAATAAAGTACATTTTACTTTATTTTTATTGAATGACAGAATTAGTAATAATAGAAATAAAACTGCACTCTTAAAAGTCTTATTGCCTTAAGTTACGGTCTATTTCAGTTTGTTTTGACTGTACAGATTTATCGACTCAGTAAACGATTCTGAACCAACTACTTTCTCATAGTGCGTTAATTATGTTACATGTTGTATATAAGTGTGTTTTTTCAATGGAGAAGGTTTATACTTCCATATAAACTAAAAAAAAATCAATTCAAAATTTTGAAACAACGAAATCCAACATTTTTGATTTTATTTGCCTTTTTCTTTTTACAGTTAATAAACTGGCAGAATAACGTCTGCCGCCGGGTTCAGCTTGTTTATTTATAAGATAAAAATGAACGAAATACTTATTTCACCTATCTCCTTGATATCCTTTTATTACTGTTATATTTCTGTGTCAAAGCTTCCCTCCTTCCCCTTTATCCGTATAAATTTATATGGGATAATTTTTTTAATTTTTGTAACTATGGCAAATTTTGATCATCCAAGTAAATAAATCGCAGTGAAAAATATTTCTCATAGACAAACAGGCAGAACCTACTATAAATTTAAATTTTACAAAGGGGTGTAATTGTATATTATGTAATTTTCATATCTATACATTGCTAGATCTACGTCAAATTCTCAAGTCTGCCCTTTGTATTTTTTTAAGGAATGCAATAAATAATACAAAATTATATAATATAAAACCTCAGAAAATAATAAGATAAAACAAATACATAAATAACTAGAAATATCAAATTGTTTTATCTTGTAGAAGGATATAAACGTAATTCGTAAATAGCATTTACTGTGGAACAACGTCGAGAGCCTCACTCAAATTTAACGTAATTTTCACTAACTACGGACGACGGGTACGAGTACATCGTGACGTTATCGTAACAGCCATACAAGGACGCTCTCCAACGCGAGTAATACGCGAATTGAAAAATAACAAACTCGATATTGGAGGCATCCAATTTTTATCTAAATTTACATTTGTCTTTGTTTCACCGCAAACATAAAAACAAAGAAATATATATATTAAAAGAAATATTTTTTTAGATGCACTATTTTGAAAAAGTAATACGGGATCCATGGTAGCTGAACTGCTCGTTCGGGCTGACACCCTCGGCACATTATTGTACTGCTAATCACGCGGGGCAACGAAGGTCCGCTGTATATAGTTCAGCAACACAAGAAGTGTATGAAAATTTGACATAAAGCTCCGTACAAAGCTTACTTGCGTTGACAACGTGCGAATCTGCAGCCTATCAAGTTGCCTCGGACCGACAGAGCACGGCGCTCATGGTTCGATTACTGTGTTGCCGAGCTACTAGAACTCAGTTTTTATGTTCAGGGAAGATCTATATAGCTGAACACCTAGTTTAAAATGCAATGGTTTGATTTTACTTTAATTATACTTGAACAAAATATGCTTACCGCCAATATATTGGGCATGCCATAATTCATAATTCATAATTATTTATTTGCATAGAATGTAGGTAGATATTACAAGAGTATCATTAAAACATAAAAATTCCTATACATTCTGCCTTATCGAGGCGTGCAAATTTTGACTAATTAGATATAACAATTTTTTTGATTAATTTAACATAAATAGGTAAGTCAAATCGAAATGCTTGCTGACACACTTGTAAAACCAAAGTGTATGATGCTAACAGCTTAATAAAGCAAAACCCGCAACTCAGTAATCAGTTATTCTTGATAGAGCCACGTTATAGATGTATGGACAGGTATACTCGACCAGGGAAGGAACACGTTCGCAGAAAATACTAGCCTAAAATAGCAGCACAATACTGTGAGTATCGAGATCCGTAGACCCATTGCGGTAGTAACGAGGCATTCCATCTTAGTCCTCAGAGATGATACGTGAGTCACAGCATCCATTTACCAGGTGGATGGTTTACTCGTTTGTCACTTGCCTTATAGCCTATAAAAATTTTAAACTGTTAAAGATTTCTGCTAAACATTTCTTCGCCCATAGATAGCTTCATAGGGGAGATGTTTGCCATAGTTGCCATACTAAGCGGGTGGGTTGACAAACGAAGTTTTTATTTTTATTTTGCTCATTATATAGACAAACAGCCAGATCGAAAACAATTATATTAAGTAGACCTTACAAGAATAATTATTGTTCCGTACGCGATACAATCCCATGGATCTCAATGCCGCAGCCAAACTCTAATGAGCCGCCATAATGGAATTATTATTGAATCACATGTAACAAATTTAAATAATGTATGTAATATATTTAGGTGTTGTTAAAATCAACTAAATATTGTATCTATTTATGGCAATTACGAAACTCTGTATTTGTTTGTGTGCCTGCTGAGATGTCACAGGCGAGATTGGCTACATCTTGAAGCGAGCTTCTATTGGAACATTCTACAAGCCGCCGAAGAAGATTAGTCAGTTCACACCATCCGTCAAGTGTCGTATTCCTCTACAAGATGCAATAGTGTACAAGCTTGATGGTGAATGTGGTCTCTTATGGCCCGGCTACACGCTCCGTCTTGCCTGTGAGCGTACCTGCACAAACCGGTTTGCACCGGTAAGCGCGTGCGTGTGGACGGCAAGACGGTAGCTCGCGTAGGCGACTTGCGTAATCGTTGACGAGTTGAAGATTGGACTGCGCGGGCTTGGTTTGCACAGTTTTGCCTGCGAGCTTACTTGAGCGTGTGGCTGGTTATACAAGCCGCGCTTCAGTCCGTCTAAATTGTTTTTGACGACACATGTCATGTTATAAAATCTTAAATTAAAAAAAAATTTATCTGTACGCAATTATTCTAGGGATTTTTAACTGACTTCATAGGATTGTACAAATCGTTGTCGACGTTGTGGAAATTAAGAGTAAGAAATGTTCCGACAGGAACAATAAAAATGAAGCTTATCATTTATTAATTGAAAAACTTAAATAGGTATGTAAATATAACCTAAGTACATTTTTAATGATGTTTAATAAATATGTTGAATTAACAACTTGTGACACTTGTAATATTGTTAAGAGACTTCCAAAAATAAAGCAGGTTATCAATTCTATACGTATGTATGTAATATTTAAGGTTCGTTTAAAAAAACCTCTTCTGGCCACATCATGACGTGACGAGCTCTCAAAACACTTTAAGGTTTGCACAGTGCAGTTTGCGCGAGCTTACCTGCACGAGCCGTTATACAGTCATGACTACACAGGCCTGGACTGCGCAGGTAAGACGGAGCGTGCAGTCGGGCCATTACATATAGGGCAAACAAAACGATCAATAGAACCCGCGTAAAAAAACACATAGCTGACGTGAAGCATCAACGTTCCGGGAAAAAACCATTACATCGCCCAAAACCGAAAAAAAAAATTAAGGAGGCTGGCAACCAAACCAAAAACAATAATTAAAAAGCTGAAGGTACCGGGTTAACATTGACATCGGAACGTCATTCACCTCAGTCCCCTATGACCATGGGTACTGGAAAGCACCCGAAACTTCGGGTATTAAAAATAAAATAAATTAAACGCGATAAAATCCTTAAAAGTAGTTTTAATCAATGTGTAGAGTTCGCGTAAATATAAGAAATCACTCTGTATTTTTATTACCTAACTAATTTCAAAAACAGACGACATCTGTTACCGTGAACTCTGACTTCAGATTAATAAGAAATTTTTAAATTCCTTTTAGTTATTGAAGACGGTCATTAGTCTGCAGTATAATCTCACAGAAATATCGTCCCACTGTAATACGTGCTCAGCTGCGAATCGTGTGTAGAGTCACATTTATATTATGTACTTTCTTTACTTTTTATTACTATCTTTACTTTGGAAATTAAAAAAAATATTTTATAGAATAAAATAATTTGTAATCTGACTATATATAAAAATAAATTCATGGCCGTTAGTCTCGCCAAACTCAAAAATGGCTCGAACGATTTTGATAATTTTCATGTGTGTGTTTGAGTGGGTACCTGATAGGTGGCGCTGCTGTTGAGATCCGGAAATAACCCGTGTAAAGCCGGGTGGATCGCTAGTAATAAATGAAATTAATTCAATCATTTAAATTTTTACTATTTCTATCAAAATCATTCCTAAGGTGCGGAAACTCCGTGAAATGTTTTATGGTTTTTGAATCTCAATATTTATTTTTAAACTGATACTGATTTTATACACGAACTTACGAGACAAATCTCTTATAGAATAATATAAAAACAAAAAAAGAGTTGTAACACGAAGTGATAAAACAGGAACTCTGCCCTCATTTGCTTAAGTTAAAGATAAGACACGGACTGGAAAAAGTATTTCCAACTTATAAAAGAGTCGTCATCGTGTTAAAAGTGTCATGAGCAAAACGCGCTGTATTCGATGCTCAGACGTCCTGCTATCAGAGGGAGGTCGGGTGGTGCAGCGGGTGAGCCTAGCGTTAGCCGCTGAACTCGCTAAGACCCCAACGCAAGCTCCTGCCAAGCCGTATTCCAACAAGGGAATCTTACAACCCCTTATCTACACTTAAACATGCAAACTCGGCTGTGGAACGCGACAATCAATGCTTCAATTTCAGTTAGTGCTTTTTGAAACGTAAAGTTCTCACAGAAACATTTACAACACAGTGTTAGCTGTAATTTTACATTTCTATCGTTAAAAAATCAACAAAATGGAAGGGAATACTTAAAAAATATATCTATAAAAAATATAATTTAATTCGTCGCCTACTTATTCCTACTTAGCACTAATAATATAAATGTGAATATTTGTATGAATGTTATTCGTATGTTTGGAACATAATCAACGAAAGAATTCTATTAAAACGTAAGTAAACGTATTATAGATTACAAACCAGAAATTACACGTTACATTTCTTGTAAAAAAATTTAGTCCATCCTAAATTACAGCGCTATAAATTCACGAACAAAATTTTATTTCTTGGCCTGCACTATGTTAACGATAATAGCCGAAACTATATAAGGTACACAATAATTTAACTTATTACCAATATTATTAATTATCTTCAAAAAGATCGTGTACCTACTTTATCTTTATATATAAAAGTCACATGAACCGTTTCTATGTTCATAAACGTCTTGCGAATAATTTCGGCACATTGCATATTAGTATAATATAACTGCTCATCAAATTTAGTAAGTATTTGGTGCTAAGATAATTGTAATTCCACATAATGTTCAGACAACATCAGGAAATTAAAATAAGCTGCATGAGTATATCGCGGCAACCCGTGTTTTACACATCGTATCTAGCTAGCGCAACGTGTTATACATACATACATACATATACTCACGCCTCTTTCCCGTAGGGGTAGGCAGAGACCACTTCTTTCCACTTGCTACGATCCTTACATACTTGTTTCGCTTCGTCTACTTTCATTATTCCCTTCATACATGCTCTACGGTTTAGGGTACTCTTAACCTGGCCTTTTTTCAAGACGTCCCTAATTTGGTCTAGAAAAGTCCGCCTAGGTCTACCCCTTCCAGCACTTCCATTCACACTCGCCTTATACACTTTTTTCGTCAATCGTTCTTCATTCATTCTCTCGATGTGGCCAAACCATCTCAGCATACCTTTCTCAATTTTTGTCACTACATGTTCTTTCAGACAACGTGTTATAACACGCGTATAACAGTTTTTTAATGTTAAAGGTTCAGTTAGATTCCTTTTTCATCAGAAAAAATACTATAACAACACAATATAATATGTTAACATATTTTAAATTTCCATACGTAATTATTATAAGTTTTTGGTATTTTTATATAGGTGGTAGCGTTCCTGTACTGCTTGCTGTGCGGCTTCAATCTGCAGGGGAATTTGGTAAGAGTGGGGATGACCCTTAATTGCCTCCTACTCTACTACATTACTCCTGCGGCGGGCAAGGGAGTAGCCGCTTTTAGGAGTCAATCTGGGTAGGTACAACACTCTCACCTATTTCTGCCATCAAACTGTAGCGCTGCCACCGTAGTCTGAGCCAGGATAGTTACAGGCCGTGATGCATTCCATCATAGTCCTCAGAGGGGACGATGCATCTGCAGCCCTCATAATTATATGTTGGCTGTAGGTTTCCATGTACTGTACTACACATTAACCATAAGATAGATTCTTTTGTCACTTAAGTTTTATAAACTTTGAAGTTGAGTAAGTTTAGAAACTTTAAAAATAGCGTAATTACGTTTTACTCAGCGTCAGCTTGAATAGCTTGATCACGTATTTCTAGAGCCCAAAATCTGCTCATTTTTACTAAACGAAACAAACCTTTTTAGGGTTCCGTAGTGAACCAGGAACCCTTATAGTTTCGCCATGTCTGTCTGTCCGTCTGTCCGTCCTCGCTTAATCTCTGTGACCGTTAGCACTAGAAAGCTGAAATTTGGTACCAATATGTGTATCAATCACGCCGACAAAGTGGTAATATAAAAATTGGAAAAAATTGTTTTATTAGGGTAGCCCCCTGTTGGCGACGCGCCTATAAAAATGTTTCAGTTTATTAAATCAACCGACGACGTTGCTATGAAAAAAGGGGCAGTCACGAGCAACGACGCTCTGATAAGAGAATGCTTAGTTAAATCTTTAAGAAATGTCGAATTAATGATATGAAGGTCTTGGGTTCGACTCCCAGGCCGGACTAGTTTGTTTGTTTTCCTAAGTAATATCGCTTAATAAATTCGTAAGGAATTTAAGATATAAATTATGTTACCGGATTTGTTCCCCGGTTGAAATCATCTTTCAAATGATGTAAATTCATAAGAATATTAAAGTGAAGTTAAAGATCGGATTTGTTCCCCGGTCGAGATAATCACTCTGTGCATAGGCAGAATTAATGGATATTAATTGCATAAATGTTGTTTTGTATAAGTTTGATACGTTTTGTACGAAAACAAATGCCTATTTGTTATGATTGATTAATGAGAACATTCATTTATATTGTTATCTGATTAAAGATAGTTTCATACAGTTCGAAAATTGTATAAAAGCATTTAATTTGCCTAATATGGTCAAAATTGGTGTATATCAGACTTTCATTTTTTCTGATAGCCGAGAGCCGTGCAAAAGTTAGTTGTTCAAATAGTGTGAGTTCATAGACGCACGCAGGCCACGCCCTTAGGAGGCCGAATATGTAAAAATTTAAAATGTTTGTAATTCAGTGATTTATGTAAAAATTACTTGTAAAATATTTCAGGTTAATTGTACGTGCTAAAAAGGTAAATTCTGTGTTATTTTCATGTGAAAATTCCTGTGTATAAGTGAAATAATGATAGTTTTGTATAAGAAATTTAAAAGTGTTTTAAATAGTGAAATAAATAGAAAAAATGTAAATTAAACTATTGTATTGCTTAGCTTATGTATAAATTCAAGTGAGAAACATTGTTTTAACTTTCTGTGTTAAATATTTAAGAAATTTCGATTTCGAACTTGTGAGTAAAATAGGCAGTTTTCGTTTAATAAATAAAAGGTTTTTTATGATATGAAGATATGATGTATATCATGGTGTAGATATTGTTTTGTACTACCTATATTGATAAATTGTATTTGTATATGATTTGAATAAATAAAGATATTGAGTGAAACGTGAGAGAGTAATAGTACAAATTCATGTAATTAAGTTGCGCAAGCGCGCAGATGGCGCGGCTCACTTTCGCGTATAGCTCTGGGGTAGCTTAGTGAACGGGTTTTATTGCAATTCGTTCGGGAAGTTCGGGAATCCTTCGGGAAAGTACGAAAATCCTTCGGGAAAAGTGCAAAACCAGCAGTCAAGAAAGAAAAAGTATAGGGAAAAGTGATTACTCTCTCACGGAACGGTTTGAAGATAATTGCTGTTTCATTCCCAAGATCCTTTAAGTTATACAGTCCACATCGAAGAATTAAGGCGTCGGGACCGGGACGACTTCGGAAGACCCGTAATCCCCGTCTGAACCTACTTGCTGAAAAGGAAGAGGTTATCGCCCTAGTGTGTTACTCCGTTGCGGAGATCACATACGTTGTTCCCGAACCCAACGTAGGCGTGATAGGAGGCCGGATCGAGAGAAGCCTCGATTCCTGTTTCTTAGTACCCGATCCGCTAGGTCCTTTTCAATTGGTCCTTTTCAGGATCAAGAGGGACACCGACCTGGTCCTTTTCAATTGGTCCTTTGCGGCCGATTGAGAGGACGCCCGAACCTGTGTTCCTTTTCAATTGGACCTTCGGAGCCGGATTGAAGACCACCCGAACCCCGCCAGCTGGATCAAGGAACCAGCTGTGGACTGCTGGTTGTGGAGAAAGAAGACCTTCGGAGCTGAGTGAAGATCAGCAACCGAAGGAAGCCAGAGGTTTGAGCTGAAGCAATAGGACCAAAGGCCTGAAGACCAGGACGGCAGCACTGAAGGGCTGGACCTGGAACTACCGGAAGAAAGAAAACCGGGATTGCAGCTTGGGGCGTGTGCTCGCATGGGGCACATATCGCAGCCGGGCGCAGGTGTCTTGTGAAGGCACTCATCGTGGCCAAGCAGGGCTTGGCATTTTTCCTGTCGGGCAAGCGTGCTCGGCATTTCCTGTCAGACGATCGTGTCTGGCATTTCCTGTCAGACGATCGTGTCTGGCATTTCCTGTCGGACGACCGTGTCCGGCATTTCCCGTCGGGTCATCAGGGT
Source organism: Parnassius apollo (assembly GCA_907164705.1). NCBI lineage: Eukaryota > Metazoa > Arthropoda > Insecta > Lepidoptera > Papilionidae > Parnassius > Parnassius apollo. The sequence goes on from CAJQZP010000693.1 coordinate 17,031,165, forward strand.
GCAAAAAGCATCCACCGCTGCTGCTGCCGGGCGAGGGTGCGCGTGGGCACCTGACTGCATCGCGGCCGGAGGAGGGCGCTTGGTCGAGGCGTCACCGGCAACTGGGCGGCGAGCACAGCATACATCCCGACCACCTAACGGTGCCAAACGGTTGGGCTCTGGCATAACACCTTCGGGTGGAGCAGTTCTCTCGAGCGAGACTGCGCTTGCACTACCGCTCGACTGTTTCGTCATATTCCTTGGCGGGACAGTTCCTAAACCTTTCCTCCATTCCATTCCTGCACGACTCCATCCCTGGACGGCTCACCTCGGTAGGCCCCGTTCAGGATTGATAGGGCTGATAGGGCTGTTAGGGTGGTAGTAGGGTTGTAGGGTTGGGAGATAAAGGGGGGGAGGGGTAGTGGTGTTAGGTTGGGGTGTAGAAGGGGTTGTAGGGACCGTAGGGACAGTTAGGGACCGTAGGCCAACAATCACCTTCCTGCAAGATGAAGAAGGCACAAGACCAGACAGGGAGAAGCGAAGGGAGCAGGACAAGGACAGGGCTCTCAAGAAAAGCTAAAGAAGCGGAATCATCTGGAGCGACCACAGCTACTGCGTCAAATGGGGCAACTCCTTCAAGTGGAGCCACCACAGACACGTCCACATGCACGTGGGACTCAGGGACGTCCATGGCAACGACAAGCAACCGGACGGACACCAGTGGTACACAGGCCAGCACCGCACAACAATCCGTTATATCCAGGAGTGAAACGGTGGTCGAAAAAGTAGGTCAAAGGACCGAAGAAGCGGCATCGTCAAGGACAGTAATCGGGCACACTAGTGATAAAGGGTCACAGAGAGGTAGTAGGTCATCGCGATCGGCGAGGCTGAAAGCCGAATTAGAGGCGCGGATTAAATTCGAACGCTCAGAGCTCGAACGAGCACAGGCAGCTGCTGCCTTAGCCAAGTCTCAATGGGAGTTGGCACGACTCAACCGAGAAGAGGAGATCGACTCGAGTGAGGATGATGAAGAGCGGAATACTCAGGTGGAACCTTTCGTAAGGAGTTGGGTTCAGCAAACCATAATGAGCGCGCCGGTTAGTGTAGCACAACCCGATATTACTGATAAGGAAGCGTGTAAAGGATCACGCCGCAAAGGGGCGGAGGTCGAGCGCAACCTAGGAAATGCACAGAAAACACACGCGAGTGAGGTGTCAGAATTGACCGAAGCGATTGTGAGTGCAATAAAAATAGCTGGTAAAGATAAATCTTCCCAGCTTCATTTCCTCCAGGAATTACCGGTGTTCGATGGAGACCCGGGTGAATGGATAATTTTCAAATCGGTGTTTGAAGACACAAAAGGCCAATTTTCAGGGGTGCAGAATGTCGCACGCCTTAGGAGGGCATTAAAGGGCACCGCTAAAGAGGCGGTTAAGTCGCTGTTATTTACTTTATGTGAACCTGAAGAAATAATGAACGCTCTCGAAAGAAGATTCGGTAGGGTTGAGATGCTCATTCTAGCCGAAATCGAGAATGTAAAGCGTATGCCAAGATTGGCAGAAGATTGCCGAAATATAGGATCTTTTGCAAGTCGTATTACGAACGTGGTTGCCACAATACAAGCGTTGAATCAACCACAGTATTTATACTCACCGGAGTTAGTGAGCCGCATAGTGGAGAAACTTGGAACTATGATTAAATTTAAATGGTTTGAATATCGAGCTCAATATCCTTTGGAGCCAGAGTTACAGAAGATGGCCAAGTTTTTAAATTTATTGAGTGAACAATTTGGAACGTCCTTAAGCAATGAAAATGCGCCTGAAAAAAGGAATCGTCCCGAATTCAGGAAGCAAACTGTACACACTGCAAAGGGAGGTGTACGCAGCTGTGCCGAGAGCGAGCGCTATATGCGCCGAAGTAATATGAGCGAGCGTTTAGAACGCCGAAATAATAAAAGGCACAACCGACAAGTGGTTATGATAACCCAGGACAAGCCTGTAAGTCGGGTAACACATAAGTGTGTTATATGCAACAAGGAGCACTCTATAGTGAGTTGTTACAAGTTTAAGGACATGAATATTCGCGAGAAATGGGAAGCCGTCAAAAAGGCCAAAGTATGTTTCCAATGTTTGTCACCTAACCATAGGAGGTTAGAGTGCAAAGCGAAAAAATGTGGTGTAGAAGGATGTAGAATGTCACATCATCGAATGCTACACCGATACCCCAATGAAAATACCTCGCCACAAGGGGACGAGGGGGGTAAAGATGCTCAGATTACAACTGTTAGTACAGTAAATGCACTGGCATGTGCATATTTAAAGATCATACCGGTCGAGTTGTATGGACCTAGAGGAAAGGTCAAGACAACAGCTCTTCTGGATGAGGGATCGACCATGACACTCATAGAGGAGTGGATGGCTCAGAAGTTAGCGCCTCGCGGACGTAAAGAGGGATTACGTATCGAAGCCGTGGGAGGTAAGCGAATTAACGACGATAGTTCGTATCGCTTAAACGTTAAAATAAAAGGCATTTATTCGAGCGACTTAGAAGAGATAAGTGTACAAACAATTAAGTCACTTAACCTCGCTCCTCAGTCGGTAAGCCGAGAATTATTGCAACGGTGTTCTCATTTGACACCGATCAAGGATGAGTTGATGTATGAGAGGTCCAAGCCTACCATATTGATTGGTCAGGACAATTGGCATCTCATAGTTACTCGTGAATTGGTTTCGGGAGGTAAGAACCTACCTGTAGCATCGCTCACCAAACTGGGGTGGGTTTTGCATGGTCACATATCGGGTGGCATTAAACCAATCAAGATTGTTAACCACATTTCCACCAAGAAGGAGGAAGATATGGATAAATTAATCAAGGATTATTTTAGTTTGGAATCTCTGGGAGTATCGGCTAGAAAGCCCGTGAACGACCCAGAAGAACGAGCTTTAAATATTTTGAACAAAACGGTACGTCGTATACCTAATAATAGGTACGAGACTGCTTTGTTATGGCGCACAGACAATGAGTGCTTGCCATCGAATAGGGCACAGGTTGAAAGTCGCCTGTTTAATATTGAGAAAAAGCTCGACAAAAATAGCGAGTTGAAAAAGGAATACGAGAAGCAAATTGAAAATCTCATCGTTAACGGTTACGCAGAGAAAGCGAACCATATTTCCATTTCCCCACGTACGTGGTACCTTCCCTCACTTCGCAGTGACTCACCCACAAAAGAAGAAAATAAGGATAGTTTTCGACGCCGCCGCAAGGACGGGCGGACGTTGTCTTAACGATGCGTTGTTGACCGGACCGGACTTATTGAAGTCGTTATTCGGAGTTCTGCTACGATTCAGAGAAGGAAGCGTGGCAGTAATGGCAGACATTAAGGAAATGTTCCTGCAAGTGAAAATCCGGAAAGAAGACAGGGATAGCCTTCGATTCTTATGGCGGCACAATCGTGACGCGCCACCGGAAGAGTATAGAATGACGTCACTCATATTTGGAGCGGCATCATCACCATGCATCGCTATATATGTAAAGAATAGAAATGCGCAGGACAACGCACATATCTATCCAGAAGCAGCTTCCGCTACGGAAAGCAATTTTTATATGGATGATTACCTACAGGCATTTCCCGACGTGACGACGGCCGAAAGGATAGTAAACGATATGTATGAATTACATAAGCATGCTTCTTTCCAACTAAGGGGATGGGCTAGCAACCGACCCGAAGTTTTAAGTAATATGGAAAATAAATATAAGAGCGACAGTGCTTCGCTTGGAGATAAAGAGCACACAGAGCGCACGTTAGGTTTGATTTGGAATATCAAACGGGATATAATAAGTTTTTCCACAAGTCTTCGTAGCACACCGGAAGAGGTGATGGAGGGTTTACGACCGCCTACGAAGAGGGAGATAACTAGCGCTGTGATGTCAGTCTTCGATCCTTTGGGACTCGCATCACCCATAACGATTCAAGGGAAGTCGCTGATCCAGCAAGTATGGAGGACAGGCATCTCTTGGGATGAAGAAGTTTCACACGAGTTACACGTGTTATTTTGTAAATGGATATCGGAAGTGAAGAAATTAGGTCACTTAGAAGTACCTAGACCCGTCGCTGAAGGCATCGGCAAAGGAGAGTTACATACTTTCACGGATGCTAGTGAAAAAGCATACGCTGCCGCGGTGTATTACGTCACCACGGACGAGCAAGGAATAAGGCGAATTACGCTGATCGCCGCAAAGGCAAGAGTAGCGCCGTTGAAACCAATTTCGATTCCAAGGCTTGAATTGCAAGCAGCTCTTATGGGCAGCAGACTGGCTGCTTCGGTTAGTGAAGAGAGCAAGTACGAGATGTCCGAGAGAGTGTTTTGGACAGACTCACGTACAGTGTTAGCGTGGATTAAGTCGGATCCTCGCGCTTTTAAACCATTCGTTGCTCATCGATTGGCTGAGATCGAAGATCACAGTAAGCCATGTGAATGGCGATGGGTTCCAACGTCACAAAACGTGGCAGACGACGCCACTAGAAATTTTCCTTCCACCTTCGATGTAAGTCATCGCTGGTTTCAAGGACCTGAATTCCTCAGGAAAAGTCCTGATTTATGGCCCAAACAAGTGGACACCATAAATAGCTTAGAAACAGGTGAAGAAAAAATCGCCAAAGGGCGTAAATACGTTAAGAAAGCAAGAACCGTTAAGTCTACCCGACTACGGACGATTTAGCAGCTTTAAGAAATTCCTTGGAGCAACTACACGCACCTTACAAGCGGTAGAAAAATTCAAGAGTTTAAGAAAGTCGGTTAAAGGACCCGACGACGCAACCGAAAAGTCGGTTATGTGTTCCAACAAAGTTTTAGCAAAGTCGGTTAAAGGACCCGATAGCGCGTTGGACACAGCGCTCTTGAAAAAGGCGGAAATATTAATTTGGAAATTCATTCAAGACGAGTGTTTTCATTCGGAAATAAAATGTTTGAAAGCAGGCAAAAGCGTTGAAAGAAGTTCACGCTTAAGTAAATTATCTATGGAAATAGGAGAGGATAACTTACTCCGTTTAAATGGACGTTTACCTTTCAAGTCTAATTTGACCGAGGAAAGTAGAAAACCTGTCATATTAGACGGTAAACACGAAATCGTTAAAATGATGATTAGAGAAGTTCATCATCATTTTGGACACGCCAATCACCAGACGGTGATGAATGAGGTGAACCAGAAATTTTACGTCTTGAACTTGCGTAATGTAGTACGAAGTGTGTCACACCATTGTCAGTGGTGCAGGACATACAGGTCAAAGCCGCAAAACGTGCCACAAGGAAATATTCCTCTGGAAAGAATAGCTCATCATGAGCCACCTTTTACATGCTCAGCTGTAGATTATTTTGGTCCTATGAGTGTGACTATAGGAAGGCGACACGAAAAACGTTGGGGCGTTTTATTCACGTGTCTGACCACCAGAGCAGTACATCTGGAATTAGCAGCCTCATTGACACCAGCGTCAATGATAATGGCGTTAAGGCGATTTATCGCCAGAAGAGGAAAACCAGCCGTTATATACAGCGATAACGGGACAAATTGGAAAGCTGCACAGAGGTTGGCCGACCATTTTTGGACAAGATGGCTGAAAGAATACATGCCTACGTTAATACCTCGAACAGGTGATAACGGCAAGTTCATGGAACCTAAAGAAGGCGATATTGTTTTGATAATAGATCATTCGTTGCCACGAAATACGTGGCCAAAAGGTAAAATTAGTAGAACGTTACCGGGACCAGACGGTCACACCAGAGTGGTTGACGTCATTACTAGCACAGGTATCTTGAGGAGACCTACATCCAGAATAATAGTCCTGGTACCCGCGACGCCTCCCAAATGATGGTGCTAACGCACGGGGGGGAGATTGTTGGCGACGCGCCTATAAAAATGTTTCAGTTTATTAAATCAACCGACGACGTTGCTATGAAAAAAGGGGCAGTCACGAGCAACGACGCTCTGATAAGAGAATGCTTAGTTAAATCTTTAAGAAATGTCGAATTAATGATATGAAGGTCTTGGGTTCGACTCCCAGGCCGGACTAGTTTGTTTGTTTTCCTAAGTAATATCGCTTAATAAATTCGTAAGGAATTTAAGATATAAATTATGTTACCGGATTTGTTCCCCGGTTGAAATCATCTTTCAAATGATGTAAATTCATAAGAATATTAAAGTGAAGTTAAAGATCGGATTTGTTCCCCGGTCGAGATAATCACTCTGTGCATAGGCAGAATTAATGGATATTAATTGCATAAATGTTGTTTTGTATAAGTTTGATACGTTTTGTACGAAAACAAATGCCTATTTGTTATGATTGATTAATGAGAACATTCATTTATATTGTTATCTGATTAAAGATAGTTTCATACAGTTCGAAAATTGTATAAAAGCATTTAATTTGCCTAATATGGTCAAAATTGGTGTATATCAGACTTTCATTTTTTCTGATAGCCGAGAGCCGTGCAAAAGTTAGTTGTTCAAATAGTGTGAGTTCATAGACGCACGCAGGCCACGCCCTTAGGAGGCCGAATATGTAAAAATTTAAAATGTTTGTAATTCAGTGATTTATGTAAAAATTACTTGTAAAATATTTCAGGTTAATTGTACGTGCTAAAAAGGTAAATTCTGTGTTATTTTCATGTGAAAATTCCTGTGTATAAGTGAAATAATGATAGTTTTGTATAAGAAATTTAAAAGTGTTTTAAATAGTGAAATAAATAGAAAAAATGTAAATTAAACTATTGTATTGCTTAGCTTATGTATAAATTCAAGTGAGAAACATTGTTTTAACTTTCTGTGTTAAATATTTAAGAAATTTCGATTTCGAACTTGTGAGTAAAATAGGCAGTTTTCGTTTAATAAATAAAAGGTTTTTTATGATATGAAGATATGATGTATATCATGGTGTAGATATTGTTTTGTACTACCTATATTGATAAATTGTATTTGTATATGATTTGAATAAATAAAGATATTGAGTGAAACGTGAGAGAGTAATAGTACAAATTCATGTAATTAAGTTGCGCAAGCGCGCAGATGGCGCGGCTCACTTTCGCGTATAGCTCTGGGGTAGCTTAGTGAACGGGTTTTATTGCAATTCGTTCGGGAAGTTCGGGAATCCTTCGGGAAAGTACGAAAATCCTTCGGGAAAAGTGCAAAACCAGCAGTCAAGAAAGAAAAAGTATAGGGAAAAGTGATTACTCTCTCACGGAACGGTTTGAAGATAATTGCTGTTTCATTCCCAAGATCCTTTAAGTTATACAGTCCACATCGAAGAATTAAGGCGTCGGGACCGGGACGACTTCGGAAGACCCGTAATCCCCGTCTGAACCTACTTGCTGAAAAGGAAGAGGTTATCGCCCTAGTGTGTTACTCCGTTGCGGAGATCACATACGTTGTTCCCGAACCCAACGTAGGCGTGATAGGAGGCCGGATCGAGAGAAGCCTCGATTCCTGTTTCTTAGTACCCGATCCGCTAGGTCCTTTTCAATTGGTCCTTTTCAGGATCAAGAGGGACACCGACCTGGTCCTTTTCAATTGGTCCTTTGCGGCCGATTGAGAGGACGCCCGAACCTGAGTTCCTTTTTCACCCCCCATTATGTAAAGTGGGAAGTGATTTTTTTTTTAATTTCAACCCTAACGTGTGATATGTTGTTGGAAAGGTATTTAAAAATGAATAGGGGTTTACTAAAATCATTTTTTGATAATGTCAATAATTTCGGAAATAATCGCTCCAAAAGTAAAAAACAATGTGTCCCCCCCCCCCTCTAACTTTTGAACCATAAGTTTAGAAAATATGAAAAAAATCTGAAAAGTAGAACTTTATAAGGACTTTCTAGGAAAATCATTTTGAACTTGGATGGAAACAACAGTACCCACTACCGGGAGCAGTTGGAGGAGCGCGAACATAATGGATACCTTTAAACCCATAAGTGGGAACACTTATTGTGACGGACGGGAAACTACGGAAACACTGAGGGTGGCCCGACACGCTCTTGGCCGGTTTTTAATGTTGTAAAAATATTGTAAAAATATCGCAGTAGAGTGTTTTACAATTTTTAGTTAAAATATTTTCATCAGCTTTTAATAAAACGCGGGTGGCATCTAGGGTTAAAGCTAGTCATTCATGTAGTAATAATTATCGCTTAAAACATTCCAACTTCACACTTAAAAAACGTTATTTCTATAGGAATAAACAAAGAATCCACTCAGCTAACTGTTTCAAATTAGGGGTGAGTTAACAAAGCTAACTTGAGCTTCTGAATTGACACAGCCAGACGGAGCGCATCTATTGTGGAGTAGGCGTGGAGCTCCCGCAGTACTTCCGCTATCGTAACGTCCGCGTAATTAATTCAATGATCGTCCGCATAATGACTTGCATGCGGCTGCCCCCTTCACCGATTCAACGCTCGCTAATTTCTCTACTACGTTAATGAAGGAGATTCTCCACAGGAGCGTTTTTGTTAACTACTGTTAACGTATGGAATGAAAATGGAGGATTTTTGGCACTGTCCCTGCGGAGCATTTAAACGTTTGTGCTATTAATCTTTTTCTGTAACAAAGATTGCATTTTAAAGTTTCTGTTTGGGTAGCATTTGCTTGTAATGTTCGTTTCGGCCGTTTTCACAGACTCTACAGAATTAAAGTAAATCTCGGAGGCTTTTTCAACAACAAAAGAAGCTCTTACAAGGTTCACTAAATCTAAATAAATCACTTTACTTTTCTACGGACTACAACTATTCCAACTTTAATTTCTTACTATTAACATTTATTTCTTACTAAAATAAATATCACGTGTGCGAAGTTGCAGATACTCGATAGTGTTAGGAAAATACCACGTTTGATTCTGATGTCGCTGGTCAAATCAGCAAGTGTAATTAAGCTTGAATCTTGTTAAATTCAGTTTTGCAAAAGGGATTTTTATAACTATAATAGGGAGTCGTAGTAAGGTCTACACTACTGTGAGCTACTTAGAGAGCCATTTGCAGAGAAATTGGCCAGACCCACTAGCTAGATTACTTAACTTTCCAGATAACTTCACAAAACTTAAAACATTTTGAAGTTTTAATACTATGGTAAAGTAGCTGCTTCAATTAGGTAAGACAACATGAGAGGTTTTAATTCTAACTACAAGAATTAGCATATTTGAGGTGACCTTTGGACATTTATATTTACTTCTTATTTATACAACAGAGAAAAAAATTTACCGCCAAGTGTTATTTCGCAGTCATTCTCAGTCAGTCATTTAGTATTAATTATGTTACTATTAAAGAAAAATGAATGCTTCATGTGAGTCGTGTGATTAATAGAATCCATCACTGCATTTCATCCCGTAGTTGTCGTAAAAGGCAACCCCACATGGTTGCCTTGTGATAGGAAGATTTACGGCTTCCGATAGATGGCGATATAACCATTTAATATTTCATACCAGGAGTAAAATATCCAGATCAGCGAAGAAGAGCGTCAATGATCCATAACGTCTGGTACAGCTATCGTTAATTCATTTTCTAAGCACGTGTCTTATATCAGGAGTGGCTTATGACTAACAGTAGACTTTAGCGAATTGATGAAAAAAGGAGATACTTTGTCATAGTTAAAAAACTTAATAGAATGCCGCTGGTATTCCAGTACGCTTCCTAATCCTTATGACGTCATAAATAATCCACTACTGAAAGTAAGTCCATACTGTAAGGATTCGCCGCAATGGCGATTTGTCAGGCAGCTAGACGATCAAACTATCTCTCACATCTTTGACGTCGTTCCCCGTCAAATTTACAATCATTTTATTCTGATATATATATATTATAAGAGAACTCACTTATATACTTGAAATCTGAAATGATATAAAATATTTTTTTCATACATACTAAAGTAGCATATAAGGTTTTTTTTTTAATTCTTTATTAATGAGCTTATTCACAATATGAATATGTCGCTCCGTTAATTCATCACCAAAAAAAAAAACAACTACATAAGGTATACTTAAACTTATTACATTATAAAGTTCTCAAATCAATAATTAATTACAGTAAGTTGAAGAAGATATGCAATTAGTTACAAAAAGTGTTAGTAGCAATTAGTTAAAAGAAATGAAAAGTTCCCAGATCAATCACATTGAGAAGTGAGTGATCGATCCGAGAACTTCACCTTGTAAAGCTTGACTAATATTTTTATATCGTCGGAAAGTGGCTTAGCTAAAATTATATTACAATCAGCGAAATCTTTTAAAATGTGGTGGCATTTCTCATTACGAAAGGCAGCGTTGTGGGCACAATCCATCAAGACATGCATTAGGTCGTCTGGAACACCGCATTGATCACAGTTCGGCGACTGGACCTTTTTCATTAGGAATGCAAACTTTCTAGATGGAATGTGTCCAGTACGCAGCCTCATTATCACTACTGCATCCTGTCGCGATAGCTTATGGTTATCAATCCATGGTATTTTAGGCGGATGTGACTGTACCGTCTTGTGCCAAATACCCTTTTCTTTTGAACGTAAATCGAAATATTCTTTCCATAGGTTGTAACATAGCCTTTTATAATACAAATACCATCAGTGTAATGGGGTAACATGTTGTATTCGATGCCATCCGTAATAGCCTGTCTAGCCAAGATATCTACTCGCTCATTATATTCCACGCCGCAATGAGACGGAATCCACTGCAACTTTATCGATTTCGACCTGGATGTTAACCCATGTATAGTATCCAGAACGGTGTAGGCTATCGGTGTGCCTCGTGTACCCAAGGTGCACCGAGCGAAGTGTTGGAGTGCGCTTCTTGAGTCTGTCAATATCACAATATTATCTTGTGATAGTGATGCAGCGTATGAGAGTGCTTCACATATTGCTACTAGCTCAGCATTCATGATGCATATACTACTATCTATCTTAAATTGTAAGCTAAGATTACATTGTGGGTCAAAAAAGGCTGCACCGATTCCGCCTGAATTTTTTAAGCCGTCTGGAAATATTTCATAATAATTTTCATACTGCCTATTAATGTAGTCCAAACATATTACTTTTAGACTAAAATTTTTGTAATTTCGTTTAGCTTGTGCAATACACGGAATATTTAAATTAACTATGTTATTTAAACCTATGTTACTGACACATGTACTTGTAAGCAAAGTGATTTGGTTTTTAAAACTAAGCCCGACTTATTTAATCACATCCGAGTCATTGATGAAAAAATGTCTAATTTTACCACTACGTCGATTAAAGTTTAAAGACAGTTTTATAAGTATAATATATGTATAACATTACTTAGTCATTTTAAATAATGTTAGTACAAATGTGAAACATAATATTAAATATGAAGAAACAAATATAAGTATAATTAATGAAATTAAATTATAATATTTACAATTAATACTAATACTAAAAACCTTAAAAATATATATTATAATAACTAAATTAAATTATTAAAAAAGAGGTCCTTTAGGCAAGGTTCCGAAGATACTGGCAGCGTTTCCCCGTTGAATAGCTAGACTAATTCTTTGTCCGAGGTAACTGCCAGCTCTTCGGTCTCCTGTGACGTCGATTAACCTTTTTGCTATTTCCTTAAAAAGGCTTATAGCGCTAGGACCCCACGGACCAAGGGTCTCGACACCGAAAGGGACAAAAATATATTCGGAGCCTAGACCCCTGTATTTGCAAACTTTAGCCTTTTCTGCCGCTTCACAAGCCGCACCAGCTCTGTTGTTGGTTCCACGTAGATGGGAAGGGGCCAGCGTGTCTGAACAGGTTGCATCCCATACCAGCACCCGGCCCATCCTCCATGGAATCAAACTCATACCGTCCGGTCTCTTGCCATCGTCTCTTGCAATACCAGACGGCTCAAGTAGACTTGGCACGTTGACGGTGGCAAGAGACCGGCGTATGATATCGTTAAGAGCTGCATGTCTCGAGAAGCGACCTGCACTTTTTTGGCATGATAGCCCGTGATATCCTAGCTTGTCGACGTCACTGCCACACGGACATTTATGAGGAGCGCAGACCGGAACCCCAAGCCGTAGACAGGTTGCGATTCGGAGCGTGTCAGGCTCAAGAAATGTTCCTGTATTTGACGAAGGATACGCGTGAAGCCAGTAGCCGGCCTCATGCGTACCCACGGCCAAAAGCCTAGCACGCGCCGAACCTGTACTAAAGCTCAAAAGATTGTCATAAGTCAATTTGCAGTTTATGTCGTCCCAGCTCCTCTGTGAATTTAGAGGAAATTGAAAATTTTGACCAGGGCATGCAATTAAGAAAGCGTTTCTAGCTTCTTCCAGGCCAGCAATCTCAAAGTTTGAAGGGGATGCCCTTAAAATTTTACTTATGAGATTTGCTGAACTATAGACAGAAGATAGGAAGGCTGGTAAAGAGACACTGGAAATTTTGCGAATTCCTAAACCACCATAACGGATGGGTAGGGAGGCTTGGGTCCAAGATTGCTCGTTCATGTGTATATTAAGAATCGATTCTAAACTAATTTTGATTAAGTTGTCCACTTGTGTCAAGAGGTCTGGGTGATTCCAAAAGGAGCAGCAACGGAGCACATACGTAAATTTCGGGACAAAAAGGCAAGATTTTAAAATGCAAAGTGCATAATGTGGACTAATTTCAAGGAGACGGTCAGCAGAATTTTGAAATTTAGCAATTGAATTATTAATATATTCAGACATAGATTCGTTAAAAATTGGAGAACCTAAAAGGTAAAGGGAATTACTGTTAACTATTTTAATATTTGGTGCCAAAGTATTAAATTTGTGTTTTACGTCATTTAAATTTAAGTTGCAGTTATTTATAAAAAAGTTCGCATTTGCTAAAGTTAAGCTCCAAATCAATGGCTTCAAATTTATTTTTGATTGAAAAAAGGTCAGAAAATACAGTTTCCATATCACCTCCTAAGGTTCCGTCATCCAGATACCAAATATTGAATTTAGAATTTAAACTTTTGATTATGGGATTTATAGCCAAACTAAAAATTGCTGGTCCAAGGGGATCACCTTGTTGACAACCTACTTCCGAGGATAATTCATTAGACCGATATAACAATTTTGTTGGGTCAGCGTAACTGAGAAGAAGATAATTGTATATTTCGGGTATATGTTGATTTATTTCGGTCAGTATTATTATTATATATACCCCCTATTTACCGAATTGAAAGCATTTTTGACATCAATTTTGAGCAACACGTCAGGATGTCCATATGTTAGGAAAGAACGTAGGGCATGGACAGCTGCCTCACACCCTCCTTTTACACCGAAGCCTAACTGTACGGGTTCAAATTCCGAATTTAATTTCTGTAAAATATGTCGAACAGCAATTTTGGAGGCCAGGCGTCGTAGTGTTGATCCAACAGCAATTGGTCTCACCCCTCCGTCCTTTTTGGTGAGAGCAATGCGGTTCGCGCCGAAAAGAATTGGAACAATTTCTGGATTGACATTACCGGAATACATAAAGTTAATTAATTTAGTGATCGAATTTACAAGTTGCTCACCTGCATCACCCACAGAATGCGATGTTAAGTCTTTCAAATGTTGCGGTGAGATTCCATCCAAACCTGCAGCCGAACCTGGTTTAAAAGATAAAATGGCATCCGTAACATCTTTGTTTTGAATTTGAAGGCATGCTTGCCCTAATGTTGGTCGGTCGAGAAAATATGGGTTTACTGGAGCTAGAGGATGTTTTGACCGTAAGGCCTGAAGGGTGTCAGGGGTATCTGGTGAAAGCACCTCGTTGGAGAACAAAAGGCGAGCGGCACCTTTGAGATCTCCGTCACAGATTTTGTTTTCGATTAGTTTGTTGCGATTACGAGGGGCATCATGTTTGATTAGAGGTGCGGGAGAAGGTGAGGAGCTGACAGTACAGTTATTTTTAATCTTTTGTGTCAAGGATAAATTTGGTTTATCAGTTTTTGTTATATGTAGTGTGCTGTATGAAAATAAAAATAGGTTCTGCCAGTCTTGAGTACAATTGCTTATGTAACATTTCTGGATTACTTGTGACAAATGTGTAGCAACGGTTATTCGAGCTCCTCGAGGGATTCTTTTAACTGTCTGTATACTATTTTTCAAATGGCTAAGATATGTGTAGAATGGAGTTGGAAAGTTGGCTGCAAAAGTAGGCGTATTTGGAATAAAAGGGTGTATGTCTAAAGGTGAACTGTTTTGGCTAATACATTTCCTGTGTGTTTTTGTAGTGTGTATGTTGAGGCCTTTTAAAGATTTGAATGACTTGTTGCACTGTGTACATATAAGTGTCGCGTTTGCCGTGTCATCACTAGATTGGGTTACGGACTGCATTCACAACAGTTAAATACATACAATAACAAAAAAGAATAACTTAAAACAAATTAAAAAAAACACAATGAAGTAACTTAACAATTACACTGAAGATATAAAAAAGTCAAAGTCAAAATATGAAGGCTGCTTGTTTTGGTAACAAGACGCATGCGTCGTTACGTAGGTGCGTCACAAGACGGTTCTGCAATTGGAAGCTGCAGTGTAAGAGATCCACAGACGTATGGCGTCGGTAGAATAAACGATGGCAGCCTTAGCAACCGTGTCTTGAAGTTATCATGCGCGGACTAGAACTTTTCAAATACTGAACAGGCACTGTAGTGGGAACAAAAACAAAATCCCCATGCGCAAATATGAAAAATATCCCGACAAACTCTTATATGGCTTTGAGATACGATAGCTCTTCATCAGTCAATCAAATATATAATATTTCAGAAATCCTTTGTTGCGAATTGTTTTGTTACATTTGGCATATTATGTCACAATCTTGAAAATTTTTTATGTCTCGTAGTTAATTTCAGATATTATATAAACCACTGTTATACTATTTAAATCTTTGACAACAATAAAAATTTCCTTTGTGCACTAAAATTTTACAATTAAAATGTATATTTATTTTTATTAAAATATTTAGATGTCATGTACTTATATTAAACATTTCTAATTTTTGACTACTGTGAATAGGGGTATCAACGAAGTGAACAGATAATAGTAAAGGTTTCTTTTTATTACGCCAATATTTATTGTTTCTAAAATATGCTAATTCATTCAATATTTTTAGTGTGATATTATTTCTTATTGATTTAGCTTTTAAGATGAATTTCCCTGCCAAAAAGGTTCTTCGTACATTTAGTGGAGGTAGACATAGCTCACTCTCCCTTGTATGTATAGGAGTAGTTTTAATGAATCCCCCGATTACTCGTAATGCCTGATTTTTTATTTTGTCTAACTTACTTAAATACTTTTGACAGCTGTTATCGAATAAATAACTCCCATAATCTAGCCTACTTCTTATAACGGCAATATATAGTCTTCTTAAATGCTTGGGATGTATTCCCCAACCAGTTCCTACTAAAACTTTGAATATGTTTAAAAATCTAGAAATTTTGTTCGTTAACTCCGTAATATGTTTATTCCATTTCAAAGACCGGTCTAGCCACATCCCTAAATACTTGACTGTGTTCACTACTTCTATTTTATTATCATTAACACTTACTGAAATAGCTTGCCTACATATACCTTTTTTTAAAATGGTATGGGAAGATAGTGAATCAATACGGTTGCAATTTAAGGGCTCATCGTTGCCAGCATCAGTATACATTTACGGTATGAAGATTAACGTCGACCCCTATATCTTTCCAGTCACTCAATGTTCAAGGTGTTGGAGGTTCGGTCATAGCCTTACGTGTCTGCCCCCTCTAAAAAGATTGTATGCCCTAAGTGTGGAAAGGGGCATGCTAATTGTGAGATCAAAACATTTAGATTTATTAACTGTATCGGGAGTTACATGTCGTTGGATAGATCTTGTCCTATATTTATAAAAGAAAAGCGTCTAAGGAGTTTAATGGCTGAATTCAATTGCTCATATAAAAAGGCCTTACAAATATATATTCCTCCAGAACCTCAACCTGTACAAGTAGAACAAGAAACAACTATATTAAAGACGGCTCAAAGACATCTCAACCCAAATACACCTTTATATAGTAATATACCTGAACCCATACCTGTGTCTATCTCACAAAACGAAGATGGGGTAATGTCTTATGCGAACGTTACTCGCTCTGTACCGCGCTTACGCTCTGAAATTACTTCTAACACTAAATCAATACCATTATCATCACAATCGGGTGCTATGGAAGTTTCGCAAACTTTACAAGAAAAAACTATAAGTACAAAGAGAAAAAGAAAAAAGAAGCAAAATCAGAATGAAGTATTTGAAAACGATATATCTACAGAATCAGAAGAAGTAATTAATAATAATGATGATGATACAGAAAGGGAGCTCCAATCAAGAAAAGAGAAAAAGGAGAGAATAGAGGAGCTTAAATCAACTTTTAATTTTAGGCAGTTACTTTCTAAGTTATATGCTATATTTACAAATTCACAAGAACAACTTAAGAACAAAATGATTCAAGGAATGTCATTAATTATTGAATGGTTAGTACCGATGGTGGGTCAGTGCATTTGGGATTTGCCTTTTAAAAGCTTTTTTAGTCAATAATGAATAGTAATTACAACATAAACATTTTTCAGTGGAACTCACAAAGTATTAGGCCCAAACGCACGGAATTCGACCAGCTGTTAAATAGCGAGAAAATTCATATTGCTGCCATTTGTGAGACATGGTTAAATGCTGAAGTTATGCTTAACATAAGTGGTTATAATATTTACCGCAAGGACCGAGATGATTCGTATGGTGGGGTTGCTATTTGTTCACACAAGTCTTTAAAGACTCGACTGATATCTATCCAAATTTCTAATCCCGGAATTGAAATAATTTGTATTAAGATTTTTAACTGTACACATATATATTACATACTCTCTATATATTGTCCACCTACCATACGAACTTCTCAGAATGACTGGGATGAAATATTTTCTTTTAAAACTAAAAAAACATTGATTCTTGGGGACTTCAATGGGCATCATCCAAGCTGGTCTTGTAAGGCTGATTTAAGAGGCACGAATATTTTTGACTCTTTAATTGAAAATAATTTTGTTTCCTTGAATGATGGCACAGCTACTCGCGTTAAATTAGTAAACGGAATAGTACATAGTCATCCCCTGACATTTCTATTGCTTCTTCGGATTTAGCGTTGCAGTTAGATTGGAAGGTTACTAATGAGTCATTGGGTAGTGATCATTTGATTTTTAAGATTAATTTGTCATATCACAATAATCACCATCAATTTCTAAAGAAAAGGAACTATAAGAAAGCAAACGGGGATGGATACAGCTCGTATTTAGAATATAAATTTTCAAGTTTTGCTTTTATCAATAATGATCCGCAGAAAAATTACGATTTATTTCTTAATATGGTCAATCAAGCCGCTGATGCTCATATTCCTTTTTACAGAACCAGCCAAGATCCCTCACAACATTTTTCTCCTAAAGTTTATTGGAATACCAACTTATCTAAATCTGTTGCAGAAAGGCGCCTAGCTCTTGCTTTATTTAGGAAAAACCCTACTCCTGATAACTTAGATAAATTAAAAGATAAAATTAGGATTTCACAACTGCTAATTAGAAAGGCAGCTAGAAAATATTTCTCTAATTTTTGCTCTTCGATTGATGAGTCTATTACTGTACACGATATGTGGCAAAAAATGAAATGCTTAAAAGGTTATGGGTGTTCTAATACAAATAGGAGTTATGTTGATCTAACAATTGCAAATGAACTTTTACACAGTTTGACTCCAGACTTTGTTTGTCCAAAAGACCCTGCTTTTTCATCTCGTAACACTGAAATTGACTCTCCTTTTTCAATGAGCGAACTAACGTGCTGTTTTAAAACAAAAGATACTTCTCCAGGTGTGGATAATATATCATATTCCATTATCAAACATCTTCCAAAAAACACATGTATTATTTTACTCAAACTACTTAATTTGTTTTACTCCCTAGGTTTTGTACCATTCCAATGGCGAGAAATACGTATTATACCAATCCCAAAAACAGGGCGTGAGACTTCAACTTTATCATCGCTTCGACCTATTTCACTTATGTCTTGCCTGAGTAAAATCTTCCATGCTATGTTAAGAAATATATTGGAATGGTTGATGGAAAATGAAAATCTATTTTACGAAGAGACTACTGGATTTAGGAAAACAAAATCATGCCTGGATAATCTTAGTAATTTAGTCAGTAGAATACAATTGGGAGTTTCAAAAGATCAAATCACAATAGGTTGCTTTATTGATGTAGAGAATGCATACAATAACGTAGATATTACGGCTATGTTTGTAAATTTGGATCGATTATGAGTAAATATTTATGGACCTTCTTAAAGGAACGATACTTAAGTGTCCAGGTGGACAATGTTATTTTATCTAGATCTACAGGTCGAGGAATTGCTCAGGGTGACTCTATCGCTCCACTACTATTTAATATTGCAACTATTCATATTTGTAAACAAATTAATCCTAATGTATGTATTTCTCAGTATGCTGATGATTATGTGTTATATACTTCCGGTAAAAATTTAAATGATACTTCCACTGAATTACAATTGCCCTTAAATAAAATGTATGGTTTGCTCATAGATTTAGGTTTGGAGATTTCAATGACTAAAACAAAGATCTGTATTTTTAGCATATAAGGTTGTATGTTTAAAGTTATAAAATATATTTACTTTAACCAAAAAAAAGGCATACCAATAAAAGCTGTTACATTACTAATTTTCCCGTAAATGATTATAATAAGTGCTTTAATTTTACGGTTATATTTAAATAAATAAACATTTTCAGTACGAGAAAGAAAAAGCTAAAGTATATTTACCTGATTAAAATTAGTATGGAAAGAATTAAATAACCTTTACTCAAGCAAAACATTGTTTTCCATTACGTGAGATGTTCACTTAAGTTTTTTTGTTCCATCGCCTATTAGAATTAATGTCAAGAAATGAAGCAGACGTCTTAGGAAAGCATTATTTCTTGAAATAAAGGTGAAAGTTTCTGCAAATCATGAGTATTAAGCTATACAGTACAAGAAATGTTTAAAATAATGTTTTATATAGATACCTAATTATATTCGCAAGTAAAATATATAATGTCGCGTTCATTGGTTAAAACCACTTTTACGAATTTTATTGCTTTTAATTTACATTTAAAGCATTTGAAACGTCGGGAATTAAAAATCATGTAAAATAAACGCGATAAAATCCGTAAAAAGTAGTTTTAATCAATGTGTAGTGTTCGCATAAATATAAGAAATCATTACGTCATAATTATTCGTTTAATTTTTATTGTGTATCGTGTTTTATCAAAGTAGGTATAATTTACGTGCCACATGATGGCGGAGTAGGAACATTATTCACGCCATTTCATTAATAAAGGTTAGAAACTTAAATAAAATATAATAGGAAGTAAATATTATCAAGACCGAGTTAGGCAAGCGTCAAATAAACGAAACGTCAAATACACTGGTCAGGAATCCGCTTGACGAGTGTTGCGATTATGACAAAGCCTCCTACTACGTTTAGGAACTTTTGACATCGACTTTTATTTTCTGATACGTTTTGCGCTTGCACGACATGGAAGACAGTGTTATTATGTACATCTATATGTATACATATGCATATACAGCTTATCTGAATATGTGTGTGGGATTTTTTATATCCTTGAAGCATTCCGATGGCGGGATGGATTTTAATCAATGTTCATAGTATTTGTTTTTATAAAACCACAATGGCTGTCGTAAAATAAACGATATCGTTAGGGATGCTTCTTTAATTTTCAAATTAAAATGACAGTTATTAAATTACGACGAAGTAAATAATGCATTAGCTAAGTTAGTCAATTGGTTTAATGTTAATAATTTGCATTTGAATTGATCTAAAACTAAATGTATGAAATTCAGAACTCCTAATGTCAAACATGTTAATACGAATGTAATTTTAAATGGGGTAAGAACTGAGTCTTGTTGATACCACCATTTTTCTTGGAACTACACTAGACGCAAAGCTTCAATGGCTCCCCCATATATCCAAGCTAGCTTCTGCAGCATATGCTTTAAAAAAGATTAGAACTCTTACCAGTTTTGAAACAGCTAGAATAGTTTACTTTAGTTATTTCCATAGCATTATGTCGTATGGTATTTTGCTATGGAGACACGCGACTGACATTGAAATTATATTTATTTTACAGAAGAGGGCCATTATATCAATATATAATTTAAAACCAAAAGAGTCACTGAGACAAAAATTTAAGGAAATTAATATATTAACTCTGGCCTCCCAATACTTTTATGAAAATGTAATGTACGTACACAAGAATAAACGTAGTTTTGTAAAAATAAGTGATATTCATTCTGTAAATACTAGGAACAGACACAAGTTAGTAGTACCAGTTACCCGACTCCACCGAGTCAGTAATTCATTCTTGGGGCGATGTATACGCTTTTACAACAAAATCCCAGAAAATATACAAAATTTGTCATACATAAAGTTCAAAAATGTTATTAAACTAAGTTTGTATAAAAAGGGTTATTATAATATTAAGGAATTTATGGATAATAATAACCCCTGGGAAGGGTGATCACTACCAAGCTATTTCTAATTTGTCTTGTGTTGTTAATTGTAAACATGATTGTAAGCTATTATTTGGAAAAAAAAATAGTCCCACTGGGTTTCTTGCTGGTTCTTCCCAGGAAAGAGATTTTTTTTGCGAACCAGTGGAAGAAATTGACTGATGTGAAAGAGATTGACAATAAGTATTGTTTTTTTTATAGGATAGGGTGACAAACGAGCACACAGTCCAGTTGATGGTAAGTGGTTACTATGGACCATAGACATCTACATCTATCCTCGATTACGAATCAAAATGCAGATGCGTTGTCACCCGTGAGAACTAAGATGGAGTGCCTCGTTTCCAGTAAAAAGGGTCTCCGGTTCTCTACACTCACCATACGAAACACAGCAGCATTAAGCTACTGTTTCACGCTGGTATTCTGTGAGAGCGTGGTCCCTCTCCGGTCGAGCCGACCCATTTGTGCTACTACTATACTTCTAATATAACTGCAGCATGGCTTTACCACGTATAATCTATATCTATATGTTTATAATCTACATTGAATAAAAAAGTTTCTGTTTATGTCTCTGTTTCTGATGAAAGTATTACGTATAATATTGAGTGGCACATAACTAAATAGATGTTTTAAAAATCAAAATGGTGTTTCCAAGGCTATTTTACAGCCAAAAGCTCTGATTAAGAATCATCCAGAAAGAACGTTGTGTAGGTATGATCTCTACATATTTCTTGTTTATAATTTTGAATATAAAATATATTTTGTATTCGTTAGATCACTTCAGACACAGAAATTACGTATTTTATCGTATTTAATTTAACTTCTTTTATTTATTTTTAATTCCTAACGTTTCAGGTGCTTTACAGCATCTATGGTTACAGGAAGGAAGGGACGGAGGAGTTTTACGTCCCCATGTCATAAGATCCGTAAAATTAGTTTTATTCAACGTCTATATGTGTATGTATTAGTGTAAAATTTAAATAAAAGAAATCAAAAGATCCGCATAACTAAACTACCACCGTGATCCCAGCAAAAAGAAATATTTGGATTCGAACTTTAAATACCTACTGTTTATAAGCATAAGAAATCCGCATAAGGAAAAGAAAATAATGCAAAGTTAACCTCAAAGTATTTAAATAAATATAAACGCATTCAATGTTGCTTACAAATTTCTTTAACAAACAGCAGCTTAAGATATTGTAGGTCCATAACAAACTATTCCTTTTCTCCTTACTCCGGCAAAGTTAAGCCAAGCGGTAAAGATTGAAATGAACCAATAGAATAACATTCAACGACAGAGTGGAGAAATCGTTTAATTATATCGCTTCATTTCAATCTTTTTGAAGTTGTTTTGCTTTTCTGAATACGTCGGTGTCATACAAATAGAGGATTTTTAACCTTCTTTCATTTACCTCTGTTAAATTTAAAAATATACGTTTAATAAACCATTACTTTGTTTCTCTAAAACAAACTAACACTTGATGTAAGACTACGTGTATGTACTGCCAACGATTTTTTAAAACTGCTGCGTTACTATATCTACTCAATGATTTTCTTATGGTTGCCACATGCGGTCAGTTAAAAGCCAAAAATATATCCACACACAGGGTCAGTTCAACTGATCATTCTAACTGATTTGTTCATTCTGGGACTGTTAATATTTTTTTAAGTATTTGATTTTCGATATATCGATAATTATAAATATATCAATATCGGAGTTTTATATATCGTAATTTAATATACAGTAAGTCAATATCAAAGTTTTATATATCCAAAAAAATATCAATATTTAAAAAAAAAATTAGCATTTATTTAAAAAAAATCGTAAGTCATTTAGTTCAGTTTACTTATTAAGCAAATTGAATTATAAATGTAAGAAAATGTTAGATAGCATTTCTTATTAATTATTGTTTAATTTAAATAAGACGATTACATGTGCCAGTATTTTTCAGTAAGGTTTCAAAAATACTTGTTGTTTTATATGTTTAGCTGTTTTGTATGTTAAGAATCACAGATGCTCAAAAAATAAATATTTAACAGCTATTTCTGATAGAACGGGAGTAAACTGTCTACCTAGCGGACAGTCGGTGACGACAGTAATTCAAGTTCATGAGATGCCTAATCGATCAAAATAACTTGAGGTTTATATTAAGATCAAAGCACTTGTTTTGTCGTTTTGTCTAATAGTTCAATTGCACAGACACTTAATACACAAAATCGCATCACTTTTGCGTATCAAAATCCACTTCAAGACATTATTTAAACGATTAAACAGGAGCAACAATCCAACGATAAAGTTCCCGCTAAAACACACAGTAAGTAAAGTAGTACTTAGTTTCGTAGATTATAGTAATTTTAATACCACAGAGATGTACCACACAAAATTACATTTCCTTTTAAGATAATAAGCAAATAAATAAACTGTTGAAAAATTAAAAGCATAATATAGTGTTTATAAATAAAGTACAGTAGATTGGGTAGTAGTAGTTTTAATGATTTACGAGCAAAAATAAAAATTTTTAACTTTTTACTAAAAAAATATCAACTGTCGATATCTATATATTAGTTTTGCCCACCGCGCGACAATCGCATGGCTGCGTCATCGCGCGAACGCGCTAAACAATCTAAACAGCATAGAAATAATGTAAGTAGCTACTAAGAAAGTACGTATTTACCAGTAATTAAAACGAACTGAAACCAGCGGATTACGGTGCACCCGGAAAATTCTGTGGAGTGCCGTCAGTAAAAGAATTCAACTTAAAATTTCACGCTCACGATCAATTTTTGGATTTGCGTCAATTCGATTGAGCAGTTTCAATCGACGGTACTCCCGAAAAATTCCTTAGGTTATCGTCAGTTAAAAATTTCAACTTAAGATTTCAAACTCACGGTCAGTTTTTGGATATACGTAAGTTCAACTGATCATTTTAACTGACCGTGTGTATAAAATATTTTTTGGTCAGTATTTTTTTAAAATCTGATCTCTGATCTGTTCGGGATTTCTTAAAATATAAAATACAAGCGCATAATATATGCAAACAATATAATAAACGTCCTGTAATGAAAGATTCATTTAAAGAAGATTTAAACCTAGCATTGACATATTTTTTTACGAGCACACAGTCCACCTGAAGGTGAGTAGAACTTCTGGTCCAAAGATATCTAAATCTATCTTCGATAAACAAAAAAATGCCTAAGCGTTATAAGCCTTAAGGACTAAGATAGAGTGCCTCGTTTCCAGTAAAAAGTTTTTTACACTCGCCATGCGAAACATAGTAGCACTAAGCTGCTATTTTACGCTGGTATTCTGTGAGCACGTTGCATGTTGCTGTGTGTAATATAATAAAAGCATTTCGAAGAATGCGTCACCTGGCATGCAATGCTTAAAATTTACCCATCACTATTTTGCGGAATTTTTCATCGTTTCTTTTTACCAATAGTCGTTTTATCAAAATCCCCGCATACCGGTAAATCTTGAATTATTTTCGTCTATATATATATATATATATATATATATATATATATATATATATATATATATGTATGTATGTATAATAGTTATTTTCTTACATGTTTTTATAGAAAAACAGAACAACAAATGGCTCAAACCTATGCCTGTCTAATATATCTCCGTCACTGTGAGATGTGCTTGATGTGAGGATGAGCTATTTGCGTTGACTAATGAGAAAGCAAATCCTTCATTTTATACCCGGCGCTCATCAGTATCTCCACCAACCTCCATTCAGACTTACCAAGCAACGTAATTGTTTGTGTCTAATAATTTTAAATTGATTTTAAAATATATTGAGACCTATCATCTAAAATAAACTCCAATATGTTGTGTTAGGCTTAGATATTACTATAGTCTGTCATAAATGTACGTATAGAATATAAATAGCTTGAAATATTTTATTTTTACTATAATAATTATGATACTTATATTTTAGTTTTTTTTACGCGTACGACCCCTCTGTGGAATAATTTACCACCGGCGATTTTTCGGGACCAATACGATCTGGGGACCTTCAAGAAAAGAGCTTACTCCTTTCTAAAGGGCCGGCAACGCACCTGCAATTCCTCTGGTGTTGCGGTTCTTCATGGGCTGCGGTATTATATAACATCAGGTGAACCGTATGCTCGTTTACCCCCTCTTCTATAAAAAAACTAGTACTATTGATTTTATACTCACAATAGTCAGCTCTTTTTATTGGACCTAAGTAATGTTCAGTAAAATCTATGGTCCGTTTACGCAGTAATGTATTCCTTTTATGCATTTATAACGGTAGCTACTGACTACAGTATTTGGTGAGGTGATATTACATTATATACGGTTTCCACACATTATATACTTATATTTTATTTTACATACATCAGTATTAGTAATTATCATACAGCACGTCGGCGGCCCGTGTTTCTTTATGGTAATCATTAATTTTTTATAGATATTTCTTTCATTAATAAGTAAAACATTATCACTTGGTTCCCAGTGCTATTGGTCATTAATATTGCGGATCCTTCTTACTTCCTTTTTGATGGATATGTTTGATAACATATCTTTTCAGTAAATTGGAAAACGTAGAAATTCCTAAACGATTTAAAGTTTGGATAATCTCTTCCGCACATATTTTCGTATTATACTGGCAGCTTATCGATTCCAAAACTATTTCTATTTTTAAATTTTAACATTTTTTTACTACTTTTCCATTCAACGGTTTAAGGTTTATGCTAAAGCTGTTTGGATACTGTAATTTCATTTTGTATTATTTGTTCCTCATTTTGGTTATGTGTTAAAAACTATAATAATATAAAGATTAATATTGTCGTGTAGTTGTGATGTAAGATAATATTTACCCCATATCTTCTTGTGGATGTCGTAACAAGCGACAGAGAAAAAGAAACAAAAGACGATAAGCTGGGTCTTACTGATATCTATTTACAACTTTAAAAACCTGCGGTTGGTATAACTAATAAAATACATAATACATATTTTAAAAACTAACCCATTAACGCAGTTTATGGGGCCTGGACCAAAAATTGCCTCATTGGTATCTCCTGTTCATCAGTGGACTTTTGAAATGTTGTAATGAATTAATGGATTAAAAAAAATAATCACAGCCCAATAGACTTCAATGGCGTCTTATAAATCTTATTTTTCATTTTCGAAGTAGTGTTTCGTAGTAGAGGTGTGATTGTTTAAAAAAATCTCATCAGCACATGCAAGAAAGGTTTATGTGAAAATTTTAGTTGACGACGACTACCTAATGACCACGTAGGACATGCTATAGTTCAATATCGTGAGTAATTTCCGTGTAAGCATTGTATTAAGTCATTACTACCAGCGCCGTAATGAAGCGAACCGTGTGAGATACTAACTATGAGGACAATGTGTTCGTTTTATTTCGATTTTCAAATATAAAACACACGTGGTTCAAACCTAACACAAGCAACTTGTTAAGATAAGTTAAATATGCTACTTTGGACTATTTTCTAGCGTGTTAACTATTTAATTTATACGGATGAAGGAACTAAATTAGCACCTATGTGTTCTGTCACGAAAAAAATAAATTGTTCAAAGGAAAGGTTTGTTTCAGAGCTTCTTGATTTCGGAGAGTGGAAGAGACCTTCTTCAAATTTCAGAAAACGCAAAAACTTTAAAAGCTTTTATGCTTTAAAACCTTTTTTATAAAAAGTTTAACGCAACATAATAATCATGATAGTGAAATTATTTAAGAAAAGTATGTTTGTTATTTTATTAGCAATTTTTCCTTAACTCTTGTTCATGTTTAAAACTTGGGGTTTTTCTTTCATTCTTTAATTGTAATTGTTATTATTGAAATACTGTTAGCCAATTAATTCCTTTTTTATGAAAATATTTTTTAGCTAAATTTTGAGGCAAATTTAACTTTATTTCGCAAATTTTTGTAGACCCATGCTGCAGATATTATATTATAGTTGTGGCTCGAATGAGTCAGCTCGACCGGGGAAGAGCCACGCCCTTACTACCAGCGTAAAATAGCAGTTCAATGCTACTGTGTATTGTTTGGTGAGTGTACAGGTCGGGAGACCGTTTTCACGGATACGAGGCATTCCATCGTAATCCTCGGGGTTGATTATGTATTTCATTTCTTAACTGAGGATAGACGTATATAGGTCACAGTATCCACTCACCATCAGGTGGACTGTGTGCTCGTTTGTCACCCTTGATATGTTAAATAAACCGTTACGTGTAGTTGCAATTTATGTTAACCACTACTCCATATCATTCCGTGGGTATCGTAAGAAGTGACAGCGGAAAACTAAAACAGGAGGTAGGCAGCATTTCTTGATAAAAACTAAAAATAATAATAAAAACTTCGGTGGCCAACACGCCTTCCAAGCTTGGTAATTAGGGCAAAATCCTGCTTATAAGGCGAGGCCTACGTTCAGCAGTGGACTTTTATAAGCTGTAATATGATGTACAATGGAATACCATTATAATGTAAGTTAAAACGCTAAGGTTTAAAAACCAACTTAGTAACCAGCGTGGGACCGCCAAAATAAACGCAGGTACAACTCTGCGTATTGGAGGCTGGAGCCCACTATACAGCTCTACATCTCCCGTTTGGACAAAAGTATGACGGGAGAAGACGTCCTGCGTTTCGTAAAAGAACGAAGCCGATGCCGCATAGAGGATCCGATCTCTTTACATGTGCAGCGTCTGGAGTCTAATAGGTCCACGAACTTCAAATCCTACGTACTCCAGGATTCTGCAAAATACAAAGAGACATTCCTTGCTCCCGATTTCTGGCCGTCTGAAGTAGTGTTTCGCCGATACAGGGACGCGCCAAAGAAGAAAGTTCCCTAAATAGTGTTATATTTATATTTTATATATAGTTTTAGGTAAAGGTATATATTGCTATGGGTCAATGTTCTTAATTTTTAAGTCCTTGATGCCTGAAATAAAGTTATTGTATTGTATTGTATTGTAAAAAGACAGAACTCAATTAGCATTGGTACAAATTTATAAATTTATAATTTTGATTTAAGTAGTACTTAATAATAACATAAATAACAACACGTATTTTTCATATATAAATGTTAAAACATAGAGTCGTGATATAAATCTTGTCAAGACAGCGAATAAACCCCTCAGATCTCAACACAAAGCTCTAGAAGCGTATTGTAGAGTATTTCATGAAATCGTTTTCTCAAAAGCAGCGTCTTTTTACAATTTATAACGGTCCTCATCATGATTGCATGAATACAATCCGTATAAGAACGCAGCTCCATGTATTTTCTATTAAAGAAATACACAACACAGTTCTCATGAGTATTGTGGTTACAATTTAGTTGAACAAAATGGAAATATCTGCGTTCGGACTTCCACAAATTACAATTTTATAACAGAATTCTATTTAAATTTAAAGTCGCACAATTCAGCGAGAATAAAGATATTAAATCAACATTAACGTTGAAAATTTTATGTTTTAACAGCTTATATTTATATAGGTAACATACGATTTTATAAACATTAAAAATTTGTTTATCTCACAACGAGTATCATTCGCAAAGAACCTTATTTTATTTTCAAAGAACTTATTGAGTACAATAAATCCTGTATAACGGTTTATTATTTTAGAAGCAAATATCGAAAATCTAAGACATTAAAAAAATTAAGAAAAACCAAAAGTGTAGTATGTCAAGTTAATATTTATCAACATGACTTTTATTCATCGGCGGCCGCAAACAGCGAAATATAAGAAAATAATTAACGTCAATTTTATGGTCGCCACAGAGTGGTCCGCGGGTGTCTGGCATTTGGCGCCACTAGAAGAGGTGCGCGTGGGAGAACCCGTGATCGACTGCGAACTCCAACAAGCTGTTAACTGTACACTGTATGAAGCTTAAACCATGTATTATTTATTCCATGATTTAAGCTTAAAAGCTACTACAGGTGATCGTTATTTAAAAAAATATACTCATAAGTCAGGACTTTTTGACTATTAAAATTTTAAGTTTTAGTTTTTCTATATTATAGTTTCTTTTTTATATTGTGTATAATTAGTATTAATGGTAAAAATTATAATTTTAATTATTATTTTTAGTTAAGTTTCCATTTACGAATTATTTGATATATGTATAAAATAAATCGCTCATAAATACTTTTACCCTTAGAAGATTACTTTTTCTAATAGAATCTTTATTATGTCGTCAATGACAATTTTGGTACGATCTATTTTTTTAATTAAATGAAATATCTACGTATTTAAAACATTGGAATTTATTTCTTCCACTCCAATTTCACTTCTTGGTGCAAAATATTCGTAATTTTTTTTTGGTTGGTCGTAGACATTGGTAGCAATGGACTAGGTAAGACCAGGTAAGATTTTGAGCTTATCGTTTTAAAAAAAGCATTAATGTGGTGTCAATTTTTGTTAATTGGGTACAGCCAATTACATCAATGTTGATTTGCTTTGGACAGCATTTACACTAAATGGTACCAATTCACAGCTTATTTGTACTTCAAAGTTTGAAGTACAAATAAGGTGTAATCCCCTATATTTATTAAATAAAAAAATAAAATAAAATAAAAAAAACATAAAAACAAAAAAAAAAAAAAAAAATTTTTTTTTATAAAATAATTTTTTTTTTTTTTAAAATTAAATTAAATTTTATAATATAAAAAAAAAAATTTTATAATATAAAAAAAAAATACAAAAAAAATAAAATAAAAATATTAAAATATTATTAATATATAAAAATCAAAAAAAAAAAATAAAAATAAATATTAATCCTCAATAAAAAATTTTACAAAAAATGAGAAAGCACGTTGTAAGCCTTTAAGTGCTTTCAAAGATAATTTGGTGTAATTTAAAAAATATTTTGCTTTTATTTTTGAAGTATCGAAAATATGTATATAAATATGTCATGACTCATGATATAGTAATATTAAAATGGAAGTTGCTTGCACAAATATTTTTTTTCAAATGTTTAATTAAATTGTGTCTCAGAATAAAAAAAAAAGATTTTAGAAGTATTCTGGAAAATGTTATCAAAATAAAAAACGTTACCAAATTATTTTACTATTATTTTCTGAAGTATCGACAATATGTATAAAAAATGTCATGAAATAGTATTAAAATAAAAGTCGCTTTAATAAACTATTTATAACATTTAATTAAATTTTGTCTCAGATTAAAACAAAGTTGTTATACTAAATATTCTGAGAAAAGTTAACCAAATAAAATAACCTTTCCAAATTTTCTATCGCGATAAATCCAAAACCGGCCGCGGTCTATGGCGCCAGGGCTTAATTAAGAAAATATCGATTCTTCACAACGTTCGTTGTTAGGGATATAATTAGACTGTGGTCCATGCAATGGCGAATAGCAAAAAAGAAAACATAATGCATTTACACAGTAAGCTTACAGTATAATATTCTTCCTCGGTCTTCAATACCACGGAGGATTAATTTATCGTACTTGTGCCACTTGGCAGCCAGCTTGGCGATAGCAGTCAATAGTCACAGATATCTCGCACACGTGCACTTCGATGCTTATTTACGGCATTCACTGTCTCAAAACTAAAAGTCGCATTTACAACATTAACGGAAAACGTTACACTGGCACTGTCAACTATGCTAAAAATAAGTAAAATTTATAGTAAGTAAAGTTACAGCCTATACTGGGCACAGGTCTCCTTCGATTTCTGAGAGGGTTTTAGGGCAAAGAAAAATCCGCTGCCCCAACGCGTGTTGGCGAAGTTCATAATAATTTTAAAAAAATCGAAATATTTTTATTTCTTATTTTTCAAACATGCAGGTTTCCTTACGATGTTTTCCTTCACCATAGAGCATCATGGTAAGTCAGCACTTAATGTTAAAATTTACAATTTCATTTTTTTATAGGATAGGATGACAAACGAACATACAGCCCACCTGATGGTAAGTAGTCCGTGAGGACTTAGGTGGAATGCCTCGTTTCCAGTAAAAAGGGTCTCCGGTTCTCTACACTCACCATACGAAACACAGTAGCATTAAACTACTATTTGACGCTGGTATTCTGTGACAGCGTGGTGCTTCCCCGGTCGAGCCGACCCATTCGTGCTACATCTATACTACTAATATAACTGCAGCATGGCTCTACCACGTTAATTGATGAATTCGGATTGCTCGCGTACATTTACAGCGAGCACTTAGCCCCTGAGCTACCATGGCTCATTTTATAAATTAATAAATATATATCTACACGAACACTACACGTAGAATAAAAATATTTTTACAATTTTTTTACGGTTTAATTTATTTATTTTTACTCGATAAAATCTGTAAAAATAATTTTATTTAAGGTAAATTAATAATTAAAAAAATTAAGGCCGTTTTGAATCAGAATGTGCTCTAAACAACGAATATTAACAAATTGTTTACTGCAAGTGGTGGCTACTAAGTTACAACATGCAGCAGGCTGACGTCACAGTATAAATATTAGAACTACGCGTCGGCAAATATTACTCTAAAAGTTTCTGTAGAATAAGTATACTAAATAGAGTTTATAGTTTTTCCATTATTAAGGTAAATATATGACGTAACGTGTTTTTACAATTGAGGGTTTTATTCAGAAAAAGATTGTCAGCTACCCAAACTATAGGTATCGTCAAAATCTTCTTCCTTCCCTTTCACTCAAATCTATATGAGATTTTACCGTCACCTATTAAATGATATTTATGAATAGTCTTCAGTTTTAATAATGTATTCTAAGGCATAGCCTTGGCTATGTATATACTGACTATCCGTATTTAGTATACAAAATGTTATGTTTCAATTGTTTTAGAATTAGAACGCGACAAACAAAGTCACGTGCAGATATAAGTAAAAATTACGCCCATAACTAACTGGTCTGAAAGTAAAACAACAAAAAATTTAATATAGACGTGTTCCATGTAAGTAAATTCGTGTGAGAAATTATAAAAATAATTAATGATTAGATAGGTACTTTTACATACACACACCCACACATAAGTTGACAGGTGTAAAATGTATATATAAATTGAATTTCATCAAAACTGACTCCCTCTGTAAAACGATATTTATAGTTGAGAAGCTTGGCAGGCGATTGTGTAATCAATGCTTATTACTGCGGTGTTTTTGGAATATAGTACTTTGGTTCAAATTTTCCCTCTGTTGTCTTTTACGATATAATATATTCGTAGATATGAAAGATTTGCAATTATAAGCCACGTGATATTTTAAACTTTCTTATTGATAAAGGGTTCCAAGTGTTTGAAACTAGATTTGTGGTTTGTCGATCGACCGTATGGCTCTGCTGCACTCAATGTAACCTTATCAAAGTCGGTCACCTCAATGTGCAGACGCTTTAACTTATTACGTGCTTATAACGTCTGAATGGGCACGTAAATTTTGTATACGTAGTTCGCAATTCATTTTTAAGAAAACATATATAATCTATAGTTAAATTTCATAGCAACCTAGATTAATTGTTTTGGGTGTTATTGGTTTGAACAAGTATTAATAAATATGAACGTTGATTTAAAAAAAAATCTGTTTTCCGGTTTAAGGAATTAAGGTTATGTTAAGTCACCTACGATGGTTTGGTTACGTCTTACGAATAGTGGTGGCCAATATCTGTACAATTGCACGGACAAAATATACAAAATTTATTCGTTTAAATTCAAGTCCGTCATAGGTATACTAAATTCGTGTTTTTTAATTCCTTTTATTACATCTTGTTCACTCCTCCTTGCACACAAATAACCTCTTATCAGTCTGTTCTTCCTATCTGTTAGAATGTACCATAACTCCTGAAGTCATAGTGTTTTGGACTGAATTCGTAATTGAATAGTAACTCAAGATAAAGATTAAATACAACTAAAATGAGTGTAAAAAAAAAAAAGTGGTTGAAATAGTTACTCGTCAAATGTTTTCTCTATGCTGATGACCAAGTATTACTTGCGTCTTCGGCCGAGGAGTTGCAGGAGATGGTAACTGCTATGAGTGGAGCTTTTGTTAGAAAGGGAATGAAGATGAATGTAAAGAAGACGAAAGTGAGGTGTTTGAAAAAGATGAGGCAGTGACAGACTGCAATATCGTGATTGAAGATGAACAAATTGAACAGGTGAAAGAGTTTGTGTATCTGGGGTCAAAGTTTACAAGAGATGGAAAGTGTGAGAGTGATATCGAAAGAAGAATGAATGCAGGAAACATGGTGAATGGAGCTTTGCACTCCTTTATGAGCAGTCGGAAAGTGTCTAACAAGGCTCGTTTGGCTGTGCATGAGGGGGTGTTGGTTCCGACACTCATGTACGGAAGTGAGAGTTGGGTATGGCAGAAGAAACATGAAAGTAGAATAAATGCAGTTGTGATGAGAGCATTAAGAAGTATGATAGGAGTTAAACTGAGTGACAGGATAAGAAATAGTGAGATAAGGAAACGTTGTGGTCTGAAAGAAGATGTAGTGACAAAAATTGAGAAAGATATGCTGAGATGGTTTGGCCACATCGAGAGAATGAATGAAGAACGATTGACGAAAAAAGTGTATAAGGCGAGTGTGAATGGAAGTGCTGGAAGGGGTAGACCTAGGCGGACTTTTCTAGACCAAATTACGGACGTCTTGAAAAAAGGCCAGGTTAAGAGTACCCTAAACCGTAGAGCATGTATGAAGGGAATAATGAAAGTAGACAAACGAAACAAGTATGTAAGGATCGTAGCAAGTGGAAAGAAGTGGTCTCTGCCTACCCCTACGGGAAAGAGGCGTGATTATATGATGATGATGACAACTGAAAATCTTCTCATGATTACTTTGGTTAAAATTTTAACGAACACCGCGTAGCATTCACATTAGTTAGTACCACGTAAGAGGCTATTTTTATGTAATAACGTTTATAAGAGTAATTGCATGTCAATAAATGTCAATTTGAGGTTGTTACTACTAGTAAAGCATGAGATTTAGTAGAGTACACATAAAACTGTTTTTGAGAATTTAATTATTGTTTCATTTATAGTGATTTCTTAAATTTACGCGAACACTACACATTGAATAAAACTATACGGATTTTATGGTTGATAAAATGTTCAATATGATATTCAGTTTTGTGAATATACAAATACGCTTTTATATATTATATTATGAATTTATCAGTATTAAATACTAAGGTGCAAAAGACTGGTTGCTCGTTGGCATTTCATGGCCGCAAGGCTGTTCCATGCGTCCGGTCCGTTCGTATGCCGTTTACCGCAGTAAGCTATATTAACCGTACGTGTATACAAAGTGGCTACGTACGCCGTATATGAAGTACATTAATTTTAACCTATAATTCTTTGTTCTTTTTTATTACGTATTACTTCTTCATTATATCGTTAAAATAATATAACTATTCAGCAGTATGCGGGTGCTATTGGTTTTTGTTATTAAACTCCCGAGTTAATAAAAGAAATGTTATGGTAGCTAGTTTCTTATTTGCGTACAAATATAGCATTATATTGCTGTATTTTGTTATAGACTGATTCTGATACCCGTTTTTGGTAAGGATTCATTCCATCTTAGTCCTCACATATAGCAGCGAATTTGCATTTTTATTTTCAATCGATTATAAAATGTAAAGGGTCTCAATCGAACGCAGCACCAGTGAACTCGTTTGTCATCCCTACTTATATAAAAAAGTGGTCATCGACTGATCATATAACTTGTAATTCATTCTAGTAAGCACTTAGTAGGTAACCACAGAATGGAGTGACGACTAAATGAGACATAGAGGGATCTGATGTAAAAAAAATTTTGGCGTGAATTTTTAATACATCTATGTGTAATAGAGACCAGGCACCCAGCTTAAATTTAAGTACGTGACCCCTCGAATATTATTTTTGTGCAAATGCTATAAAATAATTAATTGCATTCTTAAGTGCTAATTTAGTAAACATAACTGTAAGCTCGTCGGTTAAGGGTACTCCTAATTTGGCCCGTTTCCAATAAATCGCCAATTTGGTCGATAAATTTTCGCCTAGGACGTCCCTTTCCGACTCTGCCATTCACTTCTGCAACATAAATTTTCTTTGTCACTCTTTTCTCATTCATTCTTTCCACATGACCAAACCACCGAAGCATTCCTTTCTTAATCCTGGTCACAACATCATCTTGCAAACCTAAACTGCAAACTTCAATTTTAGTGCCAAAATTACTACTAATTTGAATTCTACACTTTTGTTTTTGGAGAAATTTATATGAAAATGTTTGGAAATATGTTTTTATGTTTTATGTGTTTCTATTCGTTACTCATACCAAAATATTAAAATATTAAAAAAAAAAATATCGTTCTGTATGATGTTCGAACAATATTTCATAAATATTTTTGTGTGAATTTGAAATAAATACAACGTCAAGTTATTTTAAATATGTAAGAAAACTATTTTTACTTACATTTTACACTAAAAATAAATGAGAATTGGAAAAATAACACATTTATGACCCAACCGCCAAAATGGGCCAAAGGGGCATGGGTAATGGGCAAAAGGAGGTATAGGTATTGTATGATCTAATCTGTGCTGCACTAGAAGTAATAAGTTAAACTATACTTTTCAAGCATCTTTAGATAAAACATATATTGCCTACAAGAAAATTAATTTTTGTGTATATATTTTGCTTACATATTTAATTAAATTTATTATGAAATTCTTTGCAATTTCGACTCTAAGTTTCCCTGCGTGATAGAGACCGTAAAGATGATTATATCTTCAGCAGAATCAGAGTAACCATATGGGTAACTCTTCCCAACGGATTAATTAGCTACAGTAGCAATGGGCCGGTCTAATAGCTTGATGAACCGGTAAACGATGGAGAAGAAAGATTCTACTATAGCGGAGGCCTCGTGTCGACAATTGGAGTGGCGACAGAGGAGTGGCCCCCACTTGATGAATGACGGCCTAGTAAGACTTTCAGGAAGTCGATGGATGCAGATTGCTCAATACAGTGCTTTGTGGCATTGATTCAAGATGGTTTATATTCAGAAGTAGACTTGTGTAATAAATAATAAAAACTGAATCATTAATTTCAACGAAGCTTCACTATAAAGTGCATGAATACAACACCGTACATGCTAGTTGGTAATGTCGACGGAATATTAAAATATGCAAAACAGTCAGCAATGAGATTTCTCTTCAAATGTCTATTTCACTAAAACCTGTCATATGTTTGTCGAGTGTCACGAAGTACGAGCGCAGCGTAGCTACTGTGGCGCCACAATCAACATCGTGTGACAACACGTAAACATAACTTGCCGAAAACCAGCCCTCAGGCTTACTTCTAATTATTTACAAAGATAAGTTGGCACTTTTCACAACATACATAATACATACATAATACATAAACACTCACGCCTGTCACCCAGAGGGGTAGGCAGAGACTACAGACTTCCATTTGGCACGATCCTGACACACCTCTCTCGCCTCCTTCACATCCATACACCTCCGCATACATGCTCGTCGGTTAAGGGTACTCCTAATTTGGCCCGTTTTCAATAAATCGCCAATTTGGTCGATAAATTTTCGCCTAGGACGTCCCTTTCCGACTCTGCCATTCACTTCTGCAACATAAATTTTCTTTGTCACTCTTTCCTCATTCATTCTTTCCACATGACCAAACCACCGAAGCATTCCTTTCTTAATCCTGGTCACAACATCATCTTGCAAACCACACTCTTCTCTTATTACACAATTTCTTACCCTGTCATTAAGATTCAGCCCTAACATACTCCTTAACGACCGCATTTCTACTGCGTTCATTCTACTCTCGTGCTTCTTCTGCCACACCCAACTTTCACTACCATATGTTAAAGTAGGGACCAACACAGCATTGTGAATTGCCATACGTGCCTTTTTCGACACATTTTGACTCTTCACAATAGAGTGCAGGGCCCCATTTACTCTATTTCCCGCATTCACTCGTCGTTCTATATCCTTATCATATCTCCCATCCCTGCTAAATACGCAGCCCAAATATACAAACTCATCTACTTGCTCGATCAACTCCCCTTCTATTCTTATTTCACAAATCGTTTTACTTTCTTCTCTTTCAAAAACCATAACCTTCGTCTTACTTGCGTTCACTTTCATACCCCTTTCTTTTAATGATCTGTTCATTAATGTAACCATCATTTGCAACTCGGCCGCCGACGACGCAAGTATAACTTGATCATCGGCGTACAAAAGGCATTTGACGGTTAACTCACCCATTCTTAATCCGCATTCTTCAACTTTCAAATTTTGCAAACAACTGTCCATAAATAGGTTGAACAGCCACGGGGAAGCTACACAGCCCTGTCTGACACCTTTATGGATGTCAAACCAGTCCGAGTAGACCCCGTTGATCCTAACACAAGCACTAGAGTCCCTATAAAGGGACTCCAATGCCCGTATCAAGCCAGCGCTCAACCCAAATGAGTTCAGTGTTTGCCATAGCACATCCCTATTCACTCTTCACTTTTCACAAGTCAATCCAATTCTGGTTGTGACAGTTGCCATAGTTGTACAAAGCGTTTTCAACCAATTGGGTATTTTGCTTTAAGTTAAATGGCTACAAGTTTAGCTTCCACTGCTGGTTTTCAATTTATTTGATGGAATTGATGAGCACTGTTTTAAATTTACTCTATTACGAGTATTTTTAAGAGAAACTGCATATTCCTTTTAAGAAATAAAAACAATACCTAAGCGCGAGAAAATGTACGAAATGAATTCTCATGTAGAGCAAAAGTGCACCAACATAAAATATGCTAGTAATATTTATAAAACATCGTCATTGTCGTCTATAGTCAACCAAATCTAAGAAATACCTTTTGACATTTCACATTAAAATCATTCCGCAATAACTTTCAGTCACAGAGTCACAAGCGTACTCACAAGATTTAAAATAACCTTTTACGTAAATTCGAAGAATTATGAAGTTATCTATATTTCATTACAACGTATATAGTTTTTTATCACTAATTTAAATTCGAATATTTCAAACAAAGCAAAATATTAAAAGAATAACAAATATCAACTTTTTAATTGACGTCGTTTCAATGATATGTCGCTAAGTACCTTGCCGTAGTGTTTGGATGATTAAAGTTCATTATTATGCTAATAATCGGCAAAAATATTCAAATAATCGGTAAATATATTCAAGAAATCGAATCATTATTTTTTTAAATGTATTATTTATTTAATTAAATTTTTATTTTAAAAATTCCTTAAATTACATGAATCACGAATAAAACAAGTTTATTTTTTTTTACTTTCTCCACGTAAATTTGTGTACGCAAAAAAACTCATATACAAGACCTCGCTGAAAAAAAAACACTACGTAATTTCTATCTCCCTCCCCCCATTTCGGGAGCTTACTGTGCGTAATTTTGTGATTTTGTGTTTGTCGTCTTATTTTGTGACTCGGCTTTATCGTTTTGGACTGTTTTTTTATATTCGTTGAAGAATTTGCCCATGCCAAAAAGCATGATTGGGCAAAAGTGGTAGAAAAAACAAGAAAGTTGATTATGGATGACTTTGAAAGAGACATTAATTTTGACTGCATTATTGAAAGTCAAATAATAATTAATCTAAACAACGACAGCTCAACTAGTTGTACTGAAAGTGATTGTATAAATTTAATTTTTGTCCAGTTTCAATTTTTTAAAACTTTGCCTCTAGGAATAAGGAGTAACAACAAATACGAAGAAACTGATAAATATTGTTTCAAAAACATAAACACTCACGCCTGTCACCCAGAGGGGTAGGCAGAGACTACAGACTTCCATTTAGCACGATCCTGACATACCTCTCTCGCCTCTTCCACATCCATATACCTACGCATACATGCTCGTCGGTTAGGGGTACTCTTAATTTGGCCTATTTTTCGTATATCGCCAATTTGGTTGACAAACTTTTGCCTAGGACGTCCCTTTCCGACTCTTCCATTTACTTCTGCAACATATATTTGCTTTGTCAGTCTTTCCTCATTCATTCTTTCTACATGACCAAACCACCGAAGCATTCCTTTCTTAATCCTGGTCACCGCATCATCTTGCAAACCACACTCTTTGTTTCAAATTATCCAATTTTAATTTATTCTGGTATTATTCAAATCAATATGTAAATGACTATCAACTCTAAATAATCGATATCGAGTTTTTTAAGAATCGAATATTGTACGTTCCCATTTTTTGGTTGGCATGCTTGGTGCAATAAATTTGACAGCTCTCAAAATGTATTTCTTAGGTTTGGTTGACTATAATATTTACAACAGAATAATGAACATGAAGACTGTGTACTACTTAAAAGAGAATTTCTCCTTCGTTGAGAAACTTTGTACCTACTCTCTTATTAACATGAACCTGATAGAAGGATGTGAGAAAGCAATAAAAAGTCTATAGAGGTGTTGTCACTGTCAAGAACTAAAATCGAATGTCTGTAACAATTACATCCCTCGATACCCTTGAAACTAGGAAATACTAGCGAATTTTCTGTGGATTTACCATACAGCAATACTTAACGGTAGAAATAGCTGAGAAAACGAGAGCTAATCAGGCGAATTCCTAGGTGGCCCTAATCGTCAATATTACGTCCATTCCAGAACGATATACTCTGTTTTTGGTACAAGTGTAGCTGTAGAGTCATGCGATTTTCTTTACAAACGAGCACAAAGTAGTAGGTGGATGCTATGGCCCATGGACATCCATCGTCGATTAAAAATCAAAATGCTTGCTACTCCTGAGGACTAAAATGGAATGCCTCGTTTCCAGTAAAAAGAGTCTCCGGTTTTCTATACTTACAATACTAAACACAGCAGCATTGAGCTGCTATTCGACGCTGGTACCTCGATCATGCCGACCCATTCATAACACAACCATAATAAAACTGCAGCATGGCTCTACCATGTTATTATTTTTAATCGTCTTTTTTTTCTTTATTAATGAGCTTAATCACAATGTGATTATGTCGCTCCGTTAATTCATTACCAAAAACAATTAAATTAGGTATACTTAAACTTATTACATTATAAAGTTCTCAAATCCGTAATTAATTACAAAAAATAGAGGAAGATATGCATTTAGTTACAAAAAATAAAATGAAAAGTTCCCAGATCAATCACGTTAAGAAGTGAGTGATCGATCCGTGAACATCACCTTGTGGAATGTGGCTTAGTCTTTTAAAATGTGGTGGCACTTATCAATAAGAAAGGCAGCGTTGTTAATCGTCTTTTGGATCCCATAATATTTTCCTACCGTCACCAAATGACATTCATGGATAATTAAGGCGTGGCCACCGCACAGTACGGCAAATAACATTTGAATATTACGTTGAATAATAAATATCGCTAATTTTCTACACAGATATGCTTAAACAATTTCAATTCAATGAAAACGTAAATAGAAATAGATGATTAAAATGAAAAAATACGGTATCAGTGTTGTCTACTAATCTTGCCTTGTACCTATTGCTCCATTGCACTCTATATGACCTTACCGGGGGGGGGGGGACATTTGTGAGCCCTAATGGTTGATGTATCTGGCTTCTACACCGTGGGTCCTAAGCTTTTATAGTCATTGTGAACTTGTGACCTTGACCTCTGATCCTGTGTTTTTAGTATATCCGATCATGTTGTGTTTCATTACGCAATCGTGTAAGCGTTAACGCGTATATGGCACTATTTTATCTTTAAATATGGAACTAATATAATATCAGAAATATAATTTTCTATAGATTGTGTCTATTCCAATGTGATCACAGTTGACGAATCGGTGGTGCAGTGGCTTAGCAATGAGTTGCAGCGCTTAAAGCCGCGAGTTCGAATCCCGCACGTAACAAGTATTTGCATTGCCTACAAAATTATTGTTCTGGGTATGGATGTTTATCTTTGTGCAATTTATGTTTATTTACTGCCTCCACAATACAGAAGAAAATGCTAGTGTGCAGGTAAGGCTTTATAAAACGAATAAAAATTAGTCCGAACGAGGAGACCAAAATACCTAATATGTTCATTGTGGCTGAAATATAAAGAATATAAAATTAAAACTATAAATTCTTTTAATATAATATAAAATATCGTAATTATAACGCTTATTTATCGCTCATTATCATAATAATAAAAGCTTATAATGAAGTTAGTAAAAATGCTTTTATTTTTATTTTCATAACCAAATTTACCTGCGCCTAGTTTGAATGGCATTTACGCTTAATTGCATCCGAGCGGCACTCTTAGCCCCATTTTTGGATAAGTAGGTTGAACGCTTGAAATCACTCTTCATATGGAGATAAGCAAGTACATTTTACTAAAAAGCCTGATCAAGCCGCTTTTCCAGTTATTTTTCATAATGTATGAATCTTTTTTCTCCATGAAAAATTAGAAATCCATGAAAAATATGTTTTACAAAATTCATGTATTTCTCAAATTTTTTTGTTAAGTCAGGTTTTAACAAATTTAACAAGAACACTCTATCTATCACCTCTTATCTTATCTGGAATGTGATTAGCGACACAATATATCGGATGGCTCGCATCTTTCTTCAGTGGTAAAGTGAAATATACATTTCAGTACTTAAACGTTTTGATTGGTTCTGCTTTAGAAAAACGTGATTTGCGGCAAAAACGCAGGTGGGCCGATTTTTTTGATGGCTAGTGTAATAAAGCAGCCAATACAACACTCGAATATTGAAGATAATATAAACTGTAATGGATGCGCCGCGCTATCCCCTTCGAGCACAATAATTTTTTTATTATTAATGATATAAAATTTTTGTCGAAATAAGTTTACGAAAGTTTACGGGTGACCTGAAGACCTAAAAAACATTAAATATATATAATGTCTTTAGCATGCAAAATCAACAATATCAGTAATAATCAGTCTCTTCGTTACATTTTTTGTTTATAATCGAACTATAAGTAAAATTTGACATTATTTAGTGTGATATAAACAATATAAATAAAAACAATCATTGCATCTTCAACATAAATAAATGTTGCATT
Source organism: Parnassius apollo (assembly GCA_907164705.1). Taxonomy (NCBI): domain Eukaryota; kingdom Metazoa; phylum Arthropoda; class Insecta; order Lepidoptera; family Papilionidae; genus Parnassius; species Parnassius apollo. Next base: position 17,072,679 of record CAJQZP010000693.1, read on the forward strand.
TTCTGCACCTGATTTTTGTCCGTGAGGAACAAGGCTCTTAGCGACAACAACGGGGAAACGTTATGTTATCTACAATTGGTAGGTGTTCATATCCATTGTACCTCTTACCCTCCGCTGGCTTTGTTACTGGTCAGTATCTGCGAATACCTGAAGCTTGTCCAAGCAAAGGGGAAAGTGTAGTTGCCTCACGTCTGTCTCTATCCGTTACAGATAGCAATGAATCTCCAATTTAAAAAATAAAACCCATGACATCCATTATTACACTCATTATTCACACCTTTTGCCAAAGAATGACATTTATACAATCTGCACAAATTCACTATAGCTAGATCTAGAAAATGAAAAATCACTTTCAACGTCCCTTTTCTGGTTTTCATGAAGGTTTTGTAATATTCTACGGACTGATCCAAAACATCAACACCGTAGTTTGTAACAGCTCTTGGAGCGTCTACGTCAATGTATGCCTGCCTATTTTTATAGTCACGTTTGACTGGGTCGATACAACTCATGCAATTGGTACCATAACGATACATTTACTATCTTTCCACTTGACTAATGCAATGCTGTCATCAAGAATCCGTTGGTCAACTTCCCCTCGCTTTATTTTCCTATTCTCTTTAAAGTTCATCTGAACACGATCGGGTATACGGTTAAGCATAATCTTTCCAGTGCCATGGAGGTACTTGTAATTGTTTCGATAATGTTTCCAGCAGTTGTACCGTTGAAAACTACCAATCGAAATACAAGCAACTTGTAGGCAGCCCTGCTTATGCTAAACGTATAACGTCTGAGAACCTGCGTAATATATTTCAAAATCAAGCATTAATCCATCACTTGTAGTAACAACAAAGTTCTTGAGGCCAACTGGTCATGGTTTGTTTTTTTACTAATTACCGAAGCTTACATTTACCTATACTACTATAATACTATTTGCATTATAGTAGAATATAATAAGCATTTTTCCAAATTCGCCTACGTAAGGGTAAAGTTCGTTGTCTACCTGTTCGCGTCGATGCGCATGGTTCTTGTGGCGGAGCTGTAACATTTTGGTCCTCAAACTACTGAGCTGGTAATAATGGCTGCTCTGGACTGTTTTCATCTAATTCAAAGTCCAAAATACCAATTTCAGAATTATTTCCATCCTGCAGTAGATACAATATTTTGTTATCTTCCCAAAAACTCCTAAAAATATGAAATAAAACGGTTATATACCCATAAGCAAAAACATGCGGCAGTATTACAAAACATTCGTTTGTTAGGCGTAATATTCAAGCAGCCCGGTTTGGCGTAGAGAAATAAACATTTGAGTATTTTAATATCTTTTTAAAAGTGAGACGCAAAGTCATTTCATTCAAGTTCGAAAGGGCTATTCTCTTCGCGCTGCTCAAAGCACTAATCCTCGCCCTGCGGCGATGTTACCCTCTCTGTCCATACACTGCTCTACTCGTGCGATTAATTGCGACGGTCCGCATCCGCACTAGGTCTCTATGTATTGCAAATCCGCTCGCATTTGCAATACAATAGTTAAATCTGGGGCAGCTCTGGTTTTGATAATGTTGGTGCTGCTAGACTATGCGACTCTTATAGCTTCATAGGACTCAGGTCCCGCGTCCTGAAAGGCCGCGAGCTTTTAAAATAGTGAATTCATACATTTTGCATCTTACTTGCGTAACGATGATTCCTATTATTATTATATAATATAATCCTCAGTGTACAGTGCGCGTGCAAGGGTTATCTAACAGCCGTCCGAAAAGGGGGTGGCGAGCCCCAGCTCTGACGGCTAACTCTTGTCGTTCGTTTTTTTTTTTTCGTTTCGTGATACACGGCGGGCCCGTCTGCGGACTCGTTGTGTCCCATCCGTTGTCCTATCAGTGTTTGTGGCAGTAGGTGAATGTGTAGTGTCTTGTTTTATTTTTATAGGATAGGGTGACAAACGAGCACACAGTCCACCTGATGGTAAGTGGTTGCTGCGGCCCATAGACATCTACAGCTATCCTCGATTGCAAATCAAAATGCAGATGCGTTGTCACCCGTAAGGACTAAGATGGAGTGCCTCGTTTCCAGCAAAAAGGGTCTCCGGTTCTTTGCACTCACCATACGAAACACAGCAGCATTAAGCTACTATTTTACGCTGGTATTCTGTGAGAGCGTGGTACTTCACCGGTCGAGCCGACCCATTCGGGCTACAACTATGCTACTAATATAACTGCAGCATGGCTCTACCACGTATAAAATGTGTGACGGGCCGGCGATATTTGTGTCGTCGGAATCTAGCGGAACTGGTGGTTCAACTGAAACGTGGCTTTCTGCCGTTAACTTTACCTTCGGAGGCTTTGCTTAACGTTTTGAGTCGGAGCGTAGGTTGCTGCGTTTACCATTAACGGGTTGGGATGTGTTAAGCGCTCTCAAATTAGGACCGAGACATTTTCTTGAAGTATTCAGAGATCGTTGGAAATTGACAATCTCTGTATAAATCCAAGTTTTGCTGGTACGTAGGACACTCAATAAGTTTTGAGATATACAAAAAGTATTCTAGATACTATTAATATTTATTCTAAATCTTTTCAAAATATTCTCCATCATGCTCTATACAAAGTTCCATTCGCCTAAACCAACTCTGAAAACACTTTTGCCAATCTTGATGTGACAGGTCGGAAATATCTTTTTCGTAGGCAGCCACGGCTTCTTCGGGGCTTGAAAAAAACTTTCCTTTTATTTTTTATTTGACTCTTGGAAACAAATAGAAATCACAAGGAGCTTTGATTTGCACTCAAAAAATTAAACAAAAATAAACAGGGAGTGATAGGCATGACGTGTGGCATGACGAGTATTGTGACCACACTACGTCTTTGCCTCCTTTTCTCGCTACTTCCCGTGCCACTCGACGAGTGTTTGGCCGTGGGATATGAGGCGTTAGAGGGAAACAAACCGGAAGATAAGCATCATCATAATACCAACCAACCATTGGTGCCGGCGGGGATTGAACCCGGGTCGCTCGAGTAATGTGAAATTTACAGCGAGCGTTAACAATCTGAACTAAGACGGCTCTCTAAATTTATATATTATAGCTGAAATATAAGTCCTGAACAAACGGAATTTATTGGCTAGCGTATTTTTATATAAAAATACGCCAGCCATATACATATTACAAAGCATATTACAAACACTTCGAAGTTCATTATTATTATTATACAGTGTCTTACTTAGAACGAATAAAAACAATTACATGTTCCTCTCTATTACATCATTAAATCTATGATAATTTATCTTGCCCCCGCATCATTGTGATAAATAAATTATGTTGCGTTCATCTTTAAGTGGGTGTTATTATTTAAAATATCATTACGGAAGACTTTGTTCTGTACTAATGACCTATTAGTAACAATATAAAATGATTTAGGGTCGGAATATAATATGTACTATTCAAAGATGACGCAAGACGTGAATCTTAGTTTTCTTGGTATGTACTACCTACTTTTAAATAAACTTATATAAAGATTGCAAAAACTTTTTTTTTAAAACATTTAGTAATCTTTTACATTTACATGTTAACATTAATTACAAAGCAGCTTTAGTTTTAGGTCCTTATACGAAAATAAAAGTAATGGAAATAAGATTACATTTTACAAAAAACAACCATCTTGTAAGTAACCGTTTTTACCAACAATGAGAATACCGTGACCAATAATGTAAAATGTGAAATTCTTTTTAAATTACGTCAGCGAATCGTGACTCTGAAGTGGATTTTTTCAACTTTGTCTTTTTATTACAACTATAATAATTAAGAAAAAGATCACAGATTTGTTATGAAACAGTCACAGATAACAGGTCCCTCATATTAATTCTAAACTGGGTCAGTTAAGTTTAAAATGAAAATATTTCTGTTTCTTATTAGTGATGCCGCAAATATTTGGATGGTTTAGAAAGGGTGACTCTTACAATTAAACTACCTTACGACCAAAACAAACGGCAATTCACAAAATAAGATGTATGAAATTGAGTGCCAGATATCGATTTTTTTAAACTGAAAGATAAGCTTATGCTTTTACAACAGCAGAAACGAAAAGTTTTTAAATATATTTCTGTATTTTGTCTATGCCAATGGATAATGATGGCAATTTTTTTATTTTCAACGTGGCTACGGTGTCTATAGATTTGATCTATTGACCTATTTGAAGGTTTATGGAAAAAATCACAATATTGAAACATTGAGGCGAATCTGTAGAGATTCATATTGTATAAATCTATTTAAAATGATTAAATAGGCTATGTCATTATAAAAATATTTGAATATTGTCTGATACGATTAAATAGGCTGTGTGGAAATATATCATTGCCTGTTCCAAAAGAGACTTAACTTGATAACTTCGAGTTTCAACTTGTCAAGCGTGTTTGGAATTGAGGCTGTGAGGATTTTTTAACTTGACCCCTGGCTTTTCTCAAAGATTACAGGACAGTGGGTTCTTGCGCCCACTTGACAGTAATGTAGTACTTAGGTTACGAGGGAAATAGAACAGACTATATTACAGCCTCTGGCTGCTTTTCCAGATATCACTTTATTAATAATTTCAAAAAATTATTAAACAATGAGAAAGGTTGAGTTTTATTTTACTTTACTTAATAATAACTACATTATCTTGTGTCTCTTTTAATGTATTCAAACAACTTATCACAAAAACAAGTGGTTATAACTACATAATCTACAAACTACAAAACATAAAATAGAAACAAAAACCCCAGGTCCTGCAAAATATGATTATTTGACATGATTAGCAAATATTTACATCTTTAAAATATCACATGCATATTTGAACTTTGTTCACGCCGGGCCCAAGCTTGTATGGGAGCCAAGTTTATCTGCTTTGGGTAAGTGTAAGTTCCATACCCTTATTTAATTGTTTACAGGTTATAATAATGAAAATAAATAAAAATTAATGCATAAAATTCATGGATTTTGTTTCTATTAAAGTACAAGTAGAAAAAGTCTCTTAATGTAATTACATTTCTATTTACATATTTCAAAAGTCGATCAGCATCACAAGACCAACATGAAAAAATACCGGTGTGAATAGCTTTTACTGATTAATGATGTGCGCGGGCTTGTCATAACGTCAGCTGTCAAAAACGTGTCATTAATTACCTACAGTATATAGTATAGGGCGTTGATTAAATCGATATTCAAACTGAAACAGGTCGCATAATAAAATAGCAACTTAAGTCTAAATATTTCATTTGTTATATAAAACAATAACAATATTAAAAAGCGCACTTATACGTTCCGTAATGACTAACTCCATGTTACATAAAGATTTGTGCATAAAATATTTCTGAACAGAAGTTGGTACCACATGTTTGTACAAAAGACTGTTGCCTGTCAATATTTATATCCCCATAAATATAAAAGTAAATCAGATCTTTAATCAGAACTCTAGATCCAATTAGGTTTATATTCTAGTTTTATAGATAAATTAAAATAAGTGCAAAACTATCCTTTGGGGCTTCTGATAGATTGCGAATTAACATTATTAACACATCGAGAACTAAAACGCGAAAATAGGCATTTCCGCAGTTATCGAACCTCTCAAACTCACTCAAAATCTCAGTTGTCCCGGAAACGATGCTGCCACATTCGGTCTTCACCTTCAACAGACTCTTTCTAGCAGACAGACCTCTAGCAGACTTTAGAGCTCTAGTTCTGTTTGATTGCTTCTTTGCGTAAGGTAGTTAGTTGCATAAGTCCCGCCGCATGTATTTGGATATCTATCAGTTCAGTTGCCTGTATGCTGTCAAATCTGCTAAATATTGCAGCTTCATTCCCCGTCTAACAGCCGTGAGATTGTCATTCATATCGTCTATTGTTATATGTTGCCAGCTCGAGTCGTCTTAGGTGGCAACCGATACTTCACCGGAGATTTTTAGCACCCCCTCCTCCGCCGTTACAACGATCGCCACCGAAGCCCGGAATAGCAGGGTCGCCGTGGATTGGCGCTGTTTTTGCACAGGGGGGATATTTTGTCATAGTTGCTACGCTTGGCAAGCGGGTTATCAGAAAGATGTTTCTGCCCATCTACTGTCTCAGTTTCCCTCTGTCGCATTTTACGAAACCCACACGAAGATATAGGGCAGGGGATATTTTTAAACCACCTCACGGGATATAGGCAATATTTTATCCAAAAATTTGAAAGTTATTATTTTTTGAACAAACTAAAAATGTATAAAATAAATGGTTCTAAATTTAAATAACACTACATTGACCATATCCAGGCAAAGCTGGCGTGGATTACTAGTTTAAAATAAAAATAGACTTAAACTTAACCTAACCTAATCGTGTTAACCCAACGTTCTAATGAGATCTAGAGGAACAAATCGCTAGTTAAATTGCCTAGGTGTTAAAACAGACTGGGCACTTTTGCCTGTAGCTACCCAGGATAACATGAGCAAATGGCATAGAATGAACGAGGGGCTTAAAATAGATATTATATTTTATAATTGCATATAATATTATATTGTGTTTTTAATTTTTAAGACAATTATATACTCACCCATATTCAGGTTTCCTGAGTGAGAATTCAAAGGTCATAATATATTATTATATAAATCATGAAACAAACCTGCAATTTAAATAAATGAAATAAAGGACATTACATTATTTATGTATTACAAAAAAAACATATTTAGTACAGACTAAAACTAACTGAAATGAAACAAAATTTTAAGTGAAAGAAGAAATCAAAAGCAAAAAAACTTTTATTAAACTTTGAATTATTTCTTGTTAGTCAGCACAGATTATCGCTAGAAAAGAATTTTAAATAAGCTACCTGCGCATTAGAGGTATTGTGTCCAGTAACAATAGATATAAAAAAATCTCAACAATGAAATGTAAAGCCGATGTGTAATATAAAAAAACAATGAAATGGGTTTAAATTTTAAAAACAATGTTATTAAATAATGACGTCCCTTGCGAATTTGTTTTATGTTAAAAAAAACCCTTATACAATATTAAGGTAGACAATAAAATTAATGGATGTAACAAATGAAACGAAATCTGTTTAACATTTATAATAAGACTCAACAAAACAAATTTACACAGCAAAATTTAATCTCCGCTAGGTATTTACTCAGTCTAAACAAACTCATAGAGGAAGAATTTTTTTATAATTTTTTATCTATATTACTTCCCACATTTAATTTCATCACAATCCACATTTTAATTTGTTTCTAATTTCTGTTACTAATTTCTTTTGTGTTGTTAATTTTAGAAAATATATAATAGTAGTAAGCTGTAATTTTTTTTTTCAAAAAAAAATCCGCTGAATTTCCTACTAGTTCTTCTCAGGACAGAGGTTTTTTTTTCAGAACCAGTTATTAATTAAACAAAAGAGTGAATTTTAATAAGTATTATTTTTATAATCTATATTAAATAAAAAACTGTTTCTGTTTCAAATATTTTCCCGTAGCTTTTAAGATATTTGCCTGTAAAACGGACATTTTTGTAGAATAAGAGTCACAAACGAGTACGTGGTCCACCTAATATGAAATGGATGCTAAGGCCCATCACCACCAGCCCGTAAAAGTCGACTACTGAACATAGGGCTCTCCGATTGTTGAGAGGATTAGCCATAATCGTCAAGATTTGCAGGCTTATTTCTGATGGAGTACCAAACGTATCTTGCGCATTTGATACTGGTGCTCGTCACCGATCTGGGTAACTATTAAACCTCTCTAACATTTCCCATAGGCATCTGTTATAACACCCCCGAAGCGTAATGGTGTGCTGAATACTCTTACGGCACACGTCATTATAATCCATAGACACTTACTTTTAAAGATTCTTATACTTATATTCTTTAGACTTATACGTAGTAGAGCTATGCAACAACTATATTGTGGTTATAACATGAATGGGTCTACTCGACTTGGGAAGGACCACGTTCTCACAGAATACCAGCGTAAAACAGCAGCATAATGCTGCTGTGTTTCGTATAGTGAGACACTTGCTTGGCGTGCTTAGCAAAGCGGGACAGTGTTTCATGCCGGCACACCACCTGTAACTTTACAAGGCGCAGGTTCGTTCTCACATGGTATACTTTTCCGATCCCTGGGCTGGGGCTCCCCAGTGCCAGCTCCCTCCACTTGACCGCATCCAGAGCCGAGCGACTCGAATCGTCGACGACCGAGTGCTTTCAGATCAGCTCAATTTATTGGTGCTGCGAAGGTATGTTGCATCCCTTTGCAATTTCTTTCGCATCTACTCCAAGGAATTATTCGGATTAATCCCAGCCGCCAAATTTCATGAACGCACTACGCGGCAAACATCCCGATACCATCCACACCATCTGGATGTTTGGCAGTCCACCACTGTACGTTTCACAAGGAATTTTATTCCGCGTACGACCTCTATGTGGAATAGTTCACCACCGGCGATTTTTCCGCACCGATACAAACTAGGGACCTTCAAGAAAAGAGCTTACTCCTTTCTAAAAGGCCGGCAACGAACCTGCAATTCCCCTGGTGTTGCAGTTTTTCATGGGCTGTGGTATTCACTTAACATCAGGTGATCCTTATACCCGTTTTCCCCCTCTCCTATAAAAAAAACTGATCTATTCGTGCTCCAAACACAGAATAGAGAAGTTTTTTTGGCATTGTTCTGGCATTTTTCGTAGTTGCCTCCTCTTATACGCGATGATACGCGGGTTAAAATGGGGTGATGGATTCCCTAACCCCTACACCACTCCAGTAGCCTACTTCAAAGTAATTAATTTGTTTAAATTGTTTCGATTATATTTTCATTACTTTCGTTTAATTGGTCTATTATTTGAGCTTCTTCTTAAATGACCTTGTTCATTTCAATTTACATAGTAGTATCCAGAGCGTGCTACCAGTTTTACCAATACATTTCTATAAATATTATATTAACGAATGAAGTAACAACAGTTTACCTGATGTTAATAGACACTATCCTTCAAATCAAAATGTAAATATATAATTACAACTTTAAGTGCTGACCTGTAATATCTCCACACCAATAAAAATGGTTTCCGATTTTCTACAACAACCATAATATGCAACACAGCAGCTTCATACAGTTTTTACTGTATTTATACTTTTTGACTAATTCGTTGGTCTAGTGGAAACGCGGTTGCTGATCATAAGGGCCTGTGTTCGCATCCCGGGTTGGGCCAAAATCAGTTACTGGGCTTTTCTCTCAAAAAAATCTCAGTAGCAGCCCGGAGTAAAGAAATTGACAGTGTTTCATCCCCATGCCTCGGAAAGCACGTAAAGTCGTGTGGTATTACCGTCCCAATAGACTATGAAATTGATGAAACAGGGAGTACACCTGTGCTTGCGCTTACACTGGGCACTATAATCCTGTCCTGCGAAGATAGCCAGTCTTCGTTTTGACTGTGTTTTCCGCCGTGACCTAAATTCAATCCGAAGGACATTACAGTTTTACACTGGTATTCTGCGAGTGTGTGATGTGACATGGTCGAGTCGATCTTAATTCTTTAATATAATTTTAAGGTAAATAAAAACTTAACGTTAACGAAGAAGTAATTTACTAATAAAAAGATTTCGTAAATTAAAAAAAGATCGATCTGTTGTCACTAACATTTTTAAAGTATTAAAAATTGTTACAAGTACTTGACGTTAAACTATATTCTACAGAATGAAAAGCAAGAAACAAATTCTCCTAAGATACATATAAGTAGTGTTAATTGCTTGACGCCAGACGCCATAAAATTGATCAATAACTTTACGGCTCACAGAAACGTACGCAGGTCCTATCATACATGTCATATTTTTATATAATAAGGGTTATAAATGAGCACACAGTCCACCGCACGGTAAGAGGATACTGTGACCCACAGACACCTATACATCTAACCTCAATTAAAAATGAAAATGTAGATACGCCGCCACCCTTGTGGACTAAGATGGAATGCCTTGTTAACAATTAAAGGGTGTATATGATGCTTTTTTACACTCACCATACGAAACACAGCTGCTTTAAATTGCTATTTTATGCGGGGAAGAACCACGCTCTCTATGAGAGCGTGGTCTTCCCTGGTCGAGCAGACTAATTGCCGCCGCAACTACAATATAGCTGAAGCTTGACTATACCACTATAAAATGATAAAATGACGTCAGTATATTAGTTTAGCAAATAATTTTAAATCGTGTGTAGATACGTCGTGTATTTTTAAAAAGTTCAATAAAAAAATAGTGAGTGTAATTATGTACACGGAGTGAAACTTCTTTGCGTTATATCATTCTCCCTTTATTTTATATTTTACATAAGTAAGTTAAAAATAGTATATTCATGCTGTTCGGCGGTGAAACTTTACAAGAAAACGTGACGTTTTAAAATTTTAATACCGTACTAAATTTCTATACTACGCAAATGAAAATGTTTTACTTCAAAAATTGTTCAAAAATTCTTCAAAAAGTATCTAAATTATTCCAAATAAAACACGCGAAATATCATATGGGTATATATAATTGCGTCGAACGGTTCCACGTCAGCGTACTTAATGGAAATGAGGCAGTTGGAAACAGTGCGCGCGCTATCCAATTCAATTCGGGAGCGGCGGCGGCGGGTGACTGCGTAGACTGACGGCTTTATGATACCAGCACCCCGCGCCGAACCGCCGCTTTACGACCACCGCATACCCTTCTTTCTGTCATTTTGTTTGAAAGTAAGAGGTTAAAGAGACCTTACGTCGTTACGACAGCTACCTAATTCTCGACAAAAATTCAAGTATCATAGATTGCCTTTTTACATTTTTACAGCGCGGAAATGATGTAAAAGTTCCGCAATAAAATTATACATCGCTTTCATTAGTATTAAAATGTGAAATATTATATTCTATATAAAATGTTGATACTGTGTAATGTTTCGAATACAATTTAAAGTTAAGTCATCACTTTTATGAGAGTCAAAAGAGATTTTGAAATGATTTCTTTCAGATATTATACACATTCTGTAGAATTTTTTGTTTAAATAAGAACCATAAGAACAAATTAAATTATTAAACCATAATTTCTCATCAAAAACAATATACTACGTAGCCCTGTTTAGATAACCACCATTTCATATGAAATAGGAAACTGAAAACCTGAATAAAAAAGTTTATTTTAATAATCACACTAGCCACTCTTTAATTTTAATTTACGACCAAATGATGCCGTTTATACTTTTAACACGTGCAGCGTACAACCAGGAACGTCGTAAACTTTGTTATTGAAGCTATAAACCGCTGTTAAGAATTTCTCATTGACCTATAACAAACATTTCGTAGGAAAATATTAATTAAATTAATGTCAGTACAGGATACTAGCTGTTGTTTTTCATATGCAAATAGTTGTCAACACAAGTGATAAAATTAAAAAATTTGTAGAATACACTTCAATATAAATAAAATGAGAACATAACAATGAAGTCGAAGTCAATTAAATACGCATTCTTAGAGATAATTAAATAACTACTGGTCAGATCTTAATCAAACTTACACAAGACTATATTGGTTCACCTGAAAAAAGTTCTAAGGTCACATAAAAAACCAGTCGAATTGAGGACCTCCTCCTTTTTTGTAAGTCGGTTAAAAAGGAATGAGCACATATTATTTGCTTCAGCTAAATACAAAAAATGAAGGAGGTTTTTGATGGGGAGCCGTTAAAGAAAAAGCGGCTGAATTTGTAAATAATGGTATATTCGCTCGTCTGATAAGCTCATCCTTTATGAAGATGCCGAGCGTGCATTGCGAGTGAAGGAAGGCAGTTTGAGCATTTGCTGTAAATGTTCCATCCTTGATTTTTAATTAAGGCATTTTTTGTTTAACTTAAAATATCTTGTGAGTTTTAGCTTTCAAATAATCTATGTTTCATTTATTAATTTAAAAGTTTTTTTAAAAAATAATGATAATCCTAATTTTAAAGCAAATACACTGAGTCAACATTGCTGTGGCTCGTGGTGACTTTTGACTTTTTTTTGGTTTCCTCCATTTCACTCAAAGTAGAATTTTAAGTTACGGGCTTAAGAAAAGCCTTGGGGTACACAAAAATCATTTTAGACAGGTAAGGAAACTAAATTACTACTGGGTTTCTTTAAAAAAAAATTTCCATAATTTATAAAATAATCTTGCAAGTGTCATATTGTTTTGGAATCCTATGCCAACTTTAAAGTTACTTACCAAACACGTGTAGTAATTTTTTCAGTATAGTTATTTAAATCTGGTCAAAGTATTAATTTTGAATACTTAGTTGGAAAAAATAGATTTCTTTCTAAACTGGAGCAGTTGGCTGTAAATTTTAAGCAACAGTTTTCATAGGAATTATTCAGATTTTTACAAACAAGTTTCAAAATTTGTAGCAACAGGAATTATATAACGTGTTCTTTGCTCTCACTCTCTCTCTCCTCTCTCTCTCTCTCTCTCTTTCTCTCTCTCCCTCTATATATATATAAGGTTGACAAACGAACACATAGTCCACCTGATGCTAAGTGTATGCTGTGGCCCACAGACATCTACATTTATCCAATTAATAATCAAAATTCAGATGCGTTGTCTCCCCTTAGCACCGAGATTAAATGACTTGTTTTCGTTCAAAAGGTTCTGCAGTTTTTTAGACTCACCATATGAAACAAAGCAGTATTGAGCTGGTATTTTACGCTGATATTCCGTGAGAGCGTTGTTCCTCCCCGGTCAAACCGACCCATTCGTGGCTACATCGGTAATGCAACTTTGAGTACTACGTACGTTTACGAATAATTATGTTTATCATGTTTTTACGACCCTATCAGGTTTTTTGTAAAATTAATGTGACAACGATCTTACTGTCCACGTGATGGCAACTGGTTACTGCAATCCATGAACACTTGCAGCCATCTTCTAACAAAGAAAGCTACAGATATGCTAGGTAGCCAGTAGTTAGGCTGGCTCCCTACCCTTCAGACACAAACACAACTGTGCATGTAATGCTATATGTGGCAGATATATCTAAGATCCTGTTACCCTCCTAGATAGAAATGGAGTCTCACCACAGACATCTCAAAAACAATTCCGTCTCAACAAATCCCGATAAAAGTCCAAACGATATCCTTCTTGTTACATCGAACTTTTAATTTTGCTGAGTGCACTTAAAAATAGTGAAATTACTAAACTTTAAAAAAAATGGTGCTAAGACAAGTTCACTTAAGGACCCGATTACAGAAACTTGAGATGTTAAGAAATAATTTTATTGCTACTCAGAAGGACTCCTTGAAAGAAAATGTGCCTTATCAGCAATATTAATTCTGTCAGATGTGTGAAATGGTAGTACTTATTTTATACGTGGTAGAGCCACGCTGCTACAACAGAATACCAGCGTAAAATAGCAGCTTAATGCTGCTTTGTTTCGTTTGGTGAGAGTAGAGATACGGCGACACTTTTTTACTGGAAACGCGGCATTTCTTCTTAATCCTCAGGGGTGACAACGCATCCGCATTTTGATTTGTAATCGAGGATAAATGTAGATGTTTATGGGCCACAGCATCCAGATACCAACGGTGGACTGAATGCTCGTTTGTTACCCTTATTCAATAAAAAAGTCCAAAAATAGAATAACCAGATCAGTAACGGAAGCAACGTCAAAGATGATTGGTGTCGAAAGATTAGTACCAATTTACTTTTGTTACAATTAACGATTGTTTCACAAAAGTGAATCAATCCTTATTTGCTATACAATGACACTGAAATGAGAGAACCACAATCTTCTGTAATTTCTCAGAAATAATAGACAAAAGAATTATAAGCCTAAGTGCGGAATATTAGAAAAGGAATTTCCTTATAAAATATATGTGATGAACCTTTCCATTGACTAAAGTTATGTTGGGTAGGTGAGAACTTTCTGAATGTACACTTTGTTACCTGAAAGGGTTTCATAAAACTGAATTATAGTAATAACCCTAACTCGGTCTTGAGAATCGACATAAAGTAGCATCTAGGGTACTTACAGGACACACACGCGACGGTTGTTGTTAAATTTTATGAAAACCGCTACCGTACAATAGAAATATGTAAATTAGACTAACATTAACTCACAGGTCTCAAGAGGAGGCTTTGCATTTTTACAAGTTTGCGCCTCGTATCGAGAAAATGGTTATAGCCTATACAAATTTAATATTGGCACATTTTGCCTCATATACGCAAATATTATCTTAACAATATGAATTTAACAACAAAATCCATTCATCCAATACAGCCTATAAAAGCTTACTGCTGAACATACGATGCTGCTGCCCATCTCCTGTTTAAGTTTCCCTTTGTCGCCTCTTACGATACCTACGGGAAGATATGGGATAGTGCATATTGTGACTTCGTCACTACGCGGTTTACAACAAAACAACATAAATAGTAACAACGAAGAAATAATTGCGGGGAACCATTATTATTATTATTATTATATTAGGTAATATAGATTAAATATATACAGGTTTACGCATTCTACCAACCTCGGCACATTCCTGTGGAGGAAATGTATGAAGATATATCTACAGCCATGAATTCCTCCAAAACCTTCAAAGCAACTTCAAAGCAAAACTAAGCACAAGAGAGAACGGTAAGCTGAGGTAGAAAAATTTGGGATGAGGCAACTGAACTCAAGGGGCCGGCACCTGACCAACTTCATTTAGAAACCCTTAATGATGAACTCTTTTTTTCAGAAGCAGCTCCACAGAAAGTAGACCTGGTCAACCCACGACGGTTCGACAAAAATAAGTGGGAAAATATTTAAGTATATGAAAATTTTTCAGTGAACATCACATTTTTCATATTCTAAATCAATATTTTAATTCGACTGAGATATCTATTAGCATATAAATTATATATAAAAAACAAAAATTGTCATATATAGCAATTTAATTCGTTGTACGAAACAAACCCATCACTTATTTTCATCTTTTACTCCACTAAAGTGAACAATGCTTTTTAAACACTATTTATATAACAATATCATAGTACTTTCCAATAGTTACGTATTTTTTTTTTTGTATTTTATTTTTTCTATTTTCAAAATTGTTAAGTTTAAAAATAAGGGTTTCAAAGATAAACAGTGCTTAATTCGTGCAAAGTGGAATTTATTGATTTTAAATATTGGTTTGGGCAACGTAGAGATATTTATTTTAGATTCATTTTATAAAACATGTTTATCAGGCTTCATCTGATAGTAGACGTTTAGATTGAAGGACTATGTATTCAAGCTCTTTCACGCCTCTTTATCTAATGCTTCAGAAATATTATTGTAATTGTATTGCACTAAAATATTAATTATCCCATTTTGTGTAACAAATAGAGCGTCAAATGAAATCATTAACTAAATATCATTAAAAACATTTATTTTCGAAAAATAACGTTTTGCTCTTATAAAAATGTTAAGTAGAACTAGGTAACAGCGATCACGCCTGGGGCCGCAATGGCGCCATGCATTTTCTCTCCACCCACGCTCGTCGGCTTATCTGCCGTGTTCTCACATACAAATTTACACGTGCTTGCGAGTATCGGCGGCTTGTAATAACGCAGTCGTCGCATTTTATCCGCCAGAGGCTGTGACTAGTCCCCGATCCAATACGTACCTCCGCGTACGAACGCTCGACAACACCCGCGGGACGTGGGCGATCAGCCGCAACCGTCGCATTTTATAACCTTTTTATTCCATTGTCACTCGAACGAAGCGACGTAACCGAGGGAAAAATAAATTTTACCTCTTATCTAAATGTCAAATCGTTCGGTCTCGATCGAATCAGTTTCCAAATAGTTTTAATAAATCTCCTTTTACGGCGTACGGAGCGGGCGGCGAGCGATATCTAGAGACGCATTACAGATTCATGCTGCGAGTTATCGTGTTCATTCTGTTGTAACCGCTGCGACTGTTCACAGCAACAATAGGTTTAATTGAAAGAGTGTCAATAAATTTGTCGCGCGTAGTCCTGCCGCATCGCCGGTGGTCTCGATAAACTTGATCGGCTCGTAACGTTCCGACATATCCCGAAGGACCAGATCCTTGTTCCGGAGAGTGGCCGTTTGTTTTTATCTCACACTGGCCGTGTCTTCATTACAATAAATCTTCTAAAAAGTTTATCTCTGATAATCTCTGCACAATTTTGTTTTATTTGACATGGGTAACACCTTAATATTGATAGTGTGTAATATGTAGTATCTAATTATAAGCTTGTTGTGTTGATTATTAATACATCTGACATAAATTTAATTTTATACTTAGAATGAAATTAATATTTTAGGTAAGATTAGATATTATGTGTTTATCTATTTTTCTCTTTGTTGTTTTGTATTTAGATAAGAAATAAATAAGGTAGAATGTACCTTTCCCTAAAATTTTTGGTAAACAAATTCACAGACTAACTTTCCTGTTAACGTAAAATCTCAACCACACAATTTCGGGATATGTTTTCTCACGGTGCGCCTCCGCCCACGTGTCGCTTCGTCGAATACATTCGAATAAAGAGTGGGACTTTGTATTCATAATTTAGTTGTACCCACTATAATAAATGATGATTTAAATCTTTTTTTCTAGATGTTATGAACAAAAATATAGAATTTAGCAAATGTTTACTTATGTAGAAACAATAATTTACTTACCCACATAGATAATATCTAAATCAGTAAAAAATACTTTTATTTTATTATGTAGATATTTTGTAATTACAATTTTAATTAAAATGAATTTTGTATTTGGTTTTACAATACATTTAACCTTAAAATATTAAGCTATAATTAATTGCTTAAATTTAACTTATTATTTTCCGAATAACAAGTCATAATCAGTATTTTCGCCCACGCTTCCTAACTCTTCGATTTTATAACCGCAGTCCACATTTGGTCCCAACAATTCACACCCGATAATCATCTTTGAGATAAAACGCCGCCGGTACATCATCGTAAAATCACACGGAAATTATTCACTACGCCCGCTTTTATCACACCTGCCAAGTTGAAGGGAAACATTTAAGTAAATGGCGTTCTACTTGTAAATTTTGAACTTAATCGACGTTATTACCTATACAAATCATACTATGTACAATGTACAATGTATTGTGACAAAAGTTGAATTCTTGTGAACAGTGAAAAAAAATTAAATTACATACACTTTACAACTATGTTAAAAACTAAGTGACGATTCAAAATAATATTATAGGTGTGGGCGATTTGGTTTTACTTTATTTCGGCATCCCCTTGGAGACTGATTATTAGTTCGTTTTATTATTAAAGAAAACCTACCAACATTTCCCATTCTTAATAACATTTAATATAAATTTAATTTGTATGCGATCAAAGTATGAATTCAATTTCTTTGAAGACGATATTATCATAATTTCTTATAGAGATATACGAGACGATTTTTTTAAACATGCTAACGTAATAAACGTATAAACTTAGACATACCTACACTTTTAGACATATATTTAAAAGCAGTAAAATAATATTCTATTTTATTTCTCGGATTTCAAAACGTAGAGATATCGAAATATGTCTCATTACCACAACTTCCGGGCTAAAATTATAGGCTGTGAGGAAACTATGAAATAATAAGATAAAAAATAAGAAGTGACAACGCATCTGTAGCTTTGAGGTGTCCATGAATTGCAGTAGCCGTTTACCATCAGGTGGAATGTAAGTTTGTTGGTTAAAAATATTACTCAATGAAATATTAAAATAATGAGTCTGATAGTTATCTCCCGTAACGTGTGTGTCGTAAAAGACAGTAGGAAATCAAAATTTTCATATTAACCAAATAGACCAAGCGTCGAAGTGCAAAAGAATGGAGAACATTGTAATACTCTAGATTTTGTTACCACATTTATTCACATAAACAATGCTACTCGTAGTAAATCTATTCTTAACAGTTTCCCTATCCGCGAATCCGACACAATAGTTAAACAATCAAAATATGCATGTATGTTTCATGGGACAGGGAAGGGTTAAAGTTTGAATGAGAGAAAATAAACTTTATAGCTGAGTAATAAAAAAATATTTACGCTTAGCTTAAATTCCGATGAAGTTGCAATACGCAACGACTAGATAATTATTATCTGTTTTCATTTCACAATGGGATATATCTATCACACCTTGTTCCTAACTTATATTGACTGTGACAATAAAAAAATACCTACCTCTAATTACGGTCTTAACTCGACGTACTCGATCGAGTGAAGAGGGCACTGGGTCGATAAGTAGTTTCAGTGGCGATACAAAACTGCTACTGCTAAACAACAAGGCCGCCCACCCTTTTGTACTACCGCATGACTTTCTCCAACGTGCTCCTTCCGCAAATATAAACGCTCGATTTGAAGAATTACTTGTCCTTGTCTCAAAGTTTAAAAAATCACTCAACCTTTCTATATCACCTTTCAAAATACGCCTTATAAACACTTTGAATATATTTCTTTTACTTTTCCCTACACGTCTTTTATTCTGCGCACTAGAAATTTTTCCCGTAAAAATATATTCAGATGCCGCCACTATTCGTCTCAAAGAGTCGACATTTTTAAATAAAGAGTTATTATAATAGCATGAGCGTGCTACGTCGTTATTAATTTTTATCACCGTATTCCTTTTTCTAACTTTTTCTTTAACTAAAAACTCTGCGAGTATTGGAACAAAACAAGACAAAATCAACAAAAGAACGAAAGGTGTTAATGAAGTATATACATTCATTTTTCTATTGTTTCAAAGTATGTGTTTCGATGCACTTTTATAAACATAATTATATATTATTTAAGACACAAACATTTGAATGAAATTAAAAACTGTGACGTAGCGTCGGTTTTATTGAATGGAATCGTAGATATTGAAGAGCCAGACATTTGAGTGCGCGCGCGCCGCCTGCCGTATCGATCTCAACTGGAGGCTTCATCGTGCCCTCTGTAACTTGCAGCCCGTTTAGATATGTTATTATTTAAGCTCCTTACAGCCTCTGTGTAAACTTACTAGCGCAAACGCTTTTGCAAATTTTCAAACACTGATTATTTCTCTATTGTGTATAAGCCGCATTAATTTTAACTATATTTGGTTTTTCATACCATGCGAACCTTAAACATTTCAGTACTTATGAAAATTAAATAAAACTATTATTTACGGATATTTTTTCGCGTTTAATTACTTTAATTTATTTTTATTATTATCCCGACATTTCGGGTGCTTTACAGCGCCCATGGTCACGGGGGGGGACTGAGATGTTTGACGTCCCAATGTCATAGTTAGTGCGGCTACCTTCAGTTTTTTAATATTAATTTTTGGTCCGATTTTTGCGTAAATCGGACCAAAAATTAATATTAAAAAACTGAAGGTAGCCGGACTAACTATGACATTGGGACGTCAAACATCTCAGTCCCCCCCGTGACCATGGGCGCTGTAAAGCACCCGAAACGTCGGGATAATAATAAAAATAAATTAAAGTAATTAAACGCGAAAAAAAATCCGTAAATAATAGTTTTATTCAATGTGTAGTGTTCGCGTAAATTTAAGAAATCATTATTATGAAAATTATTTAAGTTTATCAAAAATTCTGAATGAAATAAATGAAGTTTAAAAATCGTTTTCCAATTATTTCCGAGCCAAGGTATTTTCTAATAAAAGTAATCGAATATGTGAAACAGTAAGTGAGAAGAGTAGCGACTGCAAGCTCCGTGCAAATTTATAGTTCAGCCATTACCAATGTAAAAGACATTGTGAATGTTAGGAAAGCAATTTGTCTCGATTGTACGTGTCCAGGATAGTAAATGAAAGTATTTGAAAAATACAAAACAACGTTTGTACTTATTTAATCTATACTTTTCTTAATTATTTTTTTCTGGCCGAAGTATGAAAAAGGACCTCTGTGACACATTCTTAAAACATAAGTTAACTTTCTAAGTCTTACTAAAATTAATATTAAATAAAAGTATTAAACGTTATGTAATTTTCGTTTTTGAATACACAATACCAAATTCAACACCTTTTTTTAAATATTTAATGAAAACTGATTACGAATACGCTTCAAAACTAAAACCTATAACTCTAAGAAAATCGATGGTAGATCTTTTACATTTATTTGAGATCACTATCAGGGGCCCGCGCCGTAGAATGACAAAGTAGCTGAACTAACCAGCGCGATTCAGTATGCGTGCATCTTGCATGTGTCGAGCAAGTGCGTAGGCGAGCAAGTAGTCCGATACCGTGGCCTTTATTACAAATAACAGAGCATGAGATTAAAATTTATGTTTCGTATTTAATAAAATTAATTTTGTAAAAATAACGTGCATATTAGATTATAGCATTTTTCGAGTAAAATTGCTGAGATAGAATTTTATTGAGAGTAACGTAAATAAAATTTCGATTTTGAAAGATTTTTATCAAATTAATAGTCACCATATTATACTCGAGCAAAACAACTTTTATGTAATAGTTTATTCGAGAAGTATTTCGATATAATGAGTGATATATTTTTCAATACAATTTTACTGCCCATACTTTTTTTTTCAATACTTAGTATCCCCCTATATATATTCCTTTAAAGGACATATCTTAATACTAAGAATAAAATTGTTAAACATGTGCTAAATTAGGACATGGTATCATAAACTATCCAATAGAAATGATAGTGTCCTCCCAACCGAATTTCAGTCACGGCGGCCAGTCTTAATGGAGACTATCCAACTGCGCAAGACAGGATTAAAGTGCCCAACATTCTCTATTGCCATACTTCCATAGTCCGATGGTACAGTAATCTGACACGCCCGAAAAGATATCAGGTCGGTTTTACTTGCTTTCCGAGTGTAACACCGCCAACTTCCTGACTCCGGGTTTCTACTGAGAATTTCTTGATACAAAAACCCAATAACTGATATTAGCCCGACTTGGGGTTTGAATCCTGGACCTCAAGACCAGTATTTGCGTTTATGATGACTAAACCAACGACACAGTCAAATAAAAATAGGAATAATCTGTTACCGTCCAAATTTAAATATTTTAATTACTTAGTCGTTATGACAAATGGTAGCGCAGGGCCAAAGTGATCGCCGTAAATTTCATAATACGCTAGCAACCCGGGTTCGATTCTTGCCAGCACCAATGAAATTTTTAATTGCAATTTTAAGTAATGTACAAGTGATTAGTTGTGAAAGAAAACATCGTGAGAAAACAAATATTTCGAGAACATCCGCCAACACCCATTAGAGCAGCGTGGCAAACTAAGTGCTCCATAACCCTTTCTGAAACTAGGGGACTGTGCCCTAGTGGAAAGTACGTAGGCCGTACCATTACTTTACTTTCAATTAAATCATTTAATTCAAAGGATATATTATTTGCTTTCTTATGTAACATCGAGAATATTAATATTAAGAAATAGTTAATAATAGTATATCAAATGGTTCTGTTTCGTGAGCCTTCTTACACTTTTTAAGATTTTACTTGTGTAAAGTTCACTAGTTCTATTTTCTGAGTATGTATTAAGTACACACTACCTTTCAATCTTTGCCACGAACAAGAAAATACTTAAGTAAAAGCAAACAAAGAAATTCAATCTAAAATGCAAATGACACTCACATTAACACAACACGCGTAGATTAAACAGCTCAGATACACACACATTCACATAGCATTCCAACAAAACTTGAAGGCTGATTCCAAAATTCCTTACCTCGATAACGAGAATGAAGCTATAATTTACTTGAAAGTACATATCACTTTATCCCAGACAGATTAAACTTTCCAACTTGGCTGATTAACGCAAGTTGAATTTAAACAGTGTCTGACTTTATTATATAATCTAGAAACAAAGGAGCAGGGAAGAAGAAAATCCATTAAAACTGGCTCAATTTATGTACCAACAAAGACGTCGCACATAAAAATCGTTTTCTTGTTCTAATTACTTTTGAATTTTTATAAACGTTTACGACAGTCACGTGAACCATAAAACTGTATTATTATTACTTTTGACACACCTCACTAATATATTTATAAAATAATATTTATTATATATAAATAATATAAATTTTCTTATTCTCTATTCTTCTATATAAAAATCAATTACTGTCCATTAGACTCGCTAAAACTCGAAAACGACTGGACAGATATAGATGAATTTTTGAGTGGGCCCCTGGATGGTTTAGACTCATAGGACCCAGTAGGTGCTGTTGTCTAGATCCAGACATCACCCGTGCGAATCCGGGGCGAATTGCTAGCCGCAAATTTTGTGGTTGTGTCGTGGGTGTGGTTGCAGTGGTTGCCAACCCGATTGCCGAATGAGGCAACTATTATAGGAAAAATCTTCCCTATGAGGTGCTCTATATTACTCTATAGTGGAGGGTGACGGTTAATATCAAAGTAGGTAGGTTATGCTTATATATGTAGGTACGTATTAAGTTTATAAAATTATTGCTTACATCTTACTAAAATGTATCTAAAAATACTATTTTTCGCATTCACACCACTTAGAAGATTCTGTATGAATAGCCATTATAATTTTTTACCGCGCAAGTTTTATTATGTTTACAGGTGATAAATGAGTGCACAGTCCACCTGATGGTAAGTGGATGCTGTGACCCATAGACATCCACATTCATCCTCGATTAAGAATTAAAACGCAGATGCGTTGTCACCCCCGACCTCGTTTCTAGTAAAAAACGGTCTCCGGATCTCTACACTCACCAGTTTACCACAGAATTACATCAGTTTTAAGCTGCTATTTTACGCTGGTAATATGTCAGAGCGTGCTCCATCGCCAGTCGAGCCGACTTACTCTTGCTACAGCTATAATATAGCTGCAGCGTGGCTCTACCACGTATATTAAACGTTTCGTGTAGTGACATAAAAGGATAGGTTGTATGAAGAAATAAGAAAACGAAATTGACATAAAAATTTCTAGTCCCGCTTTACCTCAACAGTTCTGGGACTGGATGGACTGTCTCATGCTCGGCCCCTGCATCGAAATGCAATCCAAGCATAACTGCGGCAGACATCGGTCGATAATTGCATTTTGTGGTCGCGGACCGCTCCACTTGGCGGCGAACACGCGCGATCGAATGGAACGCAAACAAACTTTAGTTTTCTTCCAGAAATTTCAATCCGATAAACAAGCGAGCTTGAGCTGTGAAAAGCTTTCTTACCTCCTTAAGCAGAGTAAATATCGCCGTCTGAGTTCTGTTTCAGTTATTGGAACTGTATTTCATTTGGTCCTCTCTCTATGTGCAAATATTTTAATATCTTATGTGCAATATATTGAAAATTTGCTACTATTTTGTATATGAAATTATTCATTTCTCGGAAAAAGAAATGGGAAACAACGATTTAGTTTCACCCGTTTGCCTATAAATCATTAGCCGTATTTTTTGTGCTATATACATGAATATAGGTGATTGTCAAATCGCTCATTGGGGACAATAATAATATTATAGTTGGTAGAGCCATGCTGCAGTATAAGTGGTAGAGCCTTGCTGCAGTTATATTAGTAGTATAGTTGTGGCACGAATGGGTCGGCTCGACCGGGGAAGGACCACACTCTCACAGAATACCAGCACAAAATAGTAGCTTAAATCTGCTGTGTTTCGTATGGTGAGTGTAGAGAACCGGCGACCCATTTTACTGGAAAAGAGACATTCCATCTTAGTCCTCACGGAGACAACGCATCTACATTTTTATTCGTAATCGAGGATAGATGTAGATATCTATGGGACACAGCAACCACTTACCATCAGGTGGACTGTGTGCTCGTTTGTCACCCTTTCCTGTATAAATTATATAAATTACACCAGTTACAAAAATATAATAAAAACAATGAACTTTGGACGGCTCCGTGGCACAGTGGTTTAAAAATGTGGTGCGACGCTGAGCCCTACGAGAAATAAGTCTAGATGTTTTGTCCTTGTGAAATTTTGTGCGTAAACGACAGAAAAATCCTAGTTTGGGGGTAAATTTAAAAAAAGTGTTACTTTCGTTACAATTTTATCAAAGAATACAGTTACCAAATTGAATATAAAGGTTTAATAATATAAGGTATATTCCACGTAATTACAAGCAATCGGTTTTATTACAAAAGGCGGCTTATTTATAGTCCTAGGCTTAGGCTATTAATAATCCTTTTAAAATTTTCTTATACTAGAGCTTAAACACGAGACTAACGAAACTACAATAAATGAAACTAAAACAAGAATTTCTTAATTAAGCAGTGAAGTCCCAAGTTTATGAGAAGATATTGTCGCATATAGAGACTTATAACTTTGTATCAAGATAAGACCCTCCGATGTAATAAGACTAGAAGTTTTCAAATTACGAGTTATACTTTAGGTATGAGATCAGAAATGTCACACATCTATTATCCTTCTTCATACATAATGTTATGTAACACAATGTTAAGAGTCGTCTTATTGAAACCAAGGTAATTATTAACAAACTTTAAACGTCGCACAAGTGGAAACAGAATATAATATTACAACATTATTAAGAGGATAAGTATCAGTTTTTCTTGCTTTACTTTATATATAATTTAATTAATCCATATATCCATCTATCAGACCATGAAAGTTACTGGATACTCCGACCTCCTTCACAACCGTGTTACCATAATTATCACGCATGACAAACCGCTTAATTTAATGAGACATTTATAAATTAAAAATGGAACTGTTTAAATTTCTAACTTTTATTTTTAATAAAATAAATTTTATACCGTGTCATGATGGTGCAAGAATATTCTCAATCCTATATCGTTTCGTCGCGTCGGGGCAAAAATATCTTTCCTTAGGTATTGTAAGAGGCAACAGAGGGTATAAAACGATAATATGGGCTGCAGTGTCTTTTTAATAACAACTTAAAAACTGCGATCGCCAACTCGCAAGCCAAGCGTTGCATCTATGGCAAATATCCCTCCCCCCTGTAAACTAATCTATGGGGAAGGCCTATTTTCAGTAACGGATTTTTGAAAGAATGTAACAGCAAAATTAACGTGATCAATAACAAAAACACGTAACAAAATAAAGCAAGGCAAATAGATCTTAAAAATGCTTGGCTTGCTCAGCAGAGCGGGTCAGTATTTCATGCCGGCACACTGCCTGCAACTTTAAAAGGCGCAGGTTCGGCCGCACATGGAATACTGTTCCCATCTCGCGTATTTTCGCGTATTTTATCGCATCTATCACGGGGAGTGCTCTGAGGAATTGTTCGGATTGATCCCAGCCGCCAAATTTCATGAACGCACTACGCGGCAAACCTCCCGATACCATCCACACCATCTGGATGCTTGGCGGTCCACCACTGTACGTTTCACTAGGAGTTTCCGCGTACGACCTCTCTGTGGAATAATTTACCACCGGCGATTTTTCCGGACCGATACGACCTGGGGACCTTCAAGAAAAGAACTTACTTCTTTCTAAAGAGCCGGCAACGCACCTGCAATTCCCCTTGTTGTTCATGGGCTGCGGTAGTCACTTAACATCAGGTGAACCGTATGCTCGTTTGCCCCCTCTTCTACAAAAAGAAATCTTTCAACTTACTCTACGTTAATATTCCTAATTTGTCCAAATGTTTTGTGAGCGTGCCCTTTATCTTAATTTTCATTTTTTCGCTCCTGCATTTCATGCAAATGTTTAAGTGTAAGTACCGTCTGCAAATAAGTAAGGAATTATTTATTTAAAATAAATATCGTTTATGCCATAAAAATTAAATGTCCACCTAACGGCAAAGCTCATGTTTTTTCTGTTTCTAAATATTGAAACATATTATACTGCATAGTTATTTCGTATCGATAAAATATAATTTATACATAAACTACTATATATAAACCGAAACATTCCTTCGACCACAACGGCTTCATCATTATCATCAATACAGCCTATCCGAAGTCCACGGCTGAAAACAGGCCTCTCCTGGGGGATATTTATTACAGTTGCCACGTTGCCCTCTTACGACACCCACGGGATGATATAGGGTAGTGGACTAGATTCTCTTGTCGGCGACCAGAACCAAACAGTAACGTAAATTCCAATGGCTTAGTACAATACTAATATTTAAAATTACATTCAAAATAATGTGAGAGGCCCTTAGCAGTAATTGTACTTTATTGTAGAAAAAAACTAAAGCTACAATTAAGAAATCTGCGACGCTAAAGACAAAAGCTCTAATTTTAATGACACTGACGTGTAACTATCTAGTACATGTCAGCTCGATTTTATTTCGAGGACACACCAGAAAATGGTCGGACAAATTGCATCCCGCAACTGCAGAACTGCCCGAATACAATACACAGTAACATCAATGGTTATTTTATGCGCAAATGGACGCAGTAACAAAGTAGTTGAATCGACGTTATGAGGAAAAAATGTTTTCGCTTTGCCGCGCTCTTTTTACTATTGTATAAAACGACGCGATGTTCCATTTTTAAACTGTGTAGCAAATACTGTACGCGGTTCTATTCTAAAAATGCTACATTTATTTCGCTTGCAATTATTATTGATGTAGTAATGGCTATTAACATTAACTAATATAATATGTAGTGCATGCAATTCTTGAATAAATTATGACGTATCCATATCATCCTTTCTCTCCAATCCGCAGAAGTGTCGTGCGACATGCGAGAGAAATGGTCCACAAATTGCGTACGCCTGACTACGTCGCCCGCGCGATAGCACTCCGGGACAGCTCTACTACATATACAGTGTATTATATATAAGCCCATTATCATACATTCCTATACGTCTACCCACGTCAGGCCTTCCTACATAAATGCAAACACAGAAACTGTGATTTTAATGAAGATCTTCGCTCATATATCTTCCTTAATTACGATTAGAAATTACGCGAAATAATAAAACTTGGTGTTCGAATTATAGTTAAAACGTAATTTATTCCACTGAAGTTAAGTTCATTTAATGGAAAGTATAAAATAAATGTCACAGTTATTGCAGATCATTAAACATAGATGTGGATTTAATTGGTCTCTTAAGTTTAAAGCATAGGAATGCACTATGTTATTTTTTTAATTTCTCAATAAATTATTCAAAGGACTTACTTTGGTTGACAATAACCTTAAAAGAAATTGGAGTACCTACTATATCGTTTCGTTTTACTTAACAGTCGTTAAACGGTTAGTGTTAAATATTCTTCTAAATTTAATTAAATAAAGTAAATTGGAGCAATAAACCAAATGACAGCAATTGCAGCAACTGAAGCAAATTTTTACTATAAGAGTTTATGATAGAAATTTGCTCGATGCACCACATTTGGCAGATGAACTGAGAATGTAGTTGTGGACGTCTTATTTTAAGTTTCTTCTCATAGCTAGTGAAAATATGTGCATCATGGAGGAATATTACAAACATCAATACCATAGGCAAGCAACTAGAAACGAAAACAATATTTGTAGGTCTTATAAGTATTTTCCATGCGGAAATCAAACCTGCAGCTCACAAAACGCCAACAACACTTAATCACTGGGCAACAAAGCCGTGAAATATTTTTATTCTTACCACTTATCAAGCAACTTAAAAAGGGAGGAGGTATTAAATTCGACTGTATGTATTTTTATGTGTTACGTCAGAACTTTTTTTCTGGATGAACCTATTATGATGATTCTTCTCATTTCAGGACCTCATGATCAGTAGTCGCACTACTACAACCACTAGACGAACGAGGCAGTCAATACATAACAGAAAAACGTAATATTATCAAAATAAACACAATTAAAACTTTATAACCACTCAACCGTCCAAGCCGTGCGAGTGATTCACGCCCCACCTGTCCGCGTATTAGATGTCACTTTAAACGAATTATTATTTATTTCTCGAGCACAACTTTAGGAGTATTCTCTGTCGACCTTACTTATAATACTTGATCAAATGTAATTTCAAATGTAAATACGGCCGTCATAAATTATACTTTTAAGTTTTACGCAAATATATAAACAAATAGGGCCTTACTAATATAAAATTACGTCAATTTAAGAAATGATTAGTTGCTCTATCTCTCTTTCCAATAAAATGAAATTAGAGAGAGACGGGCATGGATTTTGCACTCAATTTAATTAACCTCCTGAGGCTCACAGTAGTATATATACAACATAAAAAATAAAAATTCATTACACCTCCATCTGTTAAATTATAGTCAAAATTTTGTAATTAGACCACAGACGATATGTTGCTTGAATAATTATTGTATATTTACTACATCGGTTCTTAATTCCGTACCTACATGTTCGAAGTCCCGATGTAATACCTATACAACATTAGGAGATTTCATTTATTTTTGTTACATTTATTGACTTATTTTTCAGTTTTGAAAGTTGCATACATTACCGATGCCCTCGAAGATTCGGACCTGGATATTTTATCAGACGACGATGACGGCAAACAGTCAGAAGAGTCACCTCCTGTGAGAGAGTCTAGTCTAAGTGATTCTGATTTAGGTTCTCCTTCAGAATTTGAAAGCAAATCTCGGCCTTCGTCAGAACTTTCTACTTCATCGTTATTCTGTCGAGGGCGTTCTACAACTAGAGGTGGAGCTAGAACAAAAAGGAGGTCGTTCATGACAAAAGGGGGGTGTGATAACTAGAGGAGGACGGAGTTTTAGTACTCGCAATTCTGCTGCGCAATCAACGGACAATAATTGTTGTATGTTTTAGTTAAATGTTTTAGTGGATAAGAAGGTGCGGTCGCCAGAAGACTTTTTTAAACAGTACATTGATGATGATATTTTAGAGAAGATTGTGGATGCTACTAACCAGATTTACTTTTCAAAAACAGCTAAGTAACTGAAAATTTCATTGAAAGAACTGAAATTTTTATAGGAATACTATTAGTCATGGGTGCTATTAGCTTGCCACAGATTAGACAGTATTGGTTCAAACAGAACTTCTTTGAAGATAGTATACGATGCCGATGTTTCAGAAGAAGAAAAAAATAATAAAATATGAAACGTTGCACCACTGTTCGATGTTGTTCTTCGCGGTTGTAGCGCTCAGCCAAGAAAGGATAACATCAGCATAGACGAAATGATTATACCATTTATTAGCCATTGTGGTAATAAGTCAATACTGTCCAGGAAAGCCTAATCCCATTGGTATTAAGGTATTTGTGCTTGCCAACCCCTCTGAAACTATGAAATTGCATTATGGTGATTTATCAGGGGGATACGACATGTCAAGATCTGATAGCAGAATATTTTTATGAAAATTTTCTGATTTTATTTCAATGTATCCATAAATGTTGTAATAAACAGACTAAATGTAGTTCAATTCGAGTTTTATTTCAGTAGTAATTGAGAACCGATGTTGTTTGTAAACAACAATGAGAAAATCCCAGTTTTCCACTAAAGATTTTTTATTTTATTTTTCCAGGTATTTATAACTTTATTATAGCTCACTGATAGCTGATTTTCATAAAATTTTTGAAATCAAAAAATTCTGTGCCTCAGGAGTATTAGAATAACTATTTTTTACTTAAGTACTTATTTAGACATTACACCACGTTTCAAGTGCTTTTTAAATATCAATAAAATTCCCTTTGTACAATTCTGTAATACATAATGTCAAAATATAGTGATTATCTAAATAATATACAAGTCATCATCATCATCAGCCTGCGGCAGTCCACTGCTGGACATAGGCCTCTGCCAAGGCGCGCCACTTAGCCCGATCTTCGGCTACACGCATCCAGTTTCTACCAGCCACCTTGCGCAGATCGTCGCTCCATCTGGTCAGGGGGCGTCCCACATTACGTTTGCCTAGACGCGGCCTTCACGTTCCGTCCCGCTCTGCTGAGCACGCCAAGCTTTTTAGAGGCCAATTTGGCCTTCTCTTCCAAGTGACCACGAAACTGCACGTCACTCGATATGTCGACGCCGAGGATTCCGACACTGGCTGAGGCAACAAGGGGAGTGCCTTGAAACTGAGGAGATACGACAAAGGGGTTCTTTTTAGCGGTTAACGCGCAAACTTGTGTCGTCTGGGGGTTAAACTGGACTAGATTTAGTCGCCCCCAATCCGAGACTCTGTTCAGCAAAGACTCGACTTCAGACACAAGTTTGTCCCGGCACTCGGAGACGTTTTCCCGAGAAATATTGGTTCGGCCGGTGTAAAGAGCATCACCAGCGCTGTCATCTGCATAGCAATGAATGTTACGGGTTTGCAACATATCATTGATATGCAGAAGAAACATAGAGGTAGGTATATTCCTGGACAACTTCGAGAATTTCACCATCAACATTGGAACTGGCATGACGTAATCGTTGAACATAACTTTTGTCTTGTTCAGATTCATGCACAGACCAACACGTTGAGAGGATTCATTTAGTCTGTTCAGCATATCCCGAAGTTCATGCAGCGATTCTGCCATGGCGACGATATCATCAGCAAAGCGTAAGTGTGAGATGTACTCACCGATTACGTTAATACCGCGTCCTTTCCAGTCTAACGTCTTAAAAACATCTTCCAGTGCATTTGTAAACTGTTTAGGGGATATAACATCCCCCTGTCTCACTCCGCGATGCAACTGGATTGGTTTTGTTTGACTGTCCTGTACTTGGACGGACATCGTACTGGTGTTGAAAAGGCATCTCAGCACTTCGATGTACCGTCAGTCAATTTGGCACCGCTGCAAAGAATCTAGAACAGCCCAAGTTTCAATGGAGTCAAAGGCTTTCTCATAGTCCACAAATGCAAGACACAGTGAACACTCGTTGTCTTCTATATTTAAGTGATCCTCCTCGAAAGCCGTCCGACGCACAACTAAAGATATTTTAAAGTCACTTTTTAAAAAGATAATTCTTCAGTTTGGAGTCCCACTGAGTAAAAACCACAGAGTTGCAAGGGTTCTCCCAGCTTTTAAGAGTCCATCATTCCAAGTACCGAGGAAATCTCCCCAAAGATGTCTCCTCTCCCTTTTTCGGGATCCAAGATCTTTGTCGGGAGCTTGGAAGAAGTCACATCACAAAACTCCAGACGCATGATGGCAAAGTCCTCACGTCAAAGCCTGAGGTTCTCTCTGAGATCGAACACTATTATAGCAAACTATATGCCTCACATAACCCTCTATTGCCGCTTGTATAGCAATTGCATTAGAGCGGCGCAGGTCTCGCCTCACAACTTTCCTCACAAGCTTGGTTAGTGTCACCTGTTCCGATGGTGATACTGTTGTTAACTCACGCCTTCTTTTCTCAAGCTGAAGTGTCTCATCTGAGAACTTCGACTTTCGGCCCGTATGTTGCTGGTCACAAAACCTGTTGCCCTCATCCCGTAAGATCTTAATCACGCTCTTAAGATTCTCGTCAATATCCAACGTGGGTCTCAGGGCATTGAATCGATTTTTAAGTTCTAGATGGAAACGTTGGGAGCCAGTTACGGTTTGAAACAGATTTGGTCGAATCGTAGACTTCACCAATCGGGACCTTTCAAGCGTAAAATCGATATTCAGAGTGCCTCGAACAAGTCGGTGATCGCTTCCGGTATTGAATTTGATGATCACTGAGACGTCTCTGAATATGTGCCTTTTGTCCGTCATGATGAAGTCAATCTCATTTTTTGTAGTATTATCGGGACTGCGCCAGGTCCAATTCCTTTGTGGCTTCTTCGCGAAAAACGTATTCATCAGAAATAGCCCCTCTTTCTCGAGGAAGTTGACCAGCATTTGCCCCCTGTGATTCCTGCTTCCAAAACCGTGGTGTCCCAAAATCGATTCGACGCCCGTGTTTTTACCCACTTCGGCATTAAAATCCCCCATAACAACATTGTAGTAGGCCTTTTTTGTGTTACGTAAGGCCCTAGAAATGTCTTCATAGACAGTTTTTACTTCGTCATCCGAATGTGCCTAGGTCGGGGCATAAACTTGTACGATCTTCAGAGAGTATCTCTTTGATAACTTAAGTACAAGGTACGGTAAAATATACAAGTAATAAAACAAAATATAAGAATTCTAACAACCCTTCGATTGGGCATAATGCAAATATTAATTAGTACTTAGTTAATTTAAAAAAAAATATATACAGACTTAAGCACGATGGCTAACTTGAATCCATGTTTTATTGTGCAGACCCATAATTTTTTTCAGGTATTTGAGAATTTTTACTTCTGTATTTCATCTTATCATCGTATTATATACTATAGTAATTATAAACGAGCCTGTATCGCTTTAAAAATATTACGATTTATAAATCTAAAATAAATTCAAGTGCTATTATTCAAAAAAATTACTTATACTCGCCAATTATTTTAAGTCAACCGTACTTTCATCCACTACCATTCTTCAAACAATAATATAATGTACATTATATTTATTGACTCTTCCGCCCGCGGTCCTTTTTAAAACATAATAGCAAAATGACCACGAATAATTTACAACAGCCTTCGCGCAAAGCTATTTCGACGATTGTAACAAACAAAATCAAAAACGGTTTAAAAATATATTCCTTGTTTCGAACGCCCATACTCCTGCAATTTCTCAAGCATTCTGTGTCAACGTTCCCCCGGAATAAACGATTTGCCGGAAACACATAAACATTTCTACTCTTGTTAATATTACTCCCTCTTCGCTCTTTTGGTTTTACATTTTAGGACATTATTTTACTTATGCATTATCAATGTTGATATTTTTGTTTGCGAAAGAAGAATCAAATTTTCAACCGACTTAACAACCGACAAAAAGAAGAGGTTCTCAATTCGACTGTATTTTAATGTGTGTTACCTCAGAACGATTTTCAAGGTGAACCGATTTTGATGATGGTAATTTTATACTATCGCGGTCTCCTCGTTTTTTGGCTCTAGAAAATCGAAAAATTTGCGTATTTACGAAAAAATTACAAGAATTAAAAAAATGCAAAATTTATATTGGTTTCAAGGCTTTAAATGTTAATTAAAATACCCTCATTCACGCAAAATTATATTTCTTTTTTCATAATTTACACAAAAAAATGAACATTTTAAAATAAAAAAAAAAATAAAAAATGTTTGTTTAATAACTTTTTATTTCGGTTTTTATTGAGTGTAAGATGGAGTGATGCGGGCTCAGGACTTAGGGCATCCTGGCTCGGACAGATTAGGTTACAAGGAGATAGCGGGGTCGAGAGAGCGAGCGAAACGAGCGAATAGACCCCGCCTTCGTTGTTATTTTTTATAAACTATTCGGAAGTAGGAGCCCCGCAAAGGCTCTGCGGGCTCAGGACTTAGGGCATCCTGGCTCGGACAGATTAGGTTACAAGGAGATAGCGGGGGTCGAGAGAGCGAGCGAAACGAGCGAATAGACCCCCGCCATCTCCTTCGTTGTTATTTTTTTATAAACTATTCGGAAGTAGGAGCCCCGCAAAGGCTCTGCGGGCTCAGGACTTAGGGCATCCTGGCTCGGACAGATTAGGTTACAAGGAGATAGCGGGGTCGAGAGAGCGAGCGAAACGAGCGAATAGACCCCGCCATCTCCTTCGTTGTTAATTTTTTATAAACTATTCGGAAGTAGGAGCCCCGCAAAGGCTCTGCGGGCTCAGGACTTAGGGCATCCTGGCTCAGACAGATTAGGTTACAAGGAGATAGCGGGGTCGAGAGAGCGAGCGAAACGAGCGAATAGACCCCGCCTTCGTTGTTATTTTTTTATAAACTATTCAGAAGTAGGAGCCCCGCAAAGGCTCCATCGACTGGGCTTCCTTCGACTGCGTTACGGGAGAGAGTTGGGGGAGGGAAGCACCACGCCACTCAACGTGCTGCACCGACAAACAGAGCCGAAGGTGCAAGATGTCAGGTACTGCTATTATGGCAAAAACTCTCAGCTACGGGAGAGCATATGCTCAAACTCTTACAGCTGATGAGGAGAAAACCACCACAACTTGCATAACTTGCATAACTTTACAAGTTAAATAACTCTCCTTTACGGATTTTTTTCGTGGTAAAAATCAGGGTTTAGTAATAAGGTTTATCTACCTACCTATATTTTACAATTTGTATAAAGTAAGCATGTAAATGTTTATTAATTTCTATTTTTTAATTTAAAAAAACATTAATTCATTCATTACAGTCTATCAAATGTCCACTAAAGTTATTGTGGTATTGTTAAAGTTAGTTATGCCTATGGGGAGGTTTAGCAATGCGCATCTTATAAAGTTTATAATAAATGGATGGATAAAAAATCCACGGCAGAACATATGCCTTCCATTACATTGCCTCACAGTGTGTATATTTGTCATGGTTCTGTACGCATATACATGTAACAAAAACCCTGTGATTCCCGTTAACTGCGTTATCAGAATCAGTATCCAAGCATATAGAAATATATAGTTTTTTCAAAAAACAAATTTAAAAAAAAATAATTTTAATGAAAAAAATATTTGCAAATTGTATGTGTACTTTTATTATCTCTGCATTGGCCGAGGAGTAAGAGGATTGTCAAAGACCCCGCATTACCGATACTCGTGTGAGTTAGAGGAAATAAAACGACATACAATTTGCAAATAAATTTTTTTTTCAATAAATTTTTAAATGTGGAAACACTTGGATACTGATTCTGTTAACACACTTAACGGGAACCACAGGGTTTTTATTACATATTGTATATGTCATGTACGCTTGGTAGCCGGGCTGGCGACAGTTTTTAATTACTTTGACTTGTTATCAGGAATACGTTGCTCATCTCCTGCTTCATTTCACTCGTCGCCTCATACTATACACACGAGATAACATTTGGGGGAGTGGAGTCCCTAACGGCGCCACCACGCGGCATAAATTACAGAAAAGCAAAATTATATTGAGACAATTGGAGTACCTACTTTTTTAATTGAAAGAGTAACAAGCGAGATAACAATCCACGTGTTGGAAGAAGTTCATCTGGATAAAAACGACACTTATACCTTTTTATACGTGATAGAGCCATGCTGCAGTTATATTAGTAGTACAGTTGTAGCACGAATGGGTGGGCTCGACCGGGAAAGAACCACGCTCTCACAGAATACCAGCGTGAAATAGTAGCTTAATGCTGCTGTATTTCGTGTGGTGAGTGTAGAGAACCGGAGACCCTTTTTAATGGAAACGACGCATTCCATCTCAGTCCTCACGGGTGACAACACATCTGCATTTTGATTTTTAATGGAGGATGGATGTAGATGTCTATGGGTCGCAGCATCAGGTGGACTGTGTGCTCGTTTGTCACCCTATTCTATAAAAAAACCTACTTTAATGATATTTATGGCACAGTGCACCCACTACTGTTGTCAGATTTGAAGAGTACCCCCTAGACCTAGACTAACCCCTAGACTCTAGGGTGACAACGCTATGGATTTAAATATACGTATATAACCATCCCTACATGCAGTTAGTTGTAGATGCATATTGATCGCTGACTTACGGTGGACCTCGACTCATTTGCGACTTGCCATACACAATTTCGTATTTTCGAAATACTAAAACTGGTACCTACATATTTAAAACAACTTTAAATATAATAATATATATGGTAAGAACAATGTAACTACTTCATCTCATCTTCACACCGTGCTACCCGCTTATCAACAAGTAAGGTTTTGGCAACCGAATATGGACCTAAATATTGCAGCCAACCCAATAACAACGGTGAAGGGGACGTCATTACCAGTGCGTGACAGCCGCCGACAGCCGGATCTGCGCTCTCCAAACTATCTGCTTAACTTAACACGAGTATGGGCAACACTTTCGATTTATACATGCCACTTTGTGCATTTATAACATGGCCTATATTCAGCAGTAAATTTTATAGAATTAGAAGACAAAAAGCATATCGTATGTAAACTGAACGTTAGTAGAAAATGTAAATACAATGTAAGACACGCTGAACATCGCACGCGAGGGTTGTAGGTCTGCCTTAATCATCGATTATTCGATTAGGTTCAACCCTTCTAGATGTATTTTAAGCAAATTAAGTGCATTATTCGCGCAAAATGTGAAAATTTAATGTTTAAAAGGGAACTGAAAATGTTGTAATAAGAGCAAGCGACGGCTTTGAAAAAAATTGTCTATTATTTACAAAAGAGAATAACGAAAGAGCGCCTGTGAAAAGGCGTTTGTGCGGTGACCGCATCCGTTTTGAACGAAATGTCAAAGTGAGGGAAAAGCAAAAGGCTGGCAAAATTATGTTGACACAGTGACCGCAAAGTCGCCCGTGGCTCGTCTCAGAGGCGTAGTGCGAAGAAACGAGACGCATTCGGCCGGGTGGTCCACGCAGCCCACTCAAGCACAATTCTAGTGAAGTCGTCATTCGTTGGAATAAGCGGCTCATTATTCACTAAAAGCCCACGGCGTGCCCGCTCGGGTAATTGAAGGCTTTGTTCCTTTACGCTCAGCTTTGACGCTCTCTTGAACTGTACGAGCGACGCCGCTCCGTCGGATTATTATTCGCACAATCAACAATGTGCGCGAGGATTTAGTTTAATCTGACATTTGAGGTATGAATTGTTTAACGTAGCGGATAACTGTCGCATTAATTTTTGCACCATTACTACTCTCCTGTCACAGCCCTTTTTGCACTTATATTCTGCATTGTCGTCTTAGCGTAAAAACGGCAATGTTTGTAAAGTTTTTCCTTGGAGCTTAATGAATTTTGCATGCATAATGATATACAATAAGCCTATAATAACTTTGTAACATGCAATATTAATGTAAGTTTATACGTGGTAGAGCCACGCTGCAGTTATATTATGGTTGTAGCACGATTGGGCCGGCTCGATTGGGGAAGAACCACGCTCTCACAGAATACCAGCGTAAAATAGCACCTTAATATTGCTATGCTTCGTATAGTGAATGTAGAGATCACAGTAGAGGTGACAACATATCTGCGTTTTGATGACTAATCGAGGATAAAATAAATGTAGATGTCTATGATCCACAGCATCCACTTACCATCAGGTTGGCTGTGTGGATTTGTCACCCTTACTCTATAAAAAAAACCTAAAGTGATTACAGATGAACAAATTAACATTTATATTGGCATATGATGATGAACATACTTTTTTTATTAAACTGAGGTTACAAAGTAAACTACAGTCGAACATGGCTACATACAGTTCACTATGGCTGGGTAGGTATGGGTAGATTCGACCCTAATAGCGGTATCTACTAGCATTGAAAAGCAGATTGATGCTTTTCATCGCTGGTAGAATCGACCAAAGTACGTAACGGGGCATACCTAATAATATTATCAGGTAGTGACAAGACATCTGCATTTTGATTCTTAATCGAGTATGTGTATGATACTGTCGTGACTTACCTACTATCAGATGGACTAGATGGAGAGACACCTGATGGTAAGTAGCTACTGGAGTCCACGGACTCCTGCAGTCAATTTCAAACAAAACAAAACAAAAAGCCTACAGATGCGTTATCACTGGCTGCTATTGAGTATTTATTGACACAAAAATGCAATTCCTGGTTTGAGCTCGATCCGGGATTCAAACCCAAGACTAAATGATCTGCAGTTGCGCCTGCTTCCACTATACCAAAGAGGCAGGCAATGTAGGAGGCAGTCTTCCGTAAAGTAGATAAAACCTGAGTTTATTAATCCATTTTTTGGATATATTTTTTCAACCTAAAAGTTATTTTATCAATCAACGTGACTTTTGCTTTGTTCCTTATTTTTCCAACATCATAGTTGCCGAATATTGCTAGAAAAGCAATGTAATTAAAAACAACGTTGGTCATACATCTTTCAAAGAGAAACACTCTGTGAAAATACCGCATCATTATACGCAAGCCATCCTGCTTCGGTAACCTGTAGTTGTAAAACATTTATTATGGCACTCGCTTTCTGATTTAAAGTTGCATGTTCTCCTTCCTCCCAGGCTCATTCCTCACTCGTTCGTACAGTTATTGCAGTGTTCAGTTGTGGTCTAATTAATTGTTACACGAAGAGACATCGTCAGTTTAAATATACCTAAGTTGCAAACCGACGTATAGTATCATCAATTACTACTATATGTAAAAAATATATATATATATATATATATATATATATATATATATATATATATATATATATATACATAGGCTCTCACGCCTGTCACGCAGAGGGTAGGCAGAGACTACAGACGTCCATTTGACACTGACACACCTCTCTCGCCTCCTGCACATCCATATATCTACGCATACATGCTCGTCGGTTAAGGGTATTCTTAATTTGGCCCATTTACAATATATGGCCAATTTGGTCGACAGTCTTTTTGACGATCGCAATACCAGACAGAACATTTTGCTTCTTGATGCTCCCCTTACAGGTCTTGTTATTTTACACCTAGCGTATATGTACCTCACCTTAAACTGGCGGTGTAAGAATATCCACTACGCCATATCATCCCGTGGGTGTTCTACGAGGCGGCAGAGGGAAATAGAAACTGGTGATGGGCAGCAGCATCTTCCCGATAACAACTCAAAATAATAAAAAACTGTGGTTGACATCCCGCTCGCCAGGCGTGCCTACTATGGCAAACTCCCCTCTATAAGGCAATCTATGGTTGAGGCCTATGTTCAGCAGATGAAATTTATTGGCTCTTATGGTTTCTCTAAATACTTATCTAGAGTCCGAGAAAACTGTAAAGAAAAGTGGTCCGAATACTTTGATGAAAGGAGTGACCTTTCATCAAAGGTACTTGGTACAAGACGATACAACAGCATCTTTCCCGCTTCCTTTGGTTTGAAGGATGCAATATGGGAAGGCAAGAAATTATTACAGCAATGAGGCTTCGTTCCGAGCATATACCTATAAACGTATTATAACGAGAAAAGTGAATTCGCCAAATTGTGACAAATGTGGAGTTATGTAAGATAATATTCATATTATAACAAAATATAAACAAGAAAACAATTAGGTTTTGACAAAAATAGTGTTGGATTATATAACAGTTTCTTAGCTTTTTCATTGTCGGATAAGGCTTTTCCATTGTCGTATTATGTGTATGATTGTGCACCTATAAGGGTACGTTGGTCTAGTAGATCAAACCCTTTATAATCAATAAAAATTTTAAAAAATATGTATATCTAACGTCACCTACGGCATAAAGTCTTTCAGGTATTTAGAATAGCATCCGTTTATGACACCCACACGGGATGAAATTTAATGGATTTTCTTATGCCATCCCCACACAATACATTCACAATTACGCGTTACCAAAGAAATTACAAATAATCCCTATTAAATTTTGTAAACACAAAAACTCGTTCTTGTAAATAATGCCTGTCGTTTGTCAGCTTTCCATTAAAATATTATGTTACAAAGTTAAACGGAAGGCGGAAAAATTTGTTTTTCGAACAATACAACAGCGAACATTTGGGAAAACCAAATAAATACATTAAATTTCCTCTAATAAAAAATACATTTAAATATCTGTCATAATATTAAGTACCTAATCATATACGTGATATTTTGTTGTAAAAGATGATAGAAGGAATCAAACCAGGAGATAGGCAGCACTGCCTTTCTTTTTTTTATAGGATAGGGTGACAAACGAGCACACAACCCACCTGATGGTAAGTGGTTGCTGTGGCCCATAGACACCTACATGTATTCTCGGTTACGAATCAAAATGCAGATGCGTTGTCACCCGTAGGTACTTAGATGGAATGCCTTATTTCCAGTAAAAAGGGTCTCCGGTTCTCTACACTCACCATACGAAACATAGAGCATTAAGCTACTATTTTACGCTGGTATTTTGTGAGAGCGTGGTCCATCCCCGGTCGAGCCAACCCATTCGTACTACAACTATACTATTAATATGACTGCACCATGGCTCTACCGCGTGTATTAACTATACCTAAATAATAAAAACTACTAACTTTCTGATAACAACTAGAAAATTAAAGTAAAATTTGGTTGCCAACACACCTGGCAAACGTGACAATTATGGCAATCATCCCTCTTATGACGTAGTCGGGGGAAAACCTTAGTTCAGCGATGAATTTTCATACGCTGCAGTAATGATAATTATCATTATAGGTACTTATATAATATTAGTAATCTATTTAAAAATATTAACTAACTCTGATTGTTTCAACATTTTAAACAACGTTAGATTCCTTAATACTACACACGTGTATAATAAAAATACGCTCATGTTTTATACATAATTTTCAAAATAACACCATCTGTTGGATGTAAAAGCAACACCTTCTTTTCCCTTTAACCAGACTGGCCCATAACAAAGCGTGGAGGCAGTCTATTGAATAGAAAATTACATATGAAGATATTACTTGGATTTATTTTAATCTAATAATTACTCAAACACTTAATATTAATTAAATGTAAAAAATAAAGTTGCAGACTATATATGTGTATATTATTTTAAATATCCCACTGCTAGGCAAAGGTATTCTCCATTTTTTTGTTTCAAGTTGTCGTTTATCTAAAATAAATATTTCTGGCATGTAAATATGGGCAACGCTATAATGCCTACTGGCACATATTTGGGAAAGCCGTAAATACTAAGGAATGCAATCTAAAGTTCCGTGAAGGAAAACAGAAACTAATAGAAATACTAAAAAACAAGTTTCATGGCTTATATATTATATATTTAAATATTTTTTATAAAATTAAAATTAACTGTTAATTCGTTTTTTAGTAAAATAAAAAATAATTGTATGTGAACAATTATTCATATTTTATGGTATAATCCGTTTTATCTTTTTCATTTCAATAAAAACGGCATGAGATAAAGGAACCGCATAAAATATTTTGATGGAACTAAAAATTTAAAAAGTAATTTTTAAAAGTGGCGCACTCGAAAGCTGTTTGTCGCGATCGGCGGCGTGGCGCCCTGTCAACGCAAGGGCGCTCGTTATAGCAAGCCCCAGGGCGCTTGGGATCACAAACTTAATAATAATCGTATACTGTGGATTGATTTGCAATTTTGAACTCTATGTGATGATCGATACGTACACGAAACGCGCATGTTCACGCACCCTTAAAATTGCCAAAACTTACAACCAGCCTTCCTCATTACGTCTGTCATCGTTATTGCCATCTTCGCAACATCAGTAAACGCCGCTCAGAAAAATATTTACATACATCTCTCATATAAACCTTAAATACGCAAAGCGAAGATAAAATATAATTATAGCTGATGTCGTAATATATTTTCACTCGCTTCTTTAAACAATATTTATATACGTATACACATCTGGGTATGTAATTATTTTATGTTGGTCTAATAATATCAAATAAGATATCCTTCGAAAGATTGGTCCGGGAACATTTTTTGAAAAAAATGTCGTCGGTGTAATAGCAATTTAACTGCTACCTTTATCCAAACATATCGTGTTTGTATGTATATAATAGGTCGGAGAAAGAGTTTTTTCGTATTTTGTGGCTGGTTATAATATCAATACATATAGGATATTAAGAAAAAGAAAAACTAAAAGAACAAACACTTTCGCAACAAAAAAGGGAAATAGCGACTCAAGTCGCGAAAAAAATTTTAGACGTTTATGGGCTTAATGTAGTGAGTAGTATGTGAGTAGCAAAAAGTTGTTTCAAGTGTTTTCAGTATGGGAATTTTGATGCCGAAGTTGAAGCTCGCGCTGGTCGCCCTCATATGGATAAAGCCGATGCCATTTTTGAAAAAGTGGAGCAAGATCGGCATATTAGTAGTTACGGCATAGCCGAGGAATTGTGCATTGACAACAAAATAGCTTTGACTCATTTGAAAAAGTCTGGCTATACAAAAAAGGTCGATATTTGGGTACCATACGAGCTCTCTAAAGGAAACCTAATGAATCGTGTACAATATTGACATGGGAAATATTAATCACGGGTAATAAAAAGTGGATCACCTACGACAACGTGCAAAAAAGTCCAGGTCAAAGGATATTCAAGCTGACTGTAGCGAAACCCGGATTAAAGCGCAATAAGTTAATGCTGTGTGTATGGTAGGATTGGAAGGGCATCGTTTATTAAGAGCTTTTACCTTTACGTCGGACAAACCCATCGATTCGGATATCTAGTGCTAACAAATAATGTGGCTCAAGCAAGAAATTGAAAAAAAAACTGTCGGAATTAATCAACAGAAATCTTTCATCATGATAATGCCAGACCACACATATCTTTGGCCATTCATTCCACCCTTATTTTAATATAAATAACATATATCTATATAATTGAATGGCAGAAAATGCTGACTGCATTAATTCCGTTTGTTACCTTTATGGTTAATACAATAAACTTTTAAATATATATGTATGTAGCTTTTATACTTATTTATATTATAGCAGTAAACGTATCAATATTGGTTTGACAGGATATCAAACTAACTCCAACTATAACATGACTCGCACAGAATCCTCTCCTTGTTATGATGCGGTGACATCGAGCGAACGTGCAGTGAATCTTAGAATTAAGCTTCGTACTCAGAAACGTGCCACGCCTTGGCATTTGAGTAGAAGTCATTTCGCACCTACACTGTTTTAAAACTTTTGGACAACAATCTAATAAACAGCATTAAAAGACATTAAAATAAATTTATTGCCAATTGACAATCATTGTACAGTTGAGTTATACAACAGATTCGGCCGTAAAAGTATCCCATAAGATAGAGCCATATTTTCCATAAAATTTGGAAATAAAAGTTCAACGTATGTGTTGTCGGCCGTTTTTAATTATCTAATACCGAAACCTGGAGCAAACGCTCTATAAAGCATTGTTTAAAACGCTGATATAGAATTTAATTCCATTACACGAAGACTCTACGGTTGTTCAGAACAAAAGCGAGCTAATCCTATTAAACATTATGTTTGTTGACTCGTCTATTCCTAAAGTAATGCATTCTAGTAGACACGCTATAAGCAATTTTTAATAAAGTATTATTTTTAATATCCATGTCGTCTTGGAATATCATCAGAACAAAATTCAGAAAAAGTTGATTTTGAGATTATTAATATTCATTAAAATTACCATTCTTCTTCGTTTTGAGATAAGTTGTTTATTCAGTAGCTTGGGCTCGGTCTCCTTGATAACATTTTCAAATTATGATACAAAACGTAAATCATGTAATTGATAAAGAAAAACATTGTGAAAAAACCTGATGTAAAGTTTGCTTTTTGAAGTGAAAA
The DNA here is from genome assembly GCA_907164705.1 of Parnassius apollo. Classification (NCBI taxonomy): domain Eukaryota; kingdom Metazoa; phylum Arthropoda; class Insecta; order Lepidoptera; family Papilionidae; genus Parnassius; species Parnassius apollo. The sequence continues at coordinate 17,115,732 of CAJQZP010000693.1, forward strand.
CTGGTCACTTTTGGGATGGGGAAAAAGCACTGAACTCGCGTGACCTTCACGCTCACACATATACAATATGTAACGTAATTAACGCACACCCTCAGACACCAATGAGTATATTATGTTATTATCATAATACGTAGTACACTGAATTTTTATTTAAACATTTTTATGCACGGATATTTATCAAATTAGTTATACCAATTTCGGAAGAATATTGTGGTCGCAGTACAAATCCACGAACGCAAAGACTTTAAGGTGCTTAAAATAAAGTTAATTTTTCTTTATTCTTATTGGATGACAGAATTAGTAATAATACAAATAAAACTGCACTCTTAAAAGTCTTATTGCCTTAAGTTACGGTCCATTTCAGTTTGTTTTGACTGTACAGATTTAGTGTGACTGTAATTTATGTGGTTTTAATTATTTTTGGAATAAAAAATTACCTATATTAAAAATGATAGGAATCGATTCAGTAAACGATTCTGAACAAACTACTTACTCAAAGTGCGTTAATTATGTTACGTGTTGTATATAATCATTAATTATCATGTAAAATAGTGCAATAAATGAAATCTTTTACCATATTAATACGTTGATAAAATTAATTTCTACTAAAAAATACTTCCTAATAAATTATTTCTTAACAATCCAAAAATAATGTTTACAAGTTTGTGAAGAAGTTTTCACAGCTGACGTGCAGTCAGAAGTCAGTCAGTCCTACGATTCACAGGTTTTTTTTTTTACAGAATAAGGCTCACAAGCAAGCAAGTGGTGGTGGTGGTGGTGGTGGTGATGGTAGGTTAGATGTTAAGTAGATGTTACGTCCTATAGACATCTACATCGATCATCGATTAAAAATTTAATCGTAGATGCGTTGTTTACCCTAAGAACGTAATAAAATGCCTTGTTACCAGTAAAAAGGGTCTCTGATTCTCTACACTCACCTTACGAAATACAGCATTATTCTACTGTTTAACGCTGGAATTCTGAGGGTCCGTCGTCCTTCTATGATACAGTCGATCTATTCAAAGTGCAACCATAATACAGCTGCAGCGTGACTCTACCACGTAAAATCCTGGACTAGAACCACTTAGTGAAATTAAAGGAAGCTTTAAAAGCGCCACATCGTTGCATGTAATGTAATGACATGTATCGATTAGTAAAACATCCATCATGTGCAACTCGCCTACATCCCTCCTTAATCAATGAATTCTTGAACATTGGAAAATTTGGAGCACATGTTAATAAATAAAAAATATTGATTATTTTAAAGTCGTAATACTTCAATATACGATTTAATTTTAAATATCACTTGATTACAGTTAGGCTTTAGTTAAACAAGTACGAAAATAGACTAATAGCTTATCAAAGTCCAATGCCTCATAGGCCTCCAAAAGCTCATATCACGGAAGAGAGGGACTACTTGCCTTATTTGCCACGCCAGGCAGGCAGATTGGCAACTGCATTTTTTATTTTCTAGTTTTTTTAGATAAACTTTGCTGTCGATCTCCCGGTTTTTTTCTCTCTCTCTCGATTGCGGTTATTCTTAGACCACCACTACAAAATATCGAAATCGAATTATTAGTAGTATAAGTAGAAGATTTTATCAGAATTGTTACTTATTTTTGTTTATTTAAATTAAATCAAGGAAGGAATACATTGTATAAAAAAGCATAATTGTTCCGAGTTTTCAATATCACAGTACCAGTATGTGGGACCGAAGCAACGACAGAGCTTCAAAAAATAACTCAGCATTAAAGAATACGTTGTCACGCTCCCAATAATTTTACCATTATCTTTCTCGAATGCGCCATCGAGGGATCGTCTTAAGAAACAATAGTGGATCCAAGACCTACCTTAAGGATTTTAAGATAACAAAAAAAAACAAATAACTTAAGCAGAACACGGTCACGAAGTCACGTAATCCAAACAGATAGATCTTACTGTCACTGACGTTGTCGTTTGAATGGGTGTGCCAGGACTAAAGGACATGTTAAATAAAACAAAATACCACTCAGGAAATGCCACCTATGAATCGTCATTTTTAGTGATAGAGAACAGCGGTCGACTGTAATCTAGGATTTATTTTTTGTTTAATATTCATTTGATGATTATATTTTGACTATATAAAATTAATTATATTGAATCTGCAATATCTTAAAGTTAAATTTAATTTAAATGCTTTGTTTTATTAACAAAATAAGAAAATAAGCCGTGGCAGCCGTGAGTGTAAGCTTTTTTTATTAGTTAAATGAGCCCACAGTTTACTTGATGACAAGTGTATGCTGTGGCTTATAGATGCCAGTATCTACTCTCTGTTAAGAATCAAGATTTGTTGTGCACACCTGAGGATTAAGATGGAATGCTTTGTTACAAAACACAGCAGCGTCAAACTGCTATTTTACGCTAACATCAGCATAGTATTCTAAGCCAGCGTGGTCGTTTCTTGGTTAACCAAGCCATAATCGACGACACGACGTTTCTACAGAGTTATTATAATTATGTATATAATAGAAAACTATATAAATTTGGAAACTAATGTTACTTTGTAAATAATTGTCATACCATGTTTTTTTTAAATTTCATTTTTAATAAAAGCATTCCATTTTCACAATGAAAACAGTTAATCTAAGTACGGGTAAAAATTGAGATATATATCATGTCAGGTACAGTTTTTATTATTCTTCTTAATAAATTTCTATACATTCTCACAAAAAACTGATACCACGCAAAATAGGGGCCTGTTCACGAAAGTTTGTGGGTGACTCCATAAAGAACTCTTCCGTGGGCGGCGCTGTGCTCTCGGCTGATGTAGAGTATAACGGTTATTGCACAACAAGAGTGGGAGAAACAATGTCACTTTGAAACTTCTACTATACTTTAAGTTTATAATATCGTGATGAACACTAGTAATTTCTCTTGTCATCGAACTGAATGAGTCTTTTCTGAATCCAATTGACTATTCAATATAAATCGACTTTATTTTTTATTGTATTTTTACTTTATGTCTATTTTCAACCTAAAAAGACTCTCTTGTAATGTTGATTGTAATGTATATGAAATTAACATACCGTCACTGTGACCTAAAAGCTCAACAAACATTTTTGGTGAAAATTATTGTGTTATAGTAGAATTTAGCCCAGTGCTGACTGAGTACGATACTTTGCCAGTTTCATGCTGTACAGGATTTTTTTAAAGTGTATTTTCTTAAATTTATAATGTTGGTCAATTATATTAACTGATTTTTTTTTTACATTAACATATTATGGAATTGATATATCAATAAATACCACTAATTGGGTGGGTTTTATTTTGATTTAGATAGTTTTAATTTGTTTTATTTATTTATATAGTTCAAAAGTTTTGTTTTTATTTTTTTACTATCGAAAGTTAATTTCAAATTAGTGGTATTTATTGATAGGTCAATTTCATAATATGTTAATGTAAAAGCAAAAAAATTGTAAAATATCAGTGCCCATAGGCTTCTATTCTATTCCGTTCACCTGTTACATCCTATTTTTAAGTAGTAAAAAAAGTTATCCAGTATTTATATTTCTTTTTGCATTTAATTACTTTTTTACTTGTTACACTGCATGCTTAAATTGGAATAAACGCATTTCTTTCTTTTAGTTTTTCCTTTATTTTTATTTCAAATTCTAAAAGTTTACTATTTTCAAATTTAAATTAAAGTTTAAGTTGTAGATCAATGCCGTGTACTATGCAATGCTCTTTAACTATCCCGTAATATAAAAGTAATATAGCCAGACCAACCACGGGGAATTAAAAACTTCTAGTTTAGTAATCGCCGTGGTAATGTCAGGCGTTGCAGTTATGGTAAACCCTCCCTTTAACAGTGTTCTATAATAAGTACTTATTATAGAACACTGTCTTGTTAAAGAGAGGGAAATCTTTAAGTATATTTATTTTATGTAACGATGAAGTTTTGACTTTGGTTGTTGTTGCCCGTGCACATACACAATTGCATTAGTGTGAACGCGAGTCGAACGAATCGCAGTTACACACACAAACGCGCCTGTCGGTATACGTCGCTATTACAACCAAGGCGAAACCTTCATCGTTCATCCTACATTTCAAACCATGCTTTTTACCCAAAAAGGATTTTATATTGGAGTATCGTGGTGATGACGTATATGATAGGTATGTCCCGAACGTACATTTCAAACAAAACGGCGTAAAACAAGAGAAGAGAAAACCAAATGAAAACAAAAAAAAAACCCAACCCCAAATAAACGGGAACCCACCCCCAACAAAGTTATTCTCAATTGAGATAATATTAACTGAAATTTCAAATATTTATTAACGAACTATGGAATATCTTCGTTTGAACTAGAATTCAAAATACAGCCTCATCGCTTGAATATGTAGGCCAAAACAAATCGCTAACAACGACGGTATTGAATATTCTTTTAGAAACTTCATTCAGTACATTAAATATTGCACGCTCAATGGTTACCTTACTGTGAAGTGGAATAAAAAAGGAAGTAAAAGCAAGCGTGTATGGCGCTTTTCAATAAAACCAGTGGCGTGAAACTCAGCTATTTGGTTTTCTTTGCGCTATGGTTGCGCCGTTATTCGAACTACGCTCTCCATCTACTTCCAAATATTCATTTTGATAGCCCTATAAATAAACTAAATAAAAAACTTATTATAATTTGATGCATCTAAATAGTTATAATAATTACAAATATAACACTTATATAAGCCATTAATTAAAATATACACCACATTAACCAATCTTTCGTCTCTCAGATACACGATCAATTTATTGAATATTAATTTAACTCCCGAGGTTAAGGCGCCTTTTGATTACGGCTAATGAAATTACCAAACATTCAAGTCGGTTAATTATAAGACAAATATTGAACCTCAAGGCCGGGATCTACTTAAAGTTTGGATCTTATAAAGGTAATATTCTCGAAACTATCACGAAATAATCGGAATTGTTAATAAGAAAACAAAGTTATTTTAGTACTTATAAACTCATTATAACGTTTACAATGAACTGCAACAACATAATGTTAAAGCCTTGTCAGTATTTTCAATTTTCTTTTTGGTTAACAAAGCTATTTATAAACTAAGTACAAAAACTAAATAATAAACAATATACCTTGACTAATGCTGCAAAGCAGTCAGGAGGTTAAAAGTTGTTAGATATATTAAATATATTATTTAATATAGAAAAAATTTATGAGGGTCAACGAATTTCAGCAGGTTTATGTATGTGTGCTTGTCTAGATTTCTTCCGTATTAAATGAAACACTAGTATCAATGGTAACCGATTTAGAAGAAAAGCAACTTAATCACATTAGAATGCGAACCAGATAAGATGTGTACGAATCTATGTCATGCTTTGCGGTAATCTTCGTTCAACAGTGGACTTATAATATTGCAGTAATGATCAATGATGATAAATATGATTATATAATTATGGTTTTTATCCTTTCTTTCTTATTTAACATTAAACAGCAAAACTACTCTCACTTAATTTTAATGATCAATGATTATGAATATGGTTTTATAATTATTGTTTTTGTCTTTTCTTATCTTTATCTTTAAATAACATTAAGAAGTAAAACTACTTTTGCTTGGATTTTAATGAGCGGTGTAGAATGACGATAAATATGATTGTATAAGTAATTGTTTTTATCTTTTCTTTCTTATTTAACTTTAAGAAGCAAAACTACTCTTGCTTAAATTTCCAACCAAAACCACTTCACAAAAGCCTTCTTATGTATCAGTCTACACAACTGCATACTTAAGCGTCACGTACAATTATTTGCTGCATCACGGTACGACGGTGCACCGGTTTCAACGCAAGGAAACCACTCTGCTCGAATGCTAACTCGAAGCATGACTCTACAAATTCTGCTGCATTTATGTTAAATTTCAATACATTATCATAACCATTTACATTGTAAGTCAACCGGTACGATATATACAGCCTCCTTATTATCGAACCTAATTATTGTTCTTTTGTGTTTAAATTTGGAGAGAATTTTATTTAAATCGAGTCACGTTTGCGTCGGCGTGAGAACAATGAGGGATAAAAGTATATTGAGTTGTTAACGCACCTTACGACGTATAAGACTAAATATAACTTCCTGGGAGTACATAAAATGTTTACCGACACATTTTCGGAACAATAGTAAGCGTTGAACCCTTTTATTTATCAACATATTCGTTCAAGTAAGACTTAAACATCGTTGCGTATATTTGCGTACGTAAAATCACATAATATTAAGTTTTAACTAGAACGATTTCTGTAAAAACTCCTTAGATTTATTAGAATAGCTGTTACCCGCGACTTCGTACGTAGAATTTCTTACGATTGGATTTTATGGGTTTTTATTTTTGCGCGGGACCCTAATTATTTTTCCAAAATAAAAGTAAGTTAGTAAGTTATTCCATCGGCATCAACATCAGCTATTTGATAGTGAAATCCCGTCAAAGTTGGTTCAGCCACTTCGGAGATTAGCCGGAACAAACAGACATACAAAAAGTTTAAAAATTGTTTTTTTTTATAAGTACTGCATACACTTTCATATAAAATAAATAGGTAAATAAGCTGTTATTTTGACATTAAAAACAGACACTTTAATTCAATTAATTTGTGTAGAAAATATATCATTTCATAATCATTCGGTAGTTTTTAAGCATCAGTTAGCATTTTAATACATAAGAGCCGTGGTAGCTCAGATGGTTAACGCTCGCTGTAAATATAACAGAATGCGAGTAACCCGGGTTCGATCCCCGCCGGCACCAATGAAATTGTTAAATGCAATTTTAAGTGCTGATTTACCACGTGCTCGGCGGTGAAGGAAAACATCGTGAGGAAGCCTGCATGTCTGAGGAATAAGAAAAAATATTTCGAAGACATGTGAAGTTCGCCAACACGCATTGGGGCAGCGCGACGGACACTTCCTTGCCCTAAAACCCTCTCAGAAATGAGGGGAGGTATGTGCCCAGCAGTGGAAGGTATATAGGCTGTAACTTTACTTTACTTTTAGTTAGCATTTTAAAAGGTGTTCAACACATAAAATAGCCTATTAGAATAACGTTTACAAACAAATTCGCAAGCGTATAGTTGTGACATTTTAGAAATAGTTACATTGTAAAATTATTTCTATTTTACTTGCGGAATACATTAGAGCGAACACTTACACAACCGTATAAATTCTCTTCTGGCAGACGATGTCACATAAACTTGATTTATCTTTTGTGACGTAAGTTAACTCCGTAACAAATCTTACGTTACAGTTTACTAGAAAAATATACAGCTTCCACGTACAGAGCCTCAACGTGAACATTAACATTGTTTAAGAGCTGCGAATATAATTTAACACTTTATTGCTTGCGATAAGTTATCTGGATTAATTTCATGGCATACATATATTATTTCATTTTATATTAATTTGCTAACATATAAACGTTAAAGGGAAGAAGGCCAATTAACTTCTTTCCGTGTAAACTTAACATTCAGAAGAGAGGAATAAAAATAAGATTGGGTGCTATTAAGTCTGCTCTCACACCCAACTTCTTATTAAGTGACTTATTGGGATTGATTTTTTTCTTTATATCTAGGCACATAATTATAATATATAGTCTTTTTTATTTTTGTTACCCTAGGATCCTACACTAGAATTTTTCTTCGTATCATCATGATACGCGGCGGCGACGGGGCGTTTTACACACTATTATACAATTTCACTTTGAAAAACATTAAAACTCTGAACAATTATTTCGATGCCACAAACTACTCTTGTTCCGTGTCAACGCCACTGCACTAAAGAATTGTTTTGATTTTAAGAAAAATTGTAATGTCGTAAAATGATTTTAATGTTAACTTAATCAGGTATTCGTCGGAGTATATGTAATAAAATGTCGAATAAAATTGACTTAAAGACCCATTAAAATAACTTCATATACTCTTTGCTATCTTTTTCTATAGAAGCTTGTATTCAGTTCAAAGGTAGACATCTATTTATAACTAGTCTACATTATTTATATATTGTAAAGGCATTTGAAAATACATTTATATGTATGATATCGATAAATCAATATCTAATAATGTAATTTTTATAAATTATAAAATGAATGAATTTTATTATTACAATAGTCTTGAGTTAAAATACATTTACGTATAAATAAATGCAACAAATTTCAATCGTGTTTAGAAGAAGCAAAAACACACGTTGTACAAACGTGTACGCACGTTCCAAGCAAAAAATGTTATAAACTTGTTTTATAAGAAGCCGCAAGCCCGTGTTTTACTCGTTCCAATTCCTGATTCCTTACAACACTTTTGCAAAACTTTGACCCTCATCTTCATATTTCATGAAATCGAATAATATACATATTGTTCCAAGAAAACAAAACTCATATTTTCAATTTCTTCTTCCCACGAGTTGGATAACAACAATGTAGATTCTGCCAATATAGTATATCCCTTTACACTATCTAGTTTGAATAAAGTCAGAAATGCTTTCATAGAAATAAGGGTTACCTGATTAATAACAGGTAACCTTTATCTACCCTCAATTAAGAAGAATAACGCAGATCCATTGTCTTTTCAAATGACTAAAAAGAATACCTCTTTTGCAGCTAAATTCGTGTTCGTTTCTCTTTTTATAACATACTAGCACGATACAGCAACATCATGTTATTATTTTAGTATGGCAATAATTACTAGCGTGACCCTTCTTCGGTTGCTCGGAACTGCAACGTAGTACATCATGTCTCTACCATATATTCATTAATTCATAATATTTTGTCAAAAGCTGCTGAACATAGGCCTCGTCCATGGATTGTGTCACTAGGGGGAGAGCGGATATTTGCCATAATTGCTAGGCAGGTGGTTCGGCAAACGCAGTATTTTTTTTATAGGATAGGGTGACAAACGACCACACATTCCACCTGATGGTAAGTGGTTGCTATGGCCATAGACAGATGTCTACATCTACATCTATCCTCGATTACGAATCAAAATGCAGATGCGTTGTCAACCGTAAGGACTAAGATGCAACGCCTTGTCCCCTGTAGAACGGGTCTCCGGTTCTCTAAACTCACCATACAAAACACAACAGCTAATGCTGTTGTGTTTTGCATGGTGCTGCTATTTCACGCTGGTATTCTGTGAGAGCGTGGTCCTTCCCCGGTCGAGCCGACTCTTTCGTGCTACAACTATACTACTAATATAACTGAAGCATGGCTCTACTACGTATATTGTTAGCTATTATCTTAAAAATGATACTATATGCTATTATGTGTTAGTGTGTGCGAGTATTACTAAAGAAACAGAACTGCAGCTATATTCTGGTTGTAGAATGAAACAGACTGATTGACAGGGGAGGGACTGTGCTCACACAGAATACCAGCGTAAAATAGTTCAATACGAAATAAAAATTAACGTAAAATAGTAATTTTTTGAGCTACAGCATCCACTTACCATCTGGTGTATACTGTGTGATCGTTTGTTCCACCATTTTATTAAAAAAACATGAGCACTTGCTATCATCTACAAAAATCGGAAAGTGTGAGTCGGACTCGCGCATGAAGGGTGCCGTACCATTTCCTGTTTCAGTTTCCCTTTGTCGCCTCCTACGCACCCACGGGATGATATTGAGTAGTGAATACTCCCTTACGCCGCCACTACACGGGAGCACATATAAAAGGTTTTTTTAATAAAATAAGGGTGACAAATGAGCACACAATCCACCTAATTGTAAGTCGTTGCTGTGGCCCATAGACATCTACATCAATCCTCGATTAGGAATTAAAATGTAGATACGTTGTCACCCTTGAGGACTAAGATCGAGTGCCTCGTTTCCAGTAAAACGAGTCTCCGGTTCCCTGCACTCAACATATGAAATACAGCAGCATTAAGCTACTATTTTACGCTGGTAATCTGTGAGAGCGTGGTCTTTCACCGGTATAAATGGCTATTATCAAAATATTGTATTCATGTAATAAACCATAAAAATGAAAAATAATCTATAACGTAGAAATAACTCCAGAACCAAAGAACATTTAAGTTGTAACTTTACTACTTTGCATTCATGCTCTGATGTTATATAATATGTAAAGACTACGTCGGCTACTACAGCTAGGAGTTTATGTTAATAGTATGTATCTTGATAGCTGCGGTAGAGCTGGTATTACTAAGATGAACAAAACTATTGCAATCTTAGTGTATAATTTAACTCTTGAGTCCTTTAGTAACATAAGGCAATTTGGGTTGGGTGGTTGCCTTTGTTGTTTATGGTTTCTGGTTTCAATTTCCTTAATATGAAATTAATGAATAACAACACATCGGTTATTGAATCTTATATAACGTTGCTGGTCTCTTCGACGCATTTTTGCACCTTTGTATGTAAATTATTGACATCAAAGGTATTACGTAACTAATTCTGACAGTAGATAAATTCGTCCAAAACATCTGAAAATCTTATAATAAGTAAAACTATGGATGCGGCTTTCTTTCGACGCTGGAAGGGAACGGAACTACCGTTGAGTTAAATTGTGATGTAGAGTTATCGTACACATGAAGCCACTTTTTAACATCCGCACTTATGTACGCGTTTAAATTTAAATCGATGAGGTAAGTATACATAAGTATGTTGTATTTATTTCTTGCAAGTAAGAACACTTCCATTATAAACGCAAAAACAAATTTGAAGAAAAAAAACAGTTGAGAACTAAACATTATATTTATACAAATAAAAATTATATAAGTACCAATAAAGTTACGTTTAGGTTATCGTAAAGGTCAAATAAATATTATTTTTATCGTGATTCCTGGATCATAGTTGAAATATGAAAATTCATCTTTCATCTATCATCTAGTACAATTACAGATCATTAGCTGCGCATGGCATGCGTGGTAATGCCTTTTTTATCAAAAACATTCGCGATCACACGCATAACAACTCACCAAAGTTTCATCATAATCGGATAAATGGTATTGAACCGCTTAGAAACGAACAAACAAACAAATATTAATTTTGATTAAAACTAGTTTTATGAATTTTATTGCGTTTAATTTATTTGATTTTTAATCTCGACGTTTCGCGTGCTTTCCAGTAACCATGGTCTCGGGGGACTAAGGTGACTGACATTCCGATGTCAATGTAAACCTGGAGTACTTTCAGCTTTTTAATATTTTTGATCCAATCTACGCAGAATCAACTTACTGTGTCTTGAAGTCTTGCAGTGGTATGCTTGGGTTTAGTTTTATTTTATTAATAACAGGATCCCAAGCAGGCGGCAGTACCCAGCATCTTTCTCTATTGAAATTAGGATATTTTTGTTTCAATAACCTCACGTATCATCCTTGGTGGGAATCGATGTCCTTTCGCGAGGATCTGTGACCTATCAAATCTGATATAATGGTGTAGGCCTTCTAGGATCACCTGTATCTCCCATTGTCACTGATATATTCATGAAAAACTTTGAGGAGAAAACCCTCCTTATTGCACTTGTAACACCAAGGTTTTACTAGCGGTACGTAGACGACACTTTCACAATTTTACTATCATAAACATATATGCATTTTAAGAATATCTTAATTCCATAAACTCTAAAATTCAAATTTATCTTCGCATTAAAACTCTATTTTGAAGAACAAACTTCCTAATCTAATTAGGGAAATCTTATTATTTCACGTCACCAATATGCTAATTTTAACTTTATATCTGCTGCTATGCTATATACGATGTATTGCGCGTATGATATATGCGTTAAATGCTTTCGTACAAGTAAAATTTTATAAGTACCCTTCACCAAAATAATGTAATACCAATAAGATATGAACATCAAAAAATAAGATAATATGAACACAACATGTCATACTTCTACATGTTATGTAGCTATAATTATGACGTCTAGCGCCCGGACAGCAGTGAAAGTAAAGATTGCACTTGTATATAATTTCATAGTTTAAAGTTTTTCACTTTTGTTGGTAGCCCACAATAACTGTCATATTGCCAGTCCTTCCGATTTTAAGTGGTTGATGACTCGTAGACATTTAACATTGATTCAGAATCAGAATACAGATGCGCTGTCACACTTGAGGACTATGACGGAATGCCTCGTTACCACTAAAATGGGTCTCCGATTCTATACATACGGCACACTGTAGCATTAGGGCCGGTCCTCATTTGCCGTTCACAGTTCGTTCTCGGTCCGATCTCGGTCTGATTTATTATAATGGAATGGGATTTGACTGAAACTTGACTGTTACCGGATAGTATGAATGTACACACATATTTTATACTTGATAATATTTTATCAGACCGAGATCGGACTGAGAACGAACTGTGAACGGCATTATAACGAGGATCGGCCCTTATTCTACTGTTTCACGCTGGTATTCTACCCACCAAAATTTCACCGGAATCGGATGAATAACCTAGGAACGCATACGAGACAAACAATAAAAATTCATTTACAAATACCAATAAACTGCTAATGGCACCAGAGCACACACGTTAATCTTCTCAATTAAGATTTAAGATCACGTTACTTCGCTAGCAGCCTTATAAAGAGTTCCTACGTAACCGAACACTTTTAGGGTAACTTTGTACATAATAGCACTTTTATAGTTAACTAGCGATTCGCCCAGTTCGATTCATCAACAATTTTCGACAACGCTTAAATAAAATACGTACTAGTTATATACGATAGCCTACAAAAATTTAGCCCCTAGGACATACTAGAGTTCCTAAAGATGCAGAGCTTGGACAACCGCAGGGATATACTTGACCTATCCTTCTTTTTCAAGATAATAAGATATCAGTTGCATTGTCCTGCACTCCTGATAAACTTTAATTTTAAAGTTCCGTCACGAATGCCTCGTAAGCCCATCGAACCTCTCTCTCGTCCATTTCGCAAAACAGTTTTAAGAGCCAATTCACCGGTTTCCAGAATTTCCCAACTATATAATAAGTGCGGAGGGTCAATAGATGTTAATGTTATGTCTCTAGCTGAGTTTAAGGCCACAGTAAACGATACATTATTTAAGTAACTAGGTGTAAGTCATTGTTTCATATACCTTCATAATATTATTTTGTTCTATTCTAAGTTTTTGTATTTTTTTTTGTTTTTTACTTGGTAACTTTTTAGTATCTTGAAGCATGTGGTGTATACCTGTATTTGATTGTACAATTAGTATATAAGTGATGTGTGTATACTATTTCTGCATTGTTGTAACAATCATTGGTGTACTTAAATAAATAAATAAAATAACGCAAATCCATCCAGTACTTTTAAAGGGTTAAACGGATACACAGATAGAGATGTGGCTTAACAATTTTTAATACTCGTACAATTTAATTTTGTGACATATATACGTTATCGTTAACATAATGTATTTTCTTTATAAATTATATATAATAGAGTGAAATGTAAGAGTTTAAAAAACTTAACATACATTGATTAAGAGCATAACTACTTTATTTTATCCTAGAGATCCTAATCAGAATAAGTACTAGGATAAAGTTATTAAATAGTTATAATGTCATCTAATTTTCAAATAAACCTGCCGTCTAAAATTTTGAAATTGTTTTCTCCGATTTTCGATTTCTAAAGGTACCGTTACTTAGGTAATCATTACCATAACAACTTCTTTAAAATGCCAACTCGCGACCTTTTGTCAACCTATAAACAGTCCACTTCTAAACTTGGCCATCTTCCACAGCATAGATGATTTGACATAATCACCTCACTCGGCAGGCATATTGGCGAAAGCGTTACCAGACGCTCCGCACCTTCTCGTTACCAGTCTGGCTACAAAGATACGGATTACAGCACGTGCTTTTGCTGTTCTTACTTGTTCTTCTTCTTCCTCTTCTTCTTTCTAAGTCGCCCCTTAACACAGACACGGGGCAAAATGTCAACAGTGATTGAATACCTATCAATACCTTCAAGAATAGAGCGTACTCCTTTCTAAAGGGCCGGCAACGCACCTGCAATTCCCCTGGTGTTGCGGTTGATCATGGGCGGCGGTAGTCACTTAACATCAGGTGAGCCGCATGCTCGTTTGCCCCCTCTTCTATAAAAAAAAATTTGTTCACAACAGTAATTGTTTTGAAATGAAATGAAATATTTATTTGCGTTTGGTTAAGGTACCCTGAAGATGGTCATATTATATAAAAAACGTACAACTATAAAATAACGAAATAATAATATTTATAGGTAAAATGTCTAAAATAACAAATTGTCAACAATTAATCGATAAATGGGTAAAAGGTACTTAATAAATATTTCACAATTGGTCCAGTAAATTTATAGTTGCTATTAAGTCTCGTAGTTTAAAATAGAGGAATCTACAGTGTAAAATCCTTTTCACTGAGTCAGTTATATAATTCTCTCTTAAATTTAATGAAAGGTAGGTCTTGAATTACTTGTGGTATCTTATTATATACTGTCATACACATCCAATAACAATTCTTATGGAATCTCGCACTCTTAAGAATTATAGTGGAAACCAACCTATTTCAATTTCTAGTGCCTCGTTTGTAAAAGTCTTTGACTTGTGTGAAATAATATATATTGTTTTTCACAAATTTCAAAAATTTCAAAAAGTATCAATTTTTTTTAAATTTAAACAAAGGCTGACAGCTGAAAATATAATCTACTGGTGTTTCGCCCCGGCTTCGTACGAGTTGTTTTTATATTTCGACAATGATGCCCCCTACCTAGTCCAATTGCAAATCTAAACTATCCAGGGACCCACTTAAACCATTCACGCATGATGGTTTCGTAAGAAAATCCACCGACCCATTTATCCCGTTAGACTCATGCGACACAGAAAATTTTAATGAATTCCAGAAAAACGTCATTGCTTTCGATAAATGGCAGTATAATAATCATATCTTTAAAGCGAGACTTGAAATATTTGCTGCTACGAGAACAGCATCACAAGGGAGAAACGTTAGATACTGCGATCTTTAAAGCTAGGCGCTTTAGGCGTTGATTTTATCTTCTTTCTTTCAAGGTAGGCGTAAGGTAAGGGCTGATAAGGAGAAAGAAATAAAAAGCTAAAAGAAAAAGAAAGAATATAAAATTAAAATAGGTAATTAAAGTATACACTATTTTGCGGTATACTTAGTCGTAAAATTTAAGCCAACCGTTCGTTGAATTAACTGGCAATTAAACCTGCGAAAACGCTTAGTCTGAAAGTGACACTTTAAAGCGGTTAAATAGAACTTCATGCTGGAGTACCGTGGCGCGCGAATTTGCGACAGAACAAGAGTAAGCGGGAGTGTAAAGAGACCTTATAGGACAATAATGTAACATTCGATAGAGAAAAATATACGTACCTACACAGTGTTAGCGGGTAAGAGTAAAAAATGCACGAGGTCGATGGATACAGGTGGCTCTGGACCATGCGTAATAGCATTCCTTGGCAGAGGCCAATGTTCAGCAGTGAGCTTGTGATAGGCTGTGATAAAGATTCATTTCATTTCATTTTTTTTTCTTTTTTTTTAAATGCTACGCCTACACTAGGATTTTCTCCAGTATCTTGAAGGCAGTTTACATACATAAATTGCACAATGACAAACATTCAGACACGGAACAATTATTTGTAGGTCATACAAATACTTGTTCCGTGCGGGATTCGAACCCACTGCCCCCAGCGCAGCCACTCATTGCTAGGCCACTGCACTACGAAGCCGTTAAAAGATGGTGATGATAATAGTGGGTATTAGACTTGCTTGCGTAGGTGCTATAAAATTTAAAGGCGAGCGCCTTAGCACCTAACTACCACTATCATAAATTTTTTACACATTTTTTCAATCAATTATTTTTACACATTTTTTCAATCAATTATTTTTACACATTTTTTCATCATTCACCCAATTAGTCAATAGCCAACACCCAACAACAAACGTCTTTTATTATAATCTACCGATGATGATAACGGTGATGCTGTTGATGCAAAAACATTACAACCCTGGATCATATATAAGCCTGAGTTATAGATATATCCCATTAAATTAACTTAATACATATATATTGAGCCTCAGTCCTCGTGTATTCTTACTTCAAATAATATTGCGCAGTATGCGAGTGATGCGAATGAATATTCATACAATATAATACTCGTATATATCGGATATTCACACAAACAAGTGGGGCAGCCTTGCCATCGGGCGTTTTGTTATTATTGAAACAGTGCTTTAGTTATTACAATGTATACCGTAAATCCGGATTAAACACCCCAAAGCCCTTCTTACCGACTGTCGTAAAAGACGACAAATGGAACTAATGGCGTCCATAATTAAACAGATCCGATGCTTTTTGCGGTACAAAATTAGCTACAATAAAGGTCTATTACGTGAACGGTAAAATAATGGTTTTCCGTTCATGGATGTTGTATATAATTTATGGTTAGTTAAGTTATAAATAATGTAAACATTATTATTGATTAACGTATTGGTTCCACAACTATTGGTGTTGGCATTATTATTGGTAATCTTTAACTATATAAATTATATGGATAAAACACGAACGTATGGCCTAGACTGCGCACGTTACACACTGCTAATTAACGAATGAGGTTTAGTGACTGACTGATAGAAATAAAAAAAATTACCAACATGGGGACGTTAGTTCTACGCTCGTAAACTTATCTTCAGAGTCAAATGTCAAAGACAAATCTTTAAGGAAATTTATTTTTATAAAAGAGCACATGAGGTGGGGTAGGGAGATCCCACCCAAATCATCTCATTCGTGAGACAGATGCCTATGCAGCCCCTATCCACACTCGCTATAGTGTGCGCAGACCGAGAAACTCTCTCTCGGACCCCCCCAACAAGCTTTCGGCTGACCTGAACTGCGTCCTGGCGGCTCAGGCTGAGCCTACATAACACATCCCTTAATCTGCCTTAGTAAGGCACTCTTCTAAGCGGCTTTTCGCCGCTTGCGCCCTCCTTTCTGCCAAGGAGGGTCGCTTTCGTATAAGGCTTAGAGATCTCTAGTTATACCGTTAAGCCAATTCCTAAAAGGTTGAGTTTAGTGGGTAAAAGTCTCCACATAACCACGCAGCCGGCTGCGTGGTATGCTATGAGCATTCTCAACCTCCCTCCCCCGCTTTCCGGAGGGTTGCCCATATTTTCTTCGGGAGCAAAAAAAAAGGGGGTAGGGAGAGGAATAGACGAGCATGATGGTTAGTTACCACCGCCCATGAACATCTACAAAGCCAGAGGAAATGCATTTTTTAAAAGAAGCTGGCTCTTTTCATGATGGTATCTAAGTCATATTATTCCGGAAAGCTGCTGGATAGTAAATTCCACAATGTGGTCGTGCGTTGCAGAAAATTTCGAGAAAAATGCACTCTACTACTAGTGCATAATTATTTAAAAAAACATTTAATTAAAAAAAGGATAATGATTAACACAATACTTTTTGTTCTTTTCTTTTTTAACTGAAAACTTCTTTAGCGGCGTTGTACACTTTTTTATAATGGGTAGAAAATGTCAAACTCGCGTCAGGACACGTGACCCTCATCGAAAATTCGTAAGACGGATGGAGAGAGACAGCCGGCGCGGCGTAGGAGAGGAAGTATCCCCCTCTCTTTCTACGGCACGGCGAAAATGTATGCCTGCGCCTGCTGTTTCGTTTAGGCGGCGCAGGGCGCTTGCGCGAATGTTCGTGTGTGATAATTAAAGCAATTCGTGCAAAATTATTCCCTAATCATTCCAAAACATCAAAAATGCACAACGTTGATATTCAAGTTTTAACTGCTGCCGGCACTCCCGGAGTGCAACCCGTCGTTTTTTTTTTTAAATGTTACCCCCAAACTAGGATTCAGATTGGGGGTAACTTTCAATAACAGAAGAATTTCTGTATCGTGGGGGCGTAGTTTATTTACATAAATTTCACAAGGACAAACTACACCTAAATCTAGACCTAAAAAAATATTTATAGGCCATATAAATAATACCTGTTCCGAGCGGAATTCGAACCAGCGGCCCTTAGCGTTGTAACTCATCGCAAGCCACGGAGCAGTCATAATGTACATTTATACGTGTAAGTATATGTCTTATGTACTGTTCGTATATAACCATATGAATTTGAAAAGAGAAATATTATATTCTCATGATTATAACATGATCTTATTTATTTCTTGAAAAGTTGTTATTTTAAAAAAGAACCAACCGTCTTTTATGTTTATTCTAGCGCGAAATTAGTATCCGTATAATACTCAATTTTATAGTCTCCCGTTACTTTTATTAACTGGGCAAAAAGCGGCAGACGCGAAATGTAAACAAATTTAGCATTTCGATTTGATTTTTATTTGACATAAACCGTATGCAAATACAATCGTCAATGGAATACAATTTGCCGCACCGGATACCGGGGCCGGATGTTGGGACCCGGCAGAGACATCAGGGCGTCAAGTTTTATTCTATCGCCCCCTCAACACGTGTAAATTCATATTACCTACATCAGTTGACGTATTGCCGGGGTTGATTATTCTATTTATGTTTATTTATCGAGTTAAATAACTTGGCTTAGTGCGCGATGGGAGTTTGAGTACGTACATAGGCAGAGTCGTACTGTGTGTATTGACACTAACAGTTTCTTACGCTTAAATGCTAGGTGCTCACTACATATTTTTTCTCACTACATACTCTTTTATTTTTAATTTTGATGGTAGCTTGCTAAGTATTTGGTTGCGACGTTGCGCGTATCGGAGCCGCGGGTTCCAATCACGCATGAAACGAATGCTTGTATGGCCTGCAAATAATTGTTTCGCGTCTGCATATTTGTCTTTGTGAAATATATGTACATAAAACGTATCCATGAAACAGAAGAAAATTTTCTTATGGGAATAAGGTTTTTTAAAGGGAAAACGTTAATCTTAAGTTAAGGTATTTAGCTATTCGCTCGCTGTGAATTTCATTGTTCTGTAGCAACCAGAGTTTAAACCACACTATTGACTTTGAAATCAATAGTATGCAATTCTAAAACTGATTTACAGTACACAGGAGGTACATGGCCATTATGGGGACATATGTATGCTTTCAATATACTTTTCAGTTTTATCACAATATTAATTTATTTTTCAACAATTTATAAAGGTGTCCAATACCAACACAACTAGAGTTGTTCGTGTTATATAAATTCAAAAGCTTATATAAAAATTCCTTAGAGAGTGTTGGGTTTCGGGTAAAGCTCCCCGCTGGCACCCCGAGTCCTCGGATACATCCGTCATAATTAATGAAAATATACTCGCTATTCCATTAACTTAAAGAACGTCTGTCGAGCTGTCCATCACTCATCGCAGCTAAATTACTTTCAGCGCCTTTAACCAGATAAACATTTAATTTGTAAATAATTCCCAACCATAAGCAATTTCATAGCTAAATTCAACATTTACAAGCGTGTAACTGTAATTATTTATTTTAACATTTCTATTCAGTCCTTAATAAAAAAAAGAATTGATTGTCTGTAAAGATGGTATACGGACGATAGTTTAACGTGACAACGTCATAAAAACACATTAATGAAATGATTTCATGCTTTTATGAATAAAATTAAATCATTTTTACTTAATCATCACTATTTTGTATGTATACAAAGAAGGAGTGAAATGAAATCTACAATTGAATTGATAAAATTACTTTTACGCCCAATCCGATCGTGCCATCCCTCGCTCGTGTAGCGTTCTCTCTCCGATCGTAACGTTACAATGAGCGTAAAGTTCCAATGAGTCATCCCTTTTCGTGCGTGTAGCCGGCGTTCATCGATTTATTAGACGTTGTCACGTCAAGAAAATATCTAAAAAATCCCTTCCAGTTAGTAACAAACTAGCAACTTGCCCCGTTTTCACTCGGGTTAATTCTATTAACTTGATGTCATCAATTTTTCAATTTTTTTAGATAAAATACAAGCTATATCAATCCTGGCATTGCTTTTTATGTATTCGTGAAGTTTCAACGTAATGACCGGTTAAGCCATTCCGAAGATGTTTTTTTATGTCTTAATTGCACAGGAATAACCACCTGAGCTCAATGGAAGTAAGTTTTTTTTTAATATTGCAGACAGACACTTAGCGCAAATGAGATCGTCACTCCATGGCGCCTATCGACAATGACAATGTTATGAGTTCTGAATTCAATATTATGAATTCTGCCAGATAGCCGTAGAACTATGGAGTGTAGAAGTAAGGATTACAGACTGTGTATTAAAAAGTGGCCATAAAAACCTTTAAATAAGGGTGGCGCCACTATAGCTACGGGGTAAATTTTAAAGAACGCACCGAAAAATATTAGTGGGATAGACTACTTTTTTCGAGGTTATATTTACTTAATAAAATTATTTTAGATTTTAGAGCTACTGATCAGTTTAGCAGCACACTTAAACAGGCGACAATTGCTAAGTTCATTTCATCCCAGTAGCTACTCCAGCGCTGTTGTGGAGAGTTTTTGAGCTGTTATTTACTGCTTACAGATGACCACTTTTTCAAATATTCTACTATGGGAGTTGGTATTCCTTACTTCTACACTCCAAACGTAGAACCATCAGACGTAAATTACTCATACCCGTGACGAAGTGCAGTGTAAAAGGTACAAAATGATTGTTAACGATTGTCGATCCGCATGCTAAGCATAGCAATTTTGCCTTCCCACAATGGATGAAGCTACTATCTGATTTTTTTTAATTATTTTACACAGATACAGGAAAATGTATTAGCCGATGCTTATGGCATCCTTATGTATGTCAGAATATCTTACCTATTCAGACCCGAAAAACATATTTAGAGGCCATAGAAATACGTGTTCAGTGTGGGAATCAAATACCACAGCTAGCAGCACCACAACTAAATGTTTAGTAACTGCACTACCGAGTCGTTAATATACACATCTCATATCACAACTATAACATCTAATCCTCTTAAAGTACATAAGAACCTCTAAGGGATAAATATACCTGCAACATTTATGTATTTCTACGTAATAGACCATGAATTCCGTCTCTCAAAGAGCTTATCATTTCCGTTCATTCCGTTTTTTATTTGCTTTCTTTCAACTTTGCTGCTTTGATATCATTTTTCCATGAAGCTTACCAAACTACTGGCAGTATTTTTCAGAATTTTGGTTGTAAGTCGACTTAAGAATTACGCAACTATTTTCTAACCGAAGAATACATATTAAAATAGTAGGTATTGCAGAATTAATTTACAATAATTGACCATTCCAGCAACGTAGCATCTTAAATATAATAAAACAAGATATAAAAACTTTATACTCACCCGTATTTATGTATTCCCAAATGAGATATAAAATATTTACACGCCACGAGACACACGTCGCAACCCTAACACTAAAATATTGAAAGTAAAATCCTAATAAAATAAGACCGACATCTAAAGATACATCGAGATGATATACGAGTTATTTATTATCGAGGTTCTCGCCACTACCCAGCTGTAAAACTCTGCTAACAAGTAAACTCGAGGAGAATAGAACACTTAACGATAACTGATATATAGATGGCGCCTATACGCGAAATCAGAAACAAGCTCGTAAAGATCTTATTTCGCATTTAAGCAATCATAAAACATGATTTAAACAGTTCGTCAACCAATAAATTAATTCGAACATACCAGCTACATGGCCAAGTTAATTCATACTAATAAAATACTAAAGAACACATTACACATATCATTCTCGTACGTTATTAATAAAACAATCTTTTCTGTTATCGTACATTTTAGTACCTAGGAAAACCTCTTCGTGTACAAAATGTATAAAGGAATTCCATGTAGCTAAAGGCTGTGTTCGTTTAGAGAGTCAAGTATAATCTAACCAATGAACCAAATGATAATGTATGCAAATTGTATGTACACGCGCATTGTAGTCTCTCTGACTTGATCAATTTTTAATCCTGGCTCAGATGGAGACTATTAAAACCGCCGGAGAGTGCTTCTGTGGTTCCGTTGTTAAGTTTAAGTGCAGCGCACTACTTTTATGTTTCACCGAAAATAGACCTTGCATCTATTACATTAAAGTAAATAAATGTTTCAATTTAAATTAATATTGTAACTAAATATACTTAAAGTTATTCTTTAAAAACGACCACATTTTTTCTATTAAATAAACTTAAATTTTCAACTAAACGCATAATATATACATCTTTTATTTTGGAGCAGGTTAAGATCGAATAGATATGAACAATCTATTCCAAATCCCATGTGCGATTTCTTCGTTTAGGCGTAAAATACCCGTGACAGGAGGCATATTTAAAGTTGTAAGATGTTTGATACTGATATATCGTTATATAAAATAACACGAATAATTATTTTAAAATGTATATTATTATAACATATACTAATATTATAATATATCTAATAATAATATATAATCCTCCGTACAAATTTCGAGGCCAGCGGTGTTTTACGGTTTTTTTTTAGAACAAGCAAGCATACAGTCAACCTGATGGTTAGTGGTTGCTTTGGCCCATAGACATCGATCCTCGTTTGAGAATCAAAATGCAGATGCGTTGTCAGCCGTGAGGACTAAGATGGAATGCCTTTTTCCAATAAAAAGGGTCTGCGATTCTCTACACTCATGCAGCAGCATTAAGCTGCTATTTTACGCTGGTATTCTGTGAGAGTGTGGTCCTTCCCGGTTAAGCCGACCCATTCTTACTACAACTATACTATTAATATAGCTGTAGCATGGCTTTACCGCGAGGAAAATATTCTGCAGTTGTATTAAAGTGCAGGTTCGGTTCGACCGGGGAAGGGCAATCTTACATTATACCAGCGTGATATAGAAGCATTGAACATGAGCGTCTATAAGCATTCACCTAGCATCAGGTGGACTGAATGATCGTTTGTCACCCTTACTTTTATAAAATAGTATATTAAAGGCATAATCATGTCATTTATTTGGAGTATTAACTAGGAAGCTACTTTATAGGTTTTACAAAGTTTATTGGTAGTTATAATGGACATAAATAATTAATAAATAATAGATAGTTTTACTAATAATTATATTATAGAAAATTATAAAGTGTAGTCAATATTCTTAGAAACATAGTTAAGTCATTTTGAAACCGTAACTATAATCCGATCATTAAGCTAATGATGTTGCCGCAAATAGAGATACACTATTATTACAGCTAACTAACTCTATTAGTACACAACGTTCAATAACTTACAACCCTGCATCCGGTAAGAGGTATAATTAATATTTAAGTTGTAATATGTAGTATAAAATAAGTCTCTCATTTGTAAAAGCTATAAGAAATTGTTCTTGAGGGCGATCTCAACTATGGCTATGACTTCCAAATACTTTTGGAAGTTATTACTGCACTTTAAGTAGACGCAAAAATACAGAATCAGACACTTGTCCTATGGTCGGTTTACATGTCATTGTTCCAGATATTTCTTGATTATTGCAAAATGGATCTGAGTTCCAGTATAACTCGATATCCGAATGAGGAATAATTTCCATAAGAATCACTACACCAAGAAAAGATTAAATTTCATTACTGTATACATCTTTCCAAAACTCAATGGCTATCAATTTCGCATACTTGTTGGTGTTTTCAACAACAAGCTCAAATAATTCATCGGGAAACATATCCATAAAATAGTCAAATGGGGTCACAATCAGTTTCGCTTTTTTCGTTAACGCCTAAAATTGCACATAGGAACATTTATTATTCTATAGAAAACGTAGTAACATTATGTATGGTAACATAAATATATCATATTTTTCATGCAGATTTACCGAAAGAATGATTAAAATCGGATTACAAGTACATACAAAATAAGTCGAAATGGGATGAACTATTTCGATGGCAATTACTTATTAACCCTTTCACTACTCCGCACATTACGTATAATACATTACTATTTTCTTACTATTGGGTCTGTAAATCTGAAAATGAATGTGTTAAGAATTTTTTTTTTGGCAACGACAGTTCGATTAGTACACATGCGTTACAATTTAGTAGGACGGACGATCCGTGAAAAACGATGAACAGTCAGTTTTTTACGTAATAAAGCCATGCTGCAGATTTATTATGGTTATAATACGAATGGGTCGGCACGACCAGGAAGGACTATGCTTGCACATAATAGCAGAATGAAATAGCAGGTTAATTGTGCTGTGTTTGATATTGTGAGTGTGGGGAACCGGAGCCTTTTTTATATAAACGAGGCATTCTATCTTAGTGCTAAGGGGTGACAACGCATCAGCACTTTAATTCTTAATCAAGGAAAAATGCCTATGTATATAGGTCAGAGAATCCATTTACCGTCTGGTGCAATGCATGCTCATTTGTTACATTTATTCCAAAAAAAAAACGGTCGCCGTTATATTATCTGGTAATTTTTGTAGTAACTTCTTTTTAATTTGTTTCAAAAAATCCTTTTTGACATTTCAAGTAAAAAACTCTAAAGAGAAATTCTAAGTAGCTGATTATTATACGCCAAACTACACTAACCACAGACTGTACATAAAAGAATATATAAAAGCGAATCTCTTTCATACAGCGGTATGAACTCGGTCACAAACTTTTAAAATGTTTCTTCCATCTTTATTTTTTGACATACTGCTTGGTCATTTGTCGCAAAAATCAATACGATACGCCATATGGTCACAAGGTTGGAATGAATTTTAATAGAACCTTCGAAATTTCCTTGACTGTACGGATCGCTCCACGATTCAGAGGATTCAGAGTATCGATTCACGATCAAACTCGTTGCATACGACTGATGTTCGTGAGACGTCCGTACTATACTGTCGCTACGTGCGTGCTCTCTTTTCACCGTTCTCAAGTTTACTGATTCATTGTTAAAAATGACATTTATTAATAGACAATTGACATCGTATTGATTTCTTACATCATCTTCATCATCATCATCATCCACACCATCCATCAAGTCCACTGCTGAACATAGGCCTCCCCCAAGTAATGCCACAAAGCACGGTCCTGAGCCACCTGCATCCATCGACTTCCTGCATGTCTTACCAGGTCGTCACTCCATCTAGTGGGGGGTCGCCCTACACTACGCCTACCGGTACGAGGCTGCCACTCGAGAACCTTTCTTCCCCATCGGTTATCGGTTCTTCGAGCTATATGGCCGGCCCATTGCCACTTCAGCTTACTAATCCGTTGGGCTATGTCGGTCACTCTGGTTTTACTGCGGATATCCTCATTTTTGAGTCTATCACGCAGAGAAACTCCGAGCATAGCCCTTTCCATAGCTCGCTGAGCGACCTTGAGCGTCCTCATACGGCCAGCAGTGAAGGACCACGTCTCTGATCCGTAAGTCATCACTAGCAACACGCACTGGTTGTACACTTTAGTTTTCAGAGATTGAGGTATACCTGACGAGAAGATGTGTCGTAACTTCCCGAATGCTGCCCAGCCGAGTTGAATCCGTCGATTGACCTCTCGGTCGAAGTTGGACTTACCTAGTCGGACTATTTGTCCCAGGTAAACGTACTCGTCAACAACTTCGAGCATAGTGCTCCCAACAACTACCGGCATAGGTGAGACATGGACATTAAACATGATCTTTGTTTTGTCCATGTTCATCTTAAGACCTATACGTTGAGAGACACCATTGAGGTCATTGAGCATAGTGCTAAGGTCCTCCAGCGATTCTGCCATAAGGACTATATCGTCGGCAAATCGAAGGTGAGTGATGTACTCGCCATTGATGTTAATACCGTATCCTTTCCAGTCCAGTAGCTTGAAAACGTCTTCCAATGCAGCGGTGAAGAATTTCGGGGATATCACGTCACTCTGTCTTACACCTCTCTGCAGTTGGATAGGTTTCAAGCTCTGATACTGTACTCGGATATCCATCGTAGCCCTACTGTACAAACACTTCAGCACTTCGATATACCGACAGTCAACTTGGCACCGCTGAAGGGACTGTAGCACCGCCCTAATTTCGACGAAATCAAAGGCTTTCTCATAGTCCACATATGCCAGGCAAAGTGGCAGATTGTACTCTTCGTTCTTCTGTACAATCTGCCGCAGGGTATAAATGTGGTCTATGGTACTGAAGCCTTTTCGGAAACCGGCTTGTTCGGGAGGCTGGAAGTCGTCGAGTCTGCGTGCGAGACGATTCGTAATGACTCTCGAAAACAGCGCGTAGACGCGGCTCAGAAGGGAAATCGGTCAGTAGTTCTTCAAGAGAGCGTTGTCGCCTTTCTTAAAGAACAAGACCACCGCACTTCTGCTCCACGCCTCCGGAGTAGTGCCACCATGGAGGACGGAATTGAAAGCTCTGAAGGACTTCAAGTACCGGTGTTCCACCCGCTTTCAGAAGCTCCGCTGTAATTCCATCCTCGCCTGGGACCCTGCCGTTTTTAAGGTGCCGGAGAGCCATTCTAATCTCGCGCAGACTGACGTCCGGGATATCATCGGAATAGTGTCGGGTAAGACTTGCTCTTGGATCGTTACTCACACTTGCGTGTGGCTCCAACGATGATGTGTACAGCTGCCCATAGAACCTCTCAATCTCACTCAAAATCTCAGATGTCCCGGAAACGATGCTGCCACACTCAGTCTTCAGCTTTGACAGTTTATACAGAGAATTAAAAAAATCCTGTCAATTTCTTCATATTTTTATATGTTATCACCAGTTATGAACGCTTTTGTCTCTATGTCAACAAGCATAAATTTTTTTTTTGGAATATATTTTGCCTCTGGCTGCAGTCTGTATTTACATTAAGGATTTTCAACGCTGGCGTGGTGACGACAGTCGCCGACGCGTCTTTGTTAGTTGAAGCATAGACACACACACACACAGACACACACACACAATGAGAGAGAGAGAGAGAGAGTTGGCTCTTTCTGGCAGATAGATCTCTGGCAAAAACTTTGGAGCCCTGGTTCCGCTCGATCGCTTCTTTAATACGAGCAGTATTAAAGTTGCGTAAGTCTCGCCGCATGCATTTGGAGATCTGTCTGTTCAGTTGCCTGTATGCTGTCAAATCTGTTGACGATTGCAGCCTCATCTCCCGTCTAACAGCCATGAGATTAATAGTGTGATCGGAGAGTCTTTTGTGTTCTTCTGCAGTGGGTCTTGCAGAACTTAGATGCTACCGCATGGACAGTTCCCACGAGCTTGTTATTCATATCGTCCATTGCATTGCAATCTTCTAGGCACTGAAAGCGGTTACGTAACTCGAGCTGAAAAGTCTCGGGATTCTGGATTAGAGTACGAGGGGGACGAAGCGTTGACTTCATTAGACAAGACCTCTCCGACTTAACGTTTAGGTTCAGTGTGCCTCTAACCATTCGCTAATCGCTGCCGGTTTTCACCCTTGCGATCACTGAGACATCACTGAACAGTTGGCGTCTGGTCGTCATAATGAAGTCAATCTCATTTTTTGTCGAACCGTCGGGGCTCGACCAGGTTCACTTCCTGTGGGGCCGCTTCTGGAAGAAAGAGTTCATCATAAAGAGTCCCTCTTTCTCCATAAAGTCAGCCAGCTGCTGGCCCCTAAGGTTCCGTTGCCCTATTCCAAATTTCCCTAACTTCAGCTCACCGCCTTCTCTTGTGCCTAGTTTTGCGTTGAAGTCTCCCAACAACACCGTGTAGTGGGTTTTGGAGGAATGCATGGCTCTAAAAATATCCTCATACATTTCCTCCACCTCCTCATCGGGATGTGCCGAGGTTGGTGCATAGACCTGTATGACCTTCAGCGAATACCGTTTGGTGATTCTGAGTATCAGGTACGCGACCCTCGTCGACACACTCCCAATCTTGACAACGTTGTTGACGAGAGACTTGTGGACGATAAATCCGACACCTCCTTGGGACAGATGGTCGCCCTCCCGGTGATAGAACAAGTTGCCGGACTCGAGGATTACCGTGTCCTCCCCCTCTCTTCGGACCTCAGATAATCCAATAATATGCCAGCGCAACTTGTCTACCTCTTCTTCCGTCTCCAGTATCTTCTCGTCAGTCCTCAGGGTGCGTGCGTTATATTCTGCAGTCATTGCCAGGTCGAGTCGTCGTAGGTGGCAACCGAACCTCCACCGGAGATTCTTAGCACCCCCTGCCCCGCCGTTACCATGGTCTCCACCGTAGCCAGGAATAGCGACTGGAGGCCGTTTATTTGCGTCGTTGCTCATGGGGGGATATTTGCCATAGTTGCCACGCTTGGCGAGCGGGTTGGCAACCGCAGTTTTTTATTATGTTATTGTTGTTATTAGGAAGATGCTGCTGCCCATCTCCTTTCTGTGTCCCTCTGTCGCCTCTTACGACACCCACGGGAAGATATGGGGTAGTGGATGTTCTCAACCGCCACTACACGGCATTGTGTTTCATGTTTTAAATAAAATTGTAATATGGCATATAAGAAGACCCTAGTTTCCTGTCGGGTCTTCTCTGGGAAGGTCCTGGTATCCGATGTAGGTTTTGCCATTCATAACAGCTTTAAACAGGCCTGAATTGAAAATTTTTTGATTTTATTAATATGAATATTTAAAATGAGTGTGTGTCTATATCACAAAATTATATACTTAACACTGTCATAGTGTTTGGAATAAATACTTTAATTGTTTACTTTTTATTATCATTTACTAGTTTTATTTTCTTCGTGTTCTCAAAATTCGTCTTGAAATTGATATTGAAGAAGTGCGCAAGCGTTAACAAATATTACACTATAGGCACTTTAGTTCGTGAATGGTATGTGATCTGTGCTAGAAATATTAACTCTCGATT
This sequence comes from Parnassius apollo, assembly GCA_907164705.1. NCBI lineage: Eukaryota > Metazoa > Arthropoda > Insecta > Lepidoptera > Papilionidae > Parnassius > Parnassius apollo. Next base: position 17,144,458 of record CAJQZP010000693.1, read on the forward strand.
TTGTAAAACGGAATTCGGGTTTAATGCGCATCCTCTCACACTAATAGTACGACATAGTATTGGATTAATATTTCTTGAATTCGGATCGGATGCAGACCGCAAACTCTCTTATCTTCACTATACTTTTGACATGACTGATCGGTGACCTTTACAATAAATTAGGTATTATTTCACGAATATAACTTGTAGACTATTAACCAAACCACTAGAATATTTTAGATTACATAGTGTTATACATTGACATAATCTATGCCAGGGGGATTGCGCGACAAAATTCACCAACGGAATAGACTTTACAGATGTATAGGCTCTGCCAACATATCCATCTAGCGTGGCGCAAATGTGATCGTCCAAGAAATTAATGTAGACTAAAATTCTTGGATAAGTCTATGTTTACTAGTAGGAGAGGTAGCGTGACAATAGGTATTTCAGCTTCATCGCGATCTCTTTACATTTGTAATTATCCAATTAATAGCCGTCTTAAAATGTTAGTGAATGTTGCAACAGAATTCTACAGCATGTCTCTTACGTTGGTAATACTCGCACGTTATTTATTACAAAGTCACACGGAATACGCTTTGATGTCTGCTAGAGATATAGTTGTAATATATACGATGAGTGAAGACTAACAACGTCTGAATATATTATGTGTATATCCCTGATGGTGTAAATAGTTGGTAGTAACGTTGCGTTGAGTATCATTTCAATCTGTATTTTCACAATTTCTTGTTCGAATAGAGCCGTGGTAGCTCAGATGGTTAGCGCTCGCTATAAATATAACAGAACGCGAGTAACCCGGGTTCGATCCCCGCCGGCACCGACGAAATTGTTAATTGCGATTTTAAGTGCTGATTTACTATGTGCTCGGCGGTAAAGGAAACATCGTGAGGAAACCTACATGTCTGAGGAATAAGAAAAAAAATATTGCGAAGAAATGTGAAGTTCACCAACACGCATTGGGGCAGCGTGGCGGACACTTCCTTACCCTAAAACTCTCTCAGAAATGAGGGGAGGCCTGTGCCCAGCAGTGGGACGTATATAGGCTGTAACTTTACTTTACTTTACTTTTGTTCGAATAACATATATGCATATGCACTGTACATTCTATAGTTATTTTCAACATATTAATACCAATATATAAAAAAAATATATATATATATATATATATATATATATATATATATAGAATAACTATATTAACTTGTAATAAATTACAAATCATCACCATTTTTTGTTTTAGCTATTGCTAAGCAACATCCTAAGACTGCTGCGTTATCATAATCTATGTATGTCTGCATCGATTTCCTGCTTAAAAAACTATACAAATGTAACATAATCAACGACCACTATGATAAATAGTATAAAATCGTTTACATAATTTCTAAACTTTTAATATATAATAACCCACAAATCGATTTTAAAACTACGTAAATACATTTCACTACTAAATCAGTCACTAAAAAAAGATGGACCGTAACTGCAAAAGAATTTGATAGTATTATTTGTTTTAATACTATTAATTCTGTTTGTACTTTTCATTGAAACTTTAATTTTTTTACCCTTTTGAGAGGTGTAAGTTCAAGTTCAAGGTGACAGCCAGAATATCGTTATAATAGTTGTTTTAAAATCTTCACAACATATTTTTCCATTCATATGGACTTAATAATTTTACTTCAAATTTAGATGTGATTTCCCCTGATAGCCTGTTTAGTAAAAAAAGAATCACTTTAAAATTGTATTAGCTATTTTTGAGAAATTGGTGACCAAATATAAAAAAAACATACCCGTCACATATGGAAACTTTCGGTTTTTTGAACTCGGTTGCAAACTAAATAGAAATCATACCAAACCTCATATATTTAAATTTAAATTAAAATAACAGCCTTCATTTATTCCACTGCTTACATTACTGAGGGTGTTTTGGGGCCGCGTATAGTTGAAAAGTCCAAAGTTCTGTTCGCATTGCTATTTAAGGGACTTCGTATGTGCTCGAAAAATGTTTTATTATTTTTTAGACATGCAGATTTTCTCACATTTGTGTCCTTCCCTGCTTAACACGTAATAAATCAGCACTAAAATTACAATTATCAATTACATTGCTGCTAACGGGGATTGCGCAGAACATTTATACTCTGATCTACCCCGTTTTCTAGGTTTTCAAACTTTATAATCGTCAATATATTTAATTTCAATTAAATTCCAATAATTAAACACACTTGATATCAACGAAGTAACTCACTAGAGTCAAGACAAGTCAATCAAGACTAATAACTTTTCTTGGCTAATTTTTCCCCACGGCGGTCAATACCACAGCGAAACAACTTCTTTATTAACTTGCGATAAATAATCCACTGAAACACAGGGCTCTTCCATAGAGGAGCGGTATTTTCCATAATGTTTACTTTTGACAGGCAGATTCACATTCGTTATACGTGGAATCATGATATCGATATATTTCTGGCTTTTCTCAAAGACGACTAATACGACACCCAGGGGCGGACATGAGTTAATGAAACTTATGCCGTCCTCACATGACAATGTAAGTTTAACCAACAATATGTGTTTTTGCGCAAATATACGTTTCGACTAGGATTTGAATCCACAATAAAAGGCGTAATAGCCTGATAATAAAGACACTACACCACATTCCATCAATTAAATGACGACGTGCGCAAAGGAAATTGATGAATGCGGTGGTTCCTAGACGTACTTTGTGACGAGCTATGAGAATCGCGTATGATTGTGGACTTGTTCTGGGTGGTAAAAATAAATAATTATGAGAGAAAATCGCTGCTAATATTCACAATTATATTATACAAAGTATACTTTGATTAGTACTTACTTACTGCGGTTTTGTTACTTTGCGCGCTTGACCGTTTTAGTACAATGTTTAATGCACCGCGGCACTTTATAGTAATTTTGTCACAGCAAAACCAAAACAAAGCTACATCGTGCATCATTTCTGTAATTAAGCTTACCTCCAGTTTATTCGCATATGTCTCGTGTAGTTTAAATTACTCATCGAGCGGTTAATTGTGAACTTCTGGTTTATGTAAGAAAAATGGTGCTTTCATCATCATCACCATCTTTACCACTCCAGGTACTATGAACTTTGACAGCATTCGTTGATAGATCCTATTATGTAAATAATAATTATTTTCTCAATCAGCGTTTACATATTTTTTATAAAATTCGTTCTTACTCTTTCATGTCAGATGTAGGTAAAAAAGGTGTAGCATAAAAAATTTCGCCTATATTATCAGAATAACTTAGTTTAAATCGTTTTTCTTACAATTATATTGCTTTTAGTTTTGATTTGAACCAGAAACCCAAGGGCCTCACTTATAGTAAAGAAGTAGTAGTAAAATGATTGGGGTAAACCACTCCTGTTGTGGATTAGTATTATGAATGGAATGATCACGCAATGATATTAACCAAGCTTTAAGATTAGGAAAGGGCTAGCTAGCCACGTGCGAAATGCATTTAGCTTATATTTATTTATTATAGGCTTTAAGGACAGATTGAAGTCAGTACGGTTTTCATTTAGACGGGTGATTTACGAGTTCACACATCGGGTCCGATCTCACTTAGCAATGATTTATGCGCAACATCTCTACTCGCCGGGTTAAGCGCATTATCGGACCGCATGGTCCATCAGCTTTATAAACGGTTCAAGCAATAGCTTTAATACACGTGCCTTGTAACTACCGAAGTATTAAACTCACTATCGTTTACTCTTTGAGTATTATATAAAGAGTAACGTATATTCGTTTACTCAAAGAAGACTATATTTTAATAGAAACTAAGAAATAGCCCACAGTGTAAGATACGCTACTGAGTTGTTATTATTGAAATAAATAAAAATTTTATGAGTCGTACAGATTAAAAAAAAAAAAAGTTTTTTTTTAAAAAAAAAAGTGTTTAACTCAGCAACTCATCATCAAGGAGGGGTATGCATGTGGTATCCGCCTGTGATTATTAGTACATTTTAGTTCTTATCGATTCATTGTTTTTAATTAGCATGTAAGGAATGATAAAATGTTTGTAGATCTGAGATGATATAGGGCTGTAATGAACGCCTCTGCGACGTGCTCTTCTGAGTCTCTAAGGGAAGGCCTTGATTATTGTGTTCCCCTAGCAGGAGCGTAGCCCCTGGGTTTGTAAGCACTCAGGGCGAGGACCAGGAATGCCTAGCTGTATAACCCCCGAGGAGGACGATAGCTTGCAAGTAGTCTCGAGTCATCGTTACGAATATAACACTGTTAGTATTGCCCCGGGATGCGCTATCAGTCGAGCAAAGCGAGGGGCTTTACTTACGTTCTGAACGAAGATGCCGGGACCACTGTGGGGTTCTCTGTGGTAACCTGGTGGGATAACCTCTACATTGCTCTAAAATTAACATTTCGAAATCGTGTGAAGTCTGTCTTCACGTATAAGGACAACGCTGCAAACTTTATCCTGGACGTAGAACGCTGACTCTGAGGTACAAGGATGCCTGTGACCAATATTACTTATTGGTAAAGGCTGTACTTTCTTTTTACTTAAATTCGCTTGATATGAAAGCAAAATATTAAGAACAAGATCAACAACAAACATTGTATATTTTATCCCACCAAAGATGTAAAAAGGGGGCTAAATTAACTGTAGCAGTTGCTTAAATGATAAAATCCGGGTACACGCTTGGAATATGCAATTTAAAGCCCGTTAGGACTTCGTTTATTTTATCGATAAAACCGACAACCCCGAACGTCGATTGTACCTACCCTTTTCACATATTATGTCTTTGGAGGGAAATCAATAACTTTAAAAAAGTTTTATCAATCTAAATAGTACAAGTAGCTCCAATTTCATTTATTGCGTCTACGCTTCATTGTTTGAATTTTTTTTTAATTTCTATAATAAGAATTAAATGTCGACTAATTTGGTGCGGTTACTTTTTACAACCCTTGGATCTTTGGCATTATATAATCGATCGATTTGTTCTATATAGTTTCTATATTTTTCCTTTTTACTTGTGACTTAGATTTTTGATGCGTATATCAGTAAGTGATAAAAATGACGCCTTTGAGATCTTAATAACTCAAGGACTCCAGATACATGAGCTTAGTGGCCGACGCTGGTGAGGCAACGTGAATGTGTAGAAACGTTCCTGTAGCTCTGCCTTTATGCTGCGGAAGTGGAACATCAAAGAGTTTTAGTCGATGGGAATTAAAAGAATGCATCCACTCACACATGAAACATGAAAAAAGCTTGGATTAAAAACCATGAATTTCTGGTTATTAATAATATCATGTAAATTCTGTGTAAAATTCGAACCCTAGATATTTAAGTTCCCTGTTATTTTCATAATTGTCAAACATTAATTCATTTATTACGTTAATTTATCATCGTCGTCATTACAGCCCTTCACAAGATTACTGTTGTACACAAACCTCCCCAAAAGAATGCCACAAAGTCACATTACAGTATTTACAGTTAGCCTATCAAATATCGACGTCTGAAGATAGGCCTGCCCTATAGATGACACGCTTGACAGACGGGGTGGCTTAGCTTTTTTTTATCATTTTGAGTTATTTTTAGGAAAATGCTGCTACTCATCCTCTGGTCGTCTCTTACGATCCCACGGGATGATACGGGGTAGTGAATTCTCATATGCCGCCACTACACCGCCGAACGTCTATTATTTTCAGTTTATGTAAACGAAAAGTTCTACTTTCCTAGATATATGTACTTCAGAGTTAATTATTGAAAGACGTACATGTAAACATTATACTCGTTACCATTGTACATGTTATTTAGTTAGAGACTAAATACAACCCTAACGAAATATTGGATTAATTAATCTTACTACGTGAGTATATGCAAATAGGTGAGTAATCGCATACAACTGTTTGCTCTTAAATGTGTAGGTACACAAATGAGACGTGTTCTATCTAAACATTCATTCCATATGTAAACTTTGATCATAAAAGGCCCGTTTTGTAATTATTATAATTCAAGATTGACCTTAAAGTTTTATCGTTTGAATACGTGACGTACAGTGATTTATCTCCAGAGACACTTTTCACATTGCACGTCAGACACACGCGTGCACTGACTGCGAAGAATGGCATAGTATTCACGTACGTACACAAAGGTGACGATGCCTGGACCATTCTCACGTCTCACTGAGAACTTAATTTAGCTGCATGAATTTCACTGCATACATAATTAATTATAGCATGCTAATGTTTTATCGTGAGTACATCTCAATTATGTGCACGCGGCTATGAGCTTATGGCATCCAGGTACTTAAACAAATTTATTAGTAAACGATTAAGTATGCAAACCCTCTTTGATTAACATTTTTCATTAGTGGCTCTTTAAATGTCTTCTATAATTTATAAGATATAAAAATTACAAAATTTCATACAAAACGAAAGTATAATATAGTTTACCTAATATATTTTGTTCAAAATAGATACTATACGATTAATTCTAACAGTCCTATCAGAAATAATAAATTTATTAATACGGAGATTCTACGAAACTTTTACCTCTTAAAATGCTTTTAGCGACCGATGTTTGCTTACGTTATCCTGCACCATTATGGTATCTACAACGTGTAATGCTTTGTAATACATTTAGACGCTTTCCTAATTCGTTTTGTATGGCGATGAGCACAATTCACGCGGCATTAATTCGTTTCACACTTGAAATGACCTACAGGCCTTATTTCTAGTCATTGTGGGTGTACGTACATCTTGAAATAACAATATTTTTAAGGTTTTACCAAACTTACACTTATTAACCATGTAAAAACTCAATTACCTAAATAGTTTTTATTCATACCTTACAGACTTTGAAAAGCGACAGTAGCCTTATGGCAGGGCTCAGACCGCTAACTCAAAAGGTCGTGGGTTCGAATCCGCCATTCGACTACTGGCGTGAACCACTCCTAACACAAGCATTTTAAGTTTTCCAGGAGTGGTTAAAGGGAATATTAGTAATGTTAATTTATAGGATTACTAATGTAAAAAAAAGAAAAGACTATAAAATCACACTATAAAGTGCTTTATCATCTTGATGTTACAAGTATATATCACTCGCGATCCACCCCGATTTCGCGCGGATGGTTTCTGGATGTCGACAACAGCGCCACCTATCACGTCCAACTGTGAATATAAACCATATAGGAACCAATTCAAACACACAAAAATTTCATCACAACTGGTTGGATGGTTTTACGAAGTCTATGCCGGACATAGGTAGAAACATTTTGTGTGTTATATAAATATATTTTAAATGGACATGGATTAAGACATAAGGCCCCTCAGTACGTTCATACTTAGTGTGTACATTACATATATAAAAAAGGAATTAGCTAAATAATATACTTTTGTTATTAACTAACTTTACCCAGCCATGTGTTGCTGTGGCTCAAAAAGTTTTTAAGAAATTATAAAATGTCACGTGTGTATTCTACTACTTTGTGTCAAAATTTCAAATCAAAAATAAGAAAGTTGCATATTTTTTAATTTCTTAAAGTTTGGTAGAAAAATGGTTTTTCTAACATAAATTCAAACGCCGTCTAAGAGACGACATCACATATGGTGAAACGGTAAAACACATACGTTTACGTACTTAAAATTAAAAAAAAATTTGTCATTTCATAATACAGATTCTATGTTTTGTTATGACATATGGTAATCCAAATACAGAAAATACAAAGGTATAGCATGATTGTGATAGGCTCACAACCTCAAAAAAAAAAAAAAAAAAAAATATATATATATATAATGACGTCACAACCAATCAGAAGTCGAATTTTTTTTTTTCATTCAAAGATTGAACTATTTTCTATTAATAATTACGAAATAAATGGAATTGTTGATAAAAAAATACTTTAAAGGAATTATTCCTTGAAACTTGGGAGATTTAAGATTTTTAACTAACGAACATTAACATTTTTATTTATATACGAGTAGATACTCGTAAGCCCATAAAAGACTACTACTGGACATGGGATTCTTCTATTAGGAGAGATTTGCCTTTTTACACTAGACGTAAACGAGATATTTATACCGCCATTTTTCGGAAATCATAAGATATTTTTTTATGAAATAAAAGCTCCAAACGAAGCCACAGTCAACCTGATGATAAGTGGCTGCTTAAGGCAATGAACACCTGTTCAATACGTAGCCTGCTTTGTATAAAGTTTGATACTTTATACAATACAAGCTACAGATGCGTCGTCATGCCTGAGAACTAAGATGGAATACCTACCTGTCTATAGTTATACTGATTCTCAATATCCTTCCGGGAGGACGTGGTAATACAATACATGAGTGTAAGTAATACAATACAAATATATAAGTAATAATAAATAATACAAGGACTGTTTTATGGCGGGAGATATAGCTACGAGGGTAGTACGTATCCTGAGGGAAATCTAGTTAAAAGGATACCAGCGTAAAATAGCAGCTTCGTTTGCCCCCTCTTCTACAAAAAAATGAATGGGTCGTCTTGACTGCGGTAGGACCACACTCTCACAGAAAGTCACAGTAAAATAGCAGCGTAATGGCCGCTCTGTTTCGTATGGTGAGTGTAGAGTATCGGAGATTCGTTTTACTGGAATCAAGGATTTCCATCTTAGTCCTCAGGGATGACAACCTGCACTTTGATTGTTAATTGAGGTTAAATTTTCACACACACAAATATGAATGTCAAAAATTTTAATCAATGCCAGAACCAAATGCAACCATTGACAAACACAGATCATAGATTAATCGCGCTCTATAATCCATCAAAACAAACACTGGATGATGCAATAATAAGGGTATTATCCAAAGGTCTCAATTTCGTGACAACACTACGCAGATTACCGCACGAAGAAATTATCTGTAGTGTTGAGGACTGTTTATTTAAAAACAATATGTGGAAAGAAGATTTGGAGGCAATACGTCAAGACATTTCGTCTATGTTACGTCGAAGTTCAGTGCCTAAACCGAATCTTAGAGATAAAGGAAATGCCACGGTAGTCATGAATACGTCAGATTATAATTATAAAATACAAGAACTATTGTCTGATGTAAGCACTTATAAAAAAGGTTAAAAATTGACATAGCATTCACTTACGATTAGGTGGACTGTGTGCTCGTTTGTCACCCTTATTTTATTTAAAAAAAAATTCGCCTCTTACCATACCTACGTGACGAAAATGGCTGATGGATTTCCTAGCGTTGCCACAACACGGCAATAACTTAATATACAATTAAGAAAACTCATTAGTCGAACAAATACTTGACTCAAATTATATGCGTGTGCCGGTTGTGTAAAATTTTTGGGTCAGGCAGGCTGGAAGCGTGGCGATCGTACGGGTGAATTCAATCAGAACCGACAATCTAAGCAATCTTGTCAGCGAAAATGATTGCTACGACAAGTGTGCATTGAATTGTCCGTCGGACGAGTGCCATTCGAAAGCTCTCGCCGACACCGCAAAACTAGCGACCGTCAAAACCATTTTTCAACGACTGAATCTCGAACACGAAAACTCCACTTGTAAATATACAAATAACATTGAAAAAAACTTCCCTTTTAATTGAACTTTCAGTCTTTGTTTAACATCAAAAGAATATTTAACTTTAAAGAAGCAACTTGTGTATATTATTTAAACTGCGAGGTCGCCGTTATTTAACAGAATATTGTAGGTACAAGTGTCGGGCAATGTTTACTAAGGAGCTGAGAAAATCGCGCTAAGTGAAATAGACAGCGGACCACTTAACCTTCATCGTGTATTTAGTTCAACTTTTGAACTTAGCGTAGTGAATGGATTAAGGATATTAAGGACTCTAATCTTCCCATTCCCTCGTTTTAACCTATGCATAGAAAAGAATTGTTAAAATTTTTTTTTCAAATGTATAAGAACGTTAAAATGCTATAAGTGAAAACGCAAAATAAAAATTTGCTAAATGAATGCAAACAAACGGACATGCCAATTGAATTGTCACCACGTCGTCTGGACAGTGATCAATAAATTGAGTCAATTAGTTCATAAAAATATTTCAATATTTGTTTGGTATATGTTGAGATATTTGGAATAGTACTTGTACATTACAAAATAAATTTTATGCCTACGTTTATACTTTACATTTTCCCATAAATTGAAAATACGAAGCAAATTGAAAATAGCAACGACAAAGGTATGAGACGTCTGGATTTGCAATTACCAATTTGCCTGCCAAAATGACCTTATCATTAAGGCAAAAACTCTTTACAAGGTACAAAGAAAGAAGCCTATGTCCATTTGTGGACTTTTTTAAACAGATATAGATGTAGATGCCGATATGCGATTATTGATATTTATGTTAGCTAAGAGTACGTTACTTGTGCTACGCTCACTAGCGCTTACTGTGTCCCGAAAGCCCGTTATTAAAAAAAAGTTACTAAATTCCTCTTGCACGCAACTCGTAAACGTAACGTAACAATATAAAAATAATTTTCTTGAATTTCCTCAAATAAAACTCTTGAGATGTCTGACTGCAAAGTAACTTGGCATGTTAAGCGGTAAACAAGAATGGCTCATAAAGAATTGTGGGTCTAAATAAGTAGCTTCAAAGCCAACCCTCGAGGAACGCGAACATTATTACACTAAACACAATCTCAAAGCAAATTCAATTTTAAAAAACTCACTGTTTCGTATCTTTAAACAAATGTTATAAGTATATATATGTTATATTGTACATAATAATAATGTCAATAAGAACGAATATTTATTTTATAATTTGTTGTTCATAACACAGAAAAATTAATTTGTCTCCGCATATCCTTGTCTAATGTTCGACGAAAAAATAAAATTCAAACAATTTCATCAAAAACCACTTTACTTTGGAAAAGCGTTTTCGGTGTATTATCTAAAATCTAAAATGAAGTTCCACTTAGGTTTCATGAAATGGAAAGTAATATCCATAAATTTAAAAAAGAATTTAAAAAATTTCTAATTGAGATATGCTACTACTCAATTACTGAATATTTAAGCAACATTGCATACATAATTATATCTTTTTTTTTGACATTCGATTAGACTAGATATATATGTAATATAAATATCCTACATATTATTCTAATTATTTTATAATTAAATTAAATACATTTTGGTAGAGCATTCTAATATAATTATAATATAAATAATATAATTGTAAAAATGTAGTAGATTTAATTTTAATTATAATATTTGTATACCTAAGGGTTGAATGCAGCGAACATCATGTTTTTAAAGACCTATTCTGTCTCCTGTACCTGTCTTCACAAATAAATGAATTTGAAAAAATGTTACTAACAATTGAATCCAACATCACGGATCTTATTACATCTAGAAATGGAAAAAAGAATTGAAAAAGTAAGAAGGTTAACCCGGAATTCGATTCCAGATTTAAAGTCAGACATGTAGAACTGAAGGTCAATACAATACTGAATACATACTTACATAAAATTAATATATAAATATTTTATTATTATTAATGAAGTGATACATGAGTAGGTGACGTTGGTAACCATGAATTAATGCCTCTATGCTTTTTAGTATGAATGTTACGGAAGTAGTTATTTATTTAATTATTTTATTATTCAGGTAACACCCATTTTGATAGTACACTTAAAACTTATAAACTAGGGGTTAGTAAATTCACAGAATACATAAATTATTAATACACAAAAATTATTATTTATTAATAAACATATTGGGTCTGGAACCTATATGCACTGTGTTCCAGTACCTCATCACAGGGCAACCTTGCCTTCCATAATGGAAACTAGGAGGCGTGAACTGTCTCGCATGCGACGCATTAAGGAGGCTATTCAAGGCTATTCAATGTTATATCATAACCGATCCAGTTTAATTCGGTTTGTCGGAACCGGAACCGGAATCGGAGGTGAAGGTAGAAAAGATAGGTATGTGTTAAAATCACGTCTAATAAAATAAAATTACACACATTATTCATCACAAATATATACGGTGAAAACTGGCTTCGCCTTAACTGATAATTCGGCACTATGAACTGCTGTCGTCTGAATCCAATACCTTCCACGAAAGTGAAGGGGAAATCATTTCAGAGAGGTTCCCCGCTCGACAAGTATAAACTTGTTCGTATGCGCTGACAGCGGCCACCACCGCCGCTATGCATCGAACTCCGATATAACTCCCGATTAAAATTTATCGGAACCGAAATCGGAATCGAAGGTGCAAAATCAATCGGAAGTTCCGAACTTTCGGAATCGGAATCGAACCTCCGTAACATCTCTACTTTTTAGTCCCTAATGTTAATAATTTTATTTACATAAATATTTATTGTCATAATTGTTTGTGAACACGTTATTTTCCTTGTCAGAATTATTAGGTACTTGCTACTTGCTCTACTTTTGTTAAGTATATCTTTAGTGACCATAGATTTAAAAGTATTATATAAACGTCTAACGGAATCTGAATCTATCGGTCGTTGGTCAGTTGGTCTAATGGAATATACGTAATATATATACATACATGATAATTTCAGCGGATGGTTGCAAAATAACTGTTAATATCATTTATTATAATGGATTTCCGCAAAGTAACGCCTGATTCTATCAATTATCTTAAAATCAGACAGTACATTATCGGGGTCGTCGAGGTCAACTTTTGCGATTAATCACAAATAGAGGTGATTATTTTTGAAATGTCAATGGAACGTTGTTAAAATGTATTTCTATCTCAACGAGGTGCCAATTATAATAATTGGAAATTCTATCATAGCGTATATAAGGCAGTAAGCTACAACGTTATTATAACATTTTTAAAAATTTTCTATATAAATTCAATCACTAAAGTTTAACTCGAACTAAATTAAAGCGATATATGTAGTTAACAATTTCACCTTAAATCGAGAGTCTAATAAAAACTCAAGCTGATACCGACTTGTATGATTTGAATAGTAAAATTTTATAGGGCTCAAAAATGTGGACATTTTCGCCGCACACTGCGAGACCACCTACAATATTAGTTTTATTATCACGCAGCAGAGGTCCGGCATTGTGACGGCACTAAAATGGCATGAAAAATAGAATACAACTGTTTCACAACGGCATAACAGCGCGGGACGTAATTTCTCGTTACATTCGACTTGAATCGCGTGGTCTTCGAGTTCTCGGTACGTTGCCCGACATCAATTGTTGGTTGCGCTATATAATCTGCTAACAAGATGCAAAATTACAATAAAGCTTTCATATTCGTTTTTCTTTATCTTACAATCATCGCATCAAAAATTCTTTTATCAAATCTAAAAGGTAGTGAATAAAAAACGCAATAATATTTACCGTGGTACTGTTAAGATAACAAGACCTAAAGTAAAAATATGGTGCAATAAAAAAATAGATAACTTTACTAAATATTTTATGTATAGCACATTAAATGAGTGTGGTATTTTGCTTCTAAAGACTGATTGACATAATTGTTCTCTCGGATAGAGCCATTTAAAAGAATGAACGAGGGAAGTGCTCGCATCTGTCGAGTAAAACTAAATGTTTTTTTTTAAAAAGGTGATAAATTGGTTCTCGCAGCTACTGCTTGGGATAATTATAGTGTAAATAGAAAAAATAATCATCTTATATTTAATAAATGTAAAGCCTAAATACGTTCCACTGCTGTGCACCGGCATCCTCTCATTTCCGAGAGTGTAATGAAAAGTCCAACGAAAAGCGTGTTGTCGAATTTCATATATCTTCGATTTCTTTTTTGAGACATGCAGGTTTTCTCATGATGATTTTTTATAACGTCGAGCGCGTAATAGATCATATAACTAGTTTTCACAATTAAAAAAATATTTTGAAATAACTTATTTATGTCATCACGAATAACATGACGGTCATGGTAGTATATAAAGTAAATAAATCACTTGCAATATAATAGTATTGTTATCCGAATTTCTTTCAAATATTAAACGCAAATTATATGAAAGTGGCTGACCCGTAAAATTCAGTTCAAATTGGTTTAGTGATCACACAACCATGAAATAGAGAGCTTTGTAATTATGCCCACAAAGAATTATGACGGCCTTAGCTTTAGTAGGTGTTTGACAAACAAAAAATGTACACGAAAAGAACGGCAAACAGTTTCTTTTGAGTTTTTGAGTACTTATTAAGTATAATGGATATTTTTCCGGCATGAAAAGATTTTTTTTTTTTTTTGGTATGTGATAAAGAATTAAAACATATTTTATGTTTGTTTAAATTCTAGATATAATTTTTATAATAATTAAAATAACAAAATATAATTGCTACAAAGTATAAACTTCAAAATTAGTTAAAAACCAATAACGGTTTTAATTATTAAGTTATCAAAGTAAGGGTAAAGCCTCAGTGGAGAGGGTTCATCAGGACGGAGCGTTAGGCGTGCATGACAAGTCTAACCCCTTGTTTTACAGTGTCCTAAGTGGCGGTCGTTCAATGCTGCTACATCACATTTGTATATGACCTTGCCAATCGCTTTCCGGAGGCTTTAGGCTAAGTTCAGGTGCATAAATTAAACAATTTGAAACCATTAAAGCCGCTTACAAAACGGTTGATTAATGCTAAATCCGCGAATTGCTACAATTTTATGTAACGGCTCACAGTATTCGTACATAGAGATTTACATGTGGATGTAATTTATTCAATTCGTTCATAAAATGGTCCGAATTCGGAACGGTTTAAAGCCAACTAATTTGGTTAATGTTAATGATCAAAATTTGTGCCAGGAACGTTCTCGCTAGCTCTAATATATGGAACTGACTCGTCGGATTTAAGTTGGAAATGGGTTTAAACGTTTTGCACGTTAGGCTCATTAATCTTGTCCAGTTTATCTTGCGGGAAAGAGCAATTTAGTCACTTGGTTATAGATAGGTGTTTGATATGCACGGAACAGAACAACTCCTTGCCGTCGAATGAAATATGCTCCTAATTCCAACTCACGTAAGTTTATCCGGTAAGTTTCACAAAGGAGTTTAACAAACGATGTACGCAAACGAGATCGGGAGAGCAAGCAGATTAACAGACTACGTAAACCGCTATTGCATAAATTACATTTTTACTATGTCACTTGTTTACAATCAGAACTAGCAATGTATTAAAAAGCTATTTATTAAGAAAAACTTGTAATCCTTTTTTTGAAGTGTGGTGGAATCCATCACCCCATTTTGTCCCAGGGATGTCGTAAGAGGCGAAGATCGGATATTCCGAAAAGATCTTATGGCTTTCGATTAATCCTCTCTACAATGAGAGAAGACTTTGTCCAGCACTTGATATTCACGAGCTGATGAAGAAGAAAAAATCTTTTAACATGTTTTTTTTTGTGTAGAATAAGGATGACAAGCGAGCACATATTCCACCTGATGATAAATGGATGCTGGGACCAATAAGACATCTACATCTATTCTCGAATAAGAATCAAAATTCAGATGCGTTGTCACCCCTGAGGACTAAGATGGAATGCCTAGTTTCCAATAATAAGTTTTCAGTTCTTTCCCCACACGATACGACAGCATCAAGCTGCTATTTCACGGTGGTATTCTGTGATAGCGTGCTCCTACCCGGTCGAGCTGACCCATTCATGCTACAACTAGAATATAGCTGCAGCGTGGCTCTACCACGTATATAAAGATTGTTTTTTGAACTTTTGAAGGTGCTGTTTAAATATTTATTAACAGTTTATTTCTACCGTGCAATCTATTTCTCAGAAGTATAAGGCCGTTTTCTCACTACCCGAAACCAACACAACATCAACACAACATAATGTTGTGACAACTCCAACCGCCATACTAATGTATGCGCCGTTTTCTCACACACGGGGACAACACAACACCAATTCAACTTTGAACCAACAATTCGGCTATGTTGTCTTGTCCGCTAGATCGGATCACCTTTTTTGTTGTGACAACACTGTGACGACATAGCCGCCTTGCAAACTCTATAGGGACTTTTTCACTGCAGGCAACACGACACTAACACAACATTCCTTGCGAGTGCGCGCCCTCCTCGAACATTTTCGCGCGTGTCTAGAAATTGTTTTTTTTTTATAAAGAATACAGATTGTTTCACCTGAAAACACCCCACCCCAAAACCAAAAAAAATTAACCTAATTAGTAATGAAAAAAAACGGACGTAATATGGCATCATTTATATGGTGAAGTATATAATCAAATGTTGCTATAGACATGCGAAAGTAGTTGAAAAATTTATTTTCGTGCTCCCGTAGCTTATCAAAGAGCACGTAAAATGCTCCATAAACATATCTCTCACGTAGTAAAGGGTGAATCCAACAATTCTTTCTCCGCCTTCTTCTTCTTAAGTATAGTAAAATAGCTAGCAGTTGTCGTTGATTGAAGGCAGGACACATAATTGCGTGCGTACTGGACAAATGAATACAAAATGTGACAGTCGTGTTGTGTTGGAGTCGTGCTAGTGAAAAAGGGATGGACAACACGACATCAACACAACTTTTAATGTTGTGTTGATGTCGTGTTGGTTTGGCGTAGTGAGAAAACGGCCTAAGTGTCATCAAGATGTTTTAACAACATAAATATCCGATTAGAGGACTTTTCATTTTCATTTATATGTAGTCATGATCATCCGATACAGTGATTTTACTCCACAGACTTGATGACTGCAACCGCAAACCTAACTGCTGCTCACTAATGAATTGTTGGTACTCTTGTACTGTACTCATTTGTTAAAATGATTTGAAAATGTTGTCACGACAATGTTGATTCTGTCTACACAAAAACGGAAAATTCTAGATGACGACATTTTTGGAATTATTCAAAATGATGCCAAAATTATAAAAAGAGATCGTATTGTACAATTTTGATAAAAATATAACGAACATTAAAAATTCCAAAAATTGAGACTAGAATCATCAGCACACACACCAGTTGTGTAAACTTGGGAAAATATACATTATATTGTTTTATTCACTTTGAAATAATAAACAAAAGCTTCGAAATGAGGATGGGAGATAATTGTGGCAAATTTACAAATATAAGTTTTTGCAAAAATGCTGGGCTACCATTCCTATTTTCTTTTTCATGACGTTTTTATCAACTGTATTTTATTATTTTCCTTTTGATTATTAACGGTAGCACAGTGTCTAAACGTCCATTGCTCGCTGAGGATCGTGGACAGGAATCTCACAGGGAACAAATATTTGTTTGGCATACAAATAATTGCTTCGGGTCTGAAATCTGAATGTTTGTCCACGTACAATGTTCATTTGCAATATGCCTCCACGATACAGGGAAAATTGTGACGACAACTTTTTCAAGATAGGAGAAAAAGGTTTAATTCAAATTTCAATACTTTTCACGGCTGTTTTAAACTTTTTACTGCTTTAAATAAGGTGACATGTTGATAAAACTTACAATATGAGAAACAAAATTACACATTAATTAAAACTACTTTTAACGGACTTACTAACTTATTTATGTTCCGATCTATGCAGAGTGAAGCTCATTCTGCATAGATCGGACCATAAATAACAATTAAAAAGTTGAAGGCACTCCGGGTTTACATTGACGTCCCGATGGACGTCAGTCACCTGAGTCCCCCTTGACCATGGGAGCTGGAAAGCACTCGAAACGTGGGGAATTAAAAATAATTTCAAATAAAACGCGATAAAATTCGCAAAAGTGGTTTTAATCAATGTGTGAAAACGTAAAATAAAATTACATTATTAGCCGGGTATCAAAGCTTTTTTAAAAAAAGATAACCTCTTTAATTTTATTAATAAATATTGAAAATCATATAACCACTTCGTAAGTTTTTAGGTAGTGCAGTTTTAAATTATATGATTTCAACTGTGATTGCCAACCTGCTTGCTAAGCATGGCAATTACAGTAAATTACAGTAAATACTTCCTACACTGAGAGGGCCCAATATCCATTAGTGAACATATTACGGGTTGGCAAAAAGTAGAATAAGATAATTAATCCATTAAATTCGTATTCCCAAAATACCGTCCACTATAATTTCCCGTTTTGGTGTAAACAAAATCAAAATTGTAAACTATAATACAGGGAAAAATCCTTCTGTAACGTATTTAGAAAAAGACGTAAAGCATCTATAACCGTGTATTAAATTAAAATTTTGAAATATTTTGACGTTATATGTGACATTACCATTCTTTATTTTTTAACTAAGTTAAACATACTTAATATAATTTAGAAAATATGTGACTATTTTAAAAAGGAAAATTAATAAAACTAATCCAATTTATTTATTAATAAATCTTAAATAAAATCTCTTATTTATACCTTTATTAATCTATGCACATATAACTTTGTCTTTAAGCAACCCAACGATACGTACCGTTTCGTCATAAACATGTGACATGTAATAAATGATGATTGCCTAAAAGCAATAATTACAGTCGAGCGCCCTCCATTAGACAAATCTTTAATTCTTCATCACGTAGAAAGGAAGCGTGAGTGCGACGCTGGCTATTTATTTCTCACGCTTGCCCCCGCCCACACTTTGACACTTTGCTCTAAGTAAATGCAGCTTTAATATATACGATCTGCTAACTCCTGGGAAATCTTAATAGCGTTAGGATTTGTTTTTCCAACACCAGAGAGAAAGTTAACAAAAAAATTACGACTAAATATTATGTTGATTATTTTTTTTTGTTTATACAATGATGAGGTTTTGTTGTTATGTGATTAATATTTACGTTTAAATTGTAAAGTTTTGTGATTTAAGTATTATTTTTATCTTTCCCATAAAAATTCGCACGTGTTTTTCTCTTCTTTACGTCACCACAGTAGGATTTTCTCCTGTATTTTTGGTATCTGAACAAACAGCCATGTTTTAGTAGGAACAATTAGTAGACAAAATAAACACTTTTTCGTACGAGATTTGAATACACGGTCCCGCAGCAATGTGCCAAGCGCTTAGCCACTGTACAACTAAGCCGTCCTACTACTATTTTATAAAAATATGATCATTTCAATACTATCCCATATCAGTAGAATATTTCAACCTGGCTAATACTCTTCGGTTTTGGTTGTTGCTAAATATCTAAAAATCGGATTAATAAAATATACTTATTCTTTCGATAATTTTTAAAATTAAAAATTTATTATTTTAATTATATTATAGTAATTTATTATGATTAACATAAATAATTCTCTGTTATATGAAAACCGCTACACACCGGTTATTGTATAAATTGTTGTAATAATTTGTTATTTAAGTTCGAGGCTTTGGAGTTCCAAGGGAGACCCACAGCCGCCACTTAAACTACTTTCGCTAATATTACATAATATTATCTGCTTTCGTATTTTTGACGTTCAATCGTCAATGGATAGACATCACTGTTAGGAGCATTTGTCGTAATAACTTTTCTCAGGTGGCGAAGATTAGATATTTCACAATTTTAACTCCGCTCTTCCTCAACGATATGCATAATTCAGATCTGGTACATATATAAGAAATTACTCCCTCGTGCGTTAAAAAACTCAATTATATTGCCTCATTCCAAAATTTACGGGGAAAATATTGCTATTACATCATCATATTGCGTCAAAAATTATATTTACAATTTTACTCAGTGATAAAGTCTCAGAAGACTACACTATACATTACATGTGGATGTCGAAAATATGTATATTCGTTACCATTAACGATTGCTTAAATTCCTCCATAGATTGTCTCATAGTTGGGATATTTGGCATAGTTGCACGCTTGGCTGGTGGTTTCAAACCACAGTTTAATGTTATCCCTAAGTTGTTATTACGAAGACGCTGCTGCCTATACCCTGGTATGTTTCCCAGTGTCGCCTGTTACGACATCCAAATAATGATATGTGCTATTGGATACTTATACACAGCCACAACACGGTCTACAAGTATATCCATCAGTCAATTATGTATATCCGTAAAACTAAATTGTAACTTCATCTTGTTTTTGAATCCAGAGCACTATATTATGCAAGGCAAAACTTAACGTATTTTAGCTTAGCCACACATTTAATAACTTATAAAAAGAACTCCAAATGAACGCTAATCGCTCCTGTCTTAAAACTTCCAAGTACAACAAATAAGCTACTAATATCGAGCATCATTATAGACACTAATGGCTGCAATTGAAACTTTGTAAGTTCACCGACTGTTAAACCCAGTAATTACGATGTTTGGTAGCCCCTGCCCATCTAAGTTCCGGACACGACGATCCAACTAAGTGGCTTCCTACTTAGGGACTCGCTAAAACATTACGAATACAAATTGTCAAATCGAAATACCCACTAATAGAATATTCAAGCACTACCAAACTATGCAACGTTGTTTTTTCTCGTTTAATAGGCCTGTTCTGAATTTGGTCATATTGAGATACACAACATAAAAAGATGGTAAACATACACAAACATAATCGGACATTATCACAATTAGAAATATTATGTAGGAATAAACAGTGGAATACGTGTTGGTTTAAGCTTATATAGCTTACCTCATTTCAAATGTTTTATTAAATAGAAAAATTAAATTATGTAAATTCCGTAGGCTTATTCATTAGTTTTGAATTAGAAGTTATACGAAAGTTGAATTGAGTGTGCATGCGCGTGTGCTAAATCCATTAAAAAACGTTTCCGAAAACTAATACAAAAATAGAAACTTTATGATTTCTTATATTTACGCGAACACTACACATTGAAATAATACTAGTTTTTACGGAATTTATCGCGTATATTTAACTTTTTTAAATACCCGACGTTTCGAACGCTTTACAGTACTCATGGTCAAGGGCAGGACTGAGATGTTCAACGTCCAGCTGTCATAGTTAACCGCGGTTACCATAGATTAAAATTTAACTTTTGTTCCGATCTACACAGTATGAACTTATGGTATCTTGAAGTCTTGCAGTTGTATGCTTGGGTTGGGATTTAATTTTATTTATTATAGGATCCCAAGCAGATGGTAGCACCCAGCCATCTTCTCTATTGAAATTAGGATGTTTTTTGATTTCAATAGCCTCGCGAATCATCCTTGGAAGGAATCGGTGTTCTTTAGCGAGGATCTGCGGTCTATCAAATCTGATGTAGTGACGGGGGCGATCCTGTACGTGTTCACAGACTGCAGACTTCCCGGAGCGTCGATTCTTCACAGCAGCTATAAAGAACATATAGCATATAGCCCGCGTTAAAGAACATATAGCTGATGTGAAGAATCGACGCTCCGGGAAGTCTGCAGTCTGTGAACACGTACAGGATCGCCCCCGTCACTACATCAGATTTGATAGACCGCAGATCCTCGCTAAAAAACACCGATTCCTTCCAAGGATGATTCGCGAGGCTATTGAAATCAAAAAACATCCTAATTTCAATAGAGAAGATGGCTGGGTGCTACCATCTGCTTGGGATCCTATAATAAATAAAATTAAATCCCAACCCAAGCATACAACTGCAAGACTCCATGATACCATAAGTTCATACTGTGTAGATCGGAACAAAAGTTAAATTTTAATCTATGGTAACCGCGGTTAACTATGACATATGGACGTTGAACATCTCAGTCCTGCCCGTGACCATGAGTGCTGTAAAGCGTTCGAAACGTCGGGTATTTAAAAAAGTTAAATATACGCGATAAATTCCGTAAAAGCTAGTATTATTTCAATGAATAGAAACTTAGTTTAAAAGAACTAAATTAATCCCAATTAATCCACTCCTATCATGAAATCGATAGAGAGTTTTACATTAATCTTGATTAAACGTTTATTCTAAGCAAAAATATTTAAAATCTATTTTGTATTTACTTTGAATAAATATGCTGCTTTCAATTTCTGTAAAGTCCAAATAGTATCTTATCATCATCATCACTATAAATTGCTAAACACGGGCCTATATCATAGATTGTCACAAAGTATGATATTAAACCAAATATTTTACGTGGTAGAGCTGCACAGCTTGTGGTTGTATAACGAATGGATTAGCTTGACATTTTTTTATAGAATAGGCTGGCAAACGAGCACACAGTCCATCTGATGGTAAGTGGTTGCTGTGGCTCATATAAATCTACATCTATCCTCGATTATGAATCAAAATGCAGATGCGTTATCACCCGTGATACGAAACACAGCAGCATTAAGCTACTGTTTCACGCTGGTATTCTTTGAGAGCGTGGTCCTTCCCCGGTCGAGCCGACCAATTCGTGCTACAACTATACTTCTAATATAACTGCAGCATTGCTACCACGCTCTCATAGAAAACCAGGATAAAATAGCAGACTAATACTGCTGTAGTTCGTATTGTGAGTCTAGGGAACTTAGTCCTCAAGTGTGACAACGCAAATGCATTTTGATTATTAATCTATAAAAAATAACCGCATCCATCAACTATCTGTATGTTTCATCAGGACGTCACTCCATTTAGTAGGGTATCGCTCAATATTAAGCTGCTACTCGAGAGCCCTTCTTCCTCATCTCCTTATTTTAAGCTTTCTCATGATGTGTGCAAATTTGGTTTTGCCTACCTATTTACGGCTACCTATTAGATAATTTGCCGTTAATAAACATCATTAACTACTATCGGGATATATTTGACATGGAAATTATACACTTTTCTTTTTGTAGACGTATTCGTTGGCAAACACAATTAAGGAGCACGTAAATGCGACTCAAAATGGAAATAGATTGTAGTTCTTTAATAGAGCGTTAACGTGTTTCTTCTCGAACAACACCATCATACTCTCCACTCTTCTGGAATAGTACCACCGTGTAGGCCAAAATTAAGGTCATATTAGCGCCGAAGCGTTTCTCGCCTCACATAAGCATCTTCATCTCGTCGTATCTAATATGACAATTCGGAGTCAGGATTAACAAGGTAAGAAGAGTCAAGATAATGATTTCTTATATTTACGCGAACACTACACATTGAAATAATACTAGTTTTTACGGAATTTATCGCGTATATTTAAGTTTTTAATTACCCGACGTTTCGAGAGCTTTACAGCACCCATGGTCACGGGAAGGACTGAGATGTTCAACGTCCAGCTGTCATAGTTAACCGCGGTTACCATAGATTAAAATTTAACTTTTGTTCCGATCTACACAGTATGAACTTATGGTATCATGGAGTCTTGCAGTTGTATGCTTGGGTTGGGATTTAATTTTATTTATTATAGGATCCCAAGCAGATGGTAGCACCCAGCCATCTTCTCTATTGAAATTAGGATGTTTTTTGATTTCAATAGCCTCGCGAATCATCCTCGGAAGGAATCGGTGTTCTTTAGCGAGGATTTGTGGTCTATCAAATCTGATGTAGTGACGGGGGCGATCCTGTACATGTTCACAGACTGCAGACTTCCCGGAGCGTCGATTCTTCACATCAGCTATATGTTCTTTGACGCGGGTTTTAATTGATCTTTTAGTTTGTCCTATGTAGGAGAGACCACATTCACAATCAAGCTTGTACACTCCTGCATCTTGCAGAGGGACGTTACACTTGACTGATGGTAAAAACTGACCAATCTTCTAACACTACTAACACATCTAGAAAAGCTTTTCTAGATGTGTTAGTAATTCGGAATCCTGATAACACCTTGAGCCATACTGTGTATAGAAAAAAGACCCATACAGATAGATATTTAAACGGCGATTCTCACCACCATCCTTCACAGTTAGCTACCGTGGGTAAATCTTTGTTTCAGAGAGCACGAGGGATCTGTGACAGTAAACACCTGGCTGCCGAGCTCCAACATGTCAAGCAAGTTTTGCATGACAACAAGCTTCGGGTCCCGCGCCTACGTCACAGAGAACGAGTGAAGCCGGCCACAGTCGAGCGTGTACCTACTGTACTGCCATATGTTAGAGGAGTCAATGACAAGATTGGCTACATCTTGAAGCGCGCTTCCATCAAAACATACTTCAAGCCGCCGAAGAAGATTGGTCAGTTTTTACCATCAGTCAAGTGTAACGTCCCTCTGCAAGATGCAGGAGTGTACAAGCTTGATTGTGAATGTGGTCTCTCCTACATAGGACAAACTAAAAGATCAATTAAAACCCGCGTCAAAGAACATATAGCTGATGTGAAGAATCGACGCTCCGGGAAGTCTGCAGTCTGTGAACATGTACAGGATCGCCCCCGTCACTACATCAGATTTGATAGACCACAAATCCTCGCTAAAGAACACCGATTCCTTCCAAGGATGATTCGCGAGGCTATTGAAATCAAAAAACATCCTAATTTCAATAGAGAAGATGGCTGGGTGCTACCATCTGCTTGGGATCCTATAATAAATAAAATTAAATCCCAACCCAAGCATACAACTGCAAGACTCCATGATACCATAAGTTCATACTGTGTAGATCGGAACAAAAGTTAAATTTTAATCTATGGTAACCGCGGTTAACTATGACAGCTGGACGTTGAACATCTCAGTCCTTCCCGTGACCATGGGTGCTGTAAAGCTCTCGAAACGTCGGGTAATTAAAAACTTAAATATACGCGATAAATTCCGTAAAAACTAGTATTATTTCAAGAGTCAAGATGTAAAAGATAAGCCTGGAGACCCACCTACAATTCGTCCAAAACTGAAATATATAAAAATCTTCAAAACATGCAAATATCTAGCAACTCAGTAGCTTGCATGACCAAAAACTAACTTTGTATGTAGGTTGTTATCTCTAAGATCTTGGTCTAAAATTATTCGAATATAATTGTTCTATTTTAAGCTCTCGATTAATACGGTAATACTATATTTAAAATTAATGGTATTGTTATATTATATCACAATACCACAAAAGCTTCACATATCAAATATGTTTCAAAACATAGGTAATTATATGGTTTGGTGTTTATTTTTACCGATTACGTTGATAAAAGAAAATTGAGTGCGTTATTAAGATTTAAAAAAAACCCTATGTGGAATTTCGCATTTTAGGATATTGAATATCGACGAATATTTTTTAATAAAATTATAGGATTCATTAATTATAACATCAAATTCATACACAAAAACAGTTTCAACTCTCTTTAATAGCAGATTGTTTTTTGATTTGATTGCAGTTGCATTTGATTGACCATGATATGTAAGTAATGAAATCGCCAATTTCGAAAATAGTTTTGCAGTTAACATATAATACATCTCAAGATAGTCGAAGTACGTATTCGTATGTTTTATTATTAACATTTAAGCTTTTTTTAAGTATATGGGCATTAATAAAACCGTATAACAACCGCAGTAATATGACACTGGCAAGAATAGTATTTTTTGAAATATTATTTTATGGAATGTAATATGTCTTCTCAGCTTTTACTGCGCTTGCAATAAAACATAATACCAGACGTTTACTGCTCCAATGATGACCTAAAGGAAACTTATTGTTATCATAATTTATACTCACACATTTCTATTTCTTAATGCAACTCGAATTCTATCGTCAACAAGTGTCCGCCTTCTTCGGATGAAGCCGGGAAATTACTATCAATTATTTTACGATGCAAACACTACACAGCAATGGACAGATAGCTTAATAAATTGAGACATAAACTCCGAATAATGCAATCGGTCATTCTATGTTACCATGAATTGTTCCATCGTAACAGGAGGTATTTTATTGAGAAAACGTGAGTTAATAATAACGGCTTGTCTTTAAAAGGCAAAGCGGAAACTATAATGAAATTAGTATTTAGAGGACCATAATCTATTATCTTCCTCTAAATACTAATTTCATTATAGCATATTGGCTCTAGCCAATGAAACTTTTTCCACGTTGTCAGATCCCACGAACCTTTTGCTTTTAACACTGAGTTTGTTGTTTAAATGGTTTATATTATTGTGTGATATTTTTTACTAACATATTACGATTTAGTTATTACTTAATAAAAGTATGCTTTATATGAACATAAAATAAATAATATTGTTTATAATAAGTTTTCAATTTAATACATACTCGTTTTTGTAAGATATTTTGAAGATATGTTATGTAGTAAAATAAAATTTACATTATATAATATGTATAAAGTGTATTCATGTTTTACTTTATCCCTATCTATTGTTTGGAAGCAGTACAATTATGGGTTGTTGGTTGTTACTTTAATATCCGTTAGTTGCTTATCGATGTTATGAATATAATACTGAATTATTATGGGGTATGAGTCACTTCGCCGTGAGAAGAGGCTCTGAGCGCCATCTGAAAAGCGGCGTGGGCGATCCAGTCTTAAACACACAGCCGCTTCAACAAATTACGTTTACCTACTTCTAAGTACAACAATCCAAGTTAACGTACCACGTACTGAACGACGACGCGAATGCTTTTGTAGGTATATAATCTCCAGCTAAGGAAAACAGTTTGATAAATACCTGTTAGTTAAATTCTTTAATACAAGACATTACATTTCCTTTATTTATAAGTTCGTAGCCTTAATCTTCATTATCATCAATACAGTTCATCACACACTGCTGGCAATAGGTGCTACCACATAGTTTGCCACAAAACACGCTATTGTGTCACCAGTATGGTATATTTTAGGGTCGTCGTCTTCAGCAATGATATTTTAGTCTGTAAGTGACAGAACAATGCTGCTATAAGCTATATGTTGAGATATTGTTGTGGCAGGGGTAGGTCAGCTCCATCGGAAAATGACCAGGTTCTCTAGTAGCAGAGGCAGACTAGCGGGAAATAATAGATTTAATGCTGCTGTGTTTTTTTATGGTGAGTGTAGAGAACTACAGATCTTTTTTACTGAAAACGTGACATTACATCTTAGTAACTAGGGGTGACATCGCATCTGCATTTTGATTCTTAATCGAGAATAGATGTAGATGCCTATGGCCCACAACTTTCAATTATCATCAAGTGGACTGTGCGTTCGTTCGTTTCCCCTCTGTAAAAAAATGTGATATGGCCTCATTCAGCGTTGCTCAACATGTGGCCTTATCGAATAAATTCACGAAAAAAACTGAATAAATTTATTTATTATTGTCCTTTTAATATTCAATGTCTACGACGAAATTAGATGAAAATGTTTATATTTCGGTTAAAATTCAATTGATTTTTATAAATTAAATTCAAAAATTCCAAACTTCCACATATATGTCTAAAAATTTCAATCATTTGTTTATAATAGCCCATCAAAAGTCCACTGCTGAACGTAGGCCCCTTCCATGGAATACCTTAATGGAAATTAGAGGAAGGACGTTTGCCATTGTTTTAACGCTTGGCAGATGGACTGGCAACCGCAATTTCATCGTAATTGAGTTGTCATCAAGA
The DNA here is from genome assembly GCA_907164705.1 of Parnassius apollo. Classification (NCBI taxonomy): domain Eukaryota; kingdom Metazoa; phylum Arthropoda; class Insecta; order Lepidoptera; family Papilionidae; genus Parnassius; species Parnassius apollo. The sequence goes on from CAJQZP010000693.1 coordinate 17,171,701, forward strand.
AGATGATGATGCTCAAGTCCTATTTCAGTTTCTATCGCCTCTTAACCTTCACGGAACCATATAGGGTTGTGATATAAGATACTTTACGCACATCAACTTTACTAAAATTTAAAGGCAAAAAAATTTAATGATTTCTTAAATTTTATTCAATAATATTTACAATAAATTTTTTTCCTAAATATATTTCACGCTATAAGAATTTTCGTAAATAAAAATAGAACATAGTGTAGAAATAGCTATCAATAACTATAAAGCAATTCAAAAACATGCGGCCGTCACACCTGACGCGGCTACAAATTCGAATAAAACATATTCGTGCAGCGGCTATTGTCGGAGTATTGTTCCGATTTAAATTTCGGTTACAGCACTTTCGAGTGCATTTGTGCGTTCTGTTTCAGCTTATAATAAATTTATATTACAATATATATAAATAAAATAGTATCGTAATACAAGGTTAAAAACGAACGAAAATTATTACTGAGATTTGGGCGAATCAGAAAATCCATCTTTATTATAATTTTAAGTATTCATTTGGTTCAATGGGTCAATTAAGAATATTTATTCACAGATATACAGTTTCACGCATGATGCTTCCTGCACCACCGAGCAAGTGGTAAATCGGTACATTCATTATGTGCCTCGAACCTCGGTGGGCACCGAACAGGCTTCGCCTATTTTATTCGAGGGCATATCATCGTCAATATGTTGGAGCTAGAAGTGTAGGAGATCAAGCTTTGCCTATGAGCTTATACGGCTCTTTAATTAAGAAGTAAGAAAAAACTAATTCTGTGTCAGTAACTATCTTAGTACTTGTATTAAAGGCTGGGCTGGCCATAAAAGTTGAAGGACCAACTAGCTATGGAAAAGAAAGGTTCTTGAGTGGCAACCTCATGCCATTCACCTACACACTAGATGGAGTGATGACCTGGTAAGAGATTCAGGAAGTCAATGGATGCAGGTGGCTCAGAACCGGACTTGTGATATCCTGGAATGATGATAAGAATGATGAAAATAACTTAGTAGGTAAGGTGGGTTTGAAATCTGCTTGTCATAAATGACATCAAAAATCTATATACCCTTACAAAAGTATCTGGGGGCACGGTAGTGCCCCCGCCAAGTCGAGCAAAAAAGCGGCACGGCCGTACTATACTTTTCTCGAAGCAATTCAGGCCATTTTCGGAAAATTAAAATATTTTCCCTTGATTTGTATTTTACCTTGTTTTGATTTCAATCCAGATTTCTAGATATATCAACTGCATAAATAACTTTGTAATCCCATATAAGTACATATATAGAATTACAAAGTTGCATTTGCAGTTAATGAATCGGTGTACTTGTATATATTATATTAGGTGTAGATAGGTACGATGATGGTATTCAAGAAGTAAAAGGTACCGAAAAGGTAAAAAAGTAGGACTGTCTTATCTAGAAAAAGAAATGAGATGCCATCACAAACATAACTTGTAAAAAAAACCAAGTCTCGCAACTCAGTTCTTCTACCGTAAAAGTTGTGAGATCCATGATATACCAAGTCGGTTAATTTATTCAGTCCCTACTTAGGGGTTCTTCTGTTTTGAGTCATTATGTAATTAGCTAACCTAGCAACATTTTATAGTGACCATATCAATGTTAAAAATCTTTTTATGATTAAATATATAGATTGATTTGGCAATCGCGCTAAGCAATATGTACCTATTACTTGTGAGATACGTTGTGTTTTCATGCGATTGCCAAGTCAATCTATATATTTAAAACATAAAAGGTTTTTAACATTGATATGGTCACTACAAAATGTTGTTAGGTTAGCTAATTACGTAACAACTTAAAACAGAAGGACCCTTAAGTAGGGACTGAATAAATTAACCGACTTGGTATTCCATGGATCTCACAACTTTTTACGGTAGGAGAACTGAGTTGCAAAACTTGGTTTTTTTACAAGTTATGTTTCTGATGGCATTTATTTTTTCAAACAGCAAAAGAGATTAATTAATCCCTTCAACACCTTTGTCGGTTAAATACTCATGAAATTTGATTTTATTCAAATCTTCCTTTGATCAATTCCAATGGGTATTTAATTGAGTTTTTGAAAAAAAATCTTTTCAAAAATCGAAAGGTCATATATAAGTATTGTAACAAAACTATCGTTAATTTATTTCTTTCGTTATAAATAAAAAGTTTGAAAATAATTTTTGAACTCAGTAACAACGACGCGCCGACAGTTCCCGAGAAAGCCCGACACGAATGTGACGTCACAATATTTATTTTGCTTCTACTTTGCAGGCAGCTGATACATGTACTAATTTTCAATTACTTAAATGTTTTTAGTTAATTTTTTTAAAGTCTACTTTAAAGGGTTATCGGGCTTGTTTCATTCCGTTATGTAGTAATACTACAAAAACACCTCCCTGCAAAATGTTTCAATGAATCAATGGTTTCAAACAGCACACCGCTTTAATCCTAAAGCCACGTCGAATTTGTTTTTTTGTGAAGATAATTTTGATGTAAGTATTATAATATACTTGATATATATATATATATATATATATATATATATATATATATATATATATATATATATATATATTAATCATTCAATCATCAAATGAATGTAAAAAAGATTTGCATCAAATACAATTTTTAATGTACTTAACTCGAAATTTTAGGGCTTAAAACTTAATGACAGGTTTGTATATTTTGCGAAATTATTTTTCTTTTATATTAACTGAAAAATTTATAGCAAATTAAGTAAATATCTTCTTGTGATTATTCCGTAATGGAACATAACCTATCGCATTATCACCATAACTTTCTAGTGATAACCTAAAAAATTGTTAATTTTTTGTTAATAAAAATATTTAATTTTTACTTACATTGTTATCGCTATAGAATTTTATAGTGACAATCATAGATTTAGTATAAACTGAGTAATAACAATATAATAGTTACAACAATTATATTATATAAAATTCACACCTCAAACTTTAGCTGAATTGAATCGAATATCATTTCTCAAATATATTATCAGAATTATCTTTGATAAACCCGGATTCCCACATAACTGGATTTAATTAATAATTGGCAATAATTTTTCTGCACTAACTTTTAATAATTTTAACAATATGTATACAGATCCGAGCTGTTGACAACGCTTTGACATAATGACGTCACAATATTACAGTCACATATTATGGCGCGTTATGTAGTCACGTGATAATTTTGGAATTTTTATAACTTTAATTAATTTATAATTATTTATACACAATTTGAAGTAAAAAAAAATTGCATCGATTATCAATATGAATAGTGATAATTTATTTAAATACAAAGAAATTGATAATTTTCGTTGGAAATTGAAATAATTTTATCACGTAACGCTAACGCTGTATTTGTATTATTGCTGTTGCACGAATGGGTCGGCTAAGCTCGACCGGGGAAAGATCACGCCACCACAGAATATCAGTGCGAAATAGAACTTTGATGGTACTGGGTTTTGTATGGTAAGTATAGAGAACCGAAGATCCGTTTTACTGTATCAGTTTACATAGTATAAAATGCGTAATACGGTTACGTCTATTCTCTCCAGACTTATTATTTCTCTTGATACTTCTTAAAAAAATTGAGTAAACGCTAATACTACATAATTTTGTCAAAAGAAATTTTTAGACTTGTATATAATATAAATAACTAGCGACACGCCCGGCTTCGCCTGTATAGGATCTATTAATGATAATCAAAGAAAATTTATTTTATCAATTCTTCGTTTTTAAAAAAATCGTCAAGCTTCTATTATTTCATATTTATATTTCAAGCGACGAAACAGGAGCGAAAATCTGTCTACGGCCAAGTTCCCGCCAAAGCTCCTAAACAAGTCAGCCAATTATGATAACCATGGAGTTAGAGAACAAGAGAACGAAATTTACGTACTAAATCATAGCCCACCTGTCCCTGAAAATTTCTAGAATTTGTAGCCGCGCTGCCGTCAGTAAGTAGTGTCTGCAATGTATTTTTTTAATTTTTGACAAAAAGAAACATTAAAAATGGTGAAATATTATAAAAAAATTATAATAATAAATCAATAATAATTAATAATTTATATTTGTAATAATTTATAATATTTACAAAAATTAAAATTATTGAAACAACTTAGCGATCGCAGCGCCTCACTTATTTTGGCCATATTTCTGATACACTATTTTATACAGCGATCGTTCTCCTGTTCTCTAACCTCACCTATCTAACCTCGTGCTTACAACCACTAGACCACTAGACTAACACAGACAGTTATTTAATTCCAATCCTTACATTGAGATAACAAGATCCTCACAAGATAAATGGCAATACCTATCATCAACGAACAAAAAATATCTACATTAATTTAATATAATGAATTCAAGCAGTTTTGAGTTCAAATACCAGATAAAGAAATGACATCATTGAGAATGTGATAAAAAATTAGTAGGTACATGCTCGTCACAGAAGTCGCTCAATATGAATAGCATAATATATGGTGATAACAATTTTACACTTCCTTCACATATGAACTTCGGAAAGTACTTTTTAGATAAAATCTGGACTTATAATAACGCTGAAGCATTGGTACGTTCGCCTTTTTGCAAATAATAATATTTTTTATTTTTATTTTTCTTTGTATCTTTGTTAAGACCGTGAATAATAAATATTTATTCACTTTTAACGGCATAATTACTTAAAAATCATGTTATTTTTAATTATGCTTTAATGAAAATATGCTAGTATTTTAATAAAAATATTCATTTTACAAAATAATTACTTTATATATAATATTTACATTAAATTTAAAATATATAAAAACTTGTGAGTTGTCATGTAAATGTCATGTGAATAAGAGATGCTTTGTTTCCAAAACGGATTTTATCTAATATATAAGACAATGATTTTATCGTGTTTAATCTTCAATTTATTTTTATTATCCCGACGTTTCGGGTGCTTTACAGCACCCATGGTCAGGGGGGGAGGGATGTTTAATGTCCCAATGTCATAGTTAGTCCGGCTACCTTCAGTTTTTGAATATTAATTTTTGGTCCGATTTACGCAAAACGAGCTTATAGTATGTATCATGAAGTCTTGCAGTGGTATACTTGGGTTTGGGTTTAATTTTGTTAATTATAGGATCCCAAGCAAATGGCAGCACCCATCCATCTTCTCCATTGAAATTTGGATGTTTTTTAATTTCAATAGCCTCGCGTACATCCTTGGTAGGAATCGGTGTTTTTTTGCGAGGATTTGCGGTTTATCAAATCTAATGTAATGGTGGAGACGATCTTGAACAATTTAAAAATAAATTAAAGTAGTAATTAAACGCGATAAAATCCGTTAATAATAGTTTTATTCAATGTGTAGTGTTCGCGTAAATTTAAGAAATCATTAAGCGATAAAAGTGTTAAAGAGAAATGAATAATATTAGTTATAGAATGAGTATGATTTGATGACCATTCTATACATCAAAACTATTAAACTATTATGATTTATATTTAACGAATACAAAAAAAAAATAGAAAAAGAACTTGTTCTGTAAGCGCATTTTACAAATAGACACAGCTTTAACGGTATCTAAGTAAAAACGAAATTAATCCGGTTTGAATAGGAGCGATTTAACGAAGATTTAACTTTAAAAGGTCGTCTAGAGATGAATGGACTCTTTCAATTACTTGTACAAAATAAATGTCTGACTACTTAATTTTCTTGGATCTTAAAGATCGATGCAGCTACGAAGAAGAAAATAACATTTGAAAAATTGGCTCGACAAATAACAAGCACTGCTTCCTGTTTAAAGAAGTTAAGCGTGAAACAAAGTGACGTGGTAGCAATATGCAGTGAAAATAGGATAGAATATCTAATTTCAGCTATCGCTATATTCTGTTCTGGAGCCATACTAGTGTGTGTAAATAACGGCTATAGCGAAGGTATGTAGATATTGTTTTTAAGGATTTTGTAATATGCCTAAATCACAAGTATTTACCAACAAAGAGCTCTTTGGTATTAACAATCTTCGCGTTATATAGTATATCAACTAACACATACTTTTTCATACAAGTTATGAGACAGAATTTTCACACGATTGTTTCCTTCGTCATTTTGGAGCTGATACATTTTCTGTCGTATCCTCAGACCAACAAAAAGCAGACGGAACACTGCGTATTGTATTTCAAGTAGATTCCGAAAAGTTCTTGACCCACATATGCCCACACATCTTTCTTCTTCCTTTCTTTATCAGCTCGAAAATTTTCACTGCCAAACACACACATAAGTACCTAAACTATGCTTTTCGTTGCAAATTATTTTAGATTCATGTGTTCTTACAAGTTTAGGATTTAACAACAGAGTTTAAGAACACGAAGGTCTAAACTTCCAAAATTAGAGAAAACAATGCTTAATGTTCCTGTATTTGGATGTTTCTTTATATAACAACCTAAAATAGCAGGTAATTTCAATTTAAAACTTTCCGAACTCTTTCCGTACTGTACTTTTGCATAAAGTCCGTTCAAGATATCTTCATCGCTACAAACGTTGATATATAATAAATCCCTCTTTCTGTTTATTTATAGTATGTGTAATACATTTAAGAGCACATGAGGAAAATATTTGTTCTTTTCTATTGTTATCGGACAAAAAGAAGAAAACCAAGTTTAGATACATTAACTTGATTAAGTTGTTATTTTACGACAGCCTTACAATCAGCCTTAAATATATCTATCTAAACAAAAGAACAAACACTTTTCTCAATCATAACTTTAATTAGAGATTTGATTTTATATTATACTCTAGTTCATTGTAATTGTAATTATTTTTAAGTATATAAATGATCTAGCAATTCTGTAAATTATTATTTAAACTTATTCTAAGTAAAATGCATTTTAATTATTACATATCAACTATATAATATCAAATATTTAATGATTTTTTACGTTAACGCGAAAGCTAAATATTTAAATCAACTATTTTTAAGAAGTTTATCGCGTATATTAATTTATTTCATATTCCCGACGTTTCGAGCACTTTACTATAATATTAAAATAAGTTAATATACGCTATAAAATAATTATAAAATGTTTTATTTTAATTATTTTATAGCGTATAGTGATGTCAGTTATTGTCATAGCACTTTTAAACTTAATAAATACGTATAATATTTGTGTTAAAACATGATTTCTTTTAAAAATGACTTCATCTGTGTCTTTACTCAACATGCCTTGCTCTAAAGCTTGTATTGAAAATCTAGAATTTGCATTGTATTTTGAACAACAGCATGCAACGTCTACAATAAAGCGGCGGAATTAGAAATATCTGGCGATATTGGAAAAGAAAGTTATAATAAATAACCAGTCGCGTCTGTTGCCATCCATGGTAACTGATTAAAAAAATAAAATAATCTTAATTATTTTATTACTACTATTTATTCACATGATTATTTTAAAACTATTAATGAATTAGTTTTCTATACTAAACCAACAATAAGACACAATATGAGTTATTTACAAATTAAACAAACAAAATATAAGTATCGTCATAGTTAGCGTACTGACGCACCTCGGATTAATAATAATAACTTCGTAGATACAGTCGCCTCCCTTAACTGGCTACGTTTCGGTGACCTCTTCGGGGAAACCGAGGGTTTTGTCTGTGCAATACAGGATCAGGTTATTAAGTCGAACAACTATCGGAGATACATCCTAAAGGATGGCACCGTCGACGTCTGTCGAGCTTGTCGCCATCCCGTTGAGTCGCTTAGGAATGTCATCTCCGGTTGTTTGGCGCTTTCTAACTCTGAGTACTTGCACAGGCACAACTTAGTAGCCAGGATTCTACACGAGGAGCTCGTTCTGAAATACGATCTCGTGGACCGGAAATTGCCGTATTACAAGTACTTGCCCGGGCCATCATCACAGACAGGACTATTCATGCGAATAAGCCTGACATTGTGCTGATGGACCGGGCACAGTCAAGGATATTTTTGGTCGATATTACCATTCCGTATGACGAGGACCTCGTGAAAGCCGAAACAGATAAGCAATCAAAATATCTGGACCTAGCTCACGAGGTGACCGACATGTGGGGTGGTCTGCCGATCGAAATTATTCCTGTAGTCGTGTCTGCAAACGGGTTAATCCCAGCCAGCCTCTCGGGTCATCTGAGGCGGCTGGGACTCTATGACGGACCGCTCCAGGCTCAAATGCAGAAGGCGGTGCTCCTCGATACCGCTGTCATCGTCCGCCGGTTCCTTTCCCTTTCCCCCTAACCCTCGACCGTTTGGTATCCCCTGACGAGGGCTTCCATCTGGTTGGGCTTTTATTTATTTATGTATTTTTGTATTTATTTTACTTTATTGATATTTATGTATATTTATCTTTTCATTTTCATTTATAATTATATATTTATAGAACCCAACCAGATGAGAAAACTAAATAGATACCCCAGATTTTAATAATAATAATAAATTTTATTGACACAAAGTTAGGTTTACATTATTAATCTTTAAGACATTTAAACAAGTTATATGAGTTGTAACTTACAAAATGTTATGTACTAGCGTCTAAACTAAGCCGAGGCGATATCTTAGACACTAGTCTCTCCCAATGACACCATAATTTGCAGTCATAAAAGTATACGGCATATTATGACTAACTTCGTCTATTACATTACACATTCGCATATATATTACGTTTACTTTTTTACGTTTACCGTCACTACTTATTACACTAATTTATTACGCGTATGAAAGGTTAGACTACTATTAATAGGAACTTTACTAATTTCCTAATTTAAAATGAAATAAATGATTATTGTTTTTACAAGGCAAAAAAACTATGTTTTTTAACATTCTGTATTGCATCTATGTTTATCATTATCATCGGCCCTAGCACAGCTTAGACTTGTGCAATAATGTGCTAACTGATGTGTATGATCTGGCAGACTTGACCATACTTATGCTAGGCAGGTGTATGGGTCACGCTGCTGTAATAAATATAATTATTATATTAAATCATATTAAAAGCACCTATATAATTTAAACAAATTAAATTAAAAAAATTATAGGTTGTTGAGCATATCGTTAGAAATCAAGCTATTAAACAATTTAATACACTACCTTATGCCCCAAAACCCATGAATAGTGTTATGATATTTAAATAAAGGTTAAATTATTTTTATTGGAAAAAGTTTCTGTACAGTTAATGATTACATTGATTTATTTTTAATAGCATAAGGTTAACAAACGAGCACACAGTCCATCTGACGGTAAGTGGATGCTGTAACCCATAAACATTTACATTTATTGACGATTAAGAAGTAATTATTAATGTATTATTGTAAAGAATAATATTACATGCATTATTTAATTATTAATTAATTTCTAGACATTTTGAAGTAAACACGAATAATGATAATAATTTTATTTAATATGTTATGTTTTAATTAAGATTTCCCACACAATGTATATTGTTTTTGGAATTAATGACTAATGATTAAATAATAACCACCTCTGCAATACAGGGAAAATTTCAATTGTAGTAATTTAGTAGGCCAGTGATACTAAACGACGTGTGAAAAAAATAACAAGCCTGTTTCTTTACATTGTTTACAATAATTATTCGAAATAAGTTTTTAGGTGATGATCACTATATATCGACTGGTGATAATGATCTCCAGGCTAATATTTTCGCGGCGCGGCTTTCGAAAACGTGAAAATTATTAATGCACGAGAAATTACAGTATTTACCACAAGTGCACGCGTAAGCACAGGTGCATTTACGAAAATTGCCCTTATCTTTTTATGAACACTTATGTGATATAATCGGAAGCATCAGTGACATAAATGACAATTTCTTATATTTCATAATATTTGCATTTTATTTTTTGTTGTCTACGTCTAAGATTTCGGCACGGGACTATGACATTCTCGTAGCCATGGTATACATTCCTCAACCAACAATATAATACTGCAAAGAGTAATTATATAAAATAAAAGCGAAAATATCCCACTGCACATAATATTACTTTCAGCTCCATTTTGTCGATTTTATTTGACCAGCTCGTAAAAGTCCAATAGTGAATGTAGGCCCCTCCTCCAAACTGGTGATAGAAGTACTATTTGTTTAGTCTAAGTACTACGACTAGCATTGACGAAAATATTCCAGTATATGTAATATTCATTTCAGCTCCATTTTGTCGATTTTTTTGATCAGGCCGTTAAAGTCCAATAGTGGGTGTAGGCCCCTCCCCCAAACTGGTGACCAAAGTACTATTTGTTTAATCTAAGTACTACGACTAGCATTGACGAAATTATTAAACCATCTTTCGGAAACCATTGAGACCTTTCTCGCATTTTTCAAAGCAACCTCTCACGACACCCAAAGGTGGAAATTGGTAGTGGAATTCCGTTACGCTACCACCACACGGCTATTAAATCGAATTAGAATGTATCAAATGCTCTAAATAGAAAATGATACGTATGATTAGTTATTGGAAAAATGTTACAGTATAAATGACAGAAGCGACAGTAGCCTAATGGCGGGTCCGTGAACTCAAACGTTCGTGGGTTCGAATGCACTATTCGACTGCTGTCGTAAACCATTCCTAACACAAGCATTATTTCTTAACAATATTTACGATTAAAAATAAAATCAACAAACAGGCCACGTTTTAAAATGTAACACGTTTTCTAGTTGCCGTGTAGTGGCGGTTGAGAATATCCACTACCCCATATCTTCCCGTGTGTGTCGTAAGAGGCGACAGAGGGACACAGAAAGGAGATGGGCAGCAGCATCTTCCTAATAACAACAATAACATAATAAAAAACTGCGGTTGCCAACCCGCTCGCCAAGCGTGGCAACTATGGCAAATATCCCCCCATGAGCAAGGACACAAATAAACGGCCCCTAGTCCCCGGCGGCCCCGCTATTCCTGGCTACGGTGGCGACCATGGTAATGGCGGGGCAGGGGGTGCTAAAAATCTCCGGTGGAGGGTTCGGTTGCCACCTACGACGACTCGACCTGGCAACGTATAACGCACGCACCCTGAGGACTGACGAGAAGATAATGGAGCTGGAAGAAGAGGTAGACAAGTTGCGCTGGCATATTATTGGTTTATCCGAGGTCCGAAGAGAGGGGGAGGATACGGTAATCCTCGAGTCTAGCAACTTGTTCTATCACCAGGATTGTTCTGTCCCAAGGAGGTGTCGGATTTATCGTCCACAAGTCTCTCGCCAACAACGTTGTAAAGATTGGAAGTATGTCGCCGAGGGTCGCGTACCTGATACTCAGAATCACCAAACGATATTCGCTTAAGGTCATACAGGTCTACGCACCAACCTCGGCACATCCCGATGAGGAGGTGGAGGAAATGTATGAGGATATTTCTAGAGCCATGCATTCCTCCAAAACCCACTACACGGTGTTGATGGGAGACTTCAACGCAGCTTAAAATTTTCAGCTCGAGTTACGTAACCGCTTTCATTGCCTAGAAGATTGCAATGCAGTGGACGATATGAATGACAAGCTCGTGGAAACTGTCCATGCGGTCGGAGCTAAGTTCTGCAAGACCCGCCGCAGAAGAACACAAAAACTCTCCGATCACACTCTTAATCTCATGGCTGTTAGACGGGAGATGAGGCTGCAATCGTCAACAGATTTGACAGCATACAGGCAACTGAACAGACGGATCTCCAAATGCATGCGGCAAGACATGATTAAAGTTGCGTAACTTTAATACTACTCGTATTAAAGAAGCGATCGAGTGGAACCAGGGCTCCAAAGTCTTTGCCAGAGATCTGTCTGCCAGAAAGAGCCAACTGTCAAAGCTGAAGACTGAGTGTGGCAGCATCATTTCCGGTACACCTGAGATTTTGAGTGAGACTGAGAGGTTCTATGGGGAGTTGTACACATCATCGTTGGAGCCACACGCAAGTGTGAGTAACGATACAAGAGCAAGTCTTACCCGACACTATTCCGATGATATCCCGAACGTCAGTCTGAGCGAGATTAGAATGGCTCTCCAGCACCTTAAAAACGGCAGGGCCCCAGGCGAGGATGGAATTAGAGCGGAGCTACTGAAAACGGGTGGAACACCGGTACTTGAAGTCCTTCAGAAGCTCTTCAATTCCGTCCTCCATGGTGGCACTACTCCGGTGGCGTGGAGCAGAAGTGCGGTGGTCTTGTTCTTTAAGAAAGGCAACAACGCTCTCTTGAAGAACTACAGACCGATTTCCCTTCTGAGCCGCGTCTACGTGCTGTTTTCGAGAGTCATTACGAGTCGTCTCGCACGCAGACTCGACGACTTCCAGCCTCCCGAACAAGCCGGTTTCCGAAAAGGCTTCAGTACCAAAGACTACATACATACCCTGCGGCAGATTGTACAGAAGACCGAGGAGTACAATCTGCCACTTTGCCTGGCGTATGTGGACTATGAGAAAGCCTTTGATTCCGTCGAAATTTGGGCGGTGCTACAGTCCCTTCAGCGGTGCCAAGTTGACTGTCGGTATATCGAGGTGCTGAAGTGTTTTGTACAGTAGGGCTACGATGGCTATCCGAGTACAGAACCAGAGTTGGAAACCTATCCAACTGCAGAGAGGTGTAAGACAGGGTGACGTTATATCCCCGAAACTCTTCACCGCTGCGTTGGAAGACGTTTTCAAGCTACTGGACTGGAAAGGATACGGTATTAACATCAATGGCGAGTACATCACTCACCTTCGATTTGCCGACAATATAGTCCTTATGACAGAATCGCTGGAGGACCTTAGCACTATGCTCAATGACCTCAATGGCGTCTCCCAACGGATAGGTCTTAAGATGAACATGGACAAAACAAAGATTATGTTCAATGTCCATGTCACACCTATGCCGGTAGTTGTGGGGAGCACTATGCTCGAAGTTGTTGACGAGTACGTTTACCTGGGACAAATAGTCCGACTAGGTAAGTCCAACTTCGACCGAGAGGTCAATCGACGGATTCAACTCGGCTGGGCAGCATTCGGGAAATTACGACACATCTTCTCGTCAGGTATACCTCAATCTCTGAAAACTAAAGTTTAAAACCAGTGCGTGTTGCCAGTGATGACTTACGGATCAGAGACGTGGTCCTTCACTGCTGGCCGTATGAGGACGCTCAAGGTCGCTCAGCGAGCTATGGAGAGGGCTATGCTCGGAGTTTCTCTACGTGATAGACTCAGGAATGAGAATATCTGTAGTAAAACCAGAGTGACCGACATAGCCCAACGGATTAGTAAGCTGAAGTGGCAATGGGCCGGCCATATAGCTCGAAGAACCGATAACCAATGGGGAAGAAAGTTTCTCGAGTGGCAGCCTCGTACCGGTAGGCGTAGTGTAGGGCGACCCCCCACTAGATGGAGTGACGACCTGGTAAGACATGCAGGAAGTCGATGGATGCAGGTGGCTCAGGACCGTGCTTTGTGGCATTACTTGGGGGAGGCCTATGTTCAGCAGTGGACTTGTGAAGGGCTGAAATGATGATAATAATGACGTTTTCTAGTTATGTATTGTTGACCGAAGTATTTACACGAGTATATTATCTTAATTAATAACTTTTCTTTGGTGAATTTTACAGATGAAATGGTACACGCACTCCATATATCAAAACCAAAATATATGTTTATGTCATTGGACGCATACAATAAATATTATAAACTAATAAAAAGCCTGACTCTAGTAGAAAAATTCATAATATTTGATAACATATCTATGAATTTCGAAGTTATCAATTTTAACGATATGCCACAAGGGACCTTAGAAATGAATATTTACGAACCTACTGAAGTGAATGGTAAGCATCGCAAGCAAGAATTTTATTTACTCCGGCTTTATAAATAACAAACATTATTTTCTTCAGGGGGAACTGCCTTAATCCTTTATTCATCAGGAACTACAGGTCTCGCTAAAGGAGCAAAAATAAATCATCGCAGTTTGATTATAGCTGTACAACAACCAATGTAAGTATATTTAAGTTCCGTTTTGCTTTACGTTAAAATGTATTTGACCCAACCGGAATAGAATATTTCAAAGGTATATAATATAATATAATAACAATAATAAATGCAACTTTATAAAATATAAAATACTACAAAATCAAAATACACGTAAATTAGTTGTACAAGGGGCGACTTTATCGCTAAAAGCGATTTCGTACAAGCAACCTTTGGATGGATAAAAACAAAAAAACACATAACCGTGGAACACCAGTTAAAAATAAAAAAAATAAATAGTAAACCTTCATATTATATTAAATTAAGACTTTTGTTTACAAATCCTTCATACAATATAGCGCAGAGGTTAAGCATTTAGCCGCGGTGCTGCGGGGCTGCGTCATCAAATCCTGACAGAAATAACCTTAATCGTTGAACGCATTGAAGTAAAGATTTGAAAGAAAATAAATTATCAAAAGTGGATGCTTTGGTCGTCAATCAACAAATTAGATCCTTTAAAAGTTAATAAGTTACCTAAATTATCCCTTTTGAGGTCTAGGATGGAACGTCCAGTTACCAGTAAAAACTATTTCCGGTTCTCGTCACTCATCACTCGAAACGCAGCAGCCAGTACAAGTACAAGTACAAGACATTCTATTTTACTCCTCAGAGGCATGCGCGTGCATATCTCTAATAAGTTTTATCTGAAGTTGCTTGTAGGTGTCCATAACGTGGAGCCAATTGCTATATGGTGAACTATTATGTCCGTATAGTACTTTAATGTTACACTGAAAATAAACAAAATGTAATGAAGTGACGGATGTTTTATTGATGAACGTCTACGTAGTGTTAATGCAATCAAGACTTTTTAAATTTCACATGGGACGCAAACGAGGAACCCTTGCTTAAACCCCCGATCGAAATCGATTTTTAAAGAAATCAAGATTTTTTATGTATAAACAAATATATATATTCTTTTTATAAATATATTATACTTTAGGTACAAAAGGAGTACAGATGATAGGAAGCAACATTACTAGTGACCGTAGTATAATTAAGTTCAAATCCGCTTGCGCAACGTGGCAAATTTTGGCTTTTCTTTTAGAAATCATATTTAAAATGGCCTATAGTTGACTAAAAATAAAAATATCGACCATAATCTTTATTTTTTAAAATTGTTAAAATTAAAAATAAAATGTCCACAACTAAAGTAAAATAGACTTTTTACCTTAGATGTATTCATTTATTTCTATAAAAAATATTTAGAAATCTCCCGAAACACTTCCGCAGCTTAAAGCAAAATAAATAGGTGAAGATAAAGCGTTCTCATTATGATTACAGCCTTTCACAAGCCCTCTGCTGAACTTAGGCCTTCCCCAAGGATTGCTATAAAGCACGGTTTTGAGCTATTTGCATCCATCGACTTCCTGCATGTCTTACCAGGTCATCACACCATCTGGTGGGGCGGCGGGGGGGGGGGTGTAATTAAGCGTATATAAAGCGTTTAGGTGTGGCAGTAATGGTTGACTGTTCGATTTTCGTCAACGACAATGTTAAAACCAGAAAAGTCAACCAGTTTCGGGTCTGGGATGTCCACATAATGTAATTTGTTTTTGTAAATTGCCTTCATTGTACAACAAAAATTCCTAGTGTGGGATTAAAATAATATAAAAAATAAATAAAAATTTGTCATCCAATGAACTTGATTTTTTACCCCTTTATTTAATTTTAATAATAATATTTTTATTCATAACAGACCTTCTAAACGCAATGTTGTAATGCTAACTATAACTCCATGGTCAAGTACGATGGGTATAGTAATTTTGTTGAGAGAACTTTTTTACGGAAAGACCATAGCGTTTCTTCCAAGATTTGATGAAAAACTGTTTTTACACACAATACAAACTTATAAGGTACGAGTTATTCTCATATATTAATCCATTTTTATATTTGGCATAAAATATATAATAAACTTTAATTCTAGGTATGCATCTTAACAGTAGCTCCGCCTACAATCGTAACTTTGTGTAAATCAACCATTGTAAATGAATTCGACATCAGTTCAGTTGAAATAATTCATAGCGGTGGAGCACCTTTAAACTCGACTGTCATTAAAGAGCTAAAAACTAGGTACGAATGCATATAAATCACAGAGATTTTAACAAATTTTACGTTCATTAACCTTTTTATAATAAAGCAAATTCCTTTGAAGATTTCCACATGTTAAGAGCGTATTGCAAGGGTATGGAATGACTGAAACTACCGGAGCGCTGACGGCGGAAGTAGAAAATATGAGCAAGGAAGGTAGTGTTGGTAAAATTGTTTGTGGAAACATAATAAAGGTATTTTAAAATTTTGTTTCAACCATCTTCTATAAATTTATAAATTTGGCCTTTACTGGATTTTAAAAGCAAAAACTGGACTCCGCCCGAGTCAATACAGACCGGATTCTTACAACGCCGACTAACCTTGTAAGTTAGTCGACGTAGGCTGTTGTTAGTGGTGATAAATATAAATTGAAATATTAAATCTAATATTTGATCAGGGAATGAAGCGTAATTACAATCTATTTCGTTTGATTGCCGCCGGTAGAGACATATAAGAACTGAGTCCTGTTGAGTCCTCTGTTTTTCTTAGCATCACTTTCGACGCTAAGCTTCAGTGGGGCCCCCATATATCTAAACTAGCAAGCAGAATAAGCTCTGCAGCTTATGCTGTAAAAAATATTAGAGATTTCACTAATGTCGAGACAGCTAGATAAGTTTATTTCAGTTATTTCCATAGCATAATGTCATATGAAATTTTGCTATGAGGGAAAAAGGCAGATTTAGAAACTATTTTTGTTTTGCAGAAGAGGGCCATTAGAGCTATTTACAATCTTAAACCGAGATAGTCTCTTAGAGAAAAAATTAAAGAAATAAATATATTAACTTTGGCCTCTCAGTATATCTATGAAATTTGATGTATTTTCACAAAAATAAAGATAGTTTTTGTAAAAAAGTGACATACACTCTGTAAACACTAGGAACAAACACAAGCTGGTGCTACCAGTTTCTCGACTCCACATAGTCAGTAATTCATTCTTGGAGCAATGTATAAGCTATTAACAACAAAGTCCCAGAAAATATACTTTTCTATTACCAAGTTTAAATATTTAATTAAACAGAAACTGTATAAAAAGGTTATTATGATATAAACGAATACAATCATGGTTGATTATAACCCCTGGGAATGAGGTGGTCGCTTCGAAGCTGTATCTAAAATAAATTTTGTAAATATTCTGTGACCCTCGAAATTGTAAAATTTATTTTTAAAAAAAAGTAGCGCTGGGTTTCTTGCTGGTTCTTTCAGGACAGAGATTTTTTTTCGAATCAGTGGTAACGTAAAATATTGACTTTCAATAAGAATTACTTGTAATCTATATTGAATAAAAAATTATTTTATTTTATTTTTATTTTATACAACCGGATCTCAAATACCAGGCCCTAAAAACCCTATGCAGTCACGGCGCCCAGTCTCAATGGAGGCAATAATTTGCGCATAACAAGATTATAACGTACGAGTGTGTGCACTTTCATAGTCTAATGGGACGGCAATACTATACGACCAAAGAAAGATCAGACGCTTGGATTTACGTACTATTCGAAGCACGAGGTTAAACAACGCCAACTTCATGACTTCGGACTATTACTCATAACTTCTTGACAGAAAAACCTATTAACTTAATCTGACTCGACCGGGGATACGAACCCGAGACCCCGAGATCTCATGTTCAACAAACAGTGAAACATTATACCTTAGCTCTCACGAGAAAAGACAAAAATAATGTACTCGCTTCAAACTTGCGAACCATGTACCATGGACGGTGCTGTCATTTAACCGCAAAGTTTATATTATGTCTAAGTGTATTTAAAAAAAATTCCGAAACTTAGCTGTCGCTTACTGTGGCCTTTTCTGTAGCGTTTTACTTCCAAATATTAGCCACATTTTCAAGGTACTAGAATTTTATTCTTTAGGTTAGTTTAAGGTTATACCAAAAAGACGTAATAATTGTGACGTTACCCTGAAGGAAACTAAGCGCTTACAAAATAATTGGCTTTTCCTAAAAACTTTAGTAAAGTTCGATTCATTCAGTATAGTCCGATACTTTTTAATGTTTCTTATTCTTTAGGTTTCAAAAACTATTTAATAATCATAAACGCACTACATACAACTCTTGTGGTTATTTTTCACGTTGTAACAAACAAGATTTGTAATACCTTTTACTCTTACTATATCACAGGAATGTTGAATTGAAGAATGTTATCTACAACAGAAAGTGTTACGGCTAAGTTTTTAAGAGCTCTTAACTTTGTGCTATAAACATATATCATAGCTTAATCGTAACATAGCTTAGTAAATTGACATAACAATGCGTTCTTGACTTGTAATGAAGAGAATGTTGTTGGTTACCTTCATTATATCATATTAAATGAGTGGCTCACAATTATTTAATAAGTGTGTTATCTGTAATCCTGACGAGCTTTACTTTGCTGTCACATACATGTATAGCAAAATAAGCAAAGCAAAATACTTGTGCAAGTGTACTTAAAATATTCCAATTTTTAATTTTTTTATGTAAAACATCTAATTTGCGTTCATTGACAGTAAACCCGCCTCGTACGCCGTAACGGCAACGGCGTGACGCTCTGTTGTGTCGTCATGCTCTAGGCCCACGTTTTCGACTCCCTTGTGCGTGTGTGCGCGTATATTATACGCTACGTGGCTCTCTGTGTGAGTGAGTCTCTGTCTGTGTGAGTTGTGTAATGCATGTTGAGCCTATTTGTTTTTTACTTATTTTATTCCATATTTCTTCAATTAGTTTTAATTAACTTTAAATTTACCATCAACAATGATGGTCCAAATCTGCCAGGCATCCCGTGGCGGAAAACGTTATTTTTCCTTTAAATTGTGATTACTATTAAATAAGGTAATAACGTGAAATAGTTCATACATATATATAAAACCGTTAAAAAGAAAAGTGAAATTCCACTATATGAATCTTACTCTTACTTACTATAAATATAATTAAAATTTACTCTTTTTGAATATTATATGCTTTTAATTTACGCTTCTATGAAACTTGATATTTATAACAGACGCTAAGTACTTTCAAATAGGTGTGTGTAAATACGTTCTTTTATATCTCACTAATGTTAGTGAAATTCGATATATCTGGAAATTTGAGTTGGTCAATTACGCTTATAACCGGCGGGTACATAGAGGCTTTATATGAAATCACCTAATTACACTTTAATCCAAAAATATCGATTAAATTGATATTTTTCAACGAGTAAACCTTAGTGTAAAGATGAAGAATGGTTACTACCGATATATTATACATATATTTATTTAATTTCAAACGTAATAAAGCCCAGATTGTTTTCGTGATTTCGAGGATATAGCATAGGTATAATGTTGACTAAACGAACTTACCTGAAGTGACAATATACGCGATTAAGTGATTTAGTTATGAACTTAATAAAGAGACAACTGCAACATCTTTCTAACAAAATGAAGTCGTTTAGCCATATAATCGTTATTTTTTTATAGGATAGGGTGACAAACGAGCACACAGTCCACCTGATGGTAAGTGGTTGCTGTGGCCCATAGACATCTACATCTATTCTCGATTACGAATCGAAATGCAGATGCGTTGTCACCCGTGAGGACTAAGATGGAATGCCTCGTTTCCAGTAAAAAGGGTATCCAGTTCTCTACACTCACCATACGAAACAGCAGCATTAAGCTACTATTTTACGCTGGTATTCTGTGAGAATACCAGAATATTAGAATGTCAGCAACTTTACGCGGTACAACAACTTTCTCTTTCTTTTTATCTTCAGACGAGACATAAACTACTGTGTGTGAAAAATTATTAGGTAATGCTTATATATACATTTATACATATAGATAAGATTATAGATAAGATTGATGTATCTAGTTGTAAAATAAATCTGGCTGTAAAAAAATAAATTAATGTCTTTTGTGAAGCTTAGGGGATTGTTTGCATGCTAGACATAATATATCATTTTTTTTAAATTATGTTTGACTATCATTTTGTTTGTCAAGGCTAATCTTCATAATGGCTGAGCCAATTGTGATGAAATTATACGGAAAGCAATGACGAGAGGTATCTAGAGTATATTTATCCGGAAAAACTGGAAGTTTATCTTTACAAAAACGAAAAATTTATGGAATAAATGGGATTATCTTACATGTCGCCATATTAAAAGAACCTTTCCGCGCCTAACCGAGGCGGGTCGCTTGTAAATAAAGTACCTAGTATAAAGAATTTTATTTATACAAGGTACTTTTCAAAGAGTACTTATTAAACGTACGTAAACGTATTTTAAACTTAAGTTCTAGTATATAAATAATGATATACCGCTATTCCAGTTTTTGAATATACGACTAAATAAGTCCTATAATTTTATTTGAAATTATTCCAAAATGAATGTTATTTATTAAGAACGTTTTGCCTACCGATCGATCCTTATGAATGTGCATGCATTAACATATGCATTACCACGCATTTTGAATTTAAAAGATAAAAAGAAGAGAATAAACATTCTCAGTACATATTTCTTTTAATTAATCTTTTTTCACTATTTGCCTATATTAGGTATTTATTCTGAACCTTCTCTGCAAATTGGCCGGTTATTACAAAATAACAATGTAAAAGTACACTGAACACAAAGACATTAAGATGCTCTTAATTATTTATTATTATCACATAATTGAATGATAAATTCTTTTTAATTTTTCACGTAACATATTTCAGCACAAAACATTGTCTTCGAACAAGATTTTTTATTCTTTAATATAACTTTCAGATAGTTGATTTTGAAACTCGTAAAATATTGGGCCCCGGTCAGGTTGGAGAAGTTTGCGTGAAAGGACCAATTCTGTTCGACGGTTATATTGGAAAAGATTCTAAAGATGATTTTGATGAAGACGGTTTCTATAAAACTGGAGATATCGCGTACTACGACGAAGATGGTTTCTTCTACATTGTTGACAGAATAAAAGAACTTATGAAGTATAAAGCTTGGCAAGTGAGTAATAATGAAAAGTACTTAACATTTTTATCATCATCATTTATTATACATATTATAATCCTCATATATCATACCTATAGTTTTACAACATTTTTATTTAAATTTAAATCGTTTCAGTACGTTGTGGTTTTTTGCAATAATCTATTTTAATATTGAAAATAGGTTAATATTTTTTATGAACAACGGTAATAAACTTTTATTATATTTGATTTTATTTAGTTATTTAGACGACATTCTTTTAGTGTTTACCTCTTTTTAAAATTGACTTTAAAAAACCGTCGAGTCTAAAAGAATGTCGTCTAAATAGTTATATAGAAATTAATACCCTATTTTTTCACCCTTTGGGGTTGATTTTTTCAAATTTCAATGGGACCCTTGGATATACCCAATGTAATAAAAAATGACAAAATGTTGAACAACATTTTGTTAAAAATATGTTAAAATAGGAAAATTATTGATTTAATAAAAATATTATTATCATACGGTCTTACTCACTGCGGTATAGTAGCAATAACGCTGGCTGCGTTTCCTCCCCTAATGGCTGTACTCAGCTTATGAGCGAGAAAGAACCAGCCCTCTACTAATTAGTTGATAAAGATTTTTTTGTTTACAGGTTCCACCATCAGAACTAGAAGACCTGATAATGAAACTTCCAACTGTAAAAGATGTAGGAGTAGTGGGCATCCCGGATTCTCTTGCTGGTGAATTACCTACTGCTTTTATAGTAAAACAACCTAATATGGATGTCAAAGAGACTGATATCGTAAAATACGTAAATACCAAGGTAAGCATTTTTCATGACTTAAAAATTATCTTGTTTAATATTTTTAAAAACAATTTGAAACCTGATATATGACCCTATATCATTTTAAATGTAATCTACTTTTAACATTCAATAGATGTAAAACTAAAAGGTTCTCACATTATGCAACGCTTAAGAATCCCTGGCCAGGTATTTCTACGTAGAGAAAATGTAAGCGGTATTTTCTTAAAGCCTGAGAAAATAACACTACAATTTTCTTTGGTAAATACAGGCTTTTGAGCACTCGAGCTCTAGACAGTCGCAGGACTAATAAAGATTTGTTTTCATATGCAGGTGTCGCCGTGGAAAAGGTTACGAGGTGGTGTGATATTCGTGAAGGAGATACCAAAAACTGGAAGCGGTAAAATATTGAGACGAAAGTTACGTGATATGATACCCAAGTTACCAGCTAGCAAACTGTAAAAGCGTGGTGTTATAAGACAGACTTTTATAAGAGATAATAAATATTTGAAATAATAAATGAAAATGCACACAAGTAAATTGGAATATTTATTTTAATACATTAACGCAACACAGAAAACAAAGATGTATAATAAAATTTCATTAACAATAAAATATTTATTTTGACGGCCCGAAAACTACAATCAAACACAATTGGCAGCAAACAATGCTTAATGGTAAACGTTATTGGAACTATAATCGCCTGTACCACAGGGAATCCAGTATATATAATATTTGCATATCAATGTAATGAAATTAAGAATGAATAACAATGATTATTTTGCCACATTACTAGCTATTTTCCATGTCAGTGACACAATTCAGTGCAGTGAAATTAAAACAAAATTATAGTGAGGAGGAACATGAAAACAATTGAATTATATATTATTTAAAAATTTATTCTAGACCTTTTCGGTTTATATCTGATTTTTATTATTATTTTTATTGGTATTTTGTAAATGTGAAAGTGTTTACACTTGCTATAAGAAAAGCAATCAACCCATTTTTTCCATGGATGCGATGAGAAAAGACAATTCAAATGCCGAGATATTGCGATAAACCGAATTTTATATGTACAATACTCAGATCTTTGACAAAAATTAGTGTCAATATACAAAACGCAGTACCGGAATACTGCGATCGCCAATTCACCAGCGTTTATACTTAAGGGTATTGTATAAACGTAGTAACCGAGTAAAAAAGTAAAGTAAAGTAGTGGTGGACCGCCAAGCATCCGGGTGGTGTGGATCGTATCGTGAGTTTTGACGCGATGTGCATTCGTGAAATTTGGAGACTAGAACTAATCCGAACAATTCCTCAGAACACTCCCCGTGGTACACGTGACAAAAAATGCAAACGGAAAAAATGAAAAACTTCGCAGCGCCATTGAGTCGAGCCGATCACAAATAACTCAGCCGCAATTGATTCGAGCTGTTCTACGCTGAATGCAGTCAAGTGGAAGTAGCTGGCTCTGAGGTGTTCCGACCCGGAGATGAGAAAAGTACTTTATGTGAGGTCGAACTTGCTCCTTATAGAGTTGGAAATGGTGTGATGGGATGAAATACTGTAATTATTTTGTATATAGTCAATTTGGTTTACATACATATATTGCACCTGAACGGACATCCAAACCTGGAACAATTATTTGTAAGCAACACGTTCTGTGCAAGATTCAAACCCGCAGCGCCAAGATGCTTAGCTACTGCGCTACGGGGCCGTCGATCTTCGTTAGTCCTCAACAATTATTTAAAAAAAAAAACAACATTATAATATTTCCACCAACAAATATTTATGAAATGATTAAGGTTAAGAAAATGGATTAAATAGAACGAGCTTTCGACGGGTGGCGAAATAATCTTCTAAAAAAATGTGAATCAAATATAAGAAAAGTGTCGGGCAATTTAATTTATTTTTGTAGTTATTCTTTGAAAGCTTTCAAAAGTACAATATACAGTACACCGTACAACTGCCGTCTAAGATGACGATTTTTGCAAGCCTACGTTTATAACATTAATTATGTTATAAATTTTATAGCACTGCTATTCATATGCGTTCACAATGTTAAAAATAGTGAACGCGCTTACTACTAAATTGTCACGGTTCATAATGTTTACACATGAACGTTTTGAGTATACCTCGTGCAGTTTTAAAACTTAAAAAGTGCCACTACTGCGTGCCTGACATGCAATTGAAAAAGTGTAACCATGAAGGGTTGATTTGAGTGTGTTTCTAGCTTATGTTAAGTAATAACAATTAAAACTAATGCTTGTGTGTGGAATTTCCAATAAAAGCCCTGTACCTGCTAATACTATTAAGCCGTTTATCGCAAGCTTTTAGGCTTTATAAGGTTAAAAGTTCTGATAACTTTACAACAAACATGACGACGTTAAGCTTGAATAAAACAAATTACTCCTCGGTTTTTTTTTGATGATATCTACTTTATGAAATTCAAATATATATTTTTAATTTATACAATAATCTTAATATATATAAATTACGTGTCACGTTGTTTGTCCGCGATGGACTCGTGTGCAGTTTGGTCCAACTTGAGAGATAGGATAGTTTTTTGCTTATGAGTGACCCACATTTCTTTTTTTTTTCATATATTAGGATTTTAATAGGAAACAATAGGGCAGAACAACGTCTGCCTGGCAAGCTACTATTTTTGTATAATCAAATACTGATCCTTCAGTATACGCCTTTCTCAGTGGAAAATGAAATATCTTAATAAACCCTGCATGTTTGTAATTACACGCTATTCCCGTTTCAAATGTGAGAGAAATCTATGCCATGCACTATGAAATACTTTTGGCTAATTTATTACTATGCTCACAACTGAATTAATAAAGAAATTAAATTAAAAAAAATGAGTAACCATGCGAAACACAATGTTCTTGTCCTCTTCTTCTTAATTTTTTGTCTATAGTAAATTAGTCCAGATACTATTCCACCGATCCACTAGCACTACAGCAAATTCTTGTAACCTAAGCAGTGGATCAATAATTTAAACATTTTTTTTATTTACACAATAATATTTTAACATAATAAGTACCGTTCCTGTGATACACGGTCATCTTGCTCAGTCAAGTGAAAAAGTTGTAAGAAGCATTCATGTTTAAAATTTATTCCATCCCATTTTTAAAGTGAGAAGGATCTGTGGCCAGCTTTAACAATTTTAGGAGGTTAGTCATTTTACAAGAATTTCGTACGAGAATCCTACTAAATATATGTTGATAGTGCAAAACCTTATAATATTAATAAAAATAAAAAAATATTATTATTTTTTCGAGCGCACGCCTTCATACAAACCGACTACATACATATGTTAAGGTAAACATTCATTTACCTTTCAAAGCCGCATTCACTCTATCCAGATCGTAAAGTGACAGCGGTAGCGGCTCGTTCAACAATCGCAGCCGCGGCTGCTTCCTAATATTAAGGCCTTCGTAAAAACCGTCGCTCAAAAATATTCCCGAGGAGTGTCTGTAAAGTTTGTAAGCACACTTATTCGTTTGAAGCCAATCAACAAATACAATGGCACCGTTCAACGTGCGTTCATTTCCATGAAAAACGTATTTTTTCAACTCTACTACATCGCCTTTCATAACCAAATGTAAATACAGTTTATAGTTCATGAATACTTTAGCTTTAGGTTTTTTACCCCGCTTTATTTTCCTCACTCTCAGAACTCGAGCTGTGAAAATATATTTCGATTCAGACACGGCTGACGACAGGATCTCATAGTCATTAGTTATCGTCTCGTTTAAAGCACATTTGGAGCCATTTGTGTTTTTCTTGCGGTAAAACGTATCACGCTTTTTCACAACGTCCTCTATATGGATTTTCGGATATGCGACTGTGATACCGAGAAGGAATAGCGCGAAAATTCTAAGCTTCATTTTTGTATTTTAGAGGCCTATAACTTCGTGAAAATTACATTATAAGTAAATGCATATGTAAGCCTTTAAGGTAGCTTTTGATTGAAAATATTCGTTAACACGCTGCGAACAAACACTTGCGCAAGAGTTCGAGTTGGCGCCACCGAGACGCGTGCGCTAGCGCAGCCTCGCGCTTACACTGGAGGCCTCGCAATTCTATGCAACCTTCACCGAAGTAAACAAACTTGGACATATGTTTGTTTAATAGATTTCTGTCAAGAAATTACCCTATCAGTTAATACCTACATATGTATACCACTTACATAACGTAAAAATATGTACATAAAAATATGTTGACTGTGTGTTGTTACAATATCTTAACACAACTATTTACAATTGATACAGTAGTATTGTGTGAAATTTGGA
Organism: Parnassius apollo; assembly: GCA_907164705.1. NCBI lineage: Eukaryota > Metazoa > Arthropoda > Insecta > Lepidoptera > Papilionidae > Parnassius > Parnassius apollo. The sequence continues at coordinate 17,197,823 of CAJQZP010000693.1, forward strand.
ACATTAAATTAATATTTTTAACATTCAATCAAAATGCAAACGTATCACTCTGGTAGAGATTGAGTGAACCGTTCGTTAAATGAGCTACATTTTCAGAGCAATGAATAACAGAAGCGCATAAATGCCAAATCTAAATCTGGAATAAACCAAAGTTAACTGTTAACGAAGTTGAGCGAGGCGTTTGCACAATCGATGCTTTGATGGGTCAGCGAGGAGTAGGATAACCGCAGGGGAGAGATTATACCCGGAGGCACAATATGACGTAAGTTAACAGTTATTGGCGAACGGGGCCCTTACCCTGAATATTCATGTCATGCCTATCGGTAAAACGTTCCGGACTATTAACTCAAGGCTATATTCTTGTGTGTTGTATAAAATTTTGTTTCACTTTATTTTAATATTTTTAATTTTTTAATCAGACGATGGGCAGCAGTATCTTCCTAATAAAGACTAAAAATAAAAAATGAACCCAAAAGATCCAAGCCTGCTTGGCAAGCGTGGCAACAATGGCATGTGTTCAATTATAATTGTGTATGAGCAATTGTATGTGGGAGACCTATGATCAACAGTGGACTCTAATATGCTGTAACAGTATAAGAGTAGAAGAAAATAATTGATTGCAATTACTTAAAAAGCACTTTTTCTCCTATTGATAGTAAAATTAGATCTCTAAAATATTTAATTATTTGAACAACGAATTCTTAATATATATCATAAATTGCCTACTTATGTGTTATTAAATTTTTTATAGTCGATAACTACATACAAAATTCTAGCCTTGTTAATAATGTATTTAGAGCAAATAGCGTAAACTACAATATCCGTATCATCAAACACTACACATAACTCAGTAGGAATACCTTCTGTTACGCTTCAAGTTTTAACCAAGTTTGAAAATCAGTTATCGAGAAATTCACTTTGAATGGATGGTTCTAAGTAACTTATAAAGTAACACACAGAACAAAATTACTTTCTAGCGAGAGAAGCAACAATTTGGCAGATGTTTTCTAATAAAATTACACAGTAAATACTATGTTTTATATCACTATTACTCTTACCGAAAGGTTTAAATATAAGTATTCATAAAAAATTACTTTGTCTTAATTTTCAAGGAGTTTTATTGTAAAAAGTTTTATGGTTTAATGACATTTCTATGAATATATTACTAGGGTCATACATAAATTTAATTTCTAAGAACATGTGATGATGAAACTACCAAAAAACATTCAAGGTAAGTATTACAATTAAAATGTCTAAGCATAAATCTTCATACGCCATTTTCAGTTCTAATTTTAATTAAAATCAAAGTTATCCGAGGTCTTTCATAATGAAATGGATAGTGTATAAATCAAAATTTGTTGAAATAATAATTATATATTAATAAATATGGTACGCGATTGTCGCATGACGTCTACGTAGGTGATTGCAGCTTACACAAGGAATTTGGAAAGTGGTACGAGCGTGGGCGGGCGAGTCGTGGCGGTCGTTTTCTGACGAATCTTCAACGTCGCACTTATTATTTTATAGCATTTTTCATAGACACTATTTTATTTATTTTCTATCTCGATCCAAACAACCAGAATAGGATATAATTATCTTATCAAACGCATAAATCTAATCTGAAGATAAGAACGAAATTTAAAGTTTGTTTAAAATTTGAATACGATTTATTGTTGTTTACTACAACGTAATCAATGTGACAAATAAATAGATAGTTTATTTGCAATTACATAATATAAAAAGTGATTATTTTATCTGTGGTTATTACTCTGTATCAGCACACTAAAATGTAGTAATTATATACTCTGTATAGTACACCGTTGGGCATAAGACTCTCCCATCGGAGAAAGGATTTGACGTAATCCGCACGCTTAGCAAGCATATTATCAGATTTCGTGCACCTTTGATGCTGCTCCTATCAGAATTTTACGGCTTAAATATTTTACATATAAGAGCCGTGGTGAGCTTGCCCTTAATGACCCGGGTTGGGTTCGATTCCCACAAGCACCAATCAATTTATTAATTACAATTTTAAGTACTGATTTACTACATGTACGACGGGGAAGTCATCAAAAGGAAACTTGCATGTCTGATATTTAAAAAAAAACTACAAGCCCCCTTTCAGATTTGAGAGGTGTGCCCAGCTATGGGGCGTTTATAGGCTCTAACTTTTTTTTTCCTGGAACGTATAAGATGGAATGTACGTAGGGCACGTGAAGGCGTTGGTCCAGCTCATGATCTATTTCCGGTCTTGTCGGACTATGAGATGGAGGAATTTACGGTGCTCCAGTATTGCGCAAACCCTCATGCTTGTGCACTCCTATTTTGTGCAAAGACCAGCAACTTATATTCAGTCTAGAGGACATTATTATATAATTTTATTATATCCTTTCTAATAACTACAATAATAATGCACCATTTGTCAAGGATCATGAAATCAGGCTGAGTTTTCCCACAGTTGTCTTTTACTACACCTATGGTATGATGTATATTCGCTAACAATGCCATTTCAATTTTTCATAAGTAAATTTGCATTTCATCTTAAAAAAATATAGGAATAGTATTATTCACACTCTGTATATTTTCGATACGTCGATTGATATTCGTCGAGTCTTGGCGTCAATAGAATCACCTCGTGTATAAAGTAACCCTATCGGGATGAATAAATCTAGTCATTACTTTCTCCAAGCCTGGTTTCATGTCTTGTGATGTTACTTTAAGATATAAAAACGACTTAAAGGGCGGTAGTCGAGTCAATACGTCATTTATTTTCTATCCTAAAGCCTTGTTAGTACAAAGTTGGCTTTACCAACAATCTTTCAATAGTCTTTAATGCTTATTAAGCCGATTAAATGGCCCGCATCTGCAATTGTTGAGATTATCTGCAAATATTCTCACGAACGGTGCACACTATAGTAATAAATTCAATACGATTTATTTTCTTCGTAATATAAATATATTATCTTTCGCTATAAAACCAACTATTACAATGTAATACTATTATTTATTCTGTGCTATTACTGCTTACTATAATATATCCCAAATTTTTTGCTGACGTATTTTTAAAGCGAGTGCTGCGAGAATTACTTACATTTTACGTAACTTTGGTCAACTTATGTATACAAGAAAACGTTTTAGGCACATTATGTAATTTTTTTAAATATACGTGTACGTTTTAAAACCAGAATTTTAATCAAATAAATGATCTATATATCCTGTTATATTCGGTATCATTTAGAAAAACTTTCCTTGAAATAATGAAATTATTGTGGTTTCAATAAATAATTTATCACTTCGTAACTTTTAGGTTAAAAATGTTACTTTTCAGACATAGTAAGTTTTAATCAAGCCAGGTTGGTGACACTTTTTTATAGAAGAGCCTTTTCAGGTGAGCCGCTTGCAAATGAGCAAGCGGCTCACCTGATGGTAAGTGACTACCGCCGCCCATGAAGCACCGCAACATCAGGGGAATAGCAGGTGCATTGCCGGTCTATTAGAAAGGAGTAAGCTCTTTTCTTGAAAGTCTCTAAGTCGTACTGGCACAGAAAAATTGATGGTTGTTAACAATTCCACAGAGAAGTTGTACGATGAAGAAAACTCCTAGTAAAATGCACAGTAGTAGATGTGCGTTCATGAAATCTAGCGGCTGGGGTAAATCTTAACCATTCCTCACAGTACTCCCCGTGGAAGATGCGATTTAAAACAGCATGGTTCAGTCTGTATTGAGTCGTGATTTAACATAACGCAGGTTTATACGTCTAGAGGACGTAGCAATTCTATAATACGATGTCTGATATTTTCCACAATCGAAAGTTAATACCTAATTCTTGTCGTCCTTGATTGGATTGGTAGTTGACGGAACTGTTGCAAAACTAATACTAATGTAAATTGTAGTATGGCCATTAAAAATGAATAAATTAAATGTTTATTTCTCATTGAAGAACCGACATGTAGGAATTATTGTTTTTAGCGACATGAGTGGATAAAATTAAATATCATTTATCTCAGTTTGTTGTTAATCATAATCAATCAATTCATGTAAATAATAAGTCATAGGGCAAGTAATAAAATTCCTCAAAATTGCAAATGATGTTTTTACGTTTATGATATTTGGAATAAGAAAGCACGCAACTTCAAGTGAGTGACATTTCAATATTTTTTAGAGAAAATAATTTCACATCTATCATCTAAGTTTATATGATTTGATTATTTGTGCAAGTAGAGTCATTGTAATTAAAGCAACTCAATTTTTATGTTCTGCCTTATTAGTAAATATAATTACATTTCATAATACACAAATAACCCAATTACCGCCGAACTGACGTAAATATAACAAACCAGCGACCCGCTTATCTTAACTTAACGCGACTAAGTATCTCTGACCGGATGACCTGTGGTGATATGCAGGTAACCACAGGTCATCCGGCCTACCGGCTTGCTGTGTAGTGTATCTCAGTTTGACACTTATTTTTCACAAAGCATCAATATTAGTGATTAAATTAGGTAGTAACTTACTTACTATATGTGAAGTGTTTTACTACGCTATGAGATTGATTTGACGTTAACCTTACGACAAAATTAAATCTTGAACAAAACTAGCTAAAATCATGAGTAATGTACTTTTTAATGACAACTTTGATAATGAAATTTATTTAAATTGAATACTAAAACGAAGGAACGCTAAAAACGAATCCCAGAGCTCCAGCGACATAAAAACAGGATTAAAAAATCCATTTACGCGACCACTCGCAACGTGTGTTTTCGATGGGTTCTGCTGATATAAAATCTTGAGCGCTCGGCTATCACCAGTCAACAATTACCATTATAGCATTAGCCTTTGCGTAGAAAATATTTTTAAATAATATATCTAAGCTTTTGTGATGACTCAGTCTGTCTATTGTTAAAACCCGAATGAAAACCACCGCAGTAGTTCCTGAGATAAGCGCGATCATATGTAGGTACAGACAGACTTTATTTTATACTTAATCTAAATATTAATTTTGTACCCCAAGGCTTGTGAGATTTAGCACAGACATAGTTTGTATAAAGGTGGATTGCAAAAAGCTAAAATGTATTTATACTATGCCGTTATAAATACATAAAATAAAACATATGTTGTTGACGTTCATACTGCCAATGTTTCAGAGCGGGTATAATACGACTCTATAATAATAATAATAATGTTTTATTTCAGACTTTGTCCATAAAGATGTTAGTAGAACAATAACTACTTAAAACTAATGTTAGTATGTAACTTTTTTTTAAACTTAACAAATTAAATATCGCTCCTACGTTGCAAATATCTTATTTATGGCCAATGTCAAACACTTAATAGTCTGAGGTCAGACAGTCGAAGAGAGAGGTGATTGTCGCCAAAGAATTGTAAAAAGTTGCCAACAATTATATCTGAATAAGCTGTGAAGTTTACGTGATTCCTAATTTTCGTTTTTCAGTATTGTGTGGAGTAATATTACTATGCCAATGCAAAAAAGCGTTTATTTTATATTTTTTGCATTAGATATCTGTGTTTTATATATAAAAGTGCAGTTAATAGTGAAATACAGCTTGCTGGATACGCAAACCTAAATATTGAATGAGTTGCGATCAAATTTCGACTACTAGGCGACCGCTGATAGGTGTGATAGATAATCAAAAATAGGTATAACCTAGGAACTAAAATTTTTCAGTCACCGTCTTCATTTAATTTCAATCACGTTATTTATCCCCAACTTTATTACAACATCGTTCCCCTAAATATCTGTAAAGGAATGGCGCTGTTTGCTTAGTTTATATTTTATTTGCATCTTTAATTATATTTTTAAATTTATTTTATATATATTAATAAAAAAACGCTTTTCATCGTAACATCGTCCAATACACTATAAAATTTATTTATAGCTAGTATTATTTTAAGTAGTTTATTCCTTACAGAGGTTATGAGCCCCATTCAAAAAACGAAAGACTTTGAAAATGTTTGATGCCTGGGCCATAAGAGAATCTTTTACCTCACCTCGTCCCGAAGTAAATTTGTTATCATTCAAACCAACTTTCATTAAAATCTTATAGTCTCTTAATTGTTTTGTTATTCTTAAATATATACTTTTCTATCCGTGATTCATTCACCAACCATGCAAGTATGGCGATTGCGGCAAATATTCTCCCATTAATTTCTAAATATTAAGGTTCTTACTTTCTTCTTATAAACCTATAACAGTGATATATTTCGAGCAATCTGTCAATCAATTGGTCCGAATCTTCTCTACCGTAGGAGAGCTTGTAATGAACTGTTTGTGTACTCGCATATGGCAAATAGCAACACTGCACACTGCCTTCCAGTCCGATATCTCACCCTCAAGGTCTCGCTGTTTAAATTTACCTTTCTAAAAGTGTTGAAAGTTTAAAATTTGAAAGTTGAAAGTTCAGATTAGCTTTGTGTTTAAGCGTACACTTGTCAATATATCACAGAACTATATCAATGTAATACGTTAGGGACGTCTAATTGGTAAGTAAAAGTGTTATTAAAGTGTGTGTAAACAAATACAGTGATATTAAAATGAATTACTGTATTTATTACTTTTGATATTATTTCAACTTTATTAGAAAAGTACTTGATTTCAATTTGTTAAAAATTCACTGTCCATATCCGTATGTGATATACAATCGTTCCAATTTTTTTTATTAGCATATAAAGTTGAAATAAAAATAGATGAAATATAGCGATCATATTAAAGACATAAATCTCCACCTGCGTATCCCAAAATATACTCTACGATATCACGGAAAACGTAATTAAAAATTATGACAAGCGCACTGTTAATACCTCACGAAGTAAGCCATATTAGATACGCTGACGGATTACCGGGCATGTTATATGGCAGCCGCGAGAGATTCGCTTGCGTTGTGCGGTTTAGTTGTGGAAATAAAACGATACTATAGAACTATACTACAAAAAGATTTTTACAATTTCATTGCAACAGTAGTAGATACGTTAAATTGGAATATTTTTGGAATTTTAAGAAAAAAATGTCTAATGCAGGTATGATTAAGTTTTTTTATAGAATAAGGGTGACAAACGAGCACACAGCCCACCTGATGGTAAGTGAATGCTTTGGCCCATAGACATCTACACCTATCCTTAATAAAGAATCAAAATACAGATGCTTTGCCAACCATGAGGACTGAGATGGAATACCTCATTTCGAGTAAAAAGGTGTTCGGTTCTTTACACAGAAGGATTAAGCTGCTATTTTACGCTGGTATTATAGTTGAGGAGATATAGAAACAGAAACAGAAATAAGAAAAAGATTAGAGATAGAGACAGAAATAAGAGAAGATAAAGTAGTAGATTATAAACAATACTTATTGAAAGTCAATTTTTTCATTTACCACTGGTTCGCAAAAAAAAACTCTGTCCTGGGAAGAACCAGCAAGAAACCCAGCGGGACTATTTTTTTTTTCAAATAATAGCTTACAATACCAAAAAAGATGATGACGTTTATTATTACATCATCTTTTTTGGTGGCATTACCATGCTGCACGTTCGGTTCGGTGGTCCTTCCATTATATTGCTTTTTCTTAATATGGTGAATGACGAAAACAGAAGAATTATGTATTTGTTAGGGTGACAATACTACTGCGTTCTGATTCTTGGCTCACCAACTAGAGCATCTCTATTTCTATTAAATAACTATGTGCTCGATTGTTTTTACTTTTTCAAAAAGTTATCTTTAATATAAGCTTGTAAGCAGTTCCTTGTGGATTTAAAATTTCTCAAAAATGGAATTATATTCATGAATCACCATTACGCGATTACTGTTGCTTATCATCCAAGACTCTAATATGTTATTGCTCTAGATATTTTATTCATGGACTTGCATTTATCCGCAAATCCGTCCTCGTAGAACATTTGCGGATCTAAAATATTATCTTTAGGCAAGTAATTAATGATTAAAAAACCACTTTAACCTCGTGTTTTCACCACTGTCTCGGAAAATATGTGCGATATGCAAATATGGCGATATGCGGATGTGCTTCATGTGATGAGTGTAGAATACCGGAGACACTTTTTACTGCAAACGAGGTATTTCATCTTAGTCTTCAGGAGTGGCAACGCGTATGCATTTTGATTTTGATCCACTTACCATCGGATGGACTGTGTGCTCGTTTGTCACTCTGATTCTATAAAAAAGTGGTCAAAATAGAAATAGAAGAGTTATTAATTTTACGTAAAAACTTCTTATTACCTTTTCCTTTAACATTCATAACTTTTTTGCATAAAAACTTCAAAAGATGGAAAATAAAGAATAAGGACCTATTTGTGTAAAATTACAGACCAAAAAGTTTATTTGAAACTTTTTTGTAGGTGCATCTTATGATAAATAAGATAAATTTACTGTCGTACTGTAAGAATATCTAGTTTACCGTGGATCTCGTAAGAGGTTAAGAGGGCCGCTGTACCAGGAGATGGGTAACATCATCTCTTTGATATTAACTGAATGAAAAACCTGCGGTTGTAAATCCTCTTTCCAAGTGTGGAAATTATGGAAAATATCCTATAAGGTAATCTATGATGAAAAATTTTTGGATAAACTTTAGTGGCAATGGTAACATGTGATAATCACCAAAATATATCAGTTTTTCAAATACTCCAAACAAAAATTTTGCATGTTTTACGAATGAAAATAACCTAGATATCCAAGCATTCTATATCTATCTGTTTGTGAAGTTTTGTAAATAACGACAAATATTTTAAACATAGTTATGCATGTCTTTAGGTCAGCGCGACGGAGACTTCCTTGCCCTAAAACTCTCTTAGAAATGAGAAGAGGCCTGTGCACAGCAGCAGGACGTATATAGGCTGTAACTTTATTGTAAATAGCCCTTGGAGCTGAATATGTAAACCAGTTATTTATATATTAAAGACAGGATTTCATTTTTAAATATATGTATAGATGTATAAATTTAAAGAAGATCCTTCCGCTATGTATCGGAAATCTCAAGATACTTGTGATATTTTGTCACATTCCATATATATGCATGTATCACATTCCCCAACAGAGTTCATTGTGATCTTATTCTGTAAAAATTCAACACTGTTTTAAAATGATTAAGTAGCTTTGATGGCATAAGATACCGTTGTCATCATTCATCGTTATAGTCTCTCTCAAGTCCACTGCTGAACATAGGCCTCCCCCAAAGAATGTCACAAAGTACGGTCCTGAGTCACCTACATCCATTGCTTTTCTGCATGTCTTACCAGGTCGTCACTCCATCTAGTGAAGAGTCACTTCACCTACTGGTACGAGGCTGCCACTCGATCACATTTCTTCCTTATCGATTGTTAGTCCTTCCTTATATGACCGACCCATTGTCATTTCAGGTTACTAATCCGTTGGGCTATGTCGGTTACTCTGGTACTACTGCGGATAAACTCAAAGTCGTTCAGTGAGCTATGGAAAGATAAACTGAGAAATAACGTTATCCGCATGAGATATACTACAAAATATATCTCACGCTTTATCATTGTTTAACATTTATTAAATAGAATGTAGCGTAGGCTTCACTTAAACGCCAACCCGGTGATTGATCCGTAGACACGTAGCGTCGGCTTCGGACGGGGCACAAACGCATGAGCGCATTCGCTCCATTAAGTTAACGAACAGTTGTCGAGATGTCGATCAAAACCACATCCCAATGCCTTTGCGGTGTGCATTATGGATATAACACCCACTCGTTATTATAATTTCCACGAAGCTCCGGCTAGCGTTCGAAACCTCGTAGCATGTATTTGTTAAACGATTTCAGTGTCCACTTGTTCGTTAAGATTTCAATAAAGAAGTTATTTTTATTTAAATTACTAAGCTAAATTAAAAAGTTATTGATTGATTTTATACCTGCATATTTGGGGAAATCAACTTCATCTATCAGTTAATAAAAATAACTCAACTTACCTTTGACAGCGGCGTTGATTCTATCCAAGTGATAAAGTGTAAGGGGAACCGGATCTGTCAACAGGCGCAAACGCGGCGTAGGTCCTTTCTCAGGTCCAGCAAATGCACCGTCACTTAAGAATATTGCAGAAAGGCGCGGTCTCGGAGCTGGCGCACAAGTATCTTGCGCTCTTGGACGCTCAACCGTCAAAACAGAACCGCTCAACGTATCCTCCATAAGTCCATCGGATTTAACAAATGTCCTAAACTCATCTATGTCGCCTTTCAAAACGCGTCGTAAATTTAATCTATATAAATTTGATTTTTTCACTCGAATACCATCTCTTGATTTAAGCTTTTTAACGCTTAAAACTTTTGCCGTAAAAATAAACTTAGAGTCCCCTATCGCTTCCATCAAGGACCACTCGTCTTCAATAATGGTATCATTAAAGTTGCAAGGCGGTAGAATGGCTCGATGCCTCCTGTGAACAGTGTGCCTTTTTCTTACTTTGCCGCGGATCCGGATTTCGCCTCCGACGACGATCGCCAGAGCGATAACACAAACAATAACTATTGATGGTTTCATGTCGTTAAAACGCTCGTTCGACACGATCAAATGCGATTAGTATAAATGTGTTGTCACATTATGCAAATAATATATGTCCCCAGAAGCTTATAAAGCGGCGGCAACAGCTTATTTAACGGCCAAAGCGTTGACATGTTACTAACAGAAAGTCATCAAATGGAATATTTAATTTGTCGATAAAACGGTCCATGTTTTAATATGCAAGAAATTATTTTATTTAAGACAGCAAAGACTCAACCCGATGTCGCAGTATTTATTCTCACGCTCGTGCGCCACGATCGTGTAGTAAACAAACGTAGCCCCGAATAGTACATAAAATGTATGGTACCAAACGCGTGCGCTCGCGCAGCCCGCCGGCACTGACTGAAGGCTGTCAGGCGGAACATCCCGTGAGAAATAAGGGAGCCCATCATGCCACATATTATAAATCTGTCCTATAGCTTGTATATATCTTCGTCGCTATTAGCAGTTACAAGTTAAATAAATTTGTGGTGAAAAATTAATACATAATATGTTGCTTAAAATACTTATCTTCAGACATATTTCAGGTGGAGGGAGCTATAAACTTTTTCATCGATAAATTGTATATATCTCAAGGCATATTTGTTACTAAAGAAACTTTAAATTCATAAGCGTGGACGTATTTTTAATCTCTTGATCAATACTGAAGCTTATAAATTGAAATCCGATAACAGAAATTATTAAAAGGATTTCGCCACTGACAAAAGAAATAAAAATTTATTAATAAGCACCAAGATAACACTGTGGGAGAAACAAAGAAATGAACGATGGCAAATAAATCGTTCAAGGAACGTGTTGGTTGATGGCGACGTGCATAAGCCGCGATAGTGTGTGCCTATGTAGTTGTACGGTGCTTGTGAAAGCCCGCGATGCGTGCGATGCGTGGGCGAACTGGAAGTGGCGCCACGGACACTGCCTGCTATGATTCACGAACAAGATATAGGCTTAAGCGATTATATGCCTGTCTTATTTTTTTTTTTTTGCATTTTTATACGTTTTATTTATACAGTGAGCAGTAAGTAATAGGTGCAAAAAATAAAGGGAAATATAAATACAAAATATCTATTGCTACAGTTTATCGTTATTTTAGAGAATACAAACGAAATTTCATAAAAAAAAAAAACAAAAAAAAACAATGAAATATTTTTTACTACTTGTCTTAGATTATTCTAAAATTGCAGTACAGATACAGCTTATATCAGCAGTAAGCTTCTCCCTGATAATAATAATTTTACTTTTAAAACTATTATCCATGTGGACTTATATCGGAATAAATTCTGGAATAAGTCTTCATCATCATCATCATTACAGCTTGGCACAAGTTCACTGCTGAACATAGGCCTCCCCCAAGGAACATGTGTGACCTGCATTCATCAACTTTCTACATATCGTATCGAATCGTCCCTTCATTCGTTTGCCACCAGAGAACCTTTCTTCCCCATCGGTTGTCAGTACACTAATAAAACAACCTCAATAATCCTAAAACCAGTATCTAAAAACTAAAAATAATTATAGCTTGCCTTAAGAACGATAAAGTGATTTTTTATTTGTTTCATTAACTAGTAGAAGACACAAATCGACTGCTGGGCTACTCTGTTTGGATAAATACGAAAGTAAAGCGTACTAGAAAAGTTAACATTAGTACTAGTAATTATAAAAAGTACTTGGCGCAAAAAAATAATACCTACTTTAAGTAATTTGCAAGTAGTATAGACTTTCCACACACAACTACTCATATCGCAAGGCTATGTGAGAGATACGACAAAGATGACTGTGTGTAGATGTAGTGTAGTGTAGAGTAGAGTAGTACCATTTGTCTTATGAGACAAGTTACCGTCTCCTAACATAGTTTCTGTTAACTCTATACGACACTAAAACCTAGGCAGAAAACATTATTAACTCACACTTATTAGCTATTTCTCTTTAAATCAATAACTGCTGCATACCTGTTATAGCTGATTTAAATTATAACAGAAACTTTACGTAAATTAAATAATTGTTAATAAAAATACTTTCTAATCTTATCACCTTTACTGTTTACTTTCAAAAATGTACCTTTCGTAATGTTTTTCTATGATTTTACATAATTCGTATCCATGTTCTTCACTTATACCACGACGTAGGTGCTGCCAACAAATCTTTAAGGCGTAATTGCAGCATACCTAAGTTGATACAGAAACGTAGGAGCACAAAACGGGAATGTTATCAACGCCACGCCATTACAAACTACAACACTCGTAGCGAAATCTTGCATAGACTCAGATGTTCAATATTTTGTTGATAAGAAATTTCACGATAGATTCTACTTTCAAAGTCATACTAAAATATAGTTTATAACATAGATTCCCGTATTGGTCTATGACTTATAATAATAAGAATGTTTACTTCAGATAAAGACCCGTTTACACTTGTTAGTAATTTACATAAATTATGTTAGTAAAAATATAGAAATAATAATAATGAAATAAAGATAAATTAAATTATATCAAATTTTCCAGGACAAGAGCAATCAGTTAAGATGTGTAGTTAAGTAAATTTCCATGGAAAGGTTACCTTTACAGTCTATGAAAGTTCACTGCTCAAAATATGCCTCCCCATAGATTGCCTCATGGATGCTGTTATCTAAACTAAACATTTGTAATCTGTAAATTTTACTTTCAGTTTTAGTTTTTCATCTTTTTTGGGTAACCCTTTGCTAAATACATACTACCTTAATCTCGTTTGACAGCATTATTGTATTTTATTAGGTAAATTTTATTACAAGTAGAATAACGAGTCGTGAATAGATTTCTAGTTTATAAGTAAATGTAGACGATGATACAGTCATTTGAAGCTGTTGCGTATGTTACAATTGCAAATTACCTAAGAATGTAAAACCAACAGTGCAAAAACAAGAAAAGGACACAAAACAAAAAAATACTGAAATCGAGGCATTCCATCTTAGTCCTCAGGTGTGACAGCGCATCTGCATTTTGATTCTTAATTGAGGATAAATGTGGATGCCTATGGGTCACATCCTCCACTTACTATCAGGTGGATTGTGTGCTCGTTAGTCACCTATGCTATATAAAACAAGTTTTATATATAGAGATTGTAACAATATATTATATAATATAATATAAATATATAAAATAGTATAGCAAAGATTACGTTTTTCAAGGCTTACTGTCACTTACGGGGCTACCGCGTTTCTGTAGCGCTTCTGCTATATTTGCGGAGACTCACGTAGATGGTTTCACCGTCAGAATGCGTAAATGTTGCGCTTCACACTTTAGGCGCATTCGCGACAGCCCCAACAGTATCTTGCGGGCATTAGCAGACCGTTGGGACTCGTCGATGCTTGCTCGATGGATACGGCTGCACGCAGTCAAGTAGTCATCTTGCGGGCGGGCCGGGTGCCATATTTGTTTGTGTGGTTTTTCTGTTTGTCTATGTTTTATGTTCAATTTGCAATTACTAACTTTAGTTATAAGCTCTAAAAAGTGTTACTAACCTATATGGATCATGATGTCCGAAATAAACGTTTATTATTATTATTATATTCTAATCATTAACCATTTCACAATCTCTTGAGTCACATATGAACATTTCGATTAGTTTACTATTATGTCTTTTTCGCGAACAGAAAAGTTGTTAAAGACGAGAAGAGGCTTTAACTACAAAGTCATTTCACTGTTTGAAGTCTTAACTAATGGTCCCACATCCCAACGGTTAGAATTATAATTTCGTTTAGGTTACTTATGTGGGAACAACATTTAAAAAGCTCCTTACCTAGGACTAGGGTTGCCAGATGGTCGGGGTTCGTCAGAATTCTCCCGGAATTTTAAATGAACTCCAGACTCCATACAAAACTCAGAATATTCAGATAAACAACTTCTCTTTTCGATTTAATAATAGCCGAGTTAATAATTAAAATGAATGATTTCTTAAATTTACGCGAACACTACACATTAAATAAAACTAAATTTAAGGATTTTATCGCGTTTATTTTACTTATTTTTAATTCCCGACGTTTCGGGTGCTTTACAGCAACCATGGTCACGGGGGGGGACTGAGATGTTTGACGTCCCAATGTCATAGTTATTCCGGCTACCTTCAGTTTTTGAATATTAAATTTTGGTCCGATTTACGCAAATTTAGCTTATAGTATCATGAAGTCTTGCAGTGGTATGCTTAGGTTTGGGTTTAATTTTGTTAATTATAGGATCCCAAGCAGGTGGCAGCACCCATCCATCTTCTCTATTGAAATTTGGATGTTTTTTAATTTCAATAGCCTCGCGTATCATCCTTGGTAGGAATCGGTGTTCTTTTGCGAGAATTTGTGGTTTATCAAAACGAATGTAATGGTGGGGACGATCTTGAACATGATCGCAGACTGCAGACTTCCCGGAGCGTCGGTGCTTCACGACACGACACGACTGCGATCCTGCGGACTAACTATGACATTGGGATGTCAAACATCTCAGTCCCCCCGTGACCATGGTTGCTGTAAAGCACCCGAAACGTCGGGAATTAAAAAAAAAAAAGTAAAATAAAGGCGTTAAAATCCATAAATTTAGTTTTATTCAATAAAAATGAAATTTAAAGTAAATTTAGATTCTTTTCTAATTACTAATAAAGGAACCAAATTGGTGGTCTCAGTAAAATCAAATGCCAAATTCATATAACAACCTAAAAATTGAGTGTACTTATATTAGTTATGTATCAACAATGTTAATTCTCCATTATTATTAATTTAAAGAACAAACTCTTCACTTTATTTATAATATTTGTTTCTCCCGACATCAACCTCAAAATCCCGACATTTTCAAATTTTGTCCATATATTTTGGCCTACCGATCGGGCATTCCTATCGGGGACGTCCATTGACTTCTTGATAGCGTTGTGGCCTAACTTTGTGTGCGAGTTCGAATCTTGCAACACAACAAGTGTTATGCAGGGTCTGCGTGTTTGTGGATGTGCAAATTTTGCATTTAGAACACCTTTACAAAGCAAGATAAAATCCAAATACAAAGTTTTCAATTTTTTTAATGTTACAATATCAAATAAAGTGACAAAAAATATTAGATGTGCCGGTAGTAAGTGAACAATGCTTTTCAAACTATTATATACTACTTTTAAACGGGCAATTCTTAAAAAAAAATATATATGTATATATAATCGGAATCTAGGAAACGGCTCCAACGATTTTCATAAAATTTAGTGTCCAGGGGATTTCGGGGGCAATAAATCGATCTAGCTAGGATTCGTTTTTATAAAATGTAGTTTTGTCCGTGTTTTCAGCCAATGAAAAACTGCTACAATATAAGATAGTAAATTTTGGCGTTGTGATAATGATTACAATAACTCAAATGGGATATCGGGCGGTCCCGAAATCGGTACCCTGGTTCGAGTCCTGTCTTCGGGCCGCTTTTTTTTCCTTCTTTTTCAAGTTCCCTTGTAAGATAATCTATTATTTCGAACCCTTTTTTAAGTATTTTTTAAAACACGAAAATTTAAATTAAACTGATTACACTCATGATTTTTTATTCAAATAACCAGTTCAGTTTTTTCTATTATGTCGGTAACATCAAAAAATTTTATTCGTATTTCATCAGTATGTAATTTGTATCGAAATATAATTTCCAAAACACATGGTTTCCTAAAAAATACCGAGAAAAGCTCGGTCATCTAGGTACTAATATTATACTTTGGGAGGATCATGAAAAATAAGTAAGTCTTCGTGGTTTTAAGTTTTTTGATATAAAAAACGAAAGGATTTGAATAAAATGTTAATGTGGTGTAAAATTGACCACAAACTAACTTTGATTTCAATTAATCAATGTATTTGAAGTGTACATTACCACTGAATAAAAAATTTTCGGATCGCATCTTATATTTTTAAATAAAAGGTCCGGTTTGTAGACAGAAATAGCAATCTTCTAACGTATTGGTAGTTTTGATCATAAAAGCTTTCAACAAGTCTATTATATATTATGTTAATTAATCTGCAAGTATTAGTATATATTAAGTATATTTTGTTGCTAATATATAGTTTACATGTGGATCTTTTTATTATTTTGCATTAATCTATCAGGGTATGGGCTCAGGAAGTAGAACATATGATAATATATAATTATATTTTGAAACTAAGTACATTTTACGATAACGCGCCGGCCGGCGCGTGATCCATATTCCTTTTTCGATTAGTGGAATCTCTCCAGCACATTAAAAACGGCAGGGCCCCAGGCGAGGATGGAATTACAGCGGAGCTTCTGAAAGCGGGTGGAACACCGGTACTTGAAGTCCTTCAGAAGCTCTTTAATTCCGTCCTCCATGGTGGCACTACTCCAGAGGCGTGGAGCAGAAGTGCGGTGGTCTTGTTCTTTAAGAAAGGCGACAACGCTCTCTTGAAGAACTACAGACCGATTTCCCTTCTGAGCCGCGTCTACGTGCTGTTTTCGAGAGTCATTACGAATCGTCTCGCACGCAGACTCGACGACTTCCAGCCTCCCGAACAAGCCGGTTTCCGAAAAGGCTTCAGTACCATAGACCACATTACACCCTGCGGCAGATTGTACAGAAGACTGAAGAGTACAATTGCCACTTTGCCTGGCGTATGTGGACTATTAGAAAGCCTTTGATTCCGTCGAAATTTGGGCGGTGCTGCAGTCCCTTCAGCGGTGCCAAGTTGACTGTCGGTATATGGAAGTGCTGAAGTATTTGTACAGTAGGGCTACGATGGCTATCCGAGTACGGAACCAGAGTTCGAAACCTATCCAACTGCAGAGAGGTGTAAGACAGGATGATGTTATATCCCCGAAACTCTTCACCGCTGCTTTGGAAGACGTTTTCAAGCTACTGGACTGGAAAGGATATGGTATTAACTTCAATGGCGAGTACATCACTCACCTTCGATTTGCCGACGATATAGTCCTTATGGCAGAATCGCTGGAGGACTTAAGCACTATGCTCAATGACCTCAATAGTGTCTCCCAACGGATAGGTCTTAAGATGAACATGGACAAAACAAAGATCATGTTTAATGTCCATGTCACACCTATACCGGTAGTTGTTGGGAGCACTATGCTCGAAGTTGTTGACGAGTACGTTTACCTGGGACAAATAGTCCGACTAGGTAAGTCCAACTTCGACCGAGAGGTCAATCGACGGATTCAACTCGGCTGGGCAGCGTTCGGGAAATTACGACACATCTTCTCGTCAGGTATACCTCAATCTCTGAAAACTAAAGTGTACAACCAGTGCGTGTTGCCAGTGATGACTTACGGATCAGAGACGTGGTCCTTCACTGCTGGCCGTATGAGGACGCTCAAGGTCGCTCAGCGAGCTATGGAGAGGGCTATGCTTGGAGTTTCTCTGCGTGATAGACTCAGAAATGAGGATATCCGCAGTAAAACCAGAGTGACCGACATAGCCCAACGGATTAGTAAGCTGAAGTGGCAATGGGCCGGCCATATAGCTCGAAGAACCGATAACCGATGGGGAAGAAAGATTCTCGAGTGGCAGCTTCGTACCGGTAGGCGTAGTGTAGGGCGACCCCCCACTAGATGGAGTGACGACCTGGTAAGATATGTAGGAAATCGATGGATGCAGGTGGCTCAGGACCGTGCTTTGTGGCATTACTTGGGGGAGGCCTATGTTCAGCAGTGGACTTGTGAAGGGCTGTGATGATGATGATGATGATGATGAATGTGACTGTATCTAGGAAAACAATGCGTGACCTTCGGTATCCCTATAGTAGTTTATAGGGACACCGAAGGTCACGCATTGTTTTAAAGCTCGCGAAGATTAGTTTGATGATACAGCCGCCGTATTATTGTCATGTTCGCAACGCAAAATCAGGTTATGAAGCTTGCATCAATTTCAAGAGAGGAAAAGCTCTTCCTTCTACTTAACTCTTTATCTATAAAAATAGACAAAGAGTTATGTAGAAGGCTTGGACGATTGCTCACTCCGTTCTGATTACAATTGAAAAACTTTTGCGATATCTTCATATCGAGATATATCTGCAGAAGTTCTGTGACTTAGATCAATAATTACGGCATCGGATAAATTATTCTATAAGATTAAAATTTTGTAAAAGTATTGATGAAATTGGAGAATTATGATCAAATAATTGCGTAGTGAAATCGTTAAACGTAAAAAACAGCAAAAAAATTAACGCACAGACTTTAACAGGTGCAAAGATAGTGTTGACAAATCGATCTTCAAAGGCATTAAAAAGCCTAAATGTTTTATTTGTACAAAAAACCAGGCCATATAATCAAAAACTGTCTTACTAAAAATTTTAACAGAAAAGTCAACAGTAATTATAGCTTGGTGACCGAATGACATTTTGACATTATGTAGAAAGGAGCTTTAATAACAGCTTCGGCTGTAGACATTAGTACTAACGCTTTATACATAAATTCAGGAGCTACTTGACAAACGAAAGTTTGTTAAAAAAAAAACTATGTTTTTGACAAACAAAAATTTGTTAAAAAATTATGTTTTTGGTAATCGTCGCTCAATGACAGTTGCAATCAATCAAGAAATGAAAATTGAAGGGTATGGTGAGGCAGAATTACTTTAAAAAGTATATAGGTATGAAAAGTGTGTAGTGGCGATGTAAGAATATCCAGTACCCCATATCATCCCATGGGTATCCTACGAGGCGACAGATGAAGGGAAGAGAATACCAATAACGACTAAAAATAAATATTAAAACAATGGTTCCCAACCCGCTTGCCAAGCATGGCAAGTATGGCAAAATCAGGGGGATTCTATGGGGAGGGGTGGGGATGGAGGAGTCTATGTTCAGCAATGGACTTTTGTAGGTTGTAATGGATGGATGGATGAAAATTATAACAATAAGGTAAATAAATGTTTTTAAACGTGGTAGAGGCATGCTGCAGCTATATTAATTGTATAGTTGTAGTACGAATAGGTCGGCTCGACCGGGGAAGGACCACGCTCTCACGAAATACCAGCATAAAATAGCAGCTTAGTGATGCTGTGTTTTGTATGGTGAGTATAGAGCACCGGAGACCCTTTTTACTGAAAAAGAGGCGTTCTAACTTAGTTCTCACGGTTGACAACACATCTGCATTTTGATTCGCAAATGAGGATAGATGTCTATGAGCCGCGGCAACTACTTAACTTCAGGTGGACTGTGTGCTCGTTTTTATCATATAAAAAAAGTAATTTGTATGCCAAAATTATAGAACTATAATTGTTGCAGATATGAACACTAAAGTGAAGTGCATTTATAGTGCCCAAACAATTATTGCATGTAGTAAAAACGTTAACAGTATTGCTCAACTGGATACTGAGAGTCAAGTTGCGGGAGACATACAAAGGTGACACTGAAATTTCTTAGAAAATCAAAAACTGAACAAAATAGCATGTTATTAGTTTTAATTATATCTTTTCAAAATAGTGTCCATTTACATCAATACATCGCTGCTTCCGATGGAACCACTGAGAAAAGCACTTTGCCCACTCGTCTATAGAGGTTAATTTTCCCTTAGACGGAAATTTGAAACGCATCCACTGCTTCCTCTGCATCCATAAAAAGATGCGTAAGCTTGTCTGAATCTGCTGATAAGTCACTCTTTTGTCAGTCTCTATCATACGCCGCACAACACGGATTTTATCTTGAGTCGTCGCCGTAGAAGGCCGTCCCTCACACAGATCATCGGTGAGACTAGTGCGACTACGTTTAAACTCATTAAATTAGTTGTAAACAGTAGCATGAAATGGGGTTCCATCATGAAAGGCCACTCGAACTCTACCATAACTTTCTTGTTGACTTTAAAGACATTGAAAATGATAAAAAATCATAGCGCGAAAATTTTCTCGCGTTAAATTCATGCTAACGTGACACCACGTAACACAGAAAATTTTCAATTTGCCGTCAAATCGTAAACAAATGACCAATTTATGAAATACATGTTACTCAATAATATTGGCAATGTAACATTTTCAAAATTTGAACTTATTTTTTTATTATAACGTTTACAAGTGGCCAGTTCTAAAAACTTTCAGTATCGCCCTCGTAGGCAAGTAAGATAGCCACGGATTGTCAAACATTTAATCCCATTGCCATCCATCCTGAGCCTGTTGTTAGGTAAAAAGTTATGTAGTAAACTATAATTTAGCTCGTATTTAGTCGAAAGCAAAGAACTACTTGCTACTTGCTGTGTCTAGTACTGAAACAGAGTATACGGCACTATTTGATGGAACTAAAGAAACAAAATTGATATAAATACTAGTAGGTACCATATTTATTTAGGAGTGATAACAAAAAAATGAATCAACTGTGTTATTTGCCCAGCATAACGTAAAAGGTGATTAATTGGATATATCAGTTGTGATTGCGCAGGAGATGAGCTAGCCACCTAACATTTTTTTCACTATACCGATAGTTTTAGCTAAACGTGGTCAGCACATTAGAGGCGTGAAGTATATTTATGATGTAAAATTAAATTTCAAAAATCATTGAAAGTATTTTTTTATAGAATAAGGATGTCAAACGAACACTCAGTAAGTGGATGCTGTGGCCCATAGGCATCTACATTTATCCTCGCTTAAGAATCAAAACTCAGATGCGTTGTCACCCCTGAGGACTAAGATGGAATGCCTCGTTTCCAGTAAAAAACGGTCTCTGGATCTCTACACTCACCATACGAAACACAACAGTATTAAAGAGCTATTTTACGCTGGTATCCTGTGAGAGCGTGGTCCTATCCCGTTCGGGCTGACCCATTCGTGCTACAACCATAATATAGCTGCAGTGTGGCTCCACCACGTATAAAATATGTATGTATTTAGAATAACGGTTTACTATCACTTAGTTATTGTCTTTATGTTGCCTTGTAGTGGCGATATAAGAGAGCCCTCTACTCCATATCATCCCGAGGATGTTGTGAGAGGCTACACAGGGAAACCAAGTCAGGAGAAGGGCAGCAGCATTTTTTTGACAACATTCTAATAATAATAAAAAAAACTATGATTGTCAAAACCGTATGCGAAGCATATTTTTTTATTGTTTAACTTCATTCGACATGATGTATAGGTGAACTTAATGGGCTTAATTTAAAGAAAATAAATTTAAAATAATAAATGGGTAATGCAAAGAAAAAAATATTTAATAGGTGTGTATATTGTTAAAATATAGAAATATGTATTGTTACGAGCTTAGGGTTCGTGGCAATAAAAATTGCCGAGTGGATTACCAAAAGTAATACTTTAATTCACTTTACACTAATTAAACTTAAAACACTAATAATTAATCACACTGATTCACTTTATTCTGCTCCGAAGCTTCGCTTGTCTCGCCGAATTCAATACTTCCTCGATCGCATCTTGCAGCGCCTTTAAATACACATTATCACCGAAGCATCCAGAATATTCAAGTAAATACGCGCGCCAATCGACTAGGTGTCGAAAGTTCGAGTGTTGGGCTTCTAGAAGCTTAGTTCTTCGTTTCGATAGTAGATGGCGCTGTCGGTTGAAAGATTAGTGATGTCATTTTCTGGAAAGCTCCCCTCGCTCCGTTACCCGACACTAGATGGCGCTAGTGCCGTCAACTTAGGCGCGCAACAGTATTAATAAAAATAAATATAAAACAAAATAAAACATATATCGATACACAAACTTCGATATCAAAAATTGTTTAAGACTAGCGCGATCCGCCCTGGCTTCGCACGAGTGATTTCTGGACAGATTTCTAGACAATAGCGCCACTTACCGTGTCCAAACGAATATAAATCAACTAGGGAACTATTCAAATACATTCAAAAAATTTCATCAAAATCGACTGGATGAATTCAAAGTCTATAACGGACAAAGGTAGAAATTTTTTTTTGTGTTTTATATAGATAAATATACATAAAATTATATATTATATATTTACATATTTGAACAAAATTAACACACTAAAAGTGTAATTATATATTTATACAAATAAAAATGAGCTACTTATGAGATAATATATCCTTCCTTTGAAGTTATCCATGGGAGCTTTGATTAGCAGTGTATTACGAGTGGCCGCTTGAAAGATTAATTACAATGATTTTAATGATGATTATTCTCACTACTAACTTGGACCTCTCCCATAGATTGCCACAAAGTACGGTCCTAAGCTACCAGCATCCATCGACTACCTGTATTTAATCAGCTTGTCGCTATATCCAGTGAGAGTTATAGTATTATGATAAAAGATAAAAAAATGTATAATGAATACTCATAGATTTTAACGAGAGTAAAATCGGGCTGGTTCTAACCCACTAAAATCTCAAATTAAAGCTTTGCAAACTAATTTTGCCAAATATTCTAGGTTTTGTTCTTTTTTTTTTTGTAGTAAAGTTTTCAAGAAAGACTACTTATTTTATAACTCTTTTTAATATCTTTTTTTATGTTCTACGACAATTATCCTTTTGTGTTTATAACGAATGTAAAATAATGTCACGTTTAGCCATATCAAACCTCTAATAAGAACATGGAAAATAATCTGGAATTTATACTTTTGTAATATAAAGTACCTATAAGAACGCTATTTAAATGTATATTGAATACATTTTCCGTTTTCTCCCATTGCTTTATAAAAACAGTCGATTATTAGTAAGTGACAATTTGGCTCCAGGTCAAGGCTTCTTGTATCAATAATATAAAAAGGTACTTAAATATTAAGCTAAGTATATGCATTTTAGTGATTAATTATGATATTTTGTATGATATGAAAAATAAAATATTATATACAAAAGCGTTTGATCAATAATTTTATACATATAAACTCTCTTGCCTATCACCCAAGGTGAAGACAATGAATACGGTCCTCCGTTTCCCATGATCCTGACATATCTTTCATACTTATTTAAAAGCCATATATCTACCCATACATGTTTATCTCTTAATGGTACTCCCAATTTATCCTATCTTCAATATATTGCTAATTTGGTCGATAAACTTTCTTTTAAGAGCATCCTATGCTGACTCAGCTACTCACAAAAAAAATACAATATCAAGGAAATACTAGGTTGATTAATAAGTTTTTGGAAACGCTAAGAAACTACGGTAAGAAGAGCAAGACTGCCAAACTATAGGCGTCGTACTTTGGAGCTGGCCCTGGACACGACAGCAAAGGGGGTGCCAACACGGCCACCCAACAGCACCTTGCATCCATTATCTCCACCAGCTGGCTTGGTGTCAGCAGGGTCTTCTCAGACCCAGCAATCAGCACCCGCCACTGGTAGAGTACGCCACATTCGATGATCAATTCACATGAATAGGAACTCATTGCGGGCGTACTTCAGGGCGAAAGGGGAAGATGCTGAAGGTTTTGCGTACCGGGCCAGGAAGCAAAATCTGGCAGACCCAGTTCGGCACATCATGCGCATAAAAATATTTGATGCCGAACTCGAATGACTACGACGTGAGGCTGCTCTCTCATCGGATGAAAATGATATAGGAAAATGAAATGGATACGGCCGTGAATCTTTCAGTTGTGATGGATTCAGACGATGATGGAATAGTCACCCATGAACTAGAGCAAATGAGGAGTACATTAGAAGAGGCGATTACGGAAACGAGCAGTACACCTCCCGAAAATTGACCACGACTTCCTCACATAACCCTAAGCAAGCGGAATCGAGCTATCATGAGGGCTCTAACCTTTGCGAGACGAACTCAATTTTTTTAGCACCGCACTGACAGTTTGTCGTATCATTGGCGCCGAGGTTTCCAGAGCTGGACGCACTAATGCACAAACTAGTGCTATCCTAACCTGCAAAAAAAGATTGAGGGGGTATCAGAAAGGCAAGGGCCCTCATCGATAGACTGACAAGCATTTACGACAAGGAAACAGTATGGAAGGAGAAGGACGGGAGTATCTACAGGGCTTGACATGAGCCTTTCGTAGACACAGTTGACTCTTTGGGGAAATCGAGGACTTTGTCTGTGCGATACAGGATTAAGTTATTAGGAACAACAACTATCGAAGATACATCCTATGGGATATCAATGTCGACATCTGTCGAGCTTGTCGCTCATCATTCATCATCATCATCATCATTACAGCCCTTCACACGTCCACTGCTGTACATAGGCCTCCCCCAAGTAATGCCACAAAGCACGGTCCTGAGCCGCCTGCATCCATCGACTTCCTGCATGTCTTACCAGGTCGTCACTCCATCTAGTGGGGGGGTCGCCCTATACTACGCCTACCAGTACGAGGCTGCCACTCGAGAACCTTTCTTCCCCATCGGTTATCGGTTCTTCGAGCTATATGGCCGGCCCATTGCCACTTCAGCTTACTAATCCGTTGGGCTATGTCGGTCACTCTGGTTCTACTGCGGATATCCACATTTCTGAGTCTATCACGCAGAGAAACTCCGAGCATAGCCCTCTCCATAGCTCGCTGAGCGACCTTGAGCGTTCTCGTACGACCAGCAGTGAAGGACCACGTCTCAGATCCATATGTCATCACTGCCAATACGCACTGGTTATACACTTTAGTTTTCAGAGATTGAGGTATACCTAACGAGAAGATGTGTCGTTTCCCAGCCGAGTTGAATCCGTCGATTGACCTCTCGGTCGAAGTTGGACTTACCTAGTCGGGACTATTTGTCCCAGGTAAACGTACTCGTCAACAACTTCGAGCATAGTGCTTCCAAAAACTACCAGCATAGGTGTGACGTGGACATTGATGTTCAATCCATTAGACATTGATCTTTGTTTTGTCCATGTTAATCTTAAGACCTATCCGTTGGGAGACGCCATTGAGGTGCATTGAGCATAGTGCTAAGGTCCTCCAGCGATTCTGCCATAAGGACTATATCGTCAGCAAATCGAAGGTGAGTGATGTACTCGCCATTGGTGTTAATACCGTATCCTTTCCAGTCCAGTAGCTTGAAAACGTCTTCCAATGCAGCGGTGAAGAGTTTCGGGGATATAACGTCACCCTGTCTTACACCTCTCTGCAGTTGGAAAGGTTTTGTACTCTGGTTCTGTATTCGGATAGCCATCGTAGCCCTACTGTACAAACACTTCAGCACTTCAATATACCGACAGTCAACTTGGCACCGCTGAAGGGACTGTAGCACTGCCCAAATTTCGACGGAATCAAAGGCTTTCTCATAGTCCACATACGCCAGGCAAAGTGGCAGATTGTACTCTTCGGTCTTCTGTACAATCTGCCGCAGGGTATGTATGTGGTCTATGGTACTGAAGCCTTTTCGGAAACCGGCTTGTTCGGGAGGCTGGAAGTCGTCGAGTCTGCGTGCGAGACGATTATTAATGACTCTCGAAAACAGCACGTAGACGTGGCTCAGAAGGGAAATCGGTCTGTAATTCTTCAAGAGGGCGTTGTCGCATTTCTTAAAGAACAAGACCACCGCACTTCTGCTCCACGCTTCCGGAGTTGTGCTAACATGAAGGACGGAATTTAAGAGCTTCTGAAAGACTTCAAGTACCGGTGTTCCACCCGCTTTCAGTAGCTCCGCTGTAATTCCATCCTCGCCTGGAGCCCTGCCGTTTTTAATGTGCTGGAGAGCCATTCTAATCTCGCTCAGACTGACGTCCGGGATATCATCGGAATAGTGTCGGATAAGACTTGCTCTTGGATCGTTACTCACACTTGTGTGTGGCTCCAACGATGTTGTGTACAGCTGCCCATAGAACCTCTCAATCTCACTCAAAATCTCAGGTGTCAAGGAAACGATGCTGCCACACTCAGTCTTCAGCTTTGACAGTTGGCTTTTTCTGGCAGACAGATCTTGGCAAAGACTTTGGAGCTCTGGTTTCACTCGATCGCTTCTTTAATACGAGCAGTGTTAAAGTTACGTAAGTCCGCCGCATACATTTGGAGATCTATCTGTTCAGTTGCCTGTATGCTGTCAAATCTGTTGTCGATTGCAGCCTCATTCCCCGTCTAACAACCATGAGATTAAGAGCGTGATGGGAGAGTTTTTGTGTTTTTCTGCGGCGGGTCTTGCAGAACTTAGCTCCGATCGCATGAACAGTTTCCACGAGCTTGTCATTCATATCGTCCGCTGCATAGCTTGCTTTGCTGCATCTTCTAGGCACTGAAAGCGGTTACTTAACTCGAGCTGAAAAGTTTCGGGATTCTGGATTACAGCACGAGGGGGACGGAGCTTTGACTTCATTAGACGAGACCTCTCCAACTTAACGTTTAGGTTCAGTGTGCTTCTAACCATTCCGTGATCTCTGCCTGCAACAGGAAGCACGGGCAACTAACTTTGTAAATGCTTTTTGTTGCTGCCGGTCCCAAGGCTGGAAAAGAGGAGGGAACGGTTCCGCCGGAGAGAGTGGGTGTATCCGGTGGACTAACACACCCACCTGCGCTAGGACCTGCGCAGTTGAGCGCTGTATGCGGGGATGAAGGAGTCCTGGAGGGTTGAGCCGATCGTCACTGGGATATATAGTGTCGAGAGGCAACACGCCATCTTTCGTCCGGATTTCAAGCTAAACGGTGGCCTTATCTGCTAGCCACATATAAGGAAATGGCCAAGCGTCCCGTCAGAGGGTCGTAGGTGAGGGATATGGGGGGCTGCCTAGTCTTCCTGAAAAGGGCTAGGTGGTGGTAAAGGCCATGCTGACGGGGAAAGTGAAAGTCAACTCGGGCAGTGGGGATGGGCCTTTTGAGCTCCCGAAATCGCGCTGTGAGCCAACTCTGCGTCCCTATATTCCCCCGGTAATCCTAACGCCTGAAATTCTTTTAATAAAGTAGGGCATTCCCAAAGGTACGGGCTCCATGGAGGGTGGGAAGCCGGGGGGACGAATTATTACACATGTCAAAGACTATGGACAACACAAGGCCCATTAGTAGAGAGGGAGAAGTGTCAGAGGTGTTTACCTTAGACACTGATAAACCAGAAGGAACCGCCGTTAAACCGACCGTTCCACTGACTGTACCACCCAGCGTAGGTGGCCCCACCAAGGGGGCAATTTCAGCGCTGGATGTCTCTAAATCCAGTTCCAAATCCAAGGAGCTGGACGAGAAAAATGAGCAAGGGGCCGCGTAAGTAGCAAAACTCCTACGGAGCCCCAAAGAACCGAAGACCTTTTCTTGGCTGCCTGGCAAGTGGTGAGCCGTAAGGGGAAGCGCAAGGCACCCAAAATGGTGACTTACTGACCTGACGCACCATCAGGTGGATCTATCCCAGCAGGCAGTAGGGCAAAGGTCAAAAAGAAAAATAAGAAGCAGCGAGAAAAAGGCCGCAGAGAAAGAGCCGCGCTCGCTGCTTCCAAGATCTGGGAGCTGGGCAAGCTACTGCTACTGCGGTGCTTGGGGCTGCAACCAGTAGTCGTGCTGAAACTGCGAAGGCTGAAAATCCAGCCTGAGCAGTAGGCACGGCCGCCGGAACCAGCTCTAAGAAATCCGCCAGGAACTAGAGAGCAGCCAAGCATTCTGGAAAGAAGGATAGAGCAGCCCAAAAGAATGCTGGAGGAGTCCACCTCGCCGAGAGGAGAGCACAAAAATGTGCGACTTGAACAGCAACCAAAGGCTGCAAGAACAAGCTACGCTTCTGCTGCTAAAGCAGATTTGGGTGTGGCCTTAACGTGTGCGCGTTCAGGTCAAATAACAAGGAGGTAGCTGATGACATCCTCGTGGCCATACAGAGGAAGATGATCAGCGAGGCCTGTAGTAACCAGGACCCTGATGTGTCGGGTCCGGTTTTTAGAAGTAAACTCGTTCACACGGAGGGTGTCCTAAAGCTGTGGTGCGATGACCAGAAGCTCTGGACTGGTTGAAGGGGAATATTAATACCCTCGACCTCTAATCCAACACCTCGCTGACCATTAAGAAACAGTCGGAGATACCACAAAGAATCAAATGTGGTATCTTTATCCCTGATGCCCAAGGTGCCTGGAAGGACTTACGCGACATTGGTCGTGTGCTTACGTACCAGAACCGCTGGGTAAACATCAAGGACTGGCTACTACTCAAAGCGGACAAACAGACGGACGGGTGGTTCCTCGTTGTTTCGGTGCCGGAGGATCATATCCCGACCCTGATGAAAGCCGGGCGCCGTCTCGCATGTGTATGTGGAGCGATATACGTTAAATTCCAGGGTCGTGGAGGAAAATTCGTTGATTCCCCACCTAGCAAAGAGGCAGAAAAGAACCCGGAAGTTATGGATACCGTGGCCATGGTTACCGGTACATCGAAATCACTGGATGTCAAGTCCATTAAAAAAATTGCCTGCACAACCAAGCCGAAGCCCCCAGTGGAAACTGAGCCCATCGGCAGCTCACTGAGCGACGAAGATAACTGCATTTTGCCGTCCAATTCCAACTCCGTGGCTGACGATGAGACCCGAGATCTACTGGCAGGCTCATTTTTAGGCGGGAACGGGGATGACGCGATCGATGATGACGTGCCCTTCGTCCGAAACTAGCCTAGTGCAGGCCAACCTCCACCACAGTGAGACAGCGTCGTAACAATTACGCAAGTGGTTGGAGGCACAAAGGACGGCCATAGCCGTAATCCAAGAGCCATGGGTTGGGGCTGATAAAATTAAAGGCCTAAACAACCTAAGAGGTAAGTTATTCTACAACTCTGAGCACGACAAACCTAGAGCGTGTATTTATACTACTAAAGATATCTGTGCAAAACCATTAACAGATTTCTGTTCCAGAGACATGTATGCCGTAGCATTACAAAACACACAGGAGGAAAGGTTAGTCGTCGCCTCGGTCTACATGCCTGAGGGAAGACACCCCTCCCCCTCACGACCTCGTCAGGCTGCTGAATTTCTGTGAGAGGGCCGGACTAGAGGTTGTGATCGGGACGGACTCCAACGTGCATCATCCCCTTTGGGGAATAGAAAAACCTAATGAACGAGCTAAGGTTTTAGTTGAATATTTATTTATCACCAACCTAACCATTTTAAACACTGGTTCTGAACCAACATTCATAAATAAGTCGCACAATAAACGACCTCACACTTGCAACAGAAGGAGCAGCTAAGCTAATAACGGGTTGGCATGTGTCGAAAGAGGCCTCATGCTCAGACCACAGATGGATCTGCTGCGTACTACAGGTCGATATCCCCGCTATACCACCATGGAGAAATCCCCGCAAGACGGATAAAACAAAACACCTCAATAGGCTGACGTCTTCGCTCGCGGGTGTTGGGAAAACTAATACAATAGCAAATCAATCGCTCCTAGAAGAACAGGTAGCAGCTGTCACTAAAGCCATGATCGATAGCTACCACGAATCATGTCCAGTAATCACTCCATCAAAACATGCTGAGCAAAAGCAACAATGGTGGGGTAAAGAACTAGACAGGAAACGTAAGAAAAGCCCTAAATAGGGCAATGAATACCTCAAAGGATGAAGACTGGCTTCTATATAAGAAAGCTAAGTCTGATTAAAAAAAATTATCAGGTATCGACGCTCAACAAGGTGGCGCAAATTCTGTGGTAGCATAGTAACCTGTGAACAAGCAAATCGGATAAGGAAAATCCTAGCTAAACAGAACATGCCGGGATCTATCTCTTTAAAGAAACCCGACGGAACCTACTCAACATCGCCGGATGAAACCCAACGCATCCTAATTGATACTCACTTCCCAGGTTGCTGTGTAGTTGAGAGGGTGAACCGCCATGAAGATGCACTGACACTAACAAAATAAGACTGGGAATTAGCACAAAGAGTGGTGACGATGGACAAAATCCATTGGGCCATTCATAGGTTCCAACCCTATAAGGCAGCAGGACCTGACGGCTTATTCCCGGCACTTCTACAGTGGAGGGTAAAGTTCTAATAGTCAGACTTGTTGCCATAATGAGAGCATGTCTGGCTCTTAAATATGTTCCTAGGGGATGGAGGGAAGTGAAAGTCACGTTTATACCCAAACCAGGTAAGAACGACTATACAGACCCTAAATCCTACAGACCTATTAGCCTCACATCCTTTCTCCTAAAGACGATGGAGAGGATGTGTAAACGGGTGTTGAGAGGGTCGGTGCTAACTAACTTACCGCTACACGAAAAACAACATGCCTATAGCTTAGGTAAATCAACAGAATCGGCACTTCACCAGGTAATAACAAAGATTGAAGAGGCCATCCAAAACAAAGCAATATGTCTAGGCTCCTTTATAGACATAGAAGGTGCTTTTGACAGAACAAATTTCTCAAGCATAAAAGGTGCCCTAAGTAGACATAATTTTGAACCGGTACTGATTGACTGGATAGTAAACATGCTCAGTACACGAACAATAAAGATTCCTGGTGAATCTCAGACAATTCAGATCATGAATATGGTCATTAATGAACTCATCAACAAATTAAACGCTAACCATTTCTACACGTTCGGTTATGCAGATGATCTGACAATACTGGTCTCTGGTAAGACAGCAAGCATTGTATGTGACCTCACCCAAGCGGCTCTCCGTATTGTGGAGAGATGGTGCAGGGAATATGACCTAACCGTTAATCCAAATAAAATGATCTATCATCATCTTCCAAGTCTTTTCACCACGAAACTCCAACTTTCTTCCGAGGTAAAATACCTAGGTCTTACCTTGGACAGTAAACTTAACTGGAACAAACACATAGAAAACAAAATCAGCAAAGCTAGTTTAACTTTCTGGCAATGCAGAAACATGATTGGCAAACGATGGGGTTTAACGCCAAAAATTATACTGTGGCTGTACAAAACTGTAATTTGGCCCATGATTACATACGGCTCTCTGGTATGGTGGACCAAAACCAATGAAGCCACCACTATACAAACGCTTCTGTGTTACCAGAGATTAGCTTGTATGGCTGCCACGGGCTACATAAGGGCTACACCAAAAGCAGCTTTGGAGACTATGCTGGAGCTAACACCGCTTCATCTACATATACAACAAGAAGCAACTTTAGCTGCCATCAGACTCAAGACCCTAAATATTTTAAGTAAGAGTAGAGTTCCCCATACAGATATAATCGATAGAATTTACTCAAAAATTCCTATCTTACAAGCCAAGTATGATAGGATCCCAAAACAATTTGTATGTGATAAGAAGTACAGGATACAATTGAAGGAAACTGATCATCTGAAAGGATTGGGTCCAAGAGAGCTCAAAGTTTTCACGGATGGCTGTAAGACAAATGAAGGTGTGGGGTCTGGGGCTTTCTCTGAAGACCTTAATATCCACATCTGCACACCGCTGGGTACCCACAACACAGTCTTCCAGGCTGAACGTATGGGTATCATTCAAGCGCCCATAGCAATAGATGCTAGGAAGGTAAAAAGACTTCTCCATCAGAATACTGACCGACAGTATGGTGGTACTACAAGCTCTGAGTTGCAATGTCACGAACTCGGGACTGATATACGAGTGCCATCAACGATTGCATGAGGTATGTAAGCACAACAATGTGACTCTGCAATGGATCAAGGGACACAGTGGATCTAGAGGCAACGATGCAGCAGATGAACTGGCCAGAAGGGGATCGGCCCTAGCAACTATATGGCCGGAACCAATAATACCAATCCCCTTTGGCTACGTACGTTCACTGGTACGTAGATACTTCAATAATTTACACGCTCAGCTTTGGAAACATTTAGTAGACTGTAGACAAGCTAGGGAGGCCCTACCTGAAATAAACAGTCGTCTAACCAAGGTTCTAATGAGACTAAACAAGCCACAGATCAGGATAGTAACAAGTGCTATCACAGGACATGGCTCTTTTAACAAACATTTGTCCACCATAGGTGTTACTGACAGCCCCCTGTACAGGGCATGCATGGGAGAGGAAGAAACGGCTCACATGTTGCTGACATGTCTAGAAGTTGCTTCATACAGGGCTAAATATCTCGGCACGCCGGGATCGCTACCCGAAATTGCTTGCAACATCAAGGGACTGCTGAGCTTCTTCGGGGAGATATCACGGCTCGAATAAGCATATTATTTCTGCCCACACGCAAAATACGCGCTTAGACGTGGAGTTGCGGAAAACAGCCCGTCATAAACTAAACTAAACTTACTAAACCATTCGGTGATCGCTGCAAGTTTTCACCCTTGCGATCACTGAGACATCACTGAACAGTTGGCGTCTGGTCGCCATAATGAAGTCAATCTCATTTCGACCAGGTCCACTTCCTGTGGGGCGCTTCTGGAAGAAAGTGTTCATCATAAAGAGTCTCTTTCTCCATAAAGTCGGCCAGCTGCTGGTCCCTTCGGTTCCGTTGCCCCTCTTCAAATTTCCCTAACTTCAGCTCACCGTTTTCTCTTGTGCCTAGTTTTGTGTTGAAGTCTCCCATCAACACCGTGTAGTGGGTTTTGGAGGAATGCATGGCTCTGGAAATATCCTCAAACATTTCCTCCACCTCCTCATCGAGATGTGCCAAGGTTGGTGCGTAAGCCTGTATGACCTTCAGCGATTACCGTTTGGTGACTCTGAGTATCAGGTACGCGACCCTCGTCGACACACTTCCAATCTTTACAACGTTATTGACGAGAGACTTGTGACGATAAATCCGACACCTCCTTGGGACAGATGGTCGCCCTCCCGGTGATAGAACAAGTTGCCGGACTCGAGGATTACCGTGTCCTCCCCTTCTCTTCGGACCTCGGATAATCCAATAATATGCCAGCGCAACTTGTCTACCTCCTCTTCCAGCTCCAGTATCTTCTCGTCAGTCGTCAGGGTGCGTGCGTTGTATGTTGCCAGGTCGAGTCGTCGTAGGTGGCACCGAACCTCCACCGGAGATTCTTAGCACCCCTGTCCCGCCGTTACCATGGTCGCCACCGTAGCCAGGAATAGCGAGGCCGCCGGGGACTGGGGGCCGTTTGTTTGCGTCATTATTCATGAGGGGATATTTGCCATAGTTGCCACGCTTGAAGAACGAGTTGGTAACCGCAGTTTTTTATTATATCACTGTTGTTATCAGGAAGATGCTGCTGCCCATCTCCAGCCCGTCTCCCTCTGTCGCCTCTTACGACACCCACGAGAAGAAGAAGAGTGGATATTCTCAACCGCCACTACACGGCAGCTTGAGAGCTTGTCGCTACCCCGGTGAATTTAGAGACTTAAGCATGTCATCTCCGGTGGTTCGGCGCCTTCTTTTTCTGTGCAAGTAGCACAAGCACAATCTGGTAGCCAGAAATCTACACCAGGATCTCGCTCTGAAATATGGTCTTGTTGAGCGTAAATTTCCTTATTATATGTACTTGTCGAAAGCCGTGTTCCAAAATGGCTCGACCCCAGGCTCTACTGGGACCGAGTCGTCATCACAGACAGAACTATTCTTGCGAATAAGCCTGACATTGTGCTGATGGACCGGGCATAGTCAAGGTTATTTTTGGTTGATATTACTATTCCATATGACGAAAACTTCGTGAACGTGAACGTCGAGTCACGCGTTGATCTACCTTAACGATTTATTCGATTTTTTTAACGTTTTCTTTCGTAGCGCCGCTGTAGGCCACCCGGAGCGATATTCGTCATTGCGAGCGGTTCTGCCGTGCTTAAATTCATTATACCACTGTAGAATAAGACGAAGCATTTTCTACTAAAGTAGACTGGAGTTCTACAAAAACACTTTTTGTAGAAAAAAAATTCAGACAGAAATATTTATCAACCGCACGAAGTTCGAGTATCTCCATTTTGTATACGAATCAAATTCCCGCCAAATGTGAATTTAAAAAAAATTGATTTGATTTAAAAAAATCCAAAACATTTCTATAACTCATTGATTAGTGTCCTACTCCGAATACTTGTTTGATTGATTGATCAACCTAGTAAATCGTCGTTTTTATCGTTATTAAATAATGGGCTTTACCTCGGCTCATTGCATATTTATAAATAGCGAAACGGAAATAGATTCTGATTGTGTAATTTTCGCTTTTAACTGTATCAAAATACTGTAGTTTTTTAATTTAATTATAAGACGTAATTAATTCAATCGTGAAAATTACTGACTGCAATAAGTTAGTATTTTTATTGTGTTTTATTTGAACAAATTCTATACAATAATATATTTAAACGAGTATCTCACTTTTTATTTAAACTTCTTTCTTTCTATCCGCTTAAAACAGTCTTTGTTTATTCTTTCGTACCTGAATAAGGATCCAGACTGAAAGCGAAATAAGAGCTTAATTCTATAAAGCTGAGCATTATCCGACGAAAGAGCGGCTCGATTTAAATCTAAAACCAGACTATTTTCACTGGCGTCTATACAAAAACAACAATGTGTATTGCCAGCCTTCTGTATTTACTTAACAGTTTGACTAATAAAAAACTGTGCTATTGTATCAGAGATTGCGCCCTACTTTTTATTCAGCGCGAAAAGGAATATATAAGTATTCAGTAACCTCAGGTCTCGGAATGATTTCGAATAAAAGAATTTATACGTTTGTTTTATATCGCATATCGTAACAAGCAATGCATGGTTGGTTATTATTGAAGACACTGAAAAATACTTGTATTATTAACCCGAAGTGTATTTAAATTATCTGCAGAATTTAAAGTCAATTGAAACAAATTGTTTAACATTGAAGTTAAAAGGCAGTCAGGAAGGCAGTCAATCACAAGACAATCGATTGCGACTTTTTTTCATTGTTGAGGAGTTAGCTCTGTTAGCATTTTCATCACATCATCGGCTTTGATGTGTACTTCTGAATAAAGGTCTTTCCAAGAATACACAAGCTGGCAAACGTTATTAGTAAGAACAGGTGGTTTACCAAGTGGAAACAGTTAGCTTCGCACTGGTTATGCCGCACTCCTTTAGCAATTTGTGAAAGAATATATAGATGCTCGAGCCATGCTGCAGTTATATTAGTTGTATAGTTGTAGCACGAGTAGGTCGGCTCGAGCGGGGAAGGACCACGCTCTCACGGAATACCAGCGTAAAACAGTAGCTTAATGCTGCTGTGTTTCGTATGGTGAGTGTAGAGAACTGGAGACCCTTTTTACTGGAAACGAGGCATTCCATCTTAGTCTTCTTGGGTGACAACGCATCTGCATTCTGATTCGTAATCGATCTGATTGAATCGATCGATAGATATAGATGTCTGTGGGCCAAAGCAACCACATACCATCAGGTGGACTGTGTACTTGTTTGTCGCCCTATCATATAAAAAACGATATCTTCCACTTTTTTCTTTCTTTGTTAAAAATAAAATAAAATACATGATATAAATAAAATACATGATTTTTCAGCTAAGATAGGAAAGTACTTAACTCGTAACTTATAACTAGGAGCAGAGTAATGAGAAATATGTATTGTATTAAATGCGGCTATTTAGCTGTACTCCGATAAGGACATTTCCTTGGAATTGATTGACTACATCTAATTAAAAAAATTAGATTTTTGTTATCTTCTCTTTTTTAACTATATTCTGAGGAGGCATTTGAAGTAAATGAAACAAAAATTTTGAAAGTAAAGATGAAATAACGAAACGAATGAACAGCGTGAAAGCAAGTACGGTAGCTGGGTATGGTAAAGTATTAAAGTATGGTAGTCATGGCAAGCCTGCTTTACATTTTCTTTAATTTATGCTGAGAACTTAAGCTAATATCAAAACACTTTTAGGACTGTGTAAGAAAAAAGGTTACAGCAAGACTGTAAAAACAATTATCGAAGGAGCCTGCTTATCGTTGCGGCTAAACTTTATACCTACTAAAATTTTTACTAACTTATTGTTAAAGTGACTAATGAAAAATGTTGAATATGTAAGCTATATTTATAAATACCACCCTTTTTCTAAGTGTGTGGATCATAACTTTTTATGCCATTCACTGACCAGAAACTAGAAAGTTTTCTGTACATAATGATTTCTTATATTTACGCGAACACTACACATTTAAATAAAACCAGTTTTTTGGATTTTATCAAGAATATTAACTTTTTTTATATTCCCGACGTTTCGATCACTTTACAGCACCCATGGTCACGGGGGACTGAGGTGTTCAACCTCCCGATGTCATAGTAAACCGCGGTTACCCACAGATTAAAATTATTAATTTTGTTCCCATCTATACAGTATGAACTTATAGTATCTTGAAGTCTTGTAGTTGTATGCTTGGGTTGGGGTTTAATTTTATTAATGATAGGATTTCAAGCAAACGTTAGCGCTCAGCCATCTTCTCTATTGAAAATAGAATGTTTTATTTTATTTCAATAGCCTAGATAGATATAAATAAATGTAAGAGCGAGAATAACAATAATATCATTAATTGTATTTTTTACTTTTCTATTATATGAAAACCACAAGTAAATTCAAATCGAAAAATGAAATTATTAATAAGCAGAGAGATAATGCATATTTACCCTAACCGTTACACAAATATACAATATGCTTTATATCATTACTCATATTTGTTTTATAAAATAAACTTAAAAAAATATACAACAATATAAAATACTGAAGTTCAGTTACGACAGCGTTTGCTTAATATTGTAAAATCAATTTAGCGCTTAAGAACAACGAGACGACACACTTCCAGCAATAATTCACGTTCCAGGCTCACGCCCGAGTAATCCCGATTTAGTGAAACTATCACGCTCTGTTTAAATCACTCTGTCAAACTACAACAAGCCGCTCATTAAACCCGTCTCCCCTCAGTAAACTCCTGCACACCCCTGTTATAACTGACTAACTCAATTGATAGGCTATCACACATAAGGTCTTAACTGGAATAAAAAATATCAAGGAACTCTCTTCCTTAAACTCCTAATAACAAAACAAAATTTAACTTTGACACGAACACCGTTAAACGAGATCGAAAATGCAAATGGTCGCTTACAATGGCCTTAATAGGAAGCCTTACTTATTTTAAATATTCTTTACTGAATAAAGAGGATAACCAGTAGCTTATCATCAGTTAATAGGCATTTTCAACTGCAATTATCGTAAAGTGACATTGTCAGCTTCCCTGCTATACTAAAGGAAACCTAAATTAACTATTGCTAAGGGGTGGGCTTATCGACTAGCAGTAAATATAACTATCTGGGAAGTCTTGAACGTGAATGTTAAGGCGATAAGGTTTAATTTTAACGATTATTAAGACTGCAACTTTATGTTATGGTCAACACATAACAAACTGTGACTATTAATTTTATGAGTAAGTTATTCTACTTTTAAGTGCCAGTGTAGTGGTGGTGTAAGAACCGTATTTAGAGCCGTTAGAGGTGACTGTGTGAAAAATGCCAGAAAAATCACATGACGTCCGACAAATGGCAGTATAAAGCGTTACGCTAGCGACGGGAAGCGACGTCAAAAATGTGTCGCCTGGTATTGTGATCTTCATAAGAACAGGAAAGTCTCATTTGCAGCAATGGACTTTTAAAGCTCACACGGAAAATGAAAGAAAAGAATTTGAATTAGAAAGAAGACATTCGTCTGGTCTATTTCGACAAAGCAAAAGAATATATATACAATCAGCGTAACATTCTCTTGCCTATATTTTGGCGGCGTAAGAGATTGCACTACTCGATACTCGAGTAGGTATATTAAGAGTTGACAGAGAGGAACTGAAACAGGAGTTGGAAACATCTTCCTGATAACCAATATAAACACTGCGTTGCCAACCCGCGGCCCTGATTTTCTATCACCGCGACTACTATATTATTACAATATAGTGTTATAGAGATGCGAAAAGTTGTCATACACAGATACATAAAAGTTCGATCGCTTGTCGAAATATGCCTGTACTCGATCATTTACTCACACGAACGTTAGTGCGATTGTGTATAATTATAACTATTATAACTTTGATAGGAATCGTATGCCACTGGGTGTCATTTTGCAACTGCATTTTTTTAATAATTATTTTTGTATTTTGTAACCATCTTGCATAATATTTCATACGTAAAATACCTATAACGGAGGCATGCGTCTTATTGCTGTTATGTATATGTATATGTAAGTGGTTCATATCCACCATCAGAAACTGGCTGAAGAAAAAAATAAACTGGTAAGATTCGAACATTACTTTAAATAAATTAAAAATAATATTAAAACTAGCCGCATAATGCTGCGTTTCAAATGGTACGTGAGAGAAAAACTCAAGCCGTTTTTATTGGTAACGAGGCATTGCTTATTAGTCCTCAGAGGTGGCAACGTATTTTATTATTATTTACATTATTCATTTAATTTGAATTTACTTATAGGAAATCACAAAATTAAATATTTTTGAGAATTGTAAGAAAATAAAATATCCTTTTCATTACGTAAATTTTTGTACGCCTAAGCATATTCTAAATTATATATTATAACAATTTTGTAAATAAAAACTGTGACTATTACATATCGAGAACGATACAAAATACGTACATACTTTTCCATTTCAAATAAAGCTGAAACAGTCACCTTTGTAAGCCGCTTTCGATTTACGCGCCGCTGGCAAAGCTCGTATGCCTGAATCGAGTGTACGAAGGCAGAACACACGTAAAGTGCTTTTCACGCCATAGCTCACACCTTTAAACCACATTAAAAATAGCACTCGAAAGGTCTTATACCAAATTTCGTTTGGTATTCGGTAAAGAAATAAATTTTGGCTTTTAAGCATCACATAATTACACTACGTGTTGCCAAGAAACTAAGCAATGAAAGAAGAATGCGCAACAGCCTGTTAGCAGTCCAATGCTGGGACCTCCCTTATAATAAACAAGATTTGTTATAATGGTTACGCTTGGCTGGCCTATTGCCAATTGCAGTATCATAATGGTTGCACTGTGTAGTGGCGGTGTAAGAGAAGATAAGATATGCACGACCCCATATCATATCGTGGGTGTCGCAAGAGGCTTCGTCTTGCTAATAACGACTAAAAATAAAAATTCGGTTGCTAACACGCTTTCCAAGCATGGCTATAACTAACTATGGCAAATATTTCTCCTATGAGGCAATCTATGGAGAAGGTATAAGTTCAGCAGTGGACTTCCATAGGCTTACGATACAAACACGATGATATTGGTATATTTACATACATATTAAAATTAACCTTTCTAAACATATACCACAGGCATAGTAAGTTATTATGTAGAATTTAAGTATTGTCACAAAATAACTGATACCAGTCCCCTTTTATTTTATTTTAAAGAACCCCATTCCATAAATAATTTTAACCAATACTTCAAAATACATCTTTTTAACAATCATCATAACATCCCGGTATTACTGATTGAAAATATATCATAATAGATTAAAGACCGAATTTTCGATCTTTAGATAAATATTATCCATAACAATAATAACCTGACAGAAATTAAAAACGTATATTTTATCCATACAAAAGTATTTTTATTTGTTTGTGTTGCGTTTTATTCTATAACTAAATTTATCCTAAGATTGAAAAATCGGCTCTTTAGCGAAGGAAAATGTACATACGATTTATATAAAAACGTTCAAACAGAAGTATAAACAAACAACCTCTAGTAATCATAAAGTACGATGAAGGTGAGTTAAAATAAGTATGTCCTCAAATAAAAGACCAAACAATGTAATATATTACAATTAAATGTCTTTCAACGATTATTTTCTAAAATTATTCAAGTTGTTTAATATCTCATGAAAAATCAACTGGACACTATGGCGCCTTTAAGAAATGTCTCATTTCTTAGATACTTCCTAGAGCAAAGAGTAGACCAGCTTCACAAATCATCAAAATATTTTAACTTTTCAAACATGCAAGTTTCCACTATGGTTTCTTCACCGCCAACCACGTGTTAAAATTAGCCTTTAAAGTTGGAATTAACAGGTTCCATAGCGTCAGCAAACAAAGCTTGCATACTTGCACTATAATATAATTGAGGCTCGAAGACAAAAGTAACAATAAATTTTAAGCACCATTGTGTACAACTTACACAAAGAACTAAATGTATAGACCCAAATCGCTCGATATCGCTCCAATAAGTTCGCTACTGTCCAGATACATCAAAGAGCGTATCGAGCTGAAAATGGCGACATCATTAGTCTTGAACAAATCACGGCTCAGTAGACCAGAAACTCTTTAGAGCACAAAGTGTCGGCGCGTAGACGGGCTACCGATAGCTCCCCTATATTCGTTTGAACTGCGAGTGTAGCATTTTCACAAATCCCTCCTAATGTTCTTTCAACAATTTCAGCAACACATTTTTAAAGACTGTTTATGATACTGAACATTATACTGCTTATGTAAAAGTTATGGTATATAAACTAGTACGTAGTTTTATTACCACACCTCATCCTTAATACTTATCTATAGTCCTTTATAAATATTAAGAAACATGATAAAAATGTGATCGATAAAAATATAAATAATGGGAAAACCCTCTAATCGCGAATCCTCATTTAAGAATTTCAATCACGGAAAATCAATTATTAAAAGACACACACATACACACACGGAAAATCAATTGCAAAAAAGAGGCCACTTCAAGACACTACTACTACTAAGTAAGTGTGAGTAAGTGGATTTATTTTCCCGATCAAAGGTTAAGTATAACTCGCCAGTCAGTGAGGAAATCTAGCCAGCGTTCTAGGCACTATACCATGGAGTAGAAGAACTATAAGATAACTTTAGTTCTTTTATAAATAGAATAAGGATTACAAACGAAAAAACCGTCCACCTGATAAGTTTCTGGGCTCACCCAGTAATAAATATTTTATAGCTTAAGTACGTAAAAACCTACCTATTTAACCGTTAAATGCAAAAAATACTTCAAAAACGTCAATGCTAACGTTTAGCAGTGAACATTATGGGTTGTTGTTGACAATAATACAATCTCAACATACATACAGAAACAGAAACTTTTTTATTCAATATGAATTATAAATAAACAGTTATAAATGCTGAAACCAGCAAGATATTCAGTGGGACTATTTTTTTTAAATAACGGCTTACAATCCTGTATGTAACAATTTACAATTATAGTATTAATTATCTTGAAATGACAAAATTTCGTGATAATTAATACTATAAACTTTCAAAGAGATCACTCGTGCTGATATAATTTTTTACACACGAGCACACTAGACTGTGTGCTCGTTTGTCGTAGCATCTACTATCAGGTAGACCTGATAGTAGATGCTACGACCCATAGATATCTACATCTATCATTGATTAAGAATGCAAATGCAAATTCGTTGTCGCCCTTGAAGACTAAGATGGAATGCCTAGCTTTAAGTAAAAAGGGTCTTCGGAACTCTACACTCACTATACGAAACACAGCAGCATTAACCTGTAAAGTGGAACAAGCTACACATGTGTATCAGACATAGACATCTTGCTGCTTTTTTACGCTAGTATTGTGTGAGAGTGTGGTCCTTCCTCGGTCGAGTCGGCCAATTTTTGTTAAAACTATAATGTAGTGGTCCTAACTACAGCGCGAATTGCATAAAGTTTTTTAAACAAACTGAAATCATATCTAACTTTTTATGCGTATTTCCATAAAGCTGAAAAAATAACATGACTGTGTTAAAATTAGATCAACTTTACTATACAGTAGAATACAGTAAATTAAGTACTATACAGTAGAATTTTCGTTACGCAGCTAAAGAATTAATCATTCAAGAAAACGTAAACGTCTAAACGTCGTAAACTTCTACTGATTAAATTTTTCATTATTTTTAATAAACAAAACTAGAAAAACTCTATCTAAACAAAAGCGATGTCACCATTTACATCGTTTCATATTTGTTTAACCAACAAAGGAAATCAAATGTGACGCATATTCCGTCTGAGTTACTAATATCATGAATATAAATTGAAACATCATGGATATTTATGCGGGATTGCCCGCGGGTATTGCTCACAGCAGCGTTGCGCACGACGGGCAGGTGTTCAGACAATGTGCCTGCCAGCAATAGATTCCTGATATCAATATTTATGCCTATTACCGACCCGATCACAAGAAATACAATACCATCATTTCAGCTTCGTAATATTCATTGCGGTTTGACCTTTTTTACTCTACCATATAAAGTTACCGCGTTTTTCATATCAAATGCAAGCCTCGATTTCTGCAGGAACGTTAATCTCCTAATTCTATGGTATAAAACTGCTCATTCTGACTACAACTCAACTCAAACATTACTCGCTGATATCACGATCGAATGCAATTAAAATAATCCCACAACTGTTTAAATGCGCGTCGCAACATAATACGGAGTTAGTGCACAACATGCGGCTTTCTGAATCTCCCTTGATTGAAATTTTCAACTAATTATTGGAACGTTTCTCATTGTGGAATATTACCCCGGTAAACACATAATTACAGCGAAATCGAATGAAGCACAGATGAACTTTGTGATGAATGGAATAAATCACTTTGTCCGAATTAAATAACCACGTATTTAATTTATATATGTGCTGGAGGTGGACGATCGCATGCAGCAAACATGGACTACGTTTGGGATACCCACACAGTATGTGGTGTTGATTGCAGATATCCGTCTACAAGGCGGACGACACCTACGGCGAGATCGCATTCCTCTCTAAGATAATGATTATCAAAGTAATGTAGGCGGTAATAGATGGATAGTGTTTCTTTACTTACGGTCAGAAGACCTGCTGAAACAGTCATTTTGCAAGAAGATTTTTTTTAATTTTATTTAACTGATGTATTTTAATATTAACAGTGTTAGCACGTTTTGAAAAAGCGCATGTAAAATAAAATGAAAGTAAAAATGTGGAACTGATTTAAGCCTTTCGGGCAAATCCAATGTCCCCGTGTCCCAAAACACATTAAAGAACTCAATTTACTTCTTAATATCCGGTAACAGTAGAATAAATTCGATTATTTAAAAACAAAAATGAAAAAGTAAAAATGTCTGTGACTTAACTGGAATTATTTCAAACAGGAAACAGTCCAGAATGGATTTCACTACGTGCGTTTAATCTTTACAAGGTCCTTGTTCCCGCCCACAGCACTGCAGCTATAAGTAAATTAAATAATTTAGGACGTAGCTCGTTGTAAAATATTTATTCATTTATTTGTTAAAGTTCCACTTCTACTAAATTTAACTTCTTAATTCCTTGAACGAAAACGATGGAAAATATTATGCAGCAATTATTATTAACGGTAACGTTCTAAAGAATAAATTTACTTGAATAATTCGGTATGTGATAAAGAAAATTACAAGCCATGTCAGTTTTGAAACTGTATCAAGATTGTTTATTTGTAAACCATTTTTGCAAAAAATTGTTTTTATTTTTTCAAAAAATGCATGAAATCAATTAACCTTTATATTAA
This sequence comes from Parnassius apollo, assembly GCA_907164705.1. NCBI lineage: Eukaryota > Metazoa > Arthropoda > Insecta > Lepidoptera > Papilionidae > Parnassius > Parnassius apollo. Next base: position 17,241,536 of record CAJQZP010000693.1, read on the forward strand.
ATTATCAAATTAGGCTGAATAAGATTAGGCCAATATCTGGTGATACAAAGACTATATTAATGTCTTGCTTGTTAATTTGTCAGATGTCAATGCCTAGGTTTTTATTTTTCTTGATTTCTAATTTAGTTGTCTTACTTAGACCATTGCTTTACTACTGTGGACTAGCTTCTTACAGCTTCGATTTTTTGAATATCAACCAGATTTTCCATGATAAGTCCGACAACTTATACCGCTAAGCACTAGTGTTGTTTTTCCCTTGTAACCGTAGATTTAGTAGAAACTGACTTGATATATTTGTATGTGTTTTATAAAAATGTCATGTAAAATCACAATTTATGTGTAATTATTATTTTTACTGCGCTACAAATAAAATGAACTCTTCTGCAATCTCCATGATATCGTCATTATAAAAATTTTAAAGTTAATAAATATTAAATAGTACTTAGAAAATAAAAATTTAAAAATTAAAAATGGCGTATATAATGCCGTATTTGAAAACGAAATCTTAAAAAGTTGTGATACTGAAATACCCTGAGCAATTTATCTTAGTTATAAATTGAGGCTTTCGCTTTATGCGTGAGTTAAAGTCTCTCACTGGATTGGACACTAACTTAACTCCGCCATGTGCACTGTATTTGCGTGAGTGATGGAAACATGATCTTTTCTTCTAACTTGAAATATTATAAAAAAATATGTGGGTGTAATTCACTTTGTTTTCAGCTACTTGTTTTTCTTCTTCCATTCCTTTCAAGAATCAAGTCCTTTTAAGATTATTGTGAAAAAAGTATACAAACGACAACTTCTAAAAATTCATTATAACATGTTATAATAAATTGGAATACAAAACATTACAACTCTACCGTATCTGGTATCTTTTACTTAATGACGTATATTACACACATTTTAAATAACTCTACGAATATGAATTTAACCGGCTTTTTCCAGTTATGGCGTCGGATGTGATGAAAACAGCCTCTTTTAGTATTAAATAATAGGTACATGGAAAGTAATACGAGAAATACCTTTGTTTTAAAAGCATATTTACCATAAAACAAACCTTAAAAAATAATGTAAAGGTATAGAATCCAATAATAATATAATTATAATTAAATCATCAATTTAAATGAAAATCGGGAGAAGACGCTCAACAATCACAGACACCTAGCTGTTTTGCGACGCGATACGGAGAGTATAATAATCCTCAAACCAGGAGCTCGAGCTAGATCAAACCGTCTATTGTGAATGGGGGGGAGAGGGGGAATAAAGCGAATCCATACGTAGTGTTTTCGCTCACAGTCGAATATAGCTTCAATTAATTATCAGTCAACCGAGATTTACTCCACAAACAAGCGTATAATGAAATATCACAACACATAAGCTGATTATACAGCAAATTCGGTAAAAGCTTCCCTATATGCGAACGTAAACTAAACGTATTATTGTATTTCATCTTTGATGTATTTAAGATACATTTACGTCTAAATGGATGTTATATAAAATATTAGAGAATCGGTATACGTTAACGCAAGTATAATAAAGCAAGTGAACATTTCTTGACCGCTTTTTATAATACTAAAATGATAAACAAACTTACAGTCCACCTTGATGGTGACTACTGCACTCCATGGATATCTGCTGCCAACTTTAAATAAAAAAGTCTACCGATGCGTTGTCTTTTTTTTTTATAGGACAGGATGACAAACGAGCACACAGTCCACCTGGTGGCAAGTGGTTGCTGTGGCCCATAGACAACTACACTATCCTCGATTACGAATCAAAATGCAGATGCGTTGTCACCCGTGAAGACTAAGATGGAATGCCTCTTTTCCAGTAAAAAGAGTCTCCGGTTCTCTAAACTCACCATACGAAACACAGCAGCGTTACGCTACTATTTTATGCTGGTCCTCTGTGAGAACGTGGTTCTTTCCCGGTCGAGCTGACCCATTCGTACTACAACTATACTACTAATAGAACTGCAGCATGGCTCTACCACGTATAAAAAAACTTTTTCACTCTAAAGACCAAAATATAATACCTGATGGCCTGTAATCATACATGTGCATATGACTTGATTAAAATAACCAATAGAAAATGAATTATACATAGGCTTTATGATATTATTTATAAAATATGAAGATGCCGATAACTTGATGTTTGAAAGTGGAGACTGTAAAACTCAAAAGCTGTGTTTTCGAATCGACTGTTCGCTTGTACCACTATTAGCAGACAAAAATTAAAGATATTAGATGCTAAACGGAAATATTATAACTAAGCCACCCAGCACGGCTTAATCTATGTAGGATTTGTTAGTGCGGCGTTATTTTTTATAGAATAACGGTAACAAACGAGCACACAGTCCACCTGATGGTAAGTGGATGCTGTGGCCCATAGACATCTACATTTATCCTCGATTAAGAATCAAAACGCAGATGCGTTGTTACCCCTGAGGACTAAGATGGAATGCCTCGTTTTCAGTAAAAAAGGGTCTCCGGATCTCTACACTCACCATACGAAACACAGCAGTATTAAGCTGCTATTTTACGCTAATATGCTGAGAGTACTTGGTCCTTCCCCGGTCGAGCCAACCCATTCGTGCTACAACCATAATATAGCTGCATAGTGGCTCTACCACATAAAAAATAGTTATTTAGATTTTAATTATAAACAAATACCATTTATTTTGTCCATTTTGATAAAATATAACCAAGATCACTCCTGGCATTTATTTTTATCTGTTCGTCAAGTTACATTATAATCGCTTAAAATTTTTAATCCAGACAGACAAATTTTAAAAATGGTTATTCACGTCTTAATGGTATGCAAATAAGCCCTTTAGCTATATTAGAGTTAGTTATTCGATACTACAGACAGATACTTCCACTTTATTTTAATTTATAGATAAAGGCATTGTTAGGATATTCTTGTTTCTTGACGAGGGCATACTAACACCGATATTCTTGTTATTTATTAATTATTCATTTAACAATTACGTTTTAAATTTTAATTTACTAATCGTAAGTGTATTGGATATATTTTCTTAGTCATTAGCAAATATATCCCCTTAATTCAGATTAAAACAATAACTTTATTTAATATCACATAACAAGGAATACGTTTAAAATCAACAACCGAATTGAATTTATTTAATCAACCTTTATCGTACTTTAAGTGAATATGGAGTCGAATACGGCTTATGGTATTGCAGGATTTTCATTAAATTGAAAGTAATTGCCATCGTACAAATTCAGTTACGATTTACCTATTACTAGGTCTATCTCGAATAAAATATAACTTGAATAATAGCTTTAAATTTTTATATGTTATATTTAGAAATGATTGAATACCATATTGAAAAATCTTGTTGCAACGCCCCCGAGCAAAAAGTCGGTAATCGTAAAACTTTAACTTTAGGAAAAATAACTTACTGCTTTTGTGGAACGCGTTGGAATATTCAAGTGATTGATATATCAAAGGAAAATATTGGTTTTATAAAATCTGAAATTTATGAGTTTAATAATTTTGAATGCAATCAATATGGGAAAATATGTATTACTGAAAATATGCCAACAACGTGTTTAAGTATTATTAACTTACGGAATTATTGTGGTTAATTTCTAAAATTAATACTGTACTACTGATTTATTGGACCATTTTTTGTTTAAACGGCTAATTTTAAAATACTATGACAAAGTTATTGCTGTACTTTTATATAGATCAGACAAAGCCAAGGACAATAATACCCTGTTTTTGCTGTAAAATCAAAATTATATTTTCTAAATAATAAATTTCTAAGTAATCAATAATATTCATTTATTTTATATTATCAAAATCATACAAAATCACTATGATTTTGATAATATAAAATATTTTAATTTAATTTTAATTTCAATAATTAAGTACTTTAATTTTGAATAAAACTATTATTTACGGATTTTATCGCGTTTCATTACTTTAATTTATTTTTATTATTATCCCGACGTTTCGGGTGCTTTACAGCACCAATGGTCACGGGGGGGACTGAGATGTTTGACGTCCCAATGTCATTGTTAGCCCGGCTACCTTCAGTTTTTGAATATTCATTTTTGGTCCGATTTACGCAAAACGAACTTACAGTATCTTGAAGTCTTGCAGTGGTATGCTTGGGTTTAGGTTTAATTTTGTTAATTATAGGATCCCAAGCAGATGGCAGCACCCAACCATCTTCTCTATTGAAATTAGGATGTTTTTTAATTTCAATAACCTCACGTATCATCCTTGGTAGGAATCGGTGTTCTTTTGCGAGGACTTGTGGTTTATCAAATCTGATGTAATGGTGGGGACGATCCTGAACATGTTCACAGACTGCAGACTTCTTTAACTTTTACTAACTTATTTAATTTTTAAAATATACAAATTATTCAATTAATAATAATTAAATATTTCAATTTTAATAAATGTCACAAACAGTTATGAGATCAAAAAAGGGGACGTTGTTTTGAAGTTACGTTAATAATAATTTAGTTTTGAAAATTTAGCAAACCCCCGAAACTAAAAGAGCTGATGATCTTATGGCAGTTAAAAAGATTATCTTGAATCATAGCTAAGAACATTTTCGATCAAATCGCCTTTCAAGCAAAAAAAGCTAAATCATTCGTAATAGCTTCATTTGCTTGGAAGCTACAATGCCATATACAGGTATACAGATGCACATATACATACGTACACAGATACACAGATAAACGTTAAACATGTAACACCCCTGTTTTTCTTGGGGGGATAAAATGAACGTCCTCTGAATGTATGGGTACGCTTTTTTCAATCTTATTACTCGTATATTAATCGACAGTTGAACTTTTTATTTAATTTTGATATTAAATCTTTAAAATTATACCTGAAAAGAGTGTATTTTCTTATAAACATGAAACACTGACCTCCACAAGATCAGACCATAGAATTATCTTACTATTAGTTATCAAGATTCACTAATCTTTTTATGTCATAATTCACTTTCTTCTTATTATTATTCTTATTTCATCATTTGTCATTCATCACAGCCTATCATTCATAAAAGTCTGAGCATAGGGTTTTGAGATAATCGCAGCTCATGGCAGCCGAAGTGTTCTTTAGTTATTTTGAGTTGTTATCAGGAAGATGCTGCTGCCTTTATCCTGTGTTATTTCTCTCTATCGTTTCTTGATGTCTGAGCAGATGGGTGAGTAGCAAAGCTGTCGTTGCACCGCAAGCAAAACGAATAGAAGCCTGAAAACCTGAACTAATCCTTAAATTTAGATTTTATTCCGCCCTTAAAAATTATTCCAATAAAATGATCAACATAAAATATTAAGCATAGCATTCTTCATTAATTTGACGACCTAGTAAGACATGCAAGAATTCTATGGATACAGGTGGTTCATGATCGTGCTTTGTGACCTACCTCGATGATGTTGATTATCATTAAAGTTAATCTATTTACTTTTCTTTTCTTCTTTTCTATTCTTTACATTATATTGATTATGATATCTGTATATGTGATACTATTTCAACCCTGAGTAGGCAGATAAAATGCCTCGCCAAAACTAAAATGGTTATCCTATTCTCGCAATTACATACAAAACAGAGCAGCGTCGTGCTGCTATTAAATTGCGAGTGTAGTACTGCCTCAGTCTAACTTAGGATTTTTGCACTGTTCCGGGTTTGCAGTCGTTTATTCGAATTTCTCTTTTAATACATATATTTTCAGAATGCTGATACTAAGTTATAGATTAATTACATAAAACATATTCAAAATAGGGAAGTTGAAGTCGTAAGTGATAACAGACCAGAACTACAAAAATAAAATGAAACTTTAATGATAATCAACATCATTGAGGTTTGTCATCAAGCACGGTCATGAACCACCTGTATCAATCGACTTCTTGCATGCATGCAATATAAATATAATATAATATAGTATAATGCATGCAATATAAATTATAGAAGAAATTACAATAGAAACTACCAAAAAATTGGGATTTTCATGTTACAAAAGTCACTCCTTGTTCTATAATTGTTAATCTCCATAAGAAGTATGGCAATTAATAGCTTATAATGTAAAATGGTTGAGGGGATGGTATAGGAAAAGGTTGAAATTTAAAAAAGTTATAATAACCATAATTTTTTCTTTCAAACAAATTAAAGTGGATGATGTTTTACTTATGATATTATGAGTTTTCATATAGTTTAAACGTATAATATATTCTCCCCGCTTTCATATAATTGTATGATGCACAATATTTTTCATTCTTATTTTAAATATAACATATAATTTTATCCCTTATTTTATCATACTATCTATAACTAAAGAAGTATAAAAGTTATCAAACGAATTAATTATATCAATGATATATTTATGGCAGAGTGCAAATTTGCAGAGTACTGCTGGGAAAAGTGAATTTAATTGGTTGATTGTGTCCAGAACTTCACAGCTAACAATATAACAATAAGATATATATTTACCGCTGTGTTAAAAAAAAAAATATAAAAAAAATATATATATATATATATATTAATAAATAAAAATATATTATTAATATAATATTTTATTATCATATTGTGTTGTCACTTAATAATAATTTTTATTATTAATATTATTAATAACTTTTATACGTGTTATAAAAGAAAATATTTCTATATTATTCTGGTCTAATTTTTAAGAAGTAAGGGTGACAAACAAACAATATAAAATTAAGGGTGATAAAACAACATATGATACCAATCTCGATTAAGATTCACAATGTCCTAAAATGGAGTATGTTTATTAAAATGCACCCTATTTACAAATAAATTTGTATTAAAATTTAATGATGATCTTGAACATTAATCAAAAGTCTAAAATGTGTAAATTTACTCAGTCTGTCAACACAGCGAATCGGGTTTGGCGACGCCAATCCTCGTATAAAATATAGTTGACAGCCATTCTATTGTGTATAGAATTACCTGATTACTGGTATCAATCGACGTTAGATACGAGTACATACTTTTATTTTAGCTTAAGTGCCAAACGACCATTAATTCCACCTGATAGTAAATGGCTCCTACAGATCATGTACACAGTGCGTTGTCACATTTATGGACTAAGATGTACACACTCATCCTGTAATAATTATACTGACTTTCTTTACTTTTCAGTTCACAATACAGTAGCGTAGGTGTTAGTGTTGGCGTGGCGTGTTTAGGCGTGATGTTGTTTGGTAGTAGCAATTGGTAATAAAGTGGTACGCGAGTGACAGGAGGCTCACATCCATTTTTTTGGAATAAGGTTTACAAAAGAGCACACAGTCACCTGACGGTATGTGGATGCTGTGTTCCATAAACTACTACATTACATTACATTTTCCTACATTTTCCTCATTTAAGAATTAAAATGCAGATTCGTTACCAATTGAAATTGCATAGCAGAGAAAAAAAACTTTTAGAGATGAATGACCGTTACATGTACAGAGTTAAATATACTTTTTACTGAAAAAGAAACTATAATCTCCCTAAATACATAAAAAGTAACATTAAAACCTAAATACTCCACGTACGTACGTTCGTACGTTCCAATGCTGGGCACAGACCATCTCTCATTTCAGAGAAGGCTGTGGCGCAATTAATCTCTGAATTACTGCGGCTCATAAATAATTTCATGTTTTATTACTAAACATTTACGTGTCAAATAGAAAAACTTAAAGCACTAAGAAATAACTCGAAGTAATTAAAGGCTGACTTAAAAAATGACTGCTCTAATTTGCGTACAAATTATACGGTAGATGTTATGTATAATGAAGACTACAATAATTCAAGTTAAGGCAGTAACTAAACGTAAAAGCCCCCCTAGTAAAAGCTTCATGTTAATTAACTTTACGCAGTGTATTTGCTTAGTAGGGGTCTGTTGCCGAGCACCACTCTGACTTACTTGATGCTCTTTTAATAGCGTTTAAGTTAAACAAACTTGGTACGCTTACATGCAAACTTCATTTGCTTTATAACACATTACACATTGACGATTTCATTACATATTACGATCTGAGCGTAATTTATAAGATAAATTGTTTCTTCAGGTTAATAACATTGAATCATCATTATTAAAATACATTTGAAAAACTTAGAGTCTTAGAGTGTTGGGGATGGCGGAAAAGTTAAGCGTTCAGTGCAAAGGAAAAACACACTTTTTTACTACGATTACAACTACACTAAAGCTTCAAATGTAGACCAAAGCTAACTTATATTGGAGTGAGTGTAGAAATAAACAAAAATAATTAAAGGCTCTACCATGATTCGATAGAGTTAAAAATTTCTGCAATAATTTGAAGCAATCCATAGGTTCTCTAATATACCAGATTCTATACTCCTTTATTTACACTAAGCCTCATGGTAAGTGTTTGCCTCGAAACGAAGTACCTACATAATATTTCGTTATAATCGACTTGATTGCGCTGTGTTATTTTGTCTATGATTCGTAGTTTTGATTTAATTTAATTATTAATTAAAACATCCTTATTGCAAATATTGTTAAACGTAAACTATAAACTAACCTATTTAAAAGTAATTGTTTAATTTCAGTAACGTTTTATTGTAAACGCACACAACCGCACATCCTCATATTTAACCACAAACACATGTTATATTTAAGCACCGAACTTTACTTACCATTTTTAATAGTAATTTTAAAGCTATACTATAGCAATAATATATATATATATATATATATATATATATATATATATATATATATATATATATATATATATATTATTTGCATAATATTAGAAGTATATGAAAATGCATTTATTATTGTGTTAGACTTTAAACATTTTTTTTATTATCCAATTGTAGAGTTACGCAATGAAATTGCTAAAGTAAAATGATCTCGCTATTAAATAATATTTTCTATCATATCAACGGTTCAATTTATTAGGAAATAAATAATACAAGCTGTAATAACTTTTTTGTAGCGAATAAACTAATCGTGGTAGTAAAATTTTGATACAATTATTATAGATCCTAATTTGCTACTTAGTCCTGCAGTAAAAGTACAAAGTATATAAAATATATTCACTAGTTTAAACAAATATCATATAAATATGTGTATATTCATTTAAGTGGTAAAATGAGTGATTGGACATTGCGACAAATAAGATCGTCATTTCTCTGACCATACGAAGCACAGCAGTATTAAGCTGCTATTTTACGCTGGTATTCTGCGAGAGCGTGGTACTTCCACGGTCGAGTCGATCCATTCGTGCTACAATCGTAATACAGCTGCAGCATGGCTCTACCACATAAAAAATAGTTATTTAGATTTTTATAACAAACAAATACCATTTATTTTGTCTATTTGGATAAATACATATATACATAACCTCTTAAGTTACTATCTGTCGTCATTCATTTTTTTTTCTTTAATCATTTATGTTCTTCTATTTATCTTTCTTTATCATATTCTGTACACCCCTTCCGCTATCTTTTAAAATAGTATCCTCTGCCCTAAGGTTGCCTGGAAGAGATCGCTGTTTTAGCGATAAGGCCGCCTGTTGTACCAATGTCCCTTTAAATATATAAATAATGTAATATGTTTCTTGGTGTACAATAAAGTACTTATTTTACTTTACTTAAATACTTTTACATACATAATTATACGTAAAAAATACATATTAACTTTTATATACTATTATTACCTAGATTAATCATAAGTCAAGTTTGTATTGTAATAGAAATAAAGGCTATTTTATTTTATTTATTTAAGAATCAAAACACAGATGCGTTGTTACCCCTGAGGACTAAGATGGAATGCCTAGTTTCCATTAAAAAGGGTCTCCGGATCTCTACAGTCACCATACAAAACACGGCAGTATTAAAGCTGCTATTTTACGCGGGTAGTCGGTTAGAGCCTGGTCCTTTCTCGTTCGAGCCGACCCATTCATGCTACAAGCTTAATATAGCTGCAGCGTGGCTCTACCACGTATGATTTGATTTAGATTTTTTTTTTTAATTTTCATTTTAAAAAAATTTAAAAATAATTAAAAAATAAACCGTATCCTATATTTAATCATTTTCAGTTTTACCTGGGTGTAGGTCAACACCATCAGATGAGCCATATGCTCGTTTGCCTGTTCTATAAAAAATTATTTAATAATAACAACTGAAGCGCTACTGCCGTTTATTTTTTTTTACACATTCAAACATTTACAAAACTGATAATTACCAAATATTTTTCTAAAAATTTTAATTTATTTTACTAGTATACTTTACATAGTTAGTGCAATTTGAATAACTTCTAATGAAAATCACGAAAAGAATTATTGTCACTACTACTTATCAATTTAAAATATTACTAAAAATGGTTATTACAAAATATCTTATCATTTTACTATAACACGATATGAAGAATTTACTATCTATAGTTTTAAGCACATTTTGCTTTTTGAATAATCTAATATCTTGCATTATTAACACCCTTTCGGCACAGATCCATAAAATCATGCACGAACCGGCAATATTTCTTTTCACGAAGCCTTGTCAAACGGAAAATATGAAAAAATCTTATAAAGAATTTATAAGTAATTCAGCATAAACGTTTCTACATCCCCTTATTCTGTTGCCCGATACAATATCCTCGTAAATCCGTTTCAACGGGGACCTGCCTCGAGCGTCGCCCGCGCGCGCATTGACTGAGATGTATGCAAAGGGATCAATGAGATAAATTGCTCGAGGCTGTCACTTATTTCACAGCGAATGGATGGTAAAAAGGATGAGGCTAGGTGCGATGGAACTTAGCCCTGAGTAATGGTGCGCGTGGGCATTACGCTCCAGTCGACTTAATTATCTAAACGATTAAGCAGCCTTGTGCGAGGCGTAGCCTGAATGAGTTTACGTAGAGGACTAATTAAGGGATCATTTAGTGTATAAATAAACCAAAGCTTCATCTAACAAGAATAATTTTAGAACAACTATTAATATTTTTTACAAAAATAAATCTCTAATGTGTTACGTTATACCTTATTTATGCGATACGTAGATAACAGGTACTAAAATATATGCAAAACAGGAGCTTTTTATACGTCGCTATGCTGCAGCTATATTGTTGTGGTAGTAACACGAATGGGTCGATTCGACCAGGGAAGGCCAGCGTAAAATACCAGCTTAATGCTGCTGTGTTTTGTACGGTGAGTGTAGAGAACTAGATAATTTTTTAAAAAGAGATTCTATCTTAGTTCTTAGGAGTGGCAATGTATATGCGTTTTGATTTTGATCAGTGAGAGATGTAGATGTCTGTGGGCCACAGTAACCTCTATCTATCAGGTTAGATGTCAGCTTTCACTATACTGTTTAAAAAAAACTTGAGTGAACAGATTAATCATTTAATTAGCAATTTCTTTTGCTATGATGCTATTATTTAATTAAGATTTCAGCCACTTTCAATCACAACAATTGTAATTATTACATATAAAAACTTAGGTCAAAATGTTATACAAAGACATCTTTATGTCTATCATATATTTTATTGTATATATTGGTGTATTCAATATTTTGTTATTATGTATCGATTTAGTTTATTTAGGTATTCCTAATACATATTAACAAAATATTGAATACACCAAAATATACACTAATACATACTAATAAGTATGTATTTAAGTTTATTATAATATACACCACGTACCACTGGCCAATAGTACAATTTTCTTCTAATCTTAAGGATGTCTGGAAGAGATGTCTTTTTAACGATAAGACCGCCCTATTGTACCTATCTCTTAAATTTTACTTCCTGTTATATGTTTTTATCGTTTTGTGGTGTATAATAATAATAATAATGAAATCCGACACAGATAAGGAAACAAAATATATAATATAATACCTAAGCATATATATAACATAAATATATAATAAATACTATAAGACCTGGCTCACGAGGTGACCTACATGTGGGGTGGTCTGCCTACCGGAATTATTCCTGTAATCATGTTTGCCAACGGGATAATCCCAGTCAGCCTATTGGGTGATCTGGGGCAACTGGGACTTCGTGACGGACCGCTCCGGGCTCCAACGCCAGGCCGTGCTCATAGGTACCGCCTGCATCGTTCGCCGGTTTCTTTCCCTTTCCCCATAACCCTCGGCTATTTGGTTTCCCCTGCCAAGGACTTCCATCTAGCTGGGTTTTTATTTATTTATGTATTATTTATACTTGTATATTTAATATATACTAATATAAACGCGACAGTAGCCTAATTAAGCGAGAGTAGCCTAATGGCAGAGCGCGGACCGCGAACTCAAAAAGATCGTGGGTTCGAATCCACCATTCGACTACTGGCGTGAACCACTTGTAACACAAGTAATTTAAGCTTGCCACGAGTGTAGTAATGTTTGTAGCACTGTTGATATTCTTTTAAAAAATATTTATGTACATTTCTTTATTTTGTTCTTTTTTCTATTTATTCAGCCCTTTCAGATTAGAATATTTTATAAATACCCCAGATAATAATAATAATAATAATTTAATATGACGGTACCACGAATTTATGTTTAATTACTTTGGGTCCGCAAATTGACACTTAAAATAACGAAATAACCGAAACATGACATTACTTGTAAAAAGCCGCGCATCTTAAGTAATTTCGAGGAGTCGTCAAAAATGTTCCTCTCAATTACGGCCGTGATAAAATTACAGGAAAACAACATCAAAGTGGATAGCACTAAGAGGACGTTGTTTCCACAAATTACACCGTTATGAGACAAATAACCGCAAATTTATGTAGATACGTATCAAGTGTTCGGTGTTACGTAAAACGTGTTTAAGACGGTAAAGGGGGCGATAACGTGTCACTAGTGTTAACATCTGGGCCTCCCTGCCGTCTGCGGCGCATAAACATCCCGATGTTGGCATCATGTCTTCATTTGCATGTTCTAACCGAGGCAGCAGCGGCAGACGCAGCCGTGCCCAAAATGTCAATAGGCTTGTAGAACCTAAATTTATTCAGTGCCAGTACGAAGGGTGACGAACGATTATCCATTTCGCTTACAAGTAAAGGCACGTAATTTAACCTATTGTAATTTTAAATGATCTCAAGCATAATTTTATCTTAACTTTTTTTTTCAAATGATAATTTAATATTAAAATTTACATCGTTGTCGTTACGATAGTATAAAACAACCATACAATATAATATCGTCATTATTGTTATTAGCTTACACGTGGTAGAGCCTTGCTGCAGCTATATAATTGGTTGGCTTAACCGGGGAAGGACCACGCTCTAACAGAATACCAGCTTGAAATTGCAGCTCAATGCTGCCGTGTTTCTCATGATGAGTGTAGAGAACCGGAGACACTTTTTACTGGTAATGAGGCATTTCACCTTAGCCCTCAAGGATGGCAACGAATCTGCATTTTGTTTCTTAATCGAGGATATATTATGTAGATATCTAGGAGCCATGGTAACTACTTACCATCAGGTGGATAGTGTGTTTGCTTGTCACCCTTATCATATAAAAAGACAGTCCAGAAATAGACATTAAATTTATTATAAGCTATTCGAAAATATTTCTTACAGCAGACAGATCGCAGTCAAAATGTCTAGTAACGTATCTAAAAACTTATTAATAACTTTGCATTTTCAAGGGTACCTACTATTCCGAAATTTTTCTAAAACTACTTGATTTTTCTGATGTTCTCTCAAATCAAACTTAACGGTAGCCAATATACAATAAGATATCGGATTACTTATTCCATGACACAAACACAAAACTCAAATGGCTGTAAAATATAAATAACAAACTACAATACTTGAACGGTATCTTTGGATGACTCCGGTGATTTTATACATAGTGGATCTACTAAGACTAACATATACAGAATTTTAGGCGTTAAATTATGCATAACTTTTTAAAATTTCAAAGTTGTGCTTGTACAATACACTGCATACGTGCTGAAAAGGTAAAACGAAAATTTTACAGAGACCATATGAAACCTTGCTAAAAACATTCCCTTCAAACAATTTACTGTGAGTTTATAGAGTAGTAAAAATCTTTTTATATCACATATTCTAAAGTGAAAATCTGTAAAAAAATTATATATATAAAAGTTATTCCTTCTAGATCATCTAGACTAAGTGCACTATTCTTACAATTCAAAAGCGCAATCAACTTTCGTAGTCGTTTTGCCCTGCGATATTGCGTCGCCAGTTAAATCGATAGCTACAACACAATGGACGCTCGTTTACTGGGTCCATAAAACTAAGATATAACAATACCCTCGACAAGCTTCATATTATTCTTTCGGATAATACTTGTACTTGCATACTGAGACTTAAGCACAATGTCAACCCTGATTCTAATCTATTAGATCTTTACATCTAAATTTAAACAAGTTAACGTATTTTTTTCTGTGTTATTTCTATTAATATTTCTAATAATATTATTTCTATTAATAGACGCCGCAAACATACGCGTGCAACACGCGTTCGAACCCTGCCGGCACCAATGAAATTATTAATTGCAATTTTAAGTGCTGATTTACCACATGCATATCTGAGAAATAAAAATAAAATAATTCGAAAGTGAAGTTCGCCAACACGCAATGGGGCAGCGCGGCGGACACTTCCTTGCCCCAAAACCCTCTCAGAAATGAGAGGAGGCCTGTGCCCAGCAGTGGGACGTATAAAGGCTGTAACTTTACTGTTTTACTTTTATTTCTATTAATCAAAGTAATTACCCATGCAATGGCAGTTTATGGATGCCCGTTTTGAAGAAGTCAGCTGGAGGGGATGCAACAAATTTTTCAAAGAAATTTTGTACTGCCACTCGGATCTGAGCCGTGGTAGCTCAGATGGTTAACGCTCGCTGTACATATAACAGAACGTGAGTAACCCGGGTTCAATCCCCGCCAGCACCAATGAAATTGTTAATTGCAATTTTAAATGCTGATTTAATACGTACTCGGTGGTGAAGGAAAACATCGTGAGGAAATCTGCATGTCTGAGGAAAAAAATAAAAAAAAATATTTCGAAGACATGTGAATTTCGCCAACACGCATTGGGGCAGCGCGGCGGACACTTCCTTGTCCTAAAACCCTCTCAGAAATGAGGGGAGGTAGCCCAGCAGTGGGACGTATAAAGGCTGTAACTTTACTGTTTTACTTTTATTTCTATTAATCAAAGTATTTATCCATGCAATGGCAGTTTATGGATGCCCTTTTTGAAGAAGTCAGTCACTTTTACTTTTTTACTCGGATATTGAAATTTTTCCCCGCCATAAAGTTATCCAAATTCTGTAAAAAGTAGAAGTCTGTACGCACAAGGTCTGGTGGTTACGACGGATAACGAATAGCTTCCAACCACAGCTCTTGTAACTTGGAGACCGTCTGTTTCGCAGAATGAGGTTGCACGTTGTCGTGCAGGAGTAGCAGGGACGAGCGATTGACTAAATCTGGTTAGAAGCATGCGAGCTTCTCCATTATTGTGTTCATTTTTTCACAGTACCCATCTGCAGTAATATTTATCCCGTTTGGTAAGAAGCCGTGATGAATCACACCGGCGGTAGACCACCAAACAGTTACTGGTGCTGAACCAGGATCCAACCAAATTGCTAAGCGCTTGCAATTGTCAAACAGAATCCGTTTTTTATGGCAGATAACAATGCGATTTAAAATTCCTTAGTTTGTGTGCCTGTTGACCACTGCAAGGTACGTATCGACGCGTACTTCGCGCTGACGATTATGGAATTCGTGGAGCACCCATTTGTCAAGCTTTTTCATCTTGTGACTTTGACGCAAAAGGACCAATATTGTTTTGGTGCTAACGTCAAAAGCTGCTGCTTATTCAGCCATAGGAGAGGAGAGCCACAGCTTCCACAATTGCATGTAATTCGTCATTGTCGACCAAAGTATTCGGACGACCTCGGGGTTCAATTTTCGGGTTGAAATTTCCAGAACGAAAACCATTCTCAGGTGGTGCGTTCGTTTGTAGTATTCGCTCTGTTAACATCGTTGATAGTGCGTGCTGCTTGTGCTACGTTTCTGCCACGACGGTACTTATATTCCATAAGTACTCAAATTTTTAACGTATCCATCCACGATGACGAAAAAATTTTAAACGCGGTGAAAAAATAACGCTAATCAATAAACAAATGAATAATTTTGAAAAAAAGAATTTCATGATTTTTGAAATAAAATTAACTTGAAATTAGAATTCTCAGTCAAACAAAAATTATTTTGATTTGAAATGGCCAGTCCTAAACCTATTATTCTGTTTTAGTTATATTAAAGTACACTTTTCAAATCTGATTATTGCTTCCCTAATATTCGAAAATAAATCATCAAAGAGAAGTTTGTTTTTAATGTGCCACAAAAATACACCGATATTTTTAATATTAATCGAAATTCAGCGTTTTAAACGCGCTCATACGAAAATAATAATAAACAAAATATTTCATTCAACATTTTAATCATTTGTGGTTATATGAGTTTACGCTCTAACCTATTTTAATTATTTAATGAAAACGATGGAATGTTCGCAGCTGACAAATTTTCCGATAATCCGATACTGTATAATAGTATTCGTACAAAAACCGATCGATGTTGCAAAGTGAAAAGCATATTTGCTGGTGAGTTAAGTTCATATTAATATTTTTCCAATAATGTTGCACTTAAATATACATTAAGAGCATATTTTAACAACATCTAGGTGTTACTGAGATTACTAAACATTTTTCTATGTCAATTTGTATTTAAATACCTATTTATATTACAATATTCTCGGACACTATCCTAAAAATATAATTGTGGACAAAAATAAGTCCAATAAGTGCTTACATTTGTTTTGAGTTTACATATTATATGCCTGAATGTAGGTGTTTTAAGAATACAAAAGAGGTACCTTAATTATTCAATATATAAAAATAGATATTTTTGATATTAGTAAGTGTTGGTAGCTCAGGCGAGGTTTATTAATCACACTTATTTATCAGCTAGTAAAATCCTGAGGCATGGGCTTCTCTCGTCAAGGAAGCAGTACCAAACACCTTTGATGCTATATACCGTCGCAAGTCTGGGTATTTTACGCCTAGTATAAGCGAAATGGTTCTATTATGGTCTATCGAAAGCCATAGATTTTTTTAGAAAATCCCAAAGCTGATGAATCCCAGTTGACGGATTATGAATGAACGTATGTGTGAATATTCTTACGCTCCAAAAAAATCCTTTCCTAGGGGTAGAAAGAGTTCAAAGCGTTGCCCCCCCAATATGTATTGGCGGACTTTATATTACCATAGGTTCCGTGATGTCGATTTCAGGAATCAAACTTCGCGTTGTGTACTAAGAAATTTAGAGCGAATACGTTGTAGAAAAGTAAATAAAACAAATTTGCTATTTAATTTCAACTGACGCCGCTAAAAGAGCTTATCGCAATTTCGTGCGTTAGTTTATTTCAGAGATAAAAGAATACATTGCGAGAAAACGCGAAATTTTTACCGGATAGAGCCACGCTGCAGCTATATTATGGTTGTAGCGCGAATGGGTATGCAACACTGGGGTAGGATTACGCTCTCACTGAATACCAGCTTTACGCTTTACACTCACTATTAGCTTAGTGCTGCTGTGATTCGTATGGTGAGTGTAAAGAACTGGGGACCATCTTTACTGGAAACGACGCATTCCATTTAAGTCCTCTGAGGTGGCAACGCATCTTTTTTATGGGGGAGGGGGCAAACGAGCATACGGCTTGCCTGATAGTAAGTGGCTACCACCGCCCATGAACAACTGCAACACCAGGAGAATTGTAGGTGCGTTGCCGGCCTTTTAAAAAAGAATAAGCTCTTTTCTTGAAGGTCCCTAAGTCATATCGGTCCGGAAAAATCACCGTTGGTAAATGATTCCACAGAGAGGTCGTACGCGGAAGAAAACTCCTAGTGAAACGTACAGTAGTGGACCGCCAAGCATTCAGATGGTGTGGATGGTATCGGGAGTTTTGCTGCGGTGTGTGTTCGTGAAATTTGGCGGCTGGGATTATTCCGAACAATTCCTCAGAGCACACTTCCCGTGGTAGAAGCGAAAGAAAATGCAATGGGATCTTCTATTTCTATTTCTCCTCTCTTGCATCTCTTCAAACTATGTAAGACAGAGTATTTTATTATATTGAGCAGATGTGTGCGAATTAATTCTTAACAACTTTAATTTAGTGTCAACTGTAGTAAATGAGGCAATCTATGGGGGAGGCCTTATTGATGAATTATTAGCAACATATTATTAATTCGAATGCTGCTCGACAAAAAACCAAAAAACCAGATCTCTTTTGGATCAATCAGTCGAATAACATCAATCGACAACTCCATTTATATTCTTATATATTGGTAGGCGCAAATTCAGTCTTGATTGCGATAACGGTTTCAATGATATATTATCTTCTGTACCTGTTTTGTATATCATGCATTTCATAGGGCAAAGCACAAGTTAATACTTTATTATTTAGTATGGCAACTTCCATATTAAATAATAATGTATAATTGAGTACTGCAAAATGACCTCCCGACAGAAAAGGTAAGTATGTAAATCGATAATGACTTAGTTTAATCGTCGCGATATCGTCACAAGCACACAACTGGACTAAACAGTTTGATCGATTCAACAATCGAATCGAAACAGTTTGATATGCGATAGGTTTTTGATTTTCCAAATTATGTTTTATTATTATTATCCAATTTTTACATTATTGTCTAATATTATAATATTAAATGAATATTATAATTATTTTTAGGCGTAATTATTCGACTAATTATAGAGGGTTGGAAAACTATGGTAAATTATTAAATATAAATAATAATAAATTATTAAATTAGCAGTATTATGTAATCTGTTGAATATCCACAAAATATGGTGAATACTTAGTTATTACTAGACAAACTAAATATGTTTAAGATTGAGGTAAACAGGCTGGAAATGTTGTGAAAGCAAGAATTTCAGGAAAACCGATAATTGAACGATAACCGATTGTGTTGATTACTAAGAAGTTTACCGATAGAACTTTGTTTGATTTCATGCAAAACTTTAAGGGTGTTATCTAGTTTCTGGCTTGGGGTCGTAGTTGTCCTGATATAGAAAACAGCTACGTAACAAAAAAGAGCGTTAAATTCAAGTCCGAGATGTAACTGAAAACTATATTTACTTGCACTAGTCAGTTTTGTTCCTCGTCTTCTTCAATTTTTTGTAATATTTATTGGCACCCTAGACCAAGACCAAATCCAATTTTTTATGAGTAATTTATGAGAGACTATAATTACTAAAAAATCAAACATTTGTTTTGACGACTTAAAAACTTTGTTAAAACATCATAAAACACAAAGAAAAAGAAAGTATATCAATTTAAATAAATAAAAATGAAACTATTACTTTTACAGTAAGTACATAAAGTACTTAGAGTAATAACAGATTGAACAAATATTAAGAACTGGCAACATTACAAGTAAAATGAGCACTTATAAAAAAATAAGTTAATAGAACACTTAATAGAAGAGAACTCATCGCGCCCCGGCCTTGCGACGCAAATGGCTTGTCGACCGTGTCATTACGACCACTCTCCCGCTGTAATCTTAACTGCGTCGTTTAAGATACTTCGAGTTCTCATTATATTATAAAATAAAGTCATCGCGTGTGACTCATGACTTTTGAATTGCCGAAACATGTGAACTGTCTCTATTAAAAATGTACGTGTTAAAAGAAATCAAAATTGATAACAATAACTATATGGCAATTAAAGAGATAATATACATAAAAAATGTCTTAAGATTGTAAAATTTATTTCTAGGGGTAACATGATACAATTCTAAATAATTAAAACCAACATCCTATCTTAAATAGTATTAAACGTGTAAAGACGATTAAGTATCAATGATTTGTTTATGACTTATTAGTAAGGTATTTATTTTGAGGTTCTCAAAGAAAGTAGCCAGACGAAACAAACGTTGTTCCAGATCTATAAAGTTTAATTAATTATTATAACTCAGAGGGCGCGACATTATAAGGCGAAACGAGAGCTGCCACGAATCGTAAAGGTTTTAATGGAAGTCATAACAGAAGCAGCTTTCAATTTATGCCTTCCTGCGACATTCGCCCGAAACTAAGTTATTAAAGCGCGAAACTAATGCAACCATACTGCAGAAATGGGTCGCTTGGTACGATATTTAATTAACTCTCCTCGTTCTGGATTAACGTTGACCAGTTCATTATTACAAAAGTGAGATGTGACTGCCTCGTCGGTCGAGTAGTAAGCACTGCAAATCATGAGGTACCGGTTTCGAATTCCGTGCCGGTCCAAAATTAGTTGTTGGGTTTTCCTGTCAATAAGCTCTCAGTAACGACACGGTATCAAGCAGTTGGCGATATTTCACCCCGTGATTCAGAAAGCCGTTTGCGCTGCACCTGGTTTCTCCTCGGTCGTTTCGGATTATCGTCCAATCGGACTATGGATGAGAGCGAATTGAAAGTGTACCAGGATTTGTGCACACAGTCGTGCACTATTATGTGCATATGGCAACTATCCTGCGCATATGGCTAGTCTCCGTTGTGTCTGGCCAATGAATCAATATCGGTCAGGGGGATATTACTAAAAGGGTATTGCTTAAGATTTAAGTTACTTAAGTAAAGTAAGAGACATATATTTCTATAGGAATATGCCATATACAACTCACATGTGTTTCAAAGACATGCCGGAAACGAATCGAACGAACTGCACGGATTACCATATTTTAAACTTTGTTCTCGGAAACTATTCAAATTTTTAGACATGCAGGTTTTTCTATTTTTCCTTGCAAATGCTAATCACGTTACATACAAACACATGCTGGCGCATTCAGAGTCACCTGATGAACTAATATCTCTTTATAATCTGGGGACTATTAGATCGTCAAAAGCTTGTAAAAGAAAAATGAATTATAAACTACGACCATCCTATTTGATGTTTATCACGAGCTTTTAATTATAATTCATTTTGTAAGCAAAATATAAAACAAATACATTTAAATTAATTGGTAAAACAAATAGGCGTGAACAGGTCTCACCTCATTACAATTGAACACTCATAATTTACAGTTGAAAAAACAATAATATCATTTTTCATGAAATAACAAACGCTTTTATACAAAGATGTATTTTTTAACTATAAAAAGCCTTGACGATAACTCGCTTAAAGTTCAGTGGTCATGTAGCCAAAGATATTAAATACTTGTAGAACTAAAAGACTGCGGAGAAAAAAGCACTGACTTGACTTAAAGCCTCACTCTCGCCTTGAAGTTACCCACATTGTAATCGGACGGAAAATTATTTCACTCCTTTCCTATACGCATTGCAAACGACAAAGCAAATCGTATTTGCAGTGTTAATGTTAGCACTACTGAAATAGCTACATCGATTATAACATGGTGTAGTGGAGTGTAAAACTATAAAATCAGTGAATTGTGATTATAGTTACTGGGAAAGGTGCAAACGTTTCAAAAATCGCACCACGTCCACGATAACCCGTGTCGCAGTAAGCTGACACCGCTGTTCTTTAACGTTGTTCGATAACGCGCAAATGTTGTTTTAGGACTGCGCTAACACGAACATTGTACTAAGACAACATATTCATTTCAAATCAAACCATCGCCAACAGTGGTTATTGAGTAGTGACTCAATAACCTTTAATATATCTAAACTCTCTCTAGACATAAGAACCCTAAAAGAATACGCAATTTAGGCATTCATTTCTTTTATTAAATATATTCAACAAAAAAACTAATTGCCTAAAATGAGCAACACCGAACGTTAGGAATCTGAATACTTATATGTTTTAACCGGGGAAGAACTGAGCCCTGTTCAATAAACAGTTATCAGTCAGGCCCTATATTATGTCTAAACTAGCAAGCAGATTAAGTTCTGCAGCTTAAGCTGTAAAAATATTTTTAAAGAATATTAACAATGCTATAAACATTACTAATATTCCCCTTTACCAGTCGTGGTAAGCTTAAATTGCTTGTGTTACGAGTGGCTCACACCAGTAGTCGAATGGCGGATTCGAACCCACGACCTTTTTGAGCTCGCGGTCCGCGCCCTGCCATTAGGCTACTGTCGAGTTATATTAGAAGTCTCATTAGTGTCAAGACAGCTGGATTAGTTTATTTCATTTATTTCCATAGCATATTCTATGGGATTTTGCTATGAGGAAATGCGGCTAATTTAGAAAATATTTTTATTTTACAGAAGAAGGCCAGAAGAGCTGTTTACAAACAAACCGGAAGAGCCTCTTAAAGAAAAATATTTAAGAAATAAATTTATTATCTTTGTTTTCTCAGCATATTTACAAAAATGTAATGTATGTTCACAAAAACATAAGTAGTTTTAGTAAAAATGTCATATACTGTCTGTTGTTAACATAGTGTTAACAAACACATTATAGAAACGCTAATACCTACATCAAAGTCACAAAAATATATAAGGTCTATTACTAAGTTTA
This sequence comes from Parnassius apollo, assembly GCA_907164705.1. Classification (NCBI taxonomy): domain Eukaryota; kingdom Metazoa; phylum Arthropoda; class Insecta; order Lepidoptera; family Papilionidae; genus Parnassius; species Parnassius apollo. Next base: position 17,264,008 of record CAJQZP010000693.1, read on the forward strand.
AATATTTTATTAAACAAAAACCAATGGCCCCTGGGAATGAGGTGGTCACTTCAATGCTGTATCCATAATAAATTTTGTTAATAGTTTGTACAACCTTTCCTATTGTATAATTTACTTTAAAAATGCCGCTGGGTTTTGTTGTTGGTTCTTCTCAAGACAGAGGTTTTTTTTACCGAACCGGTGGTCAAAGTATAAAATGACTTTCATTAAGAAGTACATGTAATCTATATTCAATAAAAAATTATTCTAGTCTATTACCTTCAAGATGTCTTATACATATATATTTTTTTAAGTTTTCATTCGGCTATTTTGATAAAGCAACTTAAATGAAATATAATGCTCGCTTCTGTAGATCTCCCTTTGTGGCATAAACGCAATTAGTTTAACAAACATTACTTGAGAGCTTCTTGTAGTTGAAAAGTTTCGTCACAAAGCAGTGTTTTGTAAGAACTTCTCTCGTCACCAACTAAAAACGTTCCCTCTTCTCTTATAGAAGCAGGAATAGATAGTACCTACACCTAAAAATAAGGTAATAAATATATTGAGACCCCTTATTTCACATTTTATTGAATAACTGTTTTGAATATTTTTTTATCTTAAATTACAAATCGGCTGAGATTTACTCGCTAAATTCACGTCACATCAACGACCCATCTTTCTTTCTATGCTTTTAAAAACGTTATAAGCACATTAAGATTTTCTAGAGTATTACGAAGGCTTTTTAAATACATGAACTGCATGCACATCGACAAACATTTAGACATGGAACAATTAATTGTCTTTATGCAAACACTTATTCTATGCGGAAATCGAACTGGCAGCCCCACAGTGCTGTCAAAGTTTTGCAGCTTAGCCGCTGTCTACTAATTATCTACCTGCTAATGCTGCCTATCTAATTATCACTATAAATTTTCTAGTGCAAGAAGTATTACTAACTTTAATTTTTATGTACTATAAATCCAAGGACAATTAAGATAATGGCGGCCGTCTTCCCTACTTTAATCTGATTCATCGCATACAAGTTTGCTACAAAAGGAGTCCCGCATAGATGGACAAAATGTACGTCAGGTAAATTTTGTTCATCGATGGATACAGATGTACAAAAGGTACCTGACTTAAAGATTGTTGAGTCAAGACGGAATTGATACCATTCAGACTTATAATTTATTTTAAGGTAGCTCAAGGACTCGTGGTAGCTCGTTGTATTTTATCTCGGGCAAACCAGTTTGATCCTATGCGACACCATTGAAATTGTTAATTGCAAAATTATGTGCAAATTTATCACGCACTCGGTGTTGAATAAAAATCTAAGACATATAAAAACACGCACTCAAGACAGCACACAGTCTTCATAATGCTACGTGAATGTTGTGGACCACCTTCATCTATCTACTACTAAAAAAATCAAAATGATTTGTATTTTGATTTATTAATCAAGCGTTTTCACCATTATGAACTCCTATATAATAACTAGTGAGAAGGATCTGTGATTTTCTACACGAAGCATACGAATTTTGCTTCATGATACTGCTACGGCGTGGTTCAATCCCGCTCGAGACGACTAGCCATAAAAGGAACGGACAAGAGTTTATTTATATGCAACAGCTACATCCATCTCATAGTTCTCAAGTAACCAGTCAATTGATCATAGATTTTATTTAGGCAGCAATACAAAATCACAAGAGCCGTAATAGCTGAGGGTCTAAAAACGGCTTGCTTGACTTGCTTGCTAGCCTACTATGAAATTACGCTCGCCTTAAGTTTCAGTACGGGAGAAATCTGACTTAAATTCCCGCTGGCACCCATGAAAGAGCTAACACACAAGAAAACCTGTAAAAAAATTAATATTTGAAGGCAAGTGAAGTCCATCAACATTCACTGAAGCAGAGCAGCAGAATAATTACATAATTAGCCTCATTACTGATTTTATCACGCAGGGAAGACCTGAACAAAGCCCACGCCACCACTTCTCGGTAAGTCATCACATTTACTACACTTTTCTTTTAAGATTCTGAGGCAAACCGGTCAACTTTATGTGTCGGAAATTCCTGAATGTCGCTCAATCGAGTAAGATTCCTCGGTTATGACCTCTTCGTCGAAGTTGAACTTACGTAGTCGTCATTTTATCTGTGCTACATATTAACTTACTCAATTGTGTGAATGTCTTCAGTCTTACCTCTCCTGCTTAATATACACTATACATAATATTGAGGTCGTTGAGTGAAGTGCTACCGTCTAATGATTCGTCTTCGATTAAATTTTTATTAAAAATAACATGAATGGTTATAAAATAAAAACAATAACTAAATAAATAAAGATTGAGATTATTGTAAAGCCATCGATTTAAACAAAATTTTTGTTTAAATCGACTCGACCGTAGAAGGAGCACACTCTCACAGAATACCAGCGTAAAATAGCAGATTACCGCTGCTATGTTTTACTTTGTGAGTGTTGAGAATCAGTGACCCCTTTTACTGAAAATGTGGCATTCCATCTTACTTCTCCCAGGCGACAACCCATATGCATTTAATCGTAATCGAGGATAGATGTAGATGTCTACGGGCCATAGCAACCACTTACCATCAGGTGAACTGTGTGCTCGTTTGTCACCCTATCCTATAAAAAATGACAGCTCCGTGGCCCAGTGAACCAGCAATGAATTGCAGCACTAAGGGCCGAGGTTTCAATCCCCTATGCAATTAGCATTGTGGGCTACAAATAAATGTTCCGGGTGGGGATGGTTGTCTTTGCGAAATTTATATACCTAAATAGTGTATCCCAACGAATAGGTACTGCGCTGAACATGGACAAAATAAAGGTCATGTATAACGTTCATGTCACACCTATGCCTTTATTATTAAGTTGTTAACGAGTACGTTTACCTGGGACAGATAGTCCGACTAGGTAAGTCCAACTTCGACCGAATAATCAATAGACGGATTCAACTCGACTGATCAGCATTCGGTTGATTACGACAAATCTTCTTGTCAGGTATACGAAATGTTTTGGAGTTTCAGCCTCGTACCGGTAGACGAAGTGTAGGGCATCCCCCTACTAGATGGGGTGACGTCCTAGTAATACATGCAGGCAATCAATGGACACAGGCAGCTCAGGGCCGTGTTTTATGGTGTTCCTTTAGGGAGGCCTATATTCAGAAGTGGAGTGAAGAAAAGGCTCTAATGATGATGATGAAACCATACAGATGAAAATCGTAAAGTGAATGTATGTAACGTTTTATAAAAAACGAATATCATAATACGAAGAAATAATAATAAAAATAATGTACACGCAAAAAGACAAGGCCACAAATGGTCAAATCAAATACTATAATAGTTGATCACTGTTGTTTTGAAATAAGAGCAATAACACAAATGTCTAAGTCACCTATATAATCGTGGTGCCACTAAACGCCTAACTTAGTTCCTGTAAATACGTACAGTAAACTCTGTACCGGACTAATCGAATCGCCGTAACTTAGCTGCGAGCATATCGTTATTACGCTCTACTTTATTATCCGTAGTAGCAGATTTACCGTGCCCGCACCCTCCGACGAGCCATCGCTCAGTAACTCTCTGTCATGCTAGGTCAATTAATTGAAAACTTATTAGATCCTCGCTTCATTGACCATACGCAAACGTATAAGTACATAATGCTTACGAGGTGGAGTCATGCTTCAGTTATATTGGTAGTATAGTTGTAGCACGAACGGGTTGGCTCACCCGGGGAAGGACCACGCTCTCACAGAATGCCAGCGTAAAATAGTAGCTTAATGCTGCTGTGTTTCGTATAGTGAGTGTAGAGAACCGGATTCCTTTTTACTGGAAACGAGGTATTTCATCTTTGTCCTCACGGGTGACAGCGCATATGCATTTTGATTCGTAATCGAGGATAGATGTAGATGTCTATGGGCCACAGCAACCACTTACCATCAAGTGGACTGTGTACTCGTTTGTCACCATATCCTATAAAAAAAAAATCATTGTTGTAAAATAATACTATGAAATAAAACAAAACATATCTCATATACAATTTTTTTGTAGATAAAAAGCTGTCAAATAAGGTTCAATAAACTACCTATTTGGATTGTGGTGGCAAGAGATATACGTATCCTAAGATATCCGTAAGAAACAATATGTATTTGTTTGGATTTAATTTTGCGGTGAAATAAGCTTTTTAAAATATTTTTTTTAATATAGCGGATTCTATTTTTGAAGTGGAGTGATCAGGGAATCTACTTGGTGGTGTCAGACGCGACAGAGGTAAACCGAAACAGGAAATGGGTAGCATCTTTTTGATATTTTTAATCCAGATAATAAAAAAATTACAGTTGGCAACCTTTCTGCCAAGCATGGTAACTATGGAAAATATCCTCCCTATGAGATAATTATGATATGATATTGGTAAAAAGCTTTAATGCCTAATGTTCAGTCTATTCAGGACTTTTGATAAGCTGTAGTGAACGAAGGAATGAATGACTGATATAAACTAGCGACCGGCCCCAGCTTCGCCTGGATAGGATCTATTAATGTGGCATTGTTTAGATTTAAGATCATCAAAGGCTATTAAATTTATGAATTTTTCCCATTTTTTTAAATGATTTTTCCCTTTTTTTAAAAACTCCAAGTTTTTCGGATAAAATATAGCTAGATCACTCCTGGCATTTCTCTTTCTGCTCATAAGGTATCTATCCTAAGTTCAGCGGTTAGAAAAGGTTAGCTCGGTCAGACAAACAAACAGACATTTTTATTTATGTCTTAATAGCATGCAAATAACATTTAAACATTACAGGTAGACAATAAATTTTATTTATGTATATAAGAGCCTTGGTAGCTCAGACGATTAGCGCTCGCTGTTAATTTCACAGTACGCAAGCAACCCGGGTTCGATCCCCGCCGGCATCAAAGAAATTGTTAATTGCAATTTTAAGTGCTGATTTTACCACGTGCTCGGCGGTGAAAGAAAACACAGTGAAGAAACATGTCTAAGAAATAAAAAAATTCAAAGACTTCACGTCTTTGAATTTTTTTAGTGTTGCAACAAGCATTGGGGCAGCGCGGCGGACACTTCCTTGCCCTAAAACCCTCTCAGTAATGAAAGGCCTGTGCTCAGCAGTGGGACGTATATAGGCTGTAACTTTAAGTATATGTTTATAGATATTGGGTAATATTAACGTAATGATATTTTCTTCCAAAAAATATATATCATTATGAGCACTATCATCTTGATATAATGATTTGTTGTAATGTAAAGGAAATGTTTTAATGGATATAAAATTTCAATATCCAAATTTTAATACATTACCACGGTAGCCTAGTACCTCGATAAAGGTGAGTTCTCAGATTTTACGCTTTGTAAAGGGATATCTGTTTGTATATTATGTGTATACGTTCTAAGATTTGTACGTTCGCATATCCTAAGAAGCAAAGATATATCGTCTCGACACAATGATTAAGAATTCATTAAAATAGCATTTCATATAAATAAATTGAACTTACAATTAGTCGACAATTATGAAATTGATAGTGAGGGCAGACCGATTTACCCTCACACCCACTTTATGAATCAACACAATATTTGTTTTAATAAATACTTTATATATCAATAAAAGAAATAAGGTAATTACAGAGAATATTAATAAATATCGTGCCAACCGCAATCCACAACTTGATATGACAGTATACAAGCAGTTTTTTATGAAATTGTATGCATTTGACCGGCCTCTGTCAGTTGTTGCTTTAATTGAATCGCACGTCAAGCCCATGATATACGAGGACCAAGCCGCGTAGCGCGCCATCGGCGAATCGATCGGAGCCGAACAATTAATCCCACATAAACAATTATTGGAGGCCGATTTATACTCAATACGTCCACTGTACTCTCTTCTATAGTTACGAGGATTTAAAAGGATGACAACTCAATTATTACCACATTATTGAGCGCAGATATTTTACGATTTCATTTAAACTCGCCTTCAGGTGACTTCGCTTATAAAAGCCAGTCAATTTCGATCTTATTAAAAAAGTTTTGTGGCTATCAAATCTTTGTCTCCCATCTCACCCGATGCTTACGTTTCAGAAAAGAGTTTAAGCTGATGTTGTTTTCACAAGGGATCAAAAGTTTGACATTTTGCTAAAGTGAAACGAACTCTATCATCAACTTTAACGACTGTTAAAGTTTAGACGTTGAACTCACCGCTTTTAGTAGCGTTTTGAGTAAATTTCACTTAAGCGTAATGAATATTCCATGGCTATTTAGGCATTCGTATCAATTGAAAATATACTTTTACTAGCACAATAAACTTATTGTTTAAATATATTATAGGATTTAATTATTCTTGTCTATAAAAGCGTGGTGAACCTGATTTCGCGATCCACGCAAAATTTATAAGGCAAGTTAGATATAACAAAGGAACTGTTGTTCTTAGCAAAGATTATTACTTGGTGACTAGAGCTCTTTATAATCAAGATCACAATTCTATTAAAATCTCGTGTTAATACAAAATAATTTTAATCAATAACAATTTTGACTTTTTATATATTTTGGTTTAGTATTGATTTAAGACTTTTGTAGATTTGACGTATTTATGAGACAAACAAGTCTTAAATTATTTTTAAAAAATTTCTTTGTCTGTGACAAATGTACAAGCTTCCAATTATTAGATAAATACGACGGTGCTCAAACATTATTTGGCAGTGACGCTTGCATTGTAAAGTGTGTCATAAGTGTTAGGTAGTACAGATGTAACTCAAATGAAAGTGATAGAAATCAAGGGTAAATTATAAGTATAAATTATAATTAGAATATTTTAGTTTAGTTTTAAATATACAAGCATTATAGCATTCAAACATTAGTGATATTAAAATGCATATGTTTTCGAAGTGATTTTTTTTTATTTGATTTTGAGTGCTTTCGAATCGCTGTGATTTGCGACACTAAAAAGAGTCAAACATATACATCTGTAGTTTATAGCCTGCGAAAGAATGAGACAGGAATACGGTATAGTAAGCGACAGTAGTCTAATGGTAGCGTGCGGACCACGAACTCAGAATGTTGTGGGTTCGAACCCGCACTTCAACTACTGTCGTGAACCACTTATAACAAAAGTATTTTCGGTTTACCAGTAGTGGATTAAGGTAATAAATTAGTAATGTTAATAATAGCACTGCTAGTATTTTTTTTTTAAATACAATGTTCCCTATTATCTCGTTTGCTAATATGAGCGGTGATTTACATATAATTAATATAAACTTTGATTGTAAGAATAAATTGTATAAAATATTAATAAAATTATTTAATAAATAAAATTAACCATCTATACAAATAAATAAAATTGAAGTGTATGTTTGTAATGTCAAAATAACATATTCTTAATAAATGCATATGAATATATGAACATGTATATACTATACGGTACTTATAACAAAAAAAATTATTTTTATTTTTGCTTGTCTATCTTTTTGTCTGTTTGTTCCAGCTAAGCTCCAAAACGGCTGGACCGGTTTTAACGGGACTTTCACTGGCAGCTGATGTTATAAGGAGTAACTTAGGCTACTTATTTTAGAAAAAGGTAAAAAATAGGGTACCGCGCTAAAACATTAAAATCTATGAAATCCGATCGTAATAAATTCCATGCGGGCGAAATCACGGGGAAAAGCTAGATTGAATAAAATTATCATGTCTAATTTATTCATAACAATCCATGATTTCCTAAATTTAGGCCATCTGACGTCAATTGTAGCTCCTTGAGAGTCGATCAATTTTGTTTGATAAAGTGACTTTACCTATAGAATGAAGGCACTATTACAAAGCAATTACACTCGAAAAATAGTTAGAAAGATTTTATATTTAATAATATTATCTGTTTGAAAGACATTAAGCATCCCTGAGTTTCTAATAACTGAATAGTTAGTCACCTGAAAACAAAGGTGAAACCAAAAAAAAGCTTAATTTCTCCTGTTGTAATTATCATGCGTATTGGCCACAAACATCAATTAATGCTATTAAAAAAGTTTTGGAATGATTTTTTTCGAATTTCATTTGTTTTATCTATTTATTGCTCAACATTTCTTTGTTTACTATACTATACTGCGAAAATTTTTGCCAACTATTGAATTTGAGTTTAAATTTAGGTTTCGTTTAAATTCGGCCTTGACTCAGTATCAAAATCTGTGGCACACCGAATCGTCAAGAGGTATCGGCAGACCGGACAGTATACGAGACTCGCGGGACAGGGACATAATCGAAAAAATTTAGTCAGAGGTGACTGGGTCATCGTTACTAGCGTGCTTTGAAACCGGTAGAAAAGACTTTAACATGGAAAGTTTCTTGGTGGAACACTAAGCTAAAGGAGCTTAGGGAAAAGACCAGGAAACCATTCAATAGGTTTAAATAACCAAAGAGTGGGATATTTATATTGCAGCCCTAACCGAATATAACAAATAAATTAGGAAAGCCAAGAGAGCATCGTGGAGGAAGCTCTGCGAGGAGGTTGAGTCTTTGCTTCGCTGTGATAGACTACACAAAATGCTGTCGAAAGCTAAACCTAATCAGATTGGGTGTCTTAAAAATCCTGATTTTAACATTTCACTACTAGTGAAACAGAAACATTGGATTAACTAGCGTTAACCCATTTCGCAGTCTCACATAAGACTTTTGCCGTTTTAAAGAGAGAAAAAAAAACTCTTTTAAAGTCCTACGATGGTCTTGTAATAAGGACTGGTGTAGGGCTGCAAGGATAATAAGGCCTAATCCGGTGCAGTGGGCTGTTGACTCCTTTAAACTATATAAAACAAGCGGGGAGGATGTTATAATTCCCATCCAACCACAGAGGTGTATCGATATCCTTCTCCTTATCTGGTGAAAATCCTCAGAGCAAGTTTTGCATGGGGATATATTCCAGAACGATAGACAATTGTCAAAATTCTATTTATACCTAAGGCTTGTGGAAAAGACTACGCTTTACCAAATTTTTTTAGACCAATAAGCCTATCTTCCTTTCTTCTTAAGACACTGGAAAATGTTATAGATAGATATATAAGGAAACAAGGGAGCATGCTTACTGTAAAGGCAAATCTACGGAAACAACCCCGATCAGTGTTAATTACAGGGTCGAAAAAGCACTACAGGATAAATAAATAGCTCTTTATGCCTTTCTAGATATAGAATGCGCCTTCGACCCCACAACCATCAGGTGGGTGAAGTCCACGATCTTAAACAGAAAGGCAAAAATAGCGCTGTTTCAAACCTTGATTGAAGTTGCAAGTGCACGAGGCTCTTCACGAGAAGATAGATAGCCAAAAAAAAACAAAAAAGGAGAGAAAGAAATATGTCACAATGGGCGGTCTTATCGCTAAGAGCGATTTTTTCCGGACAACCTTTAGATGGATAAGATTGCAAGAAAATAGTAAAAACATATGTGTGGTTTAGCGACAATAATAACATTATTTTTACTATAAACTATTAAGTAGAAATAAAGATGCATAATATAGAATGGTTAACAAGTACATAGGTAAGGTAAGTACATATATAAAAGTACAAATACAGTTTATCAGTCAATGCTGATAAAACTGTTATAATATCCTTTACCAAAAAGAAACGTGTGGACAAATTATTCACACCAAAACTCAATGGTAATGTAGTACGATTCTCTACTCAAGTTATGTACTTGGGCGTAACAATAACGTGAAACTCTCTCCTTAGCAACGTATGCTATTAGGTAAAAATTGCTTTAGGTACGTGCAGTCGGTTGGTCGGGATTAAATGGGGCTAGCGTCCCAGTATGAAACTACGGCTGTACAGCAGCATAGTGAGGCCGATTCTTACCTACGCCTCCACTGTCTGGTGCAACAAGGCTAACCAAAAAACAGTTGCAGACAGACAAAATAGTATAAGAAAGATTGCCTGCTTAATGGCAATTGGGGCGATGCGATCATCGCCTGGAGCGGCTCTTAATGCAGTTCTATGCCTAACGCCCCTTGATCTTTATTTAGACAACGAGGCAAGAGCTAGTTTGTATAGGATTAACATTCAGAACGGTTTGAGCTTGATTTCCTACAGATTGAGATCCATGCTCGACTCATTAAGGAAACACCGGTCTTATGCATGATATCAGATATCATGCGTCCACTATACACTTTAAAAAAAAGTATACAGTCAAACTACTCTTTAAAGAAGACTGGCTAAATGGTCAGGTCATCTGTGAGGTTAGTAGCCTAATATGGTATATCGATGGTTCAAAAATGGGCCTAGACGTAAGCTTTGGAATTTTTGTAATTTGGGTAAATTCACTTATATCTTCCAGGCAGAGATTTTCGTTATACTTAAGTGCGCGGAAATCAATCTGCAAAAGCACTCCGACAACCATAAAATTTATATAAACTCTGATAGTCAAGCAGCATTGCTAGCGTTGAGGTCAAACTTAGTGAACTCGAAGCTAGTTGGAGACTACGTGAACTTCTAAACGCCATGGGATTTAACAACAGATTTGTCTTAATATGGGTTCTGGGTCACGCGGGGATTGTAGGCAATAAATTTGCCAGCAAAGTCGCATACGAGGGCTCAAAGAGTATGCAATTTGGTACCTACTCTAGCTCATCGAACTGCTTACAGTCCTATATTCCTGACATCTTGATATCATTAATAACATCTTGAAAGTTTGCGTTCCGTTCTTCATCTAATGCGTTTTATAAATACTTTTTTGCGTTACTCTAAATTTATCCATGAATAATATATTTGGCGTTTGTGCATGTAAGCATGTGTTAATTAAAGCATTGTGTACATGTTAATAAAATTTTGAAATCTAAATTAAGAAAAAAAAACGACATCAAATATTCAATTAAAAATCATCAAAAATTATTAAAAATGTATACCAATGTAAGTATATGTACTTGAAAGTAGCTATAGCTCTAAAATTTACCAACAGAAATGATTTTTGGATTCATAGCTCAGATTTTCATAAAATTAATATCCGCTGGCATAGTCTACAGCAAACAAACTTCCAAACATGAAAGAACTTTCCGGAGACGTAAAACTAGAAAATTTAATATTCCAGTAGCATATAGAAAGACAGTTGCAAACTGACCTAAGATATAGGATATTTAATTCGATACCTATTTTCTCTTTAAAAAAATTGTGTATTTTTGTACAATAGAAAAATAACCATTGTTTTTCTGTTGTACTGTTATTTCGGTCAAAGAGCAGCAAATCTTAATACACATATGGTAATTAACGTATCGTGAATAACAATTAATTAAATTGGCCTGCGGAAGTTTTATTTCTAATTATTTTTCCTTTTAATAATTCTGACTCATTTTACACCGATTTCTCAATGTTCAAAATGCACTTAAAAATTTTGAGTGTTTTTATATATGTCTAAAATTTATTATATACAACACAATAATTTTGACCGATACTTTCCGAGATGAGAGAAATGCACTAATACCGAAACTGGCAGGTTTTATATTATAATTAAAAAGAGTTACAGTGAAACAAGCATAAGTGTTTCTATAATATAATCCCGTAAAAATTTTTATAATAATCCTGACTATTGTTATCAATTTAATTACAGCTTTTAAAATCCACTGTTGAAAAAACCTCCAAGAGTTACTGATTAAAAATATATCATAATAGATTAAAGGCCGAATTTTCGACCTTTAGTTAAATGTTATCCTTAACAATAAAGTTATAACCCGACTGAATAAATAAATGTATGTTTTAATTTTACAAAAGTAATTTTTAATTTGTTTGTGTTGCATTTTATTCCATAACTAAATTTATCTTAAGATTGAAAAATCGGCTCTTTAGCGAAGGAAAATGTAGGAACTTGCATACGATTTATACAAAAACGTTTAAACAGAACGTTATTTTGCAAAAGTATTTAAGTTGTTTAATACCTCATGAGAAAGCAATTGGACACTATAGCGCATTTAAGAAATGTCTCATTTACTTCCTAGATCAAGAGTAAGGCTTCACAAATCATTAAAATATTTTAACTTTTCAAACATGCAAGTTTCCACTATGTTAATTTTTTTCACCGCCAACCACGTGTTAAAATTAGCATTTAAATTTGCTATTAACAGGTTCCATAGCACCAGCAAACGAACTTTGCACACGTACACTATGTTATAATTGAGGCTCGTAGACAAAAGTAACAATAAAAAAAATATTGTGTACAACTTACACATAGAACTAAATGTATAGAGACCCAAATCCGATGTCGTTCCAATAAGTTCGCTACTGTCCAGATACATCAAAGAGCGTATCGAGCTGAAAATGGCGACATAATTAGTCTTGAACAAATCACGGCTCACTAGACCAGAAACTCTTTAGAGCACAGCGTCGGCGCGTATACGGGCTACCGATAGCTCCCCTACATTCGTTTGAACTGCGAGTATATCATTTTCACAAATCCCTCCTAATGTTCTTTCAAAAATATCAGCGACACATTTTTAAAGACTCTGTTATTTTTTATAATAGTGTACATTATACTGCTTACGTAAAATATAATATATATAAACTAGTGCGTGGTTTTATTATCACACCTCATCCTTTATACTTATCGTAATGGTCGCATTATGATAATTATTAAGAAAAATAATAAGAATGTAAACATCAGGAAAACCGGTAACTGTAATCGCGAATCCTCGTTTAAGCATTGCAATCAATGAAAATCATTTTTTTAACAATAAATACTTTTACTTCTCAAGAATTTAAATATACATGTCTTTGAGACGCCCTAGAGAGTAATTTCCATATTCGTATTGGGGATGCCTCGCTCTTCAACCCATTTTAAAAATTTATAAGATTTAAAAATATTTATTTATATTTAAAAATATTTACATAACTAATAAGTAAAAAGTTTATAACATAAAAGAAAGTTAAGCTGAATAAGCTTTACATACATAACTTGTGTGTGTGTGTGTGTGTGTGTGCGTGTAGTGTATGTAGTGTATGTCATAAGCATAATGTGTGTGTGTGTTTTTCTTATTAGGTGTATTTTACTCACACAATTGTATTTATGAGTTTCTCTGTTTCATCAGAATTTAATTTCGGAAAAAATTAGCTAATTAATAGCTAAATATTTAGTTCTGGATTTAGGGTATTATATAAGTAAGCGTACCGTGATGTCAGTTGGCGGTGAGCAAAGGCAGAACGTACTGCGCAAGATGGTGCAACTTTTTCCATACGCCTTTTATTGACATTAGCTTTACTGGGGTTGAAAGGTAGTTTTTGGTGAAAATAAAGAAGAAGTTCTAAAATATATAATTTCCTAACCAATAAGAGTCCACAGATTTTATAAAGTTCATGTGTTGAATATCTATACGGTTTAAAGTACATCACGTTCAAGTCTTTGACTTCTCTCTAAGTGAAGAAATTTAGTTTTAGTCGCACGACCCCACACAAGAATACAATATGTGAGTACGGACTGTGCAAGAGTAACGTAAATTTTTTTAATAAAGTACTGGACATAACATATCTCAAATTTTCAAAGATCCAGATAAGCTTACGAATCCTGCTAATAATTGTTTCAAATTGATTATGCCAAGAGAGCCTTTGATCGACCATAACACCTAGGTATTTAATGCAGATTTTTTTTCTATACTTGGGCGTGAACAACTACTGTCATTGAGACTTGCACGGGTATGAACCTTGAGCCGAAACTTAACATCTGGTTGAGTTCTCTGATCGAGAGAAAATCATACGTATTTAATTTTTGTGGTGTTTATGTTAGAAGGTTATGTTCAACTAGTTGACAATAACTGCTAAGCCCTTTTCAGCGAAATTTTGTACTATTTGTCTTCTTTAGTATAAGCTACTACCCCATCATTCTGATTTAGTTGACGATTAGTTTTAAATTTTTTATAGTTATCTAGTGCAGGTATTTCTTTATTGGTATTTAACCTGCATTCTGTTAATATTATGACATCAGTTTCAAATGGTAATTGTGATATTATATTAATCAGTAAATCATCCATGTTGTGATATATGAATAAGGTACAGGTTGCATTACTTTAGATAAGTCCTCTATATTACATAATATAGATTAAGCGATTTCAGTTTCGTCCAAATCTTCAAGTATTTTATACAGCTATCCATACTTGTCTGCAATAATAACTGAACCGTTGTAACTACAGAGGGTAGTATAGACATTATCTACTTGGCTTTTTGGCTTTTTTTTTTTTTTTTTTGCGGATGGAAAATCATCTAATGACCCCTCTCGCTCTGGGTGGAGCGTAAGGGAGTGTCAGACTTTTACTGACTAAAAACCATCCGTGTTCCTTCAGTGCCCTTACGTTCCGGAGCCGCGGTATCTCTTTCGAATAGCCCGCAGCCCCGGCAGGCGTCGGCCCTTGCGGGCCCCATCACGCTGCTGACAGCTCTTTGAGGCGCGCGTGGAACAAAACGCGCCGTCGACACGGCCTGTCGTCGTTAGACGGACGGACGACGAGCTACCCATTGCTCGCCGTCCACAGGCCCGCGCCTACGGTGGCCGGGGGCCACGACGTAGCCCCCGACGCCCGGGGCGTCTCCCGCGGCGGCCGGGGAGGAAAGCTGCTGCTCTTTCCTTCTCCCGCTCCGCCACCTCCTTCGCTAGCATCACTGCTTCGCAGAAGGTGGTGACGGCATCCCATTCCGTCTCGCTCCGGACCATGGCTTCGACCAGGGCCGGACGCGAGAGGTCGCCGCCGCCTATCGCCACTACGAGGACACGGCGGTGCTCCGCCCAAGCAGGGCACACCTCCACGGTGTGTTCCACCGTGTCCTCCGGTCCATCCTCGCAGTGGGAGCACCCGGGCGTTTCCTCCCGCCCGATTCGGTGCAGGAACCTCCCGAACACACCGTGTCCGGTGAGGACCTGAGTCAGGCGGAAGGTGAGGATGCCGTGGCGTCTCTCAAGCCACTCCTCAAAGAGGGGTCTTATCGCCGCTATAGTGGCGTGCCCAGCACGGGGTTACGACAGTCGCTCTCTCCATGTCGCCATGAGATCGTGCCGGAAGTCTGTCCGCATAGTGCCTCCGCGCGCCATTCGTGCAGGCGTGCGAGGACTACCGCCTCCAGATCCCATGGCGGCAATCCGGCAAGGAGGCTCGCCGCCTCGCGGGAGATCGTGCGGTAGCCGTGAACCATTTTCACGGCGACCACCCTTTGGGGCGCGTTCAGGTGGTGGACGGCAAGCCGCGCCAAACCACGCGCCCACACCGGGGCCCCGTAAAGGGCCATGGATCGCACGATCCCCGCGTAGAGCCTCCGGCAGGAGGCGTTTGGCCCCCCAGGTTCGGCAGGAGTCGCCTGAAGGCAGCCCCGGTCCGTTCCAGTTTGGGAGCCAAACGTCGGAAGTGCTATGGCTTTTTTGGCTGCACTTTCAATTGGCTTATTTTGTTAGAGATCTGTAATAGTACATAAAATCGGAAAATTATTGGGCAGGTTCTATATAGGTAGCTAAATGTATAATAGTTTTTAAGATGATGCATAAGTAAGTGTGTGTAAGATTTTGTGTTGTGTATGATTTAAATATGTGATTTGGTTTTCATAAATAATAAAGGATGTAGAATACACATATGTATAGTAGTAATAGTTATGTGTGTATTTAAAAATCAATAAAAGAATCATAATTACATGATAATAATTCTGCATGTGTAAATTTAAACACTAGAAGGGATAATACAAATTTGGAAGTAAATATAGAGAGTAGTCATGCATCTTGCATTAGCTGATGTATCTGAGATTCGCTGATTATTTTAATGATTCGGATGTTATCATCTTGTCGCACAAGCACCCTACCAAAAGACGTCCAGCAATATTTAAATTTCTTGGATCTCGCTAGAGATTGGAGCTCGAATGAGCTAGAAAGAATAGAGGAGCCCCTTTAGGAGTCAACTGTTCAGAGATAAAAATAGGGGTATCTTCGTTAATTTTGATCCGAGATGCCGTGCCTGCAATTTAGTCTTATTTTTAATATTGAACGTTTTTTTTTTATATTTTGTAGCAAATCAATTTTTTGAAGAGTGGATCCAAATTCAACGATGATGGGGGTATTTTTGACATTTCTGTCTTTACCCTGCAGCCTAAAAACTTCTTTTTTATCATCAAATTTCATATTCAAGTCGATGAAATTTGATAGATTAAGAACCATTTTTATGAGATCTTCTCTTTTTTCTTCCTTAACTTTAGGTACGTTTTAATCTCAATACTTGTTTTTCGTAATATTCTCTGTAGATCTTCCACCTGTTGCTTAAGGTCCTTGACATATTCTCGATCAGATTTAGCTAGCGCTTCCAGGGTTTCTACTTTCTCGCAGAGTTCCTTATTCCGAGCGGTAAGGATTAATATTGACGAATCGATATAAGCATCTGTATCCTTGATCTATTGCAATTCACCTTTAATTTACGTTGATTGCACAATCTGAGGAGCTATTAAGGTTGTAATTAAGTCCCTCATCTCTTCCTAAAATTTGACGAGTTCTGTCAGTAGGTCCTCTACTCTTAGTCTCTTATTAATTACGCTGCGTAACTAATTTTGATAGTGAGTCCTCGTACCAGTACCAGTAGAGAGAGATATATTCATGGTTAAAGTTTTAAAATCGAGTTTAAAATTTTATACTGTATTATTTATTTCAAGGTTTTATCGTTCCAGAATAAGGATCCAATTAGTATCAGAATAAGAATCTGACAGAATAAGGATCCAATCTATCAGAATACGCATTCCAAATAGTGTTTTATCAGAATACGAATGTCAATTCAGCTTGTCAGCTACTAGGAGCACAGGAGGCGAGCGAAGCTAACGTGAAACGTGTAGTTGCAAGCGATTTGAAATTGCTTGCACGCAGCAGTTGCGAATTTATGCTAGTGAGATATATTACTCACCCTGTTACAGACTGTGTTGATGTAGACTACGTGCGGCCGTGTATGATGTGTTGTTTCGCCAACGCGACGTACAGCGTATTGACGACTACTCCTCATGTACTCCTATTATGTCAACTTTATTTATTGCTTGAAATTTTGTATTTATAAGTTAAATGACAAAACGAGGTTTTCTTATAACGTCTTCTGTCTAACGAGTTCCGAGCGGTAGAGGAATTATCAAAAGATACATTGCAAGAAAGAGGCCACTTCCAGATACAACTACTTCAATTAATTATCAAAATGCTCTTAATCTTCAATTAAGAATCAAAATGCCGATGAGTTGTCACCAGTGTCCAGGGATATGATGGGATGATCCTTTCCAGTAATATATACATTTTGATTATCTGTATTTATAATCTTTAATTATATTGTTCCATTTATATAATATAAGTTTTTCAATAAAACATTAACATCAAAATTTACGACGCTAGTAGATTAAAGGGTTTGATACGTTGTTTTAGACAAACCATGTGTGAAACAACCTTTTAATAGGGTTGTGTAGGATGAAAATAGATATACATATCAGCGGGTCCAAAATTAGACGCGTCTATTAAAACTTCAACCGGCAATTCGACCTGATGAATAACGGACAGAGGAATTCATGTGGCTCCTAGATAGCCCGTCCATACTTTTATTTTGCAGTTATATACTTCATAAGCTTATAACTAGTTATATGGCTACCACGGCATTTATACATTCGGATTCAATCGCTTGTCCCTCGAATTACAGATGAAGCTTATATTTGAGCAATAACATATTATTACATTTGTGAATATCTATATAGAGTGCCGTTGTGATCTGAACACGAACTCAGTTAAACTTAGCGTTAAAAATGTATACAGTAAAACGTTACTTTAAAGGAATCTTTTACAAATAACAACAAAGTATGACAAAGTTAAGTAAGTTAGATCCGCAATACGTATTTAAAGTACTCTACATACGGATTTTTATTTCACTGCTGTTGTGATATTTCATCACATCACAAGCCTAGTTTTGCCTATTGTAACGCTCCCCCCCCCTCTGTATATAATAATATTAATATTAAATATATTACATAAAATTAAATTACCCCTTTTCAATAACATTAAATATTTGTGACCAGGATAAATAAAATATGTTATGATCTTTCTAAATGATCTTTCAAAAGGTTTAAGAATACGCCGTTTGTAATATTTTGGCGTGATCGTCTCGGTTAGGACCCTTATTTACGTTGTGTTTGTTTAGTAACTTAGTTCTTTAGGGTGTCCTTTGGAAGAATGAATATTCACCAGAGCAGTTGAAAGTTGTTGGTAGTGCCATATAAGCTAAGTGAACCCCGTTCACGAAGACAGGGCTCGAGAAAGGTTAAGAACATAAAACGTTCCTATTCCACTTGTATCAGGTTTTCATTATTAATTTATTATTATTTTTCCCTTCCCGCTTGGAAAAGGCTCACAATATATTTATACAAAATACCCGATACAAGGGCTTCCCTACATTTATTTAAAAAAATGTAGGGGAGCCACACAGCTCCACACACGCCGCGCGCGATGAGCGCCAACCATTTTGATGCACTCCCCCCCGAAGGAAACGCTAATTGGGGAACTGGACCGTAGTCCACAGCAAAATAACTGGCGAACCAGTAAAAGAGGCTTGGCCCCTTGTTAGTGCGTAAGCACAAACATTGACCGAAGTCGCGCATGTCAATGCGTGTAAAACGCCAAACAGAATACCAGCCACAGTGAATGTACGTCACACGGCTTAGGCTAATAGGCACACTGGCTGTAAACCCTCCGTGAGCGCCATCATCTGCCAGACCGCCGCTCCTGCAGACGTGATGTAAGAGTATGGCATCACCACCGATTGCAAGATCAGCACGGCTACTAGCCGCAGAGCGTGTCATGAGTCTA
Source organism: Parnassius apollo (assembly GCA_907164705.1). NCBI lineage: Eukaryota > Metazoa > Arthropoda > Insecta > Lepidoptera > Papilionidae > Parnassius > Parnassius apollo. Next base: position 17,282,798 of record CAJQZP010000693.1, read on the forward strand.
CTGCTCACCTCAAGGGAATGGGGGACGTTGCGGCCGAAAGCCGCTTTTGGTCGCAGCCTTGAGAGTCTCCTCAGATCCTCCCGCCAGCTACCACCCGCATGAGGTCGACACATATGCGCCAATACAACGGCAGATATAGCCAAAAGGCAGTTATATGATGTTAGTAATAATATGCCATCAGAAAGGTTTTGTGTCACTGACGATAAGTAAATGCATTTTCGATCATGTTTGTCTCATCCACCAACAAGTTGCCTTCAATCATTCAAAGGTGGGAAGTTACAGAGATATATTATTATGTTGTTATATAAAACATCATGGAGGGCAAACAATCTGCAGCCCCGTAATGAAGGGACTCGACCTGGGCAAAGCTACTTAGGTGTAAGTCAAACCAAGACGCAGAGAGCGCCATTGAGAATAGCGTCCCCCACCAAACAACCATCGCAGAGACGCAATGCTGCAGAACAAGCATCAATACGACTATCGTCGGGCTTACACTATCCCAAAATCCCCCATACATCCCAGCAGACATCACCACCCGCATACCTCCATCGACCAGAACCACAAGAGTGCGTCGAATCAGGCGCAGCACACCTGCACAGATCCATCACAAGACGCAATACCGCAAGTAGCAGTAAGCATCAATGCAACTATCATATGGATGGCGCCCCCTCAACACACACCCACATGATCCCTACCGACTTTGGTAACAAAGTCATAGGACTATGTGTGTTAACTAAAAAATATCACCAACGTATCATAGTAGTACGCTAATAAGACGCCAGTGAACAGAACTCCACGTATCATAGCGCTAATGCACTAAGACATGAAGATGAGTATGCCTGTTAAACTTAAAAGTGCTACCAAACACACTCATCGTCCCAATCCGAAAGATAGACGACGTATCGCTATGCGCTTCGACGCCGCTTACAAACGGTATGGGTGTGTGGTGTCCACGAGAAAGCCGTATTGCTACAACAAATCCGCTTACCACCGGCACTAAGATGATATGTCTAGGACACATCGGTTAGCAAATCCAAGTTTACCTCGGACAAATTGCTCGTGAAGCAGCATACACGTCTCCATAATATTTCTTTTCAAGTCCCTAATAAGGACTAGTCATTTTGTTACAGTACTAAGAGCAGTCGGTCACCCGACCACCCCATATAATGCTTATGCATCAAGGAGACCTTCTATAATAATGCTTTTGTATCACAGACCTTACTTTCATAAGTCATTAATATATAGGACTTCAACCCACGACCCCACTATTGTAATGCAAATTCATCATAGAGACCTTTTATAGTATTGCTTTTGTATCATTGAGTTTATTGTCATAAAGTCCCAAATATCGGACTAGTCATTGTGCTACAGTACTTCAAGCAGTCGGGCTCCCGACCACCCCATATATATGTACAACTGCAGGTATGTATCTCCGGCAGCTCCTCCATACAATACATCTATACATGAACACCTTCCACAACTTAAGAATATTTTCTTTTATACATGAACTCTTGGAAGGACTTAGACAATTTTTAACAAATTTCCAAATTATCTTATAAATGTTATTTATCTTTATTTTTATAATATTTTCGACTTATATTTCTATTATTTATCATATGTTAAATATTTTTACAAGTTTTTTTTAAATAAATTTATTTATTATGAAAGACAATATTTTGCCTTTAATTTACTATGTTATTGGTCTAATGTCTGAAATGTATATATATTAACTTTATGCTTATTAATGTAATTTTATTGCTTATATATATATCTATATATATATATATATATATATATATATTAAGACTAATTTGATGCCCCTTTATATTGAATTTAATTATTAATAATAATATTGGGCCGTCACACTATCATTCGTGCAACATCGGATCTCCACTCTATGAAATCACTCTTCATTGGGTATGCTGGTATGAAAGTTCTATTCAAGAATCTTTTTACGATGTACCTCAGCTCATTGCTGCTATCGTTTACTGTATTATAATCCCGTAACAATTTTTATAATAATCTTGACTACTGTTATCAATTTAATTACAGCTTTTAAAAATCCACTGTTGAAATAAGGCCTAGATTGGCTCATAGGGGCAATTGCAGTTTTTTATTATTTTGGGTTGTTATCAGGAAGATGCGACGCCCATCTCCTGTTTCGGTTTTCGGTTTCCTACTGTTGTCTTTTACGACAAGTTTTGTCTCACAAGAAATTCGCTATTGTATATTTGATAAAATTTTATTTAAACATCAATTTTCAAAAGGTGTTCTATTAAAATAAATGGCTGTATTAGCTACCTATACAAAATAATATTGTTTTAAATAAACCTTTATAAGGTAAATGATGAATAACTAAAAAACGATATCATTATAATTTTCAAAAATTTTCATTTATACTGTTCTTCTTCCATCCATCCTCCATCAGCTTGCAAAATTGATAATGCTATGTCTTTATGTAAAAAATCTCTTGATAAAATATGCCACAGATATTGCGCTTGCGCGGTGTGTTACCTAGCGCACACCCAGTAGTACTCGGCGACCAGTTCCAATAGCAATTACTAAAGTACACCTTCAGGTCACTCCGTCAATTCCGGAGGTAAGGACTTATAATACCTAACAAAACGAGCCCAAACTCGACACACCTAGTACTACTCGGCGACCAGATATAATAGCGATTACCAAATTACCCCTTCAGGTCACTCCATCAAGTCCGGAGGTAAGGACTCATTATAACTCACAAAACGAGCCCAAACTCGACACACCTAGTAGTACTCGGCGACCAGATATAATGGCGATTACTAAAGTACACATTCAGATCGCTCCGTCAAGTTCGGAAGTAAGAAATCATCATACCTAACAAAATGAGCCCAAACTCGGCACACCTAGTAGTACTCGGCGATCAGTTCCAATAGCGATTACCAAAGTACACCTTCAGGTCACTCCGTCAAGTCCGGAAGTAAGGACTCATCATACCTAACCAAACGAGCCCAAACTCGGCACACTTAGTTCTACTAGTCCAGGTGTTCCAGTATTAGTTGTAATCACTGAAGTTCACCTACTGGTCACCCCATCAAGTCCGAAGGTAAGGTCTTATCATAACTGACAAAACCAGCCTAAAGTCCACAGCTAACATCTCACTGCCAGTAGAGGGCTCCCAGTGCCAAGCAGTCTTTGGAGCAGGTATTCGTATTTCGTATCACTAATTACTCTTGTATCTAAATATATTTATGAGGAAGAAATCAAAAACAAATTCGATCTTTAAAATTATCAAAATAATTTTATTTGACTACGATTCCCTCAGCCAACCGTGCGGTACGTGTCAATGTAATAGTTCGTCCTTAAAAAATCTTAATGTAAATATTGCGGCAAAAACAGCGACACGTCTCTACAGCACCAGGCCTCGGCCGGCAGTGACTGCACAGGCGTTTACGCAAACATCCGTACGTATTATTTCAGAAATAAGAATATGCGGTTTAAAAAAAACTATTAGTTGGACTAAAAAATTAAAACACTATTACGTTAATATGTTGAAAGTATAAAAATCTGACAAAAAATCAGAATGATTGCATGTATACTAGTATGGTTTTTACTCGTTAAAAGAAATTTTTAGAGATATATTTGTGATTTTTTTCTGTCGTATTAAATTTGTGGTATCATGTTTTCAACACACTATCTAACTAGCATATATCCTGAACAATATCATATATTTTCTGAGTTTGTTTACTGCAGTGGATCATATACTTTGAAGCATTATAAAACTTGCATTTAGCATCATGCCTCGTCTGAAGGCGTCGTGGCGACTTATCTCTGCTACTACTATCAGGTGTCGTGTCGCCGGCGACTGCACGATGCGCCCAGCGACTTTGAGATATGCCTCGCGATGGCAAACTACGTCGCACTTCTGTGTGAGCTGAACCTTATACATTAATAATAAAGCATAAGCATAAACACTCACGCCTGTCACCCAGAGGGGTAGGCAGAGACCACGGACTTCCATTTGACACGATCCTGACATACCTCTTTCGCCTCCTTTACATCCATATATCTACGCATACATGCTCGTCGGTTAAGGGTACTTTTAACGTGGCCCATTTTTAAAATATCGCCAATTTGATCGATAAACTTTTTTCTAGGGCGTTCCCGACTCTGCCGTTTACATCTGCCATATAAATTTGTTTTGTCACTCTTTCCTCATTCATTCTTTATTAATAATAAAATAAATTATTATATTTATTATATTTTATATTACATTAATAATAAAATAAATTATTCCTAAGACGCCATCTGGTATCATGGAATATAGATTATGACATTAATTTCATCAGATGTGACGTTCCTGAGGGTAAGTGTAGGACAATTATATAATGCACAAATTTTGTTTTGTAGAATTTTATAGAAGTATTCATAACTAAGCTAAATTACCGATTTTTAAATTAGCAAATTATGACAATCATCATTAATCAGCAGATTATTCTTTTATTTTGTGTTTAGGTTTTCACGTTCAAGCTATGAAAACAAGGAAACGTAAAATAAATTCGTCTGTTTTGACTATCGCGTGCCCTGCATTTATGAATGAATCTTATTCTAATCTAAATGAATATGTTTGTAAATTAAATTTTATATTAATAAGTTGTGTTAAACATAAATTTATTATGTTCTTCATATTTTATATATTTATGTATTTTACATACCTTTTAAAATATCCAAATAATAATATAATTCAAATATAATTGTGATATAGTATTATGTAATTTTATTTGTATCATTCTCCAGTGAATCACAAATAAACTATTTGATTTGATAAAAGACCAACAGCGCATACACTACTCTTCCTTCGCATGGGCGAAAACATGAATAGAATTTTTGTTTGAAATACCCAGGTGTTCTAGTACGTAAGTACAGATTACTTCAATGTATTTACACTACTTTACATCTACACCCTGGCGTATTTACGTGGAGTTGCAGTACCCATTTCAATATAACCAACTAATTATTGCAATGTATCCACAGAGTACTCGTAATATACATATAATGAAAAAAAAATTATAAGCAAATTTTCAAAAGTCGTAAAACAAAAGTCGTTGGATTTTAACCTCTCAAACGCCAAGCGTCCAAATTTGCCGCTTCGATATTCCGTCAAAATTCAAGAGGTCAAATTAAGGACCGCACCCACCCACAGCACTTTAACCAATAAATTCTTATGATTAGAGACTACTTTTCTATACAGAAGTTTGGCATTATAGAATCAATATGAAATTTTCTATCCTCTAGTGGAATAAAAAACACTTAGTCTATGGATATTAATTTATATTCTACGTTCATTACGTACGCCATTTTCATTTGGATGTTGTAGTGTTGATTTCTGGATTTTTCTAGTTTTACTATAGATAGTGTTTTATTATAAAATTGTTATAAAATTATTTTGTGAGAATATAACTCATCTTTTTACGTAAATAATTTTCGAGTAATATATATAAATGATTGTGATTTTCACGCTGCCGACATCCGCTTGGTATATTTTTTTTTTGGTTTTCAAAATACAATAAAATCTTTTTGTAATGAAATAAAGCCCGATTTTTGTTTAGACCACAGGATAGAGAATTTTGTATAGATTTTATAATGCCAAAGTTCTTTATAAAAAGTAGTCTCTAAATATACGTTTTAATGGTCTTAAATGCTGTGAGATTTGCCAGGCGCATGCGACTGCATGGGAATTTTGTGGGAATTTAAGGGTTAAGGTTGTAAGTAAATAGAGCCACTTGGTATAAATGTTTTTATTACTATTCTAAGCAAGTAGTTGACTACTATCCCATCTGATCGTTAGTAATGATTCAACCACGGTATTACTAATTACTCTGTACATAATATGTTTGTATATTCATAATATGTTTGTTTCTATGAAAGTATAAGTATATAGACGTTTTATATCTCTATATACAAAATTCAATTGCTGTCCGGTTACTCTCGCAAAAACTATAAAATGGCGCAATCGATTTTGATGACGTTTTTTTGTGTGTATATGAGTGGCTCACTGGATGGTTTAATAAAGCTTTCTAATGCTCAAAACCCGGTAGGTGGCGCTGTTTTCGAGATGCGAAAATCGCCCGTGCAAAGCCGGGGCGGATCGCTAATGCTCAATAAATACGAATGATCCTTAAAAACGTAAGGATTTATATTTTAAATACAGTATGCTTGATATTGTTGAAGATATTAGTATAATCGTTGTGAAACATTACATTTAAATACTCTTGATATATACTTAATTAACTATATATCATTATTTTATCTAAATGAAAATCAAAATATCACCTATTAGGAATTTATTAAAAGTCATGTACACATACGAGTTTGACACGTAAAATCTTTTATACCTTACCTTTTGAATACTTAATTTATAAGATTAGCCAGTACACGTTATGATATTTAAGTAAACTTTTAACACTATGCCAAAACGATGCAAAGCTGTTCTAACTTCCTAGAAAATAATTAATGTTTAAGCTAGAACACATTTAACGTCGCCTGGACACTGCCGGACAACGCCCGTTCTGAAATAAAAACACCGAGTCGTCAAACTTTATGTCTTCTTATAATCTAAGCAACGACGACGTGTGAAGAAATATAAGGCCGAAATAAACATAAAATCTCGAAAAGTATTTTTATAACTTGGCAAATAAGTCTTTGTCAGAACTCCGAGTTTATTCTTCATGATTGCGTCATAAACATAAACGGCGTTTTAGTCGGCCTTATTGATATAAAATATTATTTCTGGATAAATAACATTCATTTTTATACGGTTCACAAATTTATCCCTCGAATGAAACTATTTTATTTATCTCATATTGTTCAATTTTTACTTTTTTTATTTCCATGATATGAAAGGAATTAACAGGCTTCGCAATACCCATGGTCACGGGAAGACTGAGGTATTGGACGTCCTGGTCGGTGCAACTCAGACTCCTCGTCAAATCAAATTCAAATTTTGCATGATTAGGTGTACTACTTAACATTTATTTGAGTGTTTATTAAGAACGTAAAAATATACATAACTGTTATAATTAAATAAAAAAATTAAATTTTTATATCTCTTAAATAAAAAATAAATGAAATATTGTCACATTTATTTATAAATTAAAAATAGTAATTTCATAGAAATTTTATGAATAAAAGTCAAATCAGACCAAACAAAATGTCTGTGTAAACTTTGTCTGCTCTCTATGTCGCTCTCTTTAACCTAACTGGTAACAAAATTTTAATGTTTAGTTCAGGATTTTATAAAATTAATAATCTCCTGGCGCAGCGCATAGCTAAACTAAACTTCAAAGCATGGAACAACTTTCTGGTGACATGAAACATGGAAATTTAATATTCTTGCTGCGTGTAGTTTGTAACCTAATTTCTTGTTGAAATTATATCATCAGACACTTTAAAAGCAATATATTTTAAGTATAACAATTATTCGAATGATCAGAAAAATAACCATCTAGTGGTCTTAAAAAACCCTTAATATATTAAAAATTCATAACTATATTCCAACTCGGTTGGCTGCGTTCTCGATATGTCGATATATGTCAATATTTACTCGTCACGTATACCTCAAAACTTGATAACAAGAATAAAGTAACAGTGTGTTGCCAGTTGCCAGATAACATATGAAATTATGACGTGGTCATTCATTGCTGGCCGCATGAAGAAGCTCTAGTTCACTCAGTGAGCTATGGGAAGGGCTATGATTGGAGTTTCTCTGCACCATAAGCTTCGTAATGAGGATATCCACACTAGAACCAGAACTACCGACATAGCCGAATCAATAAGCTAAAGTCGCTATAGGTCGGTATATACTATATACACGTAGCTCGAAGAACCGACAACCAATTTCCTCTCAGGTCAAACGTATTTTCCGTCCATAATTCATTTAAATTTGGAATAATCTAAGAAACAATTTATTTTGAGCATACACAACACTAAAACGCTAGATCGTGGTTTTATTATATTTTCGATTTAAAATAAATTGTACTTGAAATTAACTTTTTTATTTTATATAAGATGATAATGTAAATAATAATTTAAATAAGTCACCAGGAAAAATGTTTGCCCTAAAAACGGTATCCCATAATAAGAGTATAAACGAGGCCCATAAACACAGTTACGTGAAATTGTGCCAGCACATATTACAAAGATACGACGGAGGGTGTTATAATGGAAATGAAGTAACATGGTAAAAACGAGTGGAGAAAAAATAATGTTTTTAATGGAACATTATGACAGATGTAACAGTTTCAATCCATAGTTAGTTTCTTTTTAAATGATATTGGGTGCGTTTGGCAGAAAAAAGCGCTAGCAAGCGCTTATAAGCGCTGAAATAGTTTTCGGCAAGGACACGATTGCTACTTCAGTAGCGCTGACACAATCCGCCATTTTGCTTATTTAATTTGTTTGTTTATAAGTAGAGTTTATAAGTTGTTTTGCGCAATATTAGTTTTAAGTAATACAATGACATGAATAAACATATACATGTTATTAAAAATTCATGATTGGTAAGTTTTTAATATGAATACTTTACAAACATATATTTAAATTAGGTTAGGTTCCCCGGTTAAAACTAACATTGTGTCCTGGAGGAAAATAGCTACTTACGATTTGACAGCGCTTACCGCATACGATCGCCATTTTGCTTACAAGCGCTTGCTAGCGCTTTTTTCTGCCAAACGCACCCATTGTGTTAAGATTTATATATTAGCTACCGTTATTTTCATTAACTTTCTACAGTTGTGCAAAGGGCTACTTCTCAAATTGGGTTGATAAGACATTTAAGCGTAGTGTCCGATCCCGTTTAATCTATTTTAGGTATCACAATTTTAAAGAATGTTCTGTTCTGATCTTTTTTTTCAAGTGGTTTTGTTTTTTAAGAAAGGCGACAAAGCTCTCTTGAAAATTTACTGAGTGACTTCCCTTCTGAGCCGCGTCTACATGCTGTTTTCGAGCGTCATTACAAATCGTCTCGCACGCAACCTCGACGACTTCCAGCCTCCCGAACAAGCCGGTCTCCAAAAGCGCTTTAGTACCATAGGCCACATACATACCCTACGGTAAATTGTACGGAAGTACCGAAGAGTATAATCGGCCACTTTGCCTTGCGACAATTAGAGAGCCTTTGATTCCGCCGAAATTTGGGCGGTGCTACGGTCCCTTTAGCGGTGCCAAGTAGACTGTCGGTATATCGAAGTGCTGAAGTGTTTGTACAGTAGGGCTATAATGGCTATCCGATTACAGGACCAGAGTACGAAACCTATCCAACTGCAGAGCGGTATAAAATATGGTAATGTTATATCCCTGAAACTCTTCACCGCTGCATTGGAAGACGTTTTCAAGCTACTGAACTGAAAAAGATACTGTATTAACATCAATGGCGATAACATCTTTCGATTTGCCGAAGATATCGTCCTTGTGGCGGAATCGCTGAAGGACCTTAGCACTATGCTCAATGATCTCAATAGTGTCTCCCAATGGATAGGTCTTAAGATGTCCTACAGACCGAACTCCGACCATGGCGGCCTGCCTCAACAGAGGCTAGCCATCGGCGCAGAACAGGATTATAGTGCCCAAGTGTATGCGCAAGCACAGGTGCACTCTCTATTCCCTCACTCTCATAATCCGATGGGACAGTAAACCGACATGAACGGAGAGAGATCAGGTGCAGGACCTACGGCTTTACGTGTATTCCGAGGTACGGGGGTGAGACACCGCCAACTTCCTGACTCCCGGCAACTACTGAGAATTTCTTGACGGAAAAACTCAAGAATTAATTTTTTACCCGACCCAGGATTCGAACCCAAGACCTCATGATCAGCAGTCGCACTACTATAACCACTAGACTAATAAGGCAAGATGAACAGGTACAAACAAAGATCACATGTAACGTCCATATCACATCTATGCCGGTAGTTGTTGGTGGCACTAATCTCTAAATTGTTGACGAGTATGTGTACTTGGAACAAATAGTCTGACTAGGTAAATCCAACTTCGACCGAGAGGTCAATCGACGGATTCAACTCGGCTGGACAGCGTTCGGGAAAATACGACACATCTTCTCGTCTAGTATACCTCAAAACCTGAAAACAAGATTGTACAAGCAGTGCATGTTGCCAGTGATGACTTATGGTTCTGAGACGTGGTACCTTACTACTGGTCATATGAGGATGGTCCAGGTCGCTCAGCAAGCTATGAAGAGGACTATGCTAGGAGTTACTCTGCGTGATAGAAATACGTTTTAGAAATAAAGATATCAGTAGTAGAACCAGAGTGACCGACATAGCTCAACAGATTAATAAGCTGAAGTGACAATGGTTCAGCCATATACCTCGAAGGATCGACAACCGATGTAGAAAACAGGTTCTCGAGTGGCAAACTCGTAAGACATGAGTGGTGGAGATGACAGACAGACGGAGTGACGACCTGGTAAGACATGCAGAAAGTTGATAGATGCAGGTGGCTCAGGACCGTGTTTTGTGTCATAACTTTGGGGAGAGCTGTGTTTGTGCTTGTGAAAGGTTGTAATGATGATGATGATGGTGAATTTTGAAATGAAAAATAATCTTTAGAATCTTTATAATCTGACAACTTTAAAAGAGACAAACATATACATCATCTTTAGGATTTAGCCTGTAAGAGACTGAGATAGAATACAGTAGACAGTGTTTCCTATTATGTATGGAGAAAATGTATGTGACCTATTAGCAGTAAGGATTTAGAATAAAATTTGTTGATTAAAAATATTTTACTATTTACGATATTGAAATTAAAACTTGGAGTCTGTCATTCATTCATTTTTGAACTTGGTAATATTATAATAAATAAACCTTACAATTATCCTATTTCCAGTACTCTGTATTCATCTCATTCTCTCGAAGTTTAGTTTTCTGAAGGTTTTACTTCTGCTGCGTGTGAACACACACCTTTTTTATGTTGGTGTATCAAAGGCGCTAATATGCTAACTGACGGTAAGCAGATACTACAACTCACGAACACCTGCAATCCAGAAGAAGAAGTTCATAAATTAGGTGTCGCCCTTATATAAAATATGATATGATTTTTTGTACAAAATAAAGGTGACGATTTGTAGATGCTGTAGTCCATAAACATGTACGATTATCCCCGATAAGGTATCAAAATTCAGATGCGTTGTCATCCAGGAGGACTAAGATGGAACGCCTCGTTGCCAGTAAAAGGGTCTCCGGTTCTATTCACTCACCATACGACACACAGCAGATTACTGTTTTACGGTTGTATTTTGTGAGATGATGGTTTAACCCTAGTTGAGACGACCATTCGTGCTACAACCGTAAGTGTTTGTTGGCATTGTACTTAGTGAACTCTTACAACACTTACGAGGTGTGATGGAACTCATAAATTATGTCTTATTCATACCCATTTTTGGGTTTTATAAGCGGTTGTAATAAATAAAAGAGTAAATTTCAGAGCACGCGAAGAACTCAAGTTTGATCCCTTCCAGCACCACTAAAAATTTTAATTGCAACTTTAAGTGAGAATTTATTGCGCACTTGGTGGCGTAGGAAAACATCCTGATTAAACGAGCCTAAGAAATAAAGATCCTAAAGACATGTTAGGTCCAGGATACTCGCGCTGGAGCTAACGGCGAACTGATTGCTCAATAATCATCTCAGATATATATACGCGTATATACCACCATCATCTTCTTTACAGCTTATCACAAAGCTACTACTAAACATAGGCCTCCCTCAGGTATGCCACAAAACACGGTTCAAAGTCACCTGCATCCATCGACTTCCTGGATCTCTTACCAGGTCGGCATCCATCTAGTGGGACGCCACCGTACATTTCACTTACCGGTTCAAGACAGTCTCTCGAGAACCTTACTTGCTAATCGGTTGCTGCGATAGTACCCACCCGTGGACACTTCACAATTGTGGTTTGGAGGTTAAGTTACTGGTTCTAATACAGGCATCTTTATTACGAAATCTATTAGGCATAGCAACTACAGAATACGCCCAGCAGTGAAGAGCCACGTCTACACACACTGTTGTGTTCGAGTTCTAAGGTATGCATGATGAGAAAATGAACCACAGAAATAGTAATAATACGACAATAGAAATGAATCAGCGCTAGATTACTTCCAAAACCGATGTCGCCACATTTTAAAACAGCGACCGATGCTTGCAGCCGTATTATAAACATACACAATTCTCAATGATATCTAATGTTTCACATTACATTGCTTGGCGAGTTTATTAACGTCGAGTGCGTCGCGTATTACGTTAGAACAAAAGCAGCAATGGTAAATGTACAATACGAAAAGTAATAAATGAAAGTTTACAAAGGTAAATATTATAGTGAAGTAATCATCGAGATGTTAATTAGTTAAAACAATGATAATTAGTAAATAATCAACTTACCGATGAAATGTTATGCCTTTATTAGTTGAATTACACGTCCTTGATGAGTTTTTACAACTAATTATGCTGCAGTTCACTATTATAATAACATTAATTCACGTACGATGTTCCTCGCGGTACTAAATCACAAAATGGTGAACGATGTTCGTCAACACATCATAGCGGCGACAAGGTCACGCGTCAATGCGACTTCCATTGTCTTATTATTACGATTTCTGTGAAATGAACTAATAAAATAATTATAGTAAGAACAGGACATGAGTTGGGTAATCCTTAATATTCAAGATCATAAAATTTTCCAAATAACAATAATCGCAAGGTTACAAATTTTTTAAAACGTTAAACGTTTTTCAAAATTATATATTACTTTTTATTATGAGATGTAACATTTATTTGATTTGATAGAACCCTGGTTGCTCGCGTACTATACTCTCATAAGTGCCGTTTATTAAATGGATTCTACGAAATAATTTTATTAATCTATACATACATATAAAATGTAATACTGAAATAGTTAGCTTCTATAAAACTCAAGAATTTATTTGATTTAAAAAAGACATAATTAACCATACATAAAAAATTGTCTGTCTGTCTGACTATCCGTGCTATTCTTTGGAATGGCTGAACCGATTGTGATAAAACTTTTCAAACAGATAGTAAGAGCAATACCAGGAGGGGCCTAGGCTATATTTAATCTCAATAACTTAAAAAAAACATTTTGAAAATAACGAAAAATTTATAAAATTTATGTAAAAATTTGATAAAATAAAAAAATATATATAAAAATATCAATATCTTAAAATTAAATAACGACACGATACTATCCAGGCGAAGCCGGGGCGGTTCGCTAGTCACTTAATATAAAACCTATTTAATAATAAGCTTCTTTAGCCTTTGCTAGGGCCAGCATTCAGGTTCATTATCAGATCAACACCATGGAACCATATCATTGAATTGGCATATATGCCAATAAGTTGCTTAATAACAAGTTACTTAAGTACGCTTAACTTCGCTATGTATACTTGCCAAAACGTTATGAAAGACTACAATACAACTACAAAACCTTACAGGCTAACAAACGAGCATACTATGTAGTCGATGCCAAATTGTATTTGTCAATAAAAACTCATAATAAGTTTTAAATGTTTCAAACTTTTATTCCGTTATTAAATTGAACTATTCGACCTTCTTTCTTTTCCTCTAGTGTTACCAGTTATATAAACTCAACTCCCAAGGAGGTAATTAAAACTTTAGTGATTTGTATACAGTTTGTCAAATAATTTAAATAACAATATTTTTCAAGAAACAAAGCAAAAAAAACTTTTTTAAAAGTCGGCCATCCTGATTTGGTGGCTATAATACGAGTATATACATAATTTAAACTTCTTTTCCTATTATAGAACTCAGATAAAAGTTATTCTTGGGGCTGTAATTGAAGCTTCAACTTTGTCCACAGTAGTAACCACAGAATACTTTGAATATACCCTAAAGGCCTAGCGTTTAACATTAAAGTTTTTTTTTTTAATTTGCGGCAACTTACTACATATGTACTATATACACAGTACACACAGTTTGAACTATATATACATACATATATTTAGTTCAAACTGTGAAAAGGTTACGTAAAAATAAAATAATTAAAATTGTCTAGGAACAGTTAACAATATGACCATAGACCTAGTTATCTCAAGTCATAGAGATCAAGGTGTATACATCATATATCATATTATATTATACTTATATCACTACACTTATATCATATTGATGGTTAATTTGATGTAAGTAGCTGTACCTTTTATATTTTTTTGCAATAAGTTAATGCGGCCACATTGTGAAGTTATTGAAAGATTTTGACGACAGTAAACAGTCCATGATGATGATATTTCAAAGTAAGAAGCAGAAATAACCGGCAAAACACGATTATTTTATCGATCAAAGGTAGAAATATCCATGACACATGAAGAATCGTTTATACCTTACAAGTATAATTTTGAAATAAGCTCTTTTTATCTTTCTTAGCAGAAGTTAAGGAAGAATATTAATAAAATTAGGTACCATACAAAAATATTTGCACGTAAATGAAACATTAAATAAAAGTAAGTTCGAGGATTGACGAGGACATCACACACCTCAGTACCCTCGTGACTAGGGACGCTATAAAGCGCCTGAAACGCCGAGCGTTAAAGTAAAAATAAAACGCTAAAAAAATTGTTTTATTCAATGTGAAGTATTCGATTAAATATAAGTAATATTTTTGCCTATAACATAATAGATAACTTTGATATTACTGACAACTAAGCAACTATGTTTCAAAACCAAAGTTGATTTTGTTATCAAGAATATACATATACATCCCCTGATGAGCACAAGCATTTATTAATTTCTAAGGGTACGGGGCGATACATTGGCGGCTCTACTCCAGTGCTTGTTGGTGGACTTCCCATGCCCTCAAAATATTTTATTCTTCATACTTTTATAAACACGTCCACCTTAAGCTAAGAGGATCTGATTCCATAGGCTTCCTTATTAAGAACAAAATAGATTCAGCACCCCTAAACTAAAGTTATACCTCATTTTCAATAAAAGGGGTCTCCAGTTCTCTACACTCACCATAGGAAAACAGAGCAGCATTTTCACTTTGCTGCTTTTTCTGCTGCTTTTTCACTTTGAACTATGCTCTCACGTAATACGTGAGAGCATAAAAACTGCAGCATGGTAAAAATTCTTATTCACATACATGGTTTTAGCATGAATAGATTGGCTCGACCAGTAAAGGACTACGCTCTCACAGAATTCCAACGTAAAGTAGCAGCTTAACGGTGCTGTATTTCGTACGGTGAGTGTAGAAAACTGGAGACCCTTTTTAGTGGAAACAAGGCATTCCATCTTAGTCCTCAAGGGTGACAACCCTTCTGGATTTGATCCTAATCGACGATAAATGAAGATGTCTATGGGCCACAAAACTCACTTACTTATCTTGTCACTTGCACGAGAATTGTGAACAAACTATGTGTTAAATAAAAATAAAAATGAAACAAAAACCACGTGTTATTATTTCATATTACTAGTCTAAATTCGTAGTCGTTCAAGGCATTAACGACGGATATATATCTTTACATTTTCTCCACTAAGATTTCAATTCGTAAAATGATATAACGCAGTTGCCTGCTCCAACTCAGCAAATACGTCAACAACGGTTTGCGGCGACGACGTGAGTGAACATTTCGTCGAAATTCTCTGCATACAATTCATTTGCTGGAACGAAACGCAAATTAAAATGTTTCTACATTATGTCGATTAACAATCGTTAGACAGTGACTATATTTCTATCAAAAACTGCTTTTATAAAATATTGTTTCTTTCCCAACTACACCGGTCAACATTACCTGAACGCAGTGCACTCGTAGACGGTCAATTTTCTAGCGACTGGGTGATAGTAGAAAATCCATCTAAATATCAGAGGAAAATATCGACCCTACGCTTATCCGACTACCCAGCCTGTTGAGTAATGTGCAAATCTTTTAATTGGGTATACCGGCGCATACTCAAATGTTTTAAGCTATGGCGTTTTTATATACTTTTGAGTTTATTAATACCGCTGTGAAGTCCGCTCACATACGTGTGCCCAAGTATGGGTCTTGTATATACTGTAAGTTACTTAATTATATAAGTCCTTAACACAATGTGGATTTAGTAAATTTACTGATTGATACACATGTTAACCGATAGTTTAACAATTTAATAAAATTAATATACAGTGGTAAATATATTTTCAGTAAACAGCTTTTATGATAACTTCTCGAAAGAGTAACTCTTAATTAAAAGTTCTCATCACACATTTTTCTTTCCGCTTATAATGTTATATACCTAGTTGTTTTTAGCGTTTAAAGTTGCCGTGATAGCCGTAAATTTCAAACTACACCGGCATCCGGAGTTTCGTAAAATATTTTTATGTCTTGTTTAATCTTAAAATTATAACTACTAAAATGGAATAATCGATTATGATCCTCACATACATGCAGGGTACTGCATTTTATAAATGTACTATAACTCTTTTTGCTACCTAAAATTGTTCCTTAAAAAAACGTCTGTTACAGACAGATGGATAGTAGACGTTTTGCTAATTTAACATTTGAAATAATTTTAAGCTACAGAAATAAAATGTAAGCAGAAAAGGAAGCTTACACAACCTAGTTTCAGTCCATTAGAAGTAACGACTAGAAACCAATTAGTGTAGAACTAATATAGAACGAAAGAAAGTTTAATGAGGCGCGTTTGTAGTTTTGCGCGTTTTGCTACGCTACAAGCGTTGCAGGACCGGTGATAACGCTAATTGTTGGACACTCGTTTTTTATTATTTATCAATGACGAATGATGTGACGTTATAAAATAAGCTGCCTTGTTTTACTTAACTGCTTTCGTGTAAAAATGGTAAATATCTACATAACTGTTTACTGGATCAATCATGAGGCAAAAGATAGCAATTATCGCAATATCGTCATGTCATGTACATCTATCAAAGTATTTCAAGTAATAAATTACTTTTAGTACACCTATATATATATATATATATATATATATATATATATATATATATATATATATATTAACATACTCTTTAGTAATAAATGGACGTCCGCAATGATTTTGTTCGATTATGAATTTTTCCAAAATTTTCTTTATTTCTGTATAATTGCAAATATACGAATAAATTATGGCCCCGTTTTCATTTTTCAAATGCTCATTAGCAGCCTCCGGAGTAAGAAAGTTGGCTGCGTTTAACTCCTGTGCAAAGTCAAATATAAAAAACCGTTAGTCCTGCACTTGATCTCTTTACGGTTGTGTTAGATTGGCGTCCCATCGGCCTATGAGGGTCAGGGATTAGATAGTGCTTCATGCTTGCACCGGCACCATAATCCTGTCCTGCGTAGATACCTGTCTCCGTAGAGACTTGCCACTATTGCCACATCGAGACTCAGTCTGAAGAACATTATTATTATAACAATTTGCTAATATAAAAAAAATCATCACAGAGTGGAGTGTTAAAAATGAAAATTATTTGATAGAAATATCTAGCTCACTAACACTTTAGAGTTAATAATATATTTTTAACTGGCCTAAGTTAAAAGCACCTGTGCGCTTACAAGTTACATTTATTTAAAGAAGAGAAAGTGAAAACTCGTAAGTGCCTCTCTTGGATTCGAAAACATTGAAAGCACTGTGATTTTATCCTACACTGAACGGTAGATATCGTTGGTTAGTCAAGTCAAAACATTAATCCCGCATAATTAAAGTTATTTGAAATGAATACTTTTGACTTGATGGTATGTGAAATCTGTGGCCCACAGAGTTCATCGTCGATTAAGAATGTAAATGCAGATGTGCTGTCATCCCTGATAATGAATATCACTCACTTGCTACTTTTTGATATAATTGCTACATATAGGCTATGATTCTGTACAAGCGTAGTCCTTACCCATTTATACTGCACGGTCTTTCTTAATCCACTGCTGCGTAAAAGTTACAGCCCATATACCTCTCACTGTTAGGCACAGGCCGCCTCTCACTTCTGGGCAAGGTAGTGTCCGCAGCGCTACCCCAATGCGTGTTAGCGGACTTCACATGGTCTGCTGCGTAAAGGCTATGGAATAGCCTTTACGCAGACCATGTGACTATACTATTGGCATAAATTAGTTGAAAGAGTCACCCATGTACACCAAACTTACAATGTAGTATTTATAAAAGCGCATATCAGTGGTAATTAGAAGGCTTGAATTAGATTTAGAGGGAGAATTAGAGGACTTGAAATCCCTGTAAAATTATGTTAACTTTACCATTGCCAAATAGAGGTATTGTTATAAATACTTAAAACGTATTATGATTGACAGAAATTAAATCATCAAGGTGTTGTACGCTATTTTATTTAATGTTCATCATGCATTAGCAAGCAAAATGGCGAATAACGACAACGAGTGCAGGTTAAATCAACTTTTAAAGTTGCAACTATAGTATGTGCCAAATCGATTGAGAAAAATTGACAATGACCTTTCGGTCATTTAACCAGGGGTTACAAACCTTCAATATACAGGCACATTTTATATGTAGTACTTTCTTTATTTATAATGATTTTTTATTATTTTTATAATGATTGATATAATATATATTTATTAACTATCATTAAAAAGTTATGTAAAAGATCGCTCGTAAATATGAAGAAAAATCATCTATTGTTATAAAGTACTTTATTCATTTAACAACAAAAAGCATTAATTTATAACACATAAAGATTCGAGTGATAACGACACCGAATAAGTACGTACTTATTCAAAAGATAAAACTTTATTTTCAATATTATATAAGAACTATATTTTTATTCGGTACAATCATCGCTCGTATCTTCACTTGATGTGTAAAAATTGACCGGTCCAATCAAATCAAAATCAAATGTGACGCATCTCTGGCTGCCATTGTCACGTTTCTTTTTTTTATTTTAAAGGGATGAATTTTTAAAAGCTCAATATGGTCATTATATTGCTTCAATTTTTTTTTAATATGAATCTGTTATTAAATGAATTGCTGCGTTACTTACCATAAATTGAAATATAAAATATAACACATTTTTCGCGATGTACCGTAAGATTTTACGATGTTTATAGGAACCACAGACAATATTATTTAAGAAACAAAAAAAACATATGTGCTGACCTAGAAGTGTGAATAATATCAATATTTAAATATTTTTATCATATCTAAATTGAGATTTTGTAAGTTACGCCTTTTTGACACTCGGCTCATATCTGAGGTCATTGTCCGGTTTTTTCAATCCATTTGGCAGATACTATAACAATTTAATTCGTAAGGGCGCAGAAATTTTGCGTCCTATGTTTTCTTTATTAGCGATATATTGTCCTTGGTAATGTTATATTTTTATAATTACCGTGAACTGATAACGTTTTTTTTAGTATTACAAAGTATTAATAGTTCGTAGTAGGATTAGATAGTAGGATACGAATGATGATGCTCTGATCACCTTTTTGGATAGGTAAGAGGTCAGAGAAGTGGTAATTTTGCTCTGGATCAAAATATATCAGTTTAGGTACAGGTATCTACTGCTACGTGTTGATCGCTAGAACTTAATTCTTCAAATGACAGGGAGCTACGCATAAATAGGAAATTGACACTCAATAAAGTTGCCATATCACCATTTCAAGCCTATGGAAGCGCGAAAAGTGACCAAAGATATGGCGGGGCAAACAATCAAGTAAACTGTATTAGCGTGGTTTAAAATAAACCAAAACAAAATGGCGGACGTGGAACGTGGTGGTCTTTAGACAACATACTTGCTTTGAAATTAACTTGGGGCATTACTGACACGACGTGAGATGGGCTGCTGCGGATAAACAACAGATAAAACAGCTCATAATAATGGATGACACACACGGTTAGCTCAACTGATCATTCCAACTCATTAGTTCAAATTAAAACTGTTGATATGTGAAGCATGTGATATGTGAATACGAAGCAAATATTATACCACTACTCTCCGTAATGAGACCACTACCCCGCATGGTAATCTTCGTCGTCGGTCACTTGGCGACAGAAATAGGTAAGGCTATGGTTCCTACTACCTACTTAATTAAAAATTAAGCGTAGAATCATAATCTCCACAGAAGGCTAAGAGAAATTCCACTTTGCCAATCAAACGGTCTCTAGTTCTCTTAGCTCACCATAAAAGATACAACTTTGTTTAACTTCTTTCAACACAACAGAAGTTTACCATATCGGATTCAAATTTATAATTTAAATAAATGAGTCTTAAATAGGACTTATCAGCTAAGAAATAAAACGTAACCATTGACTCATAGCGCATGTAACACAAAGTCTTGTAAAACAATGCTCATAAAAAATATAAAACAACACTACGATACGGCCAAGAAGCAGCGATACGAAAGGTCATTTACTTTAAAAACGACTGTGGAGTTGACAATCTATTATCTATCTCTTTCCATCTTGTTTATTTGTCGTAATGTCTCGTTTTCCAGGCAAAAACAAGATCAAGCCGGGTTCGCTAACATTTGGGAGTGCATTTTAGTAATTGTTGTTTATTTAATTATTGTTATTTTGTTTTGTTGATAATTGTTTTTTTTAAGAGTGGTTAATGATGGAGCTATAACCAAGTACGTCGAGCAATAAATCAACAGATTTTACTTCTCCGAAAAAGAAACGTCCAAAGGTATGTATAGGAATAGGATATATATGGATGTTGTTTAGTGGTTTTAATTAAAACTTCTTGGTTCGGATTGTTCTTTAAAGTTATCTTAAAGTAATTTAAAAAGAGCAACTGTAATAATAAAACTTTTCTTAATTTATTAAAGATGCATGTAAGTAAAGTATGTAGATCATTTTAATTAAATTCTTAATTTTAGGTGACTAGTTTTACCCCGTTCCCATACAAAAAAGAGATGGCGCAGAAAACATACAATAATTCAAATTATAACAAAATTTATAAAAATCTATTTTTGTGGTTTGCTAGACATTTTTTTAAAACTATATTGTCTACTTCCATATGCAATCTAACTATCAAAAAGTTACGCACCCCTGCTATTCCTTATAACCTTGCATTGGTTTTGTTTGCATTTGGTATCGCTTCTCGTTGGCCATAGTATACGTACAAAAACAATTTAAAAAAACACATGGTCGAAAGAGCAAAAAATATTTTAACAAAACAAAAAATAAGAAAAATAATCTAAAGAAAAAATGAAAACCTATTGGGAAAAAATAATACAAAATGGATAATAAGCTAAGTTCCGTAACCGGAGATAAATTAAAGCGCTTATATTTCGCAATCAGTACAACAACCGTGTAATACTAACGCCGCGAGCAAACTATTACTCCATGTCTACTAAAATTGTGACAGGGCGCATTAGGGCCTCATTTTAAGTCGTTATATTATTGAAAAGTCATTAAAGAATCTTGTCGGACAACCGCAATAAGTTCCACTCAATCCGACTCCCGAGTGCCTCCGATGATTGCCCCGCCCTACTGCTAATTGCCGCCTTCTTGTTTACTCACTCCTTGCTCGCTCCCATTAAAATATCCGTAAAATTAATTTATGTTAAGTCATTTGATTATAAACCTTAATGAATAACGTCTCGTATACTGAACTTTCTCTTTTTAGAAAACTGAACAAAGTAAATTTAATGTTTTATGGTCCATTTTTCCCATGCCGACTTTACATTGAAAGCATTATTATCATAAATGTTATATTCATGGTTCTTACCTTAAAATATAAAATTTCTTCTTACCTTTCGGAATCAAATATTTATAAAACTATACATAAATCAATTATTCTTAAAAAAATACGTCATAAATGTGAAAATGCATTAAAATTTCGGGTGTTAATAACGTTTACATTCGTATCCCATTTAATATACGTTTAATATTTTTTGATATGCAACAACAACATAGATGACAAACGAGCACGCAGTCTATTGGATGCTAAGTGGGTGCTGTGGTCTATAGAAATCATCATCCTTAATTAAAATACAAATGCGATGTCATCTCTGAAGACTTAAATGGCATGTTTTTTTCCAGTAAAAAGAGACTCCGTATCTTCACACTCACCAACTGAAAGAAAGCAGCGTTAAGCTACTATTTTACACTGGTATTCTGTACGAGCGTGGTCCTCCCCGTTCGAGCCAACCAATTCATTCTACAACGATAATATAGCTCCAATATGGTTCTACGCGTATAAAAATCTGGTCGCAAAGTCGAAGCAGGATAAAACGGCAATTGCTCTCAAATTGGAATACAGTATGATAATTTAATTAAAAAAAATATATTAACATGTACGTTATAAAAAAATTGTAATTTTTAATTAAAAAATACTTAAAGCATACCTTTGATCGCAGCTTCGATGATTTCAATGTTCCTCAAAGTAAGCAACACGGGTTCAATCACTAAGCTTAATCGAACAGTTTCTTTGACGAGCTTTTTCTCGGTAAGGAAAATAGCATAAGTCCGAACGCGTAAAAGCGGACACTTCCTCCGCAACGTGCTTTGCACCAACACAGTTGCGTCCGTGAAATAGTTTGACTTTGCTTTCCCAAAACTTATTATAACACCTAAATCGTTTAAGTCGCCCTTCAAAACACGACGAATGTTCACTTTATAAATCTTCAGATTATCATCCTTCGATTTAACACCGAAGACTTTACCAATGAATATGTATTTCGACTGTAGAGTCACGCGTTTTAGTAATACCCTGTCGTAAGTGGAATTTATATCGCAAATAGATCTCCGATGCTGAAGCACCTCCTGCGTGTTCGTATTAACAACATTAAGGGAAAGCATTAAAAAAATGTACATCAGTGGAGGCCGCATTGCGAATGTAATTTGTCAAATAACACAAATACATACGCGTAATTTGATGTACTGAAGTTGACTTAATAAGCGATAGACTTGAGACTAACAAAAGCACAATAGTTTGTTAGAGATAGGAGCGTGCGCACGGGCGCAAGCCGCGCCGGAGGCTGTCGTTGCGTACCGCCTTGCACCCACTCACTCCAGATCGTTCACCTACCCCACATATTTCCATACAGATTGGTCTCGCGTAAATAACACCTTGTAACAGGACACCTGGTGATTGAATGTGACGTCTATCGGTGATATTATCTTGATTTGTCGCAGTTCATTCAAATAATGTATTCTTTTTTAGTCTTTATAAAATCAGTGTTATCCGTTTGTTCACGATTTCTAAATTACTTAGAAAAATAATTTGAATAAATAAAAATTCGATTACCAATCTTGTACTAGATCTCCTCTAGATTTTATAAAATATTTATTAAGAAACGAATAAAGAAGGTTAATCATTTTCCAACCAAATGTAGTATAATTGCATTACTTACACTACGGTATTGTAACAGAACAAAGGAGATTCCTTTGACGCCAGTAGAAGGAGAAATTATTAATTCAATTTATCATGTATAATGACCTCTCACTGAAGGATCCTTTTACATACCGAAGTGATTAAAGTTAACTGATAAAATAAGTTTTTGCGTGTGAATGATGCGGTAGAGTGGCGCGTAGGATTATTAACGTAACGTTGGAGATGACATCAAAAATCAATTTGTTTCTTGCCTTACGGATACTCCTTGCCTGGGTTTTTGCTATAAAATAAATATCTGTCAGATAATATTATTTGTAGCACTCGATGCGATTTGTATGATATTCTGTGAGAACTGTTATAACGTTATTTTATGTAGCAAAATCTCGGGTACAAAATATCATATTTTGTAAGAATTATATTGAAGATTTATTCAAATGGATAATTACGAAATAATTTTTAAAATCTCTGGACGATATTAACGATACTGACTAAAACGAAATTATAGCCCAGTTTAATATTTACTGACGGCCCGTATTTTACACGACGAGGGGATTACGTGCGAAACATAAACGTAAACTACGTTATACAAATTTAATGTTCGCTATTTGGTACTCGATTATATATGATTTTTTAAACGATTCATTCAGAAAGTAGTAACTGCTTACGTACAATAATGGTCACAACTTTCCTGACATATGATACCGTATTTTAAAAAAATCACAATTGTCTATATAGTAATCATCGTCATAAAATTATGTTCACAGTATTAATACGGTAGAACTTACCAAACACAACACAGCATTAGATTACGTTATTTTTCTATATGTGCATTCGAAACGAGTTTATTCGACTATCCCTAAATCTATTACAGGGATAATTTCCAACATGTTTGCAGCATTTACTTTCGCAACTGCCACCGACTGCGGCCGCGTGATATATGAGTGCACCTACGTTTACATTTTGGAATATCCTGGATTTATCCTCTCCGCTCGCGAATAATAACCCTTGAATATACATAAAAGGCAGCAGTAGTACAGCAAGCTGTAATTCCGCGGTGGAAGCGTCGTAAATAATTGTCGTGGCTTTCGCGCTAATTCCTTGCCAAGAGCGAAACCTATGAGATCGTTTATATTGCGGTGTATGGTATGAATGATTGCATGTGATACTGATGCCTGTAACATTATAATATATTAATGTTAAAACTACAGTTTTTGAAGAAAAAAGGGCGAAGGTAAATAATAGACGGATCGTATGATTGCTGTCACAAAATGTCATATTCCATAATATGTATATTATGTCATAACTGCAGACCATATCATGCTACCGATAAACATCTCAATAAATTGTTATAATTTCTCGAGTTAATCTATTTAAGTTGGTTTTATTTTTTATTTAAGCGGGAATAACTACTCCAACGATCGTAACAAGTATTTTTTCCGAACCGATAACCTAAAAATATTTAATTTGTATTCCCATAGAAAACTATTATACATAAATAAAAGGGACACATAGCCTAAAAACCAGAGCCAACACTTCAACAAAGGCATACACGTTGATTTAGACGTGTGGTATCCCATATATCTATTTGGGAAGAAGAAGTAAAGGTTACAAACGAGCACTTCCAGAGTCCACCTGATATATATATATATATATATATATATATATATATATATATATATATATATATATATATATATATATATATATAGGTGTGGTCTATAGACACCTTAATACAGTATCGTTTAGTAATCAAAATAAAGACCCACGATGCCTTAAATGAAATACCTTGTTATTAGTAAAATTGTGTTACTATACGAAACACAGCAGCTTAATGCTGTAATTTTACGCATATATTCTGTGAGTGCGTGGTCCTTTCCCGGTCGAGTTGCTCCATTCCTACGAATATCTACAACATCATTATTATTAGACACATTATAAAACAAATAGCATTACCATCCGTAGAATAATTTAATTTAAAAATCTTTACTTCGTCGTTTAGGGAAAAGTAATGAAATACGTAATGTAGGTATAACGAGAGACAGGCACGCGTGAAACCATAGGGTGAGCAGGCTGTGCTAGCATCAACTGTCTACCGCCCGAGGATGTCACAGCGGTAATTAAACATTCCTCAACCCCTCTTGATATTAACCCGTTTGAAAATTCTAACAATGTCGCGTACTAGGCGCTTTCTATGAAAATGTTATGGAGTAAACAACGCATTATCGCTCTCGTAACAGCTGTTTAAAAGGCTTTCATAGTTAACATTAAATTCCGTTGTAGATTACGTAGCATGTTATTATTATGAATTCAACACTTTTTAGTGTATAAATTGTTTATTTCCATTCCGTTCACTTAAGTTATTCGTACTAAGTACTGAGGCACTCGGCGTGCTATGAATACTTGAATGCTAAGTAGAGGCTCATTTTTCATCGTGACAGAGCTGTCTTATTAATAGGACTTAAGAACTTCTACTTTCAAGCATCGTTTATTCTATTCGCGTCCCTTTTGTTTCCCTAAGCCGACAGCCATTTTTCATTAAAATTATTACAAAGAAGCCAAAAAAAATTGTACATTTAATTATCTTCTATTTGGAAATCTGTTCAAATTTACAAAAGACCAGTAATCCAGACAATCAAAATAACTATAGTGCATAAACAAAGATTTATAATCACTTTCAAATCGTTTGATAAACATCCATCTTAAAATTTTTTTTCTCCAGTCCTCTCTACATCGACATGAAATTTACAGAGATTACACACAACGTCGTAATATGCTAGCGATCCGAACCTCATATTGAATTCCAAATTCTATGCTTTCTTCTTTCTACTTTCTTTGAAATATAATTTTTGAAAATAAACTTAAAAAACTTCTAAATGAAAAATGATAACAAAATTTACTTATTTTATAAGTTTCGTTTATATTGGCTATAAAAACTTCAGCTGAAAACATTTCACGTGAACCGTTATCCATTAAATGAATATGTTCACAAAATAAGTCAAATCATATAAACTAATGTATAGTTTCTTGGAGATTTTGGCAGGTGATGACAATAACATCTTATTGCACCAAAAAAGACAAAAACAAAAATTTTAATAACGTAAAATACAGAATCAGCAATCCAATTGCGGTCAAGTTCCTGCCAAAATCTTTCAACAGTATAAATTTCGACCAACGATATTTTCAGCACACATTAAAAAAATTATATGGTATAGCGGTAAAGCTACGATAATTTCATAGTTAACAATATTGTATATTTTTATTATGAATTCTACAACTAATATTTATTATAAGCCTCGTACTGGCAAGCTTAGTGTTGAGTGTTTCCTCACTAAATGGAGCGAAATGGCCTGAAGAAACACGCAGATATTTGGTGGATGCTGGTAGCTTAGGACCGTACTTTGTAGCCATCTATTGGGTAGGAAGTTCAGCAGTAGATTTACCATGTGCTTTAGTGGGTGAGTGAGTTTTTATGAATTCGAGATACACAACACAGAAAAACTAATCAGAACGAACTATCCAATTCTGGTGCAGTTACTAAAAAAAAGTAAATATTTCTATTCAGGAAGCTGCCAAACACGAAAAAAGAATCACTTAAGTCGATAACGACAAATATCAAGTGATAATGAAAGCCAATCAGTTCCAAATCTCAATAGATTTGGGAACATATTACTACTATTTAAATAAAATTAGTTTTTACGGATTTTATCGCATTTATTAGTTTTATTTATACTCCCGACGATTCGAGCACTTTACAGCACCCATGTTCACGGAGGGAACTGAAGTGTTCGAAGTCCTGATGTCATAGTTAGTCGCGGTTATCCACAGATTAAAATTATAAATTTTTGTTCCGATCTACACAGTATTACCTTATAGTATCTTGAAGTCTTGCAGTTGTTTGCTTGAATTGGGATTTAATTTCATTAATTATAGGATTCCGAGCAGATGGTAGCACCCAGCCATCTTCTCTATTGAAATAAGGATGTTCTTTTGATTTCAATATCCTCGCGAATCATCCTTGGAAGGAATCGGTGTTCTTTAGCGAGGATTTGTCATCTATCAAATCTGATGCAGTGACGGGGGCGATCCTTTACGTGTACACAAATTGCAGACTTCCCGGAGTGTCGGTTCTTCACATCAGCTATGTGTTCTTCAACGCGGGTTTTAATTGATCTTTTAGTTTTTCCTATGTAGGAGAGACCACATTTACAATCAAGCTTGTACACTACTGCATCTTGCAGAGGGACATTACACTTGACTGACGGTAAAAACTAACCAAGGTTCTTCTGCGGCTTGAAGTATGTTTTAATGGAAGCATGCTTCAAGATGTAGCAAATCTTGTCAGTGACTTCTCTAACATATGTTAGGGAAGAGAAGAGAAGTCACTGACAAGTACAGTAGGTACACGTTCGACTGCCGGCTTCACTCGCTCACTGTGCGCGGCGCGAGACCCGAAGCTTGTTGTCATACAAAACTTGTTTGACGTGTTGGAGCTCGGCAGCCAGGTGTTTACCGTCACAGATCCGTCGTGATCTCTAAAACAAAGATTTACCAACGCTAGCTAACTGTGAAGGATGATGGTGAAGAACGCCGTTTAAATATCTATCTGTATGGATCTTTTTTCTTTACACAGTGTGGCTGAAGGTGTTATCAGGATTCCGAATTACTAACAAATTTAGAAAAGCTAAATAATTGTTTGCCTCTAACTCCATTGTGAACTTAATTTTAAAATTTATTGAGTTAAGATGGTCTAAAAATGTAGTTACTTTGTCTAAAGATAGAATTGTGAAAGTATGTTCTACGTTCCGCTTGTAGAATCTTGTATTTACGGGAGAAGTAAGCGGAGCTTTCTTCTCAAAGTCTTCCATGAATATGTTGGCGACAATGGGAGACACAGGTCAGCCCATTGCCACACCATCTACTTGCTTGTAGAACTCCTCCTTTCACCATAGGTAGCCACATGTAAAGCAGTGTATGAATAATACTGCATATTCTACGGGCATGTGGTTTTCTTCCAGCCTTCTAGCTACAATTGAGATGCAACAGGTAAGCACCTGAACAATGACTGCACATCAAAACTGACCATAGTGTCACTGTCTGCCAGATCTAGGTCTAGGATCTAGGTTTCGCTTAAAAAATGGAAGAAATCTTTTATGTGAGCTCTTGTATGTAAGGGTGGACGTTGAATGAACGAACTTTTTTATCGACAGATTATTTGCCGTCGACTGTTAGACCGGTCGAGCGTTTGGCGAAATTGATTAGCAGGCCACTCTTCGATCAAGCATTGCGTTCTCTTCATACCTGCTTGTTTCGGCGATTATCTCTCTTTCTCCTCGTCCTCGACTCTCGAAGAATTGAGTGGGCGGTGTTTTGTAAAAATAAGATGTATTACAATGCAGATTAATACGAAATATTTATGTCAATATAAGGCATAGACTGATTTTTTAATTTTGTTTACATTATTTTTTTGCTGTGTAGTGGCGGTTTAGAATATCTACTACCCCATATATTCCCGTGGGTGTCGTAAGAGGTGACAGAGGGAGACAGGAAGGAGATGAGCAGCAGCATCTTCCTGATAACAACAGTGATATAATAAAAAAACTGCGGTTGCTAACCCGCTCGCCAAGCGTGGCAACTATGGCAAATATCCCCCCATGAATAACGATGCAAACAAACGGTTCCCCAGTCCCCGGCGGCCGCGCTATTCCTGGATACAGTGGCAACCATGGTAACGGCGGGGCAGGGGGTGCTAAGATCTCCGGTAGAGGTTCGGTTACCACCTACGACGACTCGACCTGGCAACATATGACGCACGCACCCTGAGGACTGACGAGAAGATAATGGAACTGGAAGAAGAGGTAGACAAGTTGCGCTGGCATATTATTGGATTATCCGAGGTCCGAAGAGAGGGGTAAGATACGGTAATTCTCGAGTCCGGCTACTTTTTCTAGTACCGGGAGGGCGACCATCTGTCCCAAAGAGGTGTCGGATTTATCGTCCACAAGTCTCTCGTTAACAACGTTGTAAAGACTGGGAGTGTGTCGACGATGGTCGCGTACCTGATACTCAGAATCATCAAACGGTATTCGCTGAAGGTCATGCAGGTTTAAGCACCAACCTCGGCACATCCCTATGAGGAGGTGGAGGAAATGTATGAGGATATTTCCAGAGCCATGCATTCCTCCAAAACCTACTATACGGTGTTGATGGGGACTTCAACGCAGAACTAGGCACAAGAGAAAACGGTGAGCTGAAGTTAGGGAAATTTGGAGTAGGGCAACGGAACCGAAGAGGCCAGCAGCTGGCCGACTTTATGCAGAAAAAGGGACTCTTTATGATGAACTCTTTCTTCCAGAAGCGGCCCCACAGGAAGTGGAGTGGGTCGAGCCCTGACGGTTCGACAAAAAATGAGATTGACTTTATTATGACGACCAGACGCCAACTGTTCAGTGATGTCTCAGTGATCGCAAGGGTGAAAACTGGCAGCGATCATCGAATGGTTAGAGGCACACTGAACCTAAACGTTAAGTTGAGAGGTCTCGTCTAATGAAGTCAACGCTCCATTCCCTCGTGCTCTGATCCAGAATCCCAAAACCTTTCAGCTCGAGTTACGTAACCGCTTTCACTGCCTAGAAGATTGCAATGCAGTGGACGATATTAATGACAAGCTCGTGGAAACTGTCCATGCGGTCGGAGCTAAGTTCTCCAAGACCCGCCGCAGAAGAACACAAAAACTCTCCGATCACACTCGTAATCTCATGGCTGTTAGACGGGAGATGAGGCTGCAATCGTCAACAGATTTGACAGCATACAGGCAACTGAACAGACAGATCTCCAAATGCATGCGGCGAGACTTACGCAACTTTAATACTGCTCGTATTAAAGAAGCGATCGAGCGGAACCAGGGCTCCAAAGTCTTTGCCAGAGATCTGTCTGCCAGAAAGAGCCAACTGTCAAAGCTGAAGACTGAGTGTGGCAGCATCGTATCCGGGACACCTGAGATTTTGAGTGAGATTGAGAAGTTATATGAGCAGCTGTACACATCATCGTTGGAGCCACACGCAAGTGTGAGTAACGATCCAAGAGCAAGTCTTATCCGACACTATTCCGATGATATCCCGGACGTACACACATACCCTGCGGCAGATTGTACAGAAGACCGAAGAGTACAATCTGCCACTTTGTCTGGCATATGTGGACTATGAGAAAGCCATTGATTCCGTCGAAATTTGGGCGGTGCTACAGTCCCTTCAGCGGTGCCAAGTTGACTGTCGGTATATCGAAGTGCTGAAGTGTTTGTACAGTAAAGCCACGATGGCTATCCAAGTACAGCACCAGAGTTCGAAAGCTAGCCAACTGCAGAGAGGTGTAAGACAGGGTGATGTTTTATCACCAAAACTCTTCACCGCTGCGTTGGAGGACGTTTTCAAGCTACAGGACTGGAAATGATACGGTATTAGCATCAATGGCGAGTACATAACTCACCTTCGATATGCCGACGATATAGTCCTTATGGCAGAATCGCTGGAGGACCTTAGCGCTATGCTCAATGACCTCAATGGTGTCTCCCAACGGATAGGTCTTAAGATGAACATGGACAAAACAAAGATCATGTTTAATGTCCATGTCACACCTATGCCGGTAGTTGTTGGGAGCACTATGCTCGAAGTTTTTGACAAGTACGTTTACCTAGCACAAATAGTCCGACTAGGTAAGTCCAACTTCGACCGAGAGGTCAATCGACGGATTCAACTCGGCTGGGCAGCGTTCGGGAAATTACGACACATCTTCTCGTCAGGTATACCTCAATCTCTGAAAACGAAAGTGTACAACCAGTGCGTGTTGCCAGTGATGACTTACGGATCTGAGACGTGGTCCTTCACTGCTGGCCGTATAAGGACGCTCAAGGTCGCTCAGCGAGCTATGGAGAGGGCTATGCTCGGAGTTTCTCTGCGTGATAGACTCAGAAATGAGGATATCCGCAGTAAAACCAGAGTGACCGATATAGCCCAACGGATTAGTAAGCTGAAGTGGCGATGGGCCAGCCATATAGCTCGAAGAACCGATAACCGATGGGGAAGAAAGGTTCTCGAGTGGCAGCCTAGTACCGGTGGGCGCAGTGTAGGGCGACCCCCCACTAGATGGAGTGACGACCTAGTAAGACATGCAGAAAGTCGATGGATGCAGGTGGCTCAGGACCGTGCTTTGTGGCATTACTTAGGGGAGGCCTATGTCAGCAGTGGACTTGTGAAGGGCTGTAATGATGATGAATGATTACATTATTTTATTAGTCTCGATTAAAATGCGCTCTGCATAGGTCAGGGTTAAACGTATTGTTGCGGGCCATAGTTGATACCTGGTATATTGCACTAGCCCCATCTAGTATCGAGTTGTATAACCAAGAGAGCTTTCAAGAAAGTTCCATGCTAGAACTTTCCCTCTCTGCACTCTTAGTATTAAGTGCCAGAACTGGTAGAGAACTTTCTACACCTATTCTATCGGGACTGGCATGTGCTCGAGCATTCTGGATGTTTCAGTAGGAAAGTTCCTATATAAAGGCGTTAAGGACCGCAACCGAGGCAGGATCGAATTGTCGACACAAGCGAAGACTTTAGAGTGAAATAAAGTGTTAAGTGTGATTAATTGTTAGTGTGTTTTAAGTTATAATTGGTGTCGGTAATTAAATTGTTAATTTTGGTAATTCCATCGGAAGTTTATATTGTCACGAACCATAAGCTCGTAACAATTGGTATCAGAAATGGGATAAAATTGTGCCCATTTTATCTAAGGACAAAATGGAGGGTGTTTGTACGACCAGAGACGATTTAGTGGTGCCACACCCGACGTTGGAGGGCCATCTGCCAGCTACGGAGGCTGGCCCGTCTGCAACTTCTACATCTACAGCACCTGACTTTGGTACTCTGATGATGATGCTTCAGGAACAGGCCCGCCGACAGGAGTAACAAGCCCGTCGGTTAGAAGAGCACCTGCAGCGCTGACAGGAGAAACAGGCCCGTCAGTTGAAAGAGCAGCAGGAGGAACAGGCCCGCCAGCAGGAAGAACAGGCATCTCAGCGTGCCTGTTCTTTCTGCTGACGGAGGAGAAACAGACCTGTCGACAGGAGGAAAAGGCCGGTCGTTTAAAAGAGCAGCCCTAACGCAATAAGGAATAGCAGATGCTCCTCATGAAGGACCTTCACGCTACCTTCGAGAAAGAAATAAGGGAGGACAAGGATAAGGTTCCTCAACATGACAACCGCCTGTCGTAAGCTAAAACCCAAATCCACCTAGTGATTTTTCACTTGGTTGAACGCGGGAATGGAATTGCAGCTCCCTTAGTAGCTATAACACCTTTGCTACGTGGATTCAAAGTGCCACCGTTCGACGGGACTTCTTCATGGTCGGCCTACAAAATCCAGTTCGAGGCTGTCATGAAAGCGAACGGCTGAAATAAAAGTCAGGCCTTTTTTTACTTGCTAAAGGAAACATGTCGATAACACTATACTAGGCTGCACTAAAAGTATCGGGAATGGAATATTTCCACTGTTCCTGTCATATTAAAATCTTTTTAATTGAAAACTCCTTGGTTTTAAAAATCGAATACCATTTATTTATTTAAAAAAAGATTCTTGGTCTTGTCACAAGGTTTTTTCAAACTTTTTTAGTCGTTGAGAAAATGGAATTGACTCGAGAAAATTCAAGAGCGATGATTTATTATGACTTTCGAAGTGGTTTAACACAAAAACAGTATGTTGACCGGATGATTTCTGCATTTGGTGATGAAGCCCCATCCAAAACCACAATTTATCGCTGGTTTGCTGAATTTCAACGTGGACGTGTCAAGCTCAGTGATGATCCCCGTCAAGGTCGTCCAAAAACTGCAGTCACCCAAGAAAACGTTGATGCTGTACGTAAGCTGATTGAGGAAGATCGACATGTGACATACCGCAAAATTAAGGCAATTTTAGGTGCGTCCGAACTCTCGAAAGATTCCACGCAAGATCCTCAAATGCTGTATACAACATCGTATCAGGTGACGAATCCTGGATATACGCTTACGAACCCGAAACAAACAACCAGTCACAAGTTTGGGTGTTCGAAAATGAGTTAAAGCCAACAAAAATTGTTCGTTCACGGAGTGTTGCAAAAAAAATGGTGGCCACGTTTGTCTCCAAAACCGGCAATATTATGATTATTCCTCTTGAGGGACAAAGAACGGTTAATGCAGAATGGTATGCTAGCATTTGTTTGCCACAGGTCATTTCTGAACTCCGTAAAGAGAACTGCAACCGCCGCATCATCCTCCATCACGACAATGCGAGTTCTCACACCGCACACAGAACAAAAGAGTTTTTAGAGCAAGAAAACATAGAATTATTAAATCATCCGCCGTACAGCCCTGATCGAAGCCCTGATGATTTCTATACTTTCCCTAAAATAAAGAATAAATTGCGTGGACAGAGATTTTCATCACCTGAAGAAGCTGTGAACGCCTACAAAACGGCCATTTTGAAGACCCCAACTTCCGATGGAATGGTTGCTTCAATGATTGGTTCGTGGTCGTATGGAAAAATGTGTCAAATTTCGCGGAGAATACTTCGAAAATCAATAAATACATTTTTAAATAGTAATGTTGTGTCACTTCCTCGATTCCCGAAATTTTCCTCGTAATAGTGCACTACACTCGTATGCATGGCAAACATCAGACAGAGCGCGAAGCAACGTGACCTCTCTCTCTCGAAAGCCTAGTGGCTGTCTAATTTGAATTGATCCAAACGGAGTTTATAGTAAGATGGTTGATACAAAAGTAATAATAATGAATATTTAACACGGTGATTATAATTAAAAAAATAATATATTTTCTACAGTCTCCTAATAAGTCAATGCATTTAGTCCACTTTTTTCGAAGCCCAGTATTCCCTTAGAATCTTTATCTTGACCCTTCAAAAAAGCTTCAACAGCGTCCATCACTTCACTATCATCTGCAAATTTCTTTCCTCGGTGGTATTCCTTGAGCCGAGGAAATAGATAAAAGTCACTGGGATATAGATGTGGTAAATAGGGTGGGTTGTTCGAGCAGTTGAAATCTCGTTTCTTGAATGACAGCCATCGTAATTGCAGATTTGTGAGCCGAAACATTGTCTTGGTGAAACAGTACTCCAGCTCGCAGTTTTCCACATCCTTTTTCCTTAACATCCTCGCGGAATTTTCTTATTTAGTCTGCTTAGTAAGAGCCCGAAACAGTGGCTCCCTTTTCCAAATATTCTACCATAGTTATTTCTTCAGCTTGGGATGCTAAACGGACGACATAACATTTCCCGCCAAACTTGAAACCGAATTTCTTCACCGTCGCGACGGTGAGGAAGCTCGTTTCCAAAATATTAAATGTTGTTTGGTTTCAGAATCAAAATGGTGGATACAGGTCTCGTCCATGGTCACGAAACGTGAAAAAACCCTGATCTACTTGGAACCTTTCGAGATTCGCCCTCGAAATGTAGACTCGTTTTCTCTTTTGCTCTTCGGTTAAAATTCTCAATACCCAACGCGCAGACACTTTTTTATATGTAATTCGTTTGCAAGAATTCTTTGAACACTGCTACATGAGATCCCATACGACCTCAGCTATATATTACGTGTTTTAAATTTAATGAATCACGGTCGAATTTCGACCACTGAGTAACCACTAGTTGTCATCAAAAATGTGTTATAATTTAACGAAGCTATACTTTTAAAATAAAGTACTACATTCATTGCATTACGCCGCTTCCCGTCATCGGTTAAGTTAGATTATGATCAGATTGAATTATTATTCCGCTCCCTAACAGATGCTACAAAAACACACTAGCTTTCAGAAACGCATGGTTTCTTCTCTATCGCGATTTGATTTCAAATCAATGAATGCGCTGTTTACGCCTTAACAAAATATGAGTTGTAAAGTTCGTCAATCAAATTGGTTTTGCAATTAATTTGGTTTCATACAAAAAAAATTCATCATCATCATCATCATTACAGCCCTTCACAAGTCCACTGCTGAACATAGGCCTCCCCCAAAATATGTCACAAAGCATGGTACTGAGCCACCTGCATCCATCGACTTGCTGCATGTCTTACCAGGTCGTCACTCCATCTAGTGGCGGGTCGCCCTACACTAAGCCTACCGGTACGAGGCTGCCACTCGAGAACCTTTCTTCCCCATCGGTTATCGATTCTTCGAGCTATATGGCCGGCCCATTGCCACTTCAGCTTACTAATCCGTTGGGCTATGTCGGTCACTCTGGTTTTACTGCGGATATCCTCATTTCTGAGTCTATCACACAGAGAAACTCCGAGCATAGCCCTCTCCACAGCTCGCTGAGTGACATTGAGCGTCCTCATACGGCCAGCAGTGAAGGACCACGTCTCAGATCCGTAAGACATCACTGGCAACACGCACTGGTTGTACACTTTCGTTTTCAGAGATTGAGGTATACTTGACGAAAAGATGTGTCGTAATTTCCCCAACGCTGCCCAGCCGAGTTGAATCCGTCGATTGACCTCTCGGTCGAAGTTGGACTTATCTAGTCGGACTATTTGTCCAAGGTAAACGTACTCGTCAACAACTTCGAGCATAGTGCTCCCAACAACTACCGGCATAGGTGTGACATGGACATTGAACATGATCTTTGTTTTGTCCATGTTCATCTTAAGACCTATCCGTTGGGAGACACAATTGAGGTCATTGAGCATAGTGCTAAGGTCCTCCAGCGATTCTGCCATAAGGACTATATCGTCGGCAAATCGAAGGTGAGTGATGTACTCGCCATTGATGTTAATACCGTATCCTTTCCAGTCCAGTGGCTTGAAAACGTCTTCCAACGAAGCGGTGAAAAGTTTCGGGGATATAACGTCACCCTGTCTTACACCTCTCTGCAGTTGGCTAGCTTTCGAACTCTGGTTCTGTACTCGGATAGCCATCGTAACCCTACTGTACAAACACTTCAGCACTTCGATATACCGACAGTCAACTTGGCACCGCTGAAGGGACTGTAGCACTGCCCGAATTTCGACGGAATCAAAGGCTTTCTCATAGTCCACATACAAAAAAAATTATAAATTATTATTTGCAACATATAAAAATTAAATTTTTAATGTCCACTAAATTATCACTAAACATTTCACAATTATAAAACAAATGGTGTTAGGTTAACCTTAATTTTGATTGCTTATAACCTCATACGAAATTGTATTAGCAAAATTAGTTATTGTAACTAAAATTTGAATATAAGTAATCAGATTTTGATTTAACAATTTTTATACTTTTCATACACGTGGCCTCACTTTTGTTATTTACTATTATTAATTTTACTAGACCAGTGTTTTCATTTGTAAACAATTTTATTGATTGAAATTGCCTAACATAGCATTACTTTCTCCATAGTTTCCTCCTCTACTACTCGTAGTTTTCTTCCTCACACAACTTCCGGACCGATACGTCTTAGAGACCTAAAAGAAAAGGCTTAAAAGGCTGACAATGCACCTGCAATTCCCCTGGTGTTGCAGTTATGCATGGGTGTTGGTAGTCACTTGCCATGACGTGATCCGCATGCTCATTTGCCCCCTTATACAAAAAACAAGTACTATTTGACATAAAATTATTAAAGTCATTACACTTCATCACTGCAAAGGTATAAAGTAATTGTATTCTGTAATTTGGTTTCTATACGCAATCTCGAAAGTCGCTTTCACGTACGTGTTCCTAATCATCGTTATTTTATTTCGTTTAGAATTCACATTAGGACGACGAGCATCCCGAAGAAATGTAAGACATTAATAGAAGCTTTTAGCTTTATTAGTATGACGTAGGCGGTTGAGCAAGCAATTGTTATGATGAAATTAATGTCTCCTCTCTAAGTGAACTTTATACCTGGCTTTCTCTGAAATATAATATAACTTCTGTGTTATTATAGTAGATTGTTTAGACAAATACTTACTCGAACTCTTTCTTTATATTCTTTGTTTTATTTTTAAATCTGGTACCTTTTCCAGTAGTTATACACTTCTTATTAAGCATATTGTGGCTGCCATTATTAATGTTTAATATGATTTAACATAAAGTTTAGGTATATTTGTGAAAAATATATAATTACTACTGGCAGTCCCTAAATAAATAAATAAAAAGACACATTCTTATAATTTAAGGTTAAATAATATGTTTTTAATTAAAAACATATTATTTAACCTTAAAATTCCTTACAGTTCGACAATTATTTGTGATTCATGTAGTTTTAAGACAACATGCAATTTCAAAAATAACTCAAAAGGAACATCGCCGTAATCATCTAGTAGCTCAGTCGGTGCCTTGCTTCACGTTTTTTGCTAGGAAATTCTTCACGTTTTTGGGTACGTATTTATATAATAAATTACACCTAAAATTGTCTATTTATGAAGTCAACAGGTCATGTAAAAATAGACTCGTGGAATATCTTAAGACTCTTTCA
Source organism: Parnassius apollo (assembly GCA_907164705.1). Lineage (NCBI taxonomy): Eukaryota > Metazoa > Arthropoda > Insecta > Lepidoptera > Papilionidae > Parnassius > Parnassius apollo. The sequence continues at coordinate 17,320,593 of CAJQZP010000693.1, forward strand.
TGCATAAATACTGAACAATTTCTCCAAATAATCTCTTGAGTATAAACAAACATACACACGAACATACTAACAGTCATACACTCACATATGTACGCTACATGCTTTTAATTTTTTATTTATATGTATCCAAACTGATAATTTGCTCTATATAATATTATTTCTAACCATAGCATAGTAAAAAATCAATAAATAGCTCTTTATAATATCTTGACCTACATGAGTCTCCCACGAATGATATAATATTGTTAAAATAAAAAAAAAACTTTTATACGTGGTAGAGCCATGCTGCAGTTATATTAGTAGTATAGTAATTCATGTTTACAGTTTCGTGAATTAAGTTTTCATTACGATAATGTAATATTTCTTCCATTGCTTAAGTATAATATACACAATAATTTATTTATTTTATTTTTGTTTCAAGAGTACGTACTTCCAAATTGTTTCTGAGTTCACTAGTAAACATTGTATTTTCTTTCTCTTTAATAAATTATGTCCTCTTGTTTAACTTCGTTCTTACAACGTGCGTATTTATTTAATAATAGTTAATGGATCACTCGAACTAAAATGTAAAACTACGTACGTGGTAGAGCCATGCTGCAGTTATATTAGTAGTATAGTTGTAGCACAAATTGGGTCGGCTCGACCGAGAAAGGACCACGCTCTCACAGAATACCAGCGTAAAATACTCGTAGTAGCTTAATGCTACAGTGTTTCGTAATGTCACTCACATTGTCACACAAAGAACCGGAGACCCTTTTTACTGGAAATGGAGGACTAAGCCTCACGGGAGACAACACATCTGCATTTTGATTTGTAATCGAGGATAGATGTAGATGTCTATTGGCCGCAGCAACCACTTATCATCAGGTGGACTGTGTGATAGTTTGTCACACTATCCTATAAAAAAAGAGAATATATATATAGGTAATAATAAGAAAAACGATTTTTTTCTTGTATATACAACATGTAACATAATTAACGCACTTTGAGAAAGTAGTTTGTTCAGAATCGTTCACTGAATCGATTCCTATCATTTTTAACATAGGTAATTTTTTATCCCAAAAATAATTAAAACTACGTAAATTACAGTCACACTAAATCTGTACAGTCAAAACAAACTGAAATGGACCGTAACATATGGCAATAAGACTTTTAAGAGTGCAGTTTTATTTGTATTATTACTAATTCTGTCATTCAATAAAAATAAAGAAAAATGAACTTTATTTCAAGCACGTTAAAGTCTTTGCGTTCGTAGATTTGTACTGTGACCACAACATTCTTCCGGAATTAGTATAACTAATTTGATAAATAAATCAGTGCATAAAAATGTTAACTAAAAATTCAGTGTATGCATTACGATTATAACATAATATACTAATTGGGGTGTCTGAGGGTGTGCGTTAATTGCGTTACATATTGTATATATATATATATATATATATATATATATATATATATATATATATATATATAAATATATACGAAACGAACGTTTGTGGTGAGACATAAATAAATAATTATTATTATTACTTGCCAAGCGTCGCAACAATGGCAAATATTCCCCTATGAGGCCATCTATGTGAGAGACCTATATTCAGCAGCGGACTTTAATAGACTCTAACGGTAATGGTAAATCGTATTTAGATATTTTTGTGTTATTTACAATGACTTTATTATGAAGATGTACCTACATATGTGTATAGGAACAAGATTTCGACGTTAATCAAGGAAAATAATCAACCGATTAGCTCTATACAATGAGCATGTTTTATAGAGCCGCAACCGCAATGTGTCTTGTATCTATGACGCCTCGTATTTTCACTATATTGTTTCGGCTTAAAAATCACTGTAACTATAATTAATTAACTGTAAACTATAATTTTTATTTCATGTCGACGACATAACAGATGTTATGATTTAACCTATTGCTTACATATAGGACCCATTTTTTTTCTATAAAATATTAGAATCACAAATAATTCTCTACAGATTATAATATTATGTAACAGACTGATGGTAATTTTTATTATATTATTAAAAGTTTGTAATGTTGCCATAAAAATACTGTAATCACTTTATTCACAAAGCTTTAGCCTCGATTCTCCAACAAATAACATGAATATTTTGTCGAAAAGTTACCTTTGACATAACGCGATGAAATGTCATTAAACCTTAACGATGCCCAGTTAGCGGTTACCTATATAATATTCATAAACTGTTGAGCATTTAATGGCAAGTTGGATATAATTATGTCAAGACATATTAATACTCTACAGATAGCCTTAATGCCGTGTTGTGTGAGCGTATGGATTGCCATATCTAGCTATATCATAATTTGACATATGGAGTGACGTATAAGTGCCGTTATTAAAAGGCAAGCTAAATTGACCTCTAAAAAGCTGTATGTGCTCAGTAAAACGAAACGGTTTTTTATGCCGGTCATGTGAAGTTGAGAATAGAACATCATAAAAGGTTGGCAGCGACTGTTACTGCCATAGCCTACCAAGCATGGTGATTATGGAAAAAGATATATTAGATATTATGTGCCCAGACCAGCAACGGAAATCAGTGTCCAAAATGTGTCACATTTGGTGGCGCATGGTATAAAAATATTTTCTACTACTGGAGAAACCCATGTCCATCTATGGACCCTTTACGGGCTGCAACGTAGGAAAAATAGTTTTGTAGAAGATTAATAACTTATTTTAAAAAATGTATTTTCTAATTACAAACATTATTTCTATTGGAAGTTGTGGTGGCTTCGGGGTCGTGTGATATTCGTTAATTTCGTAGTACGCAAGTATTTAGTTAAATATATTTACGCCATTAAAAATTTAATTTCAATTTATTTGACCTATTTACGTGCTCAGTGTTAAATATCATATGTATTTATTTAACTTCATATACACTGAAATGTATTTAGGTGGATTTAATACCCTAGGTATTATCTACCAGTCTGCCTTAGAATAGTGCTGAAATAAAAGAGGTAGGTGTAAAAAGAAGTAGGTACAGAAAGTCTATATAAAAACATATAACTAAATACATATTTTTGCGCGCCACAGTTGATGCCTGGTACATGGCATGAGCGCCATCTAGTATTAAACAGAAGAACTAAGCATTCTAGAAAACTCCACACTCGAATTTTCTACACCTAGTCGCTCGGGAACAATATTTTCTGGAACATTCTAGATGTTTCTGTGGAAAAGGCCTATATAAAGCCGTTTAGGGCCGTGACCGGGGCAGTATTGAATTGGCAACAAAAGCGCATACTTCGGAGCGAAATAAAGTGAACAAAGTGTTAAGTGTGATTAATTACTGGTGTGTTCTAAGTTTTAATTGGTGTTCAGTAATTAAAGTGTCAATTTTGATAATTCAATTGGCAGTTTTATTGCCATGAACCGTAGTCCAAAGTCAAGTGCCGTAGTCTTAGTTCAGGTTCTTAATTGAATCCAAAGTTCGAAAACTTCTTGTAAATAAAATGGCAGAATCAACTCAGCGTTCTTAGCTAAATCTATGTTTAATATATATATATATATATATATATATATATATATATATATATATATGTGTGTGTGTGTGTGTGTGTGTGGTGTGTGTGTATAAAATATAAGAATAAAACAACAAGAACCAAGGTTTAAATTTCAGTTCGAGTGATCAATTAACTATGATTACATTAAAAATAAACGTAATACGCACGTTGTAAGAACAAAGTTAAACAAGAGGACATAATTTATTAAAGAGAAAGAAAATACAATGTTTACTAGTGAACTCGGAAACAATTTGGAAGTATGTACTCTTGAAACAAAAAAGATAAATTATTGTGTATATTATACTTAAACAATTGGAGAAATATTACATTATCGTAATGAAAACTTAATTCACGAAACTGTAAACATGAATTAACATCAGTTACGAAGTTTAGAAAGTGAGGGTACAACCACAGTTGTGGGATCATCAAATCCCACAACTGTGGTTTTACCCTCAGTAAGGATTTCAGCTGCTGATTTGGAGGATTTTCTTTAGAAAGATAAGCTTGTCAAAGAAAGTGATTTTATCCCGGGATCCATCAGTAGTTTTCACCACTATTACATGATCCTGGGTTCAATAAGCTAGCATACCAAAATGCTGCCGGGCCTTTGCGTGAATCTTTTGCCGTGCCTTTGACGTAATTGATGAAACTTTAAGCTTGGACTTTGCCCTCCACACCGATGTTCTAGACTCAATGCTAGCAAACCGTACAAAGATTGAGCGGTGAAGGTTTTTACTGGCTACTTAAATCCTGTGACAAACGCTGATGCTAGAGGCTGTATAATCTGCCAACTTCATCTTGTGAACAATACTCACTACAGTAGATCTGCAACCTTCCTTCCTTTCTTCGGTAACACCCAGGAAGATGAGAGCCTTACGGCGGTGCCTAGTTTTGATGGCACCTGCTATACAAGAGTACTCAATAATCTGCTTGCGAAGCATCCCAAGCATTGAGCGTATCCCACGGAAGTTCCAAAATTCCTTAGCCACCTTTGCAACAGTGTCTTTGGTAGGTCCCCCAGTATGCAGCTGTGCTTCCAACTCAGCCATTGTTTTAGAAGGCATTCCCCTAGGATGTTCCGTGCAGTTCTTTTTTCCTCTAGTAGTGACGTTTTTTTGTTAAAATTATTTTGTGTGCTGGCAGGTGGTGAATTTTAAATCAGATTACATGCATAAAGTTGTGTACATGTAACTACTAATTATTAATGTACTTTTGTATTAAAAAAAAAACTCAAATAAAGTACACTAATGTGTTAATTAATTATAAATATATATTTAAGACCTACCGCCAAAAAAACGCCAAATATGAACACGACGGACTCTAATGTGCTGCTTCCATGATTAAACTACGCCCTGCAGAGTGATGATCATGTGATTTTTTATAAAATAAGGATGAGAACAGCTCACCTGATTGGAAGTGGATGCTGTGGTCCATAGATATCTATATCTATGCCCAATTAAAAATCAAAATGCAGATGTGACATCGCTCATAAGAACTAAAATGATATATCTCGCTTCTAGTTAAAAGGATCTCCAGTTCGCACTCATTATATTAAACACAGCAATATTAAGCTGCTATATGAACGTGATTCATTTCACACGTCATTTCTTCTTGTATATCTAAAATTTTACTTTAAAATGGATAGGTAGCTTTTGTAATGTCAAACTCTTGATTAGCCGAAGTCACCAAGCTGTTCAGGCGATCTAGTGTGTGTAGAGTCCATTCTCTTCCTTGCTGTTTCCCGTCACTAGTCAATAAAATTTTGGTAACAGCAGTTTTGATTTAATTTTTCACCATTAGTCGCTCCTCAGATCCTCCGTGGTTAGGAGGATACAGAGCGTGCTGTTGAAGATAGTATTTAGAGAAATAGCTGATATATTCCCGCTTACAACATAAGTCTTACGTTACTTCATAATATGCTTAAGCAAAAAAAAAAAATAATTAGAAATGTTGTTACAAAGCGATGCACGGAAACTAAAATGAACGCCATTTATTTTTAACGCAGATTTTGCTGGTATACACTGCAGTATTTCCTATCATTGCACAATATCAATAATCTTTATTGAGATTACCAGGAAATATTGGCATTTACCGGAATTCAGGTCATAAATCTCATGGTAAAATTTATGATCCTGCTTTTACAAGGGACAATATAACTGTGAACGTATTTATGCTAGCTATTATACTAGCTTTTTCTCGCAGCTTTACTCGCAAGGACTTAAGTTTAACAAAATCTTTAAAACTTTTCCTTTTACAACTTAAAATCACCTCGATGTCGCAGATAGTTTTTGCTAAATCAAAAAAAGTCTTGATTAAAACTACTTTTACGGATTTTATCGCGTTTTATTTACATTATTTTTAATACCCGACGTTTCGGGTGCTTTCCAGCACCCATGGTCACGGGGGACTGAGGTGACTGACATCCCGATTTCAAAGTTAACACGGAGTACCTTCAGCTTTTTAATTATTGTCTTTGCTCCGATCTACGCAGAATGAAATAACTGTGTTTTGATCTCTCAATTCCGTACCTATACAACAACTTAAAAAACATACAGTCGGTGTTTGTATTTTTTCTATGACATGGTTTTTTGTACGTATGTTATATTACACAATATCCTCGTCATTTGTGAACCGATTTTATTTATAACAGTTACCGTGTAGTGTAGTGCTCCCACGTTAATATACTTTAGTGTTAAGGTAGAATAATGAGCAGTATAATTAAAGATCTAGAACAAACCACACGTCTCTCTTCATTGACACCTTTGATACATTACATGGCGACCCTGCGCTGCGACAATGCATGCGCACCGCTGGGCCTAGTTAAAAGGTGGAAAGTAAAATACAAATACTACTAATTTACATAACGAATCGATTGATTAGTGAAATGATTGACAAACAAATATAACGGAATGGACGCAATACCGGACAAGACAAGAAAATTATAATATGACAAAAACGAGAAGAGGCCAGAATAATATTTTTTGTTAGAAGCTGACCGAAAAATTTAAACTGGCAGATTAATTGAAAAGGGAAAGACTAGTAATATATAAGTCAATGGGAAAGAAGCAGTTGTATTCTAGCGAACATCACCCAGAAAAATGTGAAAATTGAGCTTAAGAGTACAAAGAAGAAATTGAGAGGTAACCTCGTACCATTGTAATTGTAATTTCATTTAATTAATTTGTTAATTTGAGATCATTTTTATATTCCTTTCGCTATTATATTTTTTTTAAATTAAGTATTAAATATTCTGTATTTAATATACCTATGTTTAAATTTAAAGTATTTATCAGATAAGTTACGATGTAATTGTTTTTTTTTAAATAATTTATTACCGAAAAAATAAGCATAATGCAATAATTATAAATTAAGTTACATTTTAATCATTCATCTAACACTTTATTTTATATTCACTTTTATTCATTTATAGTTTTATATTATTTTTATTTCTGTTTCCTGCAAAACATGAATGAAATAAAATAATATATATATTATTAATTAAATTTTAATATTTTGTGGTTAACATAACACTGATGCTACATTTCGTGTGATTCTTCTTTGTCGTAAATTTTATTTATTCAATTTTAAAATGGCTTAAAAATCTCTATTATTATAAGTTATAATTATTTTTCTTTTTTTTCTATAGTTATGAAAAACCGTAAAGTAAGCTTAAAGTTATAAATGAATAAATTTATAACCTTTAATAAATAACTTTAAAGTTAATATAACCTGCTTAGATATCAAAATTGTTCTTCTCAATGTTTAAATAAATTAATGTTTGTTACATAAACACGATAGCTGTTACAATTATATTTTGAATTATTTTCTGTCTACGCTAAAATGTATCAAAATTGTTCTTCTCAGTGTTTATATAAATTAATTTTTGTTACATAAACACGATAGCTGTTACAATGATATTTTGAATTATTTTCTGTCTACGCTAAAATTAACATCAGAATATTTCTAACAATGTTAAATTAATACTTACATTCACGTTATAATATCGTACAAGTTATCTTAAAATTAGGTGTGAATCACAACGTTTGGTCATAGATCGATTTAATCGCAAACATTTCTATATAATTATGTACTCTGAAATTTAAAACAAAGGTGTCTCAAATCGTTAGTACTGCTCAGAATACAATAACATGTATTTTGATCTGTATGTTGTTATGATAGTAATGATGACTTATATTTCCATTTTTATTTCTTTGTTCTGTTTATTTTAATAGGTATACAATGCAGTAATTCGTTTTCGATTTTATATTGTTTGAACTTTTATTAAGCTTTTAAACTATGTATTATAATTAAATATTTTAAATTAGTACTTGTGTACTAGTGTAGTGCTTGTGTCGATTATGAGAACATTTACTTCATTTAATACCATTTTGAAACTCATTACATAATGTGTACAAATAATTGATTTAAATTTTGTTGTTCCCATATTGTGAGCCTCAATCCCTGACTGACACTGTAACTAAATATTATACGAGACTATTTTATGATATAAAGTAAAAGATGTGATTAAATTTATGGTTAAGTTACGGAATACATAATTATAAATGAAAATATTGATAATGTATAGTTGCGAGAGTAAGATAAAGAAAATTATCGGAGGTTAGCTTTGTATATTCCACATACAATCAGCCTGATCAGCTGAGAGTTTGGAAAACCTAATAGCCGATTAATTTTTTAAGGTTGTTCGGACACGATTAAATACGGAATAAGTTTTAATGTATTTTAATGAGGGAAATGATAATTTATTATGAATTGTATAGGAATATTGTCCACTATCTTGATCCTGTATGTACGTGAAAGTTATGGTACAATTAAATAATGAATTATATGAGCTGAAATGTAAAGAAGTGAATTAAATGATATTGGTAATTTTTTTGATCATGTATGTACGCGAGCCGTGTACGTGAAAGAAATGACATACTTACATGTTGTATATGAAAAAAAAGAATAAAATAAAATATTGAAATGTATAAGCTTATGAAGATTAAGAGAATATTATATATAATACTAGCTACTAGCCAGGCAGACGTTGTTCTGCTCTTTTCGGCGACCTTTTGTCATAGCCTATTAAAGTCCTTAAATTTGCAAAAAATATGTAAGCCACTCATGGTCAAAAAAAAACTTTCCTATCCCTCAAGCTGGACCAAACTGCACACGGTATGCGAATTTTATTAAAATCTGTTATGTAGTTTAGGAGCCCATTGCGGACAAACCACGTGACCCGCAATTTATATATATTACCATTATTGTCCTGACTAGATAAATGGTAGGCATAATAACAAAATGATTAAGGATACGAATAAATAATATTGTAAATTTTCGTGAAAATCAAAACATAATTTTATTTTATAGACATTTATGCCCATTTATGTCAATTATACTACTGTGACTATGCATTTTTGCCTTTTTTTAGAATAATCTTAAGGATCTATTTTAAGAATTTATAAAAAAATATAGATAGCATATTTTTTTATTCTTTTGTCGGTGGGAGGTGTAGTGTAGTGCTTCCACGTTAATATACTTTAGTGTTAAGGTAGAATAATGAGCAGTATATAGTATATTTAAAGATCTAGAACAAACCACACGTCTCTCTTCATTGACACCTATATATATATATATATATATATATATATATATATATATATATATATATATATATATATATATATATATATATGGTAACCACTTTATTAATTCTTGTTTATTAAATAGGTTTTTTCAGCGATGGTGGATGGTGGAAAAATCCACCCCAAGAGTGGCAAAATAAAAAAAAGTTTACACGACAATAATGTCTATGTCAATAATGTTAGGCTGTAATCGAACGTGTGTTCAGAAGTTGTCCTTTGAAAGTATAACTGGCCTCAGAGAATGTGGCTCCGGGATAACTTATTTTTGTAATAAAAATGAACAAAACGATAGTTAAAAATCTCATACAATTTAGTGAGTTCTGATTAACAGTTATTGCATTTATATTGTTTTATATTTATTTACAAGAACCAGAGGCACAGCTTTCAGTTTCAATTTCATATTAAACTAAGTTAATCATAAAATAAAGTATATTTTATGAAATTGAATTTTTATTCAACTAAATAACTTTATTAAGCAAAGTTGTTAAAAAAGGGTTGTTATAATGTTAAGGAATTTATGGATGACAATAACCTAAGTGAATGAGGTGATCGCTTCCTATGTATTTCTAACTTGTTTTGTGTTGTTTGTCTAGTGATAATTGTAAACTTTTTTTTTTTCAAATAAAATTCCCGCTGGGATTTTCTTTTTTCAAACCAGTGGTAAATTAAACAAGAGTGACTTTCATTAATTATAATCGTTATTGAAAAAGTTTCTGTTTCTGATTCAAAGTACGCGAGTGACCCGAAAATGAAAGTGCCTGAAATACCACTGGCATGTAGAGGCAGTGTAAGAATATCCAGAGATATAAACCAGAACATGGGCAGCAGCGTCTTCCTAATTTCTGACTAGAAAAAATTTAAAAGCTGCGGTTGCCAACCCTACCAAGCGTGACACCAACGCGACCAACTGTGACAAATATCCTCCTATGAGACAATTTATGAGGGATGAGGGAGGCCTGTGTTCAGCAGTTAACTTTTAATTAGCTGTAACCGCATTGGTATCATCATAGGCACCACTAGAATTGTTGATTTCAAGTTTAAATGCTGATTTAGCACGACTAGGTGATATGTTTCGAGGGTATTATGTAAGTTCGCCACACGCAACCACACGCCACGTGTAGTTTTGCGGAAAACGGCATGATCTTTATGATAATTGTCTTTAATTATATCAAAAAAAACTTTTTAGACTTAAAGTTCTTTTTTTGAATATATATATATATATATATATATATATATATATATATATATATATATATATATATATATATATATGTGTGTGTGTGTGTGTGTGTGTGTGTGTGTGTGTGTGTGTGTGTGTGTGTGTGTGTGTGTGTGTGTGTGTGTGTGTAAAAATCAATCACTAAATATTATAATTCGCCAATTCTTTTGCCTAACGATTGTGTTGCTACAATTCTCTATGCCATATTGTTGTAAGAATTATTATCATCAAATAGCAATCAGTTTGCATTTACGAATAATCATAATCAAAATATAAAACGTAGCATATTTTTGTTACAAGGAACTTGATGTAATGCATTTAAAATTCATTAGACTGTTATTTATAAGGAGGCTCTTAAAAAACTTTTATGACTTGCTTTCAGCCATTTGCCTAACAAAATAATTCCGTGGCTTTTATAAGGTAGACAGCGATAAGTAGGATTATAAAGGGAAGAGGGAGAGAAATAGATAAGGATATAATGGAAGGGCTATGAAAAGTGACGAGAATGAGAAGAAATTTATCATGTCTATCATAATACTCCGGAGGGTATTGTGATATTAATTTAAGAATATTATATAAATAAAACAAGGTGTACTTCATATTGTCATAATATTATGTTAAATACATTTTCAAAATGGTCTTGAAAAATCGGAAAATAGAACACGTCAAACGCGTAGAATATTCAAATGACATAATAAATACTTTTAAGATATGTAATATTCAACTGTACTAAAATACGGTTTTAGTTTATTTGCAAGCTTTAATTTTCACTATCGACAAACAATAATAGTAATTTTAAAATATCAACATTAAATGGACATTTTACTCTAAGTACATATTATACAATAGAGAAACCGTAGTATTTTAAAATTATTGAATTACATGAAGTTGTAATTAACACACTTTAGTATATTCTTTTCATCCAGCTTTATAACCAATTACAAACTTGATGTATCCAAATTCGTTTTTAAGTTTCTTCTTTTACAATTATTTGGTATTTCGGTGTTAATTACTTACATCTACAACTCGATAGGAAGTTATTTTATATATTTCTATTTAAATACGTATAACGCATGCCTAACTCATTACATAATATTTTCTTTTACCGTATGTAACAATAAGTTAGGAAATGTTCTATTAGTATTCTTTAATGTTTGGGAAAAGTAATTCGAACAGACAAGTTGAGAAACCACCAATTATAATTTGTTGAAAATATTTTATGGCAGAGTTCTCTTTTAACCAATATATTTTGACGTTCTTTTACAGTCATTTAACACACGTTTAATTACTTTTGATTAAATTTAGCATTACATTTATTTATAAAAAAAAGGTCGTATACATATAATATACATCAGAATAAATACATAATTATTCGAAAGTGTAAGAATATATTTGCACAATGTGTAGAAAAACAGATTTTTAATACATTTCTTTCTTATTGCACAGTACGAACTGATTTATTTAGGGGCAAACAACATGAGCAAGGTTATGTGGGGTACAGGGGCGTACTCCATGTGTAGTGACGGACATTCCTCGGGCGGGCGGAATGATGTCGCGTCCGCTAACTCGCAGACGATGCACGCAACCGACAAAACCAGGAATGTACATCCCTGATAGCCTACAAAACAGGTTAACGTTGCAACAAATATGACATAAGTATTTAAAAAAAATTGATTAGGAATGTATAAATTTAATTTCAACTAAATAACGTGAATGATTACCAATATTAATATTAATTTAAATTTTCCTTGAAAATAATTCGAACAACAGATGTAAAATAATAATATTTATAATATTATAATATTAATAATAAAATATTTGTCGCAGTATATGCGAAAATAAATTAGTAGAAAATACCTCAGACGTCATGTAAGCTTTAGTGTGTACAAAGCTTAAATAAATAATATGACTTATTTTTAACTAGAGACCCGTAACGACTTCGCCTAGGTAGTATCTACTTTATCGATTTACGTTTTGCTTTTATTAATCTATAATTTTTTCAGAAAAAGTATAGTAGTAGTAAATAAAACTTCTTACATCGTAACATTATCCGGTGCACGACCAATATAAATATACGGATCGATATCAAGTGAACTCATTGGACCGTGTGTAGAACCTCTAGCAGCAGTTGAGCCCAACTTTAATATTGCGTCTTTCTTGTATCTTCTCGCCGATACTTTAGACCTCCCATCAATTTTGACCTTCCCGGAACGCAATTCTAAAGGGCCGTTACCTGCGTCCCAACGCAATACAGCCTTGTCTTCCATGAAACCGACCCATAAATAATCTCTCACACCTGAGGCGCTCATTAACGCTCCCTTGCCGCAAACAGCTGAGACCTCGGCCCATATATCGAAACTTTTAGCAGGCAATCTCGTGCGTGCTGTCATATGAGCCCGCCCGTCGAACAATGGTGCAATATACAAGTCCTTTTCTTTTCCATCATAATATTCTTCGTATAGCGGGTAATCGTCTTCTACTTCGTTCGTTATATAATGTTCCTCTTCGAAATCATTGTAAAATGTTGTATGGTGATGTTTATTTGTCTTTTTTAAACATCTTTCGTCGTACTCGTCGTTTACGGATACAGGTACGTACGAATGATATAACTTATCTGCGAATTAATCGGTAAATACTATAAAGATTGTTAACAACTATCGAAAAATGTCAAAGATCCTCTATAATGTAGCTAAAATTTGTGCAACGACTAACTTTAACTAGCAATTCGATTACTAACGGTATCCAACTGGCGGTAATACATCAATGCACGATAGCTCAGGCTCAGGACTATCAGGCTTACCGCTATCACTAGTGTCTACGGAAGCATCAGTAAACTGTAATGAGTTTGAACTCGGATATTTCGTATGTTTCACATCTTCTACTGTGCGAATGATATTGGAATTTGGTGACGGTATGTGCGTAATATATTTTTGTGTGGGGTTCGAGCGGCTATCGGCAGAGCGACTACCTCGCCGTACGTGCGGTGTTGCGTCTCCACAAGATCCAAATGCTTGCACCACAACGTCTGATTGCGTTCTACAAGCATGAGAACGCAAATGGCATGATGATAAATAACTGCGGCCATCGCTACCGCATACAGTTGGTCCTTCTGAAGCCGGACACTCGGGAGCCCTGCACTCGCAAGTCGCCAATCCGCTTCGTACCACACAGTACGCTCCAAAGTAACACGTCAACTGATCGCAGCTCGTTGCCGGCAATTGCGTCGATTCAGCTAAAGTAAACGAGATGAAATCAGTATAAAATAAGGCATTTCACCAAATACGCAATGGTTAACTTAAGCAAAGTGAATATAAATCGAAGGATTATGTAAATACTTACGATCAAAGCAGCCATTAGGCCCTAGTGTGTGTTCATGGTTTGAGCAGACTGTGCATTTTTGCCCCTGTATGCCAGGTTTACAGACACAGCGACCTGTCATCTGTTCGCAGTCCTCTCGTACAGAACCAAAAGCGGAGCATCCACATGCTAATGGAAATTAAAATCAAATTTAAACATGAAAGCTTGTTATATTTTTTTAAAGTAATTTAATGCTGCTAAAGTGAACAAGCGATTTTAACTTCTTTAATCGCATTCTGTTATAACCTCTGTTATAACTTTACCTTAATTCAATAAATTATACGAATATATGATGGCGTATTCAAATATCTCATAACGAGGTTCTATAGCCACTACTACAAATCTATTCCATTTTTTCCAAACTGGGGTATCCTACTATAAGCTTTTTCCACTCCATTCCCATAAAAACTTATTCCAATTCAAATTCTTCCTTAATTAACTGAGTTATAACTATTCAACAATATGTGCCTTAATACCTAATGTGGATAATAGATGATAGATAGCAAAATCTGTACTAAAATTCTCAGCACTGTGATCCTAATTTTGACAACCCTGTGTCCTACTTCTGGTAGTGTACATTTATAGACCGACGGATATATGGTAATAATGAAGCAGGCGATGTGGGGAGTAAAAGAGCATCGAGCACCACATTTCATCCCATGTTGACAAATTCAACTACTTGTATTAATTGACATCAGATGACTGCGTAAGTATCCTAAAATCACAACCTCTACTTTTACAAGATTCTAACCAGTGACAATGATTATAATAATCAATTCTTTCTTTCTTCATCTTTACCAGCCAATTTTGAACCACAATTGCGTATAAGCTTTTTCAAGGTCTAAGTAATATAACTTAAAAAGATTTGCCCATACTCAAAACGCTAAAGAGTTGGGTTAGTGAGCTCAGAGGCCTATGTAACAACGCTATTAATATACGACTATTTATGATTTATTCTCGCTCGTTTATTTATTACGTCTTACTTGAAGAGGAAGTGGATACATTCTGTTCTCATTCATTACAATCTTATAGTTAATTGCGGTGTAAGCAGGATTTTCTTATAATTAGTATTTTCATATTTTCTTAGTAGTGTTAGTATTATTTACATAATGCTTGTTGCACATTTCATTAGAGTTTGAAGAGGGCGTGCACCACTGCAATAAGTGGCTGGTAAAGATGAACTATACGAGTAGAATACCTATTCCTTATTCAAACTAAAATTAAACTAATAATAAATCTCTTACATAATAGTTTAGTTTTATAATAAAAATTGCTTATTACTAACGTATGCAACCAGTGTGTACTGTGCCAATACGCGGCAAACCCCAGTACCCCGGTTCGCAGCGGTCGCATTTCTGCCCACCAACACCCGGCCGACACGAACATTGTCCACTCTCATCGCATTGTTCGGACACCGAGCCCAGGCGATGGCAACCACACTGAGAAGGACATCCAGCCCCTCCCGGACCTCTTGCCGCCGTCACTCCATCCGCACAACAACCATGCCACGACTCCTGACAATCTTTTATCTCAGCAATCGTTTTATCTGTAACAATTTATCGCGTAATGATGGAAGATTTTGAGACCTTACAACTAACAAATAGAAAATGACAACTACGCACAATTAACGCTAATGTTTCAATTTTACTACACGTACAAAAACACCTATAACACTGCCTAACCATTATATGGAAATGAAGGTCCCGAAACCTAGTAGCTTTTTATAGGATAAGGGTGACAAACGAGCAAACAGTCCACCTGATGGTAAGTGGATGCTGTAGATCTACCATCGGTTACGAATCAAAATGCAGATGCATTCACATATATGAGGACTAAAATGGAATGCCTCCTTTCCAGTAAGAAGGATCTCCGGGTTTCTACACTAACAATACTAAACACAGCAGCGTTAAGCTGCTCTCTTACGCTGGTACTCTGTGAGAGTGTGGCCGTTCTCCGGTTGAGCCGACCCATTTGTGTTACATCTATACTACTAATATAGCTGCAGCATGGCTCCACCTCGTAAATTTATACATAGTTCCTGACTCCTATATGCCGAGATCCAGGTTCGAAGCACAGCTGAAGTCAACATTTATTCAAAACTACAAATTGTTGGTTTTCGGGTCAGGCTGTATCATGAATATGACAATCTCTTTTACTTTCTATCCTAGCTAACCTTCAGAACTAATTTTGACGCATAGTCGTTTCGTGGGGCACGAGTAGGTTTGTACAAAAAGGCTTCTATATTAGCACTTAAACTTGTAGGGCTATAGCTCTTACAGACTGTAAAGCTTCCAACAATATTTAAAAATTATTTCTGTCATCATTAAATAGATGAGCTAACGTGTATAGAGGCAGTCTTTCTTAATATTATTACAATCCTTTACAAGTCCACAAATCACGATTTGATGTCTTAGATAGTTGTCACAAAATCTCATATAACCCATAACGATAATATCCACAGCAGACAAAGCGTAAGTGACATAGCCCAACGGATCACTAAGCTAAAGCGGCAACGGGCCAACGTTTTGCCAAAAGGCCGAAAGGCTCTATAATGGCAACTACACAGTAGATATAGAGTCACTCTAACCCAGCAGAGAGACACGAAATCTACCGAAATATAACCAGACCCTAAAACCAAAAATGTATGTTTGTTGTACAAATGGTGGCTCCGACCGTAGGGTGTTCTTAGCAATTTAATTCAACATGAAGTAGATCATTACTGATTTATAGCAGCAATCATGTTAGCTGTAGTTCGATTCGTAAATGTCGCACTTAGTAAAGTACCATTTTTTTATTCATTACGTATTTGCGTCAATAACTACCTATTTTAAATATAAGGTTTTTAAACAAAGATATCAACGACTCTTAACTGCAGTACAGTGTACTAAAAAGTGGACGTCAATTCAAGATAAAAGTCAGTTGATACAGAATGCTTTTCACATACACCTTAAACTATGAATAGATTATTCATTTTAATTTTATTTTTGGAAACTACGAATTATCATAATACTTACAAGCAGCAATATACATAGATATACAATAGCAATATTACAAGATATAATTATCTTATACGAGGTGTTTTTAATAACGTTTTCAAGTAGTAGTTCAGAAAAGTATTTGTGTTTCCTTTTCCCTTACAAATAAAGTTTTTATTTGTAAGGGAAATTTAAACTAATATACGTTAAAAAGTAACAACAAAAGTAATAAAATTTTTAAAATTGTTAAAATTACACTAGAATTACAGTATTCATAAATCAAAATTTAAAAAAGCACTTCTTTTCATTCAAGTTGAGTCTGAGTCGGAATTTTGTAGGTCTGAATTTAAACGTTAAGGAAATGAGTTATTCTCTTAAATGTGTCAAGTTGAGTGCGGGAATTGTCCAGCAAAATGCAAGGCTGCGAGTGCTGACACGTAATTTATTGTTGTGTAATATATTTAGTGCAGCATTTTTTCATCCTACGTTTTTGCTATGAAATGCATCATGTTGTATTATTATTGCGAACATTTAGCCTCGGGTCGAAATCGCGATTACAAGTTAAGCTTTTAATGGCAGCTTGAAGATTTTAAGCGTTTTATGCAAAATGGGAAGGCATGCCGTATCATCATCGATTCAACTGTGAGTGTTGATTGTTAATTCTGAGCGAAGTATATTCAATTTATTGTTTTAAATGAATTTGCGCGGTCTTTTTATACAAAATAGTAGACAATCTTTTTTTTGTAAAACTGGTCTTTTTACATTCATTATCATCACTGCAACCATGATAGAGGTTAAGCGGTAATTGATTAAATTTCACATTACGTAAAAAAACCGGAGGGAGAAACCGGTGGAGCCGTGGTAGCTCAGATGGTTAGCGCGCGCTGTAAATTTCACAGTACGCGAGCAAACCAGGTTCGATCCCCGCCGACACCAATGAAATTGTTAATTGCAATAATAAGTGCTGATTTACCACGTGCTCAGCGGTGAAGGTAAACATCGTGAGGAAACCTGCATGTCACAGAAATAAGAAAAAAATATTTCGAAGACATGTAAAGTTCGCCAACACGCATTGGGGCAGCGCGGTGGATACTTCCTTGCCCTAAAACCCTCTCAGAAATGAGGGGGGCCTGTGCTCAGCAGTGGGACGTATATAGGCTGTAAATTTACTTTTTTTTTAAATAAACCGGGTTCGATCCCGCCAACACTAATGAAATTTTTAATTGAAATCATGTGTTGATTTGCCACGTACTCAGGGTTGAATGAAGACATCGTGAGAAAATCTGCAGATTTGAGGAATAAAATTATTATTAGAGGGCATGTAAAGTGTGAACAGCGAACACACACCGGCGCGCTCTCAAGACTAGAAGAGGCCAGCAGTACGACGTACGTCGTACATAGCCTCTTACTCCATGAACATTTTCAATCTATAAAAATATTTATTATTCACGGAGACATGTGCCCTGAGTTGCCATAACAAAAAGTTATTACTTAGGCCTACCGCATATAATGCAACTGTTAAATCGTTTAAACCGTTTAATCTAGTTGCGGGATTGTGACGATTTAACTGTTTAGTTAACGGTGGTATAATAACTGATTGGATAACGACTGCATTGACTGTATGTACAAACAGTCAATCCAGTCGTTATCGATTTCCTAGTTTTATCTATCTGGCGATCGTTTTACAGCACTTACTTAATAATTGCAACTTCCGTTATAAATGAAAAAATACTCGCTTGTGGTTTGCTTTGCATAATATGTATGAAATATATTACATACCTGTATGTAATATATTAGCGTTTCAGCGGTACTAGTGCATAACTAAATAGTCGCTGAACGACTATTTAGTCGAGCGTCCTCCCCTCCGAATACATGATAATATACATTAAAATATCAATCGATAGTTGTTCGACTGATTAATCAAAAAGCAGACGATGTGGTTTTTGTTTTTTGTCGGGCAAGTATAGAGTTGATAATATGTGAACCCTTATATGTATACGTGGGATGAACTGAAAATTTGCATAACTTATAAATAAAACATATGTAAGCTAATATATATACTGCATTTCAAAGTATTCTCATTTTATTACATTGGGTAAACACTTTTTCATTATTTCAAAACCATTTTTGAAAACATAAGGATGACTGGTCTGTCCTTTCTTTTGTGTTCTTGTGTTCCTGACTTGGTTTGACCTCGACTGATATTTTTCACGTGCTGGTTGAAAACTATCACCGCTTCTTCTGGTTCTTCTAAACTCTTATCAAATCTTTTATTTTTCGGAAAATAAAGAAATCACATGTTCCGAGATCTGAACTGTGTGTGGTATGTGTCACAAACATGACACCACCTTTTCAAAAGCCAATAATGACTGTCTTGTTCCCGATGTGCACCGAAGCATTATCATGGTGCAATAGGGTACGACTTCTTGTCATGTAAAAATTGAATTAGTCTCATAGGAATAACCAAATGTCCGAATTTCTTCAGAGATATGCGCCAGTTTTCTTTAATTAGTCGCTTGGCAGGAGCCATTTTTTTCACAGTGCTCGCAGTTGACGGTCCACGAATCACATCAAGAGAGGAGAGAAACACGACCACGATCTAATTCTGCGTGCTAACGCCTTACGGGGACTTATTTTTTAAGATGAGTAGTGAAATGTTGCGGAGAGAGTGAGTAAGTTGTACTCATTTTTTACTTCAGTTTGTAAAATAAATATAATAAGCAATTTTTATGAGTAAAATTTCACAAAAAAAGCTTTGTCGGTAATATTTTTTTATCTCATATATTTTATGAGATAGTCATTAAAAACCGTTTATATTATCAGATTTCCGAATTACTAAAAATACCTGCAATTTTTTCAGATATAATATAGACTAGATCACTCCTAGTATTTATCTTTATCCGTTCATAAATTTTCATCTCAAATGGTTCAGATTAGTCTGGACAGACAGACAGCGAAACAGACAGAGAGACAAACAGAGAGAGAGACAGAGAGATAGACATACAAACAGACAGAAATAGAAGGATTTTTTTAATATAGTTTCACAGTGGTAGAGGCACACGGCAGTTTTAGCTGTTGCATGTATGGCCCGGCTCGAGCCGGAATGGTACCACGACCTCACAGAATACCGGCGTGAAGTAGAAGCTCTGTTTCTGCGTTTCGTCTGGCGAGTGCAGATGGCCGGAGGCCCATCCCCCCTCCCCCACTCCCCTCCCATCAACATGTTAGTGAAATAAAATGTAAGACTACCCCAGCACCAGCACCCCTGGAGAATCCCTCGCCGAGAATCCACGACCAAGCTACTACTCTCCTGAGCTTGGGTGCTCAGGCTGCCCCGCGTATTCTGAGAGGGACAAAATTCCGCTCAAGACAATGACTGCTTGGAGCAACCTGAGCAACAAGCCCAAGACGCCCCCTGCCACGCTATCCGTGAACTTCTGCAATATCAGGGGACTTCATCCGAAACTAAACGCCGTCCCCTACCATCTCGAGACGGCGAAGCGATTCCTTGCTACAGCATAGCCCATTCGCATATATCGTGATCCTCGGCGATTTTAAACCCCACCACACCTAATGGCTTGGTTCACGTTTAACCATCACGTCGTGATTTTGACTAGGCTTATGGTCTGAAACAGCTGGTTACTTCATCAACGCGAATTCCAGATGTGAAGGATCATGCACCTCCCCTGTTGGACCTTCTGCTGACCTCTCATTCGGACAGATATCAAGTCTCTGTCGACGCCCCTCTTGGTGCCTCGGATCATTATCACGCTGAAATGCCGCCGTGTTTAGTACTGTAGGTTGGCCGATTGGTATAGAATGCGGTCTTTCCTTGCATTATACCCTTGAGGGCGGGTTTGCTTCTCGCCGGGCGATCCCAACGTTGTCGCTGATTTTCTTAACTTACTTTTACTTAACTATCTCTTTTGTAGCTGATGTGGTACTTCAGGGTATGGAAATTTTTATTTCTTCCTATGTGTTGCCCATCAGAGGCAGATCTCAGCCATGTTTTAGCCGCTCCTGTAAAATATTATCACGCTATAAGCAGGAGTGCTAACGAGCCTGAGCTGATACATCAACTTTCCGGGATGTATATACCAGCCCCTTAAAAATAAGTGTAATTTCGCCTCCAGGACCTTCAAAAGAGTCATTGCCAAGGCAAAGTCAGAATTGGCGAGAAACTAGTTCGTCGTCGATCTGGAACCCATGCATTCTGGTCTCTCGCCAAGGCTGTCCTAGGGAACTTTCAGCCATCTCTCCCATCTCTGCACAGGAAGGACGACTCGCTGGCCCATTCCACAAAGGAGAAAACTGATCTGCTAGGTTCTATCTTTGTATCCAACTCGACTCTCGATTACGAGTTTTGCGAATCCAAGGAGGAGGCATAGGCCGTTAATTTGGACATCGCGAAGGCCTTCGATCGAGTTTGGCATAATCAATCAATCAATCATTTTATTCGTTTTCACAGGTAACAAGGTTGACAATGTTATAATTCTTTTGAAGCTCCCTTTCTATGGGCTTCCCGAGAAATTGTGCAATCGGATCACCAGCTTTCTTGCAGATCGGAGCATCAAGATCGTTTTAGACGGTGCATGCTCCAATTACAGGCCTATTTATGCTGGTTTTCAACAAGGCTATTTCTTCTACTTATCAATGATATGTTGCAAGTCGGTAAAATTTACTACTATGCGGATGACAGCATTGGTGATGCCCTATACACCAGCCATGCCAATATTTCTCAGCAAAGTGTCACCAAGTACCGGGACAATCTTGTGTCCGTCTCGTGTCTTTGCGGAACAAAGTCACATTTTAATCCTCAGAAGAGACAAGTTTGCGCGTTTACCACTAAAAAGAACCCTTTTTGTCGTATCTTTTCAGTTTGAAAGCACTTCCTTGTTACCTTAGCTAGTATCGGAACCCTCGGCGTTGACATATCGAGGGATGTGCAGTTTGGTGGTCACTTGAAAGAGAAGCAGAAATTGGCCTCTAAAAAGCTTGGCGTGCTCAGCAGAGTGGGACAGTATTTCGTGCCCATACACCGCCTTTAACTTTACAAGGTGCAGGTTCGACCTCACATTGAATACTGCTGCCATCTCTAGGCTGGAGCTCCCCAGTGCCAGCTCCTTCTTCTTGACCGTATTCAGAGCAGAGCGGCTCAAATCATCGACGAACGAGTGCTTTCCGATTGGCTCGATTCACTGGCACTGCGAAGAGATGTTGCATCCCTTTGCATGTTTTTTCGCATATACCACGGGGAGTGTTCTGAGAAATGGTTCGGATTAATCCCAGCCACCAAATTTCATGAACATACATCGCTTCAAAACTCCCGATATCATCCACATCATCTGGATGCTTGACGGTCCACCACTATATGTTTCACTAGGAGTTTTCTTCCACGTACGACCTCTCTGTGGAATAGTTTACCACCGGTGATTTTTCCGGATCGAAACGGCTTAGGGACCTTCAAGAGGTCTACTTTCTAAAGGGCTGGAAATGCACCTGAAATTCCCCAGGTGTTGCAGTTCTTCATGGGCGGCGGAAATCACTTACCATCAGGTGAGCCGTATGCTCGTTTGCCCCCCTCCTATAAAAGAAATGTCCAAATAGCATGCAAATAACCCTTTTAACTTAATAGAAGGCAATTATGTCAATGATTAATGATGTTATGACCGGCGCTTCAACTTTATTTACATTTAAATAATATTTAAATAATTTAAAAATAGATGTATAGATCATAATGTGTTACTACGTTATATGTTTTTATTAATTTCGTTTTGCATTTTGACTACTTTATAAGTTAACATTTTCGGTCACCTTCAAAGTATAATTAATAGAATTAAACTAGAAAATATCTGCACGTTCGAACGAACTTGATACCTATTTCTAATGAAGGTAGAACAACGAGGCAACACGGATATTATTGTTACAATTGCAAAATCCATAATCCATTATAGTCTAAAAAAGGTCCACTGCTGAACATAGGCCTCCCTCATAAATTGTCTTATGGGGGGGATTTTGCTACGCTTGACAAGGGATTGGCAACCGAAGTTTTTATATTATTTTGAGTTGTTATCAAAAAGATGCTGCTGCCTATTTCCTCTTTCAATTTCCCTCGGTCGCATCTTACTACATGACTATAAAGATATGGTGGATATTCTTGCACCGCCATAGTGGCCGCACCACTACACGGTTATCACCAACTATTGTTAATCGTTGTAAATAAATAAGATCCTAACCACTTACTTGTACTTTGCGCAGGAAGAGTGTGCCCATCCTCAATGTATGAAATTAGGGTTTTCCGCCATCATGCAATTGTGAGTCTTGGTAAATTTTTATAATATTCTCCTTCACTAATATTCGTGGTTTCTAAAGAATATACAAGTTCAATACCTTTTCTACAACAGCGTGCTGCTTTAGCAGTGTGGTGACAGTAGCTGCCTGCGGGACAGTCTTTACGGTGCGGTCCGCCGCCGCAGTCTAGAGTCAGGCCATCCGCATCAGTAAGTGGCTCGTCATCACCGCAAGGACGAAACTATTACACAACATTAACATAGTCATTAATCAATTTAAATCTATAGCTGACCGAAGTATTGAAGTATTTATACTTATACTTGACCAAAGTATTAATTGCAGATTTTCATGAAAATGCAGGGTTACTCCCAAAAATAAATTGAATTCCATTTAGTGTTGAATTCAAACTCACATTTTTTTCAAAATCGACTTTTTCTCTAAATCTAAGGTACTAAACTAAATATACCTTAGATACTAAATATACTGGATGTTGAAATAATACTAGTTTTTACGGAATTTATCGCGTATATTTAACTTTTTAAATACCCGACGTTTCGAGAGCTTTACAGCACCCATGGTCACGGGGGGGACTGAGATGTTCAACGTCCAGATGTCATAGTCAACCGCGGTTACCATAGATTAAAATTTAACTTTTGTTCCGATCTATATAGTATGAACTTATGGTATCTTGAAGTCTTGCAGTTGTATGCTTGGGTTTTGATTTAATTTTATTTATAATAGGATCCCAAGCAGATGGTACCACCCAGCCATCTTCTGTATTGAAATTAGGATGTTTTTTTGATTTCAATAGCCTCGCAAATCATCCTTGGAAGGAATCGGTGTTCTTTAGCGAGGATTTGTGGTCTATCAAATCTGATGTAGTGACGGGGGCGATCCTGTACGTGTTCACAGACTGCAGACTTCCCGGGGCATCGATTCTTCACATCAGCTATCTTCTTTTTTTATTCTTCATATCTTTAACGCAGGTTAAAGATATGAAGAAAAGAAAAAGAAGATATTGCATTTAATTGATCTTTTAGCTTTTTCTATGTAGGAGAGACCACATTCACAATCAAGCTTGTACACTCCTGCATCTTGCAGAGGGACGTTACACTTGACTGATGGTAAAAAAACGGACCAATCTTCTTCGGCGGCTTGAAGTATGTTTTGATGGAAGCGCGCTTCAAGATGTAGCCAATCTTGTCAGTGACTCCTCTAACATATACAGCAGGTACACGCTCGACTGCGGCCGGCTTCACTCGTTCACTGTGACGTAGGCGCGGGACCCGAAGCTTGTTGTCATGCAAAACTTGCTTGACATGGTGGAGCTCGGCAGCCAGGTGCTTAATGTCACAGATCCCTCGTGCTCTCTGAAACAAAGATTTACCAACGGTAGCTAACTGTGAAGGATGGTGGTGAGAATCAACGTTTAAATATCTATCTGTATGGGTCTTTTTTCTATACACAGTATGGCTCAAGGTGTTATCAGGGTTCCGAATTACTAACACATCTAGAAAAGCTAAAGAATTGTTTGCCTCTAACTCCATTGTGAACTGAATTTTAGAATTTACAGAGTTAAGATGGTCTAAATATGTAGTTACTATATCTAAAGGTAGAATTGTGAAAGTTTCATCTACATACCGCTTGTAGAATCTTGGATTTACGGGAGAAGAAAGCAGGGCTTTCTCCTCAAAGTCTTCCATGAATACGTCGGCGACAATGGGAGATACAGGTGAGCCCATCGCCAGAACTCCTCCTTCCACAATAGGTAGCCAAATTTAAGGCAGTGTCTGAGTAATACTGCATAATCTACGGGCATGTTGTATTCTTCCAGGCTTCTAGTTACAATTGACATGCAGTCTTCAACAGGTAAGCATGTAAACAATGACTGCACATCAAAACTGACCATAGTTTCATTATCTGCCAGATGTAGGTCTTTAATCTCGCTGACAAAATGGTAGGAATCCTTTATGTGTGCTCTAGTAGCGGTAGCGTGAGCGCCGAGAGCATTTTCGCTAAGTGTTGAGCCAATCTGTAAGTTGGTGAATCGATTTGGCTCACTATGGGACGTAATGGAGAATTGGACTTGTGTATTTTTGGTAACCCATACGACTTTGGTGATTTGGCGCACGTAGGTATTATCCATTTTACGTCCAGATTTAATTTTTTGGAGTGTTCCTTTATTTTTACCGTCATAAAATAGGATGTAACAGATGAACGGAGTAGAAGCCTTTGGCACTAATATTTTACAAAAAATAAAAACAAAAATTTTGAATTAAATAAATAAATCAACAAAAATCTATAGAAATTCTAATCATATCCACCTTACTTTACGAGTGGCAATAAAACAATAAATTTATAAGGCAGGGCACAGGCTTAAGGGAAAATCTACCCGCATCCGTGTGCCTTCAACTCTCTTCAGTTACTTCTTTTTAACTGAGGTGTGATATTGCGTCACCGTCGTATTGTTTATGTTTTTGCGTGTGTATCTCATTAAACACACCCAACCAGGGGAAGGGCCCCGGAGACCGAACCGGCCGCGGGGAGATACAACCCCCTCTGGGCCGAACTAAAACGATTAGTGTACACAGATAAAGCACAAAATGTCAGTGATTAGCAGCGTATAATAGACGTATTTAAAGTTTTAAAAATTCAACAAAAACATCCAGACCCGGAACAATTATTTGTAGGTCATATAAATAGTTGTTCCGTGCGGGATTCGAACCCGCGACCCCCAGCGCAGCCACTCGTTGCTAAGCCACTGCGCCACGGAGTCAGTCAGTACAAAATGCTGATGTGTTAGTTTTATTACTTAGTCTAAACAATACAATATAATATATTTTAATATACTAGTCTAAAACAGAGGGACGAGGTGTATACATAACTCCTCCCTCCCTAAGAGCAAAATTATCGGTAATATCATTTTTAATGTTTTTACGATAATTTTGAAAGTTAGGCATACATTTTTTTCTTAACAAATATATTAAAAACAATAAGAAACTTAAGGCTAGAAATTTTAAAATTACATATGTTAGAACACTGAAGTTAGTCTTTTTCTCTTTTGAAGGCACTTGAGTCTGTGTAATAGATTTCACTGTGTTTTAAAGCATTTGACATATACTTCACTTCGTCCAAGTTGACACCATTCATGTTAATGACGCGTGTACCCGTTACACTGGCAGTTGAACGTAATTGAGTAAGTTGATGACTGGAACAGGTAGCGCTGATTCGTATTCTGTGTAAACACGGTGGTGATGAATGTAAGTACCATGTATCTCCAGGTCACAGGGCTAATCACTGGTTAGTATATAGGTTCCAAAAATGAGTTGCTTGCTGATCTCGTTATCGCAGTGTTTGGTCAGTGTCGTTTTTAGCTTTGTAAAAACAATCCAATTTTCTGCTTTAATTTGCTGTACCTTAACGTCTTCAATTATAATGGCGTGTTGCGTGCAACAGGTAAGGTTACTCTCAAATTTCATCAACTGTTCTATGCAGGTAAGTCCAGGGTAGAGGCTCTATTTTCTTCGGTACACAGGAAATCATTACAAGCAGCAAAGGGGCGACAGGGTTTCGTAACTGGTAAGTATTTCGTCCCTTTCACCAGGAGGTAAGGATATTTTGGGAATATGGTAATTGTTTCGTTTACAGATTCGCGGAAAACAGGTACGGAATAAACCTTAAAATAATTGTAGGTATTATTATCAGTTAACGGAATCTCCATTATAAATGCTATCTGGTTTTTCTTAAGGTAAGATTTCACTTATGGTTCGTTCTAATTTTACCAAATTAGTTTCGGTTGGTGGGTGCACTAAATTTTCACTAATGGATAAAAGTTTTAAATGATTTAAGAGTTCTGTAGAATTTACAATAGATTGATGAAGTATAGATACTCTACTAAAAGCTAGGGCAGTCTCTATTTCATTTAATTTATCAAATATGGTTCGAAAATTGCTTATAAATAAATTAAATAATCCAAAAATATATGTAGAGAAAACCCAGTTATTTTCTCTAGTTGTTAGATGATACATTGTCTCTACACTTTTTAGGCGTGCATCTAGCATAACAGAATTATTATTCAAGATTTCAGTGGCATTAATAAAACTGTCCAACATTTTAGAGACTAAGGTGAGTTTCCTAGACACGATAATTTGGTTGTGACTTAACTCCGAGGTAAGTTTATCATACTTTAGAGCATCTTTATGATCGAGGTTTCCCGTAATAATTTTTAGAACTGAACCTAATGGATTTAGGATCCCTCTCTTAAAACATTGCGGCATAAGTTGTTGAAATTTTTGAACGGTTAAATCGCGTATGTAATCTGCATGGGTTTTAACACTTATAAATTCGCGAGGATATGGTTCTATTGGTTGAAGTAATTCAATTAGTTTACTGATTTTATGATATTGAGCAATAATTAAATTCAGGTCGTCATAAATATTTTCTAAATTTAAAATCTTTATTATAGTCCCCTGATCTGTTTGGGCATATGCTTGTCCTTGTTTTACCGAAAGTATCCCTGGGTTCTCCTCAAGTGACTGCAGATGATAGGCCAGGATCGGCATCGCAGTCATCAGTATGCACCACCTGTGGAGGGCGTTTGATATTTTTAATCGGGGCTTTAGTCTTTCTTTCACCTACTTTTATTGGCACTATATTTCTTTCGGCTTTGCCTACTACTTTAGCCTTAACGTATCGCGGTCTTTCCTTGCTTTTTATTTTGTTGGTATCCTTAGCAAATACAGTCCTACCACACGGAATCATCTTCACCGCCTCGCTTTTCCCTAATTTTTTCTTTAATCGCTACCATATTTTCTGCTAAATGTTTGTATAAGAATTTTGTTCGCTTTGCATGATCTCTCGCTAAGTGTTGTAAATACTGCTTATTAATTTCTATATTAAATGGGCTACCCGTGTCGGTGTATCCGAAAACTACCTCGAAAGGTGTAAGCTCTGTTACCGAATGAATGGTATTATTATATGCTAGTATGGAATACGTCATAACTGATGCCGCATCAGTAGGTTTTCTTTCGTATTTCACCAATCTATAAATTTCTATAATCGTCGAGTGAAACCGTTCTATAAGCCCCATCGAGTTTGGGCTATTTGGGGTTCCGATGTGTTGTTCAATTTTATATAAGCTTAAGAATTCCTTAATTAATTCATTGTTAAATTCAGAGCCATAAAGGTCTGAACTTATCTTTTTTGGTATTCCGTAAAAAGAAAAGTACTTCATCAAAGCTCGGACTACTTCGGGGGTAGACCTATTTGAAATTTCTATCGCTTGGCCTAATTTGCTGAACGCATCTATAAGGGTGAGATAATGCTTTCCTTCGATGTTAAACAGGTCTATAAATATTTCTTGAAACGGAGCATCTTGTGTTTGGGTTAATTGAAGTATAGGTTTGATTGGCTTCCTGTCGTATTTCATTTTTTTACACGCAGTACAACTATTTATTATTGCCGAAACAGTTTCTTGTAAATTATCCCAGTAGTAATTTCTGCGGATTCTGACTAGCGTCTCTTTAATGCCCCGGTGACATGTCTTTCCTTCGTGATATTTAACTACGATCGCTCTTTGTTCGTTTTCATCCTCAACAAAAACAACTCCTTCCGTACATTCAAAAAATTGAACCATGTCCTTTTTGAACAGGTGTATAATGATATTACTAAATTGTTTTCTATGTTCTTCCCGTTCAAAATATATAAAATATTTAATATTTCTTTAAAAATTATTTTATTAACTCGGAATTATCTAATGGTAAAAACACTTCTAGTACCTTTTGTTTCTTTCTAGAAATATCTTTAACCTGACATTGATTTTTGAACCACGAAAATACCAATATTTGATTTGGCTTCGCATCGATAGCCTCATATAATATTAGTATACCGTTCGACTCTTATTCTACGGCTGAATACACAGTTTGGGATTTACTAGATTATGTAGGCGATCGGATTGGGTATTCGGAAACCTTTTCTGAACTACTAATCGATATTATGTCGGAAAGAGACATAGGGCTCGCGGAAACAGTACTTGAGTCTGATATTATCACAGTGGACGTCGTGTCATTATGTCTTTTATTTTTAGCGTTTAGTTTTTCAATTTCCTTAACAACGTCTTTTAAATGGTCCCTAAGCTTACACTCTTTGCTGTCTAAGTTAACGTCCATAGAATGACCTTCGTCATCTGAATTTAGTGCAATAATTTTAATTCTGGATAGGGCGTCGGCATTTGTATTCTGTTTTCCATTTTTATAAATAATCTCAAAGTCGAACTCCTGTAATCGTAGTCGCCATCTGGTGAGTTTGCTGTTTGGTTCCTTTAATGAATAAAGCCAAACTAAGGGTCGATGGTCAGTGTAAATTACAAATTTCCGTCCGTAAATGTATGGCCGGAAATATTTTACAGCCCAAATAATAGCTAAAATTTCGCGTTCGATGGTGCTGTATCTACTTTTAGTGTCACTAAGCGTCCTACTAGCGTATGCAACAGGTCTATCGCTACCAATAGGACCCTGTGATAGAACTGCTCCTAAAGCTATATTTGAGGCGTCAGTTGCGTCAGCAGGATAAACGTCTTTTCGAAATCCGGGTACTGTAGTAATGGTTCACTCGTAAGTATTTCCTTACATTTTTCAAACGCACTTATATATTTTTCATCGATGATTATTTTATTTCGTTTTTTGAGACATGCAGTTAGTGGTTGTGTGATCTTAGCAAAGTCCTTTACGAAGCGTCGATAATACCCTACCAGCCCTAAGAAACTTTTAATTTCAGTTGTTGTCTTAGGTATAGGAAAATTTAGCACAGCATTAATTTTTTCAGTGTTCGGTCGTAGCCCTTCTTTCGTAATGGTACGTCCTAAATATAAAACCTCCTTCCTTAAAAATTCAGACTTGTCCAATTGAATCTTTAGATTAGTCGTCCTAAGTCTGTCGAATATTGTCCGTAACTTTTGTATATGTTCTTCCAGACTGGTCGAAAATACAATTATATCGTCTAAATATACCATGCAGTGTATCTCCTGTAATCCCCTTAGCACACTGTCCATGGTCCGCTGGAAAGTTGCAGGAGCTGTCTTCAATTCAAATGGCATCCTGAGGAATTCATAATGGCTGTTTTGAGTGCTAAAGGCTGTCTTTTGCCTGTCTTGCTCTTCTATTTCAATTTGATGGTAACCACTTGCCAAGTCAATTGTACTGAAATAGGAACTCTTCCCTAACTTGTCACACAAATCTGTTATGTTTGGTAGTGGGTATTTGTCGTCGATGGTTATGTCATTCAAACGTCGATAGTCTATAACCATACTAAATTTAGTTTCACCAGATGCATCTAACTTTTTGGGTACCAGGTGTACAGGAGCATTCCATGGCGAATGTGACTCCTGAATAACATTGTCATTTAATAGTTTGTCAACTTGCCTATTTATCTCGTCTACTTGCATTGGTGCCTGTCGGTAATTTTTTGTACGTATTTTATGTTTAATTTTATTAGCGAAGGTCAGTGGTAGTTTGTCACAGTAAAATATGTCTTTAAATTCTTGGCATAGTCTAAAAATTTTGTTGCGTTCCTCATCGTTAGTGTGATCTAGTCTTAGCTTAAGTAGATTTTCTTCGAGTATCTTATCGATCTCTATGTCATCATAGGTACTTGTAAAGTTTATATCACATTGAGTAGTCTCGTACTTAGTAACGGTAAAAGGTCGTGTTACTGTCAATATCATTTCATTGTCAAGAACATTCTGAATGACTGTTTTGGCGTAACCGTTAAGGCAGTTTACCAATGCACTGGGCATTCGTACACCGCTGACAAACTCCTTGCAATTAATAATTGCCTCTCCAGAACACTGGTCTGTTTGCAACTTAACGCGCTGCTCTGATCGTGGTGTTAGTATTATAACGTAATTTAAATTATTATTGACTATTGGTATGCAAATTGTTTTGGTTTTAAGTACAAGATCTTTAAGGTCTATTATTGTATCTAGTTGCTTCAATAGGTCATTACCTATGAGGCCGTCGTAACGAGAGTCGACATCATATAGGTAAAATTTAAGACAATCCGAACTCTTAAAGGTAGAGGGATTTGTATCACCTCATCGTGTCTGCTAGAGGCGTGGGTGCTGATTACTTCGAATGGTTCATGTGTTATATATTGATAAAAGTGTTGGTATGCCTTACGGGGGCTGATAAAGCCAATAAATCTAGTACTACCTGTATCTACCATTAATTTTGCATCTATTTCAGGAATATAAATATAAGGTAACTTGAGATTCGGATCACAATTTAATTCTATAACTTCTTGTCTCCAATGGAGGTTTACATGTGAAAATTTTCAATAGTTTGAGTTTGAATTTCGTCTGTAAGTTCGTTATAAGTCGTTTCGTCAATAGTTTCCTCAGCGGATAGTGTCAGTTCATTGTCATACTGTTCTACATACTCGTCTGTATCATAGTACTCGCCATAATACTGTCCGTCATTTTCTCTTAAAGTTAACTCGTTTAATCTAAAGCCGGGCTGTGGCCTTGGAGGGGCTGTCCTCATGGAAACGTCAGTCTCCTGAAAATTGGGTTTCTGAATTTGTGGCTTATTGCCAACTTGCGTAGTTGGCATATGGCCAAATTGCTGTTGAGGTCTTTGACCAAACTGTTGTGGCTGAAAGCCCAATTGTGGACGGTAACCGAACTGTTGTGGCTGAGAGCCAAATTGTGGACGATAACCGAACTGTTGTGGCTGAGAGCCGAATTGTGGATGATAGCCGAACTGTTGTGGTTGTTGGCCAAGTTGTGGCCGATAACCAAATTGAGGTGGACGGTAACTCATCTGCTGCATTAGTTGAGGCCGAAAGCCAGATTGGGGCATCCTAAATTGGCTTTGATTTTGAATGCCGAAATTAAATTTTGGTGTACTATTATTTGGTAACAGTGGTTTGTATCCGTAAGGTTGCATTACTGTGTGAGGCATACCACCGGATTTAAATCCTTGCGTTGAGACTGATCTTTGAGGCTACCTTAAACCTAAACCGCTACTACCGTCCGTGGAAACGATTTCGCATATTGTATTGATCGTGGAAGTTGACTTCCTCTAGTACAATGCTCAGCGCGTCCTCTAAAGTCGCTGGCTTCTTTAGCCTCACTATCAGAACCATATTCTCGGGAAGATTGTATAGGAACACGTTTAGGGCCCTATTAATATAAATTGCCAATTTAGCGCTTTTAAGATTACTATCATCGGATATGTTTACTTTTGAAATTAATAATGATCGAATACTTTGAATGCGGCTACGAAAATCTTGAAAGCTTTCACCTGATTTAGTTTTTAAGTATTCTAATTCAATACTAATACACTCTTCGCTACGCGGGTTTCCGAAATGCTGTGTTAACAAATCTTTCAACTGCGACCATGTCACGACATCCTCACGTTCCGATAAGAGCGACGCTGCGTTATCTGTAAGCCTACTAGTTATGGAGTGATATACATATAAATTTTGTTCATCGTCACCTCTATACCTACGAATGACATATTCAGATTTCCTCAAAAATAAATTTTGCTGTCTTTTGTCGCCATTAAAAAGTGGAATAAGCCGTATCATTTCTGTAGGAATGGGATTAATTACAACGGTTTGTCGTTCTGCTGCCTGTGGTTGTTCCATCGTTATAGAGTAATGCACAAGTCAAAGGAATCAGTTAATATAGTGCACTATTTTATGCAATAACAAAATATATAAGATAGAACACGCTAAAGCATATAACTATATAATTTATAAAATAAAAGTTAATCTAACTATATTTTTTTGAATATGTAAACGTAATAAAAAGAAATAAATGAAATAAAACTGTATTGTATCTCTAGCATTAATAAAACATACATTAATTAATTATCTATTATATTATAGTAAACTATTAATTAGATTTAATTTATTACTTTTATAAAAGTATTTTTTTAAACGTTCAATAATCTCTGTGCGAAAGGCACTCTGCGTCCCTAAGCTTATCAGCGTTATGTTATGTCTACAGTAACAGAGTGTCTGTTACTAAATAGAATTAATTAAAAATCAGATACGTTATAATGAGAGAAGTCCGATCTCAATAATAAATTAAATGAAAGGTGAAGGATAACAGTGGTATCAAGGATGGTGAAAAGTTTTACTCACCAACCAGCTGCTATTCCCATGCCTTCCGCTTCCACTTCCCTTGATGACAAATTTATTTGGTTCTTGAATTTGCCCAACAGCTATTCGCACCGCTATCACGAATCCAGGCGAATTTGCACACCTGAATATTTCGTGAGACGGCACAGCTTTCACGAACAAATCCTACCGGCTGCGCCAGTCAAATTTCGGGAACGTCGAAAGGAGTTTTTAAAAACTAAACTACAACTAAATTAATACGTCTCACCGATTTGGAGGTGGCTTTAATGATGAATCATTTTTAAAGAGCCTCTTCGTACGCAGACGTTCGACTAATCAACTAAGTACTAGGAATCTTATATAAAATGCTGATGTGTTAGTTTTATTGCTTAGCCTAAACAATACAATATAATATATTTTAATATACTAGTCTAAAACAGAGGGACGGGGTGTATCCATAACTAGCTACTATATACTATAATATAAGAGCTACCTGCCTGAACTAGGTTAAGCAACTGTATTTCAAACCATCACTTACACTATGGGTTTAATAATGTACAGGGACACTAGATAATTTAAATAATTAAACTATATTATATGTATAATAATGAAAGTCACTAAATAACAAAACTTGTCACCTACTATTAACACAAAACTATTTTAGAATTTCTAACAACTTCTCTGTGTCTTCGTAATTTAATTTATTCAGAAATTTCCTTACAATAATATTACATTTCTTATAACTTACCCTGTATATCTTTAGTGACTTGTTGAGCTTGTTATATCGAAATGGTCCTAAAAATATAAAATATGTATGTAAAACTGTTCACAAATGGATGTTTGGTTTGAAGGTTTACACAAATTAAGTCCATTCTTCTCCTGTGTATGGATTTAAGTTAAATAGAAGTTCGGTATGCTGTTTTAATATGATGCTCAAGATATAAAATTGATGTGTAGGAAAAATGAAAGGACGGAAAGTGGCTAACTTTAGCAATATTGTTTTGGAAGCACCACCCTAGGAAGTAATACCATAAGATTATGGATTGACACAAAGCTAAATAGACCTGTCTTATCAATTTAACGTCTAGTATAAGTCAATTTAAAGCGATGTTACGGAGATATTTAAAAATATATATTAATTTACGAACTCTAGCACAAAGTTAATCGATGTGTTTGCAGAAATTCAAATTTGTATCAAGCATGATGCCTAGATATTTTATAATGTCTGTTTTTGTTAATGCAGGACATGCACATGCAGTGTCATCATCCGAACTAGAACAATTATGAGCGTAAATATTTATGTGAGTAGGTATTTTATTGTTTCTCACTAAAAATAACATATATTTTATTTTATCTGCGTTTAAATATAGGATTGAGGAGGAGGAAGGATGAGGATTAGATACTATGTTGCCTTGTTGAGCGTTTTTATAAAACTCATCACGTGATTTAGCTTATAACAACAGTGCTGTGTCATCCGCACATGATATTATGACACCACTTTGAAGTTGGATATTGCAAAAGTCAAGTTAGGAACAATGTATGGCCCGGATACTGCACTATGGGGTTCCTAAAGAGCTGTTTGTAATATATTTTTTAAAGAATATTAACAATGCTATAAACATAACTAATATTCCTCTTAACCACCCGTGGTAAGCTTAAATTGCTTGTGTTACGAGTGGTTCACGCCAGTAGACGAATGGCGGATTCGAACCCACGACCTCTTTGAGTTCGCGGTCCGGACCCTGCCATTAGGCTACTGTTGCTCTGCTTTGTAATTCAGTACTTGTATTCTCACCGATTTTTATACATTGAGAGCGATCACTAAGGTAATCGGTAAAAAGTTGTATTTGATTTCACCTTATGCCAAGTATTTCAAGCTAGGGCTTTTACAGGGCAAGATATAGTGTCAAATGCTTTAACAAGGTCTAAAAAGATTCCAATTGAGTGACATAATCCTGTGACATAATATGTCGATTAGTGCAAGGCATCAATACATAATCTCTTAGACCTAACACCAAATTGTCTGTCTGACAGCAACTTGTTAGTTTCCAGGTATTTTATTAACTTGGAATTTATGATTTTTTTAAATATTTTAGATAAACCAGATAAAACTGAAATCGGCCTATAGTTACTAACTAAGTTTGTATCGCCAACTTTGTATATAGAAGAAACCACAGATTTTTAAGCACTTTCGGGAAAATACCTTTAGATAGACATAATTGAAAGATATGTGTTAATGGGTCAGCCAGTAAACGTTTAAATCTTTTGAGTATGCTGTTAGGTATATTATCCCATTCAACTGCACAATCTTCTTTTAAGCCAGTTATTATACTTATCAGACACTATTCCGATGATATCCCGGACGTCAGTCTGAGCGAGATTAGAATGGCTCTCCAGCACCTTAAAAAGAGGATAGAATTACAGCGGAGCTTCTGAAAGCGGGTGGAACACCTGAAGTCCTTCAGAAGCTCTTCGATTCCGTCCTCCATGGTGGCACTACTCCGGAGGCGTCGAGCAGAAGTGCGGTGGTCTTGTTCTTTAAGAAAGGCGACAACGCTCTCTTGAAGAACTACTGACCGATTTCCCTTCTGAGCCGCGTCTACGTGCTGTTTTCGAGAGTCATTACGAATCGTCTCGCACGCAGACTCGACGACTTCCAGCCTCCCGAACAAGCCGGTTTCCGAAAAGGCTTCAGTACCATGGACCACATATATACCCTGCGGTAGATTGTACAGAATACCGAAGAGTACAATCTGCCACTTTGCCTGGCGTATGTGGACTATGAGAAAGCCTTTGATTCCGTCGAAATTTGGGCGGTGCTACGGTCCCTTTAGCGGTGCCAAGTAGACTGTCGGTATATCGAAGTGCTGAAGTATTTGTACAGTAGGGCTACGATGGCTATCCGAGTACAGAACCAGAGTTCGAAACCTATCCAACTGCAGAGAGGTGTAAGACAGGGTGAAGTTATATCCCCGAAACTCTTCACCGCTGCGTTGGAAGACGTTTTCAAGCTACTGGACTGAAAAGGATACGGTATTAAAATCAATGGCGAATACATCACTCACCTTCGATTTGTCGACGATATAGTCCTTATGGCAGAATCGCTGGAGGATCTTAGCGCTATGCTCAATGACCTCAATGGTCCTCCCAAAGGATAGGTCTTAAGATGAACATGGACAAAACAAAGATAATGTTTAATGTCCATGTCACACCTATGCCGGTAGTTGTTGGGAGCACTATGCTCGAAGTTGTTGACGAGTAAGTTTACCTGGGACAAATGGTCCGACTAGGTAAGTCCAAATTCGACCGAGAGGTCAATCGACGGATTCAACTCGGCTGGGCAGCGTTCGGGAAATTACGACACATCTTCTCGTCAGGTATACCTCAATCTCTGAAAACTAAAGTGTACAACCAGTGCGTGTTGCCAGTGATGACTTACGGATCTGAGACGTGGTCCTTCACTGTTGGCCGTATGAGGACGCTCAAGGTCGCTCAGCGAGCTATGGAGAGGGCTATGCTCGGAGTTTCTCTGCGTGATAGACTCAGAAAAGATATCCGCAGTAGAACCAGAGTGACCGACATAGCCCAACGGATTAGTAAGCTGAAGTGGCAATGGGCCGGCCATATAGCTCGAAGAACCGATAACCGATGGGGAAGAAAGGTTCTCGAGTGGCAGCTTCGTACCGGTAGACGTAGTGTAATGCGACCCCAAACTAGATGGAGTGACGACCTGGTAAGACATGCAGGAAGTCGATGGATGCAGGTGGCTCAGGACCGTGCTTTGTGGCATTAATTAGGGGCGGCCTATGTTCAGCAATGGACTTGTGTAGGGCTGTAATGATGATGATGATGATGAATATACTTAAAATCTCATAAAAGTCGGTATTTAACAATAAAAATAATTTAAATTAGAAAACGATGTGGGCATAAAAATTGGATTTAGATTGTTGCTTAATTTTAAAGTTGTTTCTGCTATTTTTGCCAACATTAATAAAATAATTATTTACTTTATTCGTTGCTTCGTTTGGGCTTAGTAGTTGGTAGTTCAAGTGGGGGTCCAAATGTTTTAAACTGAAGGTATTATTTTTAATAAACTTCCTTACAAGTTTAATGTTTTTACCGGCCTTTTGTAAAATAATTTTTATCATATTGTATTTTGATTTTTTGTTAGTAGTTTACTGCAACAATTTCTATATCTTTTATAAGCAGCAGAAAGTATTAAAATATCCGGGGAAGTCTTGATTGTAAATGTAGTTTGTCCCTATTTCTTATACAGCGGACGAGACCAGGTGTTATAAAAGGTTTAATCTTAAAACACTCACGTGACAATTTTATTGTTGATGTATTCTTTATTGCGTATTGTAAAGAATTTATAAAGTAATTCATTCAAATTCGATACACAAAGCCAAAATTAATGCTAAGAATGTCATTTCAAAGTTCGTCACATGGACTTTAGTGTAACTGCGTGTGCAGTTTTTTCTAGGTAAGGTTAATTGTAATGTTAGTAAAATTGCTTGATGCGCGTAAGCGAGGAAGTAATAACTAATGTTAGAAAAAGTTCATTTGATTTAATCACAAAATAGTTTAAACACGAGCCACTTTGATGTGTCGAATGTTAATGAGGTGGTAATAGTTCATGAAAAGATCAGATAATTAGGATATCTGCGTGATTATCCGTTTTTCTAGAGATAACGTGAATATTTATGTCACCAGCTAGGGTTATATTTTTATACGTGCTAAGTTTGTTTAAGGTAATATCAAGGGACACTATAAAACTATCCATATTTTGAGAAAAAGGTCTGTAAATTGCAATAACCATCGGCTCGGAATTAATTCGAATGATTAAGCAATTACTTTCAAGGAAAAGAATTGTCATCAATATCCAAGTGTAAATACATGGGGGTATATTAAGTTATCCACGTCTTCTAGTATCTTTAGGAATAGATTTCAATTAATATTTTATTAAATACGGATATAAGCGGTGTTACTAATCGTTCATTATCCCCTACTAAAGAAGTATAAATTATCTTCATACTTATCTCTTACTACTGACTCTAGTGAAAAGAAACAGAGTTTCTTAAATCGATACCAATTTTTATGATTTATAACAATAATCTTTTATTCAAAAGCTTTTATTTGAATTGTGAAATCAGAATTCAAAAACTTTTTATATATTTATATAGATGCAAGTGTCAAAGATGTCAAACAAACCACTCTTAAATGTCCCTAATGATCTTGAAGGCGGCGTTAATGTTACTAGGTACATTCACATATTAAACCAATAATTTAGCACTATTTTTTATTTCCGTAAAGGAATTGACCCAGCAAACATGACGTCGTAATTTCGCCACTCTCCGAGTCGATTGCGTTCACGGAAGGTATTCAAAGTAGGTATGCCGACTAATCAAGATCAATTGGATTTTGACTGTTGTATGTTTAATAATTAGTTTTTTAAACCATGTGGACCATCCACCTGATGGTAAACGGGTAATGCAGCTTACGGACACCCGCAACCAACATTAAACAAAGAAGGCTGCTACTAATGCATCGTCACCTCTGTGGACTAAGATGGAATGTCTTTACGGCTTGTAATTATACTAGCTCTCCACACCCTCCCGACATGAATACAGCAACATGAACCCCGCAGCTTGACGGCAGTAATCGGTTAGAGGGTGGTATACCAGACGGAATTCTATGCTGAAAGGTAGTGTTATTACTACTTACCACCAGTCATATTACTTTTTCTGACAACGGTGTTCCATGCCAAATATGTTGGGTGACGCTGTGAATACTGGGGTAGAATGTGTAAATAGTATTTTGCTGTCATTTTTTGAACTAATAAATTCATTCATTAATTGATTAAACACTTAAAAGTTCATTGCAACATAGGTCACCCCATAGATTGCCTTATAGGCAGTGCTGCTCAGTCCTTCGATTAAAGGCTTCAAAAAATTAATTGAAATCTGTGAAAGATATGCGGAAGAACATAACTTCATTTACAACTCCAAAAAGACACAAGACAAGAAATTATGATTTTCAGATCAGAGAAGTTACCTCAGAGCGTGCCCGAGATTCGTCTTAATGCAAAATTTATTAAGATAGTAGACAAGTTCAAGTACCTTGGCCATATTGTTACTTCAGACTTAAAATATGACACGGATGTGGAACATCAACGTAGATCTCTGTGTGTAGTAGGCAATATGATTGAGCGAAAATTTTCTGTAAGGCGTCGCCGGACGTGAAAATTACACTGTTTAGAACTTTCTGCCAAGCGTTTTACACGTGTCAACTTTGAGTAGACTATACCAAGAAAACACATGATAGTATAGGGTTAACTTGTAATAATATTTTTAGACTTGTAATGGGATTTAATAGCTATTGTAGCGCCTCTGAAATGTACGTGAAAACCTGGGTTGACTCTTTTAATGCAATCCACCGAAAGAGGATAACATCATTTATGTCCAGAGTTGACTTATGTAGGAACTCTATTGTGCGTAGTTTGGCAGATAGGCAGATACAAACTGCAATGTGAAAACAGATGCTGGGTGAAAGTTGCTGGGTGGCGATAGACTTTTGGAAATATTGCAACATATCTATTCTTGCTATACTATATATATGCTATATTATATTTTCTTGTAAATATGGATCTCTGTGTCTGCATTAAAGAATTATTATTATTATTATGTTGTTTACTTTCATATCTCGGCTTTTACCGGTTTACTAATAGCACGGGCCTAAGCCAAGTGTATATTAGTGCTGGATTTGGTATTATCCTGTGAACTACCTTATTCAGTTACCTGTATGTTAGGTTGTGAGGCAATTTTTCTAAGTATAGGTATGGTTTGTTCTTCAGTTTGCAGGAACTTCCTAACTATTCTGCATGTATTTAGTATTACAGCTTTCTGTAGGATTTTGTATGTGTTGGGTGGTAATTTAAAGTTTTTATAGATTGGTGTAATTGCTTCGGTATTACGCCGGTTGTCGATAGGGCAATGGGCAATTTCTTTTTAGATGCCAGAGTCGAGTTATTTCATCTTTAGGTTCTGCATATTTAGAGAGTTTTTCAGCTACTGTAGTTTGTAGATTGTGCGTATTGGGGACTGCTATAGCTATAAGGTATCCGGTTTTGTTAGTTTTATTAATCAATGTAATATCTGGTCTGTTACAGTGAATGGTTCGATCTGTGAGGATAGAGCGGCAAAGTATATCTTCGTTTTAGGATTTTCTAATACGCTTTCTAGGTTGTATTTATAATAGGGTTCAATAGAGTTTATTAGGTTATGTTGGTGGGCTAGTTTTTGGTGAATAATATTTGTAACTTGATCATGTCTGTGTTTGTAAACTGTTTGGGCTGTTGCTTTACACGCACCTGTGATGTGTTGATTAGTTTCTGGACAACTGTTGCATTTTCTGCACGTATCAGAAGTTAAGGTTTTTATAATATGCTTTTGGTAGTTCCTGGTCTCTATTACTTGATCCTGTATAGCAATCATAAAGCCTTCAGTCTCTGGGAAAAGTTCGCCATGAATCAGCCATGCGTTCGATGCTTCTTTGTCGACTTTATTTTGGCTTATATCATGTCAATGTCTTTCATGTAGAGACTTATCAGCCCACTCGGTGATTTTTGTTTTGTCGTCAGTCAGTTTTTCAGAGTTTTTCTTTTAAGTTCAAGGGTGTTAGTTTACTCGTATTATCATTTTGTACTATAACCTTGTAGAGTGTGGGAGATTCTGATTTGTTGAAGAAGTATTGTCTGAGGGTCGTAATTTGCTTGTTATGTAAGTTTATTATATCGATTATTCCCCTGGCACCTTCTTTTCTTGGCAATGTCAGTCTCTGTAAGCATGACCTTGGATGATGTTTGCGAAATTTGGTCAGTGTTGTGTTTACAATGTCATTGTTGCCACGCTTGGTAGGCGGGTGATAATAAAAATGATGAAGGAGAGAAGATTTTGTACTAAAGTAATATCAAATGAAACGAATTTTACGGATTTTGTTGAGTTCAATTTTAACTTTTTAATTCCTGCCGTATTAAGCAGATGATTCAGTACCCACTCATTCATCTTCTATATTGAAATTACGTTGTTTTTTTTATTTCCATAACCTCGCGAATAATCCTTGAGAGGAATCGGTGTTCTTTGTGAGTCTTTTTTTGTGGATTTTTTGTTAATTTGTGGTCTATCAAATCTGATGTAACGGCAGGAACGATCCTGAACATGTTCACAGACTACAGATTTCCTGAAGTGTTGGTGCTGCAAAGCATCCGAAACGTCAGGTACTAAAAAATTAAAATAAATCGCAATAAGATTTGTAAAATTAGTTTAATTGTGTAGTATTCACGTAAATTAAAGCAAATTTATATGACCCATGTGAACGACAGAATCGGGAAGGGACGCCTTAGAAGAAAGTTTATCGACCAAATTGGCGATATTTTGAAAATATCTATATATAATATAATAATAATAATATATAGATAAATAGTATGCTTAATCGACGAGCATGTATCCTTAGATATATGTGTATGCTTGGATGTAAAGAAAACGAGAGAGGTATGTCAGGATCGTGCCAAATGGAAGTCTGTAGTCTCTGCTTACCCCTCTCGGTGACAGGTGTGAGTGTTTATGTTATGTTATCAATGAAATAATCGTACGGTGTTATAAAAAATCATATTCACAAGATTTTCGATTAAAAATACACACAAAAAATTCATCAAAATCTGAACATAGACCTTTCTCATGGATTGTCGTTTTGGAAGGTTAGTTGCTGCGTTTGGTAGGTGTTTGAGTAACAGTAGTTTTTTTTTTATTATTGCAAGTTGTTATTAGAAAGAGTAAGTTATGAATACAAAAAGGATGCCCGACATAAAAAGTAGTACACGAGTCGAAACTTGATTGAGGACGTATGTTTAAACTAATATTGCAGGTCATTAGAATATGCGCATTTCAATATCGAGCAGACCTGTAAGGGATATCGTCAAGCCGTACCATTATTAACTTACGTAATATGACATTATTTATTCTTATTTTGTTAGAAAACATTGGCGATTGTCCATATATTTCCTTAGGCCGCAAGTTTATGCGATATCTGTTGGATATCGGCAAACGCAAATCTTTCTGAAAAGTCTGATTTTTACCTATTATAGTATAACTATTTTGTAATTTATAATATTAAAAGGGTGCTGTGACTAAGGGGAACTTATTTTCTCCTGCCGCCAAAACACTAAATAAAGAGGTAGCGAAACATCATCTCATTGAAATAAAAATTTTGACATACAAACCTCTAAACCCTTGCACAAAGCTAGCGGACGGAGTCTCAAATCCTCCTGTCTACGGCAAGCTTCCAACTTCATATGGCACAAGGTCGGATACAATCTCAGATCGGACGCACAAACGGGTGACGAAGTGACTGCGGCAGCAGCGGCGGCTGCGCAGTCGAACAGGCACGCGCACTTCGGCTGCCCGTTAGAATCGACCGCGCACGTCGCCTCGAACGCGCACTGCACGCGTGCGCACACCGCGTTACCGGCCCCCGCTGCCGTCTCGCTGGAATTCTCCGCAGTTTCTTCTCCTATTCGTATATCG
The DNA here is from genome assembly GCA_907164705.1 of Parnassius apollo. Taxonomy (NCBI): domain Eukaryota; kingdom Metazoa; phylum Arthropoda; class Insecta; order Lepidoptera; family Papilionidae; genus Parnassius; species Parnassius apollo. Next base: position 17,363,312 of record CAJQZP010000693.1, read on the forward strand.
TTGCCCAGCTCGCTGCTTTTCGTTGTTTTGTTTGCTCCTACAATATTAATAAACAACGAAATCTGTTATGAATTCATTTTATTTACGGAAAACATCAAAAACAAGTGAATAATTTTCGAGACTGCTTTTGTATTATATTTGGTTTTGTACGTGTTCTATCCGTACGCAATATAAAGTTATTTATTTGCTTGTTCACTTGCGTGTGTGCATTGCGAGACGCTTGTGTACAATTAGCCTTTCTCATGAGTCTACAGAAGAAACTTATGATTGTTTTTATAAGTGTATTAGTAATTTGCTTCCGATTACTCTACATGTATGCACTTAGCATTGGAATCAATTATCAGATACAAATTTGTAGTTTTCTTTCATTCAGTCATAACAGTCAGTCAAAGACTCGTTGTTAAAGTCCATAGTTTGAATCACAGCCACCGCATCTTTCTGCCCATCTCCTGTTTTATTTCCCTTTCTCGCCTTTTAGGACACCCTCTGGATGATATGGGGTATTAGAATCTCTTACAACACCACTACACAAAGAAGCCTAATTCTAGAAACGATTTTTTATATTAACTGCATAGTAAGAAAACCAACATCAGATTTTTCATTTCACATACATTTTCATTCGCATCTTCAATATTTTTTTAGTTACAGCCTTTTTGTTTGCTCTTTTCACCACAGATATTCTTTTTTACTATTTTTGACTAACTGTTCTTTTATTATCTCAAGCAAACATTCAGCTCTGGACTGTAAACATAGCTAGCGGTTTTAGAAGTGAAAACTTCTTTAGGAATGAACTGGCGTGCCTAAAGATCACGTATAAAATTGATATGAATTCTTAAATTTGTTTGTATTGTTGCGCGCCTAAGTTGACGTCTGGTACCTGGCACTAGCGCCATCTAGTGTCGGGGACCAGAGCGAGTAGGGCTTCCTAGAAGATGTCAATCTTGAACTTTCCACCAACAGCGTCATCTAGTATCGAACAGAAGAATTAAGCTTTCTAGAAGCCCCACACTCGAATTTTGTGCGCCTGGTCGGTCGGCGCCCGTATTTACCGGAATATTCTGGATGTTTCGGTGAAAAACGTGTATTTAAAGCCGCTGCAAGCCGCGATCGGGGTAGTATTGAATTTGGCAAGACAAGCGAAGCTTTGGAGCGAAATAAAGTGAATCAATGTGATTAATTATTAGTGTCTCTTAAGTTTTAATTGGTGTTCGGTAATAAAAGTGTAAATTTTGGTAATTCAATCAGCAGTTTTTATTGTCACGAACCTCAAGCTCGTAACAGTATTATATAGATAATCACCATTCTTTTTCATATAAAACAACACAGTAAATGAACATTTTATAACTATGTACATACATAGATTAAAATAATTTCTAATAAAAATACTTCCAAAAATAGTATTTCTTAATAACCCAAAAATAATGTTTACAAGTTTGTGAAGCTAAGAAGCTAAAATTTCTGACGTGCAGTCCTTGGACTGATAGTTTTTTATTTGTCTTTATCTTAGTTATATATAGTTTAGTTACATCAAGAAACTTCAAATAATTATACCTGAATCAGCGTTGGCAGGAGTCTCTTGGCACTCGCCGCGGTGTGCGAGACGCGGAGGGAGCTCTCCGAGTGAGCGCGCCACGCACGCGGCATTGTGCAGCGCGCACTCGTGCGCGTACGTGCGACGCGTGTCCGCACACACGGGTGCACGCCCCACGCCCGCGCAAGACCGACTGCACGCGCACACACCGCGTGCGCAATACGTGCCACTTGGACACTGCACGTCCGTGCACGACTCTGACAGATATTCATTATAAGTGCATCATAATAGAAGTCGGACCAACAAGTTGAAAATCAAGAAGTTGCTATGGCTTTTGAGAAACATTTTACTGATGTTCCTTTTTTGACAACAAAAATCATTAAATTCTTCTCCTACTATCGCCAAATCATTGCTTAAACAAAATGTAAAGGCTTGTCCAAATATTTTTAAATTCTATAGATATAGAGTATTGCCACAAGATATCATTAAATATTTTAAAACTATTGATATTAAGAAAACGGCAGACTTATGGGAGATTTCCATTACAGTTATTGCATCCGTAATAGATACAATAGCACCTTATCTAGCCACTATTTTTAATACAAGCGTCGAAACTGGTGTGTTTCCTGATTTAATGAAACATAGTAAAGTTATACCTTTATTAAAATCTGGTAGTACATCAGACCCCGCCAATTTTAGACCAATTTCTGTACTACCAACTTTAAGTAAAATTTTAGAAAAAATTATTTTACATGAGATGATAAGTTTTTTTTAATAAAAATAAATTGCTCCATACAAGTCGATTTGGTTTTTACAAGGGTCGCTCGACAACCGATGCCAGAGTTGAGTTTATAAAACATATTTTTTGTGCATGGGAGAATTCAGAGGATGCTTTGGGTATGTTTTGTGACCTTTCCAAGGCCTTCGACAATGTTTACCATGAGACATTAATCAGGAAGCTACAGTACTATGGTGTCAAGAACACAGCGCTTAAACTAGTTATTTCATATATAAGTAATAGACTGCAGAAATTTGTTATCAATAGTGAAAATTCTTCCGGATGGCCCCTACAGATGGGTGTCCCTCAGGGCTCAATTCTTGCCCTATTCTTATTTTTAGTGTATATTAATGACTTACCCTCCCTTGTAGGGGATAATCATGATATAGTATTATTTTTTGATGATAATTTCTTGATTTTTAAACTTAAACGTCATCATTTAAATGTGACAAAGTGAATAATGCTATATCGAAATTAGTGCATTGGTTTAACGTCAACAATCTACATTTTATAAACGGCAATAAAACTAAATGTATTAAATTTACAACAACAAATGTTGATAATCCGAGTACCAATGTGTTTTTAAATGGGGAAGAAATGAGTCCTGTTGTGTCCTCTGTTTTTCTTGGCATCACTCTCGACGCTAAGCTTCAGTGAGGCCCCCATATATCTAAACTAGCAAGCAGACTAAGCTCTGCAGCTTATGCTGTAAAAAAGATTAGAGATCTCACTAGTATCGAGACAGCTAGATTAGTTTATTTTAATTATTTCCATAGCATAATGTCATATGGAATTTTGCTATGGTGGGATACGGCTGATTTCGAAACTATTTTTATTTTGCTGAAGAGGGCCATTAGAGCTATTTACAATCTTAAACCGAGAGAGTCTCTTTGAGAAAAATTTAAAGAAAAAAATATATTAACCTTGGCCTCTCATTATATCTATGAAAATTTGATGTATGTTCACAAAAATAAAGGTAGTTTTAGTAAAAAAAGTGACATACACTCTGTAAACACTAGGAACAAACACAAGCTGATGCTACCAGTTTCTCGACTCCACAGAGTCAGTAATTTATTCTTGGGGCAGTGTATACGCTATTACAACAAAGTCCCAGAAAATATATAAGGTCTCTCTATTACTAAGTTTAAATATTTAATTAAACAAAAACTGTATAAAAAGGGTTATTATAATATAAATGAATACATAGTTGATAATAATCCCTGGGAATTAGGTGATCGCTTCCAAGCTTTTTCCAAAATAAATTTTGTATATATTTAGTGACCCTTGACATTGTAATTTTTTTTAAAGTCCCGCTGGGTTTCTTGCTGGTTCTTCCCAGGACAGAGGTTTTCTTTCGAATCAGTGGTAACGTAAAATATTGACTTTCAATAAGAATTACTTGTAATCTATATTGAATTAAAAATAATATTATTCTATTCTACAAAATTATAGGGTGTAAAGATGTAGGTAACAACTTTTTTGGTGCTAATTCATCACGCAGAAAACTCTGAGTATAGTCCTCTCTATAAGCTCGATGAGCGACTTTCAATTTCCTTTCATATTATTCGGAGCAAGTGAGAGATTTTTGTACATGAATTTGTTTCGCATCATAACAATTTAATTAGTTTTTACATTCTTTTTTACAGTGGTGTAACATGGGTAGCTGTCGGGGCCGCAAAAACTAAAAATGCCGCCCTTCCCCGAACCCTTCCATTTTCAAAAGTATCTTAAATGTTAAATTCTTGTATATTTTCTTGTACATATTCTTTCCCGATTTGCCACCTGGGGCCATAGCCATTCTGATTACCCTTGCTATACCATGAGTTTTTATCATTCTCGAAATAGTGCTTGATGTGATACCAATTAAATTTTAATTTTTTTATAGGATTAATTCAAAATTTTAATTTAAAAAGTGTTTTGTTTTTCAGCGTTATAAATGAAATAACTTAATGATGATTTTAAAAGATATATTAATAACGTTAACTTTTCAAATTTTAGTTCCTCAATTGTAATAATTCAGTTAATTACAAAGGTTTTTACTTTTTTTATTAAAAATTTTTATAAACTACTTTTTGCAATTGAGTAATAAATATCTAGATTATATTACTCCATAATGAAAAAAAAAAGTTTATAATTAATTATTTTATTATAAAAACGCTACCGTTGAAAGTGATCATGTATAGGCGTGTTGCAAATATAAGTTGCTTAGTAAACATCTTAAACCGGAATAATTATGAGTAGGCCATACAAATACTTGTTTGGTTTATAATTCAAATCAGAGGCTCACAGGGTGACAGCCAAACGCTTAGACAATACGTTGCGTCTTTGAAAAAAAATATGCCCAAAGTGAAAATTATCCCCATGTGTGAAAATAGAATTCTGTGACTGCTTACTCGCAGAACCGCAGCCAAACTTAGCTACTGCCATCGAGCTGATTTTAATCAATAAAAGACCTAATCAATGAAAGTAATTCGTACTTCGTGTACTTGAGCCACATTTCTTAATTAAGTAAACTATGCCACTCGAAAAGTTTAAGTGTCACTAAAAATTTAAATTGCTTTTAAAAACCTCCTTTTAGAAGTAACAGTGTCTTATTTATTTAAACGGTGTACATGTGTTGACAGTATTAGAGATTCTTTCATCCCATTCATGTTGTAATAATATCTCATGGTAACTGACAAATGGCTTTTTAAATTATAGACAAAAATACTCAGATTTGTGACAGCAAACTCCAAGTTCTGAGAGGATTGCTACTAAGAACTCTAAATCAGGGAAAACATCGCTACAATAACAAACGCCCAGCCGTTAAAGTACGGACTGGTAACAACTACGGACTGATAAAGATAATACATAAAAAACTTACTTTTTTTATAGGATAGGGTAACAAACTAGCGCACAGTGCACCTGATGGCAAGTGGTTGCTGCGGCCCATAGATAACTACATATATCCTCGATTACAAATCAAAATTCAGATGCGTTATCACCCGTGAGGACTAAGATGGAATGCCTCGCTTCCATTAAAAAGGGTCTCCGGTTGTCTACACTCACCATACGAAACACAGCAGCATTAAGCTACTATTTTACGCTGGAATTCTGTCAGAACGTGATCCTTCCCCGGTCGTGCCGACCTATTCGTACTACAACTATACTACTAATATAACGGCAGCATGGCTCTAGCACGTATAAACAACTAAACGCACGTAAAACAATTACTTGACAAAGAGACACTTACCACACGAACCCACATGTTTAACATGCAGATGCCTCTTTTCACGACACGCTACATCGCGTAGCGCACAAACGCTGCTGTACGTTTGATTGTCGTTACCGCAAACTTCCTCCGTTTCCTTTTAAGACAAATTTCATGTTAACCAATTTATTCATTAATTAACCTATTCATTGCAGCCTATCGAAAGTCTATTACTAAACGTAGACCTACCCCTAAATTGCCTCGTGGAGGGAATATTAGCCATAGTAAGCACGGTTATCAAGCTATAAAATAGTTTTCTTATTATTTTGAGTAACTGCTAGCTACTACTCCTGCTAACTTATTTACTTTCCTTTCCCTCTGTCGTGTCGCCTGTTAAAAAAGCCGCGGGAGCATATGGGTAGTGAATTATCTTACGCTGCCGCTAAACGGCAAAAAACTTATACACATGCAAATGTATTGTATTTAAGAATTATTCTAATGGATACGATTCAAATTTTCGACAGGGCTAGATCCAAGCGGCAGCTTCTGCTGTTGCACGGATGGGCCGGCTCGAACCGGGGAAGAACCACGTCTGCACAGAATATCAGCATGAAGTAGAAGTTTTGCTTCTGCGTTTCGCATGTTTAGTACAGATGGCCGGAGGCCCTACCTGCCTCCCTCCCACATAACACGGTAGTGGCATTTAATAATAAAAGTCTACCCCAGGAGGGTACCAGTACCCCTGGTAATAGAGAATCCCTCACTAAGCATCAACGCCCAAGCTACCCTCTTATACCTGAGCGTGGGTCCTCAGGCTACTCCGCGTATTCTACGGGGGATACAATCCCGTTCACTACTAACACAAGATCGTTGATTCCTTTTTTATAATATCGGTATTGTATCCGCAAAAGTACATATCGATGCATCCCTACTTTTAACACTATTCGTGTTAATAACGTTCTATAGATTCGGTACAAGCTTCAAATATGCCATAGCCGAATTTGACATGAGGAACATCGGTTTCATGTAGATAATTGATTTTAACTGCAAAGACTAAAATTATAATAAATATGTATAAAGATCAAAGGAAACATTACAAAACAGATAAAACTAGAATTACTTACTGTTCCTTCTTCACAGTGCTTTGGACAAACGCAACTAGCTTCAGACACTCCGTCACTTTCACAAACAGCGTAATGTTCACATTTCTTGTTTTCACATCCATCTGAAACAAATAAACATACTATTTTAGTAGATACCGATATTTATTAGTACCGTCTATATATGACAAATTGTCTGACACAAATCTGTATGACCGTCTGCGTAGCAAATTTGTCCACTTTAGTCTCAAACTTGCGACTTTTGGTTTGCGTAAAGTTATATACATTTACAGTCATCACGCTTAATTAAAAATCGCAGTACATAACGTCTTCTCCTTGGACCGCACCATAGAAAAGCAATATCAAAGAAAACCAAAGAACGAGAAACCAACTGAATATTTTTTTTTTTCAAGGATTGTCCGCTTTGTAGAAGTCGAATGCAAAATGTCGAACTTTAAAATAGCCAGTATTTTAACACAGCAATTTATTTTTTCCTTTTTTTTTAATTGCTTATTTGAAATTGCCGTGTTAAAATACTGGCTATTTTAAAGTTCGATATTTTTCATTCCTCGAATGATTGAAGGCAACTTGTTGGTGGGTGAGACAAACATGATCGAAAATGCATTTATTCAACGTCAGTGACACAAACCCTTTCTGATGGCAAATTATTACTAACATCTTATAACTGCCTTTTGGCTATATCTGCCGTTGTATTGGTTGGTGGTGCGGTCTTATCGCACTTTGTCAACCTGTGTTTATCGAAAGAGGAATATCCTAGCACACTCAAAAAAGCTTTAATCAGGCCCATCTACAAGCAGGGAGCGCACTCAGAGTATGCTAACTATAGACCGATTGCTATCTTATCGTTCATTAATAAAATAGTTGAGAAGGTGGTAATCAGCCAGGTCAGCGAATTCCTGGAGCAAAATAGCATATTAGCGGATGCACAGCACGGTTTTAGGCATGGTCGTAGCACCACAACAGCACTATCACAGTTTTCCGAAGATATAAACAGAAATTTATTTTTTCCTTTTTTTTTTTAATTGCTTCTTTGAAATTGCCATGTTAAAATACTGGCTATTTTAAAGTTCGATATTTTTCATTCCTCGAATGATTGAAGGCAACTTGTTGGTGGGTGAGACAAACATGATCGAAAATGCATTTACTCAACGTCAGTGACACAAACCCTTTCTGATGGCAAATTATTACTAACATCTTATAACTGCCTTTTGGCTATATCTGCCGTTGTATTGGTTGGTGGTGCGGTCTTATCGCACTTTGTCAACCTGTGTTTATCGAAAGAGGAATATCCTAGCACACTCAAAAAAGCTTTAATCAGGCCCATCTACAAGCAGGGAGCGCACTCAGAGTATGCTAACTATAGACCGATTGCTATATTATCGTTCATTAATAAAATAGTTGAGAAGATGGTTATCAGCCAGGTCAGCGAATTCCTGGAGCAAAATAGCATATTAGCGGATGCACAGCACGGTTTTAGGCATGGTCGTAGCACCACAACAGCACTATCACAGTTTTTCGAAGATATAAACAGTAGTCTGCACCAGGGCCATCAGGTCCTGGCGCTGTTCATAGACTTTAAAAAAGGATTTGGATCATGAGATGCTGTTACAGGATATGCATGAGTGTGGAATCAGGGGTCCAACAAATAGGTGGTTTCGGAGTTATCTGAGTGACAGAACATTACAAACCTGCATTTCTGGTGTTGCTGGTAAAGAAGCAGCGGTACAGCTTGGTGTTCCAACTGGTTCAGTCTATGGTCCCGTTGGCTACGTTATGCATGTCAACAGCGTCAGTAATGTGGTTAAAAAATCTCGAGTATATATGTACGCGGATGACATGTGCCTTATATATTCCTCTAAGAATATACAAGAGGTCAGGGCTGTGCTGCAGGCTGACTTCGATAATGTTACTCGTTGGGCTCATGACAATGGTATCATACTTAACCTTAATAAGACGAAAGTGATGCATCTGTACTCACCGCACAACTTAGTGGCAAAAAATGTCAAGAGCGTGGATATAGGTATTGTGGGCCACACGTATGAATGTATGCGCGATAAAAATTTAAATTGTATTTGTCAAAAGCTGGAGTATGTAAGTAGATTTAAGTATCTAGGTCTGTGGGTGGACTATAATATGAATTGGAAAACACAGGTTGAAGCAGTGTGTACAAAGCTCAGGGCAGTGTTAAGTAAGTTTTATATTCTGAATGCAGCGTTGAATAAGAAATCGTTGCGTGTCATTTATTTTGCTCTCGCCGAGTCATTACTAACTTATGGATTAAATACGTATGGCCGTACATTTAAAACCTATCTTAACAGTATAAAATCGTTACAAATCCGTTTTATAAAATACCTTGTGAAACCACAAACAAAAATTGCATGTAAAGACAATTATGAAAAACTTTTTGTTGCATGTAAAATGCTTCCTGTACATGAGAAGGTCAAGTACCTGCTGGTTCTTAAACAGTTCTATAACGACCAATTTAAAGAACAAGTGCAAAATAGGTATAATACTAGAAGCGTTAGAGAGCGTAAACTCGTGCGACCACCAGTAAAAAATTACTATGGGAAAAGAACCAACAAATATTTGACCCCCACACTTTTTAATGACCTTGATTGGCTGAGAGAGGATAATACTAGAATAAGTAAACAAACATTAAAAAATAAATTGAAAACTGTCTTCCTTAACGAAGTTGTTGAGAGATGTGAAAAAGTTAGTAAATCCTAATATTAGTAGTAGTTTCTATAGGCCAAATGTTAGTAATTCTTAATAATAGCAGTAGTTTTTTTTATAATAGGCTAAATTTTAGTAAATAGTTCTTAATAATAGTTTAATACCGGTTTTAAAAAAAATTAAAACTTGCTTTATTTACACTTTTATTTTCATTAGTTTATAGTTACGTATTTGAACCAAATGTATTAAGACCAGCGCTAATCCCGCCGACAAACTGTTACGCAGTTTAGTGGGTGTGAACAATGTATAAAAGTTTTGGTCCAGAATAAATGATTTATAATTATTATTATTAATAATATTATATGTGTCGACTTCATGCGGGTGGTTCTGGAGGGAGGATCTGAGGAGACTATCAAGGCTGCGGCCGAAAGCCGCACAACGTGGGACTCCATTCCCTTGAGCGGTCTGGCGGATGGTGGCGCTCACCGCACACGGCATTTTTTTAAATAAATGTGGGAGAGCAAAGCCTTTATATCGGGTATATATATATATATATTTGTGAGCCTTTTCAAAACGGGAAGGGATAAATAATAATAAATTAATAATATAAACCTGATACAAGTGGAATATTGACATTTTTAGGTTCTTAACCTTTCTCGAGCCCTGTCTTAGTGAACGGGGTTCACTTAGCTAAGGCACTACCAACAGCTTTCAATTGCTCTAGTGAATATTCATTCTTCCAAAAGACACCTAAAAGAACTAAGTTAACTAAACAAACACAACGTAAATAAGGGTCCTAACTAAGACGATCACGCCAAAATATTACAAACGGCCTATATTAAACCTTTAGAAAGATCATTTAGAAAGATCAAACATATTTTAATTATCCTGGCCATATGTATAATTTTATTCAAAAGGGGGAAATTACCTAATTATAATTAATATAATATATTTATTAAGACGACTGGGAGCGTTACACTAGCAAAAGATAATTTCATATGCAAGGAATTTCCTAACGTTTATGATGATTTATTACCTGATAAACAGGGAAACTATTGCTCGAAGTTTTTAAAAATAAATAAGCAACATTTCTCCCGAAATGTTAACATCACTTGCACAGGTACCATATGCTTATTGACGGACATCAAAAACCTTCATCAAAAATATCAAAAAAAAAGAATAGAAGACCTACCACCTATTTTTTATGGAATAATGGTGACAAAAGAGCACACAGTCCACCTGATGGTAAGTGGATGCTGTGGCACATGGACATCGAGATCTAACCTCGATCAAGAATCAGACTACAGATGCGTTGTCACCTCTCATTACTGACTTGCTTTAAGCTTGATACTATTCAGTGAGAGCGTGGTCCTTCCCCTGTTAAGCGTCCCCCTAATTACTACAAACTAAAATAAATAAATAAAACGTACTACAGGGACCATCGTAGAGCACGCGCACGTCTCGCCGGTGACGGCAGGCCTCGAGCTGCAGCGTGCAGCGGTTCCCGTAGGAGATGCCGTCGGAGCCACAGACGGGTGCGAACTCGCTGGAGCAGCGCGGACAGCGACACACGCCGCGCCCGCCCGCCGCCACGCACTCGCCGCCGTGCGGACACACGCGCCCCGCGCACACTCCACTGGAACCTGTATGACCGTCATATCATAACCATTAAGTTTCGAGCACTTTACTGCACCCATAGTCGCAAGGGGGACTCAGGTGTTCGACCCCACAATATCATAGTTAACCATGGCTACCTTCAGTTTAAAATTATTAATTTTAATAATTCCGAACCTTCAGTTTAAAATTAATAATTTTAAACTGAAGGTAACTGTAGGTCTATAGGTATCTACACCGATAACCCCGGAGCGTCGATTCTTCATACGATATGGAAAGTCTGCAGTTTATGAACACGTATAGGATCACCCCCGTCACTGCATGACATTTAATAGACCACCAGTCTTCCCTAAAGAATATATATATATATATATATATATATATATATATATATATATATATATATGATATATATATATATGTATATATATAATATAGGGTAATAGGGTAGTAGTTGTAGTAAAAATCTAGTCCATTTGAGATGTTATCGGTTACTTACCACAGGCACCCGCGTGCACCACCTTAATCTCCCGGCCTAGCAAACAAGCAGCGCGTCGTAGCTCACACTCGCTGTGATGTGTGCGAGCATCTGAACCGCATACAGGACGCAGCACGGGCTCGCAGGGCGGAGGACACGCGCACACCGCACCATTCTCCTCCACTCGACACTCGGAACCGTGACGACACTCCACTTCCGAACAAGGGTTCACCCCTATTGCGCAAGTGAATTTATTTAGATTAACGATTGGAATAAAAGCGTAATACGGACAATATCATGCTATTCGCGATGTCTTCGAAACTGACAGCTCAACGTATTCTTAGTAAAATGTAATTTTTCGTCGAAAATCTTGTGAACATGATTTTTTATAACAACGTACGATTATTTCATTGATAACATAACGTAAACCTTCACGCCTGTCACCCAGAGGGGTTGGCAGAGACGCTTTCTTTACATCCCATATGTCTACGCATACACACTCGTCGGTTAAGGGTACTTCTAATATGGCCCATTTTCAAAATATCGCCAATTTGGTCGATAAACTTTCGTTTAGGGCGTCCCTTCCCGACTCTGCCGTTCACATCAGCCATATAAATTTGCTTTGTCACTCTTTCCTCATTCATTCTTTATACATGACCAAACCACCGAAGCATTCCTTTCTTAATCCTAGTCACAACATCATCTTGTTAACCACATTTTTGTCTTATCACACAATTTCTCAACCTGTCATTCAGATTCAACCCTAGCATACTTCTTAAAGACCGCATTTCTACAACATTTATTCTACTTTCGTGCTTCTTCTGTCATACCCTATTTCATTAATATAAGATTATATTTCTTACAAGTTGCATGTCAGAGCCCGTAAGTGTAACACTTTAAATTAAAAGCTAAAATGCATTATTATGTGATAATCAAGGCGAATTTTTTTCCTACTAAATAAATTATAGATTACTGATAAAAATATGATACCGATACAATGATAGAAAGCTTATATGGAAGAGGGATATACCATCTTTATCTCTAGCTCACGGTGCAGGCTGCCTGTTGGCAAATCTCTGAGGACCGATTGTTGATGAAAATCCGCCCCCCTCTGTTCAACCGAACTCATTCGCATCGACTGGAGAAAGTCAGCAGCATAACCAGACCGAGGTTAGCAAACCAATTGCCCAGTATATTAAGCTTTGCCAATCTTCTCTTGAAACGTATCATTTTAGGTATACTCAGCAATAGATTAATTATTTATTTAATATTCTTTATTGCACACCATACAAAAAATGCAGAAGTTATATATACAAAAGAAGTATGCAATGGGCGATTTTATTGCTGACAAGAATAGGTATCTTAATAATATTTTTTATAGATTAATCGATAAAGAAAATAATGAAAGCTTACATACCGGAATTGCACTGTCCCTTGAATATTATGCGCAACTGTTTCCTAGCGCGGCAAGATTCCCGATGCATTTGGCACTCGTTGGAGTAAGTCTTCCCGTCAGATGCGCAAACTGGCGAAAACTCCAAAGGGCACGGCTCCGCGCAACGACAAGAGGGCAAGCGACGTTCGTCTAACTGACAAACCTCGGGATCGGGACAAGTTACGCCTGCGCAAGGATCTGAAAAACGTAAGATATTTGTTAAAATAATAAAGAAAACCTTCAAAGATAGAACTCCGTCATTTTAGGAAAAAGAGATTGAAGTTCTATAATTGAATATCGTATTTTTTGCAAATTCCAGTAATAAATTTATTCTGAATCATATATTCGTTTCCCAAAAATAGTCGAATAAAGAAGCAGCCCCCCACCCCCACCACCCCACAATATAAAAAAAAAAAAAAAAAAAAAAATAAAAACCCCCCCCCCAAAGAAAAAAGCGCCAACCCCTTAAGCAAATATACATAGTAAAGTCAGAATCAGGTGCTGTGCTCGGCTCTAGCTTTACGTGGCTCTACCGTGGGTTAGCAACTCAAAAAAATCTGCATGCATTAATTCACCGAAACTACACCCAACATTCTATATAGGGAAGTAATTCTATAAGGAGTAACAAATAAAATAAGATATGAAAAAGCGGTAAACTATATTTTAAACGAATGCAATCGCTTCTTACGCATGCCCCCTTTTTATGTAAATTTTGTTGAACTCACATTAAAATACTTCATCCGTTTTGGCTCAATGGTTTTTTTAATTATGAAACTGAATTTCTTATTTATTTATAAAGATTGCATTATATGCATGTTAAAAAAGTAAATGAATAGCCTATCTATACGTACACCCCCTGGGCACAGGCCTCTCATTTCTTTAAAAAAAATTGTCTGCTGCGCTACTCCTGTGTGTATGCGTGTTATTTAAGATTAATAAGAAAATATAAAACCTAACACGCACACGCACCTAACTTGTACGCAGTAAGATATGAAGATATATAAAAATTTGTACGTTTGAAATCGAAGGCACCTAAACTTGGAAAAAAATATTTGCAAGACACAAATATTTCTTTCATGCAGGAATCGAACTGACGATTCCTAGCACAGTAGCCTAACGCTTAGCCACTGCCGTGTCAAGATGTCATTAATACAAAATAATGAAGCGAAAGAATATACTTACCGCATTTACCGTAATACATAAAAGTGATATTTGTGTTAGTTTCGCAAGCAGCTCGTCGCATCTCACATTCTCCAGGATAATCTCGTGCATCGCTGGCGCAAAGTGGCCGTGATCCCTCGTGATCACCGTAGCTGGGACACGATGTTGGACACTCGCAGTGGTAAGATCGTCCATCAGACGTTGGGCGACACAACTCGCCGGGGCCGCACGTTACTCCACGACACGGATCCGGAACGTCTGTCACAAGATGCACGTCATTTCATTACTGCAACAACGGACAAGTCAGTTCTGTGAATTAGTGTTTAGACCTCTTATTATTTTGACCCTCTAAAGCAATAAAGAAAGACACTTTCTATACATTTTGATAATACATACAAAACCTAACAGAGTAATTAAAGTAAGTACGTAAATAAAAGTACGTTCGTTCGGAAATGATAGCCTTTTCCTTTCTTCAGATTATTCAAAAATTAATCTAATCTAATTAACTTTTAACTAAACTTATAAATTATGAACTTTTAATTTTGCATCACATTCTCAAATTTTAAATAACAATAAAAAAAGTAATACGAGTGGTAAGTTTATTACCCCTTACCGTTAGGGAAAAGATAGCATCCAAAAACAGTCGATAACAACACAGACAGTAGCGTCACTCGAGTAGTTATCATGATCCGGCTAATACTGACAGCCCATGATAGGGTGCACCGCTTTTACTAATAATCTTTTCCTTATAAAGAGCAAAAAAAAACATTAGTTCTATTAAAAAAAATCGAACAACTATTTTCGAAAACCAAACAACAATATGAAATATCAAAATTAGTTTTAAATTTTCGCAAAACTATTAAACAAATTATTACTTATTAAATTTAACGATAGATTTTCAAGCGAATGCGAAATTAAATTTTTAAATAAGTTACAACTTTGTAGGAATTGAATTGTCTGAACAAATTCATAAAAATAATCATTCTCATCATTTTAATCAATATTAACTCAGACTAATTTCTCACTCTAATTTAATTAGCATACTTGAAATAACACAAATAGATATGACTTACCCAGCTTATTTGTAATATGAATTACAAAATTGAACATTGGCTTTTACTAAAGCATCATTAAAATTAAAATATCACTTAACCATCAAGAAATTTCCGTTTTACAGCACACATTTTACAAGCAACAACTGACCTCAGTGAGTGCTGTGTACCTTTTGTGTGAATGACGTCGGAGTGAACATGCGCACAAGGCACCTAATAGGTTTTATGTGATAATTTACAGCAATTTCAGCGTCGCAAATGGCTTCCTACAAGTCTAATCTATTTCCACCATTTATAGAGACCTTTTTAAAGCAGAGGCATAAATAATACGTATTTTTTGATATTGCAAACCTTAACATGGAAAACCTATAAAAATGTGGCGTTAAAGTTAACATTGTATTATACTACTTTGCACAAAAACCAGCATGTTTTGTTTTTGCGAAAATATGAGGTTCGACTGGGATTTGAACCTACGGTTCGTATCATTAAGGGTAACCTGAGCACTAGGTCAACAGACGTCGTACAGTTACTTTGATATATTATATCGATTTTTACATAAGCAATGGCAACGTTCAAATAACAGTTAAATCTATTTTTTATATTTTACTAGCTTGTCAGGCAGACGTTGTTCTGCCTTTTTCGACGATCCTTTGTCATGTCCTATTAAAAATCCTTAAATTCGCAAAAAAAATTGTGGTTCACTCATGGGCAAAAAACTAACCTATCTCTCAAGTTGGACCAAACTGCACACGGTGTGCAAATTTGATAAAAATCGGTTAAGTAGTTTAGAAGTCCGTCGCGGACAAACAACGTGACACGTAATTTATATATATTAAGATTTGGAAATACCTATGAAAGATGGGATAAGTGGACGGTTCACAAACACTGATTGGCGTAATAGTCAAAAATTTCGGTATCCTGACCTCCTCTTGTGTGTGTTTATTTTTCAATTATTATTAATGGGTAATAGATCAAAACGTAAATAAAAAGAAAATATTAGGTATTCAATCTTTTTCTTGGCCAAGTCACTAATTTTCTGTTTTTTTTTTTTTCGCTTAGGATTTTTTTTAAAGTCGCCATTAAAATATTTGTAAATTTTGGCAAAATTTTCATTGCGAACACGATTGCTCGTTTACTTATCATTTAACATCTGTATTATGGATATATTTTTAACGTTTAAACATTTGTATTGTGGAGTAGATTGCGTCAGAGAATCGCTGCACATAATTATCTACTAGTCTGTGTAAAAGAAATTTACACAGTGTAGTCATGTGTCAGCTGTGACTAAAAGCCAAATTCACCCCTAATAAATGCCAAATTAAACTTTATATTAACCTACTTTCTTACACCTAGACTTCTTTCAAATTATAGATTATTTAAGGTTAAAACTGACGTTTACGTGACGAGTTTTAATCACAGCCAACGCCGTGGCTGTGTTACTTGCTTGAGATACAAGTACGAGTGTGTCGAATTGGTAACTTTTTATTGAGTTCGTTCATTATTGTTTTTTTTTTTTTTTTTTTGTATATTTTGTTAGGTTGGTGTGATGTGGGTAGCAGTGAATTGGAATCTGGGTACTTGATCACCTCCGTCTACCATACAAGGACAGTGTGGAGTAATATTTAACGTAAATAATGCTATATATTACAACTTGTATTAGGATATTGTGTTAGTACCAAGTGTGCAGAAAGATTTGTTTCATAATTTCCATAGT
Organism: Parnassius apollo; assembly: GCA_907164705.1. NCBI lineage: Eukaryota > Metazoa > Arthropoda > Insecta > Lepidoptera > Papilionidae > Parnassius > Parnassius apollo. The sequence continues at coordinate 17,380,059 of CAJQZP010000693.1, forward strand.
GACCAAGACCAAGACCCACATTCTAGCTATTTCGACTACGGAATCTAATTACGAGTTACACGCCTTATCACCAAGTTATCAAGGCACATTACTTACTTATATTTCACGTGGTAGAGCCATGCTGCAGCTATATTAGTAGTATATTATTTGCGGTATCTATATGGTTTTCTCATCTGGTTGGGTTTTATTAATAGGTATATAATTATAAATGAAAAGGCAATTTCCGATTTACGAGACCGTATTTCTGAGCGAGCCCCTAGTGTAGAATCTTGGCTACTAGGTTGTGCCTGTGCAAGTACTCAGTGTTAGAAAGCGCATAACAACCGGAGATGACATGCCTAAGTGACTCCTCGGGATTGCGACAAGCTCGACAGACGTCGACGGTGTCATCCTTTAGGATGTATCTCCGTTGGTTGTTGTTCTTAATAACCTGATCCTGTATTGCACAGACAAAACCCTCGGTTTCCCCGAAGAGGTCACCGAAACGTAGCCAATTGAGGGAGGCGACTGTATCTACGAAGGGCTCATGTAGCCTTATAGTACCTCCCGTGGAGCTCCTTCTCCATCCATACGGTCTTCCGGTCGAAAATACTATGTACTGCTGGGTCCTGCCATTGCTCGTCGGCTGAGGATAGAGGGTTAAGCCCTTTATCACAAGAAATGACGTCACTATAAAATAGATCATCCGATCTCGCCAGGAAGTAGTGACGGAGGCTGCACGCTTCGCGATTATGCATGGTGAGTGCACTAAGAAAGCCACGCTGATCTTGGATGATGCATCCTATGGGACGTCATGGTAATGCGGACTTTTCATCCAGGGCGTTAAGTTCAGTCTGAGTCCACCAGATTATGACAAAGGTATACATGAGGACAGGCATGACCCAACCGTTATATGCGTGTGTCTTATTCACACTGGACAAAAGGCTGTTATGCACTTTGGTCAAGCGTGCATAAAACACGTCGCAAAGTAACTGTTTCATACCCGTCTCATCGATACCGATATTTTGTGACATACCCAGGTATCGATATGTTTCAGCCTCGGAAAGGGTCTTTAAGTTAACGGGCATAGATAAGTCTATCCCCTGAGAGTTAACAACCCTTCCCTTTTCAACATAGAGGACCGTACGCGTATTCGTCCCTAACTGCATGCTGATGGAACTGCTGAATTCACAAGTGATTTTCAGCAACCCTTAAGATGGGAGCAACTGGAAGCGAACAACTTGAGGTCATCCATATAGAAAAGGTAGGTCACTTGTGTCCCCCCTTCCGTAGCTGAAATCCCCTCCCGGGGCCCTCCAGTAAGGTACTGAGAAGGTTCAGAGAGAGAGGTAGAACCAGATTGGACTCAGACAATCGCCCTGGGAGATACCCCTTCTTATTTATGTGGTTCTCCGCAGCCGTCATCTACTCGCCCAGATGACAAAGGATCGTACTCCACTGCCCCATACACTGCTCGAGGAAGTCTCTAACTGTACAGTCAATCTTGTACAGCTCGAGGACCCTCTTTAGCTATGTATGCCTAGATAGACTACAGAAAGGCACCGAGTCGAATGCCTTTCTGTAGTCTATCTAGGCGGTGGAGAAGTTCCGACGGTTGCATCACACCACTTTGTCAATGACCGCGTCATTGAGGATTAGTTCCTTGGTTCCACGATCACCGCCCCGACATCCATTTTGAGCGCGTGACATCATCTGATTTAGCTTCAGGTGACGAGTGATTCTCGCGCCCAAAATGGATGTCAGTGTCTTATATATGGTGGGTAGACATGTGATTGGGCGGTATTTGCTCGGGTCTGTGGTATCCTGATTTTTAGGAACCAAGTGCATAATCCCAATAGAAAAGAGGCTCGGAAGCGACTTCTGGTCGAGAGCCTCTTGAAACTGTCGGGCGAGCACAGTGTGACACACCACGAACCACTTCAACCAGTAGTGATGCAGCTCGTCAAGCCCCGGAATTTTCCAGTTCGAGGCCCTACAGACCGCCTCAGCTACGTCATCCGGAGTTATGATGATGGGGTCTATGAGCGTAACATCCACACTGACTGACTGAGCCACAATTTGCGTCCAAGGGCCCTTGCTGTGTTTGTGGTTGTGTCGTTCCACATAACATTGGCCGCTCTAATGTTTTATAAAGCCTCTTTTGATCACTTTGGAAGAGACGATTCTGGTTGAACCACCTTGACCTCTCGGTAAATCGTCGGATCCGCTTCCTACAAGCAGCGATATTTTGCTTCAGGTCATCTATGCGCTCCGTTAGTTTCTGCGTGATATCCGGCTTGGACAAACTGATATTTGTCCCAGTAAACGCCGTTCTTACCCGACCGACGATGAAGTTTATCAGTCTACCGATAAGGGCCCTTGCCTTTGCGGCACGGTCCTCCTACGGTCGTTATCTTTAATTTTGTACAAGAAAATGGAAATGAAATGGTACTGAACAATTTTTTTTAAATAAAATAATTTAATTTATTCTTCTTCATAAAACTTAAAGTAATGACATAGTTGATTGGGGTCTCCATTTAAGCAAGTAATGCCTGTGTTTGGAAACCCCGCTCTTCCTTATCTAGACATACATTTTTTAATTTAAAAACCAAAAATCCAACAAAAGCAATACTAAAAATTTGTGGTCTATCTTAAACAGATTAACAGGTAGAATAAAATCGTCTATAGATGAAGGCTTAGAACGCTTTTTTGGCAGCAATAATAAATCATCGAAAGACATTGCAAATAAATTCGCTGTCACATTCAATAATAGTGTCAAACAAATAATATCAAAATGTCCCGAACCATTGCTCGACAAAAAAACTTATTCAGTATCAGCAAACGTGAGTATGTGATTTAGGTCTGCAGAACCCAAATCAATGACAAAAATAATGAAATCCCTTAATAGTAACAAAGCTCCCGGAATAGATAGGATAAGAGCCATCGATATAAAAAAGATATGTGACAAAATTTCATTAACCATTGCTAAACTAATTAACGCATGCATTCTCACTGGCAAATACCCAAAATTACTAAAGACCGGCATTGTGAGAACAGTTCATAAAAAAGGTAGTCAGGCGGACTACCGCAACTATAGACCAATAACCATATTGCCTACGATCAATAAAGTAGTAGAAAAATATATAGGAACTCAAATACAACACTTTTATGCCAATAACAATATACTAACTTGCAACCAATATGGATTTCAACCACATAAAAGTACGACACAACTGCTATCCACTTTCACTGACAGCATTTATAACCATTTAGATAAAAAAGAGCATATATTTGTAGTCTTTGTTGACTATAGCAGGGCATTTGATACTCTCAGACACGAGAAGCTTCTACAAAGCTTGAACGACAGTGGGGTCAGAGGTAATCTATTAACTTGGTGCGAAAACTACTTACATGATAGAAGCTATCAAGTTAGGGTCAGTAATGCAGATAGTTTCTCAATTTTAGCAACAGAAGGTACTGCCCAAGGCTCCGTCTTAGGACCCTTGCATTACCTTACCTACGTAAATAATCTCTCAAACGCAATCAAAGAGTGTGAGCTGTACCAGTTAGCGGACGACACATGCTTAGTTGCCACAGGAAGAGATATCGAAGAAGCCCTTACTCGACTTCAAAGCGATTTTGACATATTAGTGAAATGGTCTCATGATGTTGTACTTAATTCAAACAAAACCAAACTAATTTACATCAGCTCTAGTAAAAACAGAAGCACTTTTAGAATAAAACTTATAGCACACAACCATCAATGTCTACATCTAAAACAATCAAATAATACTCTGCAATGTACCTGTGATGCTATAGAACAAGTAAATATACATACCTTGGACTCGTAATCGACGATCGGCTAAACTGGAAAGAGCATATTAACCATGTGAGCGACAAACTAAGGGTAATATTAGCCAAATTCTCAATTATTAAACCTAAAATTCCTTATAAAACACTTCTACTACTCTATAAGTCCCTGGCTGAGTCTATAATATCCTACGGGTTGTCCAGTTATGGAAGAACCTCTAAAACAAACCTAGACAATATTTTTTCACTCCAGCTACGTATACTAAAAATAATAGTTCATATAAAAATAAAAAAAACCTTTAAAGATTACCGTGAACTCTTTGCATTTTGTGAAATATTACCAATTCATGAAAAAGTTGAACTAATTCTGTTATCACAATATTGTTTTATTGAAAATCTACAAAAACCACACAAAAATTATTCAATCCGTAGGCAAGATAACATCAAACTACAACTACCTTCTTATAATAACCTGTATGGTAAAAGACGATTAAATTACATAATACCTTACCTAATTAACCTTATACCTAATGCTATTAAAGAAAAAATAACATCTAAAAATAGGAAAAACATTATGATACAATATTTTCTACAAATAATAAACAAAAAAATACACATAACATACATTATAATTGCTAAACATTACTTACACAATAATATAAATTAACTTATACATTAGAATAATTATATCTATCTACATAATAGCAATTAATAAATTCAAGTAAGCATATACATAATATAAACACCAAATAATAATATATATAATATGATAACAAATTTATCCACATACAAAACAAATACATAAAATACATATACATAATAAATATAAACTAACAACACTATATAATAATAATCACAAACCACACTTTATACCATAGCTGTTATAAACGTTTTGCTAAAAAAACATCCTGTAGAATAAAAAGTAGCAAAAAATGAAGATAGTGCTGCATAGGAACGTCCACAAAAGGTTTTTACATAACCTTATCTTGTGATATACCCTCATTGTGTTTACAAAATGTGTAGCTGTCTTGTGATTGTTATTTAAGTATGGATGTATGAAGTTTGTAGCAAATATGTTATAAATAGTCTTAATCTTTATTAATGTATAACGACGGCTTAGGGTGTACGGTAAAACTCAAAAGAGTTTATGTTTACACCTTATTAATTGATATACTCCTAACTGTATGTGAAAACAAAAATAAATGAAAAAAAATGAATGAAAAAAATTATCCAACCAAGTAATAATTGCGCTCAATCAGAAATACATAATATCACTTCCAGTCTTTATTGTTCAACGTAAATTCGATTAAAGCTAAAAGTCGGTATATGAATAATTTTGCACTCCGCGATCGAACCAAATAAAGTAACCGTCATGAATGTTTTTCTTAATCTTTGGTAGCCTTCTTTTATTATTTTAATACGAGTATATACTCATAACTTTTATTCTATCTTTATTCTATTATTTGTTTAGACTATAAAAAAATAATGTATTTTTATTTTGTTACCAGTTTGTTTGTGTGTCGAGCCGTTTAATATAAAATTATGTTAGTATTGTACATTTCTCATGTAAGTGAATTTTAATTCTTTTGAGAAATAAATATCTTAAACCATAAATTCTCATTCAGCTTTAAGATGAACTAATGATTCAAAAAATGAACGGTTCATTTTTTGAATACATTGCTATTACGCCTACCTGCACCTGATGTGGAATCTTTGCCAATTAACTTGCCTCAACGACACATTTGTCCGATCTTTCTGGCGTCGTAGGAGAACTGAACTCAATCAAGTCGGCAGAAATTAACTCAATCAGAAATTAACTCAACAGCAGGTTGACACAGCTGTCATAACTATACACAATAACTCGCCGGTCCTCTCCTGGCCTTGCGCCCTCCTTTCTGCCAAGGAGGGTCGCGTTCGTATACGGCTTAGAGATCTCTAGTCAGATCGTTAAGCCAATTCCTAAAAGGTTGGGTTTAGTGGGTAAAAGTCACCACATAACCACGCAGCCGGCTGCGTGGTATGCTATGAGCATTTCCAACCTCCCTCCCCCGCTTTCCGGAGGGTTGCCCATATTTGCTTCGGGCGCAAAAAAAAACTCCTGGCCTTTGGAAGTGATCGTAAAGATCTTCCCGTTTAAAGCTTTGGTCTCTTGATCGTAATGCATGACGCTGCGATATGCGGCACGCGGTGCCGGACACATAATCGTATGAAAAACGTGTAGAATGGTCTCTTGTTCCGTCGCAATATGAGTCAGCGGCGAAGGGCAAGCGCGGTGAAGTGGGGAGCGGGTACTCCGCACTGCGCAGCGTCGTTCTTGTAGCAACACTGCGGTGTGCGTCACGGGTTGACAGTGGATTTGTTTGAAGATAATTTAATATAATTAATCGCAATTATCCCTCTTTATATAAAAATAAACAATCTTCTTTCTTCCTCCTCCTCAAACAAAGCACAAATTTCAAAACTATTGTTTATGTTGACACTTCTGCTTTGGTAGCTGCGTCAAAAATCAAAATCAACTGAACAATTCTCCGCAGACATGATAAACGCTGCGTCGTGACGCTGCGTTTGATCCGCATACCGCAGCGTTATGCGTTACGATCAAGAGACCAAAGCTTGGATGGTATAGTTCGTGTCGCTAGAGTATGTAATGTTATTTGTTTGCGTCTTTAAATGTTATCATTAAACGATTTAGAAAATCGAAATAATTATAAAAGTTTATATTTTGGTGTTTTATTGAGTGTAAGATCGAACGAAGCGAGCTCGGGACTTGGAGCATCCCGACTCGGATAGGTTAGGTTAGAAGGAGATGGCGGAATCGAGTGAGCGAGCGAAGCGAGTGAAAAGACCCCACCATCTCCTTCGTGGCAATTTTTTATAAACCACTCAGAAGTAGGTCAACCAGACTTCCCTCGACTACGCTACGTTGAGTGGCGTCGTGCTTTCCACCCCAACTCTCTCCCGTTAATGGTCCACTTAAGATTTCGTTATATTTTGTGACTATAACCAGTCAATTTGTTCATATAATCGAGGAAAAAGTTTTACGTATTTTGTTTCTATAAAACTGAAGAAATATCTCTTTGGTTGTACTGTTTGTATCTGACTGGATTTAATATTACAATCCAATACATATAGGACATTAAGAATATGTAATAGAAGTAAAAAGGAAAAAACACTTTCCAACCATTTTTCAATTGTTTTTCTGTCCGCAAAGATGAATAAATCTAACGAAGAGTCAATATTTTCGATATTTGGGTACCACACGATCTCACTTAAAGAAACCTAATCGTGTACTCATTTGCGATTCTCTATTGTAACATAATGAAACCCAACCATTTTTGAAAAGATTGATAGAAAGAAAGATAAATTTTTTGTTACAACAAGCACATGTTACAAATGATAATACACTAAACAACTATTAAATACAGACTAAAACAAAACTAAATCCTAAATAAAATGTAAGCAATTCAGTAAAAGCTTTATTATGTGTGCGAGTTTGTTATGAAAGGACTACACTCAGCATAATTTCGTGGTGTTATACATGATCTGACAGTTCTCAAATATATTTCAATGTTAAAAATTATTTGAGATAATTCTGGGAAAACAGATAAAAATGTAAATTTTGTAAAGCAAAAAAAATCAAAGGAGAAACAAACGCCAAGTATTTGCTGTCTAAGCGTTAAAATTAATTTACATGAATTAAGTTCACCACTACAAACATTTTTGGAATTAGTGAAAGGAGAAATACAAAATTCAAAAGACAAAAAATTTTACAAAAAATTTGAAGTTGCAATACATGTGACCAAATGACTTTGTTTTAAGCGACTGAAATAATCGATAAACAAGGATGTAATCCAGTGTTTAGAGTCCAAGGACAAATATATCATAAAATTGGATCATTATTATCACTTCCAAATGAATCACCGAACTTTTTACAAATTTACTTCATAGAAAATAAATAAAACGAAGTCGACCAAAGGTTAACAAACTTTTCAGGATTGTTCGAGATATAATTCTTGATATACACCGTTTTTCTCATGAAAATAAAAAGTTAATAAGAACATTTAGGACTGCCGTAGAAAAAATGGTCACAGATAATTAAAATGAAATAATTTGAGCAGATTAAAGACCGATTGGTGAGCATGAACGACATTTTAATGCATCTCAAGCGAAGCGGTAGCGAAGAGCGGTAGTAATGGTGGACAGTGAAAGTGGATATTATGGTTCAACGAAGAAGTAATAAGTTAGAACTTATTGCAGAAACTCATCATCTGTATGATGCTTTGCAATATCCTTTGATATTTTTGCAAGGTGAAGATGGTTACCATTTAATATTCAGCAAATTGTTCCCCAAACGAATTAACCAACTAATAAAAAGGTTTCGTCAAAGGAATTGTATGCATATCGCATAATAAAAAGATAGAATAAATATAATCACATACTCAACTGTCGGCAATTGTTACTACAGTTTAAAATAGAAGTATACGTGGTAGAGCCATGCTGCATTTATATTACTAGTATAGTTGTAGCACAAATGGGTCGGCTCGACCGGGGACGAACCACGCTCCCACAGAATACCAACGTGAAATAGTAGCTTAATTTTTATTTTATTATGATTGAGCGTTGAAAAATACATACAACTTCAAATTTTCACACTCATAGTGTTAGCTATTTTCTATTGAACTAAAAAAACATTTCTTAGGAATAATGTGTATGGCAAAACAATGTTTCAGCTAGTATTTATTTGAATATATATATATATATATATATATATATATATATATATATATATATATATATATATATATATGTTTGCAGCACAATAAAACCGTGTTCATTTTTCTACAGGAAGTTATCGACCCGGTGGCGGCACGTCAACGACGAGGGACCGCATCCGTGCGCGGGCGTGGTCGCGGACGTGGCTGTGGCCGAAGCGAGGGTTGGATGCGTGGAGCAGCTTTGGAGCACATTTTTTTGGAAGACACGGATTTGCCCTTGGATATTCAGGGGCAAATCCGTGATTATTTAATTAGGAGAGAGAGGTATGAAAGGAGAAGAATACCTGCAAATGTGGAAGAGGAGAATGAGAGGGAGGAATGGAATGAGAATGAAAGTTTTGTGTGGCGAGGGATGAACCAGTGGAATGGCAGGCAATGCGATTTTGTACCAGAAACGACTGGGCCTACCGTCTCGATTCGAGATACTTATGTGGCCATGCATGCCATCTGGACAGATGACATCATGACCCATATTGCTAAGAAATCGAACCGGGATGCCGAGTCGGTTCTGGCACAGCAACGTCCAAGGTTAAATATAAAAAAAGGAAACCAATTTACATGAAATTTGGACGCTAATCGCATTCTGGATTATGCTTGGCATTGTTAGAATGCAAAGCATTAAATCTTGTTTTACAAGGAACCCTCTACTGAAGACCGACATATTTCGCACCCTCTTTTTAGAGTCTCGCTTCTGGAATCTTAATTCGACATTTCATTTGGCCGATGGCACTGACCCAAATAATCCGCTGCACCCAATGAGCCCCATTCTCGACCACTTGAATGCCAAGTTCCAGGAGTTATACCAGCTGGACCGGAATATATGTATTGATGAATCGCTAACTCTTTGGAAAGGGCCAGTTAGCTTTCAGCAATACATAAAGACCAAGGCAACCCGGTTTGGTATAAAAACCTACGAACTGTGCGAGTCGGCCACAGGATACCTTTGGTAGTTTTTTGTGTATGCGGGCCGCACGGCAGGGACAGGGTTACCATCCAGCGTGTCCAGTGTTGAGGCTGATTCAACCTCTCCTCAACCTGAGGCACACGCTGTTCATGGACAATTGGTTTAATTCCCCCTCCCTGGCGCGTTGGCTAAAACGACGCAACACATACTGCGTCGGTACCCTGCGGCCGACTCGCAAAGTGGTTCCAGAAGCCATAAAACGTGCACCCTTACAGGAAGGGCAATTTATTGCTCGTGCTTCCGACGACGTCATGGTTGTTGCGCTACAAGATCGCAAGCGAGTGACTTGTATCTCAACACGCCATGGCGTCTCGCAAGAGTTAGTTCCTGGACGTCCGGGCCACCCTGCAGAATATAAGCTTGATATAATAAAAGATTACAATCGGGCCATGGGGGGAGTAGACCGCCTTGACTCTATGCTGAAGGCCTATATAGTCGAGCGGAAACAATGTTTAAAATGGAACCGGAAACTTTTCAAACGCCTTTTGAATATTTCTATTCAAAACGCAAGGGTCATTGTTGAGATATCAACCAATACCAAAATCGATGCCGTAGCGTTTCGGTTGGCGTTGGTTGATGGCGTTATAAAGCGCCACCTTCCTTTAGTTCCTCGCCCAGCAGGCCCTCTTGAACAGCGCAGAAACCCTGTCTTTCCAATGGAGAGGCTAACAGAGCGCCACTTCATTCGCCGCATACCCATCACCGCTGAAATGCGATCTTCAGAGCAGCACCGCACGAACGTCGTTCGACGTTATTGCGTGTGGTGCACGCATAACAAGCGTAAAAGGTCAAAGACGGTGTATGAGTGTGAGGAATGTGGACGGCCGCTCTGTCTACAAAACTGCTTCCGCGAATTTCATACTCAGTAAATGTATTTATCGAGTATGAAATTAGATATTGTAATGACAGGGTTACAAACAAGCACACAGTCCACCTGATGGTAAGTGGTTGCTGTGGCCCACACCACAGACCCGTGAGGAATGCCTCGTTTCCAGTAAAAAGAGTCAAAGGGTCTCCGGTTCCTTTAGGGTGACAAACGAGCACACAGTCCACCTGATGGTAAGTGGTTACTGTGACCCATAAACATCTACATCTATCCCCTCGTGACCTGTGAGGACTAAGATGGACTGCCTCGTTTCCAGTAAAAATTTGTAAGTTAGGGAAAAATTTTCGATTTCCGCCATTTTAAGGTCGCGAGCGAACGGGTGTGTCAAATTACATGGCCTCGCGAGCTTACAGGTTAATGCTGCTGTGTTTCGTATGGTGAGTGCTGGTGTTAGCCCAAGACATATGCAGAATTATATACAAAACGCAATGATTTGTGTAAGAAAATATGGTTATCTTGATTTGTTGACAAAAGTCACATAATAGACATAATTCCACGAGTTTTCAGACAAAAACAAGAGAAATTTATTAATGCAATTGTAAGGAGTTGTTTTTGGAGACTTTATTAGTTGAATATACTCAATAGAATGGCAAAAAAGAGGATCACCACACTCGCATAACTTGATTTGACTCAAATAAAATATCATTCAAATCGAATTGATGATGTTATTAAAGCAGAGCTCCTAAACTCGGTTAAAGAACCTATTTTGTATGATATAATTCGCCGCTCACGTTACCGTACGTTTAACAGTGGAGCCACGCGGCAGCTTTGCTGTTGCACGTATGGGCCGGCGCAAACCGGAGTGGTACCACGACCTCACAAAATACCGGCGAGAAGTGGATGCTCAGCTTCCGCGTTTCGTCTGCTGAGTGTAGGTGGCCGGAGGCCCAATTCTCCCCCCCCCCTCCCCCATAACATGGTATCGGAATTAAGTAAAGATCTATCCCAGGAGGGTACCAGCACCCCTGGAGAATGCCTCGCTAAGCATCCACGACCGAGTTACTACACTTCTGAGCGTGGGTGCTCAGGCTGCCCCACGTATTCCGGCGGGCGGGGGGGCAAAATTCCGCTGAACACAACAACTGCCCGGGACAAACTGAGCAACAAGACCAAGGCGACCCCTTTTTTTTTTTACATGGGGAAATGCCTACGCATACCCGCCTCGCGGGGGGCAAGGACGGGTTATGTCGGACTCGCACCGACTAAAACCCCATGGTGTTCCATCTTTGTCGCATATTGGCAGGGCTACGGGAACGCTTTCGCACACATCCGCGGCCCTACTAGCGCCTGCCGCCCCATGGCAGCACCTCCTCGGGAGAGGAAAATTCCTCCCCGTTCTCCTTCCCAGGTAAGGCGCACCAGAACACATGGCGCGCCTTCCTCCACGGCCTCCAATTACGTCTGTGCATGGGGCCAGGAAAAACGAGCACTTAGAAGTACTAGCCTTCCCGACCCCAGCGGCGGATCTGGTCTATGGCTCCGCCGCCAACCGAGATTCGGCTGCGGAGGGTAGGGAGAGCGGCGCCTCGCAATACCGACAATCCTCTCCCCCCGCAGCCCCACCACCACAAGGCCCTTCACCTCGGGCCAGCCACGTGGGTTCCTCTTTGTTCACCGTGGGAGACCAAGCCACGACTACTAAGCCCCCCGCCAAGACCAAGGCGGGACCTCTGCCACGCTATCAGTGAATTTTTGCAATATCAGGGGACTTCATTCTAATCTAAACGCCGTCCATTACCATCTCGTGACGGCGAGGCGGGCTCTGCTCTGACCGAGACGCAGGTATCCTCTGAGGTTTATGCTCTACGCGTAGACAGCATCGACCAACCGGGCGTCTACGGGTCCAATAGTGGTAATGCCGAAACAGACCAACTCTTCGACCACGTCTAAATGGCTACAGATTCATTGCTATAGCAGATCCCCTCCGCAGAGATCATGATCCTCGGCGATTTTAACGCCCACCACGCCGAATGCCTTGGTTTACGTTTAAACGAGCATGCGGGGAGATCTGTTCATAATTTTGCTTTGTCATATGGTCTGACACAACTGGTCACTTCGCCTACGCGGGTTCTAGATTTGGAGGATCATGCATTTTCCCTGTTGGACCTTCTGCTGACCTTCTCATCCGGAAAGATATCAGGTCTGGCCTCCGCCAAGGTCCCTCTTGGCTCCTCGGATCATTGTCTTCTCCAGAGTGTGGTGCCACTCACGCTGAAAACGCGGTTGCATTCTGCAGATTGCCGCCGTGTATGGCACTATGGGTCAGCCGATTGGGATAGGATGCGATCCTTCTTTGCATCCTATCCTTGAAGGCGGGTTTGCTTCTCGCCGGTCCCAACTTTGTTGCTGATTGTGTCACTGATGTGGTACTTCAAGGCATGGAACTTTTTATTCCTTCATCTGTGGTACCCATCGTAGGCAGATATCAGCCATGGTTTAGTCGCTCCTGTAAAATAGCATCACGCTATAAGCAGGAGTGCTACCAGGCCTGGGCTGACGCATCAAAATCCCGGGATGTAAACACCAGCGCCCTAAAAGAAGAATGATTCCGCATCCAGGTCCTTCAAAAGAGTCATTGCCAAGGCAAAGTCAGAGCACATAGGCAAAATTGGCGAGAAACTAGTTTGCTTTCCTTCTGGAACCCGTGAATTGTCCAAGGGAATTTCTGTCAGATGGCTCTTCCATCTTTGCACAGGGAGGACGACTCACTGGCCTATGCCTCAAAGAAGAAAGCCGATCTACTAGGTTCTTTCTTTGCGTCCAACTCGTCTCTCGATGACGGGGGGAGCACACCGCCAACCATTCCGCGATGTGAGTGCTCCATGCCGGATGTGTGGTTCACACAGCGTTCGGTTCGCAAAGCACTCCTCTCCCTGGACATCCACAAGTCAAGTGGGCCTGACGGAATCCTCCCTAATTGTGTGTGTAACGTGTGCTCCAGAGTTGGCACCATTTCTAACGCGTCTTTTCCGGTACTCCTACTCCTTAGGCGTAGTCCCAAAATCATGGAAGACGGCTTTCGTGCACCCAATCCCTAAAAAAGGCGACCGCTCAAATCCATCATACTACAAGCCCATCGCCATCACCTCCTTGTTAACAGCCAGCACAAGCGGTACTTTGAGGATCACCAGCTGATTAGTGACCGAGACAAACTTGTATCTGAAGTCGAGTCTTTGCTGAACAAAGTCTCGGATTTGTAGCGACTAAATTTAGTCCAATTTAACCCTCAAAAGACAAAATTTTGCGCGTTTATCGCTAAAAAGAACCCCTTTGTCGTATCTCCTCAGTTTCAAGGCACTCCCCTTGCTGCCTTAGCCAGTATCGGAATCCTCGGCGTCGACATATCGAGTGATGTGCAGTTTCGTGGTCACTTAGAAGAGAAGGCCTCTAAGAAGCTTGGCGTACTCAGCAGGGCGGGACAGTATTTCATGCCGGCACACCGCCTGCAACTTTAAAAGGCGCAGGTTCGGACACACATTGAATACTGGAATATCTGCATGCTTGGCTGTCCACCACTGTACGTGGAACTTCCACCCTCTGTAAAATAGTTTACCACCGGCGATTTTTCCGGACCGATACGACCTAGGGACCTTCAAGAAAAGAACTTACTCCTTTCTAAAAGGCTGGCAACGCACCTGAAATTCACCTGGTGTTACAGTTGTTCATGAGCCGTGGTGGTCACTTAACATCAGATCAACCGTATGCTCATTTGCCCCCTCCCCTATAAAATAATATTTAAAAACATGTAATACATACATATATATATATCTGTCGTGTGATCATAAGCACACTCGATTTTTAGTTTTGTATTTTTATTTCAGCACCTGATACCTGTACTAGGCGCTCCAGGATTATCCATTATTTCTGGGACAACCTGTTCTAGTCAAAAATCCGTTAAAAGTGAATAGGTACCGTATGTGGCACAGGTTAAATGCTCAGTCATCATTCACTTTATATTACATAGTTCGTAAACACACAACGTTACCGCGTTCTTAAACGATACCAACGCATATTGATAGAGATTGGAACTTGAATATCAATATAAAATAGGTAGGTACCTAAGTATTTCTTTTGATTTTACTATTTTCTTAATTCGTAAAAAAATACATTTGGTTTGATTGTTTATTTTCATTGTATTTTAATATTTAAATTAGTATTTTTATGTTCAGGTGTAATTTTGTGCAAAATTTATTTACAAATCTTCTTGTCTATCTTAGCTATTTAGTTTAAAATATTTATCAATATCATTTCCGTTATTTACGACCCAAAAACCTTATAAATGACACCCAAGTCAACCCAACCTATGATGATTTTTACATAGAAATATAGTGTAATTTTGTGCAAAAATACAAATCTTCTTTCTTCTCATCAGTATCATTTCGGTTATTTACGACCCAAAAACCTTATAAATGACACCCAAGTCACCCAACCCATGATGATTTTTACATAGAAATATATATCCATCCATCCTTCCATCCATGTTTGTTTCAAACCATAATAGATGCCATTTTCGTAATTAACGTCCCAAAAAACCGTAAGACGACACCATATAGATATTTCAACCACATCGCACCCCCACAGGGGATGATGGTAGGTATTTACCGTCTGCTACTTTGGATTTTGAAATAGTTGTTGTTTTCGTAATCAGCAACCCGATAGACCATAAAAACGATACCCATATTGATTTTCAGAATTTGTCACCATTTCCATCTTTTAAGGGTTGAATTCTGAAAGAGCCTGAAACACTTGTTTAGTAAATTATTGATAGGAGTGCTCCTGTGAAGTTTAGAATAAAATAGTTTTACTAATCTTGTTTCCCCATACAATCTTTCAACCCCCTTTTCACCCCCTTAGGAGTTAAATTTTCAAAAACCCTAAGACACGTAGTTGTTTATTTCTAATCGTTAACCTAAACACAAAGTTTCAGGTTTTTGGCTCTTAAAAATGACGGACTTCCATACAAACTTTTAACCCCTTCTTCACGCCCTTAGGGAGCGAATTATCAATGATCCTTTCTTAGCGGATGCCTACGTTATTACAAGTGTATGTATGCCAAATTTCAGCGAAATCCGTTCAGTAGTTTCGGCTGTGCGTTGATAGATGAGTCAATGTATTTTTTACTCTTTATTGACATCCCTTAATTAGCACAGAAATTCTGCCGTGACGTAGGAAGGGGGCAATGTAATATGGACATTCGCGTGCAGTGATAAAGTTTTATTTAGCGTGCATGCGGGATTTATCTAATTAATAATAATTATGTAGGCTATTTAAACGTCGGCAAGCAATCAACATTAAAGGTGTACAACTTCTGTACGTGTTTATTTCTACATGTTTAGATTAGTTATATTTAACCATATAATGCGTGCGGTGGAGGAATACAAGTTTTAAATTAAGAACAAAATATTAAAAATCAATAAGAGACACTTGCGAAGAGACTGATATCCTTAGCAGAGTTGGATGACAGAAAAAAAAATAATCTTATGGAAGAAAGGATAAACTACAAGATTTCTGACAAAAGCAAGTATACTGAAATTAATAAGAAAATTGCGCGTGAAGTTCGTTTAACTCGAGAGGATTGAAATCAGTACTTTATTCAGGAAATAAAGTAAATGGGGGTCTACACGAATGTGTCAAAAAAGGCACGTATGGCAATTCACAATGCTGTGTTGGTTCATACTTTAACGTATGGTAAGGAGAACAATCTCTCATAGGAGAATAGTTGAAAAAGTGTCCATCTGTAAACAATAAATAACAGTTCAAAAACTCTCCACAACAGCGCTGGAGTAGCTACAGGAAACAGCTAACTGAAATGAACTTAGCAATTGTCGACGGTGTCAAGTGTGCTGATAAACTGCTCAATAGCTCTAAAATAATTTTATTTAGTAAATATAACCTCGAAAAAGTCTTCTATCCCACTAATATTTTTCGATGCGCTCTTAAAAATTTACCCTGTAGCTATAGTGGCGCCACCCTTATTTAACGTTTGTCCTACGGACACATTTTTATACAAGTCTGTACTCCTTACCTCTACACTCCATAGTTTTGATAGATAGTTTAGTATCGGAAATTAAGCGCTATGGCTTCTACTATGAAGGTTAGAGAACAGGAGAACGATCACTACGTACTAAAGCATAACCCGCCTGTCCTTGAAAATTGTAGAATACATGACGTCGGTGATTAGTGACTGCGAAGTTAGCTGTTTATGAGTACAAGTAGGTGAAGTTAGTTGAATATTGTACAAATTTTCCTTTCATTTTTTCGTAGAAAATTTTCATGCTCCGTAATTTTGTAATTTTTAACAAAAAGAAACATTAAAAAATGGAGAAATATTTTATTGTGAGTGCATGTCTAAGTGGTTGAGCATCTGATCGGAAAAATAGACTGAAAATGACTTTTATTGACTGCACTTAGTGATCGCAGCAACTCACTGATGGTGTCCATATTTCTGGGACACTATTTTCTACGGCGATCGTTCTCCTGTTCTCTAACCTTCATGGCTTCTACCCTCCCGTGTTGCTCTATGAACTGAATGGACCATACTAATACTGTGGCGATTTTAAATATAAACCGAAAAATCACAATATTAATATTCAAGTGAATTTTGAAAACCTGTGTAACCTTCCGAAGAATTCGAAGCTTTGTAATTAGGTATCACCCTATTTGCTTGATGGCAACAATGGCAACGGGCAGTGCCACTGAAAAGTGCGGCTTTGTCTAGGCCGTGAATCCTTACTTTTATTAGAAAATAAAATTTATCACGTTCACAATGAAGTATGAATTTAACTTTAAAGATAACTTTGTCATCAGCGATGTAGAGGTACAAAATTACATACGAACAACGTAGGTTCCTCGAGCTATGCCATTTTTTGGATAAAATTTTAATACGGATTTTTTTTTGATATGGCTACATGAAAGTTAATTTTGGCATTTTATTTGAACGTGGAATTGTGGCGGCGTTTTAACGTCCTTGTTCATTACTCCAGATCTTTTGATTTTTGTTTGTAATACCGAAAGTAGGTATCTATATTTTTGTAATAACGTAATAATAATGGTTAGGAAATATAATATTTCGTTTTAACATGATGGTCTTAACATTTTGTCTATAAAACTGGCTAGGCAGTTACCATACTAGTGATGCCATGATGCGACGGTAACTTTACCATGTTTTGTATGATTGTTGTAGGATTGCCACATTCAACCTATACAATATGTAACGTAATTAACGCACACCCTCAGACACCCCAATTAGTATATTATGTTATAATCATAATACATACACTGAATTTTTAGTTAAGCATTTTTGTACATTGATTATCAAATTACTTATACTAATTCCGGAAGAATGTTGTGGTCACAGTACAAATCCACGAACGACGTGCTTGAAATAAAGTTCATTTTTCTTTATTTTTATTGAATGACAGAATTATTAATAAAAAAATAAAACCGCACTCTTAAAAGTCTTATTGCCTTAAGTTACGGTCCATTTCAGTTTATTCTGACTGTACAGATTTAGTGTGACTGTAATTTTTGTAGTCTTAATTTTATTTTTGGGATAAAAAATTACCTGTATTAAAAATGATAGGAATCGATTCAGTAAACGATTCTGAACAAACTACTTTCTCAAAGTGCGTTAATTATGTTACGTGTTGTATTTTACCGATTACTACGAATCGAAGAAAAGATTGTATACTTGACATTCTATTGTTTGTATAGTAACAGCCATTTAGCAAGACTAAATAAGTTGTCAATTGAATCATCTTTATCAAAAGTTAAGGAAAAGAAGAGAAATCTATATTATTTTCGGTTATTTATATATTTCGCCGGTTATTTATAATATTGTTACTACTCTATATATCTCATTTTTTCAACATAGTGTGTTGATGTTCATTTGAACCCAAATAAGTGTTATTTTTAATGATTATAAATGTTTTGCTATTTTGGGAGAACAATAATTAGTTGGTAATAATTTTTTTAAATCAATAATTTGACTTTTAATTTTAAAATATTTTTGTTTGATATTATTTTAAATTCTAGTCTAAAAAATTATTGTGAAAAGATTTAAATAAAAGAAATAAGTACGTAATCAATCAAAAATTTTTGCTAAGTTAAAATTCGTACTAAACTTGTAAGTACTTCCAAAAATCATAAAGTTGACAGGTTTCACGGTAAAAGACAATTAAAATGATTTTCCAACACATTTTAGTTTACATTTTACGTTTTTTCTTTAGGATTTACAGAATAAATACACTTGAACCAACTTTAATAATGTTTATTATCATGGTAAACACCATCGCGACGCTTTCACTCTTATTACACTCATTACATGTAACAGAGAATAAGACTTTACATTATGTATAAAAATAGGACTGTGTGAGTCCTATTAGGACTCAGAAATGCACATAATGAGAAATAATAGTACAAAGTCAAACACTCTTTCCTGTTCACTGCTAAAATGCAATGACAAATTTTATGTGCCCATTTCCTTTTAGCTTTACACAATGTTCTTAATTGCACATGATTTAAGGTATATGCAAATCTACTAACAATAACTAATTTTTGTACATTATCTATGACCTATGTTATATCACCTGCATTTATGTCAAATTAAATACCCAACATTTAAAAGTTAAGGCGATGAATAAATATACAATCGAATTACAGCAAATCAAAAATATTATTTAAAACCAGTAAAATTGGCAACGAAATTAGAACAAATATAAAAATTAATGGTAATCATCTAAAATCTGTACATTAACAATTAATCGACAGACATGGTAAATAAATAAATTTGCTATACAGTCTCACAAAACACAGTCATATGTATTGATCATTGTCCGAAGTTATATTCAATGCTCTTTGCTTATCACATAGATAAAAACCACAGCACTAGTCACTTACACTTTACAGTATTTACGGTTTTACCAGCATTCATGGAAAGAGATTTCTACAGTATATTTACAATATTATAAATTACAGATAGTATTTACAAAATGCGTCTATGAGCGCTGCTGAATTCGGTAAACTATGTGGGAGGTGCACGTCGATCATAGTCCCTTCTATAGACTTCACGTTCATAATCTCGTTCATCGTAAGCATACTCAGGCTGAGGATAGCTTCGCCAATCATCGGGATATGGTCGCACTGGTGGAAATCCCATTCCACTCGGCATTGCGCCACCCTCATAGTACCCAGTATATGGACCACCCATGCCGGCGTAACCACCAAACCTGCTGTGAAGCATAAAATTCGTAAGAGAAAGTTTAAAATAATACTTAAGAAATACAATAAAAAGTGACTAAAAGTAATTTAATCAATTAGCTGTCTATATATCTCTACCATAAATAAATCTATATATAAATAAAATCGAAGTATCTGTCAATAACATTGAAATATCCGACTTTAAACTCAGGGGGTTACGCAAATAATAATTTTTTATTTATAGAAAAGGGCCAGCGAGCATCCGGCTCACCTGATGGTAAGTGAATACCGCCGCCCATGAACAACCGCAACAATACGGGAATTGCAGTTGCGTTGCCAGCCTTTTAGAAAGGAGTAAGCTCTTCTTGAAGGTCCCTAGTCGTATAGGTACGGAAAAATCGCCGGTAGTAAACAATTCCACAGAGAAGTTGCACGAGGAAGAAAACTCCTAGTAAAACGCACAGTGGTGGACCGCCCACCATCCAGATGGTGAGGATGGTATCGTGAATTTTGACGCGATGTTCGTTCATGAAATTTGACGGCTGCAATTAATCCGTACAATTCCTCAAAGCACTCCCCATGGTAGATGCGATAGAAAATGCAACATTAAGTTGAATCCAGTGAATCGAGCCGATCAGATAATTCGGTCGACGATTCAAATAGCTCTGCGCTGAATGCGGTCAAGTGGAAGGAGCTGGAACTGGGGTGCCACGGACCAGAGATGAGAACAGTATTCCATATGAGGCCGAACTTGCGCTTTGTAAAGTTGCAAGCGATGTGCCGACATGAAATACTACCTCGCTCTGCTGAGAACGAAAAGATTTTGAAAGGCCAATTTGGCCTTCCTTTTCAAGTAACCACGAAACTGCACACTATTCGATACGTCAACATCGACGTCATCGGATTCCGATACAGACTGAGGGCCTTGAAACTGAGGAGATACGATAATACTTTTTAGCGGTAAACACGCAAACTTGTGTCTTCTGGGGATTGAAATGGACTAGATTTTGTCGCCCCCAATTCAAGATATTGTTCAGCAAAGCCTCGACTTCAGACACAAGTTTGTCCCGGTACTCGGCGACGATTTCCCGAGAAATATTGGCACAGCCGGTGTTATATTTTATGGTATAGCCGGTGGTATATTGGCATAGTGCTGTCATCTGCAGCAGAAGAAACAGCGTTGGTGATAGCACGCAGCCTCGTGGAACACCAGCGTTAATAGGCTTGTAATCAGAGCATGCACTGTCTACTACAACCTTGATATTCGGATCAGCAAGAAAACTGGTGATCCAATTGCACAATTTCTCGGGAAGCCCATAGGAAGAGTGCTTCGAAAGAATCGCTTAGACCCGATCGAAGGCCTTCGCTGATGAAAACACAATGTATCTCTAAGTAATACATATTATATTAAATCAGATTGTTCGCGAGCGATTGCCAAGTCAATCTATTTATTTAAAGCGTAAAATATTTTTAACATTGATAAGGTCACTATAAGATGTTGTTAGGTTAGCTAATTTCGTAAAAACCTAAAACAAAAGGACCCTTAAGTAGACTGAATAAATTAACCGACTTGGTATTACATGGATCTCATGAGTTGCGAGACTTGGGTTTTTTCACAAGTTATGTTTTTGATGGCATCTCATTTCTTTTTGTAGATAGTCTTACTTTTTTTTTCTTTCCAGTACCTTCTACTTCTTGAATACCAACAACGTACCTATCTACACCAGTGGCGAAGCTAGGCCTCCAAACTAGGGCAAGTCCAAGATATGGTTTTGTTGTTTTTAGCAGTTTTATAAAAATACAACCTATCTTGATGTGTCTCTACTTTTCAGTTTCATATACAGTGCTGTCGAGGACGTGTTTAACAAAAGCACACAGAAGGCATACTACTGCTAGACATATTGTATGACATACCACTACCAGCAATTGCATACCTACGGTGGCTTTGAAAAAAGCCGTTTGGGTTTGCTTTAGCGAAAGAAAAATATATTTACATACAATACTATACATGAACAAAGTACAAACTATGTACAAAATTAAAAAAACAAATTATTTATATTCTAAATTGAATGGTCTCTCTTTCTTAAGGAAGGATTTGATTACGTCCGCGTAAAATGTTGGTGAACATTTTAATTGTACCAATAACCGTTTTTCAACTGCGATAATTTATAAGTCCGAAAGACGCTCTTGACCCTGTGTATTTTCTAAACAAAGTTTAAAGATTAGCATTTTCATCGCCGATTAGCACTTTAACACACTTTAATTTATCACAAGGAACACTCCTCTATATATACACTCTGATCTACACTGATACTCCAATATTATCCTCCATTTTCACTAAAAATCTTTGAAAAAGCATAAATTTTAAACAGAAAACAAAAACAAACAAACATTGAAATGTGTGTGAAGTGAACTTGCAAACGTATCGCCCGCACGCCAGCGCACTCCTAAACTACTTCAGAGCAAAGCCCAGCTTTTGGTTCCACAGTAATTGCTATTTATAAACATTTCGTAGTTGTATTTCATTATAGAATATTTTGCCACAGGTTAGAAAGGGAGTGATCGTATTCTCGAAAGCCCGGTAAAAAGCCAACGCGTGCGAGAGGCAACTAATAGCTCAAATCAACTCGTTGCTTTCATTAATTTTGACAGTCCATTGCGTGTTCGTTTTGAGACTGAGAGAACACGAATCACTATGTTTCGAATTAAAAGCAAACTGCGAAGTGTTGACGTTACATATATGCTACGAGGTCATGACGTGTGTAGAACAGAGAAGCGCGCGAGAAATTTGAAATAGTTTGAATCAATTTACGACTTATTTTATTTGTTGATATTATTGATTGAGCAGATTGAAAAGGCAAGCCTGGTTTTTGGCTTCTATGGAGGCTTCGCCACTGATCTACACCTATTATACATATACAGGTACTAGAAAACTGGACCGTAATTGAAAAATATTTTAGTTTTTCTTTGATTTATACAACTAAACAATAATTGTATTCTAAATTTGTAGCTTCTGTGACTGCAAGTGCCTTAGAGTTTTGATGATCGGTCAGTCAGTCAGTAAGTGACAAAATTAAGAAACTTTGACTAGTTATAATTTATTTATTTACACTTTACTGCACCATAAAAAAATTACAAAGGGCGGACTTAATGCCATTAGGCATTCTCTCCCAGCTTAACTACTGGTGAAAATGAATGAAATTTAAAATATACCATGTTTATACAATGCTTGTTTGGAAAATTCAGGCTTTTAGTTTTATCCACAGTGAAATTATAGGGGTCGAAAATGGCCTGAAATGCTTCGAGAAAAGTATAGTACGGCCGTGCCGCTTTTTTGGTCGACTTGGCGGGGGCACTGCCGTGTCCTCAGATAAGGTTTTGGCTCTAGCGCAGAGACAGCAAATGAAGTTTAAACAGCTTCATCTGTTTCTTAAAATGCTATCTCAGTAACAGAGCTGTGGGTTTCAAATCTTATTGGTCTATTTGAGTATACCTCAACTCCAATGCTTCAATGGAAACGAACTATTCAAAGTTTGTTTCCATTGAAGCAGTGTATTGCCACAATAAATGATGACTTATATTGAATAATTTTTATTCATCATGCCAAATCTCTGTCATTAAAAATGCTTACCTTCTTTTATCATGAGGTCGAGGGTTACGATCGCCACGATACTGACGCGGTCCAGGATATGCGGGGGGAGTCCAAGCAGGATGCAGTTGATGATCGGGGTGTGGATGTGACATTGCATACGGCGGACGCACTCGCCCTGGACCCACACCACCACTGTCTCGTCGTGTCCGGGAACGCTCGCGATCCCGGTCCCTCTCTCTCTCCCGATCCCGGTCACGGTCTCTTTCTCGATCCCGATCCCGATCTCGGTCCCGGTCCCGCTCGCGCTCCGGCCTGCCTCGATCTCTGCACATCAAATCGTCCTGCTTCAGGCTCCTATCTCTATGCTTGCGATCCTTGTTTTTATGTCTGCTGTTATGGAAGAAGCAATATGGTGAGCGTATGCAGAAATGTTAGTGAAAGTTAACAAGCTTAAATGCTCATGATCATGCAAGCATGTGAATGAATTGGTGGAGGGGATTTTATATTACCTCTCATGTCGTTTGTTTTCGTTAGCCTCGGGATCACATTCACCATCTTCTAATTTTCTTTTAACCCCTGATGAATGTGGATTTTTCTCGTTTCCTTTATCTGACTTCTCTATATCTATTTTCGGTCTTTTTTCTTTTCTATGATTTGTATCATTGTGCTTGTTTTCTTTTTTAAATGACTTGTTTATGTGATTATTTGAATTTAGATTATTCTTAGCACCCTGTAAAATAAAGTACTATTCAGAATTTAATTTCAAATTATATTCACTTGAATGTGTTTGAGAAATGTATTAATACAATGTATGTTAATTATATTTACAAATAACCTACTTTCGCATTTTCTTTGTGTTTCCCATCTTTATGTTTGGGTCCATCTACAGTTTTTTTGAGACCATGCTTATATAACTTATATAACTGTTTTGCATCAAAATTTGTGAATTTTGATACAAAATACCAGAGATTGCTCCTCCACTCTACTTTCTTTTCGGGATCTGGATACTCTTCTAAACATATGTCTATTTGGTTTCCAATTTGTGATAGACATAACCTTGTTCTTGATACTTGTTCATCTTCAGATAAAGTCTGATCAGGATTATCAAGTGCCCGCAGAGCTTTTTTAACTGGCCTCATTTTTTCTTTGCACTGTAACAAATATAAATTTGTATCAATATTAGTAATTATTGAAAGCAAGGACATATCAAGTTTTATTAATTAGGTATAATATTTAAAATAGTAAATAGTAAGATTAAATTTTGGATATAGTGGATGACTTTCTTTCAGACTGTAAAATAATATGGTGTTTTGTATAAGTGGAATAGAAGCTCGAATTATTTGTAAAATATGGCTAGTAGGCAAATACATAAAAACATTTCGTCACACCGTTTTTGAGTAAAACTAAAAATAGGTGATATTATTTTAAACGGCGTAGGCTACGATCCCTAGTGAATGAAAGTTGCATATTTCTTTTGTTAGCCAGGCGGCCGAGTGAGGTGACTGACACATCGTTGCAGTTTTGATACGGCGCCGCGTCTACGAATGCAGATTACTGACGTTCAGCCGAAATGACGTTACGATGCATTGACTAAAACTAGTTAGGTGCACTTTCTTTACAACAAAATTTCTAGTCACAATGTAAGTGCTAGCGAATGTTGTGGTATAAAAAACAACCCGCCGCAAACAAACAGATTAAAAAGATGATATCTTTAATTTAAAAAAGTTCATCCAGTATCCAGTATATTTAATTATATTATTCATCCAGTATATTACTAATAAATTACATAACACCTCGGTGAATTTACTACCAACTAATATCGAAGGATTCAATTGGTTTTCTCATAACACCTAACTCTACAGTAGCCGTTGATTGTCGTCTACAATGTCCCGTGGGACAATGCAGGTGTCGGGCCTCGGGGGGGAGGCATTGCCCGGGTGTCCTCATATCCCATTACTATGGGACAGTCCTTTAGCCTATTTTAGGCTCGATAGCATAGTACAGGTTTTTCCGTAGTAGTAGTAAATTATTTTTCCGTAGTTATCCAACTACGGAAAAGGAGGTTATCTGATTGAGTCTAAGTTGGCCTTTCTGCGGCATTGTGGGTTGTTACTCAACTCTCTAATCACATATAGAGAGGAGTTCTCTTGGAAGAGGTCGCCCGTCCGGTGGCCGGGTGTGCAACGGCGCAAAGCCGTTGAGGTGTTCATGTGGCCCGTTATCGGCACGGTCAAACATGCCGCGCGCTAGCCGGGCCACGAAGTCGATGATGTTCTCGTTCTTCAAGTCCGCCGCTATTACGTCGTTCCGGACGTAGCGACCTGCTCCGACGATCGTTCTTAATGTCAGATTCTGCTGGGCCTGCAGTCGCCGCCTCAGAGGGTCGCTCAGAAGTGCGTACCAGGCCGGTGCAGCGTAGGTGATGATAATCCGGATATACATCTTGTATATCCGGAGCTTGGTTCGTATAGGCAGCTTGGATGCCAGGACCGGCAAGAGCGTCGCCCGCGCACATCGGGCCCGGCGGACGACGAAGTCGACGTGCGCGGTCATGCGCAGCGTCCTGTCGATCCTGCACCCAAGGTAGGTTACAGCCTTCTGGTACGCAATCTTCTGGCCGTTGAGGGTCAGCGGAGGTGGAAACTTCCTGAGACGGCGAGTGAGCAGAGCGGTCGTCTTCTTACCAACGTTGACGACCATCCTCCAGTCATCCAGCCATGGTGGCAGCAGGTCCAGCAGACGCTGCATCTTGGCAGGGGCTATGTGGGCTCCTCTGGACGAGGTGAAATAGGCGCTATCGTCCGCGTATAGCGCCAGCTCAACGTCGTCCTCCCACTCTTGAAGCCTACCTGCCAGTGTAGGTATATCATTGGTGTAAGCCGCGTACAGGACTGGAGACAAACAGCTGCCCTGTAGGACGCCGGCTTTAATGGTTCTCGTTGCGGATTCGGCGTCCTCTATGCAGACGTAGAACTTCCTGTCTTCCAGGAAAGACGCTATTAACCGCAATATAGCAGGAGGGACACTGGGCTGTTCTTTCAGCTTATATAATAATCCTACGTGCCACACCCGGTCGAACGCCTTCTCGATATCGAGAAAGACGCCCAACGATATGCGGCCACGATTGTACTCTGCCGCAAGCAGGTGCAGCACTCTAGTCAGTTGTGTAACTGTGGAGTGACCCCTCCTGAATCCGTGCTGCTCCGCCCGAAATTGGATGCACGGACGGTGACGTCTTAGCAGCAATCTTTCAAACAGTTTAGCTATATGTGGTAATAGCGTGATCGGCCTGTAGTTGGCAGCTCTACGCCTGTCCTTCCCGGGTTTCAGCAAGACGATAATTTTGCCTTTTTTCCAGTCCTCCGGGAAGTGGGATGTCCGCAATATCTCATTGTAGAGTCCACCAAGCTCTACTATGACTCTATTGGGCAGCTGTCGGAGTGCAGCGTTGGTAATCCCGTCGTGCCCCGGCGCCTTCCTCGGTTGCAGGCAGGTTACTGTCCTCCGCAATTCTGCGGGGGAGATGAACCAATCTCCTGCAAGAGGCGGCGCGGGCGACGACAGGAACTCCCTGTACGCGACATTCCTTCCGGGCATGAAGCTCCATGAACTCCGCACTTGCTGTGTTCGGCATAAATTGCTCCTCGAAGTGCTCGACTAGGATATCCGCTCTGCCCTTGGCATCGTAGCATCGTTTGCCCGTATTGTCAAGTCAGCGGGCAAACGGGAGGTTTGGATTTGGTCAACTGCCGGTTCAGTTTATAGAGCGACGTATTATGCTCTTCCGCCTTCTGGATGCGCCGATCCCAGGCCTCTCCTCTGAAGGCCTGGACTGCAACCGACAGTTCCTCCGACAAGGTGTTCAGCTGTGTCTTAATTCTGGGACAGCAAGTACGCACCCAGAGCTTTCTCAGCGCTCTTTTGCGCTTGATCTGCACGCATATCTCACGCGGCAGATCGTCTCGCCTTGCTGTAATCGGGACGACCGTAGAAGCCGCGTGGAGGGCTTCCTTGATGTTGTTGGTAATTCTAGTAGCAGCGGCCTCTACGTCGTCCGCTGTGCTTATAGGTTGGTGTGCTGGAGGTCTCTGCTGAAGGTGTTGACAGTAGAGCCTCCAGTCGACACGGGTTTTAAAAGCTCTTGGCGGCGTAGTCACTGCCTTTAGGCCAAGGGTTATCAGTAACGGGAGGTGCTGTGAAGGGAGGTCGTACAGCACTTCTAGCACTATCGGATAGTTGACGTTCCTAGTGAGCACGATGTCTAATACATCCGGATGCCTCCGTGGGTCGGTAGGAACGTGTGTTGGTTCCTCGGGACCTAGAACGTCGTACAGGTTCTTTTCTGCGTCTTCATATAGCTCAAGACCCGGCGGGGTGATCACTCTGGACCCCCACGCCGGGTGTTTGGCGTTCAGGTCCCCGGCGATGATTATAGGTGTATCGCCTTCCATCACCGTCCGGATGTCTGAGGAACAGAATGGAGTCCCTGGCGGGCGGTATGCTGCATATATCCTTAATTCCTCTCCCGCTGCCTCCATTCTTATGCCGATTGAGCGCATTGTCTGGAAATCCAGCTCTTGACATCCCTCCTCACTAGAACCGCCGTCCCTCTGTAGGCGGCCCCTTGAGAAGTGACCTCGTCCCTTCTGTACATATGAAAATTTGGCAGCTTTATGTGCGTCTTTGGATTCAATTTTGTTTCGCCCAGCAGTATGATATGTATGTCCTGTTGCTGGGCGACAGTGCGGAGTTCAGGCAGCATCTGCTGTATTCCGTCCAGGTTCCAGTACATTAGGCGCA
This sequence comes from Parnassius apollo, assembly GCA_907164705.1. Taxonomy (NCBI): domain Eukaryota; kingdom Metazoa; phylum Arthropoda; class Insecta; order Lepidoptera; family Papilionidae; genus Parnassius; species Parnassius apollo. The sequence goes on from CAJQZP010000693.1 coordinate 17,408,063, forward strand.
GGTTATTCTCCTCCATAGTGTCTGGCCAGGAGGTTTGCCAGCGCCTTCATAATTGCTGTTACTGGATCAGTCCCGGCTCTGATGTCGGTCAGGACTTGTGTGCCGACCTCGATGGCAATACCAACTAGGCGCTGGATTGCATCAGCTGTTTCGAGGCCGGCCGTCGGTGGTCTCCTATATGAAGGTGTTGGTGCTGGTCTCAGGCGTTGGTCTTCTTGCTTTTGGGTGGAGCGCGCTCTGTGAGTAGGTCGGGCTCTCTCTTCGGGTGGAGCCCTCTCCTGCACTCTACCCACGCCCTTTTTGGTGGTCGCCTGTGTAACCTGCGCCTGAGAGGCTGTTGGTCCTGGTGTCGGGGTAGAGGTAACAGCCCGAGGAGGCTGCGACTTCTTCCTGCTTCTCTCCCGCCTCCTCTTTTTTGAGGGTTGCCGTTATGTGGCAGGGTTGGCGGGAGGTTGCAGAGTCGCCCCGGTGGTTGCCCTTTCCTCTACGGGTTCCACCGTTTCCTTGTGTGGTACGGGTGGGGGTGGGGGCGGGTTGTCTGCCCTTCCCCCGTGATGGTAGCCCACCCGTCTTTCTGGATGGTAATGGCTTTAGGGCGACTCTGGGGGATCCCTTTTCGGGTCCTCCGGGAGTAGCCCCGGTAAGGTAATCCCCTGCCTCCGTGCGGTCCTCCTCAGGACTGGACAGCGACGGTCATTGGCTGTATGGTTCTTGCCACAATTGGCACATGTGGGTTCCTCTTCCCTACCCCGAGGGCAAAGGCTCGCTATATACTCCCCGGCGCAGCGTACGCACTTCACCGGCCTGAAGCAGTTAGCTGAGGCGTGTCCAAAGGCCTGGCAGCAGTGGCATTGGGCCGGTCCTGCTTTCCTTTGCCAGGCCTCGATAACTACTCCTCTCATGAAGAGTAGTTCGTCAACTTCGTATAATCTTTTGAGCTGCTCCAGGCTCAGGTGGTCAAACTGGGCAAAGTAGACACATCCTGGTCTGCCCCTTCGTGGTGGGATCGCTTTTACGTATTTAACCGGGAAGCCCTTTGCCTTTATGGCCTCCTCTATGGTACTGGTATCTGTACCCATTGGTAGGCCCCGGATGCCCACTTTGGTGGGCTTGTCTTCATCCGGGGTGTAGTAGTACCATGACATGTTTGGTGTTTCCTTGGAAAGTTCAACCATATAACGTTGAACAGTCCTGAATTCAGTGGCACTCTGTGGTGTAAAACGAACTCCCTTCCCGAAAGGACGGGCATTCAATGGGTGGCCCAACATTCTGTTGAGCTCCTTGAAATGCCTCGTCCAATCCGGGAGGCATTCAGCCACTATGGGCGGGTATCTAGTTTTCTCCTCCTGATCGGCAGGCTTGTTAGAAGTCGCTGCCGCCGGTTTTGGTCGCGGAACTGCTGGCGCAGCTACCATATGGGCGTAGCTAGTAGATGGCCGTTGGCCATCATCCAGCGGACGCCCGGACGGATTTTCGGTTGTCTTCCTAGGAGACGTGGACGGCGAGTGTCCAACCGATGTATTAGGGGCTAAGGTCGCATAGGTTGTAGCACTCCACCCGTACGACCCTTCTCCTCCCTGCTCTAGATCCACAGCTTCCATGCTGGAGTGATGTTCCTCTGATCTAGGGGGAGTGGGTTTATTCGGCGATGGCGACTTCGGTTGTGATCTCCTTATTGGTCGTTGGTCTTGTTCCTCCTCGGATGTCGAGTAATCCGAGGAGTTAGAGGATCCGAGGCATTGCCTCTTCTCCTGGAGTGATGCTGCAGTCTCAGGTGGAGTGTGCCTTCTCCACGACTTCTTAGCCCGCTGTTGTTGGGGGACCGGTTCTAGCCCAGTCGTACCTTCAGGTACGATGGGCGAGAGCGCGGTCCTCGGTGCGGGTCCTTTTCCTGGAGATAGGGGTTTCCTGGTCGGGATCTGCGAGTAGGAAGACACTACTCGAGTCCTTTCCGGATAGAAGATGTCCCGGTATGCTATCGGTCGATCCAGAATGCTTGTTCGGTCCGGTGGTTTCCTAGTTCTAGGTGGTGGCTCCCCCTTATCATTGTCCTTATCGGACATGGTGAACCTACCTAAGAGTCAGTAATCTAACTAACGGCCCTGTCTATATCCAGCCGATCGGCTGTAATGCGCGACGCGGATGGAGGTTGCAACTAAATTGGCGTAGTCACTTGGGGCACTGCACCCCTTTTAAACCAAAAGGGTTGGGGCAAGTGCGGAGGTGGCACTTTACGACGCGACTGGGCACAGGATGCACGGAGCGCATAAAGTGCCAAGAATCACCTAGGGGCCGGTGACCTCGACGCCTCACGGAATCACGGGACTCAACGATCGGCGGAGTTTGTCGAACCGGCGGTTATTTGCAGCCACTGCTAACTACGAAATAACGCACACCTAGGAGATCCTTCCTCTACAGTAGGAGCAGCCGTAACAAAGCGCGTAACGGGCTAAGTGATACAGACGCTCGCACGCGGACTTAAGGTGCATTTTGATTTTGATTTCCTCGCAAGTTTGCTATCAGAGAATGGTCCTTCTGTTCCTTGAACTGAATTTATTCTATGCCGGAAACGAAAACCATTCATTTTATTATTTTACACAGATTATTATTTTTGTGATTTCGATTTTTCTTCATATTTTTACGGACTTAGGACCGTCCTTTGCTGTAGTTAAGTGGAATTACATTTTAAGCTTTATCTTGCATTATAATGAATTCATAAACAGTTTCTAATAATAATTTTTATGCCTTCCGTATACTGCAACATCTTAGGCATAATCAAAAGATCGGAATCAACTTATTTACAAATTACACTTATTGATATTTACAAAATGATAGTACATTATTTTTATTTACAAAAAAAAATCCTTTTTAGCGATACCGCAGTAATTCTGCAAAATGTCTAGTTTCTTTCTAAACACAAACTAGCATGCTAATTGTTTGTTAAACTTCGAAGCGTGTCTCTATAACTTTTTTCTATTATACATTGCTTTAAATCACTAACACTGCTTCTTCTGTCTATACTAATCGAATAAATTCCGCCCACAAATAAATCTAGAGGTGTTAGTTCTGGTTGTAGTGTGTAGTCATATGTAGTATAGAATAAAAGAGAGTTAGTAATAAACCTACATTCAAGACCAGTAGATGTATTATTTATTCCCCGAACCTCCCGACATTACATGGCGACCCTGCCAGGCGGTGCGCTGCTACAATGAAAGCGCACCGCCGGGCCCTGCATAGAAAAATAAAGTAATTTATTGAACAAAATAAATCAATCAAAATAAATATATGAAAATAATACAACAATAAAATCAACATAATACCGGACGTGAAAAATAATTTTTTAAATACGAATATAAGAAGACTACAATTTTTTTGACAAATCGAAGCCGATAATATACTTAAAGAAAAAATGTTATAGAAGAAATGAAGAAAAGATCTGAAAAATAAATTATACAAGAAGCTTCAGTGACATTGTTATTAAATCAAGAAGATAAGAGAGAAAATTTCCAAGAAAGAAGATTCCAAGACACAAAAAACACCTTAATCAAAATTCCCTCAAGAGTACCAACTTTATGAAAAATAAATATGAAAGAAAAAAGAAGAGTACGAAGAAGTCCAGGCCCAACCACATCGGGGAGCTAAGAACATCTTCGAGTACCAGAGCAGTAGAAAGAAATCAGGGGTACAACGAGCGACTAGCCAAGTTCTGTAGCAGCTACAAGACGTCTCGAAAACACCGAATGTAAGTTTAATTATATAATAATGGGGTCGATGTCTATTGTCAAATTATATTATTACTTACATAATGTTATACACAGAACTGGGGAAAGAAAAATTTTAAATCATTCATTAAAAAAGTAGGAAAAATATTAGTACTATTAATAGAAAAATTCAAAATTATGTATTATACCACAACAATTAATCGGTAAAAAACTACTTAATAATGATAATAATATTTGTTTTTTGCAACAATATGGTTGAACAATGGTGTTTAAGTATAATTTAGTTCTACATATTCTACCATAGTATTGTATATATTTTAATGGACAAGTAACTATAACAATATTTATCGAAATTTTAACAACATATAAATTATTCAATATTTTTTTAATTGATATGGTAACTGTCTAATTAATTGTGTAACAGCGTCAGAGGAAATACCAACTTTAGATTATTATTATTGCTCAATGTCATATACTTGGTATAATCATTAATTTGTCAATCATTATGTATTATAAGTTATAAATGTTACATCCAATTATCATTTTTTTTCTGTTTTATGTCAAATTTATTAATTCACTATTCCATTCATAACTAACTAATGCAAATAAGACAAAATAGTAGTTCCCTAGATAATTATGGCAATAAAATCGAACAATTATTCGTAGATTTGACGATTTCCCAAGCCGATGGTGACCAAAACGCGCATAAAAATTTTACGTCCTATTAATGAAAAGATCGCTATTAAAAGTTTCACAAATGGCTTGCGAAATCGACAACTCAGTATTATTTTGTCAGCACGTAATTATAGTATGTTAAAAGAAACAATTAGAGCTGCAAAGGATGAGGAGAGATATTGAAATTAACCCTAATAACGATAATAATGAAAATAATCTAGAATTTTTTCGGGACCAATAGTATATTTAGTTGCGAATATAGTAATTGTGTTGAGTTAGCAATAGATGGTATCAAATGTAGATGGCTCGTAGTTACCGGCGCTTCCGTATGTGCGATACACGCTTATAAACAAACATTTCATTACAAAAGAAACCGATTACAATAAACGGAATTGGAGGCAAAACGAACCGTAGGATTTGTTGATTTAACATTGTCTGTTGACGGGCAGAAAATTTAATAATAAGTTTCATGTTATAAAGCAGTTGCCGTGTGAAACTTCTGGAATTTTAGGTATAAATTTTTTACGTAAGTTTAATTGTAGCATAAATTTTGAATTGAATAATATTACACTGCATAATATGAATGAATTAGTAACTTTACCATTACATATAGGTATTTTGGGAAATAATAATTATTTGAGTATACCTCTTACGAATGATTGAGTGATTAAGTTTCGTCAATATGGGACTGATCACCCAAATATTTGATGATGCTTAAACTAGTAGTATTGAATCCGTTAAGAGTGAGAATTATGAAAGCATAAAAGGAATAAATATAAAAGAAATGGAGAGATACGGGAACGTCCATCACTGGTATAACATATAGTCCTCGAGCATAAAATCGGGCGTAATGGGTACTAGGGAACAGTACCTTCAGTACAAGTGATGTACACGAGTTGACTCATATTAGTACTGTTATGGACCAGAGAAGTCTTAAATTTGTTACCCTTAATAATGGTGCATGGAGGTCATATCCTTCATTGGATCACAGTGTGAACTTATTTTTCCTCTGTGACAATTGTTGGAGTCCTTTTAATGACTTAAACGTAGACCTCAAGGTTGTGCGCACAACCCAAGGTACACCTTTACCTTGATATAATTACGATAAAAAGTTTATGTACCAATGAAATTAAATGAACGTTATGAAAATGTAATATAATACCCAAATAAATGGGGGGCCCATATTTATAAAGTACCCGCGTGATAAATATCACGAAATAAAATATAAATGAAATGGAATAATACTCCGATTCCCGGTATCTAATAGACAAATAAATATATATGTAAGTGAATAGAGAGAAATAGAACTAGCTAAAGGTCAAAAATATTAGGAAGAAATAAAAAAAAGTACGTACAAGAATTATGGAAAAAGGGCCTATTAATCGACAAAAATACAGGATTATAAGGGGATTTCCGAGCAAATCAAAAGGTATGATAATCTAAAGGTGAGATAGTTAGTTATTTTGCATTTCTGTATTAGGACTATTATTGCTACCCAAAATGCGACTAACGAGTTACACATTTAATAACTATAGGGATCGATTTACACAACTACGCGAAAATGTGTTGTGTGTGTATGTATTGTGTGCGTAATTGTTTAACCACATTTGTGTATGAATTTACGAGATATTTTTTTCATATTTTAGGCACATTGATTCGTATTTACTACAAATCTGGTTGAATTTTTTGTCATATGTTTTTTTGTAAAATTTGTACATTTTAAACTATATTTGGTTTATATTTTCATGCTCATAAAGTAAAGTTCAGAGTTTATCAATACACTATTATTATAAATTTATTAATGTAATAGTATTCTTTTTACGTTTTTTCTTTATAAAAGACAACGAAACCTAAAATTATGTTATCTGTTTGAAATAAAATTGCCTTTTTCAATGTTAATAAATATTTCGTAAAACAAACTTGAGCTGTGTACCTAGTAGGTAGTGTTTTCTTTTTTTATATAAATTTCATGTTATGAAAAAATGAGAGAGTCGAAATTATAAATTAACTTAATTAATGATTTTTTGTTAATGTACCTATGTGAAAGTATTATACTTTTACAAAATGAATTTAAAATTGAATATAACAATCTATATTTAGAGGTACAAAGTGGAAAAGTTAAATTCATTTTATTTATATCATTTTAATGCAAAACTAGGTACCATTATATAACGTAATCGAAAAAAGGTTCCCATGAACATACTTAGAAATTAAAACAAAGGTGTCACAAACCGCTTACGTGGCTGAGATTGTAAGTTGTATTTGATCCCTGTAATGATTATGATTATGTTGCACTAGGACCGATGATCGCCGTGAGACAAAACGTGTAATATCAAACGATGATCATTTTTTGCCAACTAACTGTCTATATGTAATGCAAAGAAAATATTCTTTTGACCAGAGTTAGATACTACATACATATTTAGTAACATCCTACTAATTATGCAAATCGATGTGACAAGTGTTGCGACATAAACAATTAATAAAAATATATGTGCCAATGGTTATAACCGATTTATAGGATATTCCACTTTTCAAAGTTTATTTAGATTTAGTAGGGCCCTAATGTAAGAATAGTTTTAATAATGTTTATATACTCACACTACAGTATGATTTAAATAAGTATGCTGAAACTTAGGCTTTTTACCATTAAGGTTTAAATTTAAAAATATAGCTGAAGTTTAAGAAAATAATATTGTAAACAGCCTTATATATGCCTTATAATATTTTTGATAACTATTTTGTTTTAAAAACTGTATTTTCAGTCTAGTGAATTAATAGTTATATATGAAAATTTTAAGTTATGCAGTAATGATAGGCGAACTAAAATTATTTCACGACAAAACTTAAAGATTCAATACAATTACGTAAGGAATTTGATGATTGTTTAATAAATTTAAATACGGAGATAGAAAGTTAATTTTTTTTTTAAAATTACGGCGTTTACGATATTTTATTGTTATTTTATTATTTCTACTATATATGATATAGTGGGTATAAGAATTTTAATATTTTAAAGTAATGTACAATATTTTTGATTTTTTACACAAAGTTTTAATTCATTGCAAAAAAATATTTTTGTAATTCTATTTTTTTTTTCTTTTTGCCGATGGGCGTGTAGTGTGTAGTCATATATATGTAGGATAGAATAAGTAGTTAGTAATAAACCTACATTCAAGACCGCACATTCAAGACGACTCGTAGACATATTATTTATTCCCCGAACCTCCCGACATTACATGGTGATCTCGCCGGCCATTTCCACCTGCCCACCTATCACCGAATTGGCTGTCCAGATATGCGCGCACAGATTGCAGATGGCTCAGAGGAACGTTTTCCAACATTGTGTCGATGACGGAACGTATCATTTGCAGATACGTTACTCCTGGAATCGACCTTCAACCTAATGATGTGGTCATTAATGATTGCCGCCCAAACGTTAACCCCGAAACGAACTAGTTGCTAGGTACTCGACATTAGAGTATTGGTACTTATTTACGATAACTATCAGCGGGCGGCCGATACACACGCGGAAACACAAATAATATGTCACGCCATAGCTAATCACAGGTGACTGAAATGAGAGCGCGAGAGGCCTTGCGCCTGCGACCTTTCGCACTCCTAGCATGCGTTAAAAATTGATATTTTTATTACCGTTCGTAAATTTGTTTATTTAATTGATAATGTTAATATAAATAATTGATTTATTTATTTAATTCAACGTTTTTGTTTTTATTTTTTTAGTATGGAGTTTACTTGAAATTAGTAGTACTTATTAATGAACAATTTCATAATATGTTAATGAAGAAAAAATTGTAAAATATCAGTGCCATAAGCTTCTACTCCGTTCACCTGTTGCACCTAAATTTTTTCCAGGCGGTAAAAAAGTCATCCAGTATACTTAGTAGGTTTATTTAAAGAAGAAAGTTCTCAATCCTACTAAGATTAACATATATGCCTAAATATTAATTGCATTTAATAGCACATACATAAAAATAGCAAATACATAAAAATAACAATATTTAATATTTATTTTCACAATACCTCTTCAAACACAGATGGATCAAGGTCACCTAAAACTTCTAATGCTCTAGGTTCATTATTTGCTGTGAAATGCATAGGCCCGGCAGGTTTTTTGCGACCTTTAACTTTGTCCCCTTTTGTTCGGTCTTTACCCTCTTTCTTTGTGCGTTTCTTATCTTTTTCTTTTCTATCATTAGAAGTCTCATCATGTGTTGAAATTTCTTCTAATTTTGATTTAACCTGAATAAAAAAAACATTAATAACAAGTAATTCCGAAGAATAAACCACTAGCGAAATTATGAGTGGGCTATGCTATGCTAATGCTAAATTTCCACAAAGGATCTTAATAACCTTACAAAAATTAAATCCTAATATAAGCACAGAATAGATTAGTACTAAGTACAGAAGTTGCACATTTTTAGCTGTTCCACACGATGGGCCATCGCGATGGACCAATATGATGGGCCAGCGTGTGGAGGGCGTAGTGGTGTCGGACGGCTTATGGCGCGTGCGATGGTTGGCATCGATGTCGGTTATTCGACCGCACATCAAAAGGCAGTGGGCCAGCGATGGCGGTAGGCATCTACATGTGGCCCATTCCACAGTTGAGTGTGGAATTATCATAATGATCATACACATTTTGTACTTAATTGCACATTTTAATACTCTTTTCGAAGCTTCTATTTTATGGAGATGATTGCGAATTGTATTCTTGAACTATACTAGATAAAATATCTGGTAATGTTCCTAGTAAAATAAAAGCTTATGAACTACAATCTGATAACAATAATGTTTTTATTATTATTAATTGATGGCTATCAGTGCGATGTAAAAAACAAATGAAATATTACATTCGATTTTGACATCACGTTTGAGAGAACACTACTATGTTTTTTAAACAGTTGTAAAATCTTGGCCCTCTCTAATTATAGGATTTGCAGTAATCGCTATGCTTGACATCTCGCAACTTTGTCCCTGCTTCCGTCACCATTTATTGTTTGGGTATTTTACGTCTGACGTAAACAGGATGGTTATAGCGGTATCTGTCAAAACCTAAAATTATATTCATCTCTTATACCCTAAGGAACACATTGGGGATGGATTCTCCTATGCCAACACCACACGGGACCACATTTTTGTTAGGCACTGGTATTACTCCACTGCTATGAATATGGTGATATACGTAATCCAAAACTACCACTTTTGGGCAGTTGTCACTGCATGGAGAAGTTATGTATATATATTATTTTAAAACAAACCTTATCAGATTTTTCATTTTTTACATTTTTGTTGTTTTTCTTGTTTTCATCACCAGAAGTAACATCTTCTTCAACAATATCTTTTGTTACAGGCTCTTTGTTTCCTTTTTTCGTCCTTGGCTTCCTTTGCTTCTGCTTACCATTTTTTTGATCTAACAATTTTTTTATTAACTTAAGCAAATATTCAGCTCTAGATTGTAAATGTTTTGCTTGTGGTTTTTTGTCTTCATTTGTAAGAATTTTATCACCAATTTCAAATGAAGAATCCATTTTGATAGCCTCCCATGAACCCATACCGTACTGATATATACCAGCAAGGAGTTTCGAATCATCTCCAACACCCCATTCAACATCGAAATTTGCGGGCCTTGTCCTATACAACAACCATATTATTAAAATACAAAAAAAATGACTAAAAACATAAAACTATACATCATAAATATGCAAACATTTGACACTGTTAAAACAAACATTTCTATAAGAAATGTATTGACGTCATAGTTTTCATAAGTCATCTTATTTGCAACATTTTAGTACCTAAATCCAATATAACTTAAAATGGATTATCCATGTTTTAAGACTACTAAGGGCTGGTTTTTTTAACTCAGATAAAAGTTATTCATCAAAAAATTTAATAATCTAAATATAAAATAAAACAAACTTAATTATAAAGCTATAATTTTTAAATTAATTATGTTATATTTTATTGAATGTGTGAATGTGATATTAATAACTTTTATCTGACAATAGTAAAATGGGCTAAAAGTAGCAAATTCTAACTACTGAATCAACAAAAGTTATTTAAAGTAAACTACCTGAAATCCAACTGCCATTTCAGTCTTTCTTCTTTTGTGTCAGGCAAGAATTCGTCCAAAGGCGCTAACTCATCCTGGCAAGCAGCCATAGTTTTTGCGTTAACAGGGACACCCCCAAGTTTAAAGGTTTTTCTAGCATTCTTTCGGCCATCGCTTTGTTCATCTACAAATGCATGATTTTAGAACATCGACATTCAAAAAATCGAAAACAGATATATATGTTTTACAATTTATTAATTGAAATAAAAGTACTTTGCACATACTAGGAGTTTCTGTTGTATCACTGAGTACAGCTTTACATCGCTCTTGTAGTATCTCACCCAGCTTTTTAAGATCAGCTAAAGGTTTTTCTTGGAGCTCAGCATCACATGCTATACTGTCCAGATGCTTTAATGGTGCCGAAAACTTTTTGTAACTTTTAACAAATCTTCGTATCTGTTTAAAATTAAATAAGTGTCGATAGAAATTCACTTAAATTAATGTTATAAAATAAACATAATTTTTAATCTGGTGAAAAAAATATCATTGCATAAATTTTTGATAATGTTCCAAATATATAAGTATTCCCAGACCAATACAAATATAAGAAAAAAGCTTACTCCTTTCTGAAAGGCCGGCAATGCACCTGCAATTCCTTTGGAGTTGCAATGTTCATGCGCTATTAATACTATCAGGTGAATCATATGCTTGTTTGCCAAGCTAACAGGCTTGTGTGTCTTCCATAAAAGATTATAAGATTTAATTATTTTGACTTTATTGATGATGCATTACCTCTTGATCTGTAAATCCTTTAATCTTTTCCCTATGTGATGCGGGAGGCCGCCCTCTTTTACGAGGCCGATCATCATCAGCGCTAGCTTCAGCTTCCGAGGCATCACTTTCCAAGTCTCCTTCACCATCTGCACCGCCTTCTCCAGATCCTCGGCCGCGACGCTTCCTTCCGTCTCCTATAATGTTCAAGTACAATAGTTAAATTTTAGGTTCATTCAAATTCATATTGTAAAACACAATTAACTTGAAATACTTCCGAAATCGTCAGACAAAATATAATAAACTAATAAGTATTTGTATGCCGTGTAGGCGTGCCGTAAGAAAATCCTCCACTACCCCATAATATCTGACAAAGAAATTGATATGATAACAGAGTTAAATAAAAAATAGGGGTAGTGCCCAACCCACTTGCCAAGTGTGGCAACTATAGTAAATAAGAGCAACTTATGGGTTAGACTTTTGATAGGCAGTAATGATGACCAATGATGAATCCGTATAAAATGATCATGATGATGAGGCACACTAGATGAGGTATTTATATTCTTCACAATAAAGGATTTATATACTTACTACTGTCAGCATTATTTGCTTGCATATTCTTTCTTCTTGGAGGTAAATATAAGTCTTCCATTTCTTTACTTTTCTCTTGTTCAGCAATATTCTTACGAACATTTTCAGGTATTATATCATCCTGTTATGAAAAATTGTTTAATGACAAATAAACTTAACATTTAATTTACAGTGTGAAACTAAATGTGTCCATGTATTTACCCAATCTTTACTTTCTTCTTCTGCATTTTCCTTTTTCACTTCCATTACGGCTTTTTCTTCATCAAAAGCAAAACTGGCTACTTTAAATGCTGAAAGCAATTCATCCCCTGCCATTGTAGGACCTTCATCACGAGTCTCAGCTCGTTGTAAAATCTCATCAATATCGCACTGAAAATATTTTAAGATATTTGTTAAATTATTCTTAAATACTTTAGCTACACACTACACTTTACATTGTAGATTACAATAATTCATACAAAATAAAACGGGGGAGTGGGCAGTGCCTGTGTAGTCATTAACATGTCAATTCACACCTATAAATGTCAACACATCTCATGAAAACTACTTTACGATTTATCCGTTTATTTTCACAGTTTATTATTTTTTATCATTATGTCAACACATCTGTTTTGAGGTCACAGTAATTGCCCAATTTTTGTGTCAATTGTTACTGGGTAATTACATATCGGTAAAACAGCTGGATATGGAATTTTAATAAAAGTGGTATATCCTTTCACCAGTAAGTTGAAACTATTTATATTTTGTGAATTTTAGAATCAAAAACAAATAAATCTATTTATTTGTTAAAACAACAATAGGGGTCTAGGTATGTAACAAAATTTTACTGATACCGATAAACCGGGAAATATAATCGCTTTTAAAATTGTATTTGGTATTAAAACAAGCTAAATAGATGCTATCAAATACGGTAGAAAATAGTAATTTAATGAACTACGAATAAATTTTTGGCATTTTTTTATATTATAATTTTGTTCCCTCTATCCTTGAACGTATAATTAGTACGTATAACTACATACTGTATGTTCACTTAACGCTTAATCACCCAAAAAGGATTGGGTAGACTCATTTTGTGATAAAAGTAAAAAAAACATATTTCATATGTATTTCCATACTTTTCCATACTTTCCGATTTTGCTCTTGCCTGGTGTTGGCTTTCCAATACTGTACTATTTACTACTATTGTAACTTTTTTAGATAAGATGTATTTTAATTACATATATATATATATATATATATATATATATATATATATATATATATATATATATATATATATATATATATATATTGAATCCTTGAACATTAAAAAACGACATTGCCACGCAGTGCAAACTATTGGTATTGCGACATATCGACAGCGGTGTCTTTTGTCGGCGTGCCACCCGCGTGCAACGTTGTCACTCTTCCAAGGGGTCAAGGTACGTTGTCTAAACAGAGTGTTCACTTTTACTGAATTTATTTTAATATTTATTTTGTTTGAAAATTTCACTTTTTTATTTTACGGGTTTTAATTTAATATTTAATTTTTCTACACTTCTACGGACTAGTATTACTTGTGGTTTCATATATTGCATATATGTGGGACCTTCTGTATATATATTAAAATATATAAATATATTTGCTTTACTGAAAAATGCTTTACATGCATTTTCCCTCATAGGCTCTTTACTGATTCAGCAATAATATAAAAGTTCCTGCCAACTCACTATTATAAAATAAATACTTACAACAGGATCCTCATCATTCTCATCATCATCTTTAAACAACTCTTCAGCACCAAACTTCAATATAGCATTCAAATCTTCTTTATTAAATGGATTATTTGCTGTTGTTCCAGACGCATCTCGTTTATTAAGTACAGTCCTGCCAGTAGTATCCATTCTTTGGATTACAAGATGATCTAAAACCATCTTTCTTTTGGCTCTTTCTACAATGTCTTCTTCTACAGATCTGGCGGTGACCAAGCGATAAATATTCACCTAGAAAACCAGTTTATATAATATAAATTCTTAGATCGTAATAAGAACTTGTGCGTGCTCATCGGTGAAGAAAAACAAAATAATTGAACTCATACTATTGAATAAAACTAAATTTACGGATTCTATCGCGTTTATTTAACTGATTTTACTTATTTTTAATTCCCGGCGTTTCGGGTGCTTTACAGCAACCATGGTCACGGGGGGACGGGGGGTCCCCCCCGTGACTAATAAAAATAAGTAAAATCAGTTAAATAAACGCGATAGAATCCGTAAATTTAGTTTTATTCAATGTGTAGTGTTCGCGTAAATTTAAGAAATCATGTGAACTCATACTACCTGATTAAATCCACAAAATGATTGATGATGAACCAATAACAAAATTACTGTTTGTTGTAATTGTATTTATACGTGTTCCGAAACTCAACCTCAAGCAGGCACCGGGCTAGAGGGAGGTCATACCAGCCTCGGGAAAAACTCCATATAAATTATTTCAGTTATAACTGATATATTTATGATAATATCGTTAGGTATTATAACCAGAAATTTCTCAATTTTCAAATTTTCAAAAATAGGTTGCTAGGTTAGGTAAAATTGACGTATTTTATTTTAGTCGTAGTTGAAGAAATAAGATTCCTAACTTTGATTCTTCATTAAAAAAAAAACATACTGTACCACTCCCTAGGCAAGTTACATCAATAGATGGTCTAATCTTAATACTTAACCGATTTTAATCCAATTTGCACACCGTGTGCAGGCTGTTAGTGTAAACACCGTTGTCCTTGAAACCATTGGTTTGGTTTCACTTATAGAACGTAAATTCAATGAATTTAAAAAAAAACGCTATTTTCTTTCATAAAATTTAAAAAAGTTTCTGTCCGACACCGTCCGTAAATTCATGGATACCCTATGCGCCCGAGTGACGTAATCACTGTAAAGATCACCGCCAGCGCCCGCGCTAGCTACCTACACAACATTCAACATAAAAACACAATAGGTACACATAACGTGCGATGTAACTTTTCCTTCATACTTTCATCCTGGCTTAGCACAATTGAGGAATTAAGGAAAAATTTAGATTTAATTTAAAAAAAATTTAATTTTTCATTGAATTTACGTTCTATAAGTGAAACCAAAGCACTGGTTTCAAGGACAACGGTGTTTACACTAACACCCTGTATAGTATAATACGTATCAATTTTCATCCTTAAAAAATAACATTAATTCGATGTGATTGGCGCTTTGGCGATTGTTTGTCTTTTAATAGTCAGTATGCTGCACTTTTTGTTTAACGCGCGTATTTATTTTATATTTGTGTTGCTCCTGTTCCCGTACTAATGATTCTGGCTTTTTTTTTGTGAAATAGTACTTGATTCTTATTTGTTTACCGACCTGACTTGCTTCTGGACTTGTAATTGTGACACCTGAATATTGTTTTGCAAACTCTGCATCGAGAAAGGTACCAGACTGCCGAACGTCATCTGAATCACCGCGTTTTCGTCCATATACATCACGCGTATTCGGACGGACGACCACCTGGGGTTCAAAACGTTGGTGAAAGACCCTGAGGGGCCTACGATGACGTACTTTTGAATGAAATTCAAGACAACCCCAGTACTACAGTACGTGCGATTCAAGAAAGTACGGGAGTACCTAAAACTGCCGTGCATCAAATTTTGAAACGTCATACATACAATGATTTCAAAAGGTAGGATAGGCCAATCTAAACATTTTACTCATAACTTTTTCATACATGAATAAGTAGCGCATCTATCATAATACAAACGTCATATCAAAACACGACGTAACCAGGGTCGGATTTCGTAGTATAATTTTATCCAAATTGTATTATTATTTCATAGTTTGTAGTACATAGTATCGTAATAATACTAAGCGAAAATACCATAATTTTATCAAAAGGTCTACTTATATTGTTATTATGTCCTTTTACATTTTAATATTACCCCTACGATATCGAGAATTTCTGTATATGAGTACCGTGTTTTTTTAATAAAATTAGAATTAACTCCCTTTCTGGTCAATTGATGCTCGATCGATGCATTTATGTTGCATCCTTGATACAAATATGATGACTGGCTACCACGATAAAAACTCTAAGCTCCAGAAGCAATCGGTTTGAAAACAGATTTTCAAAACATTTTATAAATCAGATTTTCAAAATATTTTATAAATCAGATTTTCAAATTCAATTAAGCAGATACGGTTTCTTAAGTACTCTTTTCGTTTTACCCTTATTAACTTACACTAAGTTCTTTAGACAAAAATTAAAAAGAAATAAAAATAAAACCGTCAAAAAATGAAACGTATAGATAAACTAGATGCGTGACGCTAAAATCCCGGCACATGGGCGAAAGAAACATCTAACGACAAACGTGATATATTTTTTAATAGTATAATTTTATTTTCCACATACAATATTTTTGAAGGTCTGAATCCAACCCTGGCCTAATCTTGGTAACGAAACTAAACTAACTGTAAAATAAAACTTTAAAATGCGTTTATATAATTATTTAATTGTAACAAAATTAATATAAGGTTATTTATCGGTGATACCATATCCCATGTTTTTTTTTTAAATATTTGTATCGTAATTTTCGCATGCTTTAACCACGCAACTAGACATATTTGTGACAGACAAATATGTCCTGCGTGCGCACCACTGTCGACCGATTTGCGTTGGCCCTAAACTATAATTTTAGGGCCAACGCACTGGTCCGTTTTAGTTGTTCGGTCGGCCCGGTCCTTACGCTAGTAATATATAAGTCAATGCATACATACCATCCTTTCATGTGGGACGAGTACAGAATTTACTATCCGCGTGACTATTTTTTTCAGAAAAAGCTTTTACGGGACATGTTAGCAAAAAAATAGCGACGATCCGCAATTTTTGGATACAATATGATGGACCGATGAAACAACATTCAAAAAAGATGGCCAACATTCATAATGTTCATGGATGGCATGGCGAGAGGACAGATCGCAATACCAATTTAAAATAAATTTGTGGACTGGAATAATAAACGGTCAAATTATTAGCCCATTTGAATTACCGTAGACCTTGAATGGTGAGAAATTATTTGAATTTCCTCGAAAATGATTTGCAAGACTTCTTAGTAGTAGATGCTCTACCGCTCAGCATACTTCGAAGAATGTGGTTTCAACAAGATGGTTGCCCAGGGCATTATGCACATCCGGTACGGTACTATCTAAATAATGATTTTTTTGATGGACTTGGTATAATTGCGTGGCCACCTCGCTGATAGGTTTTTTTTTATGCTACCCGGGGCAGGTATGAATCCCCTCCCCCGTGCCCGCTTGACGTTGAGTTTCGGGACACGTATGTGATACCTTTTTGAAAGATATTGCTCGCCGCAAACATTTATAATGAAGGGGTTGGTTTTTTTTATTTATATTGTTAATAGAAGTGTTCAGTTTCTATAACATATAGGTTACCCAAAAACTAATCAGGTTGAGTTCCCATTTTGTTTCCATATTTCAACATTTAATAGGATTTATATTTAGATTAACTTCTAAAAAAGACTCACGAGGTACACAGTTGTACGAATCAGTTAAACAATTGGGAACTAACTTACAACAAAGTTTGTTATAATATGTAGAAAGCAATGGGGGCCTATGTAGTATTGCAGTAAGCTCTACTATTTAGATCAAAACAATATATCACCTGCCATTATTTATTAAGTTAAGATTATTAGCACTATTTTTCAAGAATAAAAACAGTTCAAACTACATATGATATTTACCTGATTTTTCTGTCCAATACGATGAGCACGTGCTTGAGCCTGTAGATCATTTTGAGGATTCCAATCTGAATCGAATATAATGACAGTATCTGCAGTGGCTAAGTTAATACCTAACCCGCCAGCTCGAGTCGATAGTAAAAAGCAAAAGTCTTGTGATCCTTCTGCATTAAAATGATCTAGTGCCTGTTTTCTCAATTCACCTTTTATACTGCCATCAAGACGTTGGAATGGAAAATGTCTCCTTTGTAAGTACTCTGCTAAGATGTCTAACATTCTGACCATTTGTGAAAATATAAGCACTCTGTGTCCAGTCTCTTTCAGCCTACACAGTAATTTATCTAGCAATAGCAGCTTTCCAGATCCTCGTAACAGTTTCTGCAAACATAATATTTACTAAGATTATATTCTGAAAGAACGAAATTTATGAAGAAAAAAACAAGTGTATATGATATACCTCAACAGCATCTGTAGTTGCAAGGGATGCTCGCGATTCAAAGTCTTCAGGCTTGGTCAAAAGGGCGTGATTACAACATTTTTTTAATTCTATAACAATATTGATAAATGTATTAATGGATCCCTTAACACCTTTGCGCAAAGCACTATAATTCTTAGTTAGAATCCATTTATAGTATTGTTTCTGAATTGCAGTCATTTCTACTCGCAAAATTTGCTCAACTTTTGCTGGCAAGGATTTCTCAACATCTTTCTTTTGTCTCCTCAATATAAATGGTTCCAACTGCTTGTGTAATTTTTCATAGCCTTTTGTTGCAGCATCTTCATGGTCTTTTTCAAATTCTTCCCATGATTCAAATCTAAAACCAACAATTTTATTTTATGTGGGTATTGTATTGCACACTGTTTAATTAAATAGAATGCTTGAATCATGATGGAAAAAAATGGTAATGCAAAACTGAAGCTTGAACAGATTAAATTACCAAAAAAGCCATATCAATCATGAATATGTTTCTTAAAACGTATAAATTAAAGAAATATCTTCCAGTTAGCATTTTTATGGATGGAGAAACAACTCAGTAAGAGATGCAAGTCGAGCCACTTGCATCTGATTTGGCAATCAGTCTTAGAATAAAATAATGTTTGCCCCTAAAGACAAAAATATTTCGAACATGTACATAATTACAATTTTAGGGTTTGTCTTTTGTTGAATTATAGAAGAGAATTTGTAAGTAAAACTCACTTGTAAGGCATTATAAAATGTAATAACGCCCATAATTCCTTCAAGGAATTTTGTAGTGGGGTGCCAGTTACTAATAACCGATGATTCGTTTCGAACTCTTTCAATGCTTTGTATAGCAGGGAATCATCATTTTTTAATCTATGGGCCTCATCTACTAACAAGCAGGCCCAACTGAATGACCTTAGGAACTGTCGATCTTTAAGTAAAATCTCATAGGTTGTTAAAATAGCATTGAACTTAAGCCTTTTTGAACTTGCAAAACTCCATTCAAATTGCCTTATCTGGAAAAATAATAAATGATTAATTAGTCCTACAAATTTTCTAAACAAATACAAATCATCAATTGAAATATGGATATATGAATAAAATAATTTGTATTTATAAATTATACCAAGAGGTAACTTACTATATCTCTGCTAATCACATCACCAATATATGTAACAACATTGATGTCAGGTGCCCACTGTTCAAACTCTCTTTGCCACGCAGTCATCGTACTCAAAGGTACAACACAAAGGAATGGTCCATAAAGTTGTTGTGATTGAAATAGGTAATACAAGAAGCAAATAGTCTAAAAAAAGACAAAAAAACATCATGTCAAAATTTTCTTCTTATGTAAACTAACCAGCTTATTTTTATATATATATATATATATATATATATATAAAAAATAAATAAATAAATAAATATGTATATATATGTGAGGATATACGCAGTAAAACAAGAGTGACCAACATAGCCCAACAGATTAGTAAGCTGAAGTGGCAATGGGCCGGCCATATAGCTCGAAGAACCGATAACCGATGGGGAAGAAAGGTTCTCGAGTGGCAGCCTCGTACCGGTAGGCGTAGGGGCGACCCCCACTAAAACAACTATATGCAGGAAGTCGATGGATGCAGGTGGCTCAGGACCGTGCTTTGTGGCATTACTTGGGGGAGGCATATGTTCAGCAGTGGACTTGTGAAGGGCTGTAATGATTATGATGATATATATATATATATATATATATATATATATATATATATATATATATATTATTTTGACATGTGTGTGATTGAACTCCTAAATGGCTGGACCGATTTCGATGAAATTTTGTTTAAGTTGTTTGTGTTAAAATCCTTCAGCAACCTAAAGAACGTATCTGAAACCTTTTGTTGGCCATTTCATCCATCCACGCAACAATTATAGTAGGAACGTTTTGCCATTATAATTTACCAAATAGGTAATATATATAAAATATTATATAATTTTTAAATTACGCAAGTCTCCAAAAATAACTAAACCAAACCCGCCCCCCCCAATTTCACGCAGGTAGCAAGAGTAACAGAGGCCTGCCTGAGTGAAGTACGAAGAATGAAAGAAAACATTATCGTACATCCCTGACTTCATATTATACCACATAGAAAAAACCCCAGGAAAATATGGTGTAGGTTTTTTAGTCAAAAAATATCTACCAAAGCACATAAATGGATTTTATGGTGTATCAGAGCGCACAGCATTGCCTATGGACCATTATTCAAATTTACTTGCCCACAGAACAAGCAGAGAATAAAACAAGTAGACAGTTTTACCAAGATTTGAATAAAACTTTACAAACACATGCTAACAAAAAAATATCATCGTGATTGGTGACTTTAATGGTCAAATCGTAGAAAAACAATGGGATGAATATGCAATTATAGAACCCTATACATACGAGGGCGGCACTGAAAATTTCGGGAATCAAGGAAGTGACACAACATTACTATTTAAAAATGTGTTTATTGCTTTTCGAAGTATTCTCCGCGAAATTTAACACATTTTTCCATACGATGGAACCAATCATTGAAGCAACCATTCCATTCGGAAGTTGGGGTCTCCAAAATGGCCGTTTTGTAGGCGTCCACAGCTTCTTCAGGTGATGAAAATCTCTGTTTACGCAATTTATTCTTTATTTTAGGAAAAGTATAGAAATCATTAGGGCTTAGGTCGGGGCTGTACGGCGGATGGTCTAATAATTCTATGTTTTCTTGCTCTAAAAACTCTTTTGTTCTGTGTGCGGTGTGAGAACTTGCATTGTCGTGATGGAGGATGATGCGGTGGTTGCAGTTCTCTTTACGGAGTTCAGAAATGACCTGTGGCAAACAAATGCTAGCATACCATTCTGCATTAACCGTTCTTTGTCCCTCAAGAGGAATAGTCGTAACATGGCCGGTTTTGGAGACAAACGTGGCCACCATTTTTTTTGCAACACTCCGTGAACGAACAATTTTTGTTGGCTTTAACTCATTTTCAAACACCCAAACTCGTGACTGGTTTTTTGTTTCGGGTTCGTACGCGTATATCCAGGATTCGTCACCTGATACCATGTTGTATACAGAATTTGAGGATGATTCTGCGTGGAATCTTTCGAGAGTTCTGACGCACCAAGTAACTCGAGCCGCTTTTTGCTCTTCACAGAGCGAATGCGGTATACATCGGGAAAACAACTTTTTTACACCTAATTGTTCATGCAAGATTATTTGTATTTGACTCATGCCAATGTCTAAAGTTGACTGAATTTCGCGGTATGTCACATGTCGATCTTCCTCAATCAGCTTACGCACAGCATCAACGTTTTCTTGGGTGACTGCAGTTTTTGGACGACCTTGACGGGGGTCATCACTGAGCTTGACACATCCACGTTGAAATTCAGCAAACCAGCTATAAATTGTGGTTTTGGATGGGGCTTCATCACCAAATGCAGAAATCATCCGTTCAACACACTGTTTTTGTGTTATACCACTTCGAAAGTCATAATAAATCATCACTCTTGAATTTTCTCGAGTCAATTCCATTTTCTCAACGACTAAACAAGTTTGACAAAACCTTGTGACAAGACCGAGAATCTTTTTTTTAAATAAATAAATTATATTCGATTTTTAAAACCAAGGAGTTAATTAAAAAGATTTTAATATGACAGGAACAGTGGAAATATTCCATTCCCGATACTTTTAGTGCAGTCTAGGTACAGTTCAAAACCTAGAAGCAAGAACAGAAAAATGCTCATGGACTTTGCAATGGAAAATAACCTGACCATACTAAACAGTAAACACCATATTCAAGAAAATTAAAAATTCGGCCCATATAGAGATACTCATCAATGTATGCACATTCACTACACCTTCGACAGTAATCTTGTGATATGTGCAGTTTGTGTTCATTCTATCACCCAAATTCGGCCCATATAAGATACTATCACTTCACTACACCTTCGACAGTAATCTTGTGATATGTGCAGTTTGTGTTCATTCTAGTCAACTTCAAGGCTAGTCCTACTAAGATCATCTAGCATCTGAATCAACTCGTCGGCTGAAGACGAAAAGAGGACAATATCATCGGCGAAACGGAGATTGGATAATCTCGCATATTGAACTTTAATTCCCTATCCGTCCAGCTTACTGCCAGCGTTCTAAAAGCCTCTTTTAATACGGCCGCAAATAACTGGAGATAGTGGGTCTCCTTGCTTCTTATCTTCACTAATGCAAACAACATGGGCATTTCATAGAACTGATCTTAATGGATGCAGTGCTATTCTTGTAGATGTTTTGTAATAGTTGGATGTATGTGGTGTCTATCAGTACTTGATTATCACTTATTATTTTTAATGTGGTAGATAGATATCTCTCACATATACATTAACAAATTTAAAAATTTGTACGAAACAAAAGTAAAAATTTTGAACACTTCTTAAAAGCCTTGCTTCTGGTCAGTTTCAAATTCTGGGTACCAATCCTTACAGTGCTCAAATGAGATATTTTCCTCCCAAGAGCATTTTGAAGATGAGCTGTGCAATATTGTGGAAATGAACTTTTAAAACCCCAAAAATAATCGCCCTAAAACTTTTTTACGTTAATTCCATTTTCACACGCAACTTCCCGACAAAATTTTTTGATCATTTTATGAGTTTCATAGGATTTAAAAAATTACCATTCGTAGTTCAAAAATTTTACGCATCGCAAAACTTTCAGAGTGCCCTATGTAGGTTAGGATGAATGAATGCCTATATATCTTATTCCGACATTACTTGGAAAGTTAGCGCCGTCGGCGGCCAGTACACAAATACCTATTATTTTTAAATGAATTTCAGTTTGGATCAAATCCATCAATTTGGTTCTATTCTCTTCTCAGTAAACTTAAATATTAAGACAAGTAAGATTAAAATTATTATAAAACATCCAAAAATAAAGTTATAGAAATTATTTGTATAGGGGTATCTACAAATTATTTTTTAAAGAGAAAATGTTTAATTACCTGTATTGTTTTACCTAAACCCATTTCATCAGCTAGTATAACAGAATTATCTTTACACCAGGAATGTATTAACCAATTCAATCCATCCATTTGATAATCTCGTAGTATATATGTCTGAAACAGAATATTTTTTATACAAACGATATTAAAAAAAGTGTCTTCTAGATAAATTTCAGTCACGGCCGCAAGGCTTAAAGGAAACTGGAGTACAGTAAGGAAAGGATTATAGTGCAAGTAAGTATGTGTGCAAGCACAGGTGCACTCTCTATTGCCTCACTCTCATAGTCCAATACGACCGAACAACAATCCGACATGACTAGAGAAATCATGCGCAGGAACAACTTTACGTGCTTTCTGAGGCACGCAGGTTAAACCCCGCCGACTTTCTGACACAGGCTGCTACTGAGAATTTCTTGACTGAAAAATAAAATTAATTGATTTTGGCTCAAACCCGGGCTTCGAACTAGGACCACAAGGTCAACAGTCGCGCTTTTGACAACTAGGCCTAACGAGGCAGTCAATAAGGCAAAGATAATAAAAGTACTTAGAGAACAGAAAATAAATTTTAAAGACCATTTATGTGAGTATTTTTACTTACACACCTTATCTTTACCCATGTACTCTGGTTGCTCCTTAATCTGATGAAATTTTGGTCGCCTTCTCAAGACAGGACAATGCCTCGATGGTGTGGTTTTAGCAGCTTCTCTATGCTTAAAATGTTCTACTTGAACTGGCCATCGCTTCTCTATTAAAGCAGAGTCTTCCCAAGTAGCATCTGCATATGGAAGTGACTCCCACTTGCAAAAATATTCACGAGCTGTTCCACCTCCTTCTAACTCTCGAGATTGTTCAGCTATAATTTTATATAAATTTAGTATTATAATTTACGAAGTGCATTTAATAGATAAATAGTTACTATTATTATATTTAATTACCAATTATTCTTTCAACATTGTTGTAAGTCTTAACAAGTTCTTGTTGTAATTCACTCTGGCATTCGAAGTAATCAATATCCTCTGGGCCTGCCCTTTGTCTCCACCATGATAATTCTGCTTCCTTTTTTATATAATTTTCTAGTTTTTTAAGACCTTTTACTTTCTGTTCATTGAGTGATTTCTCAGATTCCCAAGTATTGTGAATATGAGACCAACCCTTCCATTTAATCAGGTACTGGGGTTCTGTAGACTCTTCATCTTCAGGATTACACCCTTCGTTAGGATCTCCATGTTCTTCTACATAATAAACTGTAGTCACATTGCCAGTGACTGTGTAATGATAAGAAGATATTAGCTAAAATTTAATAATTAATTTGCACCAAAATGCAATAAGTTTAAATTTATGTTATCAAAAAATTATGTTAATTACTTTAGGTGAAACCACAGAACACAATTTATGGAACAATCAATATTACAGTATATTCAATATTTAAAATTCAAAATTCAATAAATTACTTGTCTATTTATATACTTTATTACAGTTGAGGAACTAACAAAGCTTATTACATTTAATATTCTCTCGCTTTTGGAATGTGTTAGTCAATAGAATGATTTTTCACTTCAAATTCAGCACCAGCACATAAAGGATAAGGAGGTATAATGATTGAAAATCACATTATGGTTGTCATACAATAAAGTGATTTCCAATCATCATATATACCATAATGTGAATTTCAATCATTTATATAATTAGATGAATGTCCGAATTACACAAAAATCATACTAGTAATGCCTTTAACATTACTAGCACTACCATTATCAACGCTAATAAACGCTTTGTATTAGAAGTGGTTAGCCACAGTAGTCGAAAGGTGGATTCCAACCCGTGTTTGTAGGTTTACGGTCTGCATCCTCAACTAAATGACTACTGTCACTTTTAAATTCATGTATCTTAGGATTGCGACCAATAAAAATTGTGTTTTATTTAACCCTTTTTATTGCTCCATTTTGGTTTTACTAGGTCAAAACATTTTTTTTGTGTTTTATTGGGTAAAAAGTTTGACAAAAGAGTTTGATGTTAAGTGAATACTCTGTGGTCTCCAAGAGACCTATTTATCACCGATTAAAAATTAATATGCAGATATATATTGTCACTTCTGAGTACTAAGACGGTTACTCGTCTGGTTTTCTAGAATCACCATACGAATCAGCAGCATTATGTGGCTATTTTAACTAAAAACAATAAACTTGTGGAGAAATAAACAGGGTTGTATATGGTTGCATTATAGAAAAACTGTATGAACACTTGCCTATTCTGCAGGCAACAAACTACAGGATCCCGAACTAATTTGTATTCAACAAAAAGTACAAAATCCAATCATACATATCAACAAAATAAGAATTTCAGATTTCAAAAGAACTTAAACTTCACTATTGGTTCAAAGAAAAAGTCAAGTACTGGCTTCAGGATTTTCTTGGAGTACTCAAACATACATTTAAAAGTAGTTGTTGGGTTCCATAAATTCAGTTTTTTAAGCAGAATGTAGGCGCATTATCTAAGCAGCATAACTAATTACCACTAGGGAAGTAAAGAACAAGTATGTTTGAATACACTCTGAAAGCATATTTCTACTCAGGGACTTCTTCAATCTATGAATGCTTTCGGAGATTTAATTAATTCCAGTATTTTAGTTACTTACAATTTAAGATACTATTCAACATTATCTCACTATCTAGTTTTTTTTATAGAATAAGTGTGACAAATGAGCACATAGTCCACCTAACGGTAAGAGGATGCTGTGGCCCATAGACATCTACATTTATCCTCAATTAAGAAGAATCAAAACACCCATCTGAGGAGGGGTCATCACCTGAAATTAACTTAAGTTGTGTCACATAATAACCCACACAAGCACTTTCTTAACCAAAGAGTGGTTGAAGCATGGAACCAAGTTGCCTTCAGAAGTGATGTCTGCACAAACCATTAACCAATTTAAAAACAGATTGGATCGACAGCTAAAATAGAATAATTACATATTTGAAACTAGGATACAGGATTTTATCAGTTGTACCAACAGCTGGCCTGTTAAATAATAATAATAACGAAATGCAGATGGGTTGTCACCCCTGAGCACTAAGATGGAAAGCCTCGTTCCTAGTAAAAAGAGTCTCTGGTTCTCTACACTCACCATACGAAACACAGCATTACTAGCTGCTAATTTACACTGTGAGAGTTTGGTCCTATCCTGGCTGAGCCGACCTATTCGTGCTACAACCATAATATACTCGTACACATCGATGCATCGATGGATGCAGGTGGCTCAGGACCGTGCTTTGTGACATACTTTGGGGGAGGCCTATGTTCAGCAGTGTACTTGTGAAGGGCTGTAATGATGATGATGATGATGATGAGACAATTTTTATTACAGAAATTATATTTCTAATAAATTTACTAAAAATAAAAGAAAAAGTTGCTGAACACTACTGTAATATGCTTCCTGAAACTACATTCAATATTTTTACACAGTAAAAACATGCAGATGTTGAGCCCTTAAAACACATGAGCATGCTACATAGAGCTGACCATGTGAAAAACTTATCATACCCAAATGTAATCCTGCTACTTTTCAATATTTGAACCTAGGATTTGTTGCTTCTTATATGTACACAATCACTCCCTTGGCTGCTCAGAGACTGCTGCAGAAGAGCAGCCGTTTTGTTTTCCATTCCAATTATTAGAAGTATTGTGATTATGGCAAAAGAAGCACACAAACAGAACTCAGTACAAAATATAAATACGAAGAGTGCTACTTTTTTGAAGTACAAAACAAATTCTTACTATGTCTTTTTATGAAGACCATTTTTTTTTTTACTCTATTTGATATCAGTAGAAGCAATTTCATGAAGTTTAATTTGCTTGTTTTTACCTAAAGATATTAAAATTAAAACTTTATAAATATTACCTTAGGTATGAATCCATAAAATGAGCAAACCTATTAAGTGTTTGAAATTAAAGATTTATACACTGCCCTTTTAATTGAAAAAAAAGTAATATTTTACACATACAGGGATCATTTTTAAAGAGTAGCCAAATTTTAAAGACATTCAAATATACAAACAATGATATATTGTTATTGCAGTGTTTGAAAATACGACTAAATAAGGCTTCTATTTTTTTTTTTAAATTATCCAAAATTGAATGTAATTTATGGGCAACAATGTAATTGCCTACCGAACGACCCTTACGAACTTGTATGTGCACAGTAAAATCAGTTAAAATAATGCATTACCACACATTGTAAATTTAAATAAAAAGTACTTAATTTTCCAACATCATTTGCCTTACTAATATATATATGCCATTGTATATATATACATATACAAAAAAGGACATTTTCTAAAAATAAATCCTAGCTAGATCGAATTATTGCCCCAGAAACTCCCTGGACACTAAATTTTATGAAAATTGTTGGAGCCGAGATTCCGATGTATGTATGAGATGTATATATATATATACAAGAATTGCTGTTTAAAGGTATAGGATATATATAAAATCTTTATATTATGTAATATTTGAAAACACAAATTCAACTTAGTTCATGGTGCTAGAAATGTTTCCTCAATCAGTTAAGTGTAACAGCTACTTTACTGCTTATATTATGATAAATCAAAGGAACTGTAATATGTTCCAGAAATTGTGTTAGTGACAATCCATAAATCCATACTCTAATAAAACATATTTAATCAAATTTTAAATAAAATACCTCCTTTTTTACCACGTCGGTGCCCAAGCACTCTTTCAATGGTCTCACTATGATCTTCTGGTTCAGGTTCACCTTCTGCATCACCATCAGCCCCTTCAACTTCTAGAAGATCAGAAGAATCTGTTTGTTCATCACTTGCTTCCTTATAACTAACTGCTGCACCTGTCCTTCGTGTGGCTGTTCGACTAAATAAAACATAAATCAGTAATGTTTCAGATCTAAAAATATATTTTAAAAGGACTATTACATTGAAATCTGTAAAGCAATTTAAAATTTATATGTTACCTTCTAGTGTCTTCATCGGAAGCCTCTGAACTTTCATCTTCATCACTAGAAAATCTTCTCCTTGCAGGCTTTTTTTTCCTTAAGGGTACATTTCTTTGGCCTGGTCTCTTGGAAGGTGGTGGTGGTGAACCTTTCATATCACTATCACTATCAGATGTATCTGAATTCCATGAATCACTAAAAGTTATTAAAATTTAGGTAACAAAAACATAAAACAAATTATTTAAAATCATATGAAAGAATCTTTACAAAATATTATTTCGTCACCTTTTTTTTCTAGTCTTTCTATTATGGCTTCTTCCTTTCTCACTTGAGTCACTATCTGCTACTTTCAGTCTATCTGGTTCTTTTCTGGACCTTCCAGATCTTCTAATACCATAAATGTCAGGGTTATCTTCCCATAGGTCAGATTTAATTTTGCCATGGCTACTTCTAGATTTTGGTTTTATTGTATCCTCACTTGAAGAATCTTTATCGGTGTGATGGTCTGACTTTGAAGAATTTGGATTGCTATGTTTTGGTGACGACTTGGTATCATCATCACTATGATGTGATCCATCTACATTAGAAGATTTTTCTGACCCAGATCTTCCAGCAGATCCAGACGCTGACCCAGAGCTCGATCCACTGTCACTGTTAAGATAATGTAATCAGTCTGTGTTTAAATAGGTAAATTATATGAAACAGTAAAATACCAACCTTTCACTACCAGAACCTGATCCACTGGAATCACTCCGTTCACCTTTTTCATTCACAGAATCACTTCCTGATTCATTCATGGAACCCTTCTGCAACAATATTACAGTAATTTGAAAAAATGTACACCATACCACTATTGTAAACATTCAGTCTTAATTACATCTTGCGCTCATGTGAAAATTCAGTTAAGTAAAGAGCACCAATATCTTGTTAAAAACCAAACGGGTACATGAAATTTGAAGTCTTTAAATAGTAATGATGTAATATTTATTTTGTCAATATCATAGTAAATGTAGGATAAACATGCTTCAAAATAAATACTCAATAATTTTAATTTATAAAATAAAAATTTAAATTTAACAATATGTAATTAAACAAGAACTAGATATTTTGTACAAAACTAACAAAAAGTTTAACTTACTAAGGCTCAAATATAGGCATAATTTTAACATAAAAAGTATAAATTTTTGAACATAATTTAATTGATTACTTCTCTTCAGGACTACAGCTCAAGAAAAGAATATATACAAAACGAAACGTAATAAATTACTGATATTATAGCCAGAAGTTCAACATAACCTCAAATATACAAATATCAACAGGCAAACTTTTAAGAGACCAATTTTCAAAGTTAAATTGCAAAAAAGAGGCTTTTTCAAAATTAAGATTCACTGGCTGTTGTGTAGAGATTACGTAACTAAGAAATATTGGAAACCCTTCATTTATGAAAACAGTGATATTTTAATACATAAAAACACGAAATTATTATAGTAAACAATCTAAGAAAGCAATTTTATTCAGAATTACGTCTCAAAAATTAGACCAAAATTAGGGCCACACCCAAGACTTCTAGAACATTCTACGAATAATCCAAACCCAAAATTATGGAAATTGTTTAATAATACACCGAAAGAATATCAAAAATTGCAGTTAAAACACTTACCAAGAGCATTTTGGAGAAAAATCAAAGAATACGCTGGTTTTCAAATATATGGCGGTTAAAACACACGGAAACAAGATAATTCATTTGCAAAAAATTATAAGAAAACACTAATTAAAACATTTAAAACATTTTTTTATGAAAAGACAATAAAATTGAAAAAAATGTTTTGCAGGAAAATCTTGTCAAGCGACGCCATTTTGTCGTCGCATGAATTCTGGTGACGACGAAAATGAAAAACCAGATTTTTTTCTTAAAAACTCAGGTTAAACCAATGCAAACGGAAATAACAACCACAAAAAAATTAAAAATGAAACTTTACAGGCGTCGGAAATACTCTGCTCTGTACTAGAAATGATGCGAGTACCGCGCACTACCAGCGAAACTCGAAAGCTACAGCCATATTGCCACTGCTATGCTTTTCTCTGACATGAAATGGAAAAAGATGAACAATGTGGCCAGATAACAAAATTAAAGGTAGTGCGTAACATCCGTTTCTTTAAATTAAAAAAAAAATATTCATTTACTTAGCACAATGTATTTTTAAAAACTAAAAAACATTCATAGATTATATTGTATTTTTGGTGTAAATGTATTTATTAACGTTTTATTTACATGAAACATACCGTATTTGTTTTGTCTATCTAAATATCTTAATATTAAAATGATAATACAGCCTATTTTTACGTCCGTGAATACAGCATAGACAAAGAATAGGTACATATTTCAAGAGTCACAGACATTAAATTTACGAGTATAATATTGTATCTTTGTAACAAGAGTCCATCCACTTTTAATTCGTAACAATGAACGTATAAAAATTACGTGAGTGCAGTTCACATACGGTAAAAGTAAAAACTCATTTGTTTTTAAAAATATAAATTAATTTTTTACTATTAATTTATTGTGACCGAGATAATAAATAACACTGTCTGTTGTATTCTATCTCATTCTCTCACAGACTAAATCTTACACTAAAAAGAGACAAAAATATACATCTATCCCTATCCCCCCGGAATGCGAAAGCGAACAGTCGTGTCTCCGTGATTGTTGTTTATAAAAATTCTCGCAAAGATAAATTAAAAATACGTTCGTGTACCAGAGCAACAAACAAGTATCCTGTTTCATCAAAGACGTAAGCCACGCCTTTTGTATAGTCAGCGTATATACTTTTGATGCATTATTTTTGGCACCACCCGCCACCTTTGCTCAAAAATCGCCAGCTTTTATAAAATAGCTTCTTTATAAAAATATATAATAATATAAATAGAATCTGCAGAAAGTTCTCTGTTGTGTGTAATTAAAGCAATCAATACAGACTTAACTATTTGCGTATAAAAGTAAAAATTATTGATTTTTAGTCTAATCTTAATTTGATTGCTTCCTTATCTCCGATACTGCTTTTTCGTTTATTCTCCTTCATGTTCAATTGACGTTTCACCTGATATAGATTGTTTAGGATGTGTTAGTGTCTTTGTGTTAGCGCTTTCGCATACAGTTACGAATCTGCCACTCGAGAACATTTCTTCCCCATCGGTGGTCGGTTCTTCGAGCTGGCTTGCCACTTTAGCTTACTGAACCATTGGGCTTAGTTAGTTACTCTAGTTCTACTGCAGATATCCTCATTTCTAAGTTTATCATTTAAATGTGGTCTAATAACTGTTCGCAAAGTGATCTTCAACACATTGGTATATAGACATACACACATTATTATAGAACTGAAATTTTAGCGTCAAATGCACTATTGGCTTGCCTATATTTTATGTTGTATTGTCAAAGGAAAAGGTTAATTGTTAAATGTGTAAAGATACAAAAACGTAGATAAAATGCAATTGTTTTAATCACTACGGTTGCGCGGAAAAAGAAGCGGATACTCTCATATTTTGTTCGATGGGTTATTGTTTGCCAGTGTCTCTTTCCGTCCTATTACGCATTCCATTCCACACTCACTGAAAAGGGGGGAAGCTAAATTATGTGGCGCGATTTTGGTCGCCAATAAGAAGCGCGCCCCGCCGAGATGGAAGTGATAAAAATGGATGACCCATATACGTTAGTACTCTTATTAGTTTGTGGACCCATATAACCTCTCGAGCGCCCAAACGTCAAACGTCATAAAATCGACAAGCGCCAAGGCCAAATTTAGGGTATGAATGTAAGTTAGCGGTCAGCGTTTAAATACTGATTTCAACGTAAATTCATTTAGAAACACTAATGAATATTCATATATTCAGAATCTACATGAAATTTGCTTTATTATGTATATAAAGTTAACTAATTCTCATAGCAATTGGAAATATTTCAAACATCTGATCACACAAATGTGTGAATGTATACACATAATTGTAGAAAAATTCATTTAAAAATCAATATGAATCATTAATAACATGAATAAAGGTCTTATAATATTATTTATTAGTTATTTTATCAATATAAATAAGTAAAATCGTCTTCTCATAAATCAAAAAGATATTACCTTTCTACTTAAGATAGCTTCAAGCGAGATCAACTGTCCGAATCTACTAGAGAAGTTAAATATCAAAACTCCAAAAAATGTTAGACGAAAGGTCCCACTATCACTACCCGCAGCAAAGACTAATTATAGGCAGAATAGTTATATGTACCGTGCGAGCAAGAATTTTAATACTGTATCCCAATTGTTTAACTTAGACCTATTCAACATAAGTACCATTTCGGCGAGACGAGTTCTGAGTAAGCCTTTTTTCCATTCCAGCTGATGATCCTTTTTTATTTGCTTTTGTTAATCTGTAATGTTTAGTTTTTTAATGCACGATATTACCTAGCTAAGCTTACAGTTGGTGAGAGTTACGAGGTTTTGTTAACCGAGGGATTTCCGAATAAATAAATAAATAAAATCAATAAACAAAATTAATCAAAGAAATAGATTTGAATGCGAAATTGTGAAAGCAGAATAATATCTTTGCAACAGATGTGAGTTCAAAGCCCTTTTTGGCCTTAATTATCCACTTAAAATATTTTTTGTGGTCTAATAATATAATATAATATTTTGTGGTCTATAATAATGATAATTATAAGAACGAAAATTAGATAAAAGTATAAAATAAAATACAAAAAACATCAACCTCCTCCTTTTAGAAGTTGGTCAAAAAGCTTAAAATTATTATTTAGTGGCGTGATGTTGCGCAAATCAAGTAAAACAGAGTCACGTTGCAACGTTGGTACTTACCGTGGATGCGTTTACAATTTGGCATACAAAGCAAACCCTGCGCAATTTCTCTCTTAAAATATAAGAGTGAAATATTTACAACATATTGAAATATTATCACACTGTATTTCTTATCCTGTTATATATCTAAATCTGAAAACAATTTTAAAAATAAGTAGTAATTAATCGTTAGGTAAAAATAAATTAATATAAGTACATAAAACAGGGGATAAGTTGCTCGCGTCCGTAGGCTTCGACCACCTAATCCTAGGACCACCCTACACGTGTCCCCCGGGTGGTGCTAAAAGAGCGACAAAGCCGAAAGAACAGACTCGGCTACTCGCCGTGTGGTAGCGGCGTAAAATATACCACCCCTTAGTTTTCACACCATGAGGCGAGAGGAAAAGAAATGGCCCCGAGTTCCCGGCGCCCCTTTAATGGGGCAGGGGTGCGAAGAATCTCCGGGAGGAAAACCGGCGACGAGGTTCGCCACCCGTCACGTTCTGTCTCCCGGAGGGGCGAAAAGAGGATTGCGGAGGCCCGTCTAGCTACGCTGAATGTATGTGGAGCAATGAATGATAAGATGGATGAAGTATGCGATATAATGTATGATAGAGGAATAGATGTGTTATGTGTAAATGAGACGAAGCGGAAGGAAAAGGATGTCACTACACATGGCATATATACCGCGTACTGGTCCGGTGTAGACGAGACCGAGCGAGCATGCCAGGGTGTCGGTATCATCCTTTCAGAAAGAATGGGTCAATGTGTGAAAGAGTATGAATGTGTGAGCCCGAGACTGCTATGGATACGAATAAAAGTGGGCCTAAAGAAGTTGTTTGTTCTAGGGGTCTACGCCCCAGACATGTCTAAGCCCACTTATATCCGAGAGCAGTTTTGGGAAATGGTAAGGATGGTGTTAATGAAATGTAAGGAATATGAAAATATTGTTATGTTAGGAGATTTTAATGGAAGGGTTGGGGTGAGGAGGCTCTGCTATGAAAGGATACTGGGAACGTTTGGTGATGAAAGTATTAATGAGAATGGTGATAGCCTCCTCACCGTATGTGTGGAAAGGAATCTTTTTGTGACGAACACTTTCTTTCGTCATAAGAAGATTCACATGTATACTAATTGGGAAGGAGATGATGATAGAAGCATGATAGATTTCATAACTGTGGATGAAAGAATGAGGAGCGCAGTGGTGGATACAAGGGTTTACCGGGGGTCCAACGTAGGGACGGACCGCTACCTGGTCTTACGCCGAATTAGGGGTTTATTCAGAAGTTGGCGGCATAGGACATCTGTGTCTACCACTGCGTTACAGCGTATAAGAATTGAGAGGTTACAAGATGAATATGTGAAAGACAAGTACAAATGTAGACTGAGAGAAAATATAAGTAATTTGGATGAGTAGTGTGTGAATGAGTTAGACTTGGAGAATGTGCGGCATAATGTTAAGAAAGGTTAAGTGGATACAGCTACCGAAGTATGTGGTGTTAGTAAGAGAACGAATGAAAGGAAAGACAATACGTTATGGTGGCATGATGAGGTACGTATGGAAGTTGAAGCAAAGAAGAGAGCAAGGCTAGATTTACTAGCGACCAAAGCTGATAATTCTGGTGGTAAGAATGATGAGATTGAAAGCAAAAAGGCAGAGTTTAAATGTCTAAATAAGAGAGTAAAAGAATTAGTTGAAAGGAAAAAGCAAGAAAGAACGGATAAGAATGATAGAAGAATATTGGATAACTTCCAGGCAAATATTAAAATGTTCTGGAAACTCGTAAGAAATACCAAGGGGCTTTCAAAACCGCCTATATTTAATGCGATACGAGACGAGAATGGCTGTAACCTGAACGATGAAGTGTTGAGTCTAAAGAGATGTATTTATGAGTGAGGAGACGTGTGAACTAAATGAAATAGAAATTCCGAAAGAAGATGAAAGAGATAGGGAGATAAGTATAGATGAAATAATGAAAGCAATGAAAAGCATGAAAGTAGGTAAGGCAGCCGGATATGATAGAGAAAAAGAAAAAAAAAGGCAAAAATAGAAAGGGAATGGGGTGTACAGATCAAGTCTTTTCCATGCGCATGATCGCGGAGAAATTTTTGGCGAAAAACCAAAAAGTTTTTTGTGCGTTCATGGACTTGGAAAAGGCTTATGACAGAGTGGACAGGGATGTTGAAATAATACTAGTTTTTACGGATTTTATCGCGTATATTTAACTTTTTAAATACCCGACGTTTCGAGAGCTTTACAGCACCCATGGTCACGGGAAGGACTGATATGTTCAACGTCCAGATGTCATAGTTAATCGCGGTTACCATAGATTAAAATTTAACTTTTGTTCCGATCTACACAGTATGAACTTATGGTATCATGAAGCCTTGCAGTTGTATGCTTGGGTTGGGATTTAATTTTATTTATTATAGGATCCCAAGCAGATGGTGGTATCCAGCCATTTGTCATCAGACTTTTTGTCATCAGTTACGTTTTTCTAAGAAAAGCCACTTATTTTTTCTCGAAAATACTCAATGTACAGTTTTTCTTTCGTTACTGTGTTATTATATGTATATATTGGGTTACTGGTAATTAGATGTATTCCTGCCAAGGCGTGATAGTTGGGGTCATAACCTATCAAATGAACCATAAAATGCATTATGCAAATGTGGACCAATTTCGAGATATTTAGGTTTAATTATTTTTTTCAATAATCCCAAAAGTCTGGTGTCAAAAATTTCTAAAAAAAAACTTACAGCTGTATTATTTTCATTTTATTATTTTTACTTAATGAAAACCTTTTAATGAAAACCTGGATACTTATTTATCAATACTACAATGTGCAAAAAGTCTCATCATTTTCGAAGTAACGCTACTAAAAGTACAACTTTTTCCAAACAGAAGATTAATAATTAAAAATAAAAATGATTTTGTGAAAAATAATTGTATGTGATCAATTGTGCAAATCATGTTAAAAATATCCCTATTTATCTAGCTACCTAATGAAGTATCAACTTTGTAGTTTGCTTAAGTAGAAACAGAAAAAAAAATTTAAAGAACGAGGTCAGGTAGTCGAGTTCTAAACAGACAGAGGAATTTGTGTTTTATTTTTAACCAATATTAATTAAGGAAATGAAACAAAGCACTTGATTGAAATTAGGTTTATTTATTTTAACACGATTTACAAATTTTGCTCAATATGGGAGCCCCTATTCCGTATACAGACACGCATTCGTTTTCTTAATTCGCTTTTAATAAAGTTTGAGGTTAATGTTCGTCTTATGTCGTTTGTCGCGTTGATAATGCGGTCTCTCAGTTGATCAAGGGTCGGCACTGGCACGTTGTCGCAGTACACGATGCTCTTTATGTGCCCCCAGAGATAATAATCCATTTGTTATGTCAGGACTCCTTGCTGGCCATGGAATTGGTCCTCCTCTGCCAATCCACCGATGTCGATAATTTTCGTCCAGCCATCGTCGCACAGTTACACGCCAGTGCGCAGGACACCCATCATGTTGATATTACATGTTTTGCCTTGTGGCGAGAGGAACATCGTGTAACAATCCGGATGTTTCATAATTTTCGCCGTATAAATAGTTTGGCAGAAAAGAAGGCCCAATTAAATTGTCGTTAATAATCCCCATCCAAACATTTAGTGAAAATCTTCTTTGTGATTTAAAAAGTCTCTTTTTTCCAGGATTTCTTTTCTCTTTTGAAGCCCAAAAATGTAAATTATGGTAATTTGTAATACCGTCTTGATCAAACTTCGACCCATCAGTCCACAATATTTTTCTAAAAAACATTGGATCTTCTGCATCTGCGTTCAACTTAAATCTACAAAAATCCAATCTTCTAACTGGATCTCCTTCTTCCATCACATGCACTGGTGTGTAGTGGTACGGATAAAGCCCCGCAGTATGCACAGTAGACCAGAACTTCCACTGCGATACACCTAAGCGACGAGCAACATTGTTCGTGGAAGTGGTTGGATCTTCTTGAAATTTACTCAAAATTTCTTCATCTTCCGCACGCGGTATACGGGGTATGCCACGTGGCCTGCCAGCATCACGTTGTTGCCTTTGAACATTTCCAGTCCCTCGTACTCTACGATACACTGCACTAAACACTGTGACATGAGGTGGTCGGCGATTAGGGTAGCGCTGTAGGTATTCACGGCGAGCAGCTGCAGCGTCACCGTCACAATATCCACAGAGATAAAAGATATCTGCGTATTCCTCGTGGGAAAATGATTGCCTTCCCTCTTGGTGGTTCCGCCGCCATAAAACTTTGAAACTCAACTTCTTTAAGTGTAACAGGGAGGGATATGCGCGCGTGTGTACGATGCCTGTAATACTGATGACTGATTGAACAGTTTCTTCTTGTTTAACTTGTTTCTAATTTCACACTAAATGTAAACAATAGCGTAAGTTCAAACGCACAATCTTTTACGAGCATTCCCGCAGCTGTTGATAAGGTTCCGAGAAGCGATTGTTTGGGATTACCCAAAACATTGCTAATCGGAACTTGTCTACCTGACCCCTTTTTTTCAAGTTTTTTCTGTACTACATATTTAAGTTACAAGCTAAATTGATACTTCGTTGGGTAGCTAGATAAGTAGGGATGTTTTTAGCATTATTTGCACAATTGGTCACATACAATTATTTTTCACAAAATCATTTTTATTTTCATTACTTATCTTCTGTTTGGAAAAAGTTGTACTTTTAGTAGCGTTACTTCGAAAATGATGAGACTTTTTGCACACTGCAGTATTGATAAATAAGTATCCAGGTTTTCATTAAGTAAAAATAATAAAATGAAAATAATATAGCTGTAAGTTTTTTTTTAGAAATTTTTGACACCAGACTTTTGGGATTTTTGAAAAAAATAATTAAACCTAAATATCTCGAAATTGGTCCACATTTGCATAATGCATTTTATAGTTCATTTGGTAGGTTATGACCCCAACTATCACGCCTTGGCGGGAATACGTCGAATTACCAGTAACCCTGTAGTATATAGTATTGCGTATCTCTGTGCCATTTCTTTTGTTATTTCGATAGAGTCTTTTGACGGCTCCGTGGCGCCATGGCTTAGCAATAAGTTACAGCGCTAAGGGCCGCAGGTTCAAATCCCGCACGGAACAAGTATTTGTATGGCCTACAAGTAATTGTTCCGGGTCTGGATGTTTGTCCTTGTGAAATGTATAATTGTAAACTGCCCCTACGATACAGGAGAAAATTTTAGTATGGAGGTGACGTTCTTTAAAAGAAAAAGAAAAAGAGTTCTACAATTTGTCTTCCAGAATTATAATGTTAAATACATTTGTTGTTATCTTTACGTTGTTTTTGAAGCATTATTATTTTCTTTTACATATCCTCATATTTCGGGATATAAATTCAAGTGACTTTTCTATGTCTGTATGTTTGTTCTCGATATTTATAAGAATATTTTCCATTTTAGAGGGTTGCTTGTCGTGATCAGCTTTCCATGACTTGAGCATTGCATCACTTCTTCCTTGAAAGAAAGAAAGTCATCCCTTGAGAGTTCATCGTGACGTTTTTTTGTCTCGAAACCGCAAAGGAAGTAAGGGTTTTTGGTGGTTTGGAGATGTCGGAGTTTAATTTTGCTTTATTGGGTGGACAAAGCATGTTATTTTAAAATATGTTGAGCAAGCAACAGTTTTCTGCAGATTCTGTAAAACCCGTGCAGAAGAACATAAAAACTCTCCGAACACATACTTAATCAATCTCATAGCTATTACACGGGAGATGAGGCTGCAGTCTTCAGCAGATTTGACAGCATACAGGCAACTGAACAGATAGATCTCCAAATGCATGCGGCGGGACTCAGCAACTTCAATACAGCTCGTATTGTAGAAGCGATCAAGTGGAATCAGGGCTCCAAAGTCTTTGCCAGAGATCTGTCAGCCAGAAAGTGCCAAATGTCAAAGTTAAAGACAGATGTGAAACCTGAGATTTTGAGTGAGATTTAGAGGTTCTATGGGCAGCTGTACACGTCATCGTTGGAGTCAAACGCAAGTGTGAGTAACAACCTAAGAGCAAGTCTTATCCAAAATGTGGCCGTAGAAAGGAAAAGGGGAGATCTCTCGCCGGGCAAGGTGTTCTGCCCGGGGAGCGGCCAACACTCCGTGTGATAGTTCGGAGATGTTCTATATATACTGTCTATGATTCGGAATGTTAATAGCGCGATTTAGGCTTCGGTGTGTTTCGGTGTGCTAGTGGCGCGACGACAGCGCCGCTACCTCACCCCCTGCTCAGACCGGAGGTCGATAGTGCAGTCTCGTTGTCGACGAATGTGCAAGTGCCAGGAGATTGCCTTGTAGTCTGCGGTGAGTCGAGAAGAAGGCAAGTAATCTGCGAGAGTGCCGTGAAGCAGAGGCGAGCAGTAAGGCTCAGAGCCGTGCCGAACACTGTATAGCGCAGAGAGTAGCTTGAAGGAACAGGAAGCATTATTATTCCAGTGCTGCGATGAACCTTGTGAAGCTAGATGGCTTGCAGGATATGAAGACTGCAGACAATATCTGCTCGGGAGCGAATGGGTGGGGTATTCTATGACGATGATGAAGCTTGAAGTTTCCGAAGGTTGTTTGGTTGCGTGTTCAGATCACGTCGGGGTCACCACTGTGGCCGTAGAAAGGAAAAGGGGAGATCTCCCGCCGGGCAAGGTGTTCTGCCCGGGGAGCGGCCAACACTCCGTGTGATAGTTCGGAGATGTTCTATATATACTGTCTATGATTCGGAATGTTAATAGCGCGATTTAGGCTTCGGTGTGTTTCGGTGTGCTAGTGGCGCGACGACAGCGCCGCTACCTTCCTACCTACCGTTATTTCGTTTCGTTATTTCGATGACATTCCGGACGCCAGTCTGAGCGAGATTAGAATGGCTTTCCAGCGTCTGAAAAACGGGAAGTCCTCGGGAGAGAATGGAATTACAGCGGAGCTTCTGAAAGCGGGTGGAAAATCAATTACTTAAAGTCCTTTTAGAAGCTCTTAAATTCCGATCTCCATTGTAGCACTACTCCAGAGTCGTGAAGCAGAAATGCGGTGGTCTCGTTCTTCAAGAAAAGCGACAATGCTCTTGAAGAACTACAGAATGATTTCTCTTCTGAGCCACATCTACGTGCTGTTTTCAAGAGTCATTACAAATCGTTTCGCACACGGACTCAACTACTTCCAGCCTTCCCAATAAGCAGGTTTCTGAAAAGGCTTTAGTACCATAGACCACATAAATACCCTTCGGCAAATTGTATAGAAGACCGAGATTAATACTGTTACAAGCTTGAAGTTCGTGACCATAAAAACACAACATTACACACAAATTAAAACTTAAAAGACACTAATAATTAATCATACTGATTCACT
This sequence comes from Parnassius apollo, assembly GCA_907164705.1. Lineage (NCBI taxonomy): Eukaryota > Metazoa > Arthropoda > Insecta > Lepidoptera > Papilionidae > Parnassius > Parnassius apollo. Next base: position 17,448,315 of record CAJQZP010000693.1, read on the forward strand.
TTATTTCGCTACAAAGCTTCACTTCTTTCGCCAAATTCAATACTGCCCCCGATCGCGGCATGCAGCGGCTTTAAATACACTTTTACTCCGAAATATCCAGAATATTCCGATAGATACGGGTGCCGACCGACCAGACTCAGAAAGTTCGAGTGTGGGGCTTCTAGAAAGCTTAAATCTTCTGTTCTATACTAGATGGCGCTGTTGGTCGAAAGTCAAGATTGACATTTTCTAGGAAGCCCTCCTCGCTCTGGTCCCCGACACTAGATGGCGCTAGTGCCATGTACCTGACGTCAACTTAGGCGCGCAACACGGGCAGTATTGCGCGCCTAAGTTGACGTCCCCCTCCTAAGAAATGCTCGTCCCGAGCATTATCGGCCCCATAATAACTCGCCAGGCGATCCGAATCGAAGATCTTAGGAGTCCCTCTTGCACCTTTCTGAAACGGCTCCGCAATGTCAAGGGCTGTCCTATCCCATGGTGCACCAACATTGTACAATTTCGATGCTCCTCTACTATGTGTCTGAGGTCCCTTCACAGCCGCACAACTTGTACATGTGCGATACCAATCCTCGACATCGTCACGATAATGGACCCAGTAAAACTGTTCTCGGTTCTTCAGTAGAGTTCGTTTAACTCCCAGATGGACTCCTGAACAACCATTATGGTCAGCTATAGAACATTCGGTACTTTAGGTTTAGAGACAACCATTTGCAAACGACAGCTGTCTCCTCGACCATTGTCCCATTTACGGCACAGGACTCCATCCTGAATCAGCAAGCTGTCCCATTGGTCCCAATAGCTTTTAGTGGTCGAACTCATCGCTGAGACGTCGCTCCACTTGGGCTTGGTAGCACGGGCCTTCATCCATTCCAGAATCGGCTTGATGTCCGGATCTTACTGCTGTGCATGTTGTAAGCTGTCCTTCCACTCGTTGTTGAGGTGGTCTGTCCTGAGAATCCTCACGGATACAACTTCCTTACTCTCTTGACTAGTACAATGATTGCAATCTTCAGGACAAGATCTTCTTGACAATGTATCTGCGTTGCCATGCAATTTCCCGCCGCGGTGTTTAACCACAAAGTCGTATTCCTGCTGCTGGGCGGTGCTGTTAGCCGCACAACTTTCTCGGGATCGATCACCTTCCTTTTTTACAGATCGCTTAGGGCAGCTGGATCGACGATGGCCCTTTCCCCCACAGCCGTAGCACCTTGGGCTGTAATTTTTATTGTGGTCGCGAACTGTAACTGCTGCAACCTCCCTAACGTGAGAAAACAAACAACCCCCTTAAAACCCGCCCCCCGGGAACGATGATCCTGCCGCACGGCTTCCACCTCCAGTCATGGGCCAAGGCGTCCTTAAGCGTCTCGTGGTGCCCGAGCCTCACAGCAGCTCTGACTTCAAGGTCGCGGATGCCGTCGATGAATGTCTGCACCAGGTCCCCTTCAATGAGCGCAGGTACAGACCGGTAAGCTTTTCTCACCAGATTCTCCACCTCTAGAGCCCACTGGTGCAGGTTTTCGTTGATGCGCTGCACGCGATCTTTAAGTTGCGCATGAAAGACGTGGTCCAGGTGAGCGTCGCCATATCTCGCTTCCAATGCCTCAAGAAGCTGCTCATAAGTCACTTCCTCACCGAGAGCTTCCAGAACTGTTAAGGCCTGATGGCGCAGGCCTAGTGTGAGATCAGTCATGGCCTGACTTTTATTCCAGCCGTTCGCCTTCATAACAGCCTCGAACTGGATTGTAGGCTGACCAGGAAGAAGTCCCGTCGAACGGTGGCACCTTGAACCCACGTAGCGAAGGTGTAGTAGCTACTACGGGAGCTGTAGTTCCATCCCCAATTTTGAGTTCGTCCAGTGATTTCTTCATGGCAGCCATTACATTGTCAACCCGATTGTTCACTTGGTCGATTCGGGTTTCAGCTTTGTCGATTCGGGTTTCAGCTTTCTCGATTTGGGTTTCAGCTTCCGACAGGCGGTTTTCATGCTGAGCAACCCTATCCTTCACCTCCTTTATCTCCTTCCCGAAGGTAGCGTGGTCATGAGGAGCATCTGCTCCTCCAACCGACGGGCCTGTTCCTCTTGTCCGCCCCGCAGCTGCTCTTTCAAACGACGGACCTGTTCTTCTTGTCCGCCCCGCAGCTGCTCTTCCAAACGACGGATCTGTTCCTCTTGTCCACCCCCGCAGCTGCTCTTCCAAACGACGGACCTGTTCCTCCTGTCGGCGGGCCTGTTCATGGTGTCGGCGAGCCTGCTCCCGCTGCATCACCATCAGAGCACCTAAGTCAAGTGCTGCAGATGTAGGAGCTACTGACGGGCCTGCAGCCGGTGGCTGGCCCTCCGACGTCTGCGGCGTTGCACCACCAAATCTTCTTTGGTCCGTCTCCTGCTGGCGTTGACTTCGGGTACGGACACCCTCCGTTTCCTCCTTCGGTAAAATGGGCATAATTTTATCCCACTTCTGACACCAATTGTTACGAGCTTAAGGTTCGTGACAATAAAAACTGCCGATTGAATTAGCAAAACTTACACTTTTATTACCGAACACAAATTAAAACTTAAAAGACACTTATAATTAATCACACTGATTCACTTTATTTCGCTCCGAAGCCTCGCTTGTCTCGCCAAATTCAATACTGCCCCCGATCGCGGCATGCAGCTGCTTTGAAACACTTTTACACCGAAACATCCAGAATATTTCGGTAGATACGGGCGCCGACCGACCAGACGCAGAAAGTTCGAGTGTGGGGCTTTTAGAAAGCTTAATTCTTCTGTTCGATACTAGATGGCGCTGTTGGTCGAAAGTCAAGATTGTCATTTTCTAGGTAGCCCTCCTCGCTCTGGTCCCCGACACTAGATGGCTCTAGTGCCAGGTACCTGACGTCAACTTAGGCGCACAACAATAAAATCTGGCTTTGTCTTGCGTATGTAGACTGTGAGAAAGTTTCGTCAAAATTTGGGTGGCTCTACAGCCCCTTCCGCGGTGCCAAGTTGACTGTCAGTGTATCGAACTGCTGAAATGTTTGAACAGTAGGGCGACGATGGCTATCCGAGTAAATAACCAGAGTATGAAACTTTTCCATCCGCAAAGACGTGTAAGACAAGGTGAGGTAATACCCCCAAAAATCTTCACAGTTTCATTGGAAGACGTTTTCAAGCTGGAAAGGATATAGTACTAACGTAGATGTGGAGTACATCACTCACCTTCGATTTGTCGACGATATAACTCTTAAGGTAGAATCGCTGGAGGACGTAAGCACTATGCTTAATCACCTCAATAGTGTCTCCCAACGGATAGGTCTTAAGATGAACATGGACAAAACTAAGATCATGTTTAATATCCATGTCATACCTATGCTGGTAGTTGTTGGGAGCACTATGCTCGAAGTTGTTGACGAGTACGTTTACCTGGGACAAATAGTCCAACTAGGTAAGACCAACTTCGACCGAGAGGTCAATCGACAGATTCGACTCGGGTAGACAGCGTTCGGGAAATTACGACACATCTTCTCGTCAGGTATACCTCAAACTCTGAAAACTAGATTGTACAACCAGTACGTGTAGCCAGTTATGATCTATGGAACTTAGACGTGATCCTTCACTGCTGGCTGTATGAGGAAGCTCAAGGTTGCTAGGTGATAGTTATAATCTGACCTTTCTGATGGTGCTATCCGAAGGTGTGTATAGGATCTCAGTGACGGCACTATTTTTATATTGTCATTATTTTTTAATTTATAGGAGTCACGCAATTTAATCTGTGACACAAAACACAGGAAAAATATAGAAAACTAAACTAAATATGATGTCCCTATATGTATTATGTAATTTAATACAATACGAAAAATATATTATTTAATAAAACTCACCTTTTTCATGCTGAGCAGCCTCACTTTGTTTGATATTTGAATATCAAACAAATCTAATAATTGTTTTATCAATACTAGACTTATTTATTTTATCATTTTTGTAGAATCTTGTGCTGGGGCCACACTCACGAGAAATGCCGTTAATTATCGTGTTGATGGACGTTGAATGTGGCACGACATAACGCGTTCATTTGGCCGTTTGCCGTTTGGCGGTAACTTGAGTGGCGGTACATTAAAGAGATTAACGCACGAAATTACGCGCTGAGGTGACCACACTGCGTTTGTCTCTGGTTGAGCCACACACTGTCCGCTCGAATCCCGCTCGAAGGAGCCAAAAATGGTGGAACCAATTGCCCGATTCTATTCCGGCTCGTAAGAACCAGAAAATGATGGTGCGCTATTGACTAGAAATGTTTTCGGCGATTGAGGTCTCGAGTTCGATTCCCAGGTCAAGCCTTGACCTTATTATGCGAAATGTTACTATGTGGACTGTATGTGCCAATTCTTACAACCAAAACAAGATGGTCGACGTGACACGCGGCAGCCTTGGACGATGCACTTGCTCTCGTTTTGCCAGTGTCTCGAAGGAGTTTCCACTTGAACCGCTAAGGGAGAGACATGCGACAAGGAAATAAAACGATTAAAGAAAAATATAAAGGAAGCACTTACCGGGGTGGGGTTCCTTGTGGCCTCGTGGACGACGCTCCCGGTCTTGTGGTGCGTTGGAATACGATAACTCTCGATTGTTCTGTGACGCGACTGCCACAGAGGTGTGGACACAACTAGCGGTTATCCTCGACTACTATGTAATAAAGGGTGAGCGGCGGCAGTGCGCGTCCATATATGAGTAGGCCACTTCTACCTCCTCCATCTCGGCGGGGCGCGTTTTCATTGGCCGAAAATTGCTTCATATTCTAGACCCCACACCTTTCAGCGCGTGGGGAATGGAATGCGTAGTGGGACGGAAAGAGACACTGGCAAACAATAACCAACCGAAAAAATGTGAGAGTACCGGAATTTTTTTTCGCACAACCAATCTCACTGTGTACGATGAGCGCACCGGCTTCGCACGTATGGCTATGATGGAGCGGAATAATAAAAAAGTTATTACGTTTCTTGAGATTCTGCAAACAGAGCCATGTTTGTGGGATCCAAGACTCATAAATTTTAAGAATTGTCGCATAATGATGCTTTGCAACGAATTATTCAATTACTACCTTTTAAAACAACTATCCGTGCCGTGGTAGCTCAGATGGTTAGCGCTCGCTGTAAATTTCGCAATACGCGAGCAAACCGGGTTCGATCCCCGCCGGCACCAATGAAATTGTTAATTGCAATTTTAAGTACTGATTTACCACGTGCTCGCCGGTGAAGGAAAACATCGTGAGGAAACCTGCATGTCTGAGAAATAAGAAAAAAATATTTCGAAGACATGTGAAGTTCGCCAACACGCACTGGGGAGCGCGGCGGACATTTCCTTGCCCTAAAACCCTCTCAGAAATGAGAGGAGGCCTGTGCCCAGCAATGGGACGTATATAGGCTGTAACTTTACTTTACTTTACTTAAAACAACTATCGAAGAATTAGAAAGACGAACACAACCATTTTAAACAAATATAAAAAGTCTTCAAGGAACATTAACGCCAACTTTAACACCGTTAAATGGCATTGAAATTTAATGACGTAGAGCGTTCAAGTGTAGCCACTCACTTTATTGCGGTAAATTTAAGGCAACAATTGATACGTTTATCGGCATTGACGTTTCCCGTTAGTGTAGCCCCAGCTTTAGCGTGTTTTCTCGATGGACGCAGGGGCGGGGCCATAGGGGTTTTAATTTTTTATATTTTCTCGAAAATCATTTAATCTACTACTACCAAATCTACCGTATTTATTTATATATACTATATTATGCTTTTAATTTTTTCCCAGTTTATTTATTTGTTTATTATATCAAAAAGAAATGTAATTTTGTATAGTGTATCTTTGTGGTATTAAAATTACTATGATCTTTCAAACTTAGTACTACTTTACTTACTGTTTGTTTTGGCGGGAACTTGACCGTCGACGGATTGTTGCTCTTGATTTATCGTTTAAATAATGGTTTGAAGTGAATTTTGATACGTATAAGTGATACTATTTTGTGTATTAAGTGTCTGCGCATGTGAACTAACAGAGAAAACGACGAGACAAGTACTTCGATGTTAATATAAACCTCAAGTTATTTTGATCGCTTAGGCATCTTATGAACTTGAGTTACTGTTGTCATCGACTATCCGCTGACTCGACAGTTTACTACCGTTTTATCAGAAATAGCTGTTAAATATTTGATTTCTTTAGCTATATCTGTAGCACCTGTGCTCCATAACATATAAAATAGCTGACAATATAAAACAACGAGTATTTTTGAAAACTCTTACCGAAAAATATTGGCAAACATAATCTTCTTATTTTGATAAAAAAATAATTAATAAGATCTATAATCTAACATTTTCATACATTTATAATTTAATTTGTTTAATAAATGAGCTAAACTAAATGACTTAGGATTGTTTTTAAATAAAGCCGATATATCGATATTTCTTTCAATATATAAAATTTCGATATTGACTTACTGTATATTAACTCACGATATATAAAATTCCGATATTGATAAGTTTATAATTATCGATATATCTAAAATCCGACATTCTAAAAATATCAACAACCCTAGTTTGAACTGATCAGTTGGAATGATCAGTTGAACTGACCGTGTGTGGTAATTTCTTTGGCTTAAGTCCGTTTGAACTGACATCAGTTCAACTGATGACTTTAATTGACCGTGTATGGCGTCCACTACTCTGTATATATGTATATAAAACCTGACCTTTTCTCATACTTTGATACCTCAGATTCATCATCATTGTCATAATTACAGCTCTTCACAAATCCACTGCTGAACATAGGCCTCCCCCAAGGTATGCCACAAAGCACGGTCCTGAGTCACCTGCATCCATCGACTTCCTGCATGTCTCACCAGGTCGTCACTCCATCTAGTGAGGAGTCACACTACACTTCGCCTACCGGTACGACGCTGCCACTCGAGAATCTTTCGAACCTCAGATTATGATACAAATAATATTTTTGAATAAACAAAATTAAATAAAAAGAAATTAGGTTTTGTCAGAGGTGAAAATAATGGTAAAATCACGAAATAATTTGAAGATTTACAATCTAAAATGTACGCTTATAACTTAGAGAATAAGACTATAACCAAGGCAAAAAAGGAAAATAAATGAATCACTAAAAATATGACAATGAAAAGTTTTAAGTTTTCTCTATTTAAATATATAAAAATGTGCAATATTATTTGCTTAGATTTAAATCAATTTTCACACAAAAATTAAATAAGATTGGTTTATATATGTTGGTTTATGGTAATGACACAAAGAGGCATATTTTAGATAATTATATTGAAACGTTAGCTTGGGGTCATTATAAATTGCGCTAAGTGTTGATAGTTTTTACTTTTATATCTGTGTATAAATAAAATTTGTATTGATTGTAAAATTTTGATGTACTAATTGTATTAGAAATAGTATACAGGTCATTCTGTTTTTACATAATTTTGGCTATTTATAAATATAGTATATTAATTGTTAATATAGTTAATATAGTAAATTAATTGTTTACACCAACACTTTTATTTTTATTTCATCCCTTAGAACTTTAGTCGTGTGTAATGTTTCACTTTATCCATCCGTTACTGCTATAAATTTTAACTTTTCGCTTTAAAAATAACTAAAAAGAGTTTAAAGTGCACATTTTAACGTAAAAGTGAACGGAGCCATATAAAGAAGTGTACAGTGAACTGAAAAGTGCATTAAAAGTTATTATTATTAATTTTTCTTATCATTAATAACTAAAATACAGTGCGTGGAATTTGGAACTAGCTACTGTGTTATCAACTAATTTGACTTTGACTTACCTTCATTGATATTATTTTTTAAAATACCTATAAAAATAAAAAAGCAATACGAAACGTAAATATCATTGTTTTTATTGTTGCAATAATACCATTGCGACCTTTAGATATCTTAGTATGTAAAAAATTTAAAAACTTAAATTGAAGTATCATCCTTTTGTTTATCCAATAATGCCACTAAAAAGAACGCCCCCAACGACGCCTGTTTTTAATGTGAACACCTCTTAATCCCTTTGTCAATCAGAACCAAACTTAAATATGACAGATAGCACAGAAGTCGAAGTGACTTATGTTTCCCAGCGCAATAAAAGGAGAGGAGAAGAAGCAGATGAAAATTCGGATATGTCGACTTTCAAAATTGAAATATTGAGTTACTGTAAAGTAAATAAAAAACAGAATATTAAACTGCAAGAATTGGTGGACTTTACATCAAAGAAATATGACAAAATTATAGATAAGATGCAAAAGATGGAAGAAAACATAAAAGAAGATAGGAATTATATTCGATTATTGGAAGACAAAATAGATCAGCTAGAACGCCAAACCCACAACAATAACCTGGAAATTCGAAATATACCCAAAAATAATTTAGAAACCAAAAAAGACTTTTTGAATCTCATTCTTAAAACAGGCACAGTTATTAAGACCTCAATTCAACCATCTGATATCAAAGACGACTTTCGTACTAATTCTAAAACCATGAATAAGCCGATAATTGTTGAATTTAAATCAATTCTAGTCAAAGAAAGTTTAGTTAAATCAGTTAAAACCTTTAATAAAGAAAATAAGCTCAACAAACTGAACACTGGACACCTGGAAATTGGAGGGCCCAAAACTACAATTTATATTTCGGAAAATCTCAGCACCAAAATCAGAAGATTATTCTACTTGGCTAGAGAATTTGCTACTCAAGAAAAATTTAAATTCTGCTGGACAACATATGGAAGGGTATTTCTACTTAGAGAAGAGGGCCCGCCAACAATAGGTGTAGAAACGGAATCAGATGTCCTAAAATTAAAAACGCAAAAATGATTAGATTTACACTATCGATGTAATAGCTTTCTATTTTATTACTCTTATCGAACTTACTTATTATGTAATGTTTCTGTTAGCCATAAGTAACATATACAACATAATAGAAAACATGTACAAACACGTAATTCATACAATAACTTACACAAAAACAACAATTACACATAACAACTTCCTTCCGAAAACCAAGTCAAATACACGTTATTTTACTCACATATACACGTTTGTTAGAAAAATTATTACTTATTACAACGTAATCAAAATAATATGTCAATGTATGCCATATACGAAACAATATTTCCAAACATCATTGAGAATAAGTCATAAAAAATAAAAACTTTTAATATTCAATCTTCCTAGTGAAACTGTAATTGATGAGATTGACCAAGTAAACGAGGTAAGGAGTATAAGCTTGTCAAGTCCTTCCCTCTGTAAAGATATAAAAAACTATAATGATAAAAACTTTTCTTCTTTTTGTGTATTATGTGTTAATATATGAAGTACCAACTGTAATTCAGACGCTTTTCTAGTTTTATGTCACAATTGAATCTTAACGTAGACGTTGTAGTTTTTACTGAATGTTGGTTAAAATATGATTTCATAATACTGGAAATAGATACCTACACGTCATACTATACTAAACGTTTATTAAACTAGAATGACGGTGTAGTAGCATACGTTAAAAATAACATAAGCGTCACTTCATATGAACCAATAGTTGATGATGACAATGTGCTAATAATGACTGTTGAAACAGACACCTCGATCATCTGTCCATATAGATTACCAAGTTTTCGCAATCCAACGAAATATATCACATCACTTGCAAAATAATAGCATAAATACAAGTATCGTAGTCCTAACTGGAGATGTAAACTTAGATGTTATGCCTTGTGCTATAAAAGGGTATTCTGCAGAATATCTTAATATGCTATCTATGCATGGCTTAAAACAATGCGTTTTACCTACCAACAAGGAAGGAAGCGTGCTTAGATCATTTTATGGTACGAGCCCAACATAGCATTACATCTATTGTTTTTGATAAATTTACTGACCATCACCCTATAGCACATCTATGTAATATTAGTTTCAAGCAGGGCAATTTCCGTCATCCTTCAAACAGGCCTCAGTAACACCAATATTCAAATCTGGTGATAAGACCGCTCCTTCAAATTACAGGCCGATTTCATTGTTACCTACTTTTTCAAAAATAATTGTGAAGCTCGTGAAGAAAAGATTGACAAAATATCTAGAGCTCTACGGATATCTAGCTGCGAATCAATTTGATTTTAGGGCACATCGTTCAACAGAAGACGCAGTTTTACAACTGACTTCAAAAACAACATCTTATATAGACAAAGGTGATAAATGCATATGTATTTTCTTAGACTTGCAAGAAGCATTCGATACTGTTTCTATTCCTATACTTCTCGGACGTCTCGAAAATCTAGGTATAAGAGGTATGCCCTTTGCATGGTTTTGTAACTACCTTATAAACAGAACCCAAATATTACGTGTTGGTGACGATCTAAGCGATAAAGCCGAATGTAGATATGGTGTTCCATAAGGCAGCACTCTTGGACCAACACTATTTTTGATGTACATGTACATGTACATGAATTGTGTGAAATTAACATCGATAGTGCAGACCTTTTTATGTTTGCGGACGATACTGTAATCCTTTTTCATGGTACAGACAGGGATACTGTGCAACATTGTGCTGAAAACGGATTACGTACGGTCACAAATGGCTGGAAAATAATCTTTTAACCGTCAAGGGTACAAAAACAAAATATATCTGCTTTTATAAAACTATAATCTCAAGACCACCACAAAGCTTTTCTGTCACCATGCATACGTACCCCCGTGTAATACGTCCCAAAAAAGGAGAGATGTAAATGTTCAATATTAGAACGAACATCTACGATAAAATACCTTAGAGTAATCCTTGACGAAATATTAAATTGGCAACCTCATATAGCAAATGTATCTAAACAAATTCGGAGACTCACTATAGTATTTAAGCACCTAAGAACTGTAGCGACAAAAAACTGCTAATTGAGACATATAACGCCCTTTGTCATTGTCTCATAAATTATTGTATCTGCTCATGGGGTGGAGCTCCCAAAACGTATCTTATACAGGCCGAGAGAGCCCAAAGATCATTATATTAAAACTAATATTAAATCTTCCTTATGCATACACAATATCTAAAGTATATGAATTGGCAAATGTCCTAAGTGCACGAAAATCGTACATATATGCATACAACGATATCATAATATTTGCCCCATTTATGTAGATGGAAACAAAAGAACACAAAAATGTCCAGTACCATTTGTCAAAAGCGCTTTAGCAAAAAGGCTATATGACTACCAAGCACCTCATTTATATAATGCTATTAATAAAAAATGAAATGAAAGAACTTAAAAAGACACCAAATAAAAACAAACTATTTTAAATTGGCTAAAATAATACGACTATGAAAATTGTGAAAACCTACTTTAAGCACATATTTTAACAATAACAGACACACGCACACACACACACGCACACGCACACACACACAAAACACGCGCATACACACGCGCATGCAAACATGCGCACACATGCGCACGCAGACGCACGCATACACACTTTGTTTATTTTTTTTATTTTTCTTGAACTATGTTTAGAGTCTGCATTGTGCACGGAATGTAAGATAACTGAATGGGGGGGAAACTGCCTCCTAACATAGAGTATAACCTAGTTTAGGAGTCAGGGTATCTATGAATTGTATATTAATTCTGTGTTCAATAAAGAATTAATATTATTATTATTTGGGGTATATAGTTTTCTCATCTGGTTGGGTTCTATAAATATATAACTATAAATTAAAATGAAAAGATAAATATACATAAATATCAATAAAATAAAATAAATACATAAATAAATAAGATCCAACCAGATGGAATCCCTCGGCAGGAGAGACCAAACGGCCGAGGGTTACTGCTACTGTACTGCTGGGTCCTGCCATTGCTCGTTGGCTAAGGATAGAGGGGTAAGCCCTTTATCACTAGAAATGATGTCATTATAGAATGGATCATTCGATCTTGCCAGGAAGTAATGACGGAGGCTGCACACTTCACAATTATGCATGGTGAGCGCGCTTAGGAAGCCACGCCCACCATGCTTTCGCGGCAAGTACAGCCTCATTACCGACGATCTCGGATGACGCATCCTATGGAATGTCATGGTAGTGCGGACTTTTCTATCCAGGGCGTTAAGTTCAGTCTGAGTCCACCTGAGTATGCCAAAGGTATACATGAGGACAGGCATTACCCATCCTCTTATTCACACCGGACAAAAGGCTGTTAAGCACTTTGGTCAAGCGTGCATAAAACACGTCGCAAATTGACTGTTTCATACCAGCCTCATCGATACCGATGTTCTGTGACATAATCAGGTATCAGTATGTTTCAGCCTAGGAAAGGGTCAGATAATTCTATGCCTTTAGAGTTAGCAACCCTTCCCCTTTCAACATGGAGGACCGCACACTTATCCGTCCCCAGCTCCATTCCAATAGAATTGCTAAATTCACAAGTGATGTTTAGCAATTCCATAAGGTGGGAGCGACTGGAGGTGAATAATTTGAAGTCATCCATATAGAAAAGGTGGGTCACTTTTGTACCTCCTTTCCGAAGCTGAAATCCCCTCGCAGAGCCCTCCACTAAAGTACTGAGAGGGTCCAAAGAGAGGCAGAACCCGATTGGACTCAGACAGTTGCCTTGGAATACTTAAATACCCCTTCTTATCCTTATGCGGCTTTCCGCAGCCGTCACCCGCTCGCCTAGATGAGAGAGGATCGTACTCCACTGCGCCGTACACTGCTCGAGGACTGTATATTGTACAGTCAATCTTGTACAGCTCGAAGACCCTCTTTAGCCATGTGAGTCAAACGCCTTTCTGTAGTCTATCCAGGCGCCGGAGAAGTACCGACGGTTGCGTTTCACCACTTTGCCAATGACCGCGTCAATGAGAAGTGGTTCCTTGGTTCCACGACCGCCGCCCCGACATCCTTTTTGAGCGCGGGACATCACCTGATTTGAGTCCAGGTGACGAGTGATCCTCGCGCTCAAAATGGATTTTAGTGTCTTGTATATGGTCGGTAGACACGTGATGGTGCGGTATTTGCTCAGGTCTGTGGTACCCTGGTCTTTTGGAACCAAATGAGTGATCCCCGTAGTGAAGAGGCTTGGGAGCGACTTCTGGTTGAAAGCCTCTTGAAACTGTCGGGCGAGCTCAGCGTGACACACCATGAACCCCTTCAGCCGGTAGTGATGCAGCCCGTCAAGCCCTGGACTTTTCCATTTGGGGGCCCTACGGACCACCTCAGCTACGTCATCCGCCGTTATGATGACGGGGTCTACGGGCGTAATACCCGCACACTGACTCGCCACAACTTCCGATCAAGGGCCCCTCGCTGTGGTTTACGGGCTGCTTACGGCAGAATGTGACCGTGCCAGCCTGATTCGGTGCTGGGCCCGTTCCACTTACCATTGGTTGCTTCAATGATTTATAGAGCCTCTTTTGATCACTCTGGAAGAGACGATTCTGGTTGAACCGTGTCAAACTCTCGGTATATCGCCGAATCCGCTTTAGCCAAGCAGCGATTCTCTGCTTCAGCTCGTCTACCGCTCCGTCAGTTTTTGCATTATATCAGGCTGGGACAAACTAACATTTGTTCCATCAAACGCCATCCTGACGGTGCGCACAATCCTTGGCCTGGTATTGCCTGACCTGAAGCATATCAGTCTGCCAATGAGGCCCTAGCCTTTGCGATACGATCTTCAATTCTTGTTCTCTAGGCTGGGATAGCACTACTTTGTCCAGTAACGCGTCCAGCCGTGGAAAGTTTGGCGCCTATAATACGACAGACTGCCAGTGCGGCGCCAAAAAGAATTGAGTCCGACTCGCAAAGGTCCCAGTTGGTTTCCAAATAGGTCACCAGCATTGGGTTCAGAGCCCTCACGACAGCCCGATTCCGCTTGCTTAGAGCTATGCGGGGAAGTCGCGGTCGATTTTCGAGAGGCGTACTGCGCGTTTTCACAATCGCCTCTTCCAATGTACTCCTCATTTGCTTTAGTTCCAGTTCCTGGCCGACTGTTCCATCATCGTTTGCATCAATCACAACTGGGGTATTCACGGCGGCATCCACGTTTGCCGTTTGCTCTGCAAGTTGTGACGCCGCATCTTCAGCCGTAGCATTTTCACCCGATGAAGGAACAGCCTCACGTCGTAGCTGTTCGAGTTCGGGGACATCATATATATTTGAGCGCAAGATATACCGAACTTGGTCTGCCAGGTTTTGCTCTGTGACAGTTATAGATGGCTCCAGCTTAGCAAAAAGACCATGCATCCTAGCCCGATACGCCAAACCTCCAACTTCTCCTCCTTTAAAAAACGCCCTGTAAAATACGCCCGCAATGCTTTGGTATTTATTTCGATTGTCCATCGCATGCGGCGTACTCTACCAGTAGCGGGTGCCGATTGCTGGTCCCGCGAAGACCCTGCTGACACCAAGCCAGCTGGTGGGGATGATAGATGCGAGGGGCTGATGGGTGGTCGTGCAGCACCTCTCGGTTGGCTGGTGGTTCGCATGCTGTCGTGTCCAGCGCCAGCTCCAGGCGAGCCCTGGCGACCTCCAGGCAGCGGCCCTTTGCGCGTTCTTCCGTATTCCATCATCCATACTAGTGGGCGTCATTCAACGCGATACGCCCTGACCCGGCGCCGTTTCATGGTGGGGCCATGTGCACAAGCCGACTTTTGCACCTTCAATTTTTGCCGAGGCCCGGCACTAACACCTCTTGGCAAGGTGGTGACTGACTGCGCTGACGTAGCTGTTTTGTCACATAACGATGGGCGATGGGGTGGTCACTTCCCTACGCCTCCTTGCGTTCCCTGCGTTATTATTATTACTATTATATTTCATTATTTTATATTTCATCAAAATCATCAATACAGCCCTTCACAAGTCTACTGCTGAACATAAGCCTTTCCCAAGGAATGTCACAGAGCACGATCCTGACCACATGGGCATCCATCGAATTCCTGCATATCTTACCAGGTCATCACTCTATCTAGTGAAGGGGTCTCCCTACACTTGCCGGTACGAGGATGCCACTCGAGAATATTTCTTTCCTGTCGGATGTCGGTTATACTGGATTACTATTTTTACCATCTGGAAAAAAATATAGTGTAACAGGGGAACGGAGTAGAAGCACTGATATCTTACAAAAAATAAAAACAAAAATTTTGATTTAAATAAATAAATAAAAATTTATCGAAATTCAAATCATAGCCACCCTACTTTACGAATGGCAATAAAACAATAAATTTAGTAGGCATCTTTGACTATGTCGCAGGGTCACATGCTCAAGGGCAAAGCTACCCGCACTTTTATTTTTTCAGTTTTTATTATGCTGTGGCGTGATGTCGCGTCGTCGCCGTATTGTTTTTGTTTCAGCATGTGTATCGTAAACGTACCAATACTCCAATGACGAGCTTATTCGGTGATAGGTGGATAGATCACGATTGACCTGTGAACTGGCCGACGAGATCATCTGACCTAATACTCTAGACTTTTATTTGTGGGCCGAACTAAAACGATTAGTGTAAACAGAAGAAGCACAAAGTGTTAGTGATTTAAAGCAGCGTCTATTATAGACGCATTTAATATGACTAAAAGTGATGGCACATGCTTCGAAGTTTAACAAACAATTTACAAAGACGTGTTAGTTTGTGTTTAGAAGGAAACTGTAGACATTTTGAATAATTACTGCGATATCGCTAAAAAGGTAATTTTTATTTGTAAATAACAATAATGTAGTATAATTTTGTCAATATCAATCAGTGTCGTTGGTAAATAAGTTGATTTCGATCATTTAAATGTTGGCAACGTGTTGCAGTATAAGGTAGGCATAAAAATTGTTATTAGAAACTGTTTTTCAATTCATTATAATGCAAGATAAAATTTAGCATGTAACTCTACTCAACTACAGCATATTAGACGGTTCTAAGCCCGTAAAAGTATGAAGGAAATATCGAAATCATGAAAATAATAATCTGAAACGAAAGGTAATTTACCTATTTACTATTTTCTGTTCCACATTTTTTTCTATTTACAAACATGCGATACACGACGTCATTATTTATGAAAGAGTGGCAATGAGAAGTGCTCTTTGTTTTAAATCTTTTTTTATCGATCAAGTATTTTACATATAACCAGTATATGTTGATCTTGCATAACTAGTACTGGGAGGTCTACTTACACTGAACTTTTTAAGGTCATTGATATTATACTGTTGCGCGCCTAAGTTGACGTCATGTACCCGGCACTAGCGCCATCTAGTGTCAGTGACGAGAGCGAGGGGAGCTTTCCAGAAAATGACATCACTAATCTTTCAACCGACAGCGCCATCTAGTACCGAAACGAAGAACTAAGCTTCTAGAAACCTGACACTCGAACTTTCGATACCTTGTCAATTGGCGCGCGTATTTACTTGAATATTCTGGATGTTTCGGTAATAATGTGTTTTATAGGCGCTGCAAGATGCGATCGGGGAAGTATTGAATTTGGCGAGACAAGCGAAGCTTCGGAGCGGAATAAAGTGAATCAGTGTGATTAATTATTGGTGTTTTAAGTTTAAGTAGTGTAAATGTTTCAAACGGCAATTTTTATTGTCACGAACCGTAAGCTCGTAACAATTGGTGTCAGAAGTGGGATCAAATCATGCCGATTTTACCGAAGGAGGAATCGGAGGGTGTCCGTACCCGAAGTCAACGCCAGCAGGAGACGGACCAGAAGAGATTTGGTGGTGGTCGGAGGGCCAACTGCCAGCCACGGAGGCTGCGGGCCCGTCAGTAGCTCCTACATCTGCAGCACCTGACTTAGGTGCTCTGATGGCGATGCTACAGGAGCAGCTGCAGCGCGGACGAGAGGAACAGGCCCGTCTGTTGAAAGAGCAGCAGGAGGAACAGGCTCGCCGACAGGAGGAACAGGCTCGTCGACAGGAGGAACAGGTCCGTCAGTTGAAAGAGCAGCTGCAGAGCGGACAGGATGAACAGGCCCGTCGGTTGGAAGAGCAAATGCTCTTCATGAAGGACCTTCACGCTACCTTCGGGAAGGAGATAAACGAGGTGAAGGATAGGGTTGCTCAACATGATAACCGCCTGTCGGAAGCTGAAACCTTAATCGTGAAAGCTGAAACCCGAATCGAGAAAGCTGAAACCCGAAAGAACTGAAATCCGAATCGACCAAGTGAACAATCGGGTTGACAACGTGGTGGCTGACGTGAAGAAAACGCTGGACGACCTCAAACTGCGGGATGGAATTACAGCTCCCGTAGTAGCTACAACACCTTCGCTACGTGGGTTTAAAGTGCCACCGTTCGACTGGACTTCTTCCTGGTCAGCTTACAAAATCCAGTTTGAAGCCGTTATGAAGGCGAACGGCTGGAATAAAAGCCAGGCCATGACTGCTCCCACACTAGGCCTGCGCGATCAGGCCTTAACAGTTCTGGAAGCTCTCGGTGAGGAAGTGACTTATGAGCAACTCCTTGAGGCATTGGAGGCGAGATATGGCGCCGCTCACCTGGAACACGTCTTTCGTGCGCAGCTTAAAGATCGCGTGCAGCGCATCAACGAAAACCTGCAGCAGTGGGCTCTAGAGGTGGAGAAGCTGGTGCGAAAGGTATACCGGTCTGCACCTGAGCTCATTGAAGGGAACATGGTGCAGACATTCATCGACGGCATCCGCGACCTTGAAGTCAGAGCTGCTGTGAGGCTCGGACACCACGTGACGCTTAAGGACGCCTTGGCCCATGCACTGGAGGTGGAATCCGTGCGGCAAGATCATCGTTCCCATCGTGTCAGGGAGGTTGCAGCAGCTACAGTTTGCGACCGCAATAATGGATGCAGCCCTAGGTGCTATGGCTGTGGGGAAAGGGGCCATCTTCGATCCAGCTGCCCTAAGCGAACTGTAGAAAGGGAAGTTGATCGATCTCGAGAGGGTAGTGCAGCTAACGGCACCGCCTGGCGGCGGCAGGATCATCGTTCCCCTCACGCTAGGGAGGTTGCGGCAGTTACGGTTCGCGACCACAATAAAGGATACAGCCCTAGGTGCTATGGCTGTGGGGAAAGGGGCCATCTTCGATCCAGAAGGGAAGTGCGGCTAACATCACCGCCCAGCAGCAGCAGGAATACGACTTTACTATCAGACATCGCAGCGGGAAATCTCATGGCAACGCAGATGCATTGTCAAGAAGACCTTGTCCTGAATATTGGAAACATTGTACTAGGCAAGAGAGTAAGGAAGTGGTATCCGTGAGGATGCTCAGGACAGACCACCTCAGCAACGAGTGGAAGGACAGCCTACGACATGCACAGCAGGAAGATCCGGACATCATGCCGATTCTGAAATGGATGAAGGCCCGTGCTACCAAGCCTAAGTGGAGCGACGTCTCAGCGATGAGTTCGACCACTAGAAGCTATTGGGCCCAATGGGACAGCTTGCTGATTCAGGATGGAGTCCTGTGCCGTAAATGGGACAATGGTCGAGGAGACAGCTGTCGTTTGCAAATAGTTGTCCCTAAAGCTAAAGTCCGACACAGAGGGCGCGACTGCGCAGCGTACAGTACTAGCTCTGCTAAAGAAAGCAATTTTAAATATCTCGAGAGTGTAAAATAACTAATAAGGTGTTATTAATTATAAAAAGTTAAGAAGTTAGAGCGTTGACATAATAATTTCCATATAATAGTGAACAAAAACATTGAATAAAGACTTAAAGTAAAGATCTTGTGACGGTACTCAAAATATGTGACTTCACCTAAAACAAAGAAAAAAGAAACCTTCATTCTTCAAGTATAAAACGAATGTCAATGATTTAAGATCGCTAAACAAGGCTAAAATAGTGTGATGACAAAATATTAATTAGAAAAATAAAGTAACAAAAGTGTAATATTCGACAATATATTGATAGTAATGACGGTAAGTGAAAAAAGTATATTAATAGTAATAAATAAAGCAAATGGCTTATATTTGTGAGTTTGCGGAAAAGAATTAGATAATGAAAATATTAAAATATATAAATATAAATATGAAAATATTGATAAAATAACTGACTATTATACACATTAACAATAATTAATAAATTAAAAAAAGTGGATTAAATAAATACATCGGCCTCCGCTACCACCATCTAGCGGTATAAATTAATACTACGTCTCAAGTTCACAACCATATTGAATAATCGACACCCGTTTATTACTAACTTCACATTAATCTAACTTCACAATAACCTTTCGTTTGACACTAGAGGTCGCGAATTACTCTCATAACAAACATAAGAATAAAGATAAAAGGGATGATCTGCAGAGACTTAAAGAGAAATTAAAACAGATTTTAGTATAAAATTAATTTCAATAGAATCACAGTTTTCTCAATTAGAAGAAAGAATGACCTCAAAAATTAATTCAAATATAAATGAAAAATTCCAGGAACTGAGCAACAAATACGATAATTTACAAACACAGGTTTTAGATCAAGAAAAAAGAATATTCACACTCGAAAAAGCAAACAAACAAAGAAATTTAGTATTTTTTGGAGTTGAAGAGGGAGAATTAACATACTTTGAGTTACAGGAAAAAATTATACATATAATAAAAAATCAAATGAAAATTGATATACAAGACTTCGAACTTGAATCAGTAAGAAGGCTTGGTAAAAGAGGAATTACAATCAGACCTGTTACAGTAGCCATAACTACGCTAGGCAAAAAAATTAAAATATTGCAAAATAAAAAATAGCTTAAAGAGTCGAACATCTAAGTCACAGAAGAATATACAGAAAGAGTATTAAAAATTAGAAAAACTCTAAAAGCACAGCTACAACAAGAAATTGTAAAAGGGAACGTGGCTTACATAAAATATGCCAAACTCATAATAAAGGAAAGAAAAGATGTACACCCAAATAAAAGACCACTCTCTTTATCACCACCGTCGCCACACCAAACAACCAACCTACATATCGCTCCTCTAAACCCAGAAAAAGATTCCAGAAACAGTGAAAATATAAGAATTAATAAGAAACATAGATCGAGCCATCATATTATTATAAAAATAACAATAAAGAATCTTGGAATGAACACTCAACAGATATATGAAAAGTACAGGCCCCTCCAGACAACATAGTAAAACAATGAATCAATGCACTACTCAAAATCATTCTCCCAATACGGATGGTCACCGTGGGAGCAGTAGACCAAAACCCTCCATCCATAAAGTCAATATAGAAAGCGAAAACAATATTAAAATACATATCGCAACATTTAATGTAAGTTCTCTAGTCAGAGACGGTCGCCAAGAAGAACTAGACCACGCCCTTAGATATATAAAATGGGACATTGTAGGCTTAGCAGAAGTAAAAAAAGAAGGGACTAAAATTTTAGAATATGAAAAAAACCACACATCCCCCACCCCTATTTACACCCCCCGACCCCCCCCCCCTTTATATTTTGTATGACCCCCAAAAAAAAAAAAAACCCCATATATACTTATTCACATAGGAGTAAAGAGTGGTATAAATGGAGTCGGATTTGTTATCAAAAGAAAATGGAGAGAAAACAAATTTAATTATACAAGTGTATCTGATAGAGTCGCACGTCTAGATATGAAGTTTGGTCAAAAAATTTTAACTTTAATCCAAGTTTATGCGCCTACATATAAGGCTAAAGAAAGTGAAATTCAACTCTTTTACTCAGAGATACTAAAAGCACTACAAAATTCATCAACATCTACAATGATAATGGGCGATTTTAATGCCAAAATTGGACAACCAACGCCCGAAGACAAAAGTAGTATGGGACCATGGGGATTTGGTGACAGAAACGAACGGGGTGAGTTATTAATTCAGTTTTGCTTAGAGAATCAATTTAAAATAAGTAGTACATATTTCAAGAAAAAATTAAAGAATAGATGGACTTGGTGTCACCCAATGGTAAAACGCGTAACGAAATTGACTTCATTCTTACAAAAGATATAACAGAAATGACAAGCCTAGAAATAATAAATACAACCTATCCATCAGACCATAGACTTGTACGTGGATGCGTCAACATTAAAACTAAAGTAAAAAAGAACAGGAAAAAATTTTGTGCTCCAAAAAGACAGTTAACACCAAGTGAAAATGAATTCCTCAAAGGGATGTTTACAGAGTTATTAACTAATAATAAAGGGAAAGAAAACTTGCAAGAAAACTACAGAAACCTGACTAATATAATAGAAGAATGTATAAAAAAGTTGCCAAAAATACCTAAAGAAAAATTCCATAAAGAAAGAACGAAACTTAAAAGTAAAGAAAAAAGACTAAAGAAGAAAAAAATATACTGTCAAACTCTACCTCAAAATAAAAAGAATTATTAATAAAAAAAATTAGAATACCACTTAAAAATATTAGAAGCCCCTTTATTACAAAGAGTTATTACATAAAGACTTATGCCTTTATTACATAAAGCCTACAAAAAATGCACAGAAACGACTCACTTTATCCAAAGAGTGGATTTCCTCACTAAAAGCAAATGATAACAAAAAAACTACAAATAGAGAACACCTTTTAAAAATAGCTACTGATTTTTATAAAAACTTATACAAAAGTCATAACGTGAAAAACAACATAACGGATGAATTAATAAATAATAGTTGTATTGTGGACATAAACGATCGTATTCCGCCACTACTACCGTGCGAGATAAGTCATGCCATAAAAAAACTTAAAAGTGCAAAAAGTTCAGGAGAAGATAGTATTTCAAATGATGTGCTGTAAGCGATAAAAGAACCCATCATACCGACATTAACAAATATTTTCAACGAAATACTCGACCTCAGTCAAATACAAGAAGATTGGACAAACTGTACTATCATATTATTGTACAAGAAGGGTGATCGATTAAATATCAACAACTATAGACCTATATCACTATTGCATACAATTTATAAAGTTTTCACAAGTATATTACTTAACAGAATCAAACCCAAATTAGACTGCATGCAACCGAGAGAACAAGCTGGTTTTCGTCCCAAATTCTCTACAATGGATCACATCTCTGTTTTGAATCAGATAATGGAAAGATATAAAGAATATAACAAAACTCTTTACATCGCATTTATTGATTATTCAAAAGCTTTCGACTCTATTTACCATGACTCACTTTGGTTGGCGTTGAACTCTCATGGAATACATAACCAATATATACTACTGAAAGAAATTTATAGTCAAACTACAGCAACAATAAGAATGGAGAGACCAGGACAGCCATTTAAATCGAGAGAGGGGTGAGACAGGGGGACCCAATCTCACCTAATCTATTTACTTGTTTATTAGAGTACATTTTCTCAAAACTTAACTAGGGCAAACGAGGCATTAATATTAACGGAGAAATTTTGAGTCATCTACGTTTTGCAGACGACATTATCATATTAAGCGAAAATCACGAAGACCTTATATATATGGTTCAGTCTTTAGACATAGAAAGCAGAAAATGTGGCCTACAAATGAATCCAGATAAAACTTGTATATTGACAAATAGCACAAAAATGCCTGTACACGTTCAAAACCAACAAATTAGATATGTTAATGAATATATTTATATTGAGAGCAAAATATTTCATTTCACAACTTAACAATGACGGAAGTTAATAGAAGAATTAAATTAGCATGGAGCAAATATTGGTCTCTAAAACATATTTTCAAGGCAAAAATACCAATTAAATTAAAAAATAAAGCGTTGGATACTACTGTACTCCCCACTTTATTATATGGATGTCAAACTGGGCTCTCACAAGGAAAATAATATCTAAGCTACAAGTTTTCCAACGAGCAACGGAACGCAGCATGTTTAACGTTAAACTAAGACATCGACATAGAAACAGTGATATACGAAAAATAATAAATATCATAGACGCAGCCAAATTAGCGTGTCAACTGAAGTGGAGACGGGCAGGACACGTGGCACGAGTCAGTGATGGGAGATGGACTGAACGGGTGCTACATTGGTACCCGCGTGATGCGACACGCTCGCGCGGCCGACCGCGGGCACGCTGGTGCGATGACATTGTAGAGGTGGCAGGAGCAACGTGGACGAGGCTAGCGGCAGACAGAACTTCATGGAAAAGGATGGAGGAGGCCTTCACCCGGAAATGGGTATCCCATAATTAATTAGAATTAATTTAATAAATTATGACTCTATTTTATGTGTATACCCAAATTCAGTAGATTATTATTGACTTCAATTTTATTATTTTAACTATATATTTTGTGACAAAAATCAAAATAAGTTGACAATTACTTGAAAATATAAATATTAATTGATTATTTACCCTAACATTATTTATAAGTAATCAAAAATTAATTTTGTTAATTTAATTTAAACTTTTTATTTAAAATTGACACTGGCATTATCACGTCTTTTAAATAAAAAAAATTGCATGACTCATAATAATATTGTAATTGGTTTTAACTAATATCGACTGTTGTATGAAAATTGGGAATTAAATGGCTATTATTATTATTATTATAAAGCTAAAGTGCCGAATGTTCTACAGCTGTACCATAACGGTCGTCCAAGAGTCCATCTGGGAGTTAAACGAACTCTACTGAGGGTCCGAGAACAGTTTTACTGGGTCCATTATCGTGATGTCGAGGATTGGTGTCGTACATGTACAATGTTGGTGCACCATGGGATAGGACAGCCCTTGATATTGCGGAGCCAATACAGAAAGGCGCAAGAGGGACTCCTAAGATCGTCCATGTGGATCGCTTGGCGCGTTATTATGGGGCCGATAATGCTCGGAACGAGCATGTCTTAGGAGGGGGGCAGTGTTGCGCGCCTAAGTTGACGTCATGTACCCGGCACTAGCGCCATCTAGTGTCAGGGACGAGAGCGAGGGGAGCTTTCCAGAAAATGACATCACTAATCTTTCAACCGACAGCGCCATCTAGTATCGAAATGAAGAACTAAGCTTCTAGAAGCCCGACACTCGAACTTTCGATGCCTTGTCCATTGGCGCGCGTATTTACTTGAATATTCTGGATGTTTCGGTGATAATGTGTATTTATAGGCGCTGCAAGATGCGATCGGGGAAGTATTGAATTTGGCGAGACAAGCGAAGCTTCGGAGCGGAATAAAGTGAATCAGTGTGATTAATTATTAGTGTTTAATTAAGTTTAATTAGTGTAAAGTGAATTAAAGTGTTAATTTCGGTAATTCAATCGGCAATTTTTATTGTCACGAACCCTAAGCTCGTAACAATACGTTAAAAAAACCACCACCCACCAACGGATTTACGTACTTTCCAAGGCTCGGGGGTAAGACACCGCCAAGTTTCCGACTCCGGGCGTTCCGGGATTCGAACCCAGGACCTCATGATCAGCTTTCACAATACTACAACCACTAGACCAACGAGGCAGTCAAAATAAAAAAAATATATCAAAAGTCCCTAAAGACTTATAAGAGAATTATTTTTGGTAATGTAAGGCGCTTGTCAGCTGATTCTAAAAATGTTGGCTGCAACCTGCAACGATGTGTCGGCCGCTAAACTCGGCTGCCTGGCACCTGCGTAATGAAAGATGTGCATGCGTCTCGCTCGATCTTACAACTTTCATTCACCAGCGATCGTAGCCTATTTTTAGTTTTACGCAAACGTCGTAGCATGAATTGTTTTTATGTATTTTAGATATTCGGAAATTTTGCTTATCTAGTTATATTTTGTTATATAGTAGAACCTCGATAACATAAAGACCAAGGGCAACGATAAATAATTTGAGTTATTGAGGTTTTCATTTAGTAAGGGTTCAAGTTAAGGAGTTTTTATTGGTTTATATTTGTACTTACAGAGGTTCGTTTATGAGCTTTGTTTAGGAATTATAGACACACATACATAGACGAACTAGGTTAAATGAAAATGAAACTTTATGTGTTGTGTATGTACTTTATTTTAGGTTTTAGGTTTAATAATAGGTTTATTCAAGTTCATTTTATTTTACATAAATAAGTCGGCAATTTTTTTGGTTTGAAACTATTAATACTTTCTACATCAATTTTATTTTCAATATTAAATAAAGAAGAGACAATATCATTCTCTGAGTTTCTGCATTGCTCAATAAAAGATCGTAAAAATCACTATAAAACTAACGATACAAATAAGTTACAGTACTTATTAGAACTTAGTGTATTGTTTACATTTGAAGCCATTTGATAAACCCGTGTAAGCAATAACAATGGTCTCCCCCCTCCATCCCTCCTTTATTATAGACCCACCACCCAAATTTAATTTACACCAACAAACCCAACCCACAAAACTTCATCCAGCTCTGGATTTCCAAATGGATTGAAATCCATGCGTCCACTCCAAATGTACGTCGTCCGCGGCTGTCCGTCGATGTCAAAAACGTGCGCCACGCCGAATGGAAGCAGTCCGAATCGTCAGTGAATGGGCGAACCGGCGTCCATTTTTTGGACGTTATTGCGTCAGTTAATGTTTTGGTGTTGATGGTAGTACATGTGCCCTGTTTGTCAAGCATAAACTGTGTATTGGATTAAATATGTTTTATTATGTAAAATATGAACTGTGTACTTGTTTGTCACCCAACAAACGAGTACACAGTACAAATGATGTTAAGTTGATGCCCATAGACTGAATCTGTCATCGAATAAGAATCAAAATGTAAATGCGTTGTCACCCTTGTAGAACTATGTAGAGTGCCTCGTTTCCAGTAAAAATATTATCTGGTACTCAGCATACGAAACGCAGCCGCTTTAAGCTGCTATTTTATGCTATTTTGTGAGATCGTCTTCCTTCTTCATTCGTCAGTGGGTACCTTAAGATACCCACTAACCATACGTCCATTTAGTATACTTCCAAATGGATACACTCCAAATAAAAATGTATCCATACACGGTACCATTGACTGTATATTGTAAAATACAAACCCTCTACAACTTAATGGTACCCCATTAATTTGTAGAGGGTTTGTATTTTACAAATAATTTCGAGGATAGCTTCTATTCCACTTACACAAAACACCATATTATTTTCCAGACGGTGAAAATAGTCACCCAGTATATATATATATATATATATATATATATATATATATATATATATATATATATATATATATATATATATACGGTCTTTTAAAAGGGATTAGGCTCTATATGACACTTAGTATTGATTTATCCAAAATCCTCTGTTGTTTTTGCGGATGCAACTTACGTCATAAAAGGTAGCTACTCAAATTTCAGATTTTTAGGGTTTGGGCTGTGCTCTGATGGGTTGTACATACGTAAACGTAATATCGGGGTTGTTTTTTGGTGAGGCAGCACCACTGTCCCCATTTGACAAGGGTTCAGTAGTGCTACCGTATATTGATCAATTGTAATGAAAGAGATCTAAGACCACACACTTTATTCTACACTCCTTGTTATAAAAACTCACAAATAATTATCACAAAGTTTTACAAGGAAAAAGGTCTGAGATCACACACTTTTAATTTTATACTACAGTAACTTTATTCTGTACTTCTTATTATAAAAACTCACAAATAATACTCGCAAAGTTTTACCAGGAAAATAGAACTACACCGATGAGCGTAGGAACTGAAGTGAGTCTATTCCCGCGTTCATACAATAAGGAAAACGTAATAACGACTTAGGTGTGCTCTAAATGAGCGACGATTTGATTGGTCAATACTTCACTAAACAATAACTTTTTATTGAATTCATTAGGTTACTTAAGTAATTTCAATTACCAGGATTAATAATCAAATCGACAATTATTTATTTCTACAATATTACATAATATTTGAGTTAAAAGTTGATAATGGAATAAATAGTTGTTTTAATAGGAATTAGTTGTCAATAAAGAGATTTGTAAACCAAAAGAGTTTTAAAGAACTAGCTAGTTACATGTTATGTTTCTGATAAATTGCTGTTATTAAATTGTAAAATTAATAATTATACACTGTTGATTATTATAATTTATAACAATTAAAAGACAATGCAAAGTTTAGGCTTCGTCAACAAAAGATGTCCTTGCAGCGACACGGCCATTCTGATCTGCCGTGAATAATCTTCTATCTCTATTGACCTGTTAACACGGTATTCATTTTTGTAAATAATGGCCTTGATTGAGAACCATACCCAATAATGATGAGATGATCATATAGCAAGTAAAGCTTTAAAAAGCACACCTAATTTTAATAATTATAACCATAAATTATTCTCATTTCATTTGTAAATATGTAAAGTTACAGATTGTAGTTGTACTTTCAATTAGGTATAGTATTGTTTCATTCTCACGTGACAGAAATGCTCTGTGATAGACACAAAGTATTTGACTTGAAAGAATAGGTGAAGTAGAATAAGGAACACCGCTCTGTGATAGACACAAAGTCTTTGATCTAATGGAGAGTAAGGTAAGGAGCTTAGGACCATAGCTCCGTGACAGAGACGAAGTCTCTTTATTAGACGGGAAAATAGGGAACTGGGTTCTGAGCAGTCATGGACGCCGTGTCCCAGCAGGATACGTTCAACAGTGGTAGAGCCACGCGGCAGCTTTGCTGTTGCACGTATGGGCTGGCTCAAACCGGGGTGGTACCACGACCTCACAGAATACCAGAGTGAAGTGGAAGCTCTGCTTCCGCGTTTCGTCTGGTGAGTGCATGTGGCCGGAGGCCCAAATCCCTCCCCCCATCAAAATGGTAGCGGAATTAAATGATGGTAGACTACCCCAGGAGGGTACCAGCACCTCTGGAGAATCCCCCGCTGAGCATCTACGACAATGTTTCTCCACTTCTGAGCGTGGGTGCTCAGGCTGCCCCGGGTATTCTGGGAGGAAGGGGCAAAATTTCGCTCTTCCGCTCAAGACTACAACAAACGGAGCAACAAGACCAAGGCGACCCCTGCCACGCTGTCCGTGAATTTCTGCAATATCAGGGGACTTCACTCTAACCTAAACGCCGTCCACTACCATCTCGAGATGGCGAGGCTGGCTTTACTCTTTCTGACCGAGACGCAGGTGTCTTCTCCGGCTGATGTCTCGTATCTCTCCTGCCCGGGGGACACACTGGAACACTCCTTTGTGCCTCGGGCTGGAGTTAGCGTTAACGTCAGAGAGGACATCTGTTCTTGACGCCTTGGCAAACTTGAAGGTTCGGACCTGTCCATCCTTTGGCTACGCGTAGTCAGCGACGACCATCCGCGCGTCTACGGGTGCCTCTATAGGTCCTATAACGATAATGCCGAAACAGACCGACTCTTCGACCACGTCCAAATGGCAATACAGATTCGTTGCTACATCAGATCCCCTCCGCAGAGATCGTGATCCTCGGCGACTTTAACGCCCATCACGCCGAATGGCTTGGTTCACGTTTAATCGATCATGCGGGGAGATCTGTTCATGATTTTGCCTTGGCATATGGTCTGACACAACTGGTTACTTCGCCTACGCGGATTCCAGATGTGGAAGATCATGCACCTTCCCTGTTGGACCTTCTGCTGACCTCTCACCCGGACGGATATCAGATTTCCGTCGACGCTCCTCTGAGGACATGTGCTCCAGAGTTGACACCGGTTTTAACGCGTCTTTTCCGGTACTCCTCCTCCCTAGGCGTTGTCCCAAAATCATGGAAGACGGCTTTCCCTAAAAAAGGCGACCGCTCAGACCCGTCCAACTACCGGCCTATCGCCATCACCTCCTTGTTCTCCAAAACAATGGAGTCCATTGTAAACTGCCAGCTCATGAGGTACCTTGAGGATCACCAGCTGATTAGTGACCGTCAATACGGTTTTCGTCGTGGTCGGTCAGCTGGTGATCTTCTGGTCTACCTATGTCACAGATGGGTAGAGGCAATAGAGTCCAGGGGGGAGGTATTGGCCGTTAGTTTGAACATTGCGAAGGCCTTCGATCGGGTTTTGCACAAAGCGCTTCTTTCGAAGCTCCCTTCCTATGGGTTTTCCGAAAAATTGTGTGATTGGATCACCAGCTTTCTTGCTGATTAGAGCATCAAGGTCGTTGTAGACAGTGCAAGCTCCGATTGCAAGCCTAATAATGCTGGTGTTCCACAAGGCTGCGTGCTATCGCCAACGCTGTTTCTTCTGCATATCAATGATATGTTGCAAACCCGTAACATTCATTGCCATGCAGATGACAGCACTGGTGATGCTCTTTACACCGGCCGAGCCAATATTTCTCGGGAAAACGTCTCCGAGTGCCGGGACAAACTTGTGTCCTAAGTCGAGTCTTTGCTGAACAGAGTCTCGGATTGGGGGCGACTAAATCCAGTCCAGTTTAACCTACAGAAGACAAGTTTGCGCGTTAACCGCTAAAAAGAACCCCTTTGTCGTATCTCCTCAGTTTCAAGGCACTCCCCTTGTTGCCTCAGCCAGTATCGGAATCCTCGGCGTCAACATATCGAGTGACGTGCAGTTTCGTGGTCACTTGGAAGAGAAGGCCAAATTGGCCTCTAAAAAAGCTTGGCGTGCTCAGCAGAGCGGGACAGTACTTTATGCCGGCACACCGCTTGCAACTTTACAAGGCGCAGGTTCGGCCGCTCATGTTCCCATCTCTGGCTCTGGCTGGCGTTCTCCCTGCTGACCTGGAGGTCATTCGTGCTGGTAGGATGGGTTTGGAACGCTTGACCGCGCCCAGAGAGCAGTTGAGCAGACGAAAGCGCGATATCTGGACTGAGGCGATTGGCGTATGGCAGAATCGATGGAAGAACGAAACGAAAGGACGTGAGTTAAATCGATTTTTTCCCGGAGGTGGCGTTGAGACTCAGGTATACCTGGGTCTCACCGGACTATCAAACATCCCAGATTCTCACTGGACATGGATGTTTTCGGAAGAGGCTGCATGACATGCGACTGTGTGAAACCAGTATGTGTGAGTGTGGTACGGCAGAGGAGGATGTTCACCATGTCCTATGGGAATGTCCTCTGTATGACGATCTAAGAGCGAAAATGTTGGATGGGCTGGTTCGAACGGTTCAGGGACCGATTTACTATTCGGATCTCGTCAGCGATGGGGTGAACTACGGGTTGTTGCGTGAGTTTGCGCATAGGTGGCACGATCGCAGGATAAGGCAAGATAGGATGCTGGTAGGAAGGCCCGACGACGTAGGCGTTATTGTGCCGTCAGCCCCAGAAGGGGGAGAATGACGTTAAACTGGGACAAGGAACAGAATAAATATTTGTAGGGAGTCAAGAAAATGCGCGCGGGAAAGAGCAAGGTGCAAGTACCGCGCGCATCTCCCGAGATTAGGTCCGTATGACGTGAGGGTCGGTGGGGCCATGGGAGGTGGTGGGTTGTTCCCATCTCTGGGCTGGGCTCCCTAGTACCAGCTCCTTCCACTTGAACGCATCCAGAGCAGAGCGGCTCGAATCGTCGACGACCGAATGCTTTCCGATCGGCTCGATTCACTGGCACTGCGAAGAGATGTTGCATCTCTTTGCATTTTCTTTCGCGTATACCACGGAGAGTGCTCTGAGGAATTGTTCGGATTAATCCCAGCCGCCAAATTTCGTGAACGCACTACGCGGTAAACGTCCCAATACCATCCACACCATCTGAATGCTTGGCGGTCCACCACTGTACGTTTCAAGAAGAGTTTTCTTCCGCGTACAACCTCTCTGTGGAATAGTTTACCACCGGCGATTTTTCCGGACCGATACGACCTGGGGACCTTCAAGAAAAGAGCTTACTCCTTTCTAAAGGGCCGGCAACGCACCTGCAATTCCCCTGGTGTTGCGATTGATCACAGGCGGCGGTAGTCACTTAACATCAGGTGATCCTCATGTTCGTTTGCCCCCTCGTCTATAAAAAAAAGGATAACATGAGAGTATAAATTGTCGCCTCAACGGCTAGTGGTTATGTTTTTTTTTAAAGGATTACTTCATGTTTATATTTACTCCACGGCTTTTGAATGTAAATGAAGTAAAATTGTTTAGTTAGGTTAGGCTATGTAAGTAATAGTAATCATAATGGAGAGTACCTTAGAGTAAATGATAGTAGCTTAGAGTAAATTGGAAACTGCTCACCATTTAACTTGTAGCATCTGTCATGACTGAAGGTCCAGCACCGTTGTCTACCAGATTACCGTCGTCGTTTTGCAAGTTTTGAGGCTGCAAATCATTTAGGGAAAGCGAATTATTGGATCCACCATCACTTATTGGCTTGTTGACAGGCTCGTTGCTCGGCAACACGGCTGCCTGCTCACCAGGCTGCGGTGCCCGTCACAACTGGTCATGAGCTACTTTACGTGGACGACCACGTCCCACCACCAGTTTAATAAGATAACGGTCATTGTCCAGCACTCTAAAGATTTCATAAGGTGCACTGAATTTTAAGTCTAAAGAAGTTTGGTTTCTTGGATTATTCTTTACTAAAACAAATTCACCCCTTTGAAATCTTAGTATTTTTGCTTTTTTAGCATCAAATCTTCGTTTGGACTCTATTGCCGCTTCGGTCATTCTGCGCTGTACATGTCGCTCTAAGGTCTCAAAATTTATTGACATGTCATCCAAATGCACTAAGTTTGACAGTTCGGGTGGTACGCAATGCTGGCGTTTCGTAAACAGTGTAAGTGGTACAACATCAGTTGTTCGGTGTGCTGTGCAATTAAGTGCGAGTTGAAGACTGTCTAAAGCAGTATGCCAGTCAGCGGTTTCGTAGTTTTTTATCATCATGCATGCTGCATGCGTTCACCCTTTCGATACTCAATCTCAAAATCAAAATTTTGTAGGAATGCCCACCATCTATATACTCTTGGTAAAAGCTCCTGTTTGTGTTTAGAAGCTTTAAGTGCATTGCAGTCAGTTATAACTTTACGGGTAGAGAAAATGCCGGAAGTGTTGTTTATATTAATTGTTATTTGATTTTCAAAAATGCGGTCAAAATTAATGTCTCTTTCAAAGCTATCCATAATAATTTGTTTTATTTTTCCACCTCTTTTCCTAATCATCTTTTGTGACGTGGGCACATGCTTCAACGAATATAGAAGAAACAGTCCAAGAAGTTAAAGTCGAGTCACAAAATAAGAATACATACACAAAATTACACACAGTAAGCTCTCGAAACAGAAACAGAAACTTTTTTATCCAATATAGATTATGAATAATACTTATTGAAAGTCACTTTTTTCATTTATCACTGGTTCGCAAAAAAAACCTCTGTCCTGGGAAGAACCAGCAAGAAACCCAACGGGACTATTTTAAAAAAAAGAGCTTAAAATCATGCATGTTACAATTTACAATACAAAACAAATTAGAAATAGCTTGGTAGCGATCACCTTTCCCAGGGATTATTATCATCCATAAATTCCTTAATATTAAGATAACCCATTTTATACAAACTTAGTTTAAGTACACAAAGTTCAAAGAGTTTAAATAAAGATTTTGAACTTTGTGTACTTACGTCAAATTTTGTATATTTTCTGGGATTTTGTTGTAAAAGCGTATACATCGCCCCAGGAATGAATTACTGACTCTGTGGAGTCGAGTAACTGGTACCGAAATGGCGGGATATTGAAATTATGTAGTGGTTATCTTTGCACGGCCTTGCCTATGAGATTTTTGCCTACACAAACTTACATTGCAACGTAAAAAAATAAAACTGTTTTATTCATGATTCATGTAATTTAAGGAATATTGAAAATAAAAATTAAATTAAACAAATAATACATTAAAAAAATTAATGATTCGTTTATTTGAATATTTTTAGCGATTATTTGAATATTTTGCCGATTATTCGCATAACAATAAATTTTAATCATCCAAACACTACGGTAATATACATAGCGACATATCATTGAAACGACGTCATTGTAAAAAAATTAATACTGGTTATTTATTAAAATTTTGCTTTGTTTCAAAAATTCAAATTTAAATTAGTGATAAAAAACTACACACGTTGTAAGGAAATATAGATAACTTCATAATTCTTCGGATTTACCTAAAAGGTAAATCCGAAGTGTGAGTACGCTTGTGCAAAGTTTTTGCGGAATAATTAATGTGAAACGTCAAAACGTATTTGTTAGATTTGGTTTACTATAATAACTCATGAACTATTTCGCGAACTTTTTCTCTTTCGGAAGGACTTCGTTGGTATGGCCTACGCTCAACATATTTATTAGGATTTTTAAGCCGAATTTCTAATCTACCAGTTGACACGTGTCCTAGCATAACCGCGAATGAACAAATGAGAGTATTTATTTAACAACACGAGAAGCTCTTTGATTTCACTTTTATCGCTGAGATAACGATCTATGTTTTTAAATAACGAGTTTTTGTTTTGTAACTGCATAATTCTCGATTGATAAATGAGTTTGGCATCGTTACTAGTTACTAATACACTGAGAGCAGTTTTCTTTGATAAGTTAGTATCCGGAAGGATAAGGAACTGTAATTCGGCGTGAATGCCGACAATCATGCAAATACATTCGATTGAACCGACAGAAATTACCGGGAACGACCCTATTCCTTGAAGGTAATTTACGGCATCACACCTACGGCCGGGTATTTTTTTTGCAATCGATTCGCGAATAACACAACATTCTGCCCCGCTATCAAAAGTAGCACCTAACTGGATTTGAATGTTCGTACAAGTAAAAATTGAGCTAGCAATACTATTAACACGTTTAGTAAATTGTTCATTAGAGGTGCCGTGAGCAACAGACTTTAAATGTCTATAGCAAACATCAAAAGTATGACCTTGTTTCGAACAAAACGTACATGAAATAGAATTTACAGGAGCGTTTGAGCGTAGCCTATCAGAATCATTACTATCTTTTGTAATATAAGTATTTCTAACTTTATTATGACACCCATCAATTGAGTGACGGGCTTTTCTACAGAATGTGCAAAAAGGGGTAACCTTATTTTCTAAACGTGGCCTTTTGGTGGTCGGTTGACTTAGGGCGAATAGACGAAGCTACAGATATGAGTTCTGGTACTGAAGTGGCTCTGACATTCATAAGTTTAATCCTTAGGCGCTGATCACTCACTGTCCCAATAACTGCTTCTACCGCGTCCGCATTATCTAGCTTCTCCTTAATGACCCGTTCCCATAGCATCCATCCCTTTGATAGAAACTCTGCGGAGACGGGTCATACACATGTTCACGGAACATAAGCACATTTTAGAATGACGATGTTCCGATTCAAACGATAATTTGGCGTAATTCCTCCCACGATGACGTAGTCACGAGCCATTTGTCGGCCCAAATCCGTGCTCTACCTTTCAATAGTACCATATATACCATATATATAAATATTTTATAAAATCGCCAAATAGGTGTTTATTTATTTTATTGGGTCCTTACATGTGAAATTAGCGTTTTGTCGTACTGACCACTTTCATCTGAAGTATCTCCTCTTTGGTTAAGAATTCCAAATTAAAATTTATAAATTCATTTAGTTAGTACATTTGAGTTTTGAAAACAACCTTTTATTTGTTTTTTCCTCATTATTTTTTTCTTTGGCGTCGCTTATTACCGCACAATGGAAAACTGAAATATCGGTATATTTACGAGTACGAGTTCTACCGTGGCACCAGTGCTGCAGAAACAGCTTGAAGGATTAATGATGTTTACGGCGCTGGTGTCGCAAAAAAGCACGGTACGTTTTTGGTTTCAACGTTTTCGTTCGGGAAATTTCGACCTTCAGAACCAACGCCATGGACGGCCGGAGACCAAAGTGGAAAATGAAGAATTAAAGGCTATTGTGGAAGCGGAGCCACCACAAAGCACTTCCAAGATAGCTGCAGGCTTCGGGGTAAGTGATAAAACTTTATTAATCCACTTGAAGCAAATCGGGAAAGTAAAAAAACTTGAACGATGGGTACCTCATGAATTGAGTGAATCAAACTTGCAAACATGCGTCGACTACTGTGTTACTTTGCTCAATCGACACAAAAATGAAGGGATTTTAAATCGAATCATTACTTGTGATTAAAAGGACGACTACTGGACGATAATCGGAAGCAGTCGCCGCAATGGCTGAACCCTGGAGGCCCAGCCAAATTCTGCGTTAAACGAAAATTGACTCAGAAAAAGTTACTTGTGAGTGTTTGGTAGACTAGCACCGGTGTCGTTCACTACAGCTTTCTAAAATGTGGCCAAACGATTACGGCAGATATCTATTGTCAGCAACTGCAAACCATAAAGGAAGAACTAGGTGCTAAACAACCGAGATTGGTCAATTACTCTAGGCCACTGTTGCTTCACGACAACGAAAGACCACACACTGCACAACAAACAACCACTAAGTTAGATGAGCTACGATTGGAATGTCTGCGACATCCACCGTACTCCCCGGACCTTGCTGCAACAGATTACCATTTTTTCCGGAATTCGGACAACTTCTTACAAGGAAAAAAAATTAACTCGTATGCGGCAGTCCAAACCGCCTTCAAAGAGTTTATTAATTCTCGCTCCCATGTTTTTTTTAGTAAAGGGATCAATGAACTACCTATGAGATGGAAAAAGTGCATAGATAATAATGGTGCATACTTTGATTAATTAAATATATGTAACAAAAAAGATTGACTTTATATTACTCCCGTACAAAACCCATTACTTACAGAGTACTAACAGTAAGTTAAGTCAATCGTCCCGTAAAATTAAAATTTTTTCACAAACTGTGACACTATTTGATACTATAGGACACTCTTAGGCTTGAATTATCCAAAATCGTCTGTTGTTGTTGTGGACGCAACTTACGTCATAAAAGGTAGCTAATCAAATTTCAGATTTTTAGGGTTTGGGCTGTGCGCTGATGGGATATACATATATAAACGGGATATTGGGATAATTGATTTAATTGATAATTAATAACTTTAAAAATATAAAAAAATATTTTATCTCACTTTCTGTATGTTATATTACAATATATAAAAATACTCATGTTCGAGGTTTATTTCTTGAGGTAAAAATAGTTACAGACAGAGATAAAATTCCAAGGACTGCACTTCCTCCGCAAGCGTAAGTTAGAACTCCTCTATAGTATTGTGGGCAGGCAAGGACATCGTCGCATTTGCTGAAACAAAAAATACATGATGCGTATTTTTTTAAGTAGTTAATAAATTAACAGCCTATATACGTGTCACTGCTCGGCTCGTGCTAACTCAATACGTTTCAATCAACTATTTCATTTGTAACGGCGAGGATCGGATTCGGATGGCTCGCGTAGTAGGTATACCATATACCATATAGTGGCGATGCGGTGTAAGAATACCCACTACCCCATATCATACCGTGGGTGTCAAATCAGGAGATGGGCAGCAGCGTCTTCCTAATAACGATTAAAAAAACAGCGACTGCCAACCCGCTTTCAGAGCGTTGTAACTATGAAAAATATATCCCAATGAGGCAATCGATGAGGCTTATGTTTAACTGTGGACTTCAATGGGCTGTAACGTCGTAGTAGGTACTTTACAATTTACGGAGATTCTTATTATACTTTCTCTTTAAAAAGTCGCAAATCATTTAATGAATGGGCGACAGTAAGCATTTATAAAATTAGGTGAAAGTTATACCAGCTTTATAATGAAAGCTCATATAATGATAGTGTTATATTTAGAGAGTATGTTAAAACTTATTCTAAAATTTTAAAAAGTATTCTCCACAGCTAAGGCTTTACATTTAAGCAACAAAATTAAAACTGCATCCAACAAAATTAAAATGTTGTGGAGTATAATTAACAGAGAAATGGGCAAGGTTAAACCACGCAACTATGATCTCCAACTGAATATTAGCAATAATTTGACAACATTTCACTGATGTTCTATATTTTGACAACAAAATCATTAAATTCTTCTCCTACTACTCGGCTTTTCCAAATATTTTTAAATTCCATAGAGTATTGAATATTTCATGAAAAAGAAATCATTAAAAAACTATTGTTCCTATACCTTTAAACGAGCAATTCTTGTGTATATATAATCGGAATCTCGGAAACAGCTCCAACGATTTTCATAAAATTTAGTGTCCAGGGTGTTTCGCGGGCAATAAATCGATCTAGCTAGGATTTATTTTTAGAAAATGTCTTTTTGTCCGTGTTTTCAGGCAATGAAAAACTGCTACAATATACTAGAAAGAAGGTAAATTTTGACACTTTGTTAATGATCGTTAGCTCAAGTGGATAT
Organism: Parnassius apollo; assembly: GCA_907164705.1. NCBI lineage: Eukaryota > Metazoa > Arthropoda > Insecta > Lepidoptera > Papilionidae > Parnassius > Parnassius apollo. The sequence goes on from CAJQZP010000693.1 coordinate 17,485,405, forward strand.
CGAGCGGTCGCGAAATCGTAATGCCTTGGTTCGTGTCCTGTCTAGAGTCCGCCTTTTTTCCTTTTTTTTTCAAGTTCCCTTCTTTGTGAGGAAATGTATTATTTCGAGCCTTTTTTTAGTATTTTTTAAAAATACGAAAATTTTAATAAAACTAATTGCACTCATGATTTTTTATTCAAATAACCAGTTCAGCTTTTTCTATTATGTTAATAAGATCAAAAAATATTATTCATGTTACATCAGTATGTAATTTGTATCTAAATGTAATTTCAAAAAAAACCGGTCTTCCAGGTACTGTTAATAAAACGGCAGACTTATAGGCAATTTCCATTAAAGTTATTGCATCCATAATAGAAACAATAGTATCTTATCTAGCCACTACTTTTAATACAAGCGTCGAAACTGGTGTGTTTCCTGATTTAATGAAACATAGTGAAGTTATATCTTTATTAAAATCTGATAGTACTTCAGACCCCACCAATTTTAGACCAATTTCTGTACTACCAACTTTAAGTAAAATTTTTAAAAAAATATTTTACGTCAGATGATAAGTTTTTATAATAAAAATAAATTGCTCCATACAAGTCATTCAGAGTCAGAGCTTATAAAACATATTTTTGTGCATGGGAGAATTCAGAGGATGCTTTGAGTATATATTGTTACCTTTCCAAGGCCTTCGACTGTATGCACCATGAGACATTAATCAGGAAGCTACAGTACTATGGTGTCAAGAACACAGCTCTTAAACTAGTTATTTCATATTTAAGTAATAGAGTGCAGAAAGTTGTTATCAATGATAAAAGTTCTTCCGGATGGCCCCTACAGATGGGTGTCCCTCAGGGCACAATTCTTGGCCCATTCCTATTTTTTGTATATATTAATGACTTACCCTCCCTTGTAGGAGATAATCATGATATAGTACTATTTGCTGATGATAATTCCTTGATTTTTAAACTAAAACGTCAATCATTTAAATATGACGAAGTGAATAATGCTATATCGAAATTATTGCACTGGTTTAACGTTAATAATCTAAATTTAAATGGCAATAAAACTAAATGTATTAAATTTACAACATAAAATGTTGTACCAATTGTACCAATGTGTTTTTAAATGAGGAAGAACTGAGTCCTGTTGAGTCCTCTGTTTTCATTGGCATCACTCTCGACGCTAAGCTTCGGGAGTGAGGGACGCACAGGTGTTACTGGGCATTCAGGCAGGGGTGGGCGGCAGGAAACATTTTTCATGTTTGGCAGTTCACTCACGGATGTCGCAGTAAATAGTTTATTATATATGTCACGGACGCTCGAAACAAAACGCACACGAGATTGAAATGCCGCGATCAATGTTAAGATGAATCGCCCTCAGATTTTGGTAAGAAAATTAGAAGGCAAGCGAAACAAATGGCGTGCAAAGTTTATTCATTCTTTAAAGTTAGAAAACAGGATCAAAGTTTTACGGTGCATCTACACGACGTAAACGAACAAATTTGCTGCACAAACAACACAAAGAAGGCAACGATCTGAAACGTGAACAGAATAGCGCGGTTTTTACAACGCCAACAAAAAGAAACAATCTCAAATAAAAAAATTAAATAAATAATTTTACAGAAGGCGTAATAAGACGAAAGGTAATTTAATTTTATACTATTTCAAGTATAAAATTGAGTTATCTTTCGAGAACATTCTTACATTAACAACTTTAAATACTGATCTTAAAGAAGACGGTATTAAAAATTGCAGTCGAGAATATTCAAGAATATTTTTTCACAAACTTGGCATTAGATTTAAGAAGTGTTAGTCGAAAAGAAAGCTACTTATTGAACATTCAAATATAGTATCTTGGCTATGCAGATATCTGAATGCGATAAAGAAGCATCGGAGAGATCAAAGGAACATTGAATCGTCCCAACCATTACATCTGATTTGATAGACCACAAATCTTTGCAAAAGAACACCGATACCTACAAAGTATGATTCGCGAGGCTATTGAAATTAAAAAGCATCGTGATTTCAGTAGAGAAAATGGCTGGGTGCTACCACCTGCTTGGGATTTTTAAGATACTGTAAGCCCGTTCTGCGGATATCGGACCAAATTTATATTTAAAAGTTGAAGGTAGCCTTCATTAACTCTGACATCGGGACGTCAAACATCTCAGACCTCAGAACTTCGAGAAATATGCGATAAAATCCATAAAATTAGTTTTATGGATTTAAATTGGTTTATGAAGTTTCGTATTTTTTTAGATAAACTGTCATAGAAATATAGTTCTAATTCATGGATGGGTACCGACCGTAGCATACTACAACCTGTCATCCTTCTGTCAGTCAGCCATTTTGTAATCAGTAGTACGAGTTCTGGCGCCGCGCCTTTAGTGCCTTGCATTAGTTTTCGTTCTGTTTTTTTTTTCTGCTATATACTGTTTTTGTTGAGTTTTTCGTTAAGTTTATGTTATTTTTAGTTACTCAATGCCGAAAAGAACGAAAAAGACTGTTTTAAAATGCGAGATTATTTTAAACAAGAGTTTCAAAATAGCGGACCGTTGTTCCCTGTAACTCATATTGGCAACAGAATTGCGGATGCTCTTGGCATCGGTCGTGCAACGGTATCTCGTATAACGCAAAAAAGTAGGTACGACAAGCCATCATCAACTTAAGCGATAGAGGAACAGAAAAAACGATACAAGAAATAAAGAATGAGAGTTTCGAGTATCACTGTGATTGTAGTATTATTGTAGTATCCGCCGCAATTATAGACACAGTGGCGGCTCTAGCAAAATTTTTAGGTGGTGCGAGATCTAATAGTAGCGCCCCTCTAAATACAAACCTTAGTGTTCCTATACTATGCAGTTGCTTTTTCGTGATTTTCAATAGAATTTGACATATCAAATTTCTACAGGTGTATTTGCGGGGCAAGCACAATTGTGTCAGTCGCTCTTGCCATATCAGTTGTTCTGCTTTTTCGCGTTAAAGACGTGATGTGAATTCCGCTCGCCCTACTCTGTACTGTACTCTGACAACGCTACTATGCTTTAATGGTGGTTAATATAGCGCATAAGGCCATATTATAGCGCGCTATCTCTTCATAACGCATAGCGCTTGCTATGTAAGTAGTCGCCATGGCGCTATGACGCTATGGCGCTATGACGCTATGACGCTTAGGCGCTATTCATATCCAGCGACAATTAGTTTTAGCAGCAGCGCTGTTGGGAGTAGAGTATGCTTGCTTGTTGGACAACTTTTATTTAAACTGTTGTTCTGCAAACAGTGTTAATAAAAATAACAAACTTGATGAAAAGCCTAGATGGCCAGCTTTCTAGCTTATGCGCTTGCAATTTTTTTATTAACTCGGAATAATTTAACTTCTGGGCAATAGAATTTTCTATGGAAAAGATTCCAAGATATGACAGTCTTTCCTGACACATAGTAGAAATGTAAGTAAATTTTTAAATGTTTTAATGTACTAAAACTTCGTTTTCGTTTAGCGACAGTTATAGTACAGGTATAGTCAGCAAGATACGAAGTGCTGTCTACACATTTGGGAAAAATATCCTGCCAATCATTATTTTTAATAGGTCTGAGAACTTTATGAGGCTTTGCTGATTGAAGATCTTTAAATAATGGGTTCAAGCTCATAAGTTCCTAAACAAATTTTTAACTACATCTGTTCAACTGATTTGAAAATCAATACAGGCTTTTGACCTTTCAGAAATATTTATATTTTGTATAAAAATGAAAACATACTATAGAATTTTTGAAGTTTAAGTCAAGTAACCAATGCACTTTTAATTGTATCAATCACAGGGTAAAAAACTTTCAATTTAATCATTTCTTTAGTATCAGTTGGTGTCTCATCTACGGCTTCGTACACACATATTTTTTTTCTTTGGGATAGGGTTGACTTAAAAATTGGATCTATCTGTTATTAGTGCAGAAAAAAGGATCGGTACTGTTTCAAAATTCTGAAAAAATTTTCAAACAATATGACACATTTGGTAAATCCATAGATTCAGGTCTAGAAAAACCAGTATCACTGCAACCTAAAAGATCTATTGTGATCGCTGCTATGGCTATAGTTCACTGCTAAGCCCTGTCTTCAATGAATAGGCTGCTGCTTATCTGTAAGCAATTTCACTTCTTCTGAGCGAAGTAGATAGTTTCCCAGATGTGTTTGCGTTTGCGCATTAAGGGTCCACAATCAGTTAGGATGTGCAGAGGCGTTTCTTCCGCTAAGGAACAAACCGGCACATCTTTGAGTTGCTTAGTCCCAGGCTAGCCATCTGTTTTTTAAGACAACAGTGTTCAGTCAGAGCTCTTGCCAGAATGCGCAGTTTATTTTTACCTAATCCCAGAGCTTCTGAAGCGAATTTGCGATCAAAAGACCGGACTAATGTTTCAAAGTGATTTAATTAGGGATGATAATACATTAGGTATTTTAAATTGAATGATATATAACTTTTAAATAAATTTGTCGGTACGATATGTGCGCCAAGTAAGTATAATTGTACTATGCCTATAACCTTTGTACAAGCAAAAGCAATAAGTTGACACAGTTTTACTGCAATCTCATGAACGGTATGGCAGTGCATAAAATGCGAACAAACAAAGTTTAATTTTTATATATTACAAGAAGATATAATATCACTTACTAATTTTCGATGGCGACCACTGCGATTCCAGTGACTAGTTTATCGGCAAAAGTAACAATCGAGTACACCGAAGCACCTTGATGTGAGTGGGGTCCTATCAAGTCAGCAGTGATACACAGACTCGACACAATCGTGATAGAACTGCCGGCGCCTGGAAATAAATATATACGTAAAATATTAGTTCTTTCGTCAGTTTACTGTTTAATAGCACGAGTATGAAATATATAAATCAGTCGATACAAAACAACAGCGTCAGGTGTTCTAGAGAAGATACCGTGCGTCTAAACACAGTGTGTCTGCCAACAACCACCACAACAACAACTGAAATGTCTAGCGATGATCAAAATGTTCATAATTATAATGATAATCCATTCGTACTTCTATTAGAACCTATTAAACTTCCTTTGCTAAACAGAAACATACCCCATAGATTGCCTTTGTCACGTTTGACAGGCGGGCTGCCTACACCAATTTAAAAAAAAATTAAAATGCTGCTACCAACTTTTCCCTGAGTCGCTCTTTTTACACCCACAGGATGATATGGGGTAGTGGATTATCTTAGGTATCCACTACTCGGCATTTTTATATTTGCGGAATTATTAGCTTGTTACTGATTATAATTTTAAAGTATAAAAAATAAAAATAACTACTGAAAATTAATCCTCACCACTTCTTTTACGATTACCACCACGACTGGCATTAGCAGGCATTTTACGTTGGTATTCTGTGAGAGCGTAGTCCTTCCCCGGTCGAGCCGACCCATTCGTGCTACAACTGTACTACTAATATAACTGCAGCATGGCTCTACCACGTATGAAAAGGTTTAGGCTTAGGTGGTTTGTGGAATTTCTTAAATTTTTGGGGCCCATGTTCAGCATTGTACTTGTGATGATCTAAATTTGTTATAAAAATAATATAAAGTCACTTGCCTATCAACGTCGCAACCAAATATATTTGTACTACGCTTGCCTGCGGATGTATCGCCAGAGCAATCCAGAGGCAGCTAATTAAACTTAATAAGCTCCCCACGAAATAGGCCACCTGTGATCGAAATCGTTATGCTGTTAAAACATTTGTTTATCGCAAAAATATTTTATTATATTATTCTATTAAATTATATCATTACATAGATTTTCAAATTTACCTCATTGCCACAGCTATGGATTTTGCTCTTGAGTAGAAATGAAAAGAAGAGGGATGATATGTAAACTACAAGTGGAACACTGGCCACTAATTCCGATCCTTCATTTTGATTTAAAGATAAGCGCTCTTCAAGAAATAATGGAACGTAGACAAGACATAAAGCCCAATACAGTCGTGAAAAAACGTATCTGAAATTATTTAAATAATTTACATCTGTGCGTAGTAATAACTAGTAACACATGACACAAAAATTTAATCAAACCATTTAATGCAAAAGTAAGAGTATTGTGTTCAAGTTACAAAATATGCATTTTCCTAAGAATACCATTACAACTCATTCGTGCTACAACTATACTTGCAACTGCAGAATGGCTCTACCGAGTATAGTTGCTCAATAGAAACTAATAAACAAAACCGAAGTTTCTGTTTGTAGCGTAAAAGTAACAGCTTTTACAATATATACGTATAACAAATATAGTTTTGTCTGTCTGTTTCTTGCGGCTAATTTACAAAATAGCTGGACTGGTTTTGACGGGACTTTCACTGGCAGATAGTGGATGTTATAAAGGTAACTTAGTATACTTTTATTTTAGAAAAATAATTATGGTTCCGCGCAAAAAAAAACCCATGATATCCAATCGTAATAAACACCACGCGGATAAAGCGCTGGTAAGAGCTAGTTTTAGATAAAATTTATCGAATATCAAGTAAAACCATACTGACATTTTGATATTCTCGTGTGACTTAAAAATGTGTATCCACTTATATGAGCAGTATCAAAATGGAAAAAATATAGACTAGAAAAATAAAGAAAAAACGATCGTTAAATGACACAACTTCTTTGCCGTAAAAATGTAGAGTGTCACTGTCATTAGTTAGGTGTTAAATTGGCGCACTAATTGCCGTTCACTATCAGCTAAGCAAATTACTCTTTAGTTAAGAATATATTATTAATGATCTTCTTTTGATAAACATATTGCCTATTACATCGGTTAATATAATTGTGTTAATCGCTTGTGCTAGAATGCCTTTTTAAAGAGTTTTATTTGTAAGACTTTTACATGTAGTGTGATTTAAAATTAACTTATGAAACCCTTACGCCAGTCACATACATAGAGAATTCCAATTCGGGATACCGTACACACATTACACACATAAGTTTTTTTTTCCTTCTAAATAACAAGGCTCAGTAGAAAGATGCCAGCCATTGAGTAGGTACAGATATTCAGTCTGCGAATATGGACGATGATATTGCGATTGCATTGTTGCTGTATCTAGCCAAGAAGAAAACACATTGCCATCGTTTCTTCGTGCATTCCATTAACACCCTACGAGCCAAATTACGAGCCCATTCAGATTATTTTTAAATCCTATCGGATGTCTATAAACTCTTTCGACAAATTATTTCTTTTGTTACATCATTTCTTAATGATGAAATAAAGGGAACAGTAACAGGGGTGGAAGAATCATGTTGAGTGTAAAGTCCATGGTGCTTAAGTTTTATTACGGCAAATGACAAATCCACGACTTTTTCTGTCTCCAGTGCGGTCCCATTTAAAAATGATAATAATATTTGACAGATTTTTTTATAGCGGGAAATTAATTTATTAAAAAATGTAAAGGATAGTGTTTGTTTTTGTACTATTAGTTATAATTTATACTAATTATATTAAAAATAAATAAACCAAACCTCTGAGGCATTGTTTTGTGTAAATATTAATATAATACTCTAACTTTTATTGAAAATTATTTTCTCAATTAAATGACATTGTGTGCTGACAAAAAAGAAAACTGATAAAGAACTTCTGCAGTTCCTTTGAACTGAGCTGCTATATTTTTCTCCCACTAGAGTCCTAAATCAATCTTTGGAAAACTATGAACGTAATACGCTTCTTTCCCTATGCGGGACACAAGTTAGTATTCTTCATGATGAAAATTATAATCCTCCATGTACCGTATCGGGTCGCACAACCGAATCGAATGGGTGATCTATCCCTCACTGGGCGCGTTCCGTACGAAATTTACAAATGTATGTTGCGACTCATACAAAATCTATGGAAGACTTGCGTTCGGAGCGGCTTTTTTTCCGTTAGGGATTCCGATCTAACTTTTTGGTATTTTTATAACGTGATAAAAATTAGAAACCTTTTAAATACATATAAATATTTTCGTTAAATGCCTTTAAAAAATTTTAAAGGCATTAAACGAAAATATTTATTTTTGACTATTCTATATAAACTAATCTCTACCAAATCTCAGCATCACACCAAGGTAGACTGGTAAAGAATGCTTTAGGCGTTTAAAATATCCACTACCCTATATCATCTCCTAGGTGTCGTAAGAGACGGCAGAGAGAAAATTAAATGTCTTCAATCAGCATAATACAAAAAAAAACTGTGACTGAACTGTGACTTGTCTGCTTAAGCACAGCAACTATGAAAAAAATCCTATGCAGCAATCTATGGAAGAGATCGATGTCCAGCATTGGACTTCTTAAGCTGTAATTGATAGATGCTTATGAGGTATGAATTCAAAGGGATTTCGCGTTTGTTTTCCATCAAAGTCCTAATGTATGCAAACTATCAGCTCCACCGAATAAACATGTAATTTACCGTTATATTCCTGTTTGATACAAGACCCGGGGAAGTCAACTTGCCTTTATATAGAAATATTATATAAATTGTGAGTTTTAGCACCACACAGCAACAGCAGGCGTCTACTTGATGTACACCCTGAACGGACATCGACACCAGAATATAATATACTGAATGAAATATTCCGAACACCTGTTATTATTTTGATATTTTTCTATATACTTATCAAATACTTTAGAAATCAGTGCGTTCGTTGCTCTCTTGATGTTAATAAATTGTCAAAATTGGACAAAATAAACAGAAATATAATACATAATCATAACTTGAAATGACGGATGCTCATGATGTTATACGTTATGTGATGCTCGTTATGTGATACCAGTTAAGAGTGGGACTTCGATGTGTTAACTTATCATTATAATCCATAATAGCCATACCAATGCATAGAAGATACTTACAACAGGCTCGTTTGATATAACAATGGCATTTGCAAAAAGTGTAATATTTTCGATGCAGCTGCTAAGTCTCTAACTTCTTCAATATTGTGATGTTTTCCATTGCTGAAAATTTCGTTGGAACTTGTTTGAATTCTCGCTAGACGGTTTGTGAAAGAGATGTGAAATATTGTAAACGTAGTTATCCCAATACCGGTTACTATCAACGAAACATCCTGAAAGGTAACGTGTAATGTAATAAAAAGTAAATTACTATTTCCTAAAACAATCAAATATAGATAAGTATGCAAATATGCGTTACCCGGAATTTGTAATCATCCGTAGGACCGATAAAATTACTATAGTTCGAAGTTTTTAATACAATCCACGTAATAAAATAAACGGTTAAGCTTGATAAAACTGATGCCATGTATCTAAAAATTTTCATATACATGTCATTAATATTATGACTAATTGCATATATAACTACTTTATATATCTATATAAATAAAATAATAGAGCTTTGCAGTTGTGCGCGCGTCACGGAAAAACTACTGGATAGGTTTCGATTAGGTTTTCTAAGTTTCATCTCTTAGACACTTAGCCCTTATCTAAAGAAAATTATTGCAATATCTTCATTTAATATTATTATAAAATTTTAAGAACGCAACGCGAATTTGCGGGAACAACTAGTCATTATATAAAAAGACAATGTTAAATTATCATATTATTTCCTTCATTTACTACAAATCAAACATAAATTTTATTATGTAAGTGATGCAAATTTGTAATATATTTTAATATCAGAAAAATACTTAATCGTTTTTTATTGTTAAAGAGCATTAGCTACATATTGAATAAAACTTTTAAAATTTAAAATTTAAGAAATCATTATTAGCTACATAGTTAAAATTTTTGACATTGAAGTTCGTAAAGTGTAAAAATACGACTTCTCTGACCTAATTGAAGTTAATTCGGAACGGACTTGTGGGGAATCCGAAATCGATGGTATTATCGCTAAGTGAGAAATTTGTACTGTAGCCCATCCTATTTGGAAGACAATTATAAGAAATGCGTAGTATAATGGCATCCACCACGAGAGATAGTCAAAGTTTTCATTTGTGTAGCAGCCCCAGCATCTCACGAAAAGTAAAGGGAAAGTACCGGTAACTAAAATACAACCTGAAACAGTAATAAAAATAAATATTATTGAAATCAAATAAAAATTAATGAAATACATTATTAAAAATATATGACATTTTTCTGTAATTTTTGTTTTATCATTAGAGAGAATACGGAGAATTTAAATAATTACAATTTAAGTTGCTATTCAACATTTACTACCTGGTCTTTTTTATAGAATTAGTGTGAAAAACCAGTCCACCTAAAATAAAATAAATGGACGCTATGACCCACATACATTTATCTTCAATTAAGAATCAAAATGCAGATGCGTTGTCACCCTTTTTTTTTTTTTTTTTTGCGGATGGAAAATCATCTAATGACCCCTTTCGCTCTGGGTGGAGCGTAAGGGAGTGTCAGACTTTTTACTGACTAAAACCATCCGTGTTCCTTCAGTGCCCTTACGTTCCGGAGCCGCGGTATCTCTTTCGAACAGCCCGCAGCCCCGGCAGGCGTCGGCCCTTGCGGGCCCCTTCACGCTGCTGACAGCTCTTTGAGGCGCGCGTGGAACAAAACGCGCCGTCGACACGGCCTGTCGTCATTAGACGGACGGACGACGAGCTACCCATTGCTCGCCGTCCACAGGCCCGCGCCTACGGTGGCCGGGGGCCACGACGTAGCCCCCGACGCCCGGGGCGTCTCCCGCGGCGGCCGGGGAGGAAAGCTGCTGCTCTCTCCTTCTCCCGCTCCGCCACCTCCTTCGCTAGCATCACTGCTTCGTAGAAAGTGGTGACGGCATCCCATTCCGTCTCGCTCCGGACCATGGCTTCCACCAGGGCCGGACGCGAGAGGTCGCCGCCGCCTATCGCCGCTACGAGGACACGGCGGTGCTCCGCCCAAGCAGGGCACACCTTCACGGTGTGTTCCACCGTGTCCTCCGGTCCATCCTCGCAGTGGGAGCACCCGGGCGTTTTCTCCCGCCCGATTCGGTGCAGGAACCTCCCAAACACACCGTGTCCGGTGAGGACCTGCGTCAGACGGAAGGTGAGGATGCCGTGGCGTCTCTCAAGCCACTCCTCAAAGAGGGGTCTTATCGCCGCTATAGTGGCGTGCCCAGCACGGGGTTGCGACAGTCGCTGTCTCCATGTCGCCATGAGATCGTGCCGGAAGTCTGTCCGCTGCGCGACAACTTGCCGCGGCAGCGGGGTTTCCCCACGGCATAGTGCCTCCGCACGCCATTCGTGCAGGCGCGCGAGGACTATCGCCTCCAGATCCCATGGCGGCAATCCGGCAAGGAGGCTCGCCGCCTCGCGGGAGATCGTGCGGTAGCCGCGAACCATGTTCACGGCTATCACCCTTTGGGGCGCGTTCAGGTGGTGGACGGCAAGCCGCGCCAAACCACGCGCCCACACCGGGGCCCCGTAAAAGGCCATGGACCGCACGATCCCCGCGTAGAGCCTCCGGCAGGAGGCGTTTGGCCCTCCCAGGTTCGGCAGGAGCCGCCTGAAGGCAGCCGCGGTCCGTTCCAGTTTGGGAGCCAAACGTGCAAAAATGCTCAACGAAGTTCCATCGGCCGTCGAGGACGAGTCCTAGGTACTTCAGCGTCGACTCGACGTCGATGGATACCCCTCCTACCATCACTGAGGATCCCGGTGGTGGCCTGTTCCGAGGACCATGGAAGTGCATGGCCTCGGACTTGTGCAGAGCCACCTCGAGACCCAGTTGCCGAATCCTCTCAACGACTATCGCAACCCCGCGTGTCATATTTTCCGCCGCCGCCTCGTACGTCCCCCCTTGTGCCAGTACCAGCGTGTCGTCAGCGTAGCAAACTACGCTGACGCCGGTAGGGAGGTCGGCGCGCAGCACCCAGTCGTAACCGATGTTCCACAGAGGTGGCCCCAGAACCGAACCCTGTGGGACACCGCACGACATCTCTCGCCGGTTCCACTCACCGTTGCGACCGGGGTAGATGACGGCCCTGTCCGTCAGGTAGTCCCCGACTATACGACGGAGATAGGTCGGCACCCGGTGATACCGGAGTGCCTCCCTAATGCAGCTCCAGGGCATGGAGTTGAAGGCGTTGGCGATGTCGAGAGACACCGCCAAGACAACCCCCCTCTGGCCACTGCATCCCCCGTCGTGAGGGCTCTCACGCGCATGATGGCGTCCACCGTAGAGCGCCTCTTGCGGAAACCAAACTGGTGTTCCGCAAGATCCGGCCCCGTCTCCGCAAGGTGCTCGGCGAGGCGGTTTGCAATGACTCTTTCAAAGAGCTTGCCCACCTCGTCGAGCAGCACCACGGGCCGGTATGCGGACGGAGAGTCCGCAGGGCGCCCCGGCTTCCGAATGAGGACCAGCTTCCCCGTCTTCCAACGAAGCGGGAATTGGCCTCTCTCCAAGCATGCGCTTAGGAGCCCCTCCAGTCGGGGCCCGAGAGCCTCCGAGGCCAGGACCCAGGCTTTGCCAGGCAAGCCATCGGGTCCTGGGGCGGTATTCCTGGCCTTGAGCCTACGTACCGCCACTCTCAGGTCTACCCCGGTCCCTTCCGGGATGTCGTCGTCGTCGTCCTGGTGGTCCGCTTCCGGCACCGCAGGTGGCGGAGCTATAGGCGGGGGCGGATTTTCCCGTCGCGCAGGGAACAGAGCGCTCACCACGTCCTCCACGAGCTGGGGCCGGAGACTTTGCGTCAGCGGGGGGCCCAGGTGCGGAGTTTATCCCGCACCATCTTGTAAGGGCGCCCCCACGGATCTCTGTTGAGAGTCTCCAGCATCTCCTCACGGGCCCGATCCCGGGCCCGCAGGACAGCCTCGCGGAGGGCGTTCTTCGCCGCTCTGTATCCCTCGTACAGCTCCGCCTCAATGGCTGCCGCATTCGGTGGACGAATGCGGAGCCTGCGATGCCTGGTGTACAGGTGCCGCGCGGCGACACACGCCTCGCGCAGAGACGTCAGCTCACGCGACCACCAATACACCTGACGCCGGGCGCTTCCTGGCCGGACGCGGGGCATTGCCACGTCACATATTTCGGACATGGCCTCCTGGAACCACCCTGCCTCATCATTGACGTCGGCAGGCCTGTCCGGTGATGACACCCAGGCCTGCACGATCGAGGCTTCCAGGAGGAGCTCCCGATCCAGCTGCTTCAGCGCCCAACGCGGACCACTCGGGGCCTGTTGCACTGGCGCGCTCGAGGGCTGGGTGGAGACATCAAACCGGATGTACCGGTGGTCGGAGTAGGTCTCCACCCCCTCCATGACACGCCAGTCAATGGCACGCGGCGACAGAGCGGGGCTAGCGAACGAGATGTCCACCACCGACTCGCCCCGCATCCGCACACACGTGGGGACAGAACCCCGATTTAGGACGACCAGGCCTGTCTCCAGAGCCCAGTCTTCCACCATCCTACCCCGCACATCTGTACGACGAGAACCCCAAGCCAAGTTCTTGGCATTGAAGTCCCCGAGGACAAGTACGGGGAGGGGATAACTTCCGACGACGACTGCTCTCAGCTCTGCAAGAGAGTTGTGGAGCTCGGCGAGAGATCGGTTCGGGGAGAAGTACACCCCCACAACGACGAACTCCCCGAACCGTGCTGCTACGCACCCTGACCCCTCCTGACACCTTCAAGGGTCGGGGTACCGGCGGCGGCCGAAGAGATGATGGCCACTGAGCCGTTAAGGTCCGCCACCCAGTCCTCCCTAGGCCAGACAAAATACGGCTCAGCGACCACAGCGATGTTAATCGACCACTGCGCCATGCTCTGGAGCAACAGATCCTGAGCGCAGGCGCAGTGGTTGATATTCGCCTGGAGGAAGCTTAATGGGGCCGTTATAGGCATTCCATTTCAGCTTCCTCCACGGGGGGCCCCTCTGCGGGCGTCGGTGTCGCGGCGGCGGCGGCGGCGGCGGCGACAGTGACAGCGGTGGCAGTGGCAGTTGCGGCTGCGGCGGAGGCCACAGAGACGGTGGCGGCTTTGGCCCCTACCCTACCCGCGGCCTTGGCCTTGGCGGGTGGCACGCAGGCCTTGCTTCCGGCCCGGTGATCGGCTGGCTTGCCGGTCGCCGCACATGCATCACAGTGCGGCGTGGCGCAGCAGGTCGCCGATATGTGTCCGGGCTGACAGCAGCGGAAGCAAAGGCCACTGCGGTCAACCTCCGAGGCGCATCTCACTGATACGTGGTGCCCCACGAGACAGCGATAGCACCTCAGAGGTCTGGGCTCCAGCAGCTTAACCTGCGCTGAGACCCAGCCCACCAGAAGCCTTCGGCCCTCCACTATGGTTTTGGCCGCCGTAACAGGGCAGCGCACCGTGGCGGCATGCATGCCCTGTTGGTCCGGGCGTATGGCGCCTGACCTGACCTGGTCAGTAGTGCACCCCCCGGACCTGGCGACGGCGGCCACCAACTCCTCCTCCGATACCGAGTCGTCCAGACCCATGATGCGCAGGTCTGCGCATCTGACGGGCCTGGACACCCGGGCCTCTTCCGCGTCCAGAGACGCTCTGAGCTTCGCAGCCAGAGCGTCCGCGGTCGCGCCACTGGATTCCCCGGGGACCTCTAGCATACGGGCCCCCCGTCTGGGTGACTTTGAGCCGGAGGCCCCCGGTGATCCCGAGCTTCCCGAGATCCACCGCCTCCTTCGCCTTCGCGAGCAGATCGCGGTAGGTAACGCCCTTCTTTTCCGCGTCCGGCTGTAGTGTAATCACTACAGCTGCGGTCTTCGGGGCGCGGAGCCTAGCCGCGATCTTGCGCGCCCTGAACTGGCGCTGCCGCTCCTGCTCTTTGGCCTTTTTGGCTGACTTCTTATCCTTCTTCTTGTTCCCGACCACCTGCCAACCGGCTTCAGCCGCGGGAGGTGTAGGTAGCTGCGGGGCCAGTGACAGCGGCGGCAGCTGGCTTGCCGCTGGCGCTGATACCTTCGCCGCAGGCACTGGGGCTGGTGTAGCCACTACCTGTGCTGCCGCCTTGCCCTTTCTCGCCTTCGTCTTGCCTCCCTTTCCCGTCGCCGGCTTAGCCGGAGCCAGTTCAGCCGGTATCGGATTTGCCAGAGTTGGCTTTTCAGGGGGGGAGGGGCAACTGCAGCCCCGCCCGAGGGCTGGCTGGACGGCCTGAGGAGTGAGATTGAATGTCTCGTTTCTAGTAAAAATGGGCTCCGGTTCTCTACACCCACCATACGAAACACAGCAGCATTAAGCTGTTATTTTACGCTGGTATTGGCTGCTTAACTCGATTAAATAACCAACTTTCTATTAATTAAGTAATTGTAACTGCTTATCTTAATTTGCAAAATGACTTCGAAGTATTTCGTTCGTACCTACTAAGTGCCAAATTTTTTTCGTGCTGTATTTGTCGGCTAATATTCCAACTATGGGAGTTGAAAGCGCGTCAACGACTTGTCCTGAAAATTATCATAAAATACAAATTACAAAATTAGTGAATATTACACCAGTTTTGTTTAAACATTTGAATTTGAAATTGTTTCTTGGATAAAAACTTATCCTGTACTTTTTCAAAAAAAAAAAGCTAAGGAATCTTGTTGATATGTAAATTCTTATTGTTCTAATGATTCTTATGGTCTATATTAATCGATGGATTATAGTCTTGTCAAGGACTTATAGTGGATAAGTTGCGAATGAAATTTGAGACTCGTGAGTGTCGTTAAGTTACCTTATTTTCGAAACATATCTCGTTTAGTAATAGTTAGTAATATTTTACAGAGGTTTAAAGTAGATGATTAAATATAGTTATGTGAGTATGTATAAATTTTAAGATTCGTCCACTTAGGTTTTATTAAGAATTAGAAGCAACTCTCACCCAGAAGCAGCATAGCTCCGGCAACAGCCGCCCTCATTTGTAACACTGCTTGTAAGTATAGCATCATGTAAGAGAACCACATGGCCGCACATAGGTCATTGTACACATGACCTAACCCATATATGAACTTTTGACTGATATTCCACCAGTGACGCCGCTTAAATGGAATACTACGAATCAAAAAGCCTATTAATTAAGAATTAGTGAAATTAGTAATTTGATGCACAAAAAAGTGTAAAAATTCCTTCTTGCTAAAATTTTACGAGATCCAATTCGTTTACAGTTTATTCTATTTGTTATCGTAGTTTCTGTACATTTACGATAAAATTCATATATGCATATTATGAAAATACTTATGAATAAAAGTGTATTAGAGTGTATAAATACAGATATTAGATTGTATTATTTATGAAAGATTAGTTAAAACAGAGAGATAAGGTCTCTATTTCGTTAAAAAAGCAAGGAGGAAACATTAATTTCCTTTAACAAGAACGACAATATCCAATTTGAGTCCTAATTTGTCTCTTGCGACGAATTGAATATCTACACTTCACGTTGTAGAGCCGTTTGATGTTTGTGCATGCAATCAAATATATAAAATATAATATATTAATAAACAACAAAGAGATTAAATACCTTATTTCAATTTCATTGTCGTCAGAAATTAATTTCTCCGCGTTTGTCGCAGTTTCGTTTACACTAGTTGCACCGTATTTCGTAACCATTTTAATAAAATTAAAAAGTTTGTATAAAAATTAATTATTGTTCTTTTAAACCAACTTTGTTTAGGTTAAGTGTTTTTTTTCCAAATGCTAACACAATTGTTAAACGTGCGGCCGGCAGCACGTCTAGTATGAAAGCAATATTCCGTACATATGACTGACTTCAAATATGTTAGCTTAATTTCGGAGACAATACTGGAAAACCGATTGTATTTAGTTATAATGAACGTTGTTCTAACGCTAATATCGCGCAAGGTTCCATAATTAATTTTCGTATTAACTTTAAAACTCAGATGTGACTTCGCTATAAACTGGATTGTAGAAGTAATACAACAGCGGTTGCCCTTGATATATTAGTGGTCTTAGAAATATTTAACTTCGACGAACCAAAGAGTTGTCATAGTTTTTAAAATTGATTCTTGTTTTTTGTTCAAACGACATTTTTGATAGGTTTTTTAATATGATGTATTTAACAATATTTAACACTACGAAAACCTTAAGTAAGGTAAACTTAATTTATACATGTTTTTTTGAAATTCTAAGAATTGAAATACTTTCTAGAAATTTCTCTTATAATCTCTAAAAATATCAAAACAAATGATTACATTTGTTTTGATATTTTTAGAAACATGTCAAACACGAAAATCTTAATATATATAAATTACGTGTCACGTTGTTTCTCCGCGATGGATTCCTAAACTACTTAACCGATTTTAATCAAATTTGCACACCATGTGCAGTTTGGTCCAACTTGAGAGATGGGATAGTTTTTTTGCCCATGAGTGACCCACAATTTTTTTGCGAATAAGCATTTTAATAGGAATGACAAAGGGTTAAAAGGGCAGTACAACTCTGCCTAACAAGCTAGATAATAGATTTTATCCAATTTTAACACACCACCCAAGTGCCGAATCCATCAACACCCTACTATAACTTCGGAAGAAGGTTTTTTAGTAACCCAGCACAGATGGTATATTTTAAATTTCATTCAAATTGAACCAGTAGTCTAAGTATTATAACTAGTCAAAATTTCTCAATTTTCACTGACTGACTGACCGATCATCAAAACTCTAAAGCACTTCTAGCAGACATAGAACCTTAAATTTAGAATACAGTTAGTGTTTAGTGTATAAATCAAGGATTATATTATTTTTCAATTTCGGTCCATTGTAATCCCATATAAATATATAGGATTACAAAGTTACATTTGCATTGAATTAATCAGTAGACCTGTATATTATGTATAATAGGTACAATCTAATTTAATATAATATGTATTACTTGTGAGATACATTTTGTTTTCATGCGATGGCCCAAGTCAATGTGTTTATTTAAAACATAAAAGATTTTTAACATTGATATGATCACCATAAGATGTTATTAGGTGAGCTAATTACGTAGTAACTTAAGACAGAAGGACCCTTAAGTAGAGACTGAATAAATTAAATGACTTGGTATTACATGGATCTCACAACATTTTACAGTAGAAGAACTGAGTTGCGATACTTGGTTTTTTTACAAGTTATGTTTTTGATGACATATTATTTAGTTTATTTGACTCAACCGGGGAAGGACCAGAAAGAAAGAATAAAATTTGAGGGAATGACGTAGAATTTAACTGTTGAATTCATAATAATCTTAGAAATTTATCACGTAGCCTATCTGAGCTATTAGAGCATAAACTGAGTTCAAAAGTAACCCAATACTTACGGAAGCCACTAGAAAGTCCAATCACCCACAATATTATCTAAACAAATAAGTAGATTGATAAGTGGATTATATACTTCTTAGATTAATAAAAAATATTTTGGTTCAATTTTATAGAATAGAATAGATTTTTTTTAATTTAATATATATTACAAGAATATCAACTTATCGTCAAGTTATAACCACCGGTTAGGAAAAAAACTTACATTCTAGTAATAATCAGTAAGATACCCAGTTGGATTTTTTAATATTATTTCACAATATAATATGCTGAACATTTATTATGAAACTTTTACAGAAAAAACCTTTACTAGGCCTGCTTACTATGAATCTACTCCCGAAATAACTGTAACTTATTTAACAATATTTGCTTAGATATTTTAAACTTTTTGATAGATACTCGTATATTTTTGAGTGTTTCGCAAAATGACTGCGAAACGGACAACTTAAGGAATAACGATGATGTCTATCTAAATGTCACAGACACGTTTCTCAACGGTTATTTTATAGAAATTTGGAATAGTTATACATACACGGCAGTTACTGAAAACACATCCAGTGTACCTACAATATTCTGTATAAGAAAAATAACGACTTATTTTTTTATATGTATTTATTGTTTTCAGAACACAAAATAGAACTCCTTATTGGACAAGAAATCCATTTTTATTGATGAACGGTGTTTTTTTACAGTTTTTGCATTGTTTTGACAATTTTTTGGTTTTTGTATATTACGAAGCAAGCCGTCCTTCGTCGAGAAGCTTATGGTAGTCTGCAACGTCTTCGGTTAGAAGACGTTGATTTGCGTTTTGCGAAGACGTCAGACGAAGTTAGCTTTCCTAAAAATCCTGATAACCCTGGAAGTGATCGCGATGTTCTTACCGTTCCGGAACTACTTGTATTGCATTGGTCCAGTTCCACGTGTATGTGAAGGTTCAAATTGTTACAACGTTTCACAATCGCTTCTGCTAGCTGCAAAAATGATTCCTCAAATTCTTTCACGGTGGTTCCACATCTCATTATACATATCGTAGATTTCACTACAGCTATTGATAGTACATTTGTTGCAACCTTTCTCCATGTTATACTTTTTTACTGACGTAAAAAAGGAGGAGGTATTCAATTCGATTGTATGTTTGTTTTTTATGTGTGTTACCTCAGATTTTTTCCTGAGTGAACCGATTTAGGTTATTATTTTTTATTTGAAAGCTGGAGCTGTTCTTGTAGTCCCATATGAATTTGATCAAGATCTGACCAAAAGTTTTTGAGTTATCCTTAAATAATGCGTATTTAATTGACTTCGAACACACTGATTCGGTCGTATTGAAGCCGGTTGTACAAAATTTTTTAATTTTACCACTTTTTGTTATTTAAGCGTTATAGCTTGTAGTGTTATGCTACTTACATATCATTTTACACTATTTTAAATTTATTTTTCCATTCTGTTTTTGATTTTCTGCATTCACCTCAAAACTGGATATTTTGCCACCTTTATTTCCATATCCTGTAACGTTTTTAAACCATAAGAACACAATAACAAATCATTTTCACTTCGTTTTTTCACGCTATCAGCACTTTTTAAATCGGTGTCAATTTAGTCTACCTCTTTCGATCTTTTATTTAGTTCTCCGTAACTCTGCAATTTCGGGCTTCGTGCGCGCTGTTGCGCTACCTTTTTTCCTATATCAATAATATCTCATTTTTCACTTAAATCTTGCCGTTTCTCTATTACGAGCCTGAAACCAAAATTTTACATGTTTTGACATCGTTGTTTATCTGGTTGTCATGGCAATTTTTATTCAAATTCGTTACCGGTCTGATGTTTTTACTTCAAAACTTCCACAAAAATACTCTTTTCTTCTTGGCCATTTACAAATATTTGCTTTTAAATTAAATAATTTCCCGTTCTTATCTCAGATCCGTCGTCGAGCGCGGAGCTCTCTAAAAAAAGTATAAAAGCCGAACAATCGGCCGATAAAGGAGTCTCGCTTCAGCTTTCAAACTAGAAGCATCTCCTAAAGGCCTTATCACGGGGCCGCACTGCCCCGGGATCCTGCAAGCCTCTGCCTTCACCTGAAGTCGTCGCCTAGCCACGCCTACGCCTCCACCTACTAGTGCCCGCGCTATCTTTAGCCGCTGTGCGTGCTTGCTTCAAGCGCTGCGTGTGCCTACTCCGGGCGCTGCGTGTGCCTACTCCGGGCGCTGTGTGTGCCTACTCCGGGCGCTGTGTGTGCCTACTTCAAGCGCTGCGTGAACCTACTCCAGACGCTGCGTGTGCCTACTCCGGGCGCTGTGTGTGCCTACTCCGGGCGCTGTGTGTGCCTAATCCGGGCGCTGTGTGTGCCTACTTCAAGCGCTGCGTGTGCCTACTCCAGACGCTGCGTGTGCCTACTCCAGACGCTGCGTGTGCCTAGATCAGGCGCTGCGCACCTACCACAGGCATAGCCTGTGCATACCCCGTGAGCGGTGTGCACCACTGCCAAGCGCGGTGTGCCACCTTGGTCTTCAGGCTCCGTTTCAGTACTCATTTATCTTTGTTATTTTACAAAAAAAATTATTGTAATTCACGTCACCCATCATCATCTTCATATTTTTTTTATAAAACTGTAAATATCTTTTAAAATTTTAAATAAATTATTCGTTTTTGTTCTATTTTTGTTGTTTCGTTGTTGTTAGGTTAGGTTCTTTTGTTTATAATTGTCGCCTCACGACAAGCTTAGTATCTAATCAACCACGTCTACACCTTTTTTATTTTTATTGCTTAGGGTCGTGTGGGGCTTAAGCTTTGTGCACACGTCCAGATGCACAAGATAACCCTTTACCATAGCAAGTCGATAAAGGAAAGACATTTGTTTTGTCTTTCACTTTGTTTCACAGTGATCTTTTCTTTCATCAGTTTAGCATTACTGGGGTAATCCTCTTCTACTTTTATTGACAATGCTTCGAGATCTGTATCGCGATATAGCAAACATTCTGCCAGAGAGACGCTCATTAAAAATATCACTCAACGTATAAAAACATAAAATGTTAACGTTTTTTTTTCTTATAAACAATTCTTTATTAATGGCATGCTCATTTTTGCGTACATTAGCTTTTTTCCCCGCGGTGTTACTCGCGTCCAAGTTATAACGTCCATCCCAAGTTTGTTATGAGATTGCATAACACGGATAGCTCAAGCTAATAATTAAATAATTAAAAACATAAAAATTCTCATATTTTGGAATAATAATGATCGCAGATTTTAAATAAGACAATAGATTTTTGAATAATGTAAACCATTCTAACAATCTTTCTTTTCGTACTCTAATACATTAATCCCCCTTCATCAACAAATCTATATCTATAGATTGTGGCGTCTTACTGTTAAGCGAAGTGTAGGGCATTCCTCCGTTAAATGGTGTGGCGGACTGGTGAGAGGTGCAGGCAGTCAGTAGGGTGCATTCGGCTCAGGACCGAGTTTTTGTGGCATTTCTGGTAATAATAATACATATATATACATAAACACTCACGCCTGTCACCCATAGGGGTAGGCAGAGACTACGGACTTCCATTTGGCACGATCCTGACATACCTCTTTCGCCTCCTTTACATCCATATATCTACGCATACATGCTCGTCGGTTAACGGTACTTCTAACGTGGCCCATTTTCAAAATATCGCCAATTTGGTCGATAAACTTTTTTCTAGGGCGTCCCTTCCCGACTCGGCCGTTCACATCTGCCATATAAATTTGCTTTGTCACTCTTTCCTCATTCATTCTTTCTACATGACCAAACCACCGAAGCATTCCTTTCTTAATCCTAGTCACATCATCTTGCATACCACATTTATCTCTTATCACGCAATTTCTCACCCTGTCATTCAGATTCAACCCTAACATATTCCTTAAAGACCGCATTTCTACAGCATTTATTCTACTTTCGTGCTTCTTCTGCCACACCCAGCTTTCACTACCATACATTAAAGTAAGGACTAACACAGCATTATGAATTACCATACGCGCCTTTTTTGACACATTCTGGTTCTTCATAATAGAGTGTAGTGCTCCATTCACTCTATTCCCCGCATTTACTCGTCGTTCTATATCCCTATCATATCTACCATCCCTGCTAAATACACATCCCAAATACACAAACTCATCCACTTGCTCAATTAACTCTCCTTCTATTCTTATTTCACATACCGTTTTGCTTTCTTCTCTTTCAAAAACCATCACTTTCGTCTTACTTGCGTTCACTTTCATTCCCCTTTCTTTTAATTTCCAGTTCATTAATGTAACCATCATTTGCAAATCAGTCGCCGATGACGCAAATATGACTTGATCATCGGCATACAAAAGGCATTTGACGGTTAACTCGCCCATTCTTAACCCACATTCTTCATCTTTCAAAATTTGCAAACACCTGTCCATAAATAGGTTGAACAGCCAAGGGGAAGCTACACAGCCCTGTCTGACACCTTTTTGGATGCCAAACCAGTCCGAGTAGACCCCATTGATCCTGACACAAGCACTAGAGTCCCTATAAAGAGACCTTAATGCATGTATCAAACCAGCGCTCAACCCATATGAGTTCAGTGTTTGCCATAACACATTCCTGTCCACTCTGTCATAAGCCTTTTCCAAGTCCATGAACGCACAAAAACTTTCTGGTTTTGGCCAAAAACTTCTCCGCAATCATGCGCATGGAAAAGACTTGATCTGTACACCCCATTCCCTTTCTAAAAATCCGCTTGCACATCCCAAATTTTTCCTTCAGTTTCTTTCATAACTCTTTCAATTAACACCTTAGCATACAGTTTACCCACAATACTAAGCAAGCTGATACCACGGTAGTTTTTGCAGTCCTGCTGTGACCCTTTTCCTTTATATATTGGTACTATAACTGCTTTACACCAGTCATCCGGTACCCGTTTTAATTCCCAACATAAATTAAACAAGGTGTACAGCAGGCCTGCCACCACTCCCTCTCCAGCCCTTAGCATCTCGAGTGATACTCTATCATATCCAGCTGCCTTACCTGCTTTCATGCTTTTCATTGCTTTCATTATTTCATCTACACTTATCTCCATACCCCTTTCCACTTCTTTCGGAATTTCTTTTTCTAGTTCATTTAATTCAGACGACTCTTCACTCATAAACACGCTTTCAAAGTATTCCTTCCATCTGTTTAAATTCGAAACTTCATCATTCAGAATACATCCATTCTCGTCTTTTGTAGCATTAATTATAGGCTGTTTTGTATTTCCCCTGGCAATTCTTACGAGTTTCTAGAACATTTTTATATTAGCCTGGAAATTATCAGATATCCTTCTATCATTCTTATCCGTTCTTTCTTTCTTTTTCCTTTCAACAACTTCTTTTACTCTCTTATTTAGACGTCTAAATTCTGCCTTTTTTTTTCAATCTCATCATTCATACCAGAATTACCAGCTTTGGTTGCTAGTAAATCTAACCATGCTTTCTTCTTTGATTCAACTTCCACCCGTACCTCATCATCCCACCACAACGTATTACTTTTCCTTTCATTTGTTCTCTTACCACAAGTTCAGTGGCGGCATCCATCAAACCTTTCTTAATATTATCCCACACAGTATTCAAGTCTAAATCATTCATACACAACTCATTCAAACATCTAATATTTTCTCTCAGTCTACATTTATACTTCTCTTTCACATCATGATCACCATCACAGATGTCCGATGCCGCCAACGCTCGAAAAGACCATTAATTCGACATAAGACCAAATAATGATCCGTCCCTAAGTTGGACCCCCGGTAAACCCTTGTATCTACGACTGCGCTCCTCATTCTTTCATCCACAATTACGAAATCTATCATGCTTCTATCATCACCTCTTTCCCATGTATACATGTGAATCTTCTTATGAAGAAAAAAAGTATTCGTCACAAAAAGATTCTTTTCCACACATACGGTGAGGAGGGCTTTACCATGCTCATTTATACTTTCATCACCAAACGTTCCCAATATCCTTTCATAACCAGACCTCTTCACCCCAACCCTTCCATTAAAGTCTCCTAACATAATAATATTTTAATTTTCCTTACATTTTGTCAACACCATCCTTACTATGTCCCAAAACTGCTCTCGGATGTAAGTGGGCTTAGACATATCTGGGCGTACACCCATAGCAGGAACAGCTTCTTTAAGCCCACTTTCATTCGTATCAATAGCAGCCTCGGGCTTACACATTCATACTCTTTCACACATTGACCCATTCTTTCTGAAAGGACTCCCTGGCATGCCCGTTCGGTCTCGTCTACACCAGACCAATACGCGGTATACGTGCCATGTGCAGTGGCATTTCTTTCGTTTCATCTCATTCACACATAACACATCTATTCCTCTGTCATTCATCATTTCGCATACTTCATCTTATCATTCATTCCTCCACATACATTCAGTGTAGCCAGACGGATTTCCGCAATCCACTTTTCGCCCCTCCAGGAGACAGAACGTAACGGGTGGCGAACCTCGTCGCCGGTTTTTCTCCCGGAGATTCTTTGCACCCCTGCCCCATTAAAGGGGCGCCGGGAACTCGGTTCCATTTCTTTTATTTCCTGACTCATGGTGCGAACAAGGGGTGGTGGTAGATTTTACGCCACTACCATACGGCGAGGAGCCGAGTCTATTTTTTCGGCTTTGTCGCTCGTTTAGCACCACCCGGGGGACACGTGTAGGGTGGGCCTAAGGTTAGGTGGTCGAAAGCCTACGGACGTGAGCGACTCATCCCCCGGTATCCATCGGTAATAATAATAATAATTTATTGAGAAATAAAGCCTTAAACATAAGACAATGTTATCGTAGATTAATTGTAACAAAATGGCTAGCATAAGGGATAAGGGACTTATAGATAAGTTGATCCCCTGACTTTCATGCTAGGATAACCTGTGTTATGAAAGTCAGTGGTTCGGCTCCTTAAAACGTATTCTATATAACAGCATAGCGAGTTGACTTAATTGGTGATTACATTATTGCGAGCATTTGAAGAGATGGCATTTAAGGAAAAAGAAAATACAAAAAATGAAATAAAAAGTAAAACAGTATAGTGATGATAATGTATGGCATGGGTTGTGTGTGTGTGTGTGTGTGTGTGTGTGTGTGTGTGTGTGTGTGTGTGTATGCATGTGTATGTATACAGTTTGTAGGGTTTAGGATATTAAAGCTTCAGTGGCACTGTAATTTAATTCATTAAGGTACGAAATTACCTTTTTTTTTACTTCGTAGGCGTTCAACTTACTTATCTTTAACGTTTTATCGAGTTTATTGTATAACCGCGAGCTTGACGAGAATAATTTCTTTTTAGCAAAAGAAGTCCTACATGTTTTGACAGGACATGCTGCTTTTTGACGTCTCCTTAGCGTGAAAGAACTATTTGGAGGTACAGTAGGGTGTAGATGCAGAATTGAGCGAAGGATGTAAAGTTGCCTAACTGTAGGTATATTACAATCCTTATAAAGTTGTGCGGTCGGGTATCTCCAAGGCCGCCTATGCATAACCTTTAACACTGCCCTCTGTGCGCGCTCAACTTTAATAAAGGTAGTCTTAGAGGCACAACCCCATATCGGGATACAATATGATATGATTGACTCACAAAGGGCGGTGTACACAGATGACATGGATATCTGCATCCACGCAACTACGTAATGTTTTAAATATGTAGATTAGGTAGAACCTGCAACGGATTCTACTTGACTATACTGGTTCAAACAATTATCCACTTGAATACCCAAGTATTTAATGGTATGGGTTCTTTGCAATTTTGGCAATTACAGTGAAAAGTCCTACTGGAGCAATTGTGAGCACGCATATCGAAGCATTCGCTTGGTGGTTGTGCAGAGGGTCTTATAGAAAAGGTTATAAAAAAATCGAAAATTACGATTTATCCACGTCATGGCCATTCTAAAATTATTCTCTGCCATCTTAATTGTTTCGGACCAGTTATTCCCAGAAACAACAAGGACCGTGTCATCAGCATAAGTAACAATACGGCAATCGGATAGAGGTAAGTCACAGAGCTCATTTACGTAGGACAGGAATAACGTGGGCCCTAAAATGCTACCCTGAGGAATTCCAAATTCAAGGGCTTCGGG
Source organism: Parnassius apollo (assembly GCA_907164705.1). Classification (NCBI taxonomy): domain Eukaryota; kingdom Metazoa; phylum Arthropoda; class Insecta; order Lepidoptera; family Papilionidae; genus Parnassius; species Parnassius apollo. Next base: position 17,511,698 of record CAJQZP010000693.1, read on the forward strand.
TTTGCTGACAAAAGAGCCTATCTTTGTGCACTGCGTCCGACCTGATAAGTAATCTGCAAATATTTCCAGGATACGACCCCTGATACCCAGCGTTCCAACTTAATTAACAGTATTGGGACAGAGACAGTGTCGAATGCCTTAAAAAGGTCCAGGAAAATACCCAGACATTTCCTGCCTTTGTCGAGTTCGGTGACTACATGCTCTACCATGAAAGCAACAGCATCCTGGGTAGACCTGCCCCTTCTAAAGCCAAATTGATTTTTGGAGATTAAGCTATTTGATTCAAGAAAGCGAACCAGATAGCGATTTAGGATACGCTCAAATACTTTAGACAGAGCGGGCAGGACAGAAATTGAGCGGTAATTTGTGACATTGCCTCTGTCCCCACTTTTATAGATGGGATGTACAATTGCCCTTTTCAGCGCGACAGGAAACTTTCCAGTGGATATCGCCAAGTTACATAGGTGAGTAATTATAGGTGTAAGAACTGGGTTTGATTTAAAAATTTGGGCTGGTATGCCATCCCACCCGACAGCACTGTCATTTCGTAGGCTCATAATAGCATCATCTACTTGATCTTCATCGATTTCGAGGATAACCATAGAATGTGAAGGAGAGTGCAAAAAGTTAGGTGGTGAATTTTATTCGCAAGTTCTTTCCCTATATTCGCAAAGAATGAATTTACGGCATCAACTGATATTTTAGCATCATCGCAAATAAAAGTTCATCGTGGCACACTTACTTTATTTGTATTGGTAACGTTTTTAATAATTTCCCAGGTTCTTTTAGGACTTTTCTTAGCCTTGGAAAGTTCAGATCTCTCGTAGTCTCTCTTGAGATTTTTTACAAGATTAGTACAAAAATTCCTGTAGCGTTTGTAAGTTTTTTCCAGTATAACGTTATTTGGGTTACGTTTGACATTTTTATGCATGCGGTCTCTGTTTCTAATGCACCCCGATACTCCTACAGTTATCCAGGGCTTTATTGTTCGTTGTCTGCATGGAATCGTAAAACAAATGGTATTTCTTTTCATTGGTGGTGGCTATGTTCAGCATCAAATTAGGAAGGTTGCAATGCAATGTTGATGATAACTTGCATGCGCTCGTACGTATGTAGGATATATATATATATATATATATATATAATATATATATATATATATATATATATATATATATATTTACAACTTAATTTTACCCACTTCCAGACCTCTGAATGATCTGAAATTTTGCAGAAAGATTAAGCAGCGATCACCTAATTTTTTTCATGACTATGTACACTACATAGTCATGACAAAAATTAGGTGATCGCTACCTCAAGGATAATCGCAGCATAAGCTAAAAACATGAACGCTTCGTGCAGTGTTCATGATTTTAGTCGACTTTAAAGAAAGGGAAAGTTTATAATTTGATTATATTATTTATTTCAGGGATGGTCCCATATAAATTTGGGGAAAAAATTCCATGCTTCATGGTGGCTAAAAAGGGAATTAACTTTTTGATGTAATTATTTAGATGATATTAAGAATGTGAGATATTCTCTTAATCACTTGGAAGGGTAAAAACGTTACAAGTAAAAACTGACTTCAGACAATTAAAAATAATAAAATATTTTCAAATTCTGAAGTCAAGGCTTTATTAATTCTTCTACCTATACATTATGTGTTAGCATCGACTTCTTAATGTGAAGTTATTGCATGTATTAAGTACCTACGTAGCTATGGTAAGTGGTAGGAAATGGTATCTAACAATCACATTGAACATATAAATGATATAAAAAGCACATTGTCAGAAAGATAAATGATTGTTGAACTTATATTTTTTTAAATAGATTAATTTGCTATTTTTACATTAAAAAGTGGTTTTAGTGGCTTATGATGTTGATTTATCAAGTCCGCATGGAGGGATAAACACGATAACTTTCGAAAATAGGTATCAATTGTTCAACTCAATCTATTTTTTAATCTCTTAAGAGGATAGAGTAAGTCAGCTCAAATTCTAATTTCGCCCCCACTTCCCCGCGCGTCGTATGCTATGTACCGATATGTTTATAATCACTAATACTGTAAGTAGAAAGGTTGTTAGACACTTATTTCATTAGGTTTATCATATTTATGCCTGTTTCTTAACGCCAAGCCAGCCGCATCTTATTTTTATCACGGTTATTTCCCATTTTAATTTTACGTCGTACTGTTGCGTAATGTATATTCTGATCGTAAACGACACAACTTCTCCCTTCAAAAGCCTAAGCGATACTAACGGTGCGACAGGAATCAAGCTCAAGACGCCGATAGTTTAGGTAATTTCTTTTTACAGTGAAAATAATGGTATTTTAAAAAAAGTAAATAACATAAGCACTGCTTTATAGTTAGTTCAGTTAGTATGCAAAGTTTCATGATCTTATTTAAAGTATTTTATGAATAACAGCGGTTTATTGTTTATTTTGGAGGTAACTTTGGATTTTTTTTCTATCGAGAAAATTTTACGAAATCGTGTTTTCGTCTAACATAATCATTAACATTAATCCTCAACTTTACCATATATTTATTTCGAAATTAATGCTGCAATATTTTCGGCATAACGAAGGATCTTGCTAAGCCATTTGACATTATATTTCCCCTTAATCTATCATGTGGGAAACTATAGAATGTTAATGGCAGTTTAATTTTGTTTTTTATAGTTATAATTCTTTTTCAGTTGAGAAATTCCGGAAATTTTGTTATATTATATTTTATTACATACTAAATACACTTTGACTCATTCCGGGCTCGGTCGATCCCTGTAGTAATACAAAATCAAAATTACCTATATACATACTTGACCAAGATAAGATATATTATTTTTATAATCACAGATTTTTATTACAATATATTATTTCGCTAAAAGTACGTAGGATTTATATATAAATACACTTTTACGTCTTGGACCTTATGAAGTGACCTGAAGATGTACTTCAGTATCTGCTACTGGAAATCCTCGACGAGTAGAAATAGGTGTGCCCAGATTGTGCTCATTATGGTAGTTATGATGAGACCTTACCCCCGGACCCTGAAGGTATACTTCGGTGAATGCAATTGGAACTCCTCGAAGAGTAGTAATAATAATAGGTGTGCTGAGTTTGGGCTCGTTTTGTTAGTTTATTGAGACCTTACCTCCGGACATTGGCGGATTATCCTTAAGGCAAACTAGGTACGGGCCTAGGGGCGCAAGCTTAAAAAGGGCACGTGCGGAAGTTTTTAAATAAAAAAATCGAATCGAACTACGAAGATAAGGTTATTATAAAACTAGTGTGTATTTAAAATACTTACTTTAAAAACTTAACGTATAACATGAGTGCTAAAGGCATGTACATTTGGATTTACCAAAAGTTATTTTATTATTTTTAGGTCTTTGAAGGTTTGAAGACCGCTTTTACTTTTTATCAAAGTTATTTAATTCTTAAACTCTAATATTATTATTACTGTAGTACATTTAAAGGGCGTGCGACCTCTTTTTAGAATAAAAATGCAGATACGTTGTCACCCATGAGAAAAAGATAGAGTGCATAGTATACTAGTAGTTACTAGTATAGTATAATATAGCACAATATGTCATTTTAGCTGCAACCAAAATGAGAATGGAGCTGTAGCTTGGTTCTATCACTTTGAAAAACTTTTATCCCGTATTTTCTTTGGCTTCTTTGTTTGTAGTTGACTGTGGGAGTCTACGCAGAATATATTATGTAAGGTGAGTGTACCATGGAAGGCCACTCTAACAAATACAGTTATTATTCGTTTATTTACTGGATAAATGAAAGTAACAAATATTTAAGTAGTACTTTTTTTATTACGTAACATATAAGTAAACCATTTTTTTTAAATTGCAGATTTAATTAATATTGATTGAACTTAAGTTTCGTTGAACTCTTGGAACCAAATGGCCTTGCTAGCCATTATAATAAATCAGTCATTTAACACTAAACTTTAATAAATAGCGATTAAATCTACAATAAAAAGAAGTGGTTTATATATTACGTAATAAAACAAATAATTGCTTAAACATTTGTAACTTTCATTTACTTAAAATTTATTTTTTTTAAAAAAAAAAAAAAAAACAAAAAAAGCTTATTTTTTTCTTTTTTTAAAAAACATTTTGTTAAAAAATACCAACCAAAAAAACAAAAAAAAAAAAAAAAAAAAAAAAAAAAAAAAAAAAAAAAAAAAAAAACACAAGTTAATTGGTAAATTAATTGGTACAGTTTTAAAAATGTACCAATTATCTTTAAATAGGTAATATAGTAATAGTATAATACGAATAGTGACATCTAAGCAATGCACTTGAAACAAACAAAACTTATATTGTTTTGGCTTTTAACATGTTTGTCGTTTACTATTGTAGATGGCGACACATGACACCATAAACAGAATAAACAGCGATTGCGATAAGCTTTTATTACAATCTAATAACTTAGGATAGTGTCACACACTCACTGAGGGAATCAAATTTTGCAGGTGTAGGTTGCACCTAACTAGCATGTTTTAAAAATGTACTAATTATCTTTAAATAGGTAATATAGTAACAGTATAATACGAATAGTGACATCTAAGCAATGCACTTGAAACAAACAAAACGTGTATTGCTTTTAGCTTTGAGCATGTTTGTCGTTTACTATTGTAGATAGCACAAGATACCATTAACAGAAAAAATATTTACCGTAATTTCATACCAGATGGCTCTGTGTATATTAAAATTTAATGTTATAATATATAATAAGATTAATATATAACATAATCATACATTATAATGTTTGAGAAAGGAGAATACCGATTATATAGCTAGAGAATTGGTTATCATATTCGTAGGTTTTTTTCTAAAACTGTTTTTCTAAAATGAAAGCATATCCACAGTTCACCCAATCGTAAGGGGCTACTACTGCCGGATACAGTAAACTGGATACCCGCGGGCCTGCAGCAAAAGGAGACAATCAATTTTTGTATGGAGAATGGGCCCACCACAAATTTTCGCGTCACGCAATGAAATGGATGTCGATTTATTCCTTATAATTTATAGTTTACAAAAGTAATATTAGTTTTACCACATCTAGACGGAAAATCGAGAAATTGACAATTAAAATATGAATTTTAAAATAACCTATAAATAAACTAAAAGCTATTTATAGTGGTTTTTACCGGTATTTTAAGTTAAAATAGTGCACTGTTGAATAATAGTTCATATAAAACCAAGTTGTAGGTACATTCAGCATTTTCAGGTACTTCAATATTTTTAGTAGTTACGGCAAAATATAGTGCCTGTCTGTGTACAAATGTGGTATGGATACAATTTTTTACATATATTGATTGTGAGTGTACTTCCCAATTACCGTTAAAATAATATGAATAAATTCAAGATGACTAAGGTATAATATATCCATTTATATTTACAATATTACCAACACACGTTATATAGTAAGAAAGATGTTTTAAACTGACTGTGTAAAAAACAAGTTATAATGCAACCGTATTTATAGATGGTAAATCATCATTTCCAACATAGTCTATATAATTCAGACATATAATTCAGATCTATTTATGCAGACAGACAGACAGGCCCGGTGTCAAGACTTTTTTTAATATGCTTTGGTTGATTATTAAATACCTAATTATACATCTTAAAATGACTGGGTTCTAAAATACCAAAATGACTAGGTAATATCATGCTTATCTGTTATTACACACTGATAAATTGTGAGGAAGTAAGATGTTTTGAACTGTTTGTGCCAGGATAACAAACACACAGGTATAGTTTAATTGTATTTATTATTAGCGATCCGCCCCGACTTCGCACAGGTGATTTCTGGATTTCGACAACAGCGCCACCTACCGAGTCCATATGTGAATATGAATCATATAGAGACCCGTTCAAACACACATAAACATATCATCAAAATCGCTTGGATGGTTTCTAACGGACATAGGTAGAAACATTTTTCGTGTTTTCATATCAAAAGATCATATTAAAAGATTTTTTCAAAATAACTTGATGGTAACATTTCTATTTATGATACGATATTGATATGTAATAAGTCCCAAAGATCATGTATAATCACTGCATTAATTATGGTTAAAATCGTCAGTGTTTTATGAGTCCTCTTTTAAAAATAACACAGCAGACAGGTGCAGTGCCGGCCCTTTGTTCATTAAAGTATTCATCTATTAGCAAGTATAAATCCCATACATCATTAAAATATAATGTCTCGCCCGTTTACGATATTATTAGAAATCAGAAGGATATTGTCAATTAAAAGAGATAAAAAAAGGGTGCCAAAGCAATAAATTCAACTTTGCTCGGCGTTTATTTATAAATTACACATATAACATAATATATAACAGATAATAAAGCACACAGTAAAATAGAAATAGTTCAAATAAGCAACAAAAATTACAATTTTTAGTCATCATTGTTCATCATCATTACAACAGTCCACTGCCGAACATATGGCTCCTAAATTAAAGATATAATGTAAAATATTACAGAGGCCTTCCGTGAATTGCCATCACGTTCCGTCCCGTATGGTGTCGTTAAAGTCGACAGAATAAAATAAAAATACTAGGAGATGGGGAGCAGCATCTTCCTATAGAATACCACAAAAAACTTTGGTTGCCACAAGTGAAGCAACTATAGCAAAAATGATCATTTATATTACAATATTAATACGCATTAAGATTAATAATCATCATTCATCATTTTCAATATCATTACTTGAAAGTAATATATCATCTAAAAAAGATGCAGGTGGTTCAACCTCATCTCGATGCCGTGCCCAAGATAGAAACCAGACAACAGACATGACATGTGCACAGCAGCCAACAGTGCGTCTGCCTACCAAACAGTTGCAACAGTACCCAGTAAGAGCAGCCCTAGTGTTAGCAATTGATGGGTTGGTGTCAACTAGTATATAAGTGTAATAAGTTTTTTTACTAGTGTGCCTTGATTGTATCCTACCTCGCAATAGATAACTATTTGGACCAAAATCATGGACAGATTGCAGGTATACCTCGATTTTATATTCTCCAGAAGCCCTGACATGCTCCCCGTAATAACTACGAGCTTGTTTAATTTGATAAATTCCTAGACTAAACAGAATGAGATCCTGGAATGTCAGTTGAGGAAAACTATCCAGCTCTGGAAGATTACCATTAATGCTGGCAAATCGCACTCTCACTCTATTTAAATTGTGCATTTCTACGTAGGAGGCTAAATTATTTGGAGTGTTTAGTTTGGCTTGAGCAATTGCCAATATCTCTACAGCATGAAAATTATTACGAATCAACGTATGAAATCGATTTATTAATGCAGCTGCAATTTTAAAGTATAGCATGAGATGAGTAGATGCAGTATTAAAATATTCCTGACGAAATAATTTGAAGTCCCGTTTAAATCTCCCATTTACAATTTCAATCACCCACCTGCACAAAGTTACACATCTGGACTTGTTGGCAGCAATGGTTGATAATTGTATTTCACCAGCTTGTTTAGATTCAGGCATGTAAGCCTTATAACCAGATTGCTGCAAGAATGGAATTGCATCCCTAAAACCTCTATCAAGAATAAATACATCGTTTTCTCTAAAATAGGTTCGCAGTGGACTACTATCGTTGAACAGTCTAAGAATTATAGAAGCATCTGATTCTGTTGCAGGATATGGTCCAAAAACATCAAGGATATAACCATTACAGCACACTATTAAAAATGGCTTAACTAAGTTACGATACTTATGTAAACTATATGTTTGCTTCTGGTATAAGTAATTACTACTTTTTTGCACATAAATGTATGTACCATCACATATTACTATGGCTGGCATAAATTCAGGATCCATATCTGGATTACCAAACAAGCCATTTGGTATTGTCAAGTTATATTGAGCAACTTGTTGAATGCATAAGGTATTTGTCCCTAAATGCAGTTGGATGAATTGCTCTTCAAAGCACTGACTTACAATATTTAAGTGATTGAACACAGTCGATGAAGCTACATTAAATAGAGAAGCTATGCGTTCATTGCTATCACCTGTACGAAGTTTCACTAAGAACATAGCTAGACTTCTTTTAGGTGATTTAACTCTTTCACTGATAGATGGAATTTCAACTAGTAACTGTTCAAATTGGTATTTGGTAAATCCTAACCAATATTTGCATAATATTGAATTATGTTCAATGATATTTAAAATATTATAATTTTGAGTAACACTACTTTTAAGTAAGGAACAAAGGTTGTCTATCTGAGATGCAGTAAAATCTGAACAGTTACTACTCGTGAATAAATTATTCCAATCATTGTGGGGTTCATTTAAATGGTATTCACAAATACGAGCGCACAGTGGCACATAAAATGAGTGATCTATCAGCAATCTCTCTTTAAGTAGTTTAGGTATTAAAAATCTAGATGAATGATTACATGACTTAAAAATACAGTGACGGGAAGTAGAAGCAGCACGCTTATAATTAGCCATAGTAATTGTTGATGCCGCTCTGGAAATGGCAGGGGTTACAGGTGCAGGTATAGGGGGTGGTTGTGGGATGTTACCGATGTCTTCTATATTCATGGATTGTAGCTCAATATCCCTGTTCTCATTTTGTTGTCTCTGTCTCCATACAGCTCTGGAAGCCCTCAGCCAGCAAGGACTGCATACTCGTTCTAAACGATCCACCTGAAAAAAAGTTATTTTTTATCAACTAACAAAATGAACTATAGTTTTACAGTGTCTACTCTAAATATTAATAATATTTATTATTGTTCTATTTATTTCAATCTTTCTAACACTAAATAGTTTTAATGTCTTTTAAAATTATAAATATTAGCATGCAATTGTTTCCCCCTCATAATATTTTTGTGGCACTACTTATTTAAATAGAAATAAATAATACATCACATATCAGACAAGAAGTAATTATTTTAGAATTATTAACAATATTTCACTAAGCCCAAGTTCTTTAAAGTTTCAGATAACATTGAATGATTAAATTGAAAAACTGTCATTCTTTACGAGTTGGGGTACTTTCAACTAATTATAAATAATTTTGTAAATCTTAACAAAACAGAAAAGATTTGATCTTGATTCTCTAGGGTGAAATATCGATTCACTAGATCGATTTAGTACTATATATCGATATGACATTGACAGATAAAACGTCAAAAACGTGAGAATATTTAATTAATTAGTTGTTTACCAATATTTTCAAAAAATAAATAAAAATACTTCGATGCTGCTCCGGTAGCAAAACTCGCGTGTAGGTGCTTCAGATAAACTCCCTTGACGCCCCCCACAGTAACAGAATCTTCAAATTGAGGCGACCGAATTGTAAACCCAACCCGTTTTATTTATACTAATGTCTTTTAAGGTAAAAAATATTACTTGTATAATAAGTACAAAAGCATACAAATATGGGTGTAAGATAAGGAAGAAGTATCGTTCATCTAATAACTAAAAATAAAAAAAATTGGTTATTAATGGCAAATATCCCCCCATAAGACAATCTATGTTCAGCAGTAGACTTTTGGTAGACTGTAAATTTAAAGATAACCTGTTAGTGAACTGCCATGTTGAATGAGCATAAATATCAGACCAAATTGTATGCAAGGTGTCTGATTTTACAAACATCAATCTGTGTACCAAAGCGATTGTGGCAAATCCTCTGGGCTGCCTATTTGAGGCAGGGGACCATTTACAGCCTTTTAAAATAAGGTAAGTACCTGGTGTGATGGTATCCACTGCAAAATAATATCTCTTTCTTCAGAGTTAATAGGCACAATCCGTCTACGGTGTGCTCTTAACATTGAAGATCCACATGGAATACAAATATTCCTGTACCCAAATCTTCTAATGGAGTGAGCTGATGCAACACTTTCTTGCAATATTCTTAGGCAGTTACAACAAACTGCATCAAGTGGGTGTAACTGAAAAAAATCAGGAATTAAAAATAAAAGAGTAAATAAATATTAAGTTCAGATAAATGTACATTTTGAGGAGGGAAGCGAAGTTGGCATGAAAGTGAATGTTTGATGTGGAACCCTATATTATTTGAAATACAATACATTTTCAATTAAAAAAAAAATTGGAAATCCAAAAGACAAATATCGATTAATATATTATGATTTTACAATATTTACAGTATTTCAGGTATATCATATAGTGATAAATAAACTTTATAATATTAGAGTATTATGGAGTTGTGTAATATTAGTAATATATGGGGGAGGCCTATGTTCGGCAGTGGAGTTTAATTGGCTGTAACGGTAATATTACAGTGGATTGAAATATTTTTCATTGCACAAAATAACTTACTTTTCTATTTACATAATATTTTATCCTTAGAATAAATATTGACACATATATACCTATACTTTTTCGACTTTGATTTCTGATTGACTGACAAAAGATAATTAGACACACATAACATGTGATACATCATACCATGCCACAAAAACTTCTTTTGTGTATATTGTGTGACTTTATTTTATCTATTATTTAAATTAGATTTCACTAATAACATAAAACTTCAATACTTTAACATTTAACACATTAGTAAGACCTGTGTTTATCATTTGTTAAAGGTTAATTCAGTATAAGTTATAGATTTTACAAAATTCTAGGAGGAAAAAATAAACTTTTATATTACTCACATGGACTTTTACTCGTCAGTTTGCATTTTCGAATGTCATTGGCAAATTATATACATAAATGTGATATAGGTATTTAATATTTGACTTACGTGCATGATATAACCCTTAGGTTAAACATTTTTTGCATCAATTAGACATTAACATACTAATCCACTTGTAAGCAGTAAAACTACGTGAATTTTCATTTTTAAACTTTTACTTTAACACGAACACAGTTTACATCAATTTAAACAAACAAGTTTATGCCATATTATATTTTTACAGTCAATGCCAGTCAATGGAGTCAATGCAAAGAACTATGCCTGTAAGTTGGTAAATAGCAGGAAAGAATGCAGTGTCATCTTGTGTCAAAATATAAAATAATTCAATCAATATAATATATCATTTATCAATTTAATATAACGAAAGATTAAAATTATAGCTATAGAAGGTATGAATTTATTAATAATATGAAGGGATATTTATTATTACTTTTAAAAACTTAAAATAATTAAGTACTTAATCATGTATAGATCGTTATGTGTGCCTGGAGTCTGTGGATCGTTTTCTTTCGTATTATTTCTAAAAAATCGTACCATATCCCATATTATTCAACAAAAATAAAAATATTAAGTAATACATTAATAAAGAAAATATATAATTTTCGTTTCCGCAGTATAGTAATATTGTTGGAATAAAATCGAGAGTAACAAAAATAATATATATTTCTCATAAAAGTTTAAATCTAGATAATATGTAAGTAGATAGATTGTATAGTGCAGTGATTAGCTTTCCATGAGATAATATTATACCTACCTCATGAGAAATCCACACAGATAAAAGTTGGCGCACATCAGCAGTTGTCTCGGCCAGTAATTGTCTTCGCACACTGCGTTGAAACCTGACTCCACAATTGCAACATACACTTCTATTTTCATTGTATGCTGATCTAGCAGATTCCATTTTCTTAAAATCGCATATAAATACAAAAAAACAGTAGCGTAACGAACGTCAATGCCGTTAAGATTAAAGACGTAGGTAATACCCCGCCGCCCCGCCCCGCCGTACCCGGCCGCCGGCCGCTGGGAATTACCGGAAGTCAATGATAAAATAACGTTTTGGTTCACAGTCATTTAGAACTATGTTATAACGTGATATTAGCTAAAATTTTTAGAAATTAAACATAAAGTTCTTAGTGGTATCTTTTTTTAAGTCAGCTTTGTGAAAAAATAGTTTTCTTTTTATACAAGCTGCAAAATGACTAATTAGGTACACGCATTTTACCCATATTACACTAATCAGAACACGAATATCAAAACAACTAATTTTTTTTCGTATTTCTTGATTCCGTTTACATTTTCGAAAAATCTGTAGGCCATTTACTATTATAATTTGGTGTCTTTTTTTTGATGTAATACCATTAGTGGACGTTAATATTTTTAGTGGGCCCAAAAATGATTGTCCCCTTTTTCATCATTTCCCAATGCTAACCACACCAGTCTCCAATGCTCTCTTGTTATTACAAATCGAGACTTGGCAACAAACATATTATATCTATTAGAATTTAGATTATTAATATCGCTACTTATTCTATTATTGTTGCTATAAGTTCACAACAGAGACATAATATACTACTACGCCCATACACACAGAAAAAAATTACTTGATGACAGTGTTGTTACTGTAAGTTTTAAATCTATACTATTATACAAGCAATATTCATGCAATTCTATACGTGGTAGAGCCACGCTGCAGCTATATAATGGTTGTAGCACTAACGGGTCTTTTAAAGATTTTAAGAACTTGCTTTCGCGCCTAAATATCGCTCGGTAATAGAGCGGTAAATGATAGCCTAATAGGTACTTCGTGACAGTCTGTGGCAAATCTGACCCATTTTGACCAGTGCCTATCCTAATTTGAAGCGCTTGGCGGCACCCACATGACGAATATGATGGAACTAAGTGTATAGGTTATTTTACACTAATAATAATATTATCTTTTGACTATCAAGTAGCAGATCCATCAGGGCTCAATATTTCTGCGAAAATTGAAACACGAAAACTTGATTTTTGGATATGGATATGTTGTGGTTAATATTACATCCTAGCCAACCTCGTATAGATTAGGACACCTCTGGACTGGCGCAAGCAGTTTTTTAGATTTGTGGCACGATAATTTGCTCGTACAACTATGGCATGGTTACATACTTCGAGGTAAATATTTTTATGAGTTAACAAAATTGCCTCCCTCATCCCTCAGTCTCACTTCGGTTTTCGAACGGGACAGTTGTGTCGCTTGCGCCCAAAAGTCAAAACACATTACGCAACAGGGTGACGTAAAATTAAAATGGGAAATAACCGTAATAAAAATAAGGAGCGACTGGGTTGGCGTTAAGAAACAGGCAAATATATAATAAACGTAATGAAATAAGTATTTACCGACCTATCTACTTACAGTACTAGTGATAACAAACATGTAGGTGGATAGCATATGACGTGCGGGGAAGTGGGGGCGAATTAGAATTTGAGCTGAGGTTGTATAAGCTCTTAAAAGGGGACAATCATTTTTGGGCCCACTAAAAATATTAACGTCCACTAATGGTATTACATCAAAAAAAAGACACCAAATTATAATAGTAAATGGCCTACAGATTTTTCGAAAATGTAAACGGAATCAAGAAATACGAAAAAAAATTAGTTGTTTTGATATTCGTGTTCTGATTAGTGTAATATGGGTAAAATGCGTGTACCTAATTAGTCATTTTGCAGCTTGTATAAAAAGAAAACTATTTTTTCACAAAGCTGACTTAAAAAAAGATACCACTAAGAACTTTATGTTTAATTTCTAAAAATTTTAGCTAATATCACGTTATAACATAGTTCTAAATGACTGTGAACCAAAACGTTATTTTATCATTGACTTCCGGTAATTCCCAGCGGCCGGCGGCCGGGTACGGCGGGGCGGGGCGGCGGGGTATTACCTACGTCTTTAATCTTAACGGCATTGACGTTCGTTACGCTACTGTTTTTTTGTATTTATATGCGATTTTAAGAAAATGGAATCTGCTAGATCAGCATACAATGAAAATAGAAGTGTATGTTGCAATTGTGGAGTCAGGTTTCAACGCAGTGTGCGAAGACAATTACTGGCCGAGACAACTGCTGATGTGCGCCAACTTTTATCTGTGTGGATTTCTCATGAGGTAGGTATAATATTATCTCATGGAAAGCTAATCACTGCACTATACAATCTATCTACTTACATATTATCTAGATTTAAACTTTTATGAGAAATATATATTATTTTTGTTACTCTCGATTTTATTCCAACAATATTACTATACTGCGGAAACGAAAATTATATATTTTCTTTATTAATGTATTACTTAATATTTTTATTTTTGTTGAATAATATGGGATATGGTACGATTTTTTAGAAATAATACGAAGGAAAACGATCCACAGACTCCAGGCACACATAACGATCTATACATGATTAAGTACTTAATTATTTTAAGTTTTTAAAAGTAATAATAAATATCCCTTCATATTATTAATAAATTCATACCTTCTATAGCTATAATTTTAATCTTTCGTTATATTAAATTGATAAATGATATATTATATTGATTGAATTATTTTATATTTTGACACAAGATGACACTGCATTCTTTCCTGCTATTTACCAACTTACAGGCATAGTTCTTTGCATTGACTCCATTGACTGGCATTGACTGTAAAAATATAATATGGCATAAACTTGTTTGTTTAAATTGATGTAAACTGTGTTCGTGTTAAAGTAAAAGTTTAAAAATGAAAATTCACGTAGTTTTACTGCTTACAAGTGGATTAGTATGTTAATGTCTAATTGATGCAAAAAATGTTTAACCTAAGGGTTATATCATGCACGTAAGTCAAATATTAAATACCTATATCACATTTATGTATATAATTTGCCAATGACATTCGAAAATGCAAACTGACGAGTAAAAGTCCATGTGAGTAATATAAAAGTTTATTTTTTCCTCCTAGAATTTTGTAAAATCTATAACTTATACTGAATTAACCGGGTCGGCTTTAGTAATCTGCTGCACGATTTAAGTGATCATTTTAGCTTTAGTTGATAGGTAATGATGCTATTGATTACCATCTAGCTGCTTTTTATGCCGGAAATCCTTAGTTTTCGAGATATCGATAATTTTAGTTTTGAGGTTATGTCCATTTAAAAATGATACGAAACGAAATAACAACATAATTATTTGATCATTTTAGCTTTAGTTGACAGGCAATGACACTATTAATTATCATCTAGCTGTTTTTTTTATGCCGGAAATCTTTAGTTTTCGAGATATCGACAATTATAGTTTTGAGGTTATATCCATTTAAAAATGATACAAATACGAAATAAGAATATATTTATTACAAAGAGATAGCAATAGAGCATGGTCTGTACTCTGTTTTAAAAAAAAATAAGCAAGAAGGATATAATTATTAGAAAGAGATAACAATAGTATAGTTGTATGATCTATTAATCTATTTATAGTGCTATCCTACTCTAACATACGATGCGTATTGTTTTTTAGTCACCATCCATTCCACTTTCGCCTTCGGACTTTGAATGTTTTGCGCTCATTTTTTGCTCCTAATTCTTGACCCTTGCTCGATTATCGGACCTCCGTTTACCGCTTGCTCTATTTTCGACCTCTGCTTGTTTCTTGGACCTGTGATTTGCCTTGACGAAGACCCGTGCTCGAATACCGGACCACCGATTTGCCCTACGAAGACCCCTGCACGTTTTCTTGGACTTTGACTACCTGAGAGACCCAAGATGGCCGACGACTCTACGCCGTCAACTAGTTCGGCCGGTCCGTCGAACGCAAGCGACGCCGCCGCAACGGATGTAGTACCCTTCGCGGAGCTTTATGGTGATTTTGTGCGCAGGCGTTTATATGTGGAAGAAGGAGCTAAATTTTTTAATTTACCCCGAATCGTGCGAGAACTCGGTACCAGAGTACAGTGTGTGGAGTTTGCCATTGAAAATGGCTTAATCCCTGCCACTAAGGAGTGCCGCACCCATAGAGTGCCAATGAAAGTGGTATATGGGCAAAATAAAAATGTGGGCTCCTTTGTTTGCAATAAAGGAAATTGCAGAGCCCGATCCAGGGTAGCTCGTGGCAAGGGCACCTGGTTTGAAAATATTAAAATGTCATTGCCACGGGTATTCTATCTGATGTATTGTTATGCGCATCGCTGGAGCTATGAAGATGCAATCCACGAAGACCCAGAAAAAGATATAGAGGGAGGCTGCTTATCTATGGCGACTGTCTGCGATTGGTACAATTACTGCCGGGAGACAGTCGTCATTTACCAAATAGAGCAACAAGAGGCCATCGGCAAGATTGGTGGCCCAGGAAAAGTAGTCCAAATAGACGAGTCAAAATTTGGAAAACGGAAATATAATAAAGGTAATTTGATTTTCTTATATTACAGACTGAAACAATATATTTATAATAATAATATAATGATAATTAAATTTATTTCAGACCTACATATAGTCCATAATATGTTAGTAAATTAGCTTAACCTATGTTAGTCTTAAATTATTACACATTATTTATTTTAAAGTTTACTTTTGAACCCAAATTATCTTTTAATACCTTATATATTTGAATACCTTTTAAAGCCAAAATATCTGGAAGAAATCAGTTTCAGAGTGATAAGACAGCTTGTTGTACATATTCTGCTATAAAATTTTGTACTTTTGTATTTGTTTTTTTTTTTGTAATTTTGCACTATTGGGTTTTGGTGTACACTGTACAATATAGAGTAAATAATTAATAAATATCTTGAATATTTACTAACTCTAAATTGTTTATTGTTGATTTTAGGAAGGCAGATTGAGGGCCACTGGATCCTCGGCCTCATTGAGGATGGAAGTGAGGATTTACGACTAGAGGTGTGCCCTGAAAACATCAGGTCAGCGGACATACTAGTGCCCCTAATTAAAAAACATGTGGTTGAGGGCACCACAATCCATACAGACTTCTGGAGGGCTTATGATTGTTTGGGGCAACATGGGTACATTCACAAGAAGGTGAACCATTCAGATCCTGAGAACCCATTTGTTGCCCCTGATGGCACTCATACTCAAAGAATCGAATCGCAATGGCGGGTGGTTAAAAGATTTTTCAGTAAATACAATTATAATCACCCGGAAAACTTTTCAGACATTATTATAGAATATTTGTGGAGAAGGTCAGTGCAAAGAAAAAAAAGGATCCTTTTATGGAACTAATTAAAGTAATTAACCATGTATATAAATAAATGTTTTTATAATATTATATTTGCTCATTTCTTTTGATCAAACCCTAGTACCAGAAGGTATAAATCACAAAACCGAATCTGTCAACCCCAACTTCCACGTGGTCTTTCCGCTCTTACCCCTAGAGTGTATATGAAAATCCGGAAGCGCGGAGGGAATGCAGCCCTCGCCCGCTGTAACTAAGCGCAGGCAGCGTACGAGCCGTAGCGGCTGAGGCTGAGTCGCCGAAGGCGACCAAACAGCCGAAGCTGCGCAGGTGAGCTAGGTGCCTGTGCTTAGTTACGCAAGGGCGAAAGGGCTGCACTTCCCGCAGCGCTGGAGCAGAAGCAGAGTCAAAATAGTGTTAATTCCCACCGTTTTTCCCACCCTAAATACTGCCACATTCCCACCGGGACCCGAATGTGAGTTTTTCGTCGCCGGACGCCCTTTTTTTATTAAACGAAAGCGAATTTTCCTTAAATGTAACAAAACTTTAAAAATTCATAAAAAAAAAGGGGGGGGTTTCCGGCACTTTTTCCTTTCAGGGGGAGGTTCCTCCCCCCTCCCCCCCTCCCCCCACCAACTCGGCGACCATATATTCATGCAGCAGATTACTAAAGAAAACCCTCTAATTTAAATAATAGATAAAATAAAGTCACACAATATACACAAAAGAAGTTTTTGTGGCATGGTATGATGTATCACATGTTATGTGTGTCTAATTATCTTTTGTCAGTCAATCAGAAATCAAAGTCGAAAAAGTATAGGTATATATGTGTCAATATTTATTCTAAGGATAAAATATTATGTAAATAGAAAAGTAAGTTATTTTGTGCAATGAAAAATATTTCAATCCACTGTAATATTACCGTTACAGCCAATTAAACTCCACTGCCGAACATAGGCCTCCCCCATATATTACTAATATTACACAACTCCATAATACTCTAATATTATAAAGTTTATTTATCACTATATGATATACCTGAAATACTGTAAATATTGTAAAATCATAATATATTAATCGATATTTGTCTTTTGGATTTCCAATTTTTTTTTAATTGAAAATGTATTGTATTTCAAATAATATAGGGTTCCACATCAAACATTCACTTTCATGCCAACTTCGCTTCCCTCCTCAAAATGTACATTTATCTGAACTTAATATTTATTTACTCTTTTATTTTTAATTCCTGATTTTTTCAGTTACACCCACTTGATGCAGTTTGTTGTAACTGCCTAAGAATATTGCAAGAAAGTGTTGCATCAGCTCACTCCATTAGAAGATTTGGGTACAGGAATATTTGTATTCCATGTGGATCTTCAATGTTAAGAGCACACCGTAGACGGATTGTGCCTATTAACTCTGAAGAAAGAGATATTATTTTGCAGTGGATACCATCACACCAGGTACTTACCTTATTTTAAAAGGCTGTAAATGGTCCCCTGCCTCAAATAGGCAGCCCAGAGGATTTGCCACAATCGCTTTGGTACACAGATTGATGTTTGTAAAATCAGACACCTTGCATACAATTTGGTCTGATATTTATGCTCATTCAACATGGCAGTTCACTAACAGGTTATCTTTAAATTTACAGTCTACCAAAAGTCTACTGCTGAACATAGATTGTCTTATGGGGGGATATTTGCCATTAATAACCAATTTTTTTTATTTTTAGTTATTAGATGAACGATACTTCTTCCTTATCTTACACCCATATTTGTATGCTTTTGTACTTATTATACAAGTAATATTTTTTACCTTAAAAGACATTAGTATAAATAAAACGGGTTGGGTTTACAATTCGGTCGCCTCAATTTGAAGATTCTGTTACTGTGGGGGGGCGTCAAGGGAGTTTATCTGAAGCACCTACACGCGAGTTTTGCTACCGGAGCAGCATCGAAGTATTTTTATTTATTTTTTTGAAAATATTGGTAAACAACTAATTAATTAAATATTCTCACGTTTTTGACGTTTTATCTGTCAATGTCATATCGATATATAGTACTAAATCGATCTAGTGAATCGATATTTCACCCTAGAGAATCAAGATCAAATCTTTTCTGTTTTGTTAAGATTTACAAAATTATTTATAATTAGTTGAAAGTACCCCAACTCGTAAAGAATGACAGTTTTTCAATTTAATCATTCAATGTTATCTGAAACTTTAAAGAACTTGGGCTTAGTGAAATATTGTTAATAATTCTAAAATAATTACTTCTTGTCTGATATGTGATGTATTATTTATTTCTATTTAAATAAGTAGTGCCACAAAAATATTATGAGGGGAAACAATTGCATGCTAATATTTATAATTTTAAAAGACATTAAAACTATTTAGTGTTAGAAAGATTGAAATAAATAGAACAATAATAAATATTATTAATATTTAGAGTAGACACTGTAAAACTATAGTTCATTTTGTTAGTTGATAAAAAATAACTTTTTTTCAGGTGGATCGTTTAGAACGAGTATGCAGTCCTTGCTGGCTGAGGGCTTCCAGAGCTGTATGGAGACAGAGACAACAAAATGAGAACAGGGATATTGAGCTACAATCCATGAATATAGAAGACATCGGTAACATCCCACAACCACCCCCTATACCTGCACCTGTAACCCCTGCCATTTCCAGAGCGGCATCAACAATTACTATGGCTAATTATAAGCGTGCTGCTTCTACTTCCCGTCACTGTATTTTTTAAGTCATGTAATCATTCATCTAGATTTTTAATACCTAAACTACTTAAAGAGAGATTGCTGATAGATCACTCATTTTATGTGCCACTGTGCGCTCGTATTTGTGAATACCATTTAAATGAACCCCACAATGATTGGAATAATTTATTCACGAGTAGTAACTGTTCAGATTTTACTGCATCTCAGATAGACAACCTTTGTTCCTTACTTAAAAGTAGTGTTACTCAAAATTATAATATTTTAAATATCATTGAACATAATTCAATATTATGCAAATATTGGTTAGGATTTACCAAATACCAATTTGAACAGTTACTAGTTGAAATTCCATCTATCAGTGAAAGAGTTAAATCACCTAAAAGAAGTCTAGCTATGTTCTTAGTGAAACTTCGTACAGGTGATAGCAATGAACGCATAGCTTCTCTATTTAATGTAGCTTCATCGACTGTGTTCAATCACTTAAATATTGTAAGTCAGTGCTTTGAAGAGCAATTCATCCAACTGCATTTAGGGACAAATACCTTATGCATTCAACAAGTTGCTCAATATAACTTGACAATACCAAATGGCTTGTTTGGTAATCCAGATATGGATCCTGAATTTATGCCAGCCATAGTAATATGTGATGGTACATACATTTATGTGCAAAAAAAGTAGTAATTACTTATACCAGAAGCAAACATATAGTTTACATAAGTATCGTAACTTAGTTAAGCCATTTTTAATAGTGTGCTGTAATGGTTATATCCTTGATGTTTTTGGACCATATCCTGCAACAGAATCAGATGCTTCTATAATTCTTAGACTGTTCAACGATAGTAGTCCACTGCGAACCTATTTTAGAGAAAACGATGTATTTATTCTTGATAGAGGTTTTAGGGATGCAATTCCATTCTTGCAGCAATCTGGTTATAAGGCTTACATGCCTGAATCTAAACAAGCTGGTGAAATACAATTATCAACCATTGCTGCCAACAAGTCCAGATGTGTAACTTTGTGCAGGTGGGTGATTGAAATTGTAAATGGGAGATTTAAACGGGACTTCAAATTATTTCGTCAGGAATATTTTAATACTGCATCTACTCATCTCATGCTATACTTTAAAATTGCAGCTGCATTAATAAATCGATTTCATACGTTGATTCGTAATAATTTTCATGCTGTAGAGATATTGGCAATTGCTCAAGCCAAACTAAACACTCCAAATAATTTAGCCTCCTACGTAGAAATGCACAATTTAAATAGAGTGAGAGTGCGATTTGCCAGCATTAATGGTAATCTTCCAGAGCTGGATAGTTTTCCTCAACTGACATTCCAGGATCTCATTCTGTTTAGTCTAGGAATTTATCAAATTAAACAAGCTCGTAGTTATTACGGGGAGCATGTCAGGGCTTCTGGAGAATATAAAATCGAGGTATACCTGCAATCTGTCCATGATTTTGGTCCAAATAGTTATCTATTGCAAGGTAGGATACAATCAAGGCACACTAGTAAAAAAACTTATTACACTTATATACTAGTTGACACCAACCCATCAATTGCTAACACTAGGGCTGCTCTTACTGGGTACTGTTGCAACTGTTTGGTAGGCAGACGCACTGTTGGCTGCTGTGCACATGTCATGTCTGTTGTCTGGTTTCTATCTTGGGCACGGCATCGAGATGAGGTTGAACCACCTGCATCTTTTTTAGATGATATATTACTTTCAAGTAATGATATTGAAATGATGAATGATGATTATTAATCTTAATGCGTATTAATATTGTAATATAAATGATCATTTTTGCTATAGTTGCTTCACTTGTGGCAACCAAAGTTTTTTGTGGTATTCTATAGGAAGATGCTGCTCCCCATCTCCTAGTATTTTTATTTTATTCTGTCGACTTTAACGACACCATACGGGACGGAACGTGATGGCAATTCACGGAAGGCCTCTGTAATATTTTACATTATATCTTTAATTTAGGAGCCATATGTTCGGCAGTGGACTGTTGTAATGATGATGAACAATGATGACTAAAAATTGTAATTTTTGTTGCTTATTTGAACTATTTCTATTTTACTGTGTGCTTTATTATCTGTTATATATTATGTTATATGTGTAATTTATAAATAAACGCCGAGCAAAGTTGAATTTATTGCTTTGGCACCCTTTTTTATCTCTTTTAATTGACAATATCCTTCTGATTTCTAATAATATCGTAAACGGGCGAGACATTATATTTTAATGATGTATGGGATTTATACTTGCTAATAGATGAATACTTTAATGAACAAAGGGCCGGCACTGCACCTGTCTGCTGTGTTATTTTTAAAAGAGGACTCATAAAACACTGACGATTTTAACCATAATTAATGCAGTGATTATACATGATCTTTGGGACTTATTACATATCAATATCGTATCATAAATAGAAATGTTACCATCAAGTTATTTTGAAAAAATCTTTTAATATGATCTTTTGATATGAAAACACGAAAAATGTTTCTACCTATGTCCGTTAGAAACCATCCAAGCGATTTTGATGATATGTTTATGTGTGTTTGAACGGGTCTCTATATGATTCATATTCACATATGGACTCGGTAGGTGGCGCTGTTGTCGAAATCCAGAAATCACCTGTGCGAAGTCGGGGCGGATCGCTAATAATAAATACAATTAAACTATACCTGTGTGTTTGTTATCCTGGCACAAACAGTTCAAAACATCTTACTTCCTCACAATTTATCAGTGTGTAATAACAGATAAGCATGATATTACCTAGTCATTTTGGTATTTTAGAACCCAGTCATTTTAAGATGTATAATTAGGTATTTAATAATCAACCAAAGCATATTAAAAAAAGTCTTGACACCGGGCCTGTCTGTCTGTCTGCATAAATAGATCTGAATTATATGTCTGAATTATATAGACTATGTTGGAAATGATGATTTACCATCTATAAATACGGTTGCATTATAACTTGTTTTTTACACAGTCAGTTTAAAACATCTTTCTTACTATATAACGTGTGTTGGTAATATTGTAAATATAAATGGATATATTATACCTTAGTCATCTTGAATTTATTCATATTATTTTAACGGTAATTGGGAAGTACACTCACAATCAATATATGTAAAAAATTGTATCCATACCACATTTGTACACAGACAGGCACTATATTTTGCCGTAACTACTAAAAATATTGAAGTACCTGAAAATGCTGAATGTACCTACAACTTGGTTTTATATGAACTATTATTCAACAGTGCACTATTTTAACTTAAAATACCGGTAAAAACCACTATAAATAGCTTTTAGTTTATTTATAGGTTATTTTAAAATTCATATTTTAATTGTCAATTTCTCGATTTTCCGTCTAGATGTGGTAAAACTAATATTACTTTTGTAAACTATAAATTATAAGGAATAAATCGACATCCATTTCATTGCGTGACGCGAAAATTTGTGGTGGGCCCATTCTCCATACAAAAATTGATTGTCTCCTTTATACTGCTATTCCGAATGCTGTTTAACATTTTATAAGGGGCCTTTACATGGTAGAGTCACGCTGCAGCCCGAAAGGATCGACTCGACCAGGGAAGTACCAAGCGCCAACGTATGTTCACGACGCGTAAAATAAGTACAGTAGATACTGTTGGCTGTGAGCTACTGTGGATTTAAAGGGTAGTGGCTGCTCTGCATAGACTGTTGTCCAATGTAGGAAAACCGACGGAGGAAGTGCATCGACTCTATGCTTGAGTTATATGGCCCATAACCTTGCACGGCGGGCTAATAAGTACGCGAAAGCTAATTGCTTCCATTGCGGTGGGTGGAGTAAGTACTCTGTATCCCATACGCTTGCAACAGCCTGGGAACGGAAAAGAAAGATCCTGATAAGCCTGATCGATCGAAACCTCACCATGGCGGCTGTCAGTTCAGTGATGCTGAGCAGGGATTCAGCATTGAGGGTCGTAACTGATTTCTAAAAATCCACTACGGCCCAGAAAGAGGCTGCTGGGTGGAAATAGGAGAGGACAGTTTCCGCTCAAAGATGACGTCGCCAAGGCGTTCGCCACGGCCATCCCTTTGATAATGCTCTCCTACTAGAGACGATAATGTAGCCTACAAGGAAGACGATGACTCGAAAGTGGTCTTGGGCGAAAGGGTTTTTCATCGTGATAGCACTGCGGTAAAGAACCGGTACGTGTTTCTAACCAAACCCCCTCGTATACGTCTAAGCCCGACATAAACTTCCCGTCACAATTCGCGAAAAACATTAATCAATGAGGATTTCCCCACGAAAGAAGAGTTACTGCTGATTAAGGTGTTGTATGTTGCTGTATCAGTTATTTCGACAGTAGCCATACCGTCACTAACGGTGGTAACGAAGATATAAAGTTCGTATTTATGCTTTCTACGACACGACACGAGCGCTCTTTGAATCGCCATCATAGCAAATATTTATCAACTATAGAACATTATGTTTGCATTTATTGCTAGTTTATTTGTCAAACTGTTGCAGTAAATACAGGTAGCAACGATATGCAATATCTATGCAGCTACACTAGCTATGCTGGATTAATTACATATTATTTAATGTTAATTGAAAGTCATGATTTTTTAAGTTATAATAATAAAAAAGTGTCAACAATTATATTGGACAGATAAATAATGATTATCTACAATGACCCCCGTAGATAATCATTATTTAACTGTCCAATATACAGGTAGCAACGATATGCAATATCTACGCAGCTACACTAGCTATGCTCAATTAATTACATATTATTTAATGTTAATTGAAAGTCATGATTTTTTAAGTTATAATAATAAAAATGTGTCAACAATTATATTACAGTTAAATAATGATTATCTACAATGAACCCCGTAGACAATAATTATTTAACTGTCCAATATACAGGTAGAAACGATATGCAATATCTATGCAGCTACACAAGCTATGCTCAATTAATTACATATTATTTAATGTTAATTGAAAGTCATGATTTTTTAAGTTATAATAATAAAAAAGTGTCAACAATTATATTGGACAGTTAAATAATGATTATCTACAATGAACCCCGTAGACAATAATTATTTAACTGTCCAATATACAGGTAGAAACGATATGCAATATCTATGCAGCTACACAAGCTATGCTCAATTAATTACATATTATTTAATGTTAATTGAAAGTCATGATTTTTTAAGTTATAATAATAAAAAAGTGTCAACAATTATATTGGACAGTTAAATAATGATTATCTACAATGAACCCCGTAGACAATAATTATTTAACTGTCCAATATACAGGTAGAAACGATATGCAATA
Organism: Parnassius apollo; assembly: GCA_907164705.1. Lineage (NCBI taxonomy): Eukaryota > Metazoa > Arthropoda > Insecta > Lepidoptera > Papilionidae > Parnassius > Parnassius apollo. The sequence goes on from CAJQZP010000693.1 coordinate 17,536,654, forward strand.
TCTATGCAGCTACACAAGCTATGCTCAATTAATTACATATTATTTAATGTTAATTGAAAGTCATGATTTTTTAAGTTATAATAATAAAAAAGTGTCAACAATTATATTGGACAGTTAAATAATGATTATCTACAATGAACCCCGTAGACAATAATTATTTAACTGTCCAATATACAGGTAGAAACGATATGCAATATCTATGCAGCTACACAAGCTATGCTCAATTAATTACATATTATTTAATGTTAATTGAAAGTCATGATTTTTTAAGTTATAATAATAAAAAAGTGTCAACAATTATATTGGACAGTTAAATAATGATTATCTACAATGAACCCCGTAGACAATAATTATTTAACTGTCCAATATACAGGTAGAAACGATATGCAATATCTATGCAGCTACACAAGCTATGCTCAATTAATTACATATTATTTAATGTTAATTGAAAGTCATGATTTTTTAAGTTATAATAATAAAAATGTGTCAACAATTATATTCGACAGTTAAATAATGATTATCTACAATGATCCCCGTAGATAATCATTATTTGACTGTCCAATATAATTGTTGACACTTTTTGATGATGCAGTGCTTATTGCACCATCAGAAGCAGAACTGCAGGCATTAGTCATGTGTATGAAAGAGGAATGTGAAATTAAAGGTCTCCGTTTGAATGCTAATAAAACTAAGGTTCTGGTATTTGAAAAGGACGAAGAGAGAACGAAATGTGAAATATGGGTAAATCAGGAATGTCTAGAACAGGTAAATGAAATTGTATACTTGGAGAGTGCTTTCAGCCGGGATGGAAGATGTGATTTAGATGTGGACAGGCGTGTCGCTGCCGGGAACAAAGTCAATGGTGCCCTGAATGCGTTAGTCAAAAGGCAAGGCGTATTGAAGAGTGCACGCCTTGCAATACATAACGCAGTGTTGGTACCGACTTTGTTATATGGCAGCGAAACCTGGGTATGCCAGAAGAAGCATAAAAGCAAGTTGAATGCAGTGGAGATGCGATCTCTTCGTAAAATGTGCGGCGTTACCATAGCCGACCGAAAGCGAAACGAAGAGATTCGCAATATGGCAGGATTGAAAGGATGACATCACAAAAATTGATAGGGGCGTACTCCGATGGTTTGGGCACGTTGAGCGAATGAGTGAAGACCGAATGGTGAAGAAAATATATAGCGCGAAAGTAAATATTAAAAGGTGTCGAGGTAGACCGAGACTAACTTTCGAAGACCATGTGAGCAAATTACTCGAAGAGGGGAAGGTCAAGAGTACTCGGATAACTAGACGTGCATGTATGAAGAAGATAATGAACCTGAAAGAAGCGAAAGAGGTATGTAAGGATTGTGACACTTGGCGATCTGTTCTCTCTGGCTACCCCGTTAGGGATTGTGCGTGAAGATAAGTAAGTAAGTAAATAATGATTATAAAACTATTGTTCAAACAAAGTATAACAAAATGTAAGTAAAATAAATTATAGAGGATAACGGGAGGTCCCTAGATGCGGAACACATCATTTGAAAACATGGTAGAGTCCTTAAGTTCTGCGTGGAGCTGGAATACTACACGAGTACCTAGTGGTTCAAAAATATATTTCTGGAGGCTCTAAATGAGCAAACTTAAATGAAACAAAAATGGAAAGATCCGTAAAAAGTAAGCGGCAAATAGTAATTCTATAAAGTGTTATTAAGTAAAATATTTTTTTAATAATAATAACTGTCGACTTGATGGCTACTGTATCTCAATTATACTTGCAGATTATATCACCACTCCTTAAAACTAAGAGTGATTACTTCACGATCATTATTGATGCAGGTTCTGTATTCCTTTTAACTCCGAACAAAAATTCTTAAGAGGAAAAAGGGCTCTACCAACAAGTGAATTCTATTATTCTACTCATAAAAGAATAAAATTGGAAGTTACTGCTCCAGTGAAGGCATAACTTAGATAATAAGGACATAATACGCCCTTGTACATAGGAGAGTTTACACTATTCTAGAGGCTTTATTTAGTACACTTTCTTATCGTAATGTGGACAAAAATCACGGACAAAAGCGGTATATCCATCACAAATTTATACCAGATGTAAACGATGGGAAGATACGTTAAAGGTGTGACCTGTGGTACTGTAATTTTCAATATCTAAGCATGGTAATTATAACTAAATTTGCCATCTAATAACTGCTTTAACTAGAGCTTTTATTAATCCGTAGTTTTGTTTACGGGCTAAAGGGGATTAACGTTCCTTTGAACACACAAATGACTTTACATTGCTTTAAAAAACAAACCGTGTTAACCTGTGTTATGGAAAACCAATTTCGGACAACATATATGTATTTTTTTATTACTAAAAAAATGAAAGTTATTTACTCTTCAATATTAATAGGTAACTTTTCATTTTAATTGACTTTGAGTCCGCTGACATTACGTCAACTGCACACCGCGTTTCAATAGATAAATGGAATAAAAATAGGGTGATCACGGACGGTCACAACCGATTGCGCAACGGGGCGCCCTATCCAGCTACATCGAGTGCACCCGGTGATTTATAAGCAAGAACGACGCGACGTTCGCCCAGACCGGCGATACAGTACGTGGTCTGCAGCGACAGCGATAATTAAATTCTTCGTAATAGAATATGGCGGTACTGTTAGCAATTAATGGTAATCACCGGTTAGTTTGAATTTTGTCTTGAATGGATTCTAAGAAGTAAATTAATAGCCTTATTGGAATTCATTAATTTCGTAGGTATTTATTGTTATAAATTGTTGGTAAACAAGCGTGTGTGTATTTAGTAATTAAAAAACCTTATAGAATTAATCTTTTTATAACATTCTTTTACGTGGTAGAGCCACGCTGCAGCTATTATAGTTGTAGCACAAAAGAGTCGGCTCGACCGGGACGAGACCACGCTCTCACAGAATACCGGCGTAAAATAGCAGCGTAATGCTGCTGTTTCGTATGGTGAGTGTAGAGAACCGGAGACCCTTTTTACTGAAATCGAGGCATTCCATCATTGTCCTCAGGGGTGACAGCACATTTACATTTAGATCCTTAGTTGAGGATAAATTTGGATGTCTATATGCCACTTGTCATCAGGTGGACTGTGTGCTCGTTTGACACCCAATGCTATAAAAAAATGTTAAAAATTAAATAGTTTTTTCTACAAAATAAAATCTTATTCTAATTATACATTAACACACACGCCTGTCACTCAGAAGGGTAAGCAGAGACTACGAACTTCCGTTTAGCGCAATCTTTACACACCTTTTCGCCTCCTCTACATCCATATACATAAGCATAAATGCTCGTCGATTGAGAGTACTCTTAATATGGCACATCTTCAATATATCGCCAATTTGGTCGATAAACTTTCTAGGGCGTCCCTTGCCGACTCTGCGGTCCACTTCTGTAACATAGATTTGCTTTGTCACTCTTTCCTCGTTCAGTCTTTCTACATGACCAAACCACCGAAGCATTCCTTTCTCAATCCTGGTCACATCCTCACTTCCCACAATAGAGTGAAGAGCCTCATTTACTCTATTTTCTGCGTTCACTCGTCGTTCTATATCCTTATCAGATATGATAATAGTAGATATACCATTCCTGCAAAATACACATCCTAAATACACAAATTCATATACTTGCAGAACCAGCTCCCCTTCTACTCTTGTTTTATATATCATTTGACTTTTTTCTCCTTAAAAACCATTACTTTCGTCTTGCGTTTACTTTCATTTCAATTTCTTTCAAATATTCTGCTGTTTAATAATGTAAACATCATTTCTAATTCCCTAAATAAATCTAATTAGTATTTCGTGCATTAAGTTTAAGTATTGTAAAAATCTATTCAGGCAAAATTTTAAACGCTAAAACGTTGTAAGACTTGTTAGGTACTCGCAGAATGCAAAATTAAACAAGTTAACTGTAGGCATGTCTATCAGCTGTCCAATTTTTCAAGTAATAATTTGCAATTTGGTTGCAACTGAATTTGTTAACCTATATTTCAATGTACTCTTACTGTGTAATCAAATAAAGTATTGTTTGTATAGTGAAATATTTTTTTTTTCAGAAAGGAAAAATAAAAAAATTCATCTCAGAGTTTCTTGCCGGTTATACTTCGTGTGAGGGTTTACATTTAGAATCCGGTAATGTATTTTGATGTTCATAAAACATACTTATTACTACAACGAACGGCCCAACCCTGCTTCGTTATTATTATTTTGTATTTAGTATGGCTCATTATCAAAATATTCGAATTGAAGAATCGACGCTTCGGGAAGTCTGCACAACAAGCTTCGGGTCCCGCGCCTACTTCAAAGTGATGTCAGAGGAGTCACTCACATGATGGCTACATCTTGAAGCGAGCTTCTATTAGAACTTTATACAAGCCGCCGGAGAAGATTAATCAGTTCTTACCATCCGTCAATTGTCATATTCCTCTACATGATGTGGTCTCTCATATAAGGGGCAAACAAAAGGATCAAGTAGAACCCGCGTAAAGGAGCATATAGCTGACGTGAAGCATCAACGTTTCGGGAAGTCTGCAATTTGTTATTATATCCTAGACGACCCCCGCTATTACATCAGATTTGATAGAACATCGATTCCTTCCAAGGATGCTTCGCGACACTATTGTAATCCAAAATATATCCTGATTTCAATAGAGAAGCTGGCTGGTTGCTACCATCTGATTGGGATCACATAATTAATAAAATTAAATGCCTTACCAAGCATACAACTGCAAGACTTTGAGATACTATAAATTCATACTGCGTAGATCGGAACAAAAATTTATAATTTTAATCTGGGTGTAGCTGTGGTTAACTATGACATTGGGACATCGAACAGCTCAGTCCTGTGACCATGAGTGCCCTAAAGTGCTCGAAACTTTGGGAATATAAAATATGTTAATATACGTGACAAAATCTATTTAAGTAACGAAGGGACTTATAGTCCACCTTATGGTAAGTGGGTATTGTAGCCCTTGGACACCTGCACAAAACAAATTTAAACAAAAAGGCTACACATGCGTTGATATCACAGAGGATATCAAGGATAAATGCATTATAGCCTGTAATTTTTAATTCACCTGGTGTTGCAGTTGTTCATGGGCGGCGGTAGTCACTTAACATCTGGTGAACCGTATGCTCGTTTCCCCCCTAAATATAAAATTAAAAAAATATATACTGCCTATGGCCCTGGACACTGGAACGCAATAGAGCACACTTGGCGACACATATCTTCTTAGTAGAAAATGAGTTTTACCAACTAGTAAATATGTTCCAAAATTCTTAAATAATATGTAATATTTAAGGAAAAGAGAAAGGTAACATCAGATAATTTTAATAAATAGTTTGATTTAAGATATTAGCGTGGTAACTCAAGGACTAAGCGCTAGCTGTAAATTTGATTCTCTCGTGTTTGATTCGATCTGCTCGTGTCATCATTCGTGTCCTGCGCCTGTTCCTGTCTGATTAATAATAATGTCCTCCAGACCGAATTTCGGCCACGGCGGCCTGCCTCAACGGAGACTAGCCATCGGCGCAGGACAGGATTATAGTGCCCAAGTGCATGCGCAAGCACAGGTGCACTCTCTTACCGACACAAACGGAGAGAGATCAGGCGCAGGACCAAAGGCTTTACGTGCTTTCCGAGGCACGGGGGTGAGACATCGCCACTTCCTGACTCCGGACAACTACTGAGAATTTCTTGAAGGCAAAACTCAATAATTAATTTTTTAGACCGACCAGGGATTCGAACCCAGGACCTCATGATCAGCAGTCGCAGTCCTACGACCACTAGTCCAACGAGGCAGTCAGACTACCTTCCCATCCGACAATGATAATGCGGGAATATAGAGTGCTGCTTTACTTGGCGTACACTCAAACACTGTTATCTGTTGAAACTGGCCGCCCTGACCAAAATTCGGTCTTAAGGACATTGTATTTAATGCTGGAAAGTAAACTGTAGTGTGACCCACTTCTAGTTGGAGGAATGATTTAAAAACGTGTACAAAAATGATACAGGTAGCTCAGGACATTGCTTTTACGCCCGAAATTAATAATCAATCCTGATCCAATTTTTGCTATCTTAGATTGGTGTTTTAATCCATTTTATGGGTAAAGCGTGCCAATAAACGATCTGTGCATTGATATCTTGTAATCTTTAAAATCAATCTATCCTATAGAGGGCGGATCACAGAATAACGATTGGCCTCTGTTCAAAAATGACAGTCTGTTAATAACCTATCTGTTCATTTTGACATTTGTTTTGACCGGTGTAAACGATCGCAGATTGCAATCCAAGAAATACCGGGATTTCGTCACAGCGTTGATTTTACTAAAGAAAGAAAATGGAAATATCGATATTTTCTAGTGATAGTGATGACAGTGATTTGGATGTGCTGGCTCAGTTATCCGATTGGGATACTGATAGCGATGCTGAGGATAGACACCGCGCTTCTTCACGAAAAATTAGAAGAGTTAACTACATGCAGAGCCTGGATGATGCCAATTTCACGTTTAGATTTAGGTTATCAAAACCTGCTTTCACATCGCTTTTAATGGAATTGATGCCGTTTATTCGTGTAACCTCAACAAGGTAAATAGTTTTGGAAATGATGTAAAACATTAAATTAAACACAAATCAATTTAATTTCAAAACATTGTATTGTGTGGGTATTCAGTAATAGTTTTAAATTTTCAGGAACAATGGAGTTCACCACTCCATCAACTTTTACTAACACTACGATTTAATGCATAAGCAGCTGGCAGAATAGTTCGTGATATAACATCAGCAATTGCCAACTTGTATGATGAATACATTTTTGTACACCAATATAGTGCTGAAAAATTCTATAATATTGAAGGATTTCCTAGAGTTCTTGCCACAATTGATTGCACTCATATACAAATCCAATCGCCATGTGAGTATTTCCTAATATTTATGGGGTAAAATTGTTTTCTTATCATAAATATCATTTATAAAACACTATTTTACTATATTAGGTATGTGGTATGGCTACACTTTAACATGTACTACAAATGGGTTGGCTCGAAAGGGGAAGAACTACACTCCCACAGAATACCAGTGTTAAATATGATAACGAGGTATTATATCATAGTCCTCAGGTGTGACAATGCATCTACATTTTAATCTTAAATGTAGAACAAACGTAGGTCTATAACAGCATCTTCTTACCACCAGGTGAACTACATACTAGTTTGTCACTCTTATTCTATAAAAAAGATACACTAAATTAATCCACACACAACTCACATTTTTAACAAAGAAGCAAACAAACAAATACATAACACGCCGAGCTAGTCATCTTGTATTGCCACATATAAGAACAAACTATGGTAAAAATAATATAACGTATAAAGGAGCACAGTTATACAACAAACTACCTAAATTTGTAAAGGAGGTGAAATCGTTGAATGTTTTCAAACAGAAATTACTTGCCTACCTATATTCACAACAGCTAAATACCTAACCTTAATCATTATTAAATAAAAATGAAAAAACATTATTAAACTTGGACCACCACCTTATAGTTTGAATAAACAACAAAGATATTGGCTTGTTAAAAGCGACATCCAACAAAGTTATTTATACCCGCACAAAAAATTGTTATTACTAAGTTGATATAGTTATTGTTCTCATGTAAGTGACGATTGTCTTATTGAGAAATAAAGATCTTTAAACCGAACTATGTTTTCTTCTAGGTCATGTAATTGGTGAAGAATTTAGGAATCGTAAAGGTTACTTATCGTTAAATGTCCAAGCCATCTGTGATGCTGATTTGAGAATCATGAATGTGATTGCCCGTTGGCCAGGCTCGACACATGATGCCACAATATTTAACAACTCAATTCTTAGAGGTTTCTGACTGGTTTAATAGTTTTGTTAGCTTATCGTATATTTCAATGCTATAATAATTTTATTAAATATCTATATACAGCACAATGCGGATGCGGGTCTGTTTGGTAACCGCTGGATGCTTGGTGACAGTGCTTATCCAAACGGGCCATATTTGTTAACACCTCTTATAAATCCTGTTACTGAAGCTGAACAGCGCTATAATGAAGCACACATAAAAACTAGGAATGTTATTGAAAGGTAACTACTTTGTTTATGTCTAACAAGTATTAGGTATTTAATTATTAGCAGAAAAGGACGCGGTTCTCAATTCTACCATATTATTTAAATTTATAAAAATAAAAAATCTCATAACTAGCTTTTTCTAATATACATTCATCTTTTTCTCAGAACATTTGGTGTCTGGAAGCGTCGCTTCCCTGTTGTGGCATTAACACTGTGTTTATCTTTGCCTAAAGTTCAGGCAATAATAATTGCTACCGCAGTGTTGCCCAATATTTGTAGGAACCACAATTTAGAGAAAGTTCCTTCAGAAGTGGAGCTGCCAACAGCGGAAATAAATGAAGAAGTGTACTATATGGAAGTTCAGAATGTTAGTGAAAGAACAGCCCTTATCCCTTTCAGACCCGTGGCGTGACGGCGCTACCTAACGAATATTACAGAACTGATTTAGGGCAAGTAACATGCGTACATTACAAAGATGGGGTCTTAAAAAATCTAGGAAAATGGGAAAACTGTTTTCCACGATACTCACGATCGTACTACGTCGGGCCCAACTAGAGCTACCCTCACAATCGTGAGGGTAATTACAATATTCAAATAAAATTAAAAATTAGGAATAATTATTTATTTTATAATCAAAATTAACTTAATTTCTTATTGTTAATAAGTAACAAAAATATAACGCTTCTTTTAGCTATATTTTTGGCGAAATTAGATATAATAAAAAATTAAGAACTAGGAACAAGGCAAACAATCGAGATCATCAGTTTATAATTACTAGAAGGAATAGACATGAGAAAAATATTTAAAAAGAATTTTTTTCATTATGGAAAACATAGAAACAATGCTTATCTTTAGTACTACAAAGATATACATTGCATTTTGTGCACCTTACTTTTGAACGGCTTGTACAACCTGTCACTCGGCAACAGAGAGGAGCTTTTAGAGAATCACGTACGGGTCAATAGTTATACCCATCGAGACGTTTATCTATAGTTGGAATAGGTGCGGGTTGATAATGGGATGTTGAAGGCATCTCTGTCATTTCTTCGAATTCTTCTCGGGTGGGTTTTCTGGTTGAACCGCCAACCACCAATCAGGCACATATTTTAAAGTTCTGAAAATCCATGATATTAGAGTTCTAAACTTTATTTCTGTCACATGATTGGCGATACTCATACCAAGAGTTCACCATGGCCAAGTCAAACAAATGCATTATTAACTTGATTGGCCATTTGCGAGTTTTATGCCATGATCTGTAGACCTCCATCATTTAGTCGCTGAAGTTTAGGCCTCCCATGTGTTCGTTGTATGTTTTATCATATCAGGGCAAGTTACTTCGATGTATGATTTTGTAATTATATCGTAACGTTGGACCTTATGCAATGGCTGGGCTCCAATGGCAGTTGAAGCAGTTAATACTAATAACTCGTAAATTTCTTCAGTAAATTACCTATCAAAGTATTCACTTGGAGTAAGTACCTCTTCCGTCGACTCCAAGATCAGTGCAGGTATGGGTTTACCGACGAATCGTCTGCGAGTCCATTTATTCGGCGATGATGGACTTGCTACTGTTGAATCTCTTGCTTCTTGCTCGTCTTCGTCATCAGAGCTAGAACTAGGTAGCTCACCAGGTGGATGCCAATCATTATCATCGTCCAAGTCCTCGCCCAAATCCCAGTCAGCCAGTTGATCCATTATAGCACCAGAGTCAAAAGCCAAGCTATTTCTATCCATAACGATGTATCAAATAGGCTAAAAAGTAAAAAAAGAGGGTTTTAACATAAAATAATTGGTATTAAATAATCACTAATCTGACCAACGTTGGGCCCGAACCCTCACGATTGTGACATCTAAAAGTAACCTCGAAAAAGACAAACTAAATACGCGTAAGGACGAATAAAAACATAATTTATCGAGAATTTAGCTTTTTGTCAAACGAATGATTGCAATAACAATATAGTTTTTACTTACTTTTACGTGACAAACAGGCATGTTTAATTTTGGCGCGTAACACGTGATTTTTGCTAGGTGGCGAATGGCGCCTGAGTCAAAATTATTGTAATTAATTCCACTGCTCTTTGTCATAGTAAACCGAACTACACGCACGATCGTGCGACGCTGTTCCCGTTCGCTCATGGCGATTGTTTAATTTTAAAAAAATTGACAAAGTCACCGTCACAATTGTGAGTACTGGGACCGAAAGGGATATAAATAATTATTTTAGATAAATTAAATACTTTTACAAATCAATGTTTGTTTTATTATATATGAATTTTTTAACTTGTTAAATTTGAAATAATGAATCAAAGATGTCAAAAGTTCATATGTTTAAATTTTAATCCTAAGAAAACCCCATGCTACAAAAAGAACAAGCCTACCTTAATCCAATTACTGCCCAATTTCATAATATTTTTTTTTTCACAAATTTGTTTGAAAAGATATAAAGGATTTATATTAACACAATTACTTCACTAAAATAGAACTATGGGTTGACTAGTAGAGAAAGCCTAACAGCATTAACTTTTTATTCTTTTGTAATTGGGAATGCAATAAATGAATAAATTAAAATTCAACTTATTTTAATGATTATTGAATTCATACTAATATTTTTAAATATTGCTTAACCTGGTCCAATATAAGTTAAACCTTATAATTATATGCATTATTAAAATTTAGGTGTCAACAAATAATACTGAAAAAACAATTGTTTGCTAAAAATATCTCAGTTGAGGTATTTAACGCAAACAATCATTTGTAAGTTAATCGCTGGAATTCACTGTATATGCCCATAAATTTTTTTTATTTAAAAATTAAAGAGGGTCAAATTGGTTTATTCAAAATAACATAACATAAACACTCACGCCTGTCACCCAGAGGGGTAGGCAGAGACTACAGACTTCCATTTGGCACGACCCTGACACACCTCTCTTGCCTCCTTCACATCCATACACCTACGCATACATGCTCGTCGGTTAAGGGTACTCCTAATTTGGCCCGTTTTCAATAAATCGCCAATTTGGTCGATAAATTTTCGCCTAGGACATTCCTTTCCGACTCTGCCATTCACTTCTGCACCATAAATTTTCTTTGTCACTCATTTCTCATTCATTCTTACCACATGACCAAACCACCGAAGCATTCCTTTCTTAATCCTGGTCACAACATCATCTTGCAAACCACACTCTTCTCTTATTACACAATTTCTTACCCTGTCATTCAGATTCAGCCCTAACATACTCCTTAACGACCGCATTTCTACTGCGTTAATTCTACTCTCGTGCTTCTTCTGCCACACCCAACTTTCACTACCATACGTTAAAGTAGGGACCAACACAGCATTGTGAATTGCCATACGTGCCTTTTTCGACACATTTTGACTCTTCACAATAGAGTGCAAGGCCCCATTTACTCTATTTCCCGCATTCACTCGTCGTTCTATATCCTTATCATATCTCCCATGCCTGCTAAATAAGCAGCCCAAATATACAAACTCATCTACTTGCTCGATCAACTCCCCTTCTATTCTTATTTCACAAATCGTTTTACTTTCTTCTCTTCCAAAAACCATAACCTTCGTCTTACTTGCGTTCACTTTCATACCCCTTTCTTTTAATGATCCGTTCATTAATGTAACCATCATTTGCAACTCGGCCGCCGACGACGCAAGAATAACTTGATCATCGGCGTACAAAAGGCATTTGACGGTTAACTCACCCATTCTTAATCCGCATTCTTCAACTTTCAAATTTTGCAAACAACTGTCCATAAATAGGCTGAACAGCCACGGGGAAGCCACACAGCCCTGTCTGACACCTTTATGGATGTCAAACCAGTCCGAGTAGACCCCGTTGATCCTAACACAAGCACTAGAGTCCCTATAAAGAGACTCCAATGCCTGTATCAAGCCAGCGCCCAATCCAAATGAGTTCAGTGTTTGCCATAGCAAACCCCTATCCACTCTGTCATAGGCCTTTTCCAAGTCCATGAACGCACAAAAAACCTTTTGGTTTTTGGCCAGAAACTTCTCCGCGATCATGCGCATGGAAAAGACTTGATCTGTACATCCCATTCCCTTTCTAAATCCCGCTTTGCACATCCCAAATTTTACCATCAGTTTCTTTCATGACCCTCTTTTCAGTACCTTAGCATACAGTTTTCCCACAATGCTAAGAAGGCTGATGCCACGGTAGTTTTTACAGTCCTGCTGCGACCCTCTTCCTTTATATAATGGGACTATCACGGCTTTGCACCAGTCTACCGGTACCCGCTTCAGTTCCCAGCATAAATTAAACAAGGTGTGCGCAGGTCTGCCACCACTTCCTCTCCAGCCCTTAGCATTTCGAGTGAAACTCTATCATATCCGGCAGCCTTACCCTTTCTGCTTTTCATTGCTTTCATTATTTCATCTATACTTATCCCGCTACCTCTTTCCTCTTCTTTCGGAGTTTCTACTTCACTTAGTACACACGTTGTCTCCTCACTCATAAACACGCTTTCAAAATATTCCTTCCATCTCTTTAAACTCAAAACTTCATCATTCAGAATATAGCCATTCTCGTCTCTTATAGCATTCATCATAGGCTGTTTTGAATGTCCCCTGGCAGTTCTTACAAGTTTCCAGAACATTTTAATATTTGCCTGGAAGTTATCCGATATTCTTCTATCATTCTTATCCGTTCTTTCTTGCTTTTTTCTTTCAACTACTTCTTTTACTCTCTTATTAAGATGTCTAAAGACTGCCTTTTTTCTTTCAATATCACCATTCGTACCACTAGAATTAGCAGCCTTTGTTGCTAGTAAATCTAGCCATGCTCTCTTCTTTGCTTCAACTTCCAAACGTATCTCATCATCCCACCATAACGTATTATTTTTCCTTTCATTCTTCCTCTTACTAACACCACATACTTCGGTAGCTGCATCCACTAAACCTTTCTTTACATTTTGCCATATATTCTCCAAGTCTAACTCCTTCATACATAATTCATCCAAACCACTTATATTTTCTTTCCGTCTACATTTGAACTTGTTTTTATCACTTTCATCTTGTAACCTTTCTGTTCTAATACGCTGTAACGCAGTGGTAGACACAGACGATCGATGGCGCCAACGCCTCAATAGACCATTAATTCGGTATAAAACTAAATAATGATCCGTTCCTACGTTAGAACCCCGGTAAACTCTCGTATCTACCACTGCGCCCCTCAATCTTTCATCCACAATTATGAAATCTATCATGCTTCTATCGTCATCTCTTTCCCAAGTATACATGTGAATCCTCTTGTGGCGAAAGCAAGTGTTCGTCACAAAAAGATTCTTTTCCATACATACGGTGAGGAGACTTTCACCATTCTCATTTATACTTTCATCACCAAACGTTCCCAATATCCTTTCATAACCAAGCCTCCTGACCCCAACCCTTCCATTAAAATCTCTTAGCATACTTAATAATATTTTCATTTCCCTTACACTTCATTAACACCATCCTTACCATTTCCCAAAACTGCTCTCGGATATAAGTGGGCTTAGACATGTCTGGGGCGTAGACCCCTAACACAAACAACTTCTTTAAGCCCACTTTCATTCGTATCCATAGCAGTCTTGGGGCTTACACATTCATACTCTTTCACACATTGGCCCATTCTTTCTGAAAGGATGATACCTACTCCCTGGCATGCCCGCTCGATCTCGTCTACACCAGACCAGTATGCGGTATACATGCCATGTGTAGTGACATCCTTCCCCTTTCTTTTCGTCTCATTTACGCATAACACATCTATTCCTCTATCATACATCATATCGCATACTTCATCCATTTTATCATTCATTGCCCCACATACATTCAACGTAGCCAGACGGGCCAATTTTTAATTATTTATTGTTTATTTTTATAATTATTCAAAATAATTATAAAAATAAACAATAATATAATGGGGATGGAAACAATCATTTAATTTGATAGGTAATAATTTTTTCTTGATCACTATTTAGACAATGCTTCGTCAACTGGGTCAATAAGACCATATATAAGTTGACTACTTACATGCAAAGGTTTCCTAAATTTAATACAATTACACAATCATTTATATATTCAAATTTACTACTACTAAGCTACAGACTAATTAAGTATTAAAGTTATTATACTACACTAGACATTATTGCTTTCTTAACCTCTCTAATTCTCAGTCTCTAACGTAAGCTTTTCATTATTCAATTTAAGTTCTACATTTTTTAGTTTTAAATAATCATTTTCTAAATTAATATTATTTAATTTGGCATCCAAGCATTGTTTTTTCGCTGAATAATATTCAGCTTTTGCAGTGTTCCTGGCTGTCCTGTTCTCATCTGGCTTAAATTTCTTTTTCACTGGAAAACAGAGCAAATATGAAATCAATACAAGTTCACTCACTTTTTTTTTCATAAAACTTAACATATATAAATACTGTGGATGCAATAATGGGATTTTGTTCATATTTAGCTGTTTCAAAGAAATCAGTATTCATAAAATTCTGTCATCTCATCTATAAGATCACAGTTTGAAGAAAAAGGTTAAGATACTTTAATGAGATTATAACTATTAACATAAAAGATTCAATCTCATAAAGAAAAGATATTTCACAAATGATTATGATTGACAGTCTGATTTCCCTGTGATATAAATGATGTGATAGCTTGCATCAATGCAATTAAATAAGCCTTACATAAATAATCCTCCACAAAGTTAAATTAATAAATATTGTATTACATAAATATAAAGAAAGTATGGAAGGTAATAAACAAGAAACATTAATCAGTGATAAGTCAAAAATCGATAAAACAAACATTACCTGCTCTAGGTTTACCAAATGTAAGCCTCTTGGTTTTATTAGGAATTATTAAATTTTGGTCAACTACATCCAACACTTGGTAGTCAGCGGCCACAGTCTCAATACCTATTTCATTAGATAATGGTGTTGAGATTGTGATTTCACTTCAATCCACTATTTGTTCTGTCTGCACTGTCACATTTCCAATTTCTTCAACATCACCATTTATTCCAACTATACCATCAGCACCACCACAAACATCAAACCAAGCCATTTCCTTATCACCCCCAAAGGCACAGTAAACCCACTGACTGTACTTCCTAATAGACTGGTCACCTGGTCTAATATGTCATCTCGAGGTATATAATCGGCAGGACCACCACAGTCTGCAATAAGAATATTAGATTTAACATTAATTTACAACATGCCATTAAAAGTCTTAGACTATGAATAAAGATATAAGGTGAGTTGGGGTAATACTGGACGATTTTCGACTAGTTAAGAGTCGGGCAAAAACTTTATTTTCTTGACATACATATACATCAGATTTCTGAAACATGGCGCAAATCGTTAATGGTTACACATAATTTAGCTATAAGAAGCTTTTACTTTTCAAAACTCAACAGTTTCTGCATAAAACGTGTGCGAAGACCAGGCATAATTTTTTATATGCATGATGAAGAATTGGCCATCAAGGGGAAAGAACGGACGTCGCTAAAAATCGCAAATAAAAGTGATAGGGAAAGACCGGACGGACGAAAAAAATACAAAAATTACCTTGCTTTATAAAATAATGCGCAGCACACGCTCTACTTCTCGGAGCGACTGGCTGAAACTTGGGGTCGGGCCAGAATAAAATAGAGTCGCGTACAATATAGCTTTCAAAAATATAGCATACTATCACTGATCTTACCCCATGCACCTTACGTGTGTTAGAAGTAGATAACCTTAATTTGGTTCATCCTTATTTGGGTGCTGCGCTTGCGCGAGTTCTTTTTTAAATTTTCCCACTTCAAACGCAACTGCTGTGGTGTTCTCGGACAATTCGTAGCTGTGGCATTGAACCGCTCTGCCAAACGAATCCACTCTTCAGTTTTGAGTTTGTTGTTTGTGGCGCTGGTTCTTTTGGTGGTTATTATTTTGCTACCTTCTATTAGTCCAAGCAAAGACTTTGTCTCTTCTTTTGTAAGAGGTTTGTCTTTTACCTAGTAAAAGAAAATTATAATGCCATCAAAACATAACTTGTAAAAAAACCAAGTCTCGCAACTCAGTTCTTCTACCGTAAAAAGTTGTGAGATCCATGTAATACCAAGTCGGTTAATTTATTCAGTCCCTACTTAAGGATCCTTCTGCTTGAAGTTAATGAAATTATTAGCTAACCTAACAACATTTTATAGTGACCATAATATCAATGTTAAAAATCTTTTATGTTTTAAATATGTAGATTGACTAGGCCATCCCATGAAAACACAATGTATCTCACAATAATTTGTGCAAGTTTAAGGGATAATCTGTGCAAGTAATACATATTATATTATATTAGATTGCTTAGTGCGATGGCCAAGTCAATCTATATATTTAAAACATAAAAGATATTTAACATTGATATGATCACTATAAAATGTTGTTAGGTTAGCTAATTACGTAATAACTTCAAAGAGAAGGATCCTTAAGTAGGGACTGAATAAATTAACCGACTTGGTATTACATGGATCTCACAACTTTTTACGGTAGAAGAACTGAGTTGCGAGACTTGGTTTTTTTACAAGTTATGTTTTTGATGACATATTATTTAGTTTATTTGACTCAACCGGGGAAGGACCAGAAAGAAAGAATAAAAAAAATCATATGTTTTAATATTTTATACAATTTTTCATTCGGCACAAAAAACGACTTGACCGATTTTGCTCTAAATTTAATGAGGTCTAAGTTACATAATTATGCGTTAAATGAATCTGGTCCCATGTCAATATCACTCTTTGCTCTCAAATACACGAGGTGAAAATTGATTCCGAACATACATACATATATACATACATACCTCTTAAAAACTATACTATTCGACTCTAAAGAGCTTGAAACGTGGAGATATTTTAAAATTTCAAATTTGCGAAATCAGACCCATTACAATAACTTCTCACTGGGAAGTTAACGAGGAGTTACATCTTAGTCCTCATGGGTGACATTCTACTACATTTTGATCCTTTTACAATCTACATTTTGATCCTTAATCAAGTTATGTTTTGATGGGATCTCATTTCTTTTTGTAGATAAGATAGTCCTACTTTTTACCTTTCCGGTACCTTCTTCTTCCTGAATACCAACAACGTACCTATCTACACCTATTATACACATACATACACAAGTACACATACACAAGTACACCGATTCATTTACTGCAAATATAACTTTGTAATTCTATATATTCATATAGGATTACAAAGTTATTTATGCAGTTGGTGTATCTAGAAAACTGGACCGAAATTAAAAAATATTTTAGTTTTTACTTGATCTTTACACTAAACACTAATTGCGTTCTAAATTTGAAGCTTCTATGTCTGATAGAAGTGTCTTAGAGTTTTGATGATCGGTCAGTCAGTGAGTGACAAAATTAAGAAATTTTGACTAGTTATAATTCCTAAGCTACTGGTTCAAATTGGATGAAATTTGAAATATATCATATTTATATAATGCCTACTTGGTTAATGAAAATTCAGGCTTCTAGTTTAATCCACTACGAAGTTATAGGGGGTTGAAAATGGCCTGAATTGCTTCGAGAAAAGTATAGTACGGCCGTGCCACTTTTTTGCTCGACTTGTCGGGGCACTACCGTGCCCCCAGATGATTAACATCAATGTTACAAATAAGGCGGGAATAGTAAGTGTCACAAAGTAAGCGCGCGCAACTTAGAAACATATAAAACAAGAAGTACTTACGATTTCTGAATCCATTTTAATGTAATTACTAATATATATTATAACAAGAGATAATATTGTCTTTGCTACACTGAAATAATTTACGTCGCAACCAATCGCAACTCGCAAATTCAATCAAAATGATCCGTCTGGATTTGTCAAAATCAAAATATGTCTAATTAACGTTTAACATCATACGTTCCATTTTAGCTAAATAATGTCATAGTTTTAATACCAAGAATAGACTGTGAAATCATAATTTATGTAAATTTTTAGACATAATATTACTTGTTCTAAGTTACAAAGATTATTTTGAACTATTTATAAGTAGTTACGTGAATGATTGAATTTTTGAATTTATTTTTAAAACACACTTAATATAGTTTTATGCAATCGATATTTTTCATCAAAAGGAACGGTCAAGAGGGATCGGATTCAGTGTTGCCACTTTAGCGACTTTGTCGCTAAATCTAACGAGTTTTTTGTTAATTTAGGGATTTTAATTCAATGTTTAGCGACATTTGCACTTACTTCAATTTTTGTTACCATCCGACTACTTTAGGCGTAAGGAATACTTACACTCTATCCGTTAAATAAATTATAAAATGTAAAGGAACCGAAACAAAGATTATCTGGATGTTGTTTTTACAATAATAAACATATTAAAAAAGCACAACTACATTCCATTACTTATTACAAATAAATCACTTAACATGTACAACATTATTTGTACTGATACTAATAACGCACTTAACTGGAACCACGGGGTTTTTGTTACACTTGTATATAAATATATAGGTATAAGCTCGATTTTTATTTGTTTCGTATTTTTAATAAATTATATTAGAGACCTACGCTAATTAAATGTGGCAACATTGATCGGAATGCTTGCAATCTGCCGTCAAAAAAAATTGGGATAGCCGAGTTGAGTTATTGGCATGCGGATAGAAGATCAATCGCACGACATGCCCCAATCCAATATTATGGTTAATCTTGAATTCGAGATCATTATTAATTTCGGGCGTTAGTATTGAAGGACTCTGTGAGGACCATGGTGATGAAAATTAAGAATCATTAAAAACTTTACATATAGTAATTTTAGATTAATATTATTTTACAAAAAAAAATGTTTTAAAATACGTACATCTTAGTGTTATCACTTATCATTATGTCGTCCAAAGATATATTCTCTGAAACATTCTTCTAGGCAAATGCGATTATCTAAATGCGCGGCAATCTGCTGTCAATGACACTTCAACGCGTTTTACGCTTTAGGAATTTTGATTGTTGTCTAACTAGTTTTTGACAAATAGTATATAATATGAGATAATCTATTACTAGAAGTAGTTTTAACGCTTATTCTTCTTCCAGAAATCAGTTCAAGTAGTATGATAAAACTTTTGATAAATCCAAATGAGCATGACTTAAGCGTAGCTCAATTTTTTCATTGAGTTAAACAACACTAGTGGAGCAAACCACATTACCGCGCGTCGAAAAATGTGTAACCACTATCCAAACGCGACGACGTAGCTTTGAAACTAATAACAATTTTATATAAACATATATCTATCTCACTTACACAAGTTGCGAAAACAATATCGTCGCTATTTTCGTTCGCAAGATTAGATAAAGATAGACAAACAAACATGCAATGGCGGGTTGGTGTGGCTTACTATATGGAATTTTACCTAAAATACGCAATAAAAATGAGTTTTTTTAAAACTGCAGTTAATTGTTTTTATATTAAAAAAAATATTTTATTTTAAAATCTTTAATGTGTCCCCTTAGAAAAAAGGATAAAAAGCATCAATTTCATCATTATGTGTACTTCTATTCATCTGATAAATGAATAGAAGTGCACATAATGATGAAATAAAATATTTTTAAAAGTATTTTTATTGTACTAATAAATCGAACAATATAAACTAGGTAATAAAATATAATTATTATAAAATTTATACGAAATTAGAATTAATATAAAATTATTAATATGAAATAAGTAGGTAATAAAATAAATATATTTAATAGATAATTCATGAATAAACTAAAATAAGAATAATTAATTATTTTGTATGAAAGTTAAAACGTAGTTTTTATTATAATTTCCAAAATATTTAAAATCAGAGGTAACAAATTAACTTACTCCATTAATTATATGGTCTCTCATTAATGTAGGATAATCACAAATGCGGAAAAGTGGCAACATCAAACCTAAATGGGAATATTCGTTAATCTTATTTAATTATTTGAGGTTTTTTACGTTTATATGAAAACAAGAACTAAAAATTATGTGTTGAAAGTGATTCCGCTTGATTTATTACGTTTTTGTGACCTTGAATAGCATTCTTTCACTACGCATTTACCAATTTTTTGTCGCGGATCAACTCTGTCGGCGTCACATTGAACACTGAACTGACGTTAGCTAGGCATATGGCTGTGGCCATATGTGCAGTGGTAACGCTTTGGCGCGGTTATTACTGATCTAGTGTAATATATAAATCAATGAATTTTTTAAAGTTTTTTAAACACACACAAGTTTTCGCAAATAACCCTTTTACTGTTACTTCTATTTTCCAACAATTTTTGTTCTAACGTAAATAAAAATTTTTTTGGAAAATCCAAAAGTGAACGACTCATAATGCTCATATGATCGTGAAAATACGTGGAAAAAAAATCTCAATCTACAATAGAAAACATTTTTTTAAATTTTGCTGTTATTATTATTATTTTTTATTATTGTCAATTGAAAGAAACTTTTAACAGAATTATCTTAAAACGATCAGAAATCAACTTTAATATCACTTTAATTTTTAGGTATTTGTACTCCGGCATTATCGTAAAAACTAGTATTTTTTATTTGACTAGTTAATTTTTTTTTCTAATCAACTTAAAAAAAGGTATATCTTTCTCCAAAAGTTTTTCATCTATTCATAACTAGTATTTTAATTTAGCATTAACCAAAATACACCTTCAGGTCACTCCATAAAGTCCAAGACGTATATTTATATATAAATTCTACGTACTTTTATAGAAACAATATATTGTAATGAAAATCTGTGATTATAAAATAATAATAATATCTTACCTTAGTCAAGTATGTATCAAAGTTTGCTTTTGGAATATTTTGTGTTTCTACAGCGATCCATATTTTTCATCACGAGCAGCTGTAAACAAATGATACAGTAGCCAACGTATAACGACGGCCGATCCCTCAGTGTATCAAAGTGTATCTATATTTAGTAAAACATTATTATATTATTATAAGGTTGCTCAAACACCGAAAGTTTCGGAATTACTCAGCCGAAAAAAATTAATTATATATAAACAAAACAAAATTAACCAACCATTTACATTCCATAGATTTTCCACATGATAGATGAAGAAATTGAAAAATAGATTAAGTTGAACAATTGATATTCACAAAAGTTATCGTGTTTACCCCTTCACGCGGACTTGATAAATCTACACCATAATTCACTAAAACCACTTTTTGATGTAGAAATACCAATTAATCGATTTAAACAAAAAATAAGTTCAACTATCATTAACCTCTACGACAATGTGTTTTATATCATTTATTTGTTCAATAAAATTGTTAGATACGATTTAATGAGACAAAACGTTGGATTCTTAACATTTCGGCGCTAGTAGAACATAACTACTCGCTTTGCGCTTAAGGCATGCAATATTTTTTCGAACAGTATAAGGCTTATCTATGGAATTTATTTGCAGAAATGAAATGGTTAGTATTAAAAATGATTAAGGCTTCCGTCTAGCATTGCTGTTTTAGATTCCCAGTCATTAGAGGGGGCGCTCTCCCCCGTGCATAAATACGTTCGTGATCACAGGTGAAGGTCGCTTTACTTCATTAAATATACAAGGTGTAAGTGTAAGCACCGTTGTCACTAAAACCATAGGTAGTAGGCTTTAATATAAAAATATTTATCCGAATTTAAAAAAAAAACGCTATTTTCTTTCATAAAATTTAAAAAGTTTCTGTCCGACACCGTTCGTAAATTCATGAATACCCTATGCGCCCGAGTGACGTAATCACTGTAAGGATCACCGCCCGCCCTAGCTACCTACTTAAATTGCGACGGACCTCGACAGTCTTTTTAAAAACACAATTTAAAATATCATTATCATCATCATCATTACAGCCCTTCACAAGTCCACTGCTGAACATAGGCCTCCCATTAATGCTTCCGTCTAGCATTGCTGTTTTAGATTCCCAGTCATTAGAGGGGGGCGCTCTCCCCCGTGCATAAATATGTTCGTGATCACAGGTGAAGGTTGCTTTACTTCATTAAATATACAAGGTCTCCCAAGTAATGCCACAAAGCACGGTTCTAAGCCACCTGCATCCATCGACTTCCTGCCTGTCTTAACAGGTCATCACTCCATCTAGTGGGGGTCGTCCTATACTACGCCTACCGGTACGAGGCTGCCACTCGAGAACCTTTCTTCCCCATCGGTTATCGGTTCTTCGAGCTATATGGCCGGCCCATTGCCACTTCAGCTTACTAATCCGTTGGGCTATGTTGGTCACTCTGGTTGTACCTTTAAAATATAAAATAATTTAATGTTCTTCCGAAGGTGGTTAGTTACAGAATGAATTAAATTTTATGTATATGTGTGGGAGTTGTTTGTCTTACAATACACAGAAATCTAACTTAGCTTCTTATGAAAATGCTGATGTGGTTTTTTGGAATATTGAGCCAGGGACGGATTGAGGTGATATAACTCCTCCCTCCACAAGTTCGGGATCATCCTCGGGATTATCCCGAATTTTCCCCATTTTACAGATTTTAGTCAATTTATGTTTAAAAATAATACTTAAAATAATTAATATTATAATTTTTTTTATTTTTTTTTATTTATTGGATTACTAACGTAAGATACAGCCAACTCAGATAAATACAAATTATTTGTTACATAGTACAATAGGTAACTGTTCTCACATTTATAAGTAACCACATCATGCGTTTTATCCTGTTACTGTAATGAAAACACTATAAAAATTGTGTAAGTTAAAACAAGACAAAGATCAATCACGATAGTTACGATAAAGGTAAGTCAACTAATTTAAAATAAAAAAAAATTTAAATTAATTTTTGCAATAAAAGTAGCGATGCTATCGAAGTGGGTGTCAATATCCGAATTCTTCCCAACATATTCATTGTACAAGCGGGTAGCGCGGACCAACGGTGAAAAACGACCCAAATTATTTCTGGATAGCCTGAACTTAAACAATTTGCATGGATATCTGGGGATTCTGGCGGGGACATTGTATGTTAGTCTATTAAGCAAAGGCGGACAATCGATAGATCCATTAACTATTTTGTGTAAAAATTTTAAATCTAAATGAGCTCGATGTTCTGTAAGTTTTATGAGATTGAAGTGCTTTAATTTCTCCTCATATGTTTTGGTAGTTATAGATGCTCTGTATCGATATGCAAGAATACGAACAAATCGTTTCTGAATTCTCTCAATTCTATCAACATGTATTTTATAATTGGGACACCACACAGTGCTGCAATATTCCAACTTACTCCTTACATATGTATTGTAGAGATGAATTACAGTGTCTAGTTTCTTAAAATTTTTGGTACATCTTAAGATAAAGCCTAACGCTTTGTTTGCTTCGATTTGTGAAAATGATAAAACTTTTTTCATTTTCACTTAACTCACTATTACTAATTTCTCCCATACTTCTCTGCAGTAATAGGTTCAGGAACTGTACGTCTGCTATATTAATTCCATCGAGGTTCATAGGCTTCTTCAGGGTACTTGACGAGTCGAATAATATCTTTGGTAAGTTTATCATTGGCTGTTTAAGGAAAGTTATTTCTTTACCTTGAGTCTGATGTCTTTTCAGTTCGTATCCTTTGATTTTAACCTTGCAGTTATCATCCATAGTCAAGAGATAGGTTCCTAGTAGAATCTCCTGGCTTACTTCACTGTCGCAGAATTTAGTCATGGCTGTTTCAGTATTTGAGTAAACTATCCAGTAGATCTTCATATTTTCAAGCGTGACAGGGATCGGGTGACAACTTGAGATATTTGTGTGAAACTGCATGATTTCTATGACACAGTTGTCATCGGTGAAGCGTTGTATGATGTTCGTCGACCTCGCGGCATGACTGAGAGAGTGGTGTTGCTTTCAACCCTTTCACAAGTAGGTAAGGATTTTTAGGTAGGATGAGACTCGTCTGGCCATTATGTAATACAGGAAAGGGAACTAATTTGTAATAGTTAAAAATTTCGTTTCTAATTAGTGGAATACTCATAATGAATTTTATCTGATTTTGTTTTAATTAGGCTTTTATCTCGATACATCTTTCTAACTTTACAATATTTTCGTAAGTAACAGGAAACACTAATTTATCAGTTTGTTCTATTTCCTTCAACAATATTATAAGTTCTTCCGTATCAATAATTGATTGATACAGTATGTTAATTTTACTAAAAGCAATGGCTGTTTCGATTCCGTTAAATAGGAATATAAATTATGAAAGTTATCAAGAAAGATATTATAAGGGTGAATAATTTTGGTAATAGTTTGTCTAAAATTGGATTTGTTTAAAGTTTGATTAATATTTTGAATACCATCTTCTATTCGTATAAAATTGCTTTTAGTAGAATTTGCCACGTTTGTAAAGGAGCCCACCATTTCGGCAACTATTGTCATTTTATTTTTAATTGCATTTTGTTCCGTATGTAATTTACTTATTAATCTTTCATACTTAAGAGCGTCATCATTATCTAAGTTACCTGTAATAGTTTTTATCAAAGAGCCAATCGGATTGAGGAGACCGCTTTTGATTCGTAATGAAGGAATTAATTACTTAAAATTGTCGATGGTAACATTCAAAGTATAATCGGTTTGATATTGAACGGTTATAAAGTCTGAATCAAATGACTTAATATCGAAACAATTTTGAACATGTTTTTTAAGCAACCCATATCTATGCATGCTTGATTCTAGTTCCTCGTAAATTAAATTTAAATCTAATAATATCTTAATAACTATCTAATTATCATAATTAACAAATGCTTGCCCTTCGTCATCAGGTAACAAGCCCGGATTCTTGTCAATGCGAAGCAGATGAAAAGCCTGGATTTCCATCATTCGGATCACCAATGGAAATAATCTGTGAAGGACGATTTACGTCTTTAATAGGAACATTTGTGATACGTTTATTAGTTTCAATGGGAACTACATTTCTTTTTATAGCACCGGTGACACGAGCCTTTTGGTAACGCGGTTTATCCTTACCCCGTCTTGTATTAACACCTTTTATAAACACAGTATCTAACATCTATATCGAACTGAGAATCACCTGCGGGTTTCTGTCTTACTGTAATTTTTTTGTCAATTAATTTATTTGTAATATGTTCATAAAAATATTTGGTCCTTTTGGCGTGTTCTCTTACTAACTGTTGTGTGAACTGCTTATCAAAATCTACGGCGAATGTACTATTGGATTCGGTGTGCCCGAATACTACTTCAAATGGTGTGAGATCCATTGAAAAATGAATTGAATAGTTGTATGACATAACAGCATACGTCATCATTGATGCAGCGTCTGTAATTTTGTGTGCATATTTCGCGATACGGTAAATTTCAGTAATAGTTGAATGGAACCTTTCGATAAGTCCCATAGAGTTGGGGTTGTGCGCGTTACCAATGTGTAGATTTATTTTGTATAATGTAAGCATCTCCTTTAAAAGTACATTGTTGAATTCCACGCCGGGATCTGAACTAATTTTGGATGGAATTCCGTAAAATGAAAAATACTTTATTAAAGCTCTTATTACTTCCGGGGTAGACCTACTATTAATTTCGATTGCTTGACCCAATTTGCTGAACGCGTCTACTAAGGTTAGAAAATATTTACCTTCTATTAAAAAAGTATCAATGAAAATTTCTTGTAATGGTTTAGACTGGGTTTGAGTCAATTGAAGTTGAGGTTTTAGGGGTTTACGGTCGTATTTCATTTTTTTACAAACCTCACATGAGTTTAAGATACTCGCTACTGTTTGTTCCATATTATTCCAATAAAACGTTCGCCCAAGTGTACTAATGTTTCCTTAATTCCCCGATGGTAATTTTTACTTTTTCTTTTTTGATTTGAATTTTTCGTCATTAGGTTTTAAACCTTCTTTTGTGATAGTATGGCCAAGATATAAAACTTCTTTTCTCAAAAACTCGCATTTATCTAGGGTGACTTTTAAGTTAGTTTCTCTGAGACGATCAAAAATTTTTCTTAATTTTTCGATATCTTCCTGAAGATTAGCCGAATACACAATTATGTCATCGAGGTATACTAAGCAATGGATACCTTGGAGGCCTCTTAAAATATTATCTATTGCTCTGGAACGTTGCGGGGGCTATCTTTAACCCAAAAGGCATGCGTTTAAATTCATAGTGGCCTGACTGAGTTGTGAAAGCTGTCTTTGGCCTGTCAGCTTCATTTAATTCTATTTGGTGGTAGCCACGTGCAAGGTCAAGGGTAATAAAGTAAACAGATTTACCTAACTTATCAAAAAGGTCAGTTATATTAGGTAACGGGTATTTATTGTCTATTGTATTCTCATTTAATCGCCGATAATCTACTACCATTCTAAATTTAGGCTGCCCAGATGCATGTAGTTTTTTGGGGATAGATCATTTTGGTGCGCTCCAAGGTGAGTGAGAATTTTGAATTACATTATTTTGAAGAAGTTGGTCTACTTGTCTATGGATTTCCTCATTTTGAGAAGGTGGGTGACGATATGGTCTAATGTAAATAGGATCTTCATTAACGGTTCTGATATTATGTTTTACCTGATTTGTAAAGGAAAGTGGAATTTTTTCACTATAAAATATGCCGCGGTATTCGTAGCATAGTTTAGTAATAGCTTTCCGTTCTTCTTCGTTTGTATGATCTAATCATAGCTTATTTAAATTTTCTTTTAAAATTTCATCTATCTCGCAATCGGAATTTATCACATTAATGTCACACTCATTATTTTCAAATACAGTTACACTAAACGGTTCTAAAATTTTAATATTAGCTGTCTCGTTGGAAACATTTTGAATAATGGTGTCGGCAAAAAAAATTCACATTTTATAAGGGCACATGGCATACGAAATCCTTCGCTAAATTGTATAAAATCAATGATTGCGTCCCCGTTTTGTAAGTTGGTAAGAATTTTAATCCGTGTTTCCGACCTTGGTTCTAAGTTAATTTCGTAAGGTGGGTTATATATTATTGATATTTCAGTATTAGGGCTTCGCAAGAGTTGATGGTACATGTCGATATTAGCTGCCAATTTTTTTAATAAGTCTGACCCAATAAGGCCGTCGTATCTACCGTCCACATCATATATGTAAAATTTATGTGGAAGAGTACTTTTGAACGTTTTCAAAAGCGGTATAAAAATAATTTCGTCATGCATGCTTTGTGCATACGTGCTTACTACGTTAAACGTTTCATTGTATTTAAATTCGCTAAAATATTGGTTAGCCATTGCGGGACTGATAAAAGATCTACTACTACCGGTGTCTATTAAAAACTTGGAATTTATTTCGGGAATGACTATGTGAGGCAATTTTAAAATGCTATCGCAATAATTAAGATGGATCATTTCGGGGGGTTTTCGAAGGCTACTATCGGAAAATTTTTAGGCACCGCATTATCTTTATTATTAATTTCATTTGCATTTTCGAGATACTGACCCTCAAACGAAGGGTCTTCTACAAAACCATCATAGTGGTCGTAGTAGTAACCGTCATAATTATCTTGAGAGAAATTTTGATATGACGTTGAAGGTTCCTCACTAAAGAACAAGTCATTGGTTGTCATGTTTTGCCTAATTAGTGCGGTGCGCATAGATACGTCAGTGTCGTAAGCATTTTTAGACGGTTGATTTTGTATGCCAAATTTGAACTGATTGGGTTGCTGTTGTATGCCGTATTTAAATTGATTAGGATATTGTTGAAGACCGTATTTAAACTGATTTGGTTGTAGTTGATTCTGCATACCGTGTCTTTGAACTTGGTGTTGGGGAATGCCAAATTTGAATCCACCACTTTGGAATGGTGCTCGTGGTTGTTGGGTAAATGGGTGATTGAAATTACATGGCATTGAATTTTGTGGTTAAGATGAGGGCCCAGACATCTACCATAAAAAGTAGTCTTCTCACACTCACCATAAAATAAGAAGATAAGCACTATTTCAGAAGAAAACAACACATAAAATGCAAAACGGTAACCTTGTTGAAGAGACGTGAATTTATTAGGGTGTATGAAATTAGGCCTGTATCCTATCTGATTATTGGGTACACCAAACCTGAAATTACTATTATTATTATTGTTTAGTGGCGAATTTGAAATTATAAATGTAGATGGTCTCACGAAACTTTGAATGGCTAATTGCTGAACTGGTTTGGCTTTATGGTTTTTGGCGCTATACTGTGCTAAGAAGTTAATTTCCTCCGTGACTATACTTAAAGCAATCTCCAAAGTAGAACAGCCTTTGAGTCTAGCAATTATAGTGAGGTCTTCGGGCAAATTGTACAAGAATACATTTCATCATCATAAAGCAATCTCCAAAGTAGAACAGCCTTTGAGTCTAACAATTATAGTGAGGTCTTCGGGCAAATTGTACAAGAATACATTTCATCATCATCATCATCATTACAGCCCTTCACAAGTCCACTGCTGAACATAGGCCTCCCCCAAGTAATGCCACAAAGCACGGTCCTGATCCACCTGCATCCATCGACTTCCTGCATGTCTTACCAGGTCGTCACTCCATCTAGTGGGGGTCGCCCTACACTACGCCTACCGGTACGAGCCTGCAACTCGAAAACCTTTCTTTCCCATCGGTTATCGGTTATTCGAGCTATATGGCCGGCCCATTGCCACTTCAGCTTACTAATCCGTTGGGCTATGTAGGTCACTCTGGTTTTACTGCGGATATCCTCATTTCTGAGTCTATCACGCAGAGAAACTCCGAGCATAACCCTCTCCATAGCTCGCTGAGCGACCTTGAGCGTCCTCACATGGCCAGCAGTGAAGGACCACGTCTCTGATCCGTAAGTCATCGCTAGCAACACGCACTGGTTGTACACTTTAGTTTTCAGAGATTGAGTTACATCTGACGAGAAGATGTGTCGTAATTTCTAACTTAGCTCCGATCACATGGACAGTTTCCACGAGCTAGCTTGTCATTCATATCGTCCACTGCATTGCAATCTTCTAGGTACTGGATTCTGGATCAGAGCACGAGGGGGACGGAGCGTTGACTTCATTAGACGAGACCTCTCCAAATTAACGTTTAGGTTCAGTGTGCCTCTAACCATTCGGTGATCGCTGCCGGTTTTCACCCTTGCGATCACTGAGACATCACTGAACAGTTGGCGTCTGGTCGTGATAATGAAGTCAATCTCATTTTTTGTCGAACCGTTGGGGCACGACCAGGTCCACTTCCTGTGGGGCCGCTTCTGGAAGAAAGAGTTCATCATAAAGAGTCCCTCTTTCTCCATAAATTCAGCCAGCTAGCTGCTGGCCCCTACGGTTCCGTTGCCCTACTCCAAATTTCCCTAACTTCAGCTCACCGCCTTCTCTTGTGCCTAGTTTTGCGTTGAAGTCTCCCATCAACACCGTGTAGTGAGTTTTGGAGGAATGCATGGCTCTAGAAATATCCTCATACATTTCCTCCACCTCCTCATCGGGATGTGCCGAGTTTGGTGCGTAGACCTGTATGACCTTCAGCGAATACCGTTTGGTGATTCTGAATATCAGGTACGCGACCCTCGTCGACACACTCCCAATCTTTACAACGTTGTTGACGAGAGACTTGTGGACGATAAATCCGACACTTCCTTGGGACAGATGGTCGCCCTCCCGGTGATAGACCAAGTTGCCGAACTCGAGGATTACCGTGTCCTCCCCCTCTCTTCGGACCTCAGATAATCCAATAATATGCCAGAGCAACCTTGTCTACCTCTTCTTCCAGCTCCAGTATCTTCTCGTCAGTCCTCAGGGTGCGTGCGTTATACGTTGCCAGGTCGAGTCGTCGTAGGTGGCAACCGAACCTCCACCGGAGATTCTTAGCACCCCCTGCTCCGCCGTTACCATGGTCGCCACCGTAGCCAGAAATAGCAGGGCCGCCGGGGACTGGGGGCCGTTTATTTGCGCATTTTGAAATAAATGAAGAATACATTTAAGGCGGTATTATTATATATAATCATTTTAGCGGCTTTAATTCCTTCATCGGAAAGTCTTTGCACTTTAGCAAACAGGGAACTTTTAATATTTTGTATTCTACTACAAAACTGAATATATGACTCTCCTTGTTTAATTTTTAGAGACTCTAGCTGGATAGCAATACATTCTTCTGAACGAGGGTCGCCGAATTGTTGGGTTAAAATTTCTTTCAAATCTCCCATGTACTTAAACTAGGATTATCACTAAGTAGAGTCGCAGCTCCACCAGTAAGCTTACTACTTATAGCATGAAATCTGTATAAATTCTGAAACGGAGTGTTATCGCCTCCTGAATTTAATAAAACATATTCACATTTTGAAATAAATAAATTGAGTAATTTTTCATCTCCGTCGTATCTAGGAATTAAATCTAAAATATGTGCTGGAATAACAGTTACTGACATTTTGTTTAAACTATTTTACTTAATCTAACACAAATTATTAGCAAGGATATTTATCAGCCCGTGCCAACAAAATCAGATAAATGCAAATAATTTGGCCAGACGATTTTAGTTCGGAAAATGCGGAAAAGAATGGGATAAATGTAAACAGGAAGCGAAAAGATCTACTCACAGTATGTTCAATCCTATGTCCTCCAGGTGATTCTGCCCACTTCGATACTGCCGATGTGTCCTGTACGCGTAATCGATTGATTTGGAAACGACTGAGCGCGCGTCGCGGGAGCTATTTGTTTTGTTCGAGGATATCCGATCCTGACTGATATACCGACGCTTAAACCGATTTTGGGGTCCAAAAGGGCGTTAATACGACAACGGAATATATACGGATATCGTACCGGCTGAGCCACTTAAATTGCGACGGACCTCGACAGTCTTATTAAAAACACAATTTAAAATATAAAATGATTTAATGTTCTTCCGAAGGTGGTTAGTTACAGAATGAATTAAATTTTATGTTAGTAAAATAAGTCTAAACTAATATCATGTCGTCACGGAAAAAAGGAGTTGTTTGTCTTACAATACACAGAAATCTAACTTGGCTTCTTATGAAAATGCTTATGTGGTTGTTTGGAATATTGAGCCAGGGACGAATTGAGGCGATATAACTACCTACACAACATTTCAATAAAAACACAATAGGTACACATAACCTGTGATGTAACTTTTCATTCAAACTTTCATCCTGGCTTAGGACATGCAAAAATTGAGGAGTTAAGGAAAAATTGAGATTTTACTAAAAATAAATGTTGTTATTTTTCATTGAATTTACGTTCTATAAGTGAAACAAAACCACTAGTTTCAAGGATAACGGTGTTTACACTAACACTCTGTGTAACTCATTAATTTTTTTCCAAAAAAATCCTTTTACTTTTGTCGTGGTAGTATAATTTTTTACCTTTTTATATATTACATAAATGTCGTTTTTAGTAATGTTTATACGGGGTGTGGGTTTAAAAAGGGTATATACAACCGAAGGAAAATAAAAACTGCCTCTTCATACAAATTTCGCATTTTGTTGTATATTTTGTATGAAGAATCAGTCAATTTTTTCTATTTTCGATTTTTTTGTATTAATTGTGGTTCAGCTCTATGATTCCAGCTCCTCCCTTCATATCGGATGTATATGATTTTTTATACAATCTGTACATACAAATAACGCTTGTACCTATTTTTTTTAAAAGAGAAATAGTATAGGAATGTAACATAGAAGGCGGATGATAAAAAATCAAACAAAAAAATAACTGTATACATATATACTTATTTATTTAGTTTGTTACATCATTAAAAGTAAGGAAATTTTTTCGAGTGGTGTAATATTATGTAGGGATTAACTTTTTTGGGACTTTTTAAGGTTTTTCATTTTATATTGCTTCTATTATATACGGTGAGTATTTTACCATAGAACGTTCAAGGTGCGAATAAATTAATTCTGTTAGCACACAACTGTGATTGTCTAACGGCGCAGCATTTTTGTTTCCCAAAACTCTTCACTCATCACTTCAACTCTTGCATTACATTTCTTTTTACTGATACAAGGATATTTCTTCTTTTTTCTATCCACCTTTATCCGTTTGTATTTTTATTTTATTTTTTTGTCACTCTGTCATAAGCGTTTTCCAAGAAACACTGAACTCATATGGGTTGAGCGCTGGTTTGATACAGGCATTGAGGTCTCTTTATAGGGATTCTAGTGTTTGTGTCAGGATCAATGGGGTCTACTCGGACTGGTTTGGCATCCGAAAGGGTGTCAGACAGTGCTGTGTGGCTTCCCCTTGGCTGTTCAACCTATTTATAGACAGGTGTTTGCAAACTTTGAAAGATGCAAGTGGACGAGTTTGTGTATTTGGGATGTGTATTTAGCAGGGATGGTAGATATGATAAGGATATAGAACGACGAGTAAATGCAGGGAATAGAGTGAATGGGGCACTACACTCTATTGTGAAGAACCAGAATGTATCAAAAAAGGCACGTATGGTAATTCATAATGCTGTGTTAGTCCCTACTTTAATGTATGGTAGTGAAAGCTGGGTGTGGCAGAAGAAGCACGAAAGTAGAATAAATGCTGTAGAAATGCGGTCTTTAAGGAGTATGCTTGGGTTGAATCTGAATGACAGGATGAGAAATTGCATGATAAGAGATAAATGTGGTATGCAAGATGATGTTGTGACCAGGATTAAGAAAGGAATGCTTCGGTGGTTTGGTCATGTAGAAAGAATGAATGAGGAAAGAGTGACAAAACAAATTTATATGGCAGATGTGAACGGCAGAGTCGGGAAGGGACGCCCTAGAAAAAAGTTTATCGACCAAATTGGCGATATTTTGAAAATGGGCCACGTTAAAAGTACCCTTAACCGACGAGCATGTATGCGTAGATATATGGATGTAAAGGAGGCGAAAGAGTTATGTCAGGATCGTGTCAAATGGAAGTCCGTGGTCTCTGCCTACCCCTCTGGGTGACAGGCGTGAGTGTTTTATGCTTTATTTTTTGGTAATAAATTGAAATTCTCTAGATATAAAAGTTATTAATCTAATACTAATATAAACACTAATACACTAAAAACTGGAACTAATATGAAAATTAAATAAAAATAATATATATTTAAGTAGAACAACTTTCACGATATGCTCCGCTCAGTCCATCAGTCCATAAGAGCTGCGCGAGGGAAAGAGATCAACCGTCGAGCGAGAGGTAAAGTATCGTTGAGCAACACTACACACGTCTGAACGCCGAGAAATCCCAGCGGAACTGAGAAAATTTTCAGGCGTTTCCGGTTTATAAATGCAATATAGGTAAAAAGTACGAAAATATATATATATTTTTAATTTTATTTATTTCTATTTCACTTGAAAATAGTTCTATTTTATGTGGTTTTAAGTACGACTTTGCTACATTTATACTTCTACTAGAAAAAAATAGATATTTGCAGTAAAAAAATCATGAAATTACAACTTTTTGAGCTCCTCAAATAAGAAAATTATAGCATTTATAAAAAAGTGACCAGATCAGATTATTGTAGACAATATGTGAATAAATGTGATCTGAATACTTTTCTTGATATTGTTATAGTTTGTACATAGAAGAGGCTTTAATAAGACCTTTTACGCATGTAATCTAAACATAGGCATGTTTAACGCCTAATAGAGCTATTGATTTAAACACCAAAATAAAATTGGTTAGCCAATTGGGAACCAACCCTTAAAATGGATGAGTTAAATATAGCATATTGATATTGGTCCCACGTTTCAGCAACTGATATTGCGTAAATTTTTTACTAAAGAAAAAAATATAATTAATATATATACAATTAGATATAAAATTTGTTTTTTGAATATTGTATTTTATATATATATATAATATATAAAAAAATATATATATATATATATATATATATATATATATATATATATATATATATAACGTTAAAAATATCAAAATATTTTTTCTTTAGTAGAAAAATTTACGCAATATCAGTTGCTGAAACGTGGGACCAATATGCTATATTTCCTCGTAAAAGAGGGTGCTGAATTAGTTTCTTTGAAAAGTTGTAAACATCGCGTGTAACATCAATATCATAAAAATCAAACTTGGCAAACTGACGTAGAATGCGGCAAGTGATATTGTTGAACGCAGCCCGAATAAAAATCAAGTCCCGGCCTTTTCTTTTTATAAAATGCGGATATATTAACTCTAATACTCGTGTTTTCAGATATTTCTTAATGATTTTTTTAAATTGCTGGTTAGTTTGCTGTACCTAACACATTAACATTTTTGAAAATTAATGGCCTGTATTATAAAGATGTACTTCTATTAAAATGGTTCTACATTATACGCGCACACAGTGAACCTGCGTTTCAGCCACAGGGAAATCCAACGGCTCTAAACATTGCAACAAAGAATTTTTTCAAACCTTTCTGAAAATATAATTCAAACAAACATATGTCGGTATCTCCTTCAGATATTAAGGGTTAAGATCCCCGAACATTCATACCAGGGCTAAGTCAACTGCAAAGAAGGTGTTCTTGCTAAGCTGCTATGGTACTTCACTCTGGGAGAGCTGCTTACTCTATATAAAGCGCAAGTTGAGTATAGAGTATTGCTGCCACTTATTTTGCCGCTAAATTGCACAGCGGTGCTCAAGTGGAGAGCTAGAGAGCTAGTAAGTACAATCTGTGAGGCATTCCATCTTTGTGCTCATTGGTGACAACATATACGCATATGTTTATAGTTGGTAGGCAGCTATGAATTGAGTAGCGACTTTACCATCAGATCGACTGTTTGTTACTTCAGTTTATTAAAAAAAAAACGCGAGGTGCATTCTTCGTATGTACTACTTTCACAAACATTTCAACAATTCCCTTTAAGTAACATGAAATAAAGCTCACATTTTAAAACTTTACTTCGAGACGAGTCACTGTTGAGTCGATATGGTATGCTGCGGCCCTAAGCCTATGAATATAATGTTTAATAATCAAACAACTATACTAATTCAATTTCTATGCAAATAAGATACCAAACAAATGGCGTATTGTTTGAGAATTACAAGAGAACGCGACCAAATTTATAACTTGTTACTCCCACGTTTCGTAAACGTGCTCAAATCAATAAATATGTTTGACTTATATACAAACTACTATAACACACATAAAGTTAGAAGTACATTTACCCACGGCAAAAGCGCCGATCTTCTCTCAATTATAAGGTTATGGAACTATTAGTCCGTGGCACTGGTCCAAGGTTTTTTGTTGAACTTCACATGAACTCAAAACAATTTTATTCAAGACTTATGCAGGTTTCCTCACGATGTTTTTCCGCTACCACTTCTAACAATTCCACTAAGAATTGCAATTAACATTTGTATTTATCCCACCGGGGATCAAAACCGGCTTGCTTGCGTTCTACATAAAATACATATTTCAGTTATCTTTATTCACATAAAGAATACTAAGTACATTAAATTATTCACATAAGCCACTGCAACTGATCTTAAATGGTTGCGTAAAGAACTGTTTACGACAGTTATCGTATCACAGATTCAAACCTACGATTTTTTAGTTCAATGGTACATGTCCTTAGCTATTAGGTCACTGTTGGAAGAAATATATATATAATTCTTATTTTTGTACATACAAAATTTCTGTATGAATCACAGTGTGCATTAGTTTTCCATATTTTGTTTGCCTAGAATACGCGAGGTCATTGTAGATCCCACACTACAACACAAGTCGATCATTTTCTGGGTAATATAACCATTTTAGCAACTTTCAACTCAAGGTGTAATATTAATGACAATTGTCTTAGTGCTGCTGAAAAAATGGCTGTCTTTCACTGTGGTCAGAGTTACACAGCCTTGTCACTTGTTTACATGATGTATGAATTGAGATCAGTTTGAAAAAAATCCAAATTTTTTTTGTTACAACCACAATATCATAAATTCTTTTTGTGTTTAGATTATTTACTTAAAATATTGAATCAGAATATAAAACAATAATACAAATTCAATTGTTTTTCCATATAAAATAAATTCAATCGAAGCTTACGCTCATTCAGAAATCAATTTTCACGACTTAAAATTTTTTTCGATGTAAGATGTGATTAAAAACATGCCAAGAGTAGGTATTATCAAAAGTTTTACGAGCACGAACTGTAACTTTGTAAGAAGAAGGATATTTTACAAGACAAATAGCACGCAGCGTTGCTGTATCCAATTATGTGTCGTGGCCACGTTGCAAATGTACCAAGGTATAGATAATTTAGCTGACCACAGTGGTCGCCTAACGGTTCTCACTGCTGCCCAAAAGTGGTTTATCAAATTGATGGCAGCAAGTGATGCAACAATCAACGCCACTAAAATAAAAGCAGAAGTGCGGGCAGCCTCTGGACATGAAGTCAACACTCAGACCATTCGGAATTGCTTGAGGTCTTGGTGAGCACCTCTGAATCACGGTGCCTTGGCTCCGGTAAAATGAAGAAGATGAGGATGTAAACATTTAACTATACCTTTCTTGACGAATCGTAAATTAGTCCTCATCCACATAACCGACGTGTCCGTGTCTGGAGAAGACCTAGAGACTCTGAAAGGCAAAGAACTGCCACTAGAATCATTATGGGGTGAAATTATGATTGGAGCTGGAACGGCTTGGTCCCGTATTGAGGCTCTGTGACGGCAGATAGGTACAAAACAGTCGCTATTGATGGATTTGTCAGACCATTACGAGTAAACCGTGGGCACTAATTCGTACTAGTTGATCATAATGCGCCCGCACATCGAGCTTGCCCCTTCGTGTAATGTCTGTGAATATAAATTTACAACAAAAGCTGCTTTGGTAAAACATAAAAATACACACCGGAGAAAAACCTTTTTCTCCGGTGTGTGTTTTTATGTTTTATATAATAAAATATGTATATAATAAAATATGTATATAACAAAATATGTACAGTATTATGTAACAAACTTTTTTTATGTACACACACACACACACACAAACTCACATATATATATATTGCATATTATATACCATATGTGTGTTGCAATTGCAAGTCGCAAGTGCACATTATATGTACAAATTGCATATCAGTAAGCCTTACTTTTTGATCGCTCCGTGGCACAATGGATTAGCAATGAGGGCCGCGGGTTCGAATCCCACATGGAATAAGTATTTATATAACCTACAAGTGATTTTTTTCCGAGTCTGGATATTGGCTTGTGAACTTTATGTATGTAAACTGCCCTCACGATACAGGACAAAATCCTAGTGGGGAGGAAACCTTAAAAAAAAAAAAAAAAAAAACGAACAAAACAATAAATATTAATATTTAACTTTTTCTACATAGAATAGAACTTTGAGCTATGCGCAAGCAGTGCATACTGAAATATATAAATATACTTACCTATAGTTAGTTTTAAAGTCACTTTAAGAGGCAGGTGCATTAAACTGCATTCCTAATTGCTAGAAAAACTTGATTTTCACCCGCTCTACAGCAACGATTGGTGCGAGAGCTGAGATTATTTTGATAGACGTTGATGGTATTCTACTATCAACTCGCCAAGATCTTGGCCTTGGTAAATCTGATAAAAGGCAGATTTATATTATTTTGAATGAATATGTTAACAGATAAAAAAAAATTAGTACATAATATTATTTTATATTAATGTTACACATAATTTTGACTGGTTGTTTGGTTATAAATTACAATATAATCTATTAAAAAATCAATAGTTAAGCAAAAAGGTGTCCAGTAGAGGTAGCACAATAATAATCATATTACTGTTTTAAGATATTCAGTCCGAATTCACTTTTTAACAAAAACAGATTTTTTTTTCAATATAGATTATAAATACGTAGGACACTCAATAAGTTTTGAGATAATATATAAAACGTATTCTAGATAAAGCGACAGTTGCCTAATGGCGGGGCGCGGACCGCGAACTCAAAAAAGGTCTTGAAATCCGCCATTCGACTACTGGCGTGAACCACTCCTAACACAAGCAATTTAAGCTTACCACGAGTGGTTAAGGGGAATATTAGTAATGTAGAATTGTTAATATTCTTAAAAAAAATTAAAACAAAAATATTTTACATCTTTTCAAAATATTGTCCATCATGCTCTATACAAAGCTCCATTCGCCTAAACCAACTCTTAAAACACTTTTGCCAGTTTTGATCTGACGGGTCGGAAATCACTTCTTCGTAGATAGCCACGGCTTCTTCGGCGCTTGAAAAAGACTTGCCTTTTATTTTTTCTTTGACTCTTGGGAACAAAAAGAGTGACTTAGAGTTTCAACACCAAATTCCTCAATAAATGCTTTTGTTCTAAGGGAGGTATGTGAAGAGGCGTTATTGTGATGCTTATCCCCGAAGCCCGGTATTTGGTCTTCTCTCCAGCACAGCTTGAAAAACTTTGTATAATACAACTGTAGTATACCATTCAGAGTTGACCAACCTACAATTTTCCAGCATTGATGTCGACAAATGTCCGGTCCGCGAAAAAAACTAGGCACCATTTTTTTGCAGACGTTGCGAGGTCTTTGCAGTTTTGTCGGTAACTGTCCTTCAGAGTAGACCCGATGATACCGATTATTTTGATAGATCCATATCTCGGCACCAGTAACGATTTCTGAAACACGCCTAGATGCCCTGTTTTCAAGACGTAGACTCCTTTCATAGCACCAATCCACACGCGTCTGTTTTTCGCTTTCGAAGAGCAAATGTGGGATGGTATGAATGCTCCCCGAACTAATGTCTACAATCTTTTCGATGTCCGTATATGTGATTCGTGGGTCTTCTCACACCAAAATTTCAGTAGTACAAACATTTTCTGCCGTTATTACTGTTTGCGGGGCCCCGGTTCTTTGGTCATCTTTAAGGTTAATTTTACCCCTTTTGAATTCAGCAAACCACCTAAAACTTGTTGCGCGTGATGGAGATAAGTCCATTTATACTGATTGTAATCGTTTTAAACAAAATTTAAAATCATATTAGGTCATAGCGCACAAATGAAGCGTCCCACGTTTTAAATGAAAAGCGTGGGAAGCGTTGCAGGAAAATTAATAGAACTTTTTTTATATAGAGCAATTGGCTTATGGAGTTCTATTTTTAAATAAATTTGTTTTTTTAAACATATAAAGTGCGTTACATTGTTAATATAACAACTCATAAATGCATATTATTCGCGGATGATATTTCAATAATTGTGACTTCTAATAAAAAAAGATAATACTATTAATGACCATGAGACTGACATAAATAACACTATAGATAAATTAGTTGAATGGCTTGACATAAACAATTTAAATATAAATCTTGACAAATCTGTATATATACAATTCAATAAATGTAATTGGTTGCGCGGAAAACCATTCGCGTTTTTTATTTTTGACGGTAGGAATTTGTCGAATCATTATTCCCTTCCGAAACAATATCATTCGTACCCTCCTATCGACACATCGGGGTGGTGGGGTGGGAGGGGAAAGAAGACGATTCTAGAACATCGCGTAATCATCGGACCCGAGGATATATAAGACACGCGCGACCGACGCGCGCTCTCTTCTCCCGCCGCAGTCGTCGTTGAACTACAACCTCCTCTTCCCGCACGCTCGTTTGGAAACACCCCACTAGTGGAAACCGCTTTGGCCTGGAAGCAGTCGAGCTCCAGGAACCCGCCTCACCTCGTGTGAGATATCGTCGCGCACCGCCTCTCTCCGGAGTGTTCCAGAAGTCGCTATAGTGATCGACAGGAAGAAGAAACCCCGGTGAGTCAATACTCCTTAATTATACCTGCTTGCTAATAATTTAACCCGCTCCAATTTGTGTTTTTTTCCTAGTCAAGCAGGATTCCTTTCATCGATTCGACAAGTAATAGTTTAGTTTAGGGAAGAGCGAGTGCATTGTACCGCATGCTATAGTAGTCGCTTCACATAAGCATAGAAGCAATCGCATATACAGTCCACTTTAGTTAATATCTCGCGTAATAGGTTTGAGGTTTGACCGGGGAACTAGATTTTCGGCAGCCTTAAACACGTGGCTCCACCATTTTATGGTCACTTCGGCAGGATCTGGATTGGTGTTTAGTGGTTATCCAACCATTTTCTGGTCGAATTATTAAATTAATTGTTTAGATAACGCACTCTAACTTATGGAATAGACTTAAATAGTGTTCGTTTAAATTAAAATTTTGATTTGTTACTCGCAAACAGAATTATTCATTTAATAGCGCTCGTATTTGGTTAAATTTAAAGCTTATTAAATAATTGAAACGGCGTGATAGCAACCGTTTGATACGCTTACCCCACAATTTTATAAAATTATTAGGTTTAGCAAACGACGCGTAGCCTTGACTGCATCGGGCGCTCGATCTGATTACGTAATACAGCACGCCGAGTATTCATCCTACGTCGTTTATGCGTGTGAGATTAATTGTGATTAATATAACTTTATTATAATAATTTAAAATGGCAGTTAGTGGAAGTGAAATCAAAATTAAAACGCTTTATGCCAAGAGGGACATACTCTTTTCGCGTGTGCAAAATATAAGTGATTATATAAAGAACATTCATATAGAGGCAGTACGGGAGGCCTTTTTAAATGAAATCGAAACGATTGATAATTTGCGGACAGATTACGAAAGAATATTAGACCAAATTAATCATTCGGAACTACAAACCGACCCGAAATACATAGTGAACTACCAACCGCTGCTGGCATTCGAAGATATGTTGTGTCGCGTGAAGAGAACCGCAAAATTGCTACAATCTCAAGGTGAAGCGAAGCCTGAAATGCAGGTACGCCCTCGTGACTCAATTAGGTTACCGCCAATAGATATTCCGGTATTCAATGGTGATATTAAGACGTGGCCCTTCTTCTTCAGTAGTTTTCAAAACAATATACACAACAACCCATCGTTATCGGACGCTGAAAAATTATATTACTTAATTAGCAAACTTAGTGGCAGAGCACAGTCGATCTGCTCGGGTTTTACACCTACAGCAAACAATTACGTATTAATATTTGAAACGCTTAAAACTAAATATGAAGATAGGAGAATGTTAGCTTCCGAATATTTGAACCAGATATTCGATCTTAAACCTATATCATCCGCGAACATCAACGGCTTAGAGCAGTTTCTCGATA
This sequence comes from Parnassius apollo, assembly GCA_907164705.1. Classification (NCBI taxonomy): domain Eukaryota; kingdom Metazoa; phylum Arthropoda; class Insecta; order Lepidoptera; family Papilionidae; genus Parnassius; species Parnassius apollo. Next base: position 17,577,839 of record CAJQZP010000693.1, read on the forward strand.
AATTTGTGGCATCGGTGGCTGCACTTAAGAATTTGAAGTTTAATGACCTCATGGACGTGGTGTTTCTCCATATAGCATTGAAGAAACTAGACTCCGACACCGTGCGTGCGTTTGAAATGGAGCATCGTAGCTCGGAGATGCCTTCCTTTCATTCATTAGCATCGTTCGTGCGAGATCAAATAAAGGTGATGCAGCGCTCACCGAACGTTAAACAGGAGATTAAAAGGTGCGTCGACCGTAGACAGACTCAATCATCTAAAATAGCAGGGTCGTTAACTTACGTAACCGCTACGCCGACATCGCTCCAGCATACTTGTATAGTATGTAAAGATAAACACGGTAACTTATATAACTGTGCGACTTTTCGTAAATATTCACCAAGCGAACGTTATAAGTTAGTAAAGACAAACAACCTATGTTTGAACTGCTTAAGCGATAAGCATTTAGTTGCAAAATGCAATTCGAGTTCCGTATGTAGCAAGTGCGCCAGGAAACATCACACGCTATTACATTTTGAAAATAGCAACATAGCGGCGTCAAGTAAGGCGAATAAGGAATTCACCCCTACTAAGGTCAACGATTCTAGCGGTCGACCTGATGATGTCGCTCTGTGCTCATTGGCAAATATGGGAGCACAACCTCCTTCAACCGTGTTACTGGGTACGGCGCGTATTTTGGTTAGGGATTCGCGTGGAAACAAACAAAGCGTCCGTGCACTGCTGGACAGCGGAGCCCAAAATAGCTTTATAACACGACAATGTTGTCAGCGCTTAGGCTTAGTAATAAATAGGTCACTTTCATGTCCTGTAGTTAAAGGCATCGGAGGTACTAGTAAAGCGACACAGGGATATATAAATTTAAAATTTTATTCTCGGATAGATCGTAACGTTAACTTTGATATAAATGCACTAGTAGTAGATAGGGTCACTGAACGGTTGCCAACCGTTTCGGTTGACACCTCGGCAATGATTGAATTTAAAAATTTGACTCTAGCAGACGACACTTACGCCGTTCCTGGAAACATAGACATGCTCATTGGGGCATCGCTTTTCCCTCATCTTTTGTTAAACAATAAGGTCAGGGGCAACTCCTCGCATACCGCGCCTTACGCACTGGAAACCGTATTGGGCTATGTGATCCTTGGCTCCGCCCCCATCCTAGATAGTATTTCGGCAGCATCTTATTGTGGTATGGCTGTCGAACCGCTCGAGTCGTTAGTCCGCAAATTTTGGGAGATGGAGGAGGTGAACGTCCCACCCATAGCTAGTTCAGCTGACAGGATATGCGAGGAAATTTACGTCCGCACGACCGTTCGTGATCGCGACGGTAGATATAGTGTAGCGCTACCCTTTAAGGGAGATGTTTTATCTCTCGGCGATTCGCGTCAAATGGCGGAAAAACGTTTCTACAGCTTGGAGCGTAGGATGCTCGCTTCGCCCCAGTTAAAGGAAGCTTACGACGGCGTCATTAACGAATATATAAGAGAAGGTTACATATCACTTGTGGCTTCGAAATTAGATAACTACGAAGACACACCGTCGTATTTTATACCACACCACGGAGTCATTAGAGAGGACAAACTTACATCTAAATTACGTGTAGTGCTCGACGCTAGTGCTAAAACTAGCACTCACCTGTCGCTTAACGATATCCTCTATAGTGGGCAAAATTTACAGGGCAGTTTATTTGATATAATAGTCAATTTTCGTTTGTTTAGTATAGCACTATCCGCCGATATTCGCCAAATGTTTCTTTGCATAGGGGTCCGTGAATGCGACCGTAGATTCCAGCGCATTTTATATCGTTTCAACCCAAAGGAACCTCTAATGGTGTTTGAATTTAACCGCGTTTGTTTTGGTTTAAAGTCGAGCCCATTTCATGCGTTACGCACGGTGAGACAGCTCGCTCACGATGAAGGTCCCTCTTATCCTAAAGCTAAGAGGGCAATTGAGAGCGGATTATATATGGATGATTTTGTGTATTCGGTCGATAGCGTGGAGGAGGCCACCCTAACCACCGCCGAGGTTATAAGGCTCATGAAATCGGGTCAATTCGATCTTGTGAAGTGGACTAGTAATTCGCGTCCGGTTTTAGATACAATCCCACTATCACACCGTCTTTCGGCGATAAAGGAATTCGACGATTCCGATACACACAAGGTGCTCGGTCTGTGTTGGTCACCAGAGTCCGACGTGTTTAGCCTTAAGGTAAATCCGCCCGTAGAGAAATGCACAAAGCGCACAATACTGTCATGCGTTGCTAGATTATGGGACGTCATGGGTTTCGTAGCTCCGGTGGTATTATACGCTAAGCTTTTGATTAAACAACTTTGGTTATTTGAATGCGATTGGGATGACTCGCCGCCTGACAGCATTGTTCGATTGTGGCAGCGCTTTAGAGAGGAACTTCCTTTACTAAGAGAAATTAAAATACCGCGTCATATAAATGTCGATAGAAATAGCAGCATAACGGTTGTTGGATTTGCAGACGCCAGCGAGAAGGCTTACGGGGGCGTTGTATATTTCCATGTCCAGAATAATGGTAGAAATTCGATTAGCCTCATTAGTTCTAAGTCGAGAGTCTCCCCCCGTAAGGTTGTCTCTCTGGCGCGCTTAGAGCTTTGCGCAATATTAGTACTCACCAAGCTTATTACCACAGTTATCGGCGCATGTAGGGATAGAGTTCACATAGAAAGAATATTTGCCTTTTCCGACTCCACCGTCGCCTTATGTTGGGTTCATTCTTCACCCCACCGTTGGGATACGTTTGTCGCGAACCGAGTGGCCAAGATCCAAGACGAGTTAGAAACGCGGAACTTTTATCACGTGTCCGGTAAGGAAAACCCTGCCGATTGTCTATCCCGGGGACTCACCCCGATGCAAATAATGGACCACCCGCTTTGGTTCCATGGACCTTCTTGGGTTCACTTGGATCCCTCACAATGGCCAATAACCGATTTCGAACCTTCGTCAGTGTCACAACCGCCGGAAGAGAAGAGACACGCTCTAGTGGCGAACGTTTCGAGCGAGGTTTCTCCAATCATTGCTCTGGCGAACCGCTTGTCCTCTTGGTCGAAATTATTGCGTAGCGTAATTTACGTTTGTCGATTCGCGAAGCTTTTACCGCGACGTTCGTATGTCTTAGCATCCGATTACAACTATGCCGAGTCGCTAGTATTACGTGAACTTCAACGTGCACACTTCTCTGAAGAAATTACAAGATTACAATCGAATAGAGCTTGTAGTCGCGCCTTTCAACGCCTTAAGCCATTTTTACAGGATGGGATTGTAAGGGTAGGTGGACGCTTGTCCAACTCGCAGTTGAGTTTCGACCAACGGCACCCTATAGTTTTACCGCGTAAAGACCATATCATGAACTTATTAGTCGATTATCATCATAAATTGAACTCGCACGCTGGCCCCGATTTATTGATGTCGATCTTGCGTCAGAATTATTGGATTCTTTCTGCACGTAGTTTAATACGCAATCGGGTGCACAGATGTATAGCTTGCTTTCGGGCACGCCCCAAGCCGTCATTTCCGGAAATGGCGGAACTTAGATCTTGTAGAGTGATACAATCGGTAAAGCCCTTCACGCACACCGGGTCTGATTTTGCTGGTCCGTTTAAGGTCACGCTCACTCGCGGGCGTGGTATAAGATCCACAAAGGCTTACGTCTGCATTTTCGTATGTCTAACTACTCGAGCAGTGCATATAGAACTCGTTGGTGATCTAAGCACAGCAGGCTTTATGGGTGCATTTAAAAGATTTCTATCGCGCAGAGGCCCTGTAAGTAGATTATATTCGGATAACGGTACGAACTACGTCGGTGCAAAACGTATTCTATCGGAACTACAGGAGCTCTTAGCTAGCAAGTATTATAATTCGGAGTTCGCTCACATTCTAGCCGAGAACCGCATTGAATGGTCTCTGAACGTCCCAGCCGCGAGTCATTTTGGGGGCAATTGGGAGACTAATATTAAAAGTCTAAAGAGCCACTTATACCGAGTAATAGGAGATCAAATTTTGTCCTTCGAAGAGCTAAGTACGGTGCTCGCTCAAATTGAATGCGTAATGAATAGCCGCCCACTTTGTCGGACGTTATCTAGTGACCCCTCGGAACCGCTGGCTCTAACTCCAGCACATTTTTTGACTTTAACGCCTCTAAGGTATCTGCCCGCCGCGGATATGGATGAGAACAGACTTAACATTTCCACACGCCACAAATTATTAGATCGGTTAGTGCAATCGTTTTGGAAACGATGGAGGATGGAATACTTGCATACTTTGCAGTCTCGGCAAAAATGGAACACAGCGACAGAGCCTTTAGCTGTAGGAACCGTAGTTGTGCTCACTAAGGAGAATACGCCGCCTCTCCACTGGCCGTTAGGAATCGTCGAGGAGGTCTTTCCCGGTTCCGACGGAGTAATTAGGATAGCTCGCGTTAAGACCACGGTTGGGTCTTACCTACGTCCGGTTATCCGTTTGTGCCCCTTGCCTCTTCCATAATTTAAATTAGCTTTTTTGACTGAAATTGTAGTTTAATTTAGGTAATCTTAGCGTTAGTTAGTTATTTGTTAGTCGATCTTAGCTCTAGTTGTTTAGTTATTTTTTTTTGAAGGAAATCCTTCAAGGGCGGGGGGAGATGGTTGCGCGGAAAACCATTCGCGTTTTTTATTTTTGACGGTAGGAATTTGTCGAATCATTATTCCCTTCCGAAACAATATCATTCGTACCCTCCTATCGACACATCGGGGTGGTGGGGTGGGAGGGGAAAGAAGACGATTCTAGAACATCGCGTAATCATCGGACCCGAGGATATATAAGACACGCGCGACCGACGCGCGCTCTCTTCTCCCGCCGCAGTCGTCGTTGAACTACAACCTCCTCTTCCCGCACGCTCGTTTGGAAACACCCCACTAGTGGAAACCGCTTTGGCCTGGAAGCAGTCGAGCTCCAGGAACCCGCCTCACCTCGTGTGAGATATCGTCGCGCACCGCCTCTCTCCGGAGTGTTCCAGAAGTCGCTATAGTGATCGACAGGAAGAAGAACCCCCGGTGAGTCAATACTCCTTAATTATACCTGCTTGCTAATAATTTAACCCGCTCCAATTTGTGTTTTTTTCCTAGTCAAGCAGGATTCCTTTCATCGATTCGACAAGTAATAGTTTAGTTTAGGGAAGAGCGAGTGCATTGTACCGCATGCTATAGTAGTCGCTTCACATAAGCATAGAAGCAATCGCATATACAGTCCACTTTAGTTAATATCTCGCGTAATAGGTTTGAGGTTTGACCGGGGAACTAGATTTTCGGCAGCCTTAAACACGTGGCTCCACCAGTAATAATAAAAAATATAATATTAATCTCAACATACCAAAAATAAAAGCAGTAACAAATACAAAATTTCTAGGAATAAATATAGATGAAAATTTTAACTGGAAATTGCAAGTAAACGATGTATCTACGAGATTAAATAAATTTGCATAAGCCCTTCAACATTTAAAAAACGTTACCAACATAAAAACGGCTGTTCTGTCCTACCATGCATACGTCAAGTCAATACTGCGCTATGGACTTGTAATCTGGGGTAATAGCACGGATCAAAATAGAGCATTTCGCGCACAAAAAAATGTATTCGAGCAATATGTGGGCTTAAACCAACAGAATTATGTCAACTGGTGTTTAAAAAACTTGACTTATTACCCCTACCATGTCTTTATATTTATGAAATATGCATGTTTGTATGGAAGCATAAATATTTATTTAACATGGCGGATAATGTAAACCCTCGGATGCGGCGAAACCCATACAAACTCATATTAAGTGACAATCCTAGAATAAGTAAATATAATAAAAGCTGTTTATCTATGTGTGTACGTTTATATAATAAGTTACCAAATAATATTAAAATATTAAATACTAGATTATTTAAATCAAAATTACTGGAATAACTAGTTAAGAATAATTTTTATAGCATTATGGACTATATTAATCATAAGTCTTAATGCACGATAAAAATCTTTTGCATGCTATGTTCTCTCTAGCAAAACATGTTGTTCGAATGTATATTTGTAAAATATTTTTCATACCATGTTTTAAGCAAATAAATATATTATTATTATTATTATTTACGGTAAGTGTTTTCACTTCTCAGCTCTAGGCTGGATTTCAACTACATTTACGGGCCGAAGCCAAAGCAAATGCAGCGTGTGGTGTGTAGTGTAGTTCATGTGATTTGATGAGGTCCTATTTCGTTTTCTTCTATCTGCATGAATTTCCTAACTATTCTGCATGTATTTAATATAGCTGCTTTTTGAAGTGTAATATATAGAGTTTCTTTTAGTTGTAATAATTTTAAGCTACGGAGGAGATGATTTGGGATGACACCTGTTGTGGAGAGGACTATAGGGACCACATATACTTTTTCTTGTTGCCAGATTCTAGTCACTTCATCTTTAAGTTCTGCGTATTTACAAATTTTTTCAGTTATCGTCTTCTGCAAGTTGTGTGTGTTGGGGACTGCAATGTCTATCAGGTAAGTAATATTATTTATTTTATCTTGTAGAATTATATCTGGTCGGTTATAGTGGATTGTCCTATCGGTGAGAATGCCGCGGTCGTAAAAAAGTTTATGTGTGGTGTTTTCTAGAGTATGTTTTGGTGTATAATTGTAGTACGGAGTGTTGGCATCTGGAATGAGTGCGTGTTTGAGTGCTAGTTTTTGATGAATGACATTGGCCACCTGATTGTGTCTGTGAGTGTAGTCAGTCTGTGTGAGAGTTGTGCATGCGCCTGTGATGTGTTGAATGGTTTCTGGATGTGTGTGGCATTTGCGACATTTATCATTATTTACTGTAGGATCTTTGATTATATATTTTCTGTAATTTTTTGTGTTTATGATCTGGTCTTGAATAGCTATTATAAATCCTTCTGTTTCTGGAAATAAGTTGCCTATTTTCAGCCACTTATTTGAAGCTAACTTATTTATGTGGGATTGCTCTAAGTCATGAGGGTGCCGACCGTGGAGAACTTTCTTCTTCCATTCGTCAATTTTGTGTGTCTGTGGGTTATCACTAGTAGTGTTTTGGGATTCAATCCGATTGCTTAAGTTAAGTGGAGTGTAGTTAATATCATTCGTTACGATGGCTTTATGAATATTGCTAGTATGGGATTTTGTATAGAAGAATGATTTTAATCGACTAACTTGTTTCCGCCATAGGTGCTGGATATCCATTAGGCCTCTCCCTCCATGTTCTCGTTTTATTGTTAGTCTCTCTATGGCTGATTTAGGGTGTAGGTTATTGTGTTTCGTGAGTGTTGTACGTGTAGTTCGCTCTAATTGTTCTGCATCAGTTTTGGACCATTTTATAACTCCGAATGAGTACGTTAATATGGGGATGGCGTAGGTGTTAATGGCTTTGATGAGATGTTTACTTGAAAGTTGAGTTTTACAAACGGCGTTAAGTCTTCTCTTGTATTCCGTAGTGAGAGAATTTTTAATTCGTACGTGGTCAAGACTTTTAAGTTGGACATACCCTAAATATTTGTATAAGTCAGTCGATTCCATTGCTGTAATAGCCTCCGTTTCATTTACCACATAGTCGCCGGGCCTTACTTTGCCTCTTACAATGTGAAGTGTTTTACATTTATCTAAACCAAAATGCATATTAATATCGCTACTGAATTCTGTTGTTATATCTATTAATTTCTTCATATCCTTGTCTGTTTTTGCATATAATTTGATGTCGTCCATGTATATAAGATGCGATATTGTTGTTTCGTCTGTATTAAGTTTGAGGCAATATCCGGCCCCGCAGCTCTGCAGCAAATGAGACAGAGGGTTTAGGGCGAGACAGAACCACAATGGGCTCAGGGAGTTATTATTATTATTATTATTATTATTATTATTATAACACGGTTGCGTTCCATTTTTAAATTTCGAACATCTCAAAACTTATTGAGTGATCTACGTAATACTTATTGAAAGTCACTTTTTTTAATTGACCACTGGTTCGGAAAAATCCTTTGTTCTGGGAAGAACCAGCCAGGAAACCCAGCGGGACTATAAGAAAAACAGCTTAAATCATTTATATAACAATAACCAACACATAACAAATTAGAAATAGCTTGGCAGCGATCACACTTCCCGGGGGCTATTATCATCCATAAATTTCTTAATATATAAAAACCAAAAAAAAAAACTTAGTTTTAAAGATTTTGAACTTTGTGCAGATCAAATTTTGTGTATTTTACTGGCATTTTGTTTTAAAAGCGTATCGCCCCAATAATTAATTACTGACTCGGTAGAGTCGCTTTTAGATCCCACAATTTTTTTATCAAATGAATCAATAATGAACAAAATATAACAATGGTACATACTTTTATTGATTAAATGTATAATTTCATAGTATTTTTCGTAATGCTTTTTCTACATAAAATGCCAATGTTATATATATGAACACATATAACTTGTCAGTATCCAACAAATGAGTAAAGGGTATTTTAGTATTTATTTTTTAGTGTGCTCCTTCTAACAATGCGAGTGATTCATGATTGTTTACTTGTGTATATATTATAGAATTCTATGTTGTTTAATCATGAATCAATAACGTTAAAGATATCTTCAATATTCAATGCACTTTTTCTTTATGTCCGGTAATATAAATCTAGATGTGAATGTAAATTGATAATCTGGAATAACCCTAATATGTTTCTAGACATTAAAATTAAATTATTATATTAATGGGCTCAAATTCTAAATGCAGCAGTAGTCCCCACGCTAAATTAGAAATTAAGCCTATGATCTGCGACGCAGTATAAGGCGCCTTGATCAATGGACTACATCATCGTTAAAATTTGAAACTAGAATTAGATTGCACCTACACAAAACAATACGTTAACCTATTAAAATAAGACCAAACACACAGTTTTAGAACATGGTTTTCACAATTTCTCAATATTATGTTACTGCTAAATCTTCTATTTTGGTTCAATTTTAAAGCTCGTTTGTCACCCTAATCTTACAAAAAAAAAATATAAGTCTTAAATCAGGTGATGTTTATTATTATTTAATATTAAAAAAGTTGTAACGTAAATTTTACAACGCCTGCATACCTACATTCATTAGCAAAATTATTTGCTAATTTGAGTTGAACACGATTGCCGGCATTCAGGCAGGGGTAGTGCACGGCTTAATCTACTTAGCTACATGGACTTTAGTGATATTTAACGTGGCCTGTTACAATGCCACACAACAAAATTTCGAGGTTAAGTCACGTACTTTCATGTTAATGTTTGACCCCATGGCTCTATAAATGAACTTTGTTAAACTCTGCGAGAGGTTTAAAAGGACAACTTCTTATAACGAGTGTTTTATTTTCACAAGCTTTTCTTTAACTTTCTTAATATTGTTCTGTCTTTTGGGATCAAAATTAATCAATTTTTGAAGCAGTTTTTTTATTTGTTGTTTTGTAAAGGGTTTTTTCACATGGAAACACCATCCTTATAGGTGCACATAACTTAACATGTAAATATTTACTATTTATTATTACGCTTAACATTACAACTTAATATTAGGTCCTTACAAATGAAATTGACGTTTTGTACGAAAGGAATATAAAGTTATTTTTTTTTTAAATATATTCAATTAATCATAGTATGTACCGTTGTTTTCGTTGCACTTTTGCCATCTCATAGGTAATTCATTGATCCCTTTACTAAAAAAACCATGGGGGCGAGAATCAATAAACTCTTTGAATGTGGTTTGGATCGGAGTTGAATTTTTTCCTTGTAAGAAGTTGTCCAAATTCCTGAAAAATGGTAATCTGTTGGAGCAAGGTCCGGGGAGTACGGTGGATGTCGCAGACATTCCAATTGTAGCTCATCTAACTTAGTGGTTATTTATTATGCATTGTGTGCAGTGGCCTAGAGCGATTGACCAATCTCGTTTATTTAGCAGCTAGTTCTTCCTTCATGGTTTGCAGTTGCTGACAATAGATATCTGCTGTAATCGTTTGGCCAGGTATAAGAAAGATGTAGTGCACGACACCGGTGCTAGTCCACCAAACCCTCACAAGTAACTTTTTCTGAGTCAATTTTCGTTTAAGGCAGGATTTGGCTGGGTCTCCGGGGTTCAGCCACTGTGACGAGCGCTTCCGATTACCATGCAGTATCCACTTTTCATCACAAGTAATGATTCGATTTACAATCCCTTCATTTTTGCGTCGGTTGAGCAAAGTAACACAGCAGTCGACGCATTTGCAAGTTCGATTCAAGTATTTTTACTTCCCGATTTTCTTCAAGTGGATTAATACAGTTTCATCACTTACCCCGAAGCCTGCAGCTATCTGCTAAGTGCTTTGTGATGGATCCGCTTCCACAATAGCCTTTAATTCTTCATTTTCCACTTTGGTCTCCGACTGTCCACGGGGTTAGTTCTGAAGGTCGAAATTTCCAGAACGAAAATGTTGAAACCAAAAACGTACCGTGATTTCTTTTGCGACACCAGCGCCGTACATATCATTAATCCTTCGAGCTATTTCCGCAGCACTGGTGCCATGGTAGAACTCGTACTCGTAAATATACTGATATTTCATATTGACCATTGTGCGGTAATAAGCGACGCCAAAGAAAAAAATAATGAGGAAAAAACAAATGAATGACTGTTTTCAAAACTTAAATATACGAGCCAAATGAATTTATAAATTTGAATTTGAAATTCTTAACGAAAGAGGAGATATTTCAGATCAAATTGGTCAGTACGACAAAACGCTAATTTCATATGTAAGGACCTAATAGTACTCCATAGTAATCCATAAAGTAACCTTCTACAGAAGTTATAGCGAACAGAATACTGTAACAAAATACATGCTTGATTGCATTTAATTTTTGTTTCTAATCTCTTGGCATCATTCTAGACACATTCCACGATTACGTGATAAATGTCATCGATAATATCATACTCGTTACAATTAGCCGAAGTTTTTTTTTTAAATTTATATTAAAACCTATCAAAAGTCAACTGGTGAACATAGATCTTCTCATAGATTGGGTCATTGCGAAAATATTAGGCATATTCATTATGTTTGGCAGACGGGTTGGCACTATGTTACTAGTAAGATGTTGCTGACAATCAAACGCGACAGAGGGTACAAAACCAAGAGGTTTTTTACCCACTGTCGTCTTTTAGGACATCCAGTGAACAATATGGGGTAGGGGGTATTCTTACGAGTACACCGCCACTACACAGTTTTCATTAAAAAACCGAAACTATTTAATGATATGTGTTCAGATCGAAGCCTGAGGGTCATAACAAATTTACAACTGGTCATTTTTTGGCCATCTAAACAAGAAAATCGGTCCAAAACTGTTTGGACTGTCTTAACAGCAAACAGACAGTCCAAACAGTTTTGGGCCGACGAACGACGAACGACGAACCCCTTTCGTAAGAGATCTTTCATTCCTTTCGTAAGAGATCCTTCATTATATATTCACTACAATTCTGATGACAACGTTTTTTTTTTTAAATATGTAGCACTTAATACTGATTTCTTATATTTACGCCACAGATTACCTCCTAAAATCTGTGATTTACGCGCATAATATACATTTAATGAAACTAATTTTGTAAAGCCGGTCTCTATCGAGCGTGTGTCTGCTCTACTACCATGTGTCACAGGAGTCACAGATAAGATTGGTTACATTTTGGACCGAGAAAACGTCGGGAATTAAAATTTAAATGCGATAAAATCCGTTCAATTAGTGTCCTTTAATAGATTTTTTATAGGAGAGGGCGCAAACGAGCATACGGCTCACCTGATGGAAAGTGATTACCACCCCCCATGAACAACTGCAACGCCAGGGGTATTGCAGATGCGTTACCGGCCTTTTAAAAAGGAGTAGGATCTTTTCTTAAGGGTCCCTAAGTCGTATTGGTCGAAAAAAATCTCGTAGTAGTCGATTCCACAAGGAAGTTGTGCGAGGAAGAAAACTTCTTTTAAGTCGCACAGTGGTAGAACGCCAGTCATCCAGATGGTATTGATGATATCGCGATGTGCGATGATGAAATTGAGCGGCTGGAATTAGTCCGAACAATCCCTCAGAGCACTCCCCGTGGTAGATGCGATAAAATACGAAAAGAGATGCAACATCTCTTCGCAGTGCCAGTGAGAGCGGATCGGAAAGAGCTCGGTTCGGACGATGGATCGGACGGCTCTGGATGCGATCAAGTAGAAGGAGCTGGTATTCCATGTGCAGCCATACCCGTGCCTTGTAAAGTTGCAGGCGGTGTACCGGCATGAAATACTGTCCCGCTCAGCTAAGCACGCCAAGATTTTTATATGTAGCAACTCTAAATAATAAGGCAGACAATAAAAGTAGCTTCCGTGACTAGCTGATTTGTAGCTAAAGTATCAAGTATCAACTTACTCATTTTCAATGAACCCTATTTGTGATGAGATGCATTGCAGTGTAACTATCTTATCTTGGTTCCGTTTGACTATTGATTTTAAATAATATAAGCCATCGGTGTTACTCGAAAAATCGAGATACGTCGAGCTATGTGTTAGATTGCGCATTTAGGACTTAAAATGAAAGCGCTTTATAAATGGAAATTATAAAGCGGTTAAGTTTGAGGGTCAAATTGAATCTTACGACATCCTGAGGACGATATGAAGAAGTAGATATGCTTACACCATCACTGCAAGTATTTTTTTTTGTTTTTAAGTTTAAATACTATATTTTCGAATTGTGATGATACTTCTTACTCTCTTAGTATATTTTAAAAGTTTCCACTGTTTAAAAGCCATGTTAGCACAGGGGCGTAGGTTCGTTCGACCAACCGAGGCTACTCGACATTGAAGTTGCATGTCCTTGAGCAGCATTGGTGGCATAACGGAACATAAATTCGACAATAAAACGAATCATCCACTTAAAGATATAAAATTAAAACAAAAACACAGCGTTAAAACAAACATTAGTATTTTAAAATCGATGTCAAACTTTTTATATGACATTAATTAGAAATTGGTATTCATAAGTTCATTCATTCAGCATGTTTATTTGCTTTGTTAAATTTAAAGAACCAGGGCTTGGGAGGAATAACCTCTTGGATGGCAGCAAAGTGCTTACCTTTAACATTTTTGGAAACTTCCCATAATTTATTCCAATTTTCATTCAGTTTCCTTTTAGCTAGCAAAATTAGGTCATGTGAGTAAATTAAATTTTGTAGAATGCCATTAGCAATTACATTTTTAACGAGTACATCAGCCGTTTCGTTACCATGGATACCACTGTGGCCTGGAATCCAGGATTCTCACTGAAACATGGATTCCTTTAAGATGGCATCTGAATAGTAATACTGTCCCGCTCTGCTGAGCACGCCAAGCTTTTTAGAGGCCAATTTGGCCTTCTCTTCCAAGGGGTTCTTTTTAGCGGTATATGTTAGGTAATCGTTCGTTACGCAACAAAATGTATATTACACTTTATTTTATTTTTACCAGCACTCATCTCTATTTTCAGTCACCCCCGTTACATCTTAACCACAACTAATCTAGACCTCTACCAACACCACCCGCGTACTGCACCCACTCTTTGAGCTGCGGCTACGCACAAACTACTAAGAAGATACTGCGCATCAGCTACGGTATGACTGTTGATATAGTCAAAACACAAAATAAAAAGAAGTATGTATGTAACTTGTTGTATGTAAGTTGTCATTAAACACCCAAATAGACTTAGGTCAGTCAATTGAATTAACCTCGGTCTGTGTGTTGCACCCGGATGGATTCCTGTAAATTAAATTAATAAATATAAATAAAATAGCAACTAATGGTAATTTTATTCATAAGCTTTTAATTTTTTTTATGTCATTACTCTACGTCATTTTGCGTGTTTAAAAATTATTGAAGAAACAAAAATGACAGAAATTACATTTTGGTACTTATGATTCTCAGTAAGAATTATAGCTTAATTTTAATATTAACCCGTTCGCTTCGCTGGGGCCATCGTAAAATCTGTTCTTATTGAGCGTCTACATTGCGAAATGAGTAACTATACTAAGTTTCAAGTCGGGTGTATTCGCTTACATACACACACACACACACACACATATATATATATATATCTGCAATCCCCCTGCAACACCAGGGGGATTGCAGATGCGTTGACGGCTTTTTAAAAAGGAATAGGCTCTTTTCTTGAAGGTCCTTAAGTTGTATCGGTCCGAGAAAATCTCTGGTAGTAGTTGATTCCACAAGGAAGTAGTGAGAGGAAGAAAACTTCTTTTAAATCGCTTAATGGTGGACCGCTAGTAATCCAGATAGTATGGATGGTATCGCGAGTTTTGTTGCGATGTGCGATGGTGAAACTGTGCGGCTGAAATTAGTCCGAACAATTCCTCAGAGCACACCCCGTGGTAGATGCGATAAAATACGCAAAGAGATGCAACATCTCTTCGCAGTGGCAATGAGTCAAGCCGATCGGAAAGAGCTCGGTCGCCGACGATTCGAACTGCTCTGCGTTGGATGCAATCAAATGGAAGGAGCTGGCACTAGGGAGCCTCGGCCCAGAGATGGGAACAGTATTCCATGTGCGGCCGAACCTGCGGCTTGAAAAGTTGCAGGTGATGAGCCGGCATGAAATACTGTACCGCTCTGCTGAGCACGCCAAGCTTTTTAGAAGCCAATTTGGCCTTCTCTTCCAAGGGGTTCTTTTTAGCGGTATATGTTAGGTAATCGTTCGTTACGCAACAAAATGTATACTACACTTTATTTTATTTTTACCAGCACTCATCTCTATGTTCAGTCACCCCCGCCACATCTCAACCACGACTAAACTAGACCTCTACCAACACCACCCGCGTACTGCACCCACTATTTGAGCTGCGGCTACGCACAAACTACTAAGAAGATACTGCGCATCGGCTACGGTATGACTGTTGATATAGTCAAAATACAAAATAAAATGAAGTATGTATGTAACTTGTATGTAAGTTGTCATTAAACACCCAAATAGACTTAGGTCAGTCAATTGAATTAAGCTCGGTCTGTGTGTTGCACCCGGATGGATTCCTGTAAATTAAATTAATAAATATAAATAAAATACCAACTACTAATTTGATTCATAAGCTTTTAATTTTTTTATCTCATTACTACGCAAACATTTTGCGCGTTTAAAAATTATTGAAGAAAATGACAGAAATTTAGCTTAATTCAATTGACTGACCTAAGTTTATTTGCGTACAATAATATTTTATTGCGGAATCTATTTATTTTTTTATTTTTATGGGACCATCGTAAAATCTCAATCTGTTCTTATTGAGCGTCTACATTGCCAAATGAGTAACTATACTAAGTTTCAAGTCGGGTGTATTCGCTTACACACATATATATATATATATATATATATATATATATATATATATATATATATATATATATATATATATAAGCTACTTGGAGGCCAATTTGGCCTTCTCTTCCAAGTG
Organism: Parnassius apollo; assembly: GCA_907164705.1. Taxonomy (NCBI): domain Eukaryota; kingdom Metazoa; phylum Arthropoda; class Insecta; order Lepidoptera; family Papilionidae; genus Parnassius; species Parnassius apollo. Next base: position 17,593,321 of record CAJQZP010000693.1, read on the forward strand.
ACCACGAAATTGCACGTCACTCGATATGTCGATATGTCGACTGAGACAGCAAGTGGAGTGCCTTGAAACTAAGGAGATACCACAAAGGGGTGCTTTTTAGGGGTAAATGCGCAAACTTGTGTCTTCTGGGGATTGAACTGGGCTAGATTTAGTGGTCCTCAGTCCAATGTTTTATGTGTCTGAACTGGACACATAAAACATTTAATGAAACATAAAATAAATTCAAATGGTTCTTCAGGAATCTGAAATTCAACATGTTCTTATAACGCTTATTTATGCATTTAAAAAAGAATAATCGAGTTAATCCTTTTCACTTTCACAGCACTAATGTATATCTACGTGTATTCTTTAAAGAACCCTTTAAAAAGGAATGGTTTAAAGGTATTTGTTCACTTCAAAGAGGGGCCACATTGTTTAGTGTTATTTACGGCCGACTAAGCAGTCACAGCTCCGTATATTCTTCAGTTAACGTTTCGATGTGAAATGTGGTTAGGAACAAATGACCGGCCGCGTAACGAGACAAACCGATTATCAACGTACGCACAATAATAAAAATCAATAGAGCTTAAGCCTTATTTCAATAACTTTCTCGCCTATGAACTGTATGATTAACGGTTCCAGCAGGTTCATCACTCATTTTTTAAACATGACATTGTTGACATGTTAATAAGCATACGTAAGACTAAATGTTAGCAGCACTTATTTATGAAATTGCTGTTTTCCATTGGCCCGTTGAGTTCAATATTTTGCTGTCCATTTTTTCTTTATAACAATCAGCCAGTAAAAGTCAACTACTAACCACGAGTCTCTCCCGTTTAAGGAAGAATTTGCCACTATCGTCAACTTGGCAACATTGACAAATAAGTATATTAATCTATACAAATAAAGAAAAGAAATCTCTGTTTGTAATGTCAAAATAACATCTTTTAACTAAATGCATATAATTTTATTATTATTATTAATAATAATAAAATAAAAGTTTATTTATTAAGGTATCAACCCACTTATGTCAAGTACATTTTGCATCAAAGACAATGAATTAGAAGTATTATACACATACAAGATTACAAATTAAACTCTATTATGAGTTAAAATATAGTACTTTAAAAAATTTCATCACCTATTTTTTTCTGTTCTGATGCATACCCTGCCAGTGTTTATAAAATATATTGTCAGTAATAATAATAATACGGTAGTTATAACAAAAAAAAAACAATTTTTAAAATGTTTGTCTGTCTGTCTGTCTGTTTGTTCCGGATAATCTTCGAAATAGCTGGACCGATTTTGAAGGGACTTTCACTGGCCTTGTTATAAGGAGTAACTTAGACTACTTTTATTTTAGAATAACAATTAGGTTTCCGCGCAAAAAAAAAAATCAAAACCCATGAAATCGAACCGTGAAAAATTCCACCCGGGGACAGCTAGTATAATAAATATGGTACAGTAAGATGCGCCCGTTAACGGATTAGTAAGCTGAAGTGGCAATGGGCCGGCCATATAGCTCGAAGAACCGATAACCGATAGGGAAGAAAGGTTCTCGAGTGGCAGCCTCGTACCGGTAGGCGTATTGAAAGAAAGAAAGAAAGAAAGAAAGAAATGCATTTTATTCCAGTTTAAGCATGCAGCATAACAAGTAAAAAGTAGTTAAATGCCAAAAGATAAATATAACTAAATTAAAAGTAATTTAATATTATTATAAATTTAAGAAAACTTTTTAAAAACCTTCTGCCAACAGATAGACAATAAAAGAGCAGCGGTTGCCAGTTTACCTGCCGAGCGTGGCTCTTTGCTTTCCACAACGCACTTGTGAAGCAATATATGGAGAGTTGGGGAGGCTTATATCAAGCAGTAGATTTTAAAATGCTATAGTAATGATGAATAATGGATAGTATAATTCTTAATACCTATAATTCGGAAAAAAATAACTTATGAAAACCAATTTCTAATTAATGTCATATAAAAAGTTTGACATCGATTTTAAAATACTAATGTTTGTTTTAACGCTGTGTTTTTGTTTTAATTTTATATCTTTAAGTGGATGATTCGTTTTATTGTCGAATTTATGTTCCGTTATGCCACCAATGCTGCTCAAGGACATGCAACTTCAATGTCGAGTAGGCTCGGTTGGTCGAACGAACCTACGCCCCTGTGCTAACATGGCTTTTAAACAGTGGAAACTTTTAAAATATTTCATGCCGGCTCATCACCTGCAACTTTTCAAGCCGCAGGTTCGGCCGCACATGGAATACTGTTCCCATCTCTGGGCCGGGGCTCCCTAGTGCCAGCTCCTTCCATTTGATTGCATCCAGCAGAGAGTTCGAATCGTCGGCAACCGAGATCTTTCCGATCGGCTTGACTCATTGGCACTGCGAAGAGATGTTGCATCTCTTTGCGTATTTTATCGCATCTACCACGGGGTATGCTCTGAGGAATTGTTCGGACTTATTCCAGCCGCACAGTTTCACCATCGCACATCGCAACAAAACCAAAGAATATATACACTACGCGAAACAAAACTCGCGATACCATCCATACTATCTGGATTACTGGCGGTCCACCACTAAGCGATTTAAAAGAAGTTTTTTCCTCGCACTACTTCCTTGTGGAATCAGCTACTACCAGAGATTTTCTCGGACCGATACAACTTAAGGACCTTCAAGAAAAGAGCCTATTCCTTTTTAAAAGGCCGGCAACGCATCTGCAATCTCCCTGGTGTTGCAGCTGTTCATGGGCGACGGTAATCACTAGCCGTATTCTCGTTTGTCCCCTCTCCTATTAAAAAAAATATTTATATAATTTATATATATATATATATATATATATATATATATATATATATATATATATATATATATATATATATATATATATATATATATCGTTTATTAGCGTTTTATCACAAGAATTAGAAATGTAGACGGATGATGTAATGTAGTATGAATTATTACACAAAATAAACGCTTAGATGGGAAATGTTTTGATTTGTTAATGGCATTAACACATGTAAGGGCAAAGGATGAATCATAAAAGGTTAATAGATATTCCGCACCTCTCTCAAATATTGAATAGAATGTAAGTTTTATTTTGGAGATTATGCGGAAGCAATTTAGCAAATCGAAATTATAATATTGTAGCTTTTAAAATGACTATGAAGTTAAAGTAAAATTACAGCCTATATACCTGTCTCCTCAAATTCTGATGCAGAATTCTTACAGGAAGACTTAAATAACTTGACATTATGGTGTCGTAGCAACGGTATGACACTAAATGCTGACAAGTGTCATGTTATAAAATTTTCTAGAAAGAAAACATCTCTTGCAACAACATATTACATTAATGGTCGTATTCTGTCTGAAGTTCCTCACATACGCGATTTAGGAGTTATGCTTGACAATAAGCTTCGTTATAATATCCACATAGATAATGTTGTGAACAAGGGTTTTAGGACTCTTGGCTTCCTCTTCCGTAACTGTAAGCAATTCAGGGATACTCGCACTAAAATAATTATTTACTCAGCCATGGTACGAAGTATCTTGGAATACTGCAGCGTAGTATGGAATCCCCACTTTAATATTTACTCACATAGAATTGAAAGGATACAAAAGAGATTTCTTTTGCATTTATCTTACGATCATAACCTAGTTAAAACTCTTAGAACTTACGAAGATAAGCTAAATTACTTTAAGCTTCAGCCACTTTCGAATCGAAGACAGCTCCTTGACCTTATTTTCTTGTATAAGTTGGTGAATGGCGTCATTGATAGTTCTTACTTACTAGCCAAATTAAATTTTCGTACCGCATTGAAGTCAAAAAGGCCGTCGTCTTATATACCATTCGTAGAAAAGAGCACACGTTCTCGTCAAGCGCGCTATTCTCCGATTAATAGACTGATGTTGAGTTTTAATGCTATATATAAATTATCACATAAGAATAGTATTGGTGCCATAATGACTAATGATAACAAAAATAAAGATAGAAAAGTTGATATTGACATATTTTCAGATAATTTTTGGAAATTTAAACGTGATTTATTACATTTATATTCCTCAAATAATTGTAATTCACAGTAAAATTATATTATTTTTCTTTAAGCTAAATTGTGATTAGGAAATGATTGTATATTATAATTTATTAATGATTTTATTTTTGTTATGTTTAACGTTCATAAAATTTCTAATGTTAATAACAATAGTGGAATATGCATGATTTAATTTAATTAATTATATAACACTAAATTCTGATATATTTATTGATCTCTTAATTTTTGTATTCAATTTAATTCACTGCATATGTTTTACTTGTGTCTATTTTTTTGTAATGAAATGTGTGTAACACCTATAATTAAGTCTACGCTTAGTTTTTATGATTTTTTGCAAAAATATTATGCTTTTGTTAGCGTATGTCTTGTTGGTGTTAAATAAATAAATAAATAAATAAAATAAATATACGTCCTACAGCTGTGCATAGGCCTTCTCTTATTTCTGAGTTAAATAAATTGGTAACTTTACGAAATAACAAAACTACTTTTCGAAATTTGCACCAAGAATAATTATTGAGCAGCCCTTTATATGTGAGCAATTGGCACAGTGCTTGCTCAGTGCCTCCCACCTGACATTTGTATAGTTTTGCATAACTTGACATTATGCCTGATTGAAGTGAACCAGACGTCTTCGAATCAATATGCCGCTTTTGTGACTTCTTATTTTGCAGCTTTTGCATTTTCTATCTACATTCAAGGTTTTTCAAAAAAGTGCAATATAAACGTAAATGTTAATGGAATTAAGTTTGTATATACATTATTTTACTCTTAATGTATAAACGTTTATTTTACATGTAAACTATTTGATTTCCACATAAAAATAATAATAAAGATATTCAATTGACTTTTTCTTTAATGTTTTTTTTAAATTATGTATTTTTAAATTTATCTTTGACCTTGATTTATCACCAATGGATACCAGCCGCTATGCAAAAAGCAAGTTTACATGTGCGTAATCAACTAAGAGGATTAATAGTGTTGCATGAATAAGTCAACTAGCGCCATCTAGTGTCAGGAACGAGAGCGAGGGGAGCATTGAGAAAATGACATCACAAATCGCTCAACTGACAGCGCCTAGTCGAAACTCGAACGCTCGGTGCCTTCCGCGTGTTTACTTGAACATTCTGGATATTTCTTTGCTGATTCAAATATATAGGCGCTGCAAGATGCGATCGAGGCAGTGTTGATTTGGGCGAAACAAGCGAAGCTTCGGAGTGGAATTAAGTGAATTAGTGTGTTTAAATTATTAGTGTTTTAACTTTAATTGTGTAAAGTAAATTAAAGTGTTAATTTAGGTAATTTTATCGGCAATTTTTATTGTCACGAACCTCAAGCTCGTAACAATTGGTGTCAGAAGTGGGATAAAATAATGCCGATTTTACCTAAGGAGGAAACGGAGGGTGTCCGTACCCGAAGTCAACGCCAGCAGGAGACGGACCAACGAAGATTTGGTGGTGCAACGCCGCAGACGTCGGAGGGCCAGCCACCGGCTGCAGGCCCGTCGGTAGCTCCTACATCTGCAGCACCTGACTTAGGTGCTCTGATGGTGATGCTGCAAGAGCAGGCTCGCCGACAGGAGGAACAGGTCCGTCAGTTGAAAGAGCAGCTGCAGAGCGGACAGGAGGAACAGGTCCGTCAGTTGAAAGAGCAGCTGCAGAGCGGACAAGAGGAACAGGCCCGCCGACAGGAGGAACAGATGCTCCTCATGAAGGACCTTCACGCTACCTTCGGGAAGGAGATAAAGGAGGTGAAGGATAGGGTTGCTCAGCATGACAAACGCCTGTCGGAAGCTGAAACCCAAATCGCGAAAGCTGAAAACCGAATCGAGAAAGCTGAAACCCGAATCGACCAAGTAAACAATCGGGTTGACAACGTAATGGCTGACATGAAGAAATCACTGGACGAACTCAAACTTGGAGATGGAGCTACAGCTCCCGTAGTAGCTATTACACCTTCGCTACGTGGGTTCAAGGTGCCACCATTCGACGGGACTTCTTCCTGGTCAGCCTACAAAATCCAGTTCGAGGCTGTTATGAAGGCGAACGGCTGGAATAAAAGTCAGGCCATGACTGCTCTCACACTAGGCCTGCGCGACCAGGCCTTAACAGTTCTGGAAGCTCTCGGTGAGGAAGTGACTTATGAGCAACTCCTTGAGGCATTGGAGGCGAGATATGGCGACGCTCACCTGGAACACGTCTTTCGTGCGCAGCTTAAAGATCGTGTGCAGCGCATCAACGAAAACCTGCAGCAGTGGGCTCTAGAAGTGGAGAAGCTGGTGCGAAAAGCATACCGGTCTGTACCTGCGCTCATTGAAGGGAACCTGGTGCAGACATTCATCGACGGCATCCGCGACCTGGAAGTCAGAGCTGCTGTGAGGCTCGGGCACCACGAGACGCTTAAGGACGCCTTGGCCCATGCACTGGAAGTGGAAGCCGTGCGGCAGGATCATCGTTCCCATCGCGTCAGGGAGGTTGCAGCAGCTACAGTTCGCGACCGCAACAAAGGATACAGCCCAAGGTGCTATGGCTGTGGGGAAAAGGGCCATCTTCGATCCAGCTGCCCTAAGCGAACCCTAGAAAGGGAAATTGAACGATCTCAGGAGGGTAGTGCGGCCAACAGCACCGCCCAGCAGCGGCAGGGAAACGAGTAAAAGCCAGAACTGCGGGGCGGGTGCTGGCTGATGTTAAAAGAGCCCCAAGGATCTCGATCTCACAAACCCATGATGGGAACAGCCTAATCATAAAGGGCGAGATCAACGGAATGCCGTGTAAGCTGACCATAGACACTGGAGCCTCTCGTACGGTTGTTAGTTCCCAACTTATAAGTCAGTTCCTTGGGGACTCCGCATACAACCGAGAACGCCTTAATTTGGTAACAGCCACCGGTCAGCTTATACCCGTCCGTGGAGAGAAGGAGATGGAGTTGAAGCTAGGCAACGTGATCTACCTGCATAATGTCATCGTGGCTGATATAATGGACGACTGCATCTTAGGCCTAGACTTTATGAGGAATAATTGTTGTGAGATCGACGTTAAGCAAGGTGTTTTGAAATGTGGACAGGAGGAACTTTTTATGGAAGGTGCGTTACCAGGGAACGAGTACAGCATCAAGAAGATTGTTCTTCCGCCGAGATCGGAAACGATTGTTCCGGTTAGTCTACCTCGAAACGCTGGGCAAGCTCACCGTTGTGTACTTGTGGAAAGGGTAAACAATGACCTTCCATGGAAAGTAGCTCGAACCTTGGTCAGGACCACTGACATCTCAGGAGTACGTGTGCTGAACCTTTGCGACCGGGAACAGATTATAGAAAAAGGCACACTGGTTGGTACTTGTGAGGAAGTGGATTGGTTACGTCAGTGCCAATATATATCGAGTGGGACCCCCAGCAAGGATTCAGAAACGAGAGTGACCACACTTTTGGAAGACTGTCGCAGTGTTCTCTCCCCGAACGAATTGGTCAAGGCGAAGAAGTTGTTACTCAAGTACGCCGATGTATTCTCATCAAATGATGCTGACATAGGAAAGACTGGCCTAGTTCAACACAAAATAAACACAGGAGAGGAATTGCCTATCCGTCAGCGGCCAAGAAGATTGCCGGTAGCACGTGAAAAGGAAGTGGAAACCATGATTGAAGGAATGGTGAAGGATGGTGTTATTGAACCTTCCTCTAGTCCATGGTGTTCACCAGTGGTGCTGGTGAAAAAGAAGGATGGCAGCATGCGGTTCTATGTTGATTACCGCCGTCTGAACGACGTTACAAAGAAGGACAGCTATCCCTTGCCAAGAATTGATGACACGCTGGACATGCTTACAGGAGTAAAATGGTTTAGCACGCTGGATCTAAAAAGTGGCTACTGGCAAGTTGAAATTGACCCTAAGGACAAGGAGAAAACTGCGTTCTCGACGGGAAAGGGTCTGTGGCAATTCAAAGTAATGCCGTTTGGGTTGTGCAATGCTCCAGCAACGTTTGAAAGGCTGATGGAACTTGTACTTACCGGGCTAATTGGCGATGCCTGTCTGGTCTACTTGGATGACATCATCATCGTGGGCCGTACGTTTGAGGAACACCTTCAAAACCTGGAACGCGTGCTCATGAAGATTCAGAGTGCCAACCTCAAGTTGAGCCCGAAGAAATGTTCACTATTTCAACGGCAAGTTAACTTTTTGGGGTTTGTAGTATCGGAAGAAGGTATCCGCACAGATCCAGAGAAAATCGCCGCTGTCAAGGATTGGCCGGTTCCAAAAGACAAGACGCAGGTTAGAGCATTTTTGGGTTTGTGCTCCTATTACCGGCGATTCGTGAAGAACTTTGCAGATATAGCCAAACCTCTGCACAAGCTAACCGAGGAGAAGCGACATTTCTGCTGGGATGAAAGTTGCAATATCGCATTCCAGGAGCTCAAGGACCGTCTGTGCAAAACACCTATTTTGGGATACCCTGATGCAAGCAAAGAATTTATAGTTGACACAGACGCAAGTGATATAGGACTCGGCGGTGTGTTGTCTCAACGGAATGGTGACCAAGAGGTCGTAATAGCGTACTTCAGCAAGTCGTTGTCAAAACCGGAAAGGAACTATTGTGTCACAAGACGCGAATTGCTCGCTGTGGTAAAGTCGTTGCAGCATTTCAGCAAATATCTTCTGGGACGAAAGTTTCACTTACGAACTGACCATGCTGCACTAAAATGGCTATTACAGTTTAAAAATCCAGAAGGACAAGTTGCGAGGTGGATTGAACTACTGCAGGAATACGACTTTGAGATCGAACATCGCAGCGGAAAATCTCACGGCAACGCAGATGCATTGTCAAGAAGACCTTGTCCTGAAGATTGCAACCATTGTACTAGGCAAGAGAGTAAGGAAGAGGTATCCGTGAGGATGCTCAGGACGGACCACCTCAGCAACGAATGGAAGAACAGCTTACAACATGCACAGCAGGAAGATCCGGACATCAAGCCGATTCTGGAATGGATAAGGGCCAGTGCTCCCAAGCCTAAGTGGAGCGACGTCTCAGCAATGAGTTCAACCACTAAAAGCTATTGGGCCCAGTGGGACAGCTTGCTGCTTCAGGATGGAGTACTGTGCCGTAAATGGGAAAATGTTCGGGGAGACAGCTGTTATTTACAAATGGTTGTCCCTAAAGCTAAAGTACCGGATGTTCTACAGCTGTACCATAATGATTATTCAGGAGGCCATCTGGGAGTTAAACGAACTCTACTGAAGATCCGAGAACGGTTTTACTGGGTCCACTGTCGAAACGATGTCGAGGACTGGTGTCGCAAATGTACAAGTTGTGCGGCTGTAAAGGGACCTCAGACTCGTAGTAGAGGTGCATTGAAGTTGTACAATGTGGGTGCACCATGGGAGAGAATAGCCATTGACGTGGCGGGGCCGTTTCCGGAGAGAGAAAGCGGTAACAAGTATTTCATGGTTGTGATGGATTACTTCACTAAGTGGCCAGAAGTCTTCGCCATTCCAAATCAAGAAGCTTCAACAGGTGCTTCAACTAGTTCATGAAGTCTTCTGTCGTTTTGGAGTACCCTTAGAGATTCACAGCGATCAAGGAAGGAATTTTGAGTCTCAAATATTCCAGGAAACTTGCCGAGTTATGGGTACTCATAAAACAAGAACGACTTCTTATCACCCGCAATCTGATGGAATGGTGGAACGATTTAATCAGACATTGGAGAGGTACCTAGCAAAAGTTGTAGACAATCGGCAACGAGATTGGGACAAGCACATACAACCGTTTTTGTTGTCATATCGAAGTTCTGTTTACGAAAGTACAGCAGTGACACCAGCTTTCGCAAACTTTGGAAGGGAATTACGGCTGCCTGCGGACCTGATCACCGGGATACCACCTGATGCCCCACGCAGTATAACCGATTATGCAAATGACTTGCGGAACAAAATGAATGACATTTATGAGCACGTCAGACAATCGGGCCAGCAAATGTCTGAGAAAATGAAAACCCGGTACGACCGCAAAATGAACAACAAAGGGTTCGACGAAGGTTCACTTGTGTGGTTGCACAATCCAGTCCGCAGCAAAGGGAAATCTCCTAAGCTTCAAGCTAAATGGGACGGCCCGTACCGGATTGTAACCAGGATCAACGATGTGACCTACCGGATACAGAAAGGCGCAAGAGGGACTCCTAAGATCGTCCATGTGGATCGCTTGGCGCGTTATTATGGGACCGATAATGCTCGGGACGAGCATGTCTTAGGAGGGGGCAGTGTTGCATGAATAAGTCAACTAGCGCCATCTAGTGTCAGGAACGAGAGCGAGGGGAGCATTGAGAAAATGACATCACAAATCGCTCAACTGACAGCGCCTAGTCGAAACTCGAACGCTCGGTGCCTTCCGCGTGTTTTCTTGAACATTCTGGATATTTCTTTGCTGATTCAAATATATAGGCGCTGCAAGATGCGATCGAGGCAGTGTTGATTTGGGCGAAACAAGCGAAGCTTCGGAGTGGAATTAAGTGAATTAGTGTGTTTAAATTATTAGTGTTTTAACTTTAATTGTGTAAAGTAAATTAAAGTGTTAATTTAGGTAATTTTATCGGCAATTTTTATTGTCACGAACCTCAAGCTCGTAACAATATGCAATGTTTCTTCGCCTTTAGTTATGCGGGCTTATTTTATTATTTACACCGAAACATAACATTATGTGCACTGAAGCTTAGCAGCATAAATAGTTGGTAAATGTGCAACAATTCGAACGTTGATGAACGTGCCCCGGCATCGCTCGGGTGATTTCTGGATCTCGACAACAGTGCCACATCCCGGGTCTTAGTGTAAAACTAACCCACTCAGAAAACCATTAAATACCCACAAAATTTTTTCAGAATCGGTCGAGCCAGTTTTGAGTTTTAGCGAGAGTAAGGGACTGCAATATGATTTTTGTATATAGAGATATTGCAGTATTTTTGTTTCTTTTCTAAAAACACAAGTACCTACTCTAACCATAGAAATATCTCATACATCGTAAAACGTCGTTCGAGTTGTTTAATAAACATAGTGGTGATCAACGAGCACAGTCCACCTAATGGTAAGTGGATGCTGTGCCAAAAAGCCAACTAAAAATCCCAACTAAAAATCAAAATGTAAAAGCATTATCGCTGATATCTTGACTGTCCTAGATGTCCTGGCCTTATTACCAGTAACATGGACTCCGGTTATCATCACTTTAGTTTATCATCATCGTTTCACACAAAATTTTCGTATGAGCGTAATCCAATCCTTTTTCGTTAATAATAGTGCTGCAGTGAGGTGGCTTTATAACGTGCACGCACGTTAGATTGATAACAATAAAGGTCTATTACAAGAACTTCGTGCAAGACAAAACATCTGAACCTAGATCACAATGTGACCGAAATTATTCCTGTAATCGTTTCTGCAAACGGGTCAATCCTGGTCAGTTCCTCTAGTCATCTAAGGCAACTAGGACTTCGTGACAGACCATTCTGGGCTCAAATGCAGAAGGCAATACTTTTCAATTTTTCCGGTATCGTCGCTGTTTTTCTTTCTTTTTCCATAATCGTCAGTCGCTAGACTATTTTATTTCAAGTACCTATTCTGTTTAGTGTATATTTTATTTAATTTTATCACATTTTTGTCAGCAGTACATTTTTAACGTATTCATGCATCTCAAATAGGCGAAAGCACTACAAAAAAATAGACAAGTAATAAATGTATAATATAATATTGAGGATATTAAAAAGAAATATAAAGTTTTTAAACCAAATTTGCATTTTTGCTTTCTCTGCTCCTGTTTTAGAGAGATTTGTTACTGTATGCGAATAAAAGAAGAATGCTATATATTTAAATTACAAGTTAGCTACATAGTTTTTTGTCACAAAACAAAGAATGCTGGGAGAATACGCGATGCCATTTCTTACTTGAAGATTGAAACGTTTCAACGCTGAAATACATGTTAAGTTAAAATGCAATAATAAAGCAGTGCTTTCAACGCTTTCAAGAAGAAGAATTTTGTATTCTGTACTGTTTTCTTGTAGTTTTTATTATGTAATTTCTAGAGTAGTTATTTCTTACGTATGTAGAATCAACCAAGTATTTAAGAAACAAACCCATAAAAAGCTTAAAAAATCTAATTGATTTATTTTACAATGTTATTTTAATATGTGTTATTTTGATAAGTGTGAGCAAAATCAACATATTTTTGGGTTTACTTTGTTACCGTGTTACAGCATTGTTAAACGGTGAGGGTGTATTTCTGTTTCTTTATGCATGTTTTCGTTAAAGTCAATCATCTTAACAGAACTAATATTTGTTTTTAAAAATATTCGTTCTCTTGCTGATATTAAGGTAGTAAAGCAAGTATATTTCGCATTATGTCAGTCAATTCTCACCTATTGTATAACCTCACGGGGATGAGCAGCTAAAACTACACTGCTACCACTGGAACGCACTCAAAGAACTGTATTAAAAGTCGCAACATTCCGCCCTACCCTATTCCCGTCCCATCTCTTATATAAATCCTATAATGTCCTCTCAGTGCGCCAGTTATTCGTTATGAATACGTTACTAAAACAGCACTTAAAATTGCCCTACAGAAGAGAGATAGGTCACTGATAAAGGACGCAAAGATAAAGTAATTGAGTTACCATACATGATATGGCATAGATTTTTTACATTCCTTGGCCCTTTTCTGTACAATCAAGTCAATGTAATTTTGTACATATATCCATTAAAAATGGCAGACTGTAAAAATGTAATTCGAATATGGTTACAAAATTTGTCATATACGGAGAAGTTGCTGATTGTTTAAAGTTAAATAATACCATATGTAAATTAATGATAATATATTTCAACGGAATAACCCTAACTAGTTAGTATGTTTTTCATTTTATATAAGAAACAGAAAATATTTGTTATTGTATCTTTTAGCACATACAGGTTTATCCTAGAGTAGGTGCCTGATATTGTAGACTATTTGGGACAATCAATAAGTTTATTTATTTTAAACGTTTTCAAAATACTCTTCATCATGCTATAAACAAAGCTCCATTCGCCTCAACCAACTCTGAAAACACTTTTCCCAGGCTTGATCTGACAGGTCGGAAATCGCTTCTTCGTAGGCAGCCACGGCTTCTTCGGCGCTTGAAAAAAACTTGCGTTTTATTTTTTCTTTGACTCTTGGGAACAAAAAGAAATCACAAGGAGCTAAATCAGGGCTGTAGGCTGGGTGATTTAGAGTTTCGACACCAGATTCCTAAATAAATGCTTTTGTTGTAAGGGAGGTATATGAAGAGGCATTATCGTGATGCAGTATGATTCTCCGAAGCCCGATCTTTGGCTTTCTCTCTCGCACAACTTGAAAAGCTTTGGGTATTTCAACTGTAGCATACCGAGTATTCAGAGTTGACTGACCTACAATTTTCCAGCATTGACGTCGACAAATGTCCATTCCGCAAAAACCACCATTTTTTCCGACGTTGCGAGTTCTTTGCAGTTTTGTAGGTAACTGTGCTTCTGAGTAGACCCGATAATACCGATGATTGCCTTTTATTTTCCGGATCATATGGATGGGTCCATGTCTCGTCACCAGTAACGATTTCTGAAACACGCCTAGATGCCCCGTTTTCAAAACGTAGACGCATTTCATGACACCAATCCACACGAGTCTGTTTTTCGCTTTCAGAGAGCAAACGAGGGATCCATCGACAGCAAAGCTTCCTCACTCCAAGATGTTGATGTAGGATGGTATGCATGCTCCCTGAACTTATGCCTACAATCTTTTCGATGTCCGTATATGTGATTCGTGGGACTTCTCGCACCACCATTTCAGTAGTCTATACATTTTCTGCCCTTACTGCTACTGGCGGGGTTCCTTGGTTATCTTTAAGGTTAATTTTACACTTTTTGAATTCAGCAAATCACCTAAAAATGCTGCGCGTGATGGAACTGAGTCCCTTAATGCTGATTGTAATATTTGTAAACTTAATTGTTCGGTTAAACCAAATTTAAAATCATAATAAACTTTGTTTTTTTAATATTGAGCAATTTGCTTGTGGAGTTCTATTTTTAAATAAATTTGTTTTTTAGAAACATATAACACGGGTGCGTTCCATTTTCGCATTTCGCAAAGCTTAATGAGTGACCTACGTATTTTTAACTTAAGACATTTACATTATTTAAGATATTTGAATTATTTGTACAGTATATTGAAATAAAATTATTATTACTAAAAATAATCTTAACAGAACATATTTACCCAATTTTAATGTAAATAATTCATACAACAAAGTAGAAACAGAAGGTTAAGGTTAAGGGTTGTTGTTGGATCTAAAGATTAAGGTGAAATGTCTCACAATCGGCAATCTCACCCTTTAAACCAAAATGAGTGCACTGCTTCTTAGAGGTAGAAACAGAGCTATTATATTTTGTAATATAAATATTAGGACTATATATTAAGACGCCTTTATGTCTCAGCATTCACTTACTTATCAGTTATTGTGTGCTTGACAGGAAACTTATCGTGCCAACCTTCCCCTCCCCCTGTGTTTTAAAGCACATAAATCCGTTGGTCCTGCATTTGATCTCTCTCTGGTCGTGTCGGATTTACTTCCTACCGGACTATAAGAGTGAGGAGATAAAGAGCGCACCTGCGTTTGCGCGCACACTCGTGTCTTATAATCCTGTCCTGCCTAGATGGGTAAAATCTCCGTTGAATTACCCAAATTCGGTATGGTAGGCATTTTTATTATAAGTTGTAGACGTTACTCTTAAAAAAGCTAGAAATAAATTAAATTAAGGAAAGAAATGAAATAAAAATATCGTAAGGGCTAACATAAGTATTAAAATTAAAATCAACGTGTCCAAAGAAAGATCAGGTGAAACGAATGAATTAAAAATAGAACCGCTATAAAATGTTAATAAGTTGGCTACCCGTCCGTCGATACGTCAAACAGCTCTCAGTTTAGTGAGTCTGTTAAAGTTAACGACTAACCGTTTGAAGCCGGTTGTATTTTTTTACGATATTCGGGTGAAAGGTTCTCCGCGTTGGCTTTAGTATATCTGTAAAATAATACACGTTGACGTAACTTGAGATGTCGTTAAGCAATGGCCTGCAGCGCGTGGCCGGCCTGTTACGAGTATATTGAGCCCTTATTTTAAAGTTACTTACTCCAATATTTTATATGTAAAAATTATTTCTTACTTAAAACTAGCTTTTACTCGTGATTTCGCCTGCGCATATCTTAAAAAAACCCTCAAAACTGTCATAAATCTTTGGTTTACTGGGTCAATGTTTGCTCAAAGTTAAACACAGTATGATCCTCTAAACTTTGATCAGTATTTGAAGTATGACAATAAAGGTATGATAAAAATCATTTTTAAGTAATATCTAAAAACTTTAAAAGAAAGATTATAAAGTTTATGAACTTTTTGCAAACTAAACTTTTGTATTGACTGTTTTTTTATCTCTTATCAGTATTTCGATTTTACAGAATAAATCCTAATTATTTTCGCATAAAATATAACCTATAACACTGATCTCAAATTTATAATCCGAATCGATGACAAGAATTGTTCGAGGAAATTCCAGTCTCACCCCGAGTGATGGAGGGCAGGGGGGATTGGAGTTGGGGCGGTTTGGGCTCCATTTCCGCGTCAGAGCCTCCCCTGACTTTAAAAGTTATCATCTTAAAGCCAAGGACGATTCTGCCGCCTGCCTTCCGAAGAGCCTCCGCCGATGGGTCGTCCAGAGAAAAGGTTACTAAGAACCCATTCTCCTCGTCCCTACGGTGGGGGATTCTCCAGAGCTCGGTATAGAGCCCTTCGTTTTGTACCCTCAATAGCACAGTCGCGTCATCTGGAGAGTCAGCTCCGCTGGGGGGCAAGTAGGTTATGCCCAGCTGAGGCTGAGGCAGTATCGCCTTCGAGTATTACAGAGAGCTCTACCTCCAGCCAGGGCTTCAATTTTTCGATTTCACCCACAATCCAGTCCTGGCTTGCCTTATTAAGGCACGTTACCAGAATCCAACCTGGTTTGTGGGTGAAACCCGAAAATGTTGGTCCCATTCCCGGCTGCGCCCCACAAGCCGTCTTAGCAATGATCTGTGTTAGTGCCCGATGGACAAGCTGCATCTGCTCCACATCGAATTGCGAATTCCTATACGTGCGGAGCCAGCTACGGCACTGAAGCTGAGCTTCTTCTCCCCCGTTGCCAGCTTCACAGACTTCCTGGGCTGGTTTTTGGGGGAATCTTCCTCAGACCGACTGTGTCTTTCGCCTTTGGAACTGGGGGAGGCTTGGGTACAGGAATTTCGTCCCAGGGCTTCTGACAGAGAGAGAGAGAGGGTCTCTTCGGCTCCTATCTCAGTTGCTATCAGCCAAGAAACCTAAAATAACATAATGATTTTGTTTTTTCTACATAACTTAATAGCTTCTGAAGTAAGGGTGTTTATTCTTCGATACACTTTGCTTTAGTCTTTTTGGTTCTTTAAAGTTGGGTTTTACTTTTTTATCGTTTTATTATTAAGACAATTAAATGGCCGCTAAGGAATCTTAATAAATCGTTTTGTAATTGATTTTGTAATGTTAATGCATTTAATTAGGATTTACTTGAACTTAGGATTAAAGGTTCAAGTTTACAGTAGAATGAAGGATTTATGTCTTATTATTTTACTGTATTTGTAGCTTAGTAAAATAAAAAAACATCCATATTAACTCTAAAATATAATTTTCATATACTCGTAATGGGAATATCGTTTGTTATCAATATGTCGTCACTTCACCCACCAAGTGACATAATTAGCATAATGTGTTGACAAATCTTACAAATGTCTAACAATGGACTAAAAAGGATGATGATGACGATGTGGTGGTAAAGACCGCACAAGGTGATATAAATATCGCCATTTATCAGTGGCCGCAAAATCTTCATCTACAACAACCAAATAGTCCCGCTGGGTTTCTTGCTGGTTCTTTCCTGGACAGAGGTTTTTTTTTGCGAACCAGTGGTAAATGAAAAAAGTGACTTTCAATGAGTATTGTTTATAATCTAGATTGAATAAAAAAGTTTCTGTTTCTGTTTCATGGCGTGAGATGAGGTGATAGATTATTTTATGCAGTCATCACAAAATAACTTTCATGAATAAGAACACGCTTTCTTAAATAAGAATTATTATAAGAAAGATTATATGCCACGAGGTGATGCCACCTACTGTGATTAATTTGTGGCAATTATAAGCTTGACATATTTGGATAGATTTTCCACCATAACTCGCGATTAAGAATGACGCTCAAAGAACAAGTTTTCATAATATTCTGCATTACGCCCTTCAGTGAAAAATTCCTTTCAGTGAGAGTTCATTACAGGCTATTAAAATCCACTGATGAACATAGCCCCCCCCCCTCCATAGAATGCCTAATAAAGGGGGATTTTCCATAGTTGTCATGCTTGGCAGGAGAGTTGACGTAAACATTACATTTGCTCGATAAACACGTTACAGTTGCTTGACTACCTCAAAGCGATTTAAAAAAATAAACCAACAGTTCCTTTGTCTTATGTCTGGAAACATTTGCACAGTTATTAGGTTTGTGGGTTACTGGGTGTTATTATCGTAAACATAGGTACCTAATACATACGTGAGTAGTTTATAAATGTGTAAGTGATACGTTTTAATTACAAACATTTAATATTCCACTTCACGTTTTATTGTCTACAAGATAATGATCCGTGAACGTAAAACGTGCATATTAATTCATTTGTTTTGGTATGCATTGACATAGAAACCTACTCGTAACCAAAAATGTTAGCTTCCTTCTATTATGTCGGCTAGCGAGTACGGTTCACCATGAAGTGCATACCTTAAATAAATGAATATTGTTTTATACCGTTAGCGTTATAATAACGTAAGGTCACAAGTGAAGTATTACGAATCCCAAGTACGAGTTTTATAATAACGGAATGTTATATTTCAGACAGTAATATAACAAATAATTATATTATAGAACTTGCTTCGAATATCAATGAATCTATTATTGTGGGATAAACAGATACGACGGACCTCTACTTGGCACGATTCTTCTGTATCAGTCCGTAGATAGTAATTTTTTTGTTTATACGTGAAGAAACGATTACACAATTGAGAAAAAAAAAGAATGATCCGTTATCCTTAAGAACAGTCTCCGATTCTCTTCAGTCACCAAATGAAACATAGCAGCATTGTGCTGTTATTTAAAACCATTTCTTTGTGCTGCCCAGCGCTTTTGTAAGCTTCTGATAATGTTCTGAAATTGTTGTCGTACGGAATATTGGTAAGGAAGATATCATATTATCATTTATTGTCTTATTCCATCTTCCATCACAGCCTATAAAAATCCACTGCTGAACATAGGCCTACCTCATTACATAGCCTCATAGGAGGGATTTTGCCATAGTCGACACGGCTGGCGAGTTAGTTGTCAACCACATTTTTTTATTATTATGAGTTGTTATTAGGAAGATGCATCTACCCATCACCAGTTTCGATTTCCCTCTGTCGCCTCTTACAATACCCTCGGGATGATATGGGGCAGTGGATTTTCTTACACAACCACTGCACGATTTATTGTCTTATTAAATGATATTAACTTTTTTGTGTTGTCTAATAACATTACCTATATATTGTTCATTGGCAAATCGTAATTACTTATTATTTACTTAAAAATAAAATACATTTTTAAATACTATACTACAGGCACAGTTCTCCTTTCTGACAGGGGACTTTCATTCAATGTTTAATGACGTCAAAATTAACTTTTATTTTTATTTTCCAGACATAAATTAGAGCAATAACACACATATTGTATTTACTCTGAGATGTGAATGCATGAATCCTAGAGTGATAATGAACCACTATAATTTTTATATATTTTTTTTTAAAACCGAATAGTGCCATAAAAATTACTTTTATTCTATCGTTTTAAATTTTCGCGTGAAAACGCTAGCCGCCATGTTGTTTAACTCGTATATATAGATATCTTATATATACACAAGAGCTCGGTAAAGAGTAATAGCGTTCTGTACACAAGTCTTCGAGATGTTTTCCTTCCTTCGGTTTGATTACGATTTATTGATTTGTTATAATTACTAAAATAGATCGTCAATTATTTATACTCAGTTTATTTCGCATGTATCTCGATGTATGTAGTTAATGCCATGATTATCTGTGGTATTTTTTAAATAGTATATGACAAACGAGCTCCCTGTGCACCTGATGGTAAGTGGATGATGTGGCCTATAGGCATTTACATTTATCTTTGATTATGTATCAGAATGCAGATGCTTTGTCCCGCCTGAGAATTAAGATGGAATGCCTTGTTTCTAGTAAAAAGGGTCTCCGGTTCTCTACACTCATCATCACGAAATACAGCAGCAATAAGCTGCTGTTTTACGCTGATATTCTGTGAGAACGTGGTCTTAACCTGGTCGAGTCGACCCATTCGTGCTACAACCATAATAAAGCTACAACATGGCTTTACTATATTGTAACGTTATAGTATAAAAGTTTACTTAAAATTACATGTATAGATACACAAGATATATAAGCTGTATCATTAACTTATTCATTAAACATGCTTAAACACAATCTGAAAATTAAATTCCATTAACGTAGTACGCAGATTTTTTTTAAATTAATTTAATTATCAACACGTGTTTTAATTTTCACGCACTTGTAAGCTAAAATTATCCGTATAATATATATATATATATATATATATATATATATATATATATATATAATCTTTGGGACTTAAGAATATGTAGCACCGTTTTGTTATTTATGGATGGCTCCGTAATGCCGCTATACGAACAGATATCCGAATAGTAGTTTCAAAAATTAGCCAAGAGACAGGCCTGGCTAATATACAGGATGACGGGAAACAATGTTATTAGCGCAATGTTAGTAATCGTCAAATACTTTTTAACAAAATTATTGTTGTTTCTAAACATTTGATTGAATTGCGACCACTAGCTATACTTAATAGTATTAATAAACACATGTTATTCTGATTTAATATCACCAATAATCTAAGTTTTGAAGTTTACGATCATGTTAAAAGGGCCTACTAATAATTTTTAGTGTATTCAAGTCACAATAAAACTATTTTATTTATTTTTTAACCGTTTTCCTTTAGAAAAAGGAGGGGGTCCTCAATTTGACTGTATTTTTTATGTGTGTTACAATAGAACTTCTTTCTAGATGAACAATTTTGATGATTCTTTTTATATTTGAAAGCTGGTGTTTCTCATGTAGTCCCACATAAATTTGATCAAGATCTGACTAGTAGTTTTTAATCTAGTAGCACCCATATCAACATTTTTGACTTCAACTACATTGATGATAATAATAATAATAATAAATAAATAATAAAATATCTGGACCTGGCTCACGAAGTGACCGACATGTGGGGTGGTCTGCCGACTGAAATTATTCCTGTAGTCGTTTCTGTAAACGGGCTAATCCCAGTCAGCCTCTCGGGTCATCTGAGGAGGCTAGCATGACGGACCGCTCCAGGCTCAAATGCAGAAGGCGGTGCTCCTCGATACCGCCCACCAAGGATGATACGTGAGGCTATTGAAATTAAAAAACATCGTAATTTCAATAGAGAAGGAGGCTGGGTACTACCACCTGCTTGGGATCCTATAATTAATAAAATTAAAACTAAACCCAAGCATACCACTGCAAGACTTCAAAACACAGTTAGTTCATTCTGCGTAGATCGGACCAAAGACAATAATTAAAAAGCTGCAGGTACTCCGTGTTAACTTTGACATCGGGACGTCAGTCACCTCAGTCCCCCGTGACCATGGGTGCTGGAAAGCACCCGAAACGTCGGGTATTAAAAATAAATAAGACGCGATAAAATCCGTAAAAGTAGTTTTAATTAATGTATAGTGTTCGCGTAAATATAAGAAATCATTATGTCGACCGTATTTTTTTTGTGTTACTTCAGAACTTTGCACTGGGTAAACCGATTTTGATGATTCTTTTTTTATCTGAAAGCTGGTGCTTCTCGTGTAGTTTCAGTAGGTTTAATCAAGATCTGACCGGTAGTTTTTGAGTTATCTTTAATAATGCGTATTTAATTGACTTCGAATACATTGATTCGGTCGTATTGAAGTCGGTCGTACAAACCTTTTAATTTTACCACTTGGTTATATTGTAGTCGGTTGTACAAACTTTTTAATTTTACCACTTGTATAAATTGAAGTCGGTCGTACAAACTTTTTAATTTTACCACTTGTTTATATTGAAGTCGGTTGTACAAACTTTTTAATTTTACCACTTGTATAAATTGAAGTCGATCGTACAAACTTTTTAATTTTACCACTTGTTTATATTGAAGTCGGTTGTACAAACTTTTTAATTTTACCACTTGTAAAAATTGAATTCGGTCGTACAAACTTTTTAATTTTACCACTTGTATATATGGAATTCGGTCGTACAAACTTTTTAATTTTACCACTTGTATATATTGAAGTCGGTTGTACAAACTTTTTAATTTTACCACTTGTTTATATTGAAGTCGGTTTTACAAACTTTTTAATTTTACCACTTGTTTATATTGAAGTCGGTTTTACAAACTTTTTAATTTTACCACTTGTTTATATTGAAGTCGGTTTTACAAACTTTTTAATTTTACCACTTTTTTATATCGAAGTTGGTTTTACAAACTTTTTAATTTTACCAATTGTTTATATTGAAGTCGGTTTTACAAACTTTTTAATTTTACCACTTTTTTATATTGAAGTCGGTTTTACAAACTTTTTAATTTTACCACTTGTTTATATTGAAGTCGGTTTTACAAACTTTTTAATTTTCCACTTGTTTATATCGAAGTCGGTTTTACAAACTTTTTAATTTTACCACTTGTTTATATTGAAGTCGGTTTTACAAACTTTTTAATTTTACCACTTCTTTATATTGAAGTCGGTTTTACAAACTTTTAATTTTACCACTTGTTTGTATTGAAGTCGGTTGTAAAAACTTTTTAATTTTACCACTTGTTTGTATTGAAGTCGGTTGTACACACTTTTTAAATTTTCCACTTGTATATATTGAAGTCGTTTGTACACACTTTTTAAATTTACCACTTGTGTATATTAAAGTCGGTTGTAACACTGTTTAAATTATCACTTGTGTATATTGAAGTCGGTTGTACACACTTTTTAAATTTACCACTTGTTTATATTGAAGTCGGTGGTACAAACTTTTAATTTTACCACTTGTTCTTCATCATCCCGTAAAATTCCACTGCTAGACATGGGCATCTACAGTTGTAGGGGTAAGTTGATCGGGAGTTGACTGACCGAAACCTGATACAATTAAAAAGGAGACGAATTAATTTTCTTTTAACTAGTTCTAGTTATTTTCTTGAATGGAGTATACGAAGCTTTTCAAATAAAATAATTACTAAACCACCACCGGCTTACGATTGCTCTTGTGAATATTCATTCTTTCAAGAGATATCTTAAAGAACTGAGTAACTAAACGAATACCTACAACGCTAAAAAGGGCCCTAATTTAGAGGATCACGCCATAATATAATTATGTACAGCCAATAACCAACCTTTACAACGATCCTTAGGAAAGATCAATATTCATTAGCTTTTTCACGTAGTCATATGATAAAAAATTTAATACAGCAGCAAACGGCATAGTGGGAAGGTGAACTGTTACACAGAAAAAAGGAAAGTAGGCTTTTACAAAGTTAAGCTAGTGCGCTTTACCGTCTTTGGTTTTATTGCCTCTTACGATCACCTGGTAGACTATCGAAGCATTGGCTTAAAAAAGATAAAAACAAAATGTAATTTTAATTTGGACCACCTATATTTTAACCAATAATCCAAAGAATCCTAAAAGTCTCGTTATATAAAGTTCGAAAAAACTTTTTAGGTCTTTTCCTCTGATCTTGCATCGGCTAACATCAGTATTTTTAGTTTTGAAAGATAGAAAACTAGAGTAAAATAACAGCATAATATTTCGTACGGTTAGTGTAGAGAAACGGAGACCCTTTTTTACTGGAAAAGAGGACTTTCATCTTAGTCTTCAGGAGTGACAACGCATCTGCATTTTGACTCTAAATCGAGGAAAAATGAAAATGTATATGGGTCACAGCATCCACTTATCATCAGGTGGACTGCGTGCCCGTTTGTTACCCTTATTCTATATAAAAATAGTTTTAGTTTAATAGCTTTACTTATGACTCGTTGCAGTCTAATTATGTTACAAATTCATCATGATAAATGTCATCTATTTGGTTAAGCGGTGTGTGAATGCAATTGACATAGACTAATTGAAGCCACTACGGATGGCTAATTTGCAATAATAACAGCGCAACATTTTGGTGGTCAAAATGTTATAAAGTTTTGGATTTATTTCCTGTCTGTATTTGATTGTGCGAGCGTCCGCTGGAATTCGCTGTATTTAAATGTGCCGTTAAGGAAAATTATTGTATAACTTCAAAGTAGTGACCTGCTCCAGCTTCGCTACTGATCTAATTTAAGATAGTCAAAAAAAACTCCAAATTTTAAAAATGTTGAATAAATCATTCCTGGTATTGCTCTTTATCTGATCGTGAAGTTTCATTACAACCAGTTTAACGGATTATCCTGGACCGAAAGGCAGACGTTTACGTGGTAGAGTCATACTGCAGCTATATTAGTAGTATAGTTGAAGCACGAAAGAGTCGGCTCGACCGGGGAAGGGCCACGCTCACACAGAATACCAGCGTAAAATAGCAGCTCAACCCTGCTATGTTTCGTATGTTGAGTGTAGAGAACCGGAGACCTTCTTTTCTGGAAACGAGGCATTCCATGTTAGTCCTCACGGGTGATAAAGTAGCTGCATTTTGATTCGTAATCGAGGATGGATGTAGATGTTTATGGGCTACAGAAACCACTTACCATCAGGTGGACTGTGTGCTCTTTGTAACTCTTAACCTATAAAAAAACTCATAGAGAGATGGACGGACAGACAAACAAACAGACAAAAATTTTAAAAGTGGTCATTCATGGCTGAATGTCGTGCATATAACCTCCTCAGCTCAATTAAAGACAATTATTTCGATGTTACGGACATATACTTCAACTTTATTTATATGTAGGTTGTAACAGCATCATATTATATTGTTTTATTAGGTTAGTAGATATCTAATATACTAAAGAGCCGTGGTAGCTCAGATGGTTAGCGCTCGCTGTAAATTTCACAGTACGTGAGCAAACCGGGTTCGATCCCCGCCGGCACCAATGAAATTGTTAATTGCAATTTTAAGTGATGATTTACCACGTGCTCGGCGGTGAAGGAAAACATCGTGAGAAAACCTGAATGTCCGACAAATAAGAAAAAAAATTCGAAGACATGTGAAGTTCGCCAACACGTATTGGGGCAGCGCGGCGGACACTTCCTTGCCCTAAAACCCTCTGAGAAATGAGGGGAGGCCTGTGCCCAGCAGTGGGACGTATATAGGCTGTAACTTTACTTTTTTTAATATACTTCTAATAAAATATAAACCAATTTATATTATTTGGACTGAATTGTCTCTACATTTTTTCAATCGACGGCCAAAGCGCGCGGCTAAGCGTTTTCACGGAAGCTGTGTGACAAAGGTTCGAATTCCGCACGGTTCGCACAAAATAACTATTTTATGCAACTCAGATAATATTACCGTGTCTGAATGTCTCGTCCATGTGCAATTAACGTAAGTTACACACCTCCACGGACAGGAGAAGTACATAGTAAAAATGTTTTTAAAATATAACTCACGTTTAAAAATCATTTCCTTGCTACTGCTTCCTCAGATAGTAACTAACTAAATTTCGTATCACATTTGTAATTGTATGTTTATTTTCCCTTTAATATCGATGTTTAAAGTTACCTCGTCAAATTAGGTATGAATTATCTTCTGAATATTGCTATAGAGGTAATACGACTAAAGGTCAGTTCACACAGAGACGCGACGCTACGTGTGGATGCTTGAAGATGGTCAATGGTTTAATATTACAGGAGGCCAAATGTTTCGTCGAGAGTCGCATCGTGAAGTCGATGGCAGCTCATCATTCTTGCACGCTACGCTTACCGACGAAGCGCTGCTACGTCGAAATGCGCTGCGTTGTGAAGCGCGACGCCGCGTGGTTTCTTTTTATTATCTCAATATAATGTGTATCTTTTTGTGTATTAAATAAAGTTTCCAAAAAGCCCCGCGTCACATCTCGGTGTGGACTGTTTCCAACATTGAAACTATCTTTGTTTTGCAGACAAGAGTCATAAGTGCAATAAATCCGAAGAGAAAAATCAGAGAGAGAAATATTTAAAGAAATAAATATATGCCATCAAAAACATAACTTGAAAAAAAAACCAAGTCTTGCAATCAGTTCTAACGTAAAAAGTTGTGAGATCTATGTAATACCAAGTCGGTTAATTTATACAGTCTCTACTAATAACGTAATTAGCTAACCTAACAACATCTTATAGTGACCATATCAATATTAAGAATCTTTTATGTTTTAAGTAAATTTTTAGTATCTCACAAGTAATGCATACTATATTTAGTTTAGTACGAGTGTATGCGATGTAGATAGTCCTACTTTCTTCACTTTCCGGTACTTTATATTCTTGAATACCAACAACGTACCTATCTACACCCATTATTCCATTATATTATACATATATAGGCACACAGATTCATTCACTGCAAATGTAACTTTGTAATCTTATATATTTATATGGGATTACAAAGTCATTTATGCAGTTGATGTATCTACAAAACTCGACGGAAATTGCAAAGTATTTTAGTTTTTCCTTAATTTATACTAATTGTAATTAATTTATACTGGTGTTTAACCAATTGTATTCTAAATTTGAAGCTTCTACGTCCGCTAGAAGTGCCTTAGAGTTTTGATGATCGGTCAGCCGGTGAGTGATAAAATTAAGAAACTTTGACTAGTCATAATCATCGAAATATATTACTAAAGTAATACCTCAATGGTTATAATTCTTAAACTACTGCTTCCATTGATCAAAACTACTTTTACGGATTTTGAATCGCGCTTATTTTATTTATAATAACTATTAATTCCAACGCTCAGCACATGTCAATGGTCACAATCAGTTCATTTTCGAAGGTTTAACAATAACATCGGGACGTCAGTCATCTCATTCCCCCATGACCATGGGTGCTGGAAAGCGCCCGAAACGTAGGGAATTAAAAATAAAAGTAATTAAAAGTGAAATAAACGCGATAAAATCCGTAAAAGTATTTTTAATCAATGAGTGGTGTTCGCGTAAATATAAGAAATCACTACTGCTTCAAATTGAATTAAATTTGAAATATCCCGTATTTATACAATGCCAGCTTGGTTACTAAAAATTCAGGCCTCTAGTTTTATCCACAACGAAGTGGAAAAGTTGAACGGGTCGAAAATGGCCTGAACTGCTTCGAGAAAAGTATGGTACGGCCGTGCCGCTTTTTTGCTCGACTTGGCGGGGGCACTGCCATGCCCCCAGATTAAATGACCGAATGACTTCTTATATTTACGCGAACACTAAACGTTGATTAAAACTACTTAAAAGGATTTTATAGCGTTTAATTTATTTTATTTTTAATACCCGACGTTTCGGATGCGTTTCAGCACCCATGGCTACGTGAGACTGAGGTGACTGACGTCCCGATTTCGGTGTTACCTCGGAGTAAATTCAGCAGAATAAGCTTACTGTGTCTTGTAGCATTGCAGTGGTATGCTTGGATTTAGTGTTAATTATAGGGTCCCAAGCAGATGGTAGTACCCAGCCTCCTTCTCTGTTAAAATTAGGATGTTTTTTTAGTTTCAATAGCCTCACGTATCATCCTTGGTAGGAATCGATGTTCTTTCGCGAGGATTTGTGGTGTATCAAATCTGATGTAATAACGGGGTCGTCTAGAATATGATAACAATCTGCAGACTTCCCGGTACGTTGACACTCACGTCAGCTATATGGTACTTTACGCGGGTTCTAATTGATCTTTTTGTTGATAGATCACAAATCCTCGCGAAAGAACACCGATTCCTACCAAAGATGATACGTGAGGCTATTAAAATTAAAAGATATATACTAATTTCAGATATATACTAACCGGCGACGAGGTTCGCCACCCGTCACGTTCTGTCTCCCAGAGAGGCGAAAAGTGGATTGCAGAGGCCCGTCTGGCTACGTTGAATGTATGTGGGGCAATGAATGATAAAATGGATGAGGTATGCGATATGATGTATGATAGAGGAATAGATGTATTATGTGTAAATGAGACGAAAAGGAAGGGGAAGGATGTCACTGCACATGGCATGTATACCGCATATTGGTCTGGTGTAGACGAGATCGAGCGGGCATGCCAGGGAGTAGGTATCATCCTTTCAGAAAGAATGGGCCAATGTGTGAAAGAGTATGAATGTGTAAGCCCAAGACTGCTATGGATACGAATGAAAGTGGGCTTAAAGAAGTTGTTTGTGTTAGGGGTCTACGCCCCAGACATGTCTAAGCCCACTTATATCCGGGAGCAGTTTTGGGAAATGGTAAGGATGGTGTTAATGAAGTGTAAGGGAAATGAAAATATTATTATGCTAGGAGATTTTAATGGAAGGGTTGGGGTGAGGAGGCTTGGTTATGAAAGGGTGTTGGGAACGTTTGGTGATGAAAGTATAAATGATAATGGTGAAAGCCTCCTCACCGTATGTGTGGAAAGGAATCTTTTTGTGACGAACACTTTCTTTCGTCATAAGAAGATTCACATGTATACTAATTGGGAAAGAGATGATGATTCATAACTGTGGATGAAAGAATGAGGAGCGCAGTGGTGGATACAAGGGTTTACCGGGGGTCCAACGTAGGGACGGACCGCTACCTGGTCTTACGCCGAATTAGGGGTTTATTCAGAAGTTGGCGGCATAGGACATCTGTGTCTACCACTGCGTTACAGCGTATAAGAATTGAGAGGTTACAAGATGAATATGTGAAAGACAAGTACAAATGTAGACTGAGAGAAAATATAAGTAATTTGGATGAGTTGTGTGTGAATGAGTTAGACTTGGAGAATGTGTGGCATAATGTTAAGAAAGGTTTAGTGGATGCAGCTACCGAAGTATGTGGTGTTAGTAAGAGAACGAACGAAAGGAAATACAATACGTTATGGTGGGATGATGAGGTACGTATGGAAGTTGAAGCAAAGAAGAGAGCATGGCTAGATTTACTAGCGACCAAAGCTGGTAATTCTGGCGGTAAGAATGATGAGAATGAAAGAAAAAAGGCAGAGTTTAAACGTTTAAATAAGAGAGTAAAAGAATTAGTTGAAAGGAAAAAGCAAGAAAGAACGGATAGGAATGATAGAAGAATATCGGATAACTTCCAGGCAAATATTAAAATGTTCTGGAAACTCGTAAGAAATACCAGGGGACTTTCAAAACAGCCTAGATTGAATGCGATACGAGACGAGAATGGCTGTATCCTGAATGATGAAGTGTTGAGTCTAAAGATATGGAAGGAATATTTTGAAAGCGAATTTATGAGGGAGGAGAAGTGTGAACTAAATGAAATAGAAATTCCGAAAGAAGATGTAAGAGATAGGGAGATAAGTATAGATGAAATAATGAAAGCAATGAAAAGCATGAAATTAGGTAAGGCAGCCGGATATGATAGAGTTTCACTCGAAATGCTAAGGGCTGGAGAGGACGTGGTGGCAGGCCTGGTGTACACCTTGTTTAATTTATGTTGGGAACTAAAGCGGGTACCGGGAGACTGGTGCAAAGCCGTGATAGTCCCAATATATAAGGGAAAAGGGTCACAGCAGGACTGTAAAAACTACCGTGGTATCAGCCTTCTTAGCATTGTGGGAAAACTGTATGCTAAGGTACTAATTGAAAGAGTTATGAAAGCAAACTGATGAAAAAATTTGGGATGTGCAAGCGGGATTTAGAAAGGGAATGGGGTATACAGATCAAGTCTTTTCCATGCGCATGATCGCGGAGAAGTTTTTGGCGAAAAACCAAAAAGTTTTTTGTGCGTTCATGGACTTGGAAAAGGCCTATGACAGAGTGGACAGGGATGTGTTATGGCAAACGCTGAACGCATTTAGGTTGAGCGCTGGCTTGATACAGGCATTAAAGTCTCTGTATAGGGACTCGAGTGCTTGTGTTAGAATCAACGGGGTCTACTCGGACTGGTTTGGCATCCATAAAGGTGTCAGACAGGGCTGTGTAGCTTCCCCGTGGCTGTTCAACCTATTTATGGACAGCTGTTCTGAAAATTTGAAAGTTGAAGAACGCGGATTAAGAATGGGTGAGTTAACCATCAAATGCCTTTTGTACGCCGATGATCAAGTCATACTTGCGTCGTCAGCGGCCGAGTTGCAAATGATGGTTACATTAATGAACAGGTCATTAAAAGAAAGGTGAATGAAAGTGAATGCATAAGACGAAAGTTATGGTTTTTGAAAGAGATGAAAGCAAGACGGTATGTGAAATAAGAAAAGAAGGAGAGTTAATCGAGCAAGTGGATGAGTTCGTATATTTGGGATGTGTATTCAGCAGGGATGGGAGATATGATAAGGATGTAGAACGACTAGTGAACGCAGGAAATAGAGTAACTGGGGCTCTACACTCTATTGTGGGAACTCAGAATGTACCAAAAAAGGCACGTATGGTAATTCACAGAACTGAGTTAGTCCTTACCGTAATGTATGGTAGTGAAAGTTGGGTGTGGCAGAAGAAGCACGAGAGTAGAATGAACGCAGTAGAAATGCGGTCGCTAAGGAGTATGTTAGGGCTGAATCTGAGTGACAGGGTGAGAAACTGTGTAATAAAAGAAGAGTGTGGTTTGCAAGATGATGCGGTGACCAGGATTAAGAAAGGAATGCTTCGGTGGTTTGGTCATGTAGAAAGAATGAATGCGGAAAGACTGACAAAGCAAATATATGTTGCAGAAGTGAATGGAAGAGTCGGAAAGGGACGTCCTAGGCGGAAGTTTGTCGACCAAATTGGCGATATACTAAAAACGGGTCAAATTAGGAGTACCCTTAACCGACGAGCATGTATGCGTAGGTATATGGATGTGGAAGAGGCGAGAAAGGTATGTCAGGATCGTGCTAAATGGAAGTCTGTTGTCTCTGCCTACCCCTCTGGGTGACAGGCGTGAGTGTTTATGTTATGTTATGTTTATATATACTAATTTCAATAGAGAAGGAGGCTGGGTACTATCACCTGCTTGGGACCCTGTAATTAATAAAATTCGTAACAAGGAACAAGCAAAAGCTAGTTACGAGTATATCAGGTACTCGACTTCAAAGAGTCTGTGATTTCTTCATGCGGCAATGTGTACGTTTTACAACAAAGTCCCAGCAAGAATGCAGGTCCTATATTAAATATCCCATCAAAAATTTACAAATTTTTATTAATCAAAAATTGTTAAATCGGACTTATAATCATATTTAAGACTAAATAATTGGTATTAAACCCAGGGAATGAGGTGATTACTAATCTAAATCTTTTATAAATATTACATATTATATACTTAATTGTATAAATATTATTTTATTTTATTTGGAAGACCAACAGCTATAATAATTAGGATAGATAATAATAACTAGAGGAAGCCAATTAAAGGTTCTCACTAGTAGATACAACAGATAAACGCGATTTAACAGTCTAACGTATCTAGTACAAACATTACTTATACCAAAACAGGGCTTAACTGGTGTAATATGTGATATACGTATAAAAGAAAAATAATAGCACAAAGATAAAATACTAAAACTATAGTTTATTAACAAATGCAACAATGTCTCATTAAGAGATACAAAAAATCTATTATTATATGCGCTTGGCTTACAATCGAAGTCAAACTCTTTTGCTAACTTGCTAAAATTATTTCTCGCTCGCCAAATAATTATATTTTGCCTTTATTTTAAAAATGTGTTATGTATGAAAGATTTGGCAGGGCACCTAACATGTAATTGAGACAAAAGCTCAGGACTTATTATGTAAATTAATGTTTTAAATAATGACCCGCTGAGTTTCTTGTTAGTTCTTCTCAGGACAGAGGCTTTTTTCTGGCAAATACAATAAACATAAATGACCTTCAATTAGTATTCTTGTAATCTATATTTTAATTAGAAAAAATAGTTTCTACTATCTAAGTTTGTGTCATTGCTTTGGTGAAATCACAATATTGTGGTAGTAGTAACTGATCAATTTCGTGACAATTTAGTTGTATAATGTTAAGTTCAGTATTTCAAGGCTGTTACTGTATTGATAACAGTAGAAAGTTACAATGACTGTACGTCTCAAAAGTCTGCCGCACTAGCACAACTGTTGCCTAACGAGCGTTCAAAATGCGTTTGAACCGCAGTAAACAGTTAAATGTGACTGCGCGCGGCGCTTGTTACGTTACAAATGGGATTGTAGCAGCTAATTTGGTAGCTATTGTGCTGATAACTATTTTTTAATGTTTAATGATAACTGTATGGTTTGTGAGGCCACACACTTTTAAGAAGTAGAGTTGTAGTTAGTTGATGAGCACGTCAGAAGGAAAAGATCACCAAAGTTAAAAGTTTAATTAAAAGTAAAATAATTATAAAGTTAGAGTGGCAAATTTTTTCTTGAGTAGCAGAAGGACGATTGTTGACGTACTGCCGATTGTCAGCTTGCAATTAAATAGGTAAATTTAAATACATGCGACGCCCGGCTGAAAGTAGGTTGCAACGTTTACTAAATAAAAATGTATGGTGTAACCATACAACAACAATTTAAAATTTTGTAAATTTAGGCTGTAAAAAGCATTAAGATCAGTTATCCGCGATTCTGCTAGACCTACGAGTAATGAACTGCATTGACACTGACACTGAAATAGATGGGTAATACGATTGGAAGTGTAAAAAGTAACGCTGTGAACTGATTTCTCATTTTTATATAGCTTATTTATACAAACATGGGGTGATAACATTCTATAGTCCTCTTGATGGTAAATAGATTCTGCAACCAATTGACCAAGTCTATCCTAAATTAAGTCAACTCTAACTGCCAAGACTAAGATGATATGCCTCTTTACCGATTCAAAGGCCTTCGGTTCTAGTCACATGACACATAGCAGCATTTTGCTATGAAAACATTGTCTTAAATGGTTTTCACTTTCTTCATATTTACCTTTGTCCAAGGAGATTAAAATCAAGCATGTTCTTGTTTACATAATATAATATTGAGAATCGTAAAAGGTAACGCCATCATTATGGGGAAAATGTACCGTGATTTTATCGAAAACATATTTATTCGTTTTTAACGACTTTTCGTATATATTACCACTTATATTTTAATTTATGTTGGCAATACTAAAAGAACCCTAATAAATCTGAAACAGATTGCAAATCGTCCATAAGTATAAACCTATATACGCTATTAAACATTTGACTGTGATGTTGGAGCAATATATTCGGGATTCATCATCATCATTGCTGAACATCTGCCTCCACCATGATAAATTTATAAAGAGGATATTTGCCATTGGAAAGCGGGTAAGCATCTTAGTTTTTTTTTAAATTATATGAAGTGGTCATCGGGAATATGCTGCTCCATCTTCTGTTTCATGCCCCTATGTTGCCTAATATGGTAGGCTAAGATGGTATATGGTAGTGGATTCTCCTACTTTGCCACTACACAGTGAAAAAGATTGGGATTGGTGACATTTTTCGAAACCCATTTATATCTAGTTAATCTGTCCATTTCACTGTTAGTGTTTCCCGTTTCATCTTACAAAAGACTAACAAAAATCCCACTTATCTCAATGAAACGACACGGCATTTCGTTTTGTTAATAATGTATTCTATTCCACACGTTGATCGAAGCTGTCATGACAAGATATTATTTCGTTTAATCGTGTCCATCATTAATCTTTTGAATAGGAGGTTTTCTATTCTAATTTCTTAATGTGTGCAAGCAAGCTTTCTACCAAAAGTTTGGTTGTTTCATTTTTTGATGCTTATGAGATACTATAGAAAGTCGATGACTTAAATAGATTTTTTGTTAGCAATTACTTGAGAGATCGATGTGTGTACTTTTATAATAGTCATAATAAAGAGTTAAAATACTTTTAAAAATTATGCTTTAAAATTATACTTTATAGCCTTTAACAAAACTTTTAAAATAATAAGATCAAATAAAAACCATAATAAGATAAACTGAAAAAATGACAATAGAATTCTTGTTCATGATTTCTGCATTATTTTTAATGTCATATTCAAATCTAATCTAAACATAGGTAACCTTTGATTTATGATACGTAAAATAAACTATAGACTATAAATAAATATAGGCATAGCCACAACATAACATAACCGTATAACGTAAATTTGAAGATCTAATTTACCGAGTGCAAATCGGCCATCGGGCGTTGTAGAAGTACGTCAAAGCGTGAATAAATTGGCCGTTAGGTTAAATGCTGCGTTAAGGCAGGATTAACTAGCGCATGATGCCATGAGTAAATTCGAATCGACCCCCATTGAAAGCGTCCGGCTATATAAAACTTGTGTGTACAAGCTTGATTTGCAGAGCACTTAGCATTAAGCACTCGTACTGAATGCAATTAAGGCTTACTAATATATATGGCATATTATATTATAGATTTTATTGTTAATGTTACTTTTACTGGCCGACTTCAAAAAATGATGAGGTTCTCAATTTGATGGTACGTTTTTTTGTACGTATGTTACGCGATGTGTTATTAAATACAAGTTCTACATAAATTATGAGAAAAAATTGCAATCTAAAAGATAACTGTTTAGACAGGATTAAGCTTGTGATATCCTATAGTCTATTCAAAAGGTAAAATAGTAATATTTTACTAAAAGTAATAGTCGACTTCAAACAACTAAAATAATTAAATAATTATCGCACATAATATTTTCTGAAGCATTTTTATTTTATCTCAATAGATTCTAATGTTCTAAAGTCGGGTCTTTAACTCCTTAGCACAGATTTTAGAAACTATTGTCTTAAAATTATTTTTTTCTTTTTAGTTGTTTTTAGACAATTTTAGAAAACTAAAATTCGTTAGTGTTTAGGTTGAATGTATAAAAATGCAAGACAAAAAGGACGGTATTATTTTTAGTTGTGACTAATAAACTAAGCAAGATAACATAGACTGTATGATGTAGCATAAAATACATGTGGTGGATATGAAAGGTCGAAAGCTTCCGATGTAAAAAGTAGTAAAAAGCAAATATGTCAATTGACAAGAAATGTATTGATGAGTAAATTCGAATTATACATAATTTGTACATAATATCAAATCCTTTATTAGATATATCACTGTCGTTGGGTATCTTAGTTTTTTAATGATAATTAACAGTTTCTATTTGTAAAGACAATAATTATTAAATTTAAATCTTATTTTAATTTATTTTCATGACTTTATTCAAAAGATGAGATCGTGAGGTCGTTTCACAAAGTCATTATCCCCTAGGAAATATTACGTATGTTCTTAAATTATCAACAAACATGTGATGGTACATCGGATAATATTCCATAGGTCACGTACTACCTAATGCTAGAAAATAATCCCTCATGCACTGGTTATCGTGATCGAAACAATTTGGTTGTGTTATTATAACATTAACCAATGCCGGCGTTACAACAGTGCGTGAGAGTTTCATCGTAAAATGAACAAATTTAGATGTGGCGACCCCGATTTATCAGTGTGAGGGGTTGACGTATTGGACTAGCCAATTAATAACTGTGTAATGGCAAACTATTACTGATGTAGGGGTTAAACATTTTTATAATCTTTATATATAACTTTATTTCTGAAATTGTGGGAACTCTCTCTAAAAAGTCTCAATATTCGACTTGAGTGTAATACATTAACTTTACTGTTAAAAACAATAAACTCAAGGTGTAATAAATACTACAAAATATTTTTATTTTTTTGCGATAAAACAAATTGACTTTCCCCTTGGAAAAACTCCGTTTTAATAAAAGAACAAATTATTTTTTATAGTTTACTAACTTTTCTTACAAAGACGAGGAATATTGGTTACAAGCGAAAAAATTAATTGTATAAATATTTGCTTTTGCCAAAAGACGACACTATGAACATTTTTAAGTGGTTTCAAAGTATTAAATTTTTTGTTAAAAGAATAATTTGAGTATTGAAAAGACTATGAAATGTTGCAAGTGCAATTTGCAAAGAGATGTTTTTTTTGTTACGGATCAGGCAAGTCAATATATAAATATCGTTAAAAACCCACGTGAAAGAACACATAGCTAACGTGAAGCACCGACGTTCCGGGAAGTCTGCAGTCTGTGAATATATTCAAGATCGTCCGCACCATTACATCAAATTTGATAGGTCACAAATTTTCGCAAAAGAACGCCGATTCCTACAAAGGGTTTTACGCAAGGCTATTGAAATTAAAAACATTATAATTTCACGTCAAACATATTCGTCCCCCACCCCCCTTCCTCGTGACCATAGCCGCTGTAAAGCACTCGAAACGTCGGGAATTAAAAATAAGTTAATTAAACGCGATAAAATCCGTATAAATAGTTTTATTCAATGTGTAGTGTTCGAGTAAATATAAGAAATCATTGTGAATATCGATGTTAATGATATTTAGATTGAATGACTTTGTAACTAATAAATAACGCATTCAAGAAGACCTCCTAAATTGCAATGCTTGTCCATTGTTATTTTCAACAGTGTCATTATCTATGTACAACAGTACACTGTCAAGGGCTGAAGTGGTAGAATAAATTCATAATATTTCTTCTTCTTTTACTTTTTAAGAAAAAGTTGCAGAATATGCCTTACATTTATTCATTGGGAATAGGTTAAGTAACTGCTTTTTTTTTAGGGATAGTGTTCACACGATAGCGGTAATACTATATACATATATGGATTAGTAGCTTATATATAGACGACAGGCATGAGAGTTTATGTTATGTAAATTTTTACACGTTTACATCGCAATTGTTTAATTGCATGCACATGCACAGATGGCAACAAACCATCATATGGACAACAGCGGAATAAGAGGACTCCAAATGCATAACATCTAAAAAAATTGTGCGTTTAATTGTGTTCACACGTAAGAAGAAACTTCTTTATGACATCTCGTTCTTTTATTTTATATTTTACATTCTTCTTCTTAAGGTGCCGTCTCCTTGCGAAGGTTGGCAATCATTAGGGCGATTTCAACTTTTGAGACCGCTGCTCTAAACAGTGATCTTGTGCTCTTCCCGAACCACTGGCGCAAGTTCTTCAGCCACGATATCCTTCTGCGGCCGGACCTCCTTCTGCCTGCCACTTTCCCCTGAATGATAAGTTGAAGGAGTTCATATTTTTTGGTGTTACGCATCACGTGCCCAAAATATTCCAATTTCCTCCTCTTTATGGTTGTAAGTATCTCTGTTACCTTCCACACTCTTTATAACATGGTGGTGTTTCGTATGTATATTTTACAAAGGTAGGTTAAATAATAGTATACTCATGCAGCCCCTGTAGTGGAACGTTACAAGAAAACGTAACTATTTTGATAACGTACTTTATTTCTCCATTACGTCAATAAAGAAGTTTCACTTTGTAACGCTTCCCCCTCTTAAAAAAAAAATATAATTAAATATAATTAATTCCCATTTATAATAAAAATTATATATATGTGACCAGGATAAATAAAATATATTTTGATCTTTCTAAATGATCTTTCTAAAGGTTTAATAATAGGCCGTTTGTAATATTTTGGCGTGATCGTCTTAGTTAGGACCCTTATTTACGTTGTGTTTGTTTAGTAACTTAGTTCTTTTGGAAGAATGAATATTCACTAGAGCAATTGAAAGCTATTGGTAGTGCCTTATAAGCTAAGTGAACCCCGTTCACGAAGACAGGGCTCGAGAAAGGTTAAGAACATAAAACGTCCATATTCCACTTGTATCAGGTTTACATTATTAATTATCCCTTCCCGCTCGGAAAAGGCTCAAAATATATTTATACAAAATACCCGATACAAGGGCTTCGCTCTCCTACATTTATTTAAAAAAATGTAGGGAAGGCATACGGCCCCACACACGCCGTGCACGGTGAGTGCCAACCATTTTGATGCACTCCCCCCCGAAGGGAACGCTGATTCGGGAACTTGACCGTAGTCCACAGCAAAATAACTGACGAACCAGTAAAAGAGGCTTGGCCCCTTGTTAGTGCGTAAGCACAAACATCGACCGAAGTCGCGCATGTCAATGCGTGTAAACGCCATACAGAATACGAACGAATCCAGCCACAGTGAATGTACGTCACACGGTTTAGGCAAATAGGCACACTGGCCGTAAACCCTCCGTGAGCGCCACCACCTGCCAGACCGCCGCTCCTGCAGATGTGATGTAAGTGTATGGCATCACCACCAATTGCATGATCAGCACGGCTACTAGCCGTAGAGCGTGTCATGAGTCTACCGCTCACCTCAAGGGAATGGGGAAAACGTTGCGCGGCTTTTGGCCGCAGCCTTGAGAGTCTCCTCAGATCCTCCCGCCAGCTACCACACGCATGAGGTCGACACATAAGCTCCACCAACCAATACAACGGCAGATATAACCAAAAGGCAGTTATAAGATAAGAGTAATATTTCGCCATCAGAAAGGGTTTGTGTCACTGACGTTGAGTAAATGCATTTTCGATCATATTTGTCTCGCCCACCAACAAGTTGCCTTCAATCATTCAAAGGTGGGAAAGTTACAGAAATATATTATTATGTTGTTATATATAAACATCATGGAGGGCAGACAGTCTGCAGCCCCGTAATGAAGGGACCCGACTTCGGCAAAGATACTTGAGTGTGAGTGGTGTGAGTCAAACCAAGACGCAGAGAGCGCCATTGAGAATAGCGTCCCACCAAACAACCATCGCAGAGACGCAATGCTGCAGAACGTAACAAGCATCAATACGACTATCGTCGGCTTACACCATCCCAAGGTCTCCCATACAACCCAGCAGACATCACCACCAGCATACTTCCATCGACCAGAACCACAAGAGTGCGTCGAATCAGGCGCAGCACACCCGCAGATCCATCATAAGACGCAATACCGCAAGTAGCAGTAAGCATCAATGCAACTATCATACGGATGGCGCCCCCCTCACAACACACCCATATGACCTCTATCGATTTTGGTAACAAAGTTTTTATTGTTGTTATATAAAAAATATCACCAACGTATTATAGTAGCACGCTACTAAGACGCCAATGAACAAAACTCCACGTATCATAGCGCTAATGCACTAAGACATGAAGTTGAGTATGCCTGTTACACTTAAAAGTGCTACCAAACACACTCATCATTCCAATCCGAGAGATAGATGACGCATCGCTATGCGCTACGACGTCGCCCACAAGCGGTATGGGTGTGCGATGTCCACGGGAAAGCCGTATTGCTACAACAAACCCGCTTACCACCGGCACTAAGATGTTAATTGTATACCTCTATCGACCAGAACCACAGGAATGCGTCGAATCAGGCACAGCACACCCGCAGATCCATCACAAGACGCAATACCGCAAGTAGCAGTAAGCATCAATGCAACTATCATACGGGTGGCACCCTCTCACAACACACCCACATGATCCCTATCGACTTTGGTAACAAAGTTTGTATTGTTGTTATATAAAAAATATCACCAACGTTTCATAGTAGCACGCTACTAAGACGCCAATGAACAAAACTCCACGTATCATAGCGCTAATGCACTAAGACATGAAGTTGAGTATGCCTGTTACACTTAAAAGTGCTACCAAACACACTCATCATTCCAATCCGAAAGATAGACGACGCATCGCTATGCGCTACTACGCCGCCCACAAACGGTATGGGTGTGCGATGTCCACGGGAAAGCCGTATTGCTACAACAAACCCGCTTACCACCGGCACTAAGATGATATGTCTAGGACACATCGGTTAGCGTGTCCAAGTTTACCTCGGACCAATTGCTCGTGAAGCAGCACACACGCCACCATAATATTCCTTTTGAAGTCCCTAATAAGGACTAGTCATTTTGCTACAGTACTAGGAGCAGTCGGTCACCCGACCACCCCATACAATGCTTATGCATCAAGGAGACCTCCTATAATATTGCTTTTGTATCATAGACCTTACTTTCATAAGTCATGTATATATAGGATTCGAACCAACGACCCTACTATTGTAATGCATATTAATCATAGAGACCTTCTATAGTATTGCTTTTGTATCATTGAGTTTAATATCATAAGTCCCTAATACAGGACTAGTCATTGTGCACTACAGTACTTCAGGCAGTCGGGCTACCGACCAACCCATATATATGTACAACTGCAGGTATGTATCTCCGGCAGCTCCTCTATACAAGACATCTATACATGAACCGCTTCCATAACTTAGGAAACTTTTTTTTATACGTGAACTCCTTCCACAACTTAGGAAATTTCTTTTATACACGAACTCCTTCAACAACTTAAGAAAATTTTCTTTTATACATGAACTCCTGCCACGACTTAGACAATTTTTCTAATTATCAAAAACAAATTTTCTAATTATCTTATAAATGTTATTTATCTTAATTTTTATAATATATCGACTTGTATTTCTATTAATTATCTTATTTTAAATATTTTTTCAAGTTTTTAATAAATTTATTTATTATTGAAGACAATATTTTGCCTTTAATTTACTATGTTATTGGTCTAATGTCTGAAATGTATTTATATTAACTTATGGTTATTAATGTAATTTTATTGTTTAATATCTATCTTTTAAGACTATTTTTGACGCCCCTTTATATTGAATTTAATTATTAATAATAATATTGGGCCGTCACAACTTCAACTAGAAAACTAAACAGTCGTTATCAACTCCAGGTGGCTTAGCAATAACAGTTTTTACAAACCAACCGACCAAATGGGAGCGTGGTAGATATGGCAAATTCCCTCCCATTAGGAACGACAGAAAGAAATGTAAGTGGCGACCTGGTAATGGCGGGGCAGGGGGTGCTAAGAATCTTGACTCGACCTGGCGACATTTAACGCACGCACCCTGAAGACTGTCAAGATCATGGAGCCGGTAGAGAGAGATATATGGAAAGTGCGCTGGGATAAAACAGGATTATTTCAGAGGTCCGAAGAGAGGAGGCGGACACGGAACCTTTGGGTAGATCACCAGGTAGGCGATCGTCAGTACTAAGGAAGTGTTGGTTTTATGGTTCAAAATTTCTCGTTAACAGCATTGTAGAGATTTGAAGAATTATCAAACAATAATAATAATAATGTCCTCCAGACCGAATTTCGGTCACGGCGGCCTGCCTCAACGGAGGCTAGCCATCGGCGCAGGGCCGGATTATAGTGCACAAGTGTATGCGCAAGCACAGATGCACTCTCTATTCCCTCATTCTCATAGACCGATGGGACGGTAAACCGACACGACTGGGAGAGTGATTAGGCGCAGGACCAACGGATTTGCGTGCTTTCCGAAGCACGGGGGTGAGAAATCGCCAACTTTCTGACTCCGGGCAGCTATTGAGAATGTCTTGACAGAAAAACTGGATAATTGATTTTTGGCCCGCCCCGGGATTCGAACCCAGGACCTCATGATCAGTAGTCGTACTACTACAACCACTAGACCAACGAGGCAGTATACCAACCAAACCACCAAACGGTATAAAATGAAGGTTTGAGTGAATGAAAATAGTTTCGCGCAGCAACCTTGCCACATCCTGTTGAGGAAGTGGAGGAGATTATACGAGAATATTTCTAGAGCCATGCATTCCATCAAAACCAACTAAAACTTAACGTTAAGTTGGAGAGATATAAAGTCAACGCTCCATCTCCATCCGAGGGGGTTTTGCTTTTATCCAAATTGAGAGCTTATATAAACATAATCAACATTTTTTAGCATAAGGGTGACAAACGAGCACACAGTCCACCTGAAGGTAAGTGGATGCTGTGACCCATAAAAATATGATGGTAATCGTAGTCGTGTATTTAATTATATTGTCATCGGATCTTAATACATCTGCGAAATATGATATTATCTAAACGTCTGTTAGTGAACGAAAAAATAATTACAAAATTCAATTACATTCATACAGATTACAGGTCAAGGTAATATATACCAAGTAAAATTATTGAGTTTTACTAGTTTTAATTCTATTAAAGATCGTATTTGCTTTTCAATAGATAGCAGGAGTAAAGATCTATAAATAACGCGGAGCGGAAAATCCGTTCAATGATATCAGTTCTGTTAAAAGTTTCTTTATAGTGGACAGCCCTATCTCCATCCGTCGCACGACTAGCATGGGTATAAATTTACGAGTGCACTGACGCTAACTGAGCGGATGTCAGGGGGATGAAAAATGTAGTCGCGACACCGGCGGGCGCTACGCCGCGCCGCGCCACTGATTGCGCGCTTCCCAATCGATACAACGTCATCTGCATACATGGCC
Organism: Parnassius apollo; assembly: GCA_907164705.1. Classification (NCBI taxonomy): domain Eukaryota; kingdom Metazoa; phylum Arthropoda; class Insecta; order Lepidoptera; family Papilionidae; genus Parnassius; species Parnassius apollo. The sequence continues at coordinate 17,634,850 of CAJQZP010000693.1, forward strand.
CTTAGCCGGCTCGTTTTTTAAACCTCGATTGATGTCATAAAAAGTCGTCTATTATCACTACGTTGACAAGAGCTGTGGTAGCTCAGATAATTAACGCTCGCTGTAAATATAACAGAACACGAGTAAACCGGGTTCGATCCCCATTGGCACCAATGAAATTGTTAATTGCAATTTTAAGTGCTGATTTACCACGTGCTCGACGGTGAAGTAAAACATCGTGAGGAAACCTGCATGTCTGAAGAATAAGAAATAAAAAAATATTTCGAAGACATGCGAAGTTCGCCAACACGCATTGGGGCAGCGCGGCGGACACTTCCTTGCCCTAAAACCCTCTCAGAAATGAGAGGAGGCCGGTGCCCGCCCAGCAGTGGGACGTATATAGGCTGTAACTTAATAAACATTACTCCAATTAAAGCATGTCAAGTCCAGTGATGTACATAGGCCTCCTCATAAATTGCCTCATAAGGGGAATGTTTTGCCATAGTTGCCACGCTTGGTTATGGCTATGGGGTAGTTGGTAGCGTGTTATTACTCGGAAAACAATGAATATGTGTAATAAATTTATACTTGTTTGTAAAATACTTGTGTTGTAAATGAACCCAAAATAAAAATAAGCTATTAAAAAACTTTATTATATTTTTATGGAATAAGAAAATACAAAATACATTTAATCCCTCAAATTAAGCAAAGATTTATAAATTCAAACATGCCAACACACAGCTCGAAGCGCTATTATTAAGCCTTGAACATCATAGATTAAGTCCGGAACACTGTAAATTGCATCTGTTGTTGCATTTTGCCCAGCCGGAGCTTACGGTGCCTATACTTTATTGTCATAATGTGTTCGAAAAACGAAGTTCAATGAAAGTGTATTCGTCGGAATCAGCTAGCTCGTATTGAGCTTTCCCGTAATAGCATGCATGCAGTCCGCAACCGGTACCAATGATCGGTCGACGTTCGCCGGCGATTGTGGGTAATGAATCACGGAGCCGTTGCTTCCTTGCAAAATCTAGCCGGCGCACGTCGTATCCGTAAGTAACGAGGTTAGTTCTCCTCAGACCCATACCTTGTTTCGAAGCCTCCGGGAGCGTTCATGGCCGACTTATCTTCCAAAATGAACGACATAAATTAAGTCAAATGGCTTTTATTGCTCCGAATAACCGGTAAAGGCTTCCGTATCTAATTCAATTTATTGTTTTTAGAACTTTCCTACAAAGCGTAATTTTTTTCCCGTAAACTATATTGCGATCGTAGCAAATCAGAAAGTGAACTCATAAAGTCAGTTGTTAAACTATGGACGCGAGAGAGCGATTTTATAGCACATTTTATGGTCCTACTCGCACTATCCCACCTATAAACGCCGAATTAGCTGAAGTGAAAAACCGCGGGTGGCACTGCAAAAACTAGATCTGTTTAGCTGGCAAATTCCATTAACAATATACGTTTTTAAGTTTCCTGACCAAAATATATATTTATTTGAAGGTAAGACTCAAATAAATATATATTTCGACCAGGAAATTTGACAAACAGGAAAAACAGGAACAAAAAAATGCATACTTTGTTTAAGGAAGATTTTTTTAAATAGGTAAAGTTTAACAATTTTTATGCATAAATCACGATTGTAAAAGTCGTGAAATACTACTAAATCAGTAAAGTTTCTTCTTAGTAAAGGAAATCTTTGCACTTTGACCGAAGCCGTAAAGAATAGAATTTACGAAGCTTTCCAGTGCAGATTTTGAGTCCAACGGGAGCAATTCCGGAATACATGTGCCTTAACTCGAGGGTCGCAGTGAATTATCAGAAGATTCTCCGATAGCCTGCGTCAGACAGCGTTATGAGATAGATTAAAAAAGCTTATAACGGCCGTAGGAATAAAGATTCCTTTAAAATCTAAGCATTTATGGATATTATAAGCAATTTAGATACATACGCTTAACAAATTAATTTGTTGTACTGTAATATTTTATCATTTATTTCATTTAAAAGGCAATTCTTTTTAACGTTTTATTATTAAATACGGAAAATTTCGGGAATCAAGGAAGTGACACAACATTACTATTTAAAATGTATTTATTGCTTTTCGAAGTATTCTCCGCGAAATTTGACACATTTTTCCATACGATGTAACTAATTATTGAAGCAACCATTCCAATCGGAATTTGGGGTCTTCAAAATGGCCGTTTTGTAGGCGTCCACAGCTTCTTCAGGTGATGAAAATCACTGTCCACGCAATTTATTCTTTATTTTAGGGAAAGTATAGAAATCATTAGGGCTTAGGTTGGAGCTGTACGGCGGATGGTCTAATAATTCTATGTTTTCTTGCTCTAAAAACTCTTTTGTTCCGTGTGCGGTGTGAGAACTCGCTTTGTCGTGATGGAGGATGATGCGGCGGTTGCAGTTCTCTTTACGGAGTTCAGAAACGACCTGTGGCAAACAAATGCTAGCATACCTTTTTGAATTAACCGTTCTTTGTCGTTCTTAGTCGTAACTAGGCCGGTTTTGGAGACAAACGTGGCCACCATTTTTTTTGCAACACTCTGTAAACGAACAATTTTTGTTGGCTTTAACTCATTTTCGAACACCCAAACTCGTGACTGGTTTTTTGTTTCGGGTTCGTACGCATATATCCATGATTCGTCATCTGATACAATGTTGTATACACCATTTGAGGATCTTGCGTGGAATCTTTCGAGAGTTCTGACGCACCAAGTAACGCGAGCCGCTTTTTGCTCTTCACATAGTGAATGCGGTATCCATCGGGAAAACAACGTTTTTACACCTAATTGTTCATGCAAGATTATTTGTATTTGACTCATGCCAATGTCTAAAGTTGCTTGAATTTCGCGGTATGTCACATGTCGATCTTCTTCAATCAGCTTACGCACAGCATCAACGTTTTCTTGGGTGACTGCAGTTTTTGGACGATCTTGACGGGGATCATCACTGAGCTTGACACGTCCACGTTGAAATTCAGCAAACCAGCGATAAATTGTGGTTTTGGATGGGGCTTCATCACCAAATGCAGAAATCATCCGGTTCATCAGCAAACACACTGTTTTTATGTTAAACCACTTCGAAAGTCATAATAAATCATCGCTCTTGAATTTTCTCGAGTCAATTCCATTTTCTCAACGACTAAACAAGTTTGACAAAACCTTGTGACAAGACCGAGAATCTTTTTTTAAATAAATAAATGGTATTCGATTTTTAAAACCAAGGAGTTTTCAATTAAAAAGATTTTAATATGACAGGAACTTTGGAAATATTCCATTCCCGATACTTTTAGTGCAGCCTAAGTACCAGCACAGTTGCTCGTAATCAATTTAACATAACATTTATTAGGGTAATATTTTTTAAGTTAAAGTAATTCTTTTCTAAATTGACACTTTAGCAATTTGAGGTGTCAACTTAAAAAAATATTTATAATTCTTGATGCTGCTTTTGTTGAGTGCACTTTGGAACGAAACATTCGTAATGCCATTCCATCCTCCATGGTGGCACTACTTCAGGCGTGTGGAATAGAAGTGCGGTGATCTTATACGTAGGCGACACCGCTCTTTTGAAGAACTACAGACCGATTTTCCTTTTGAGCCGCGTTTACGAACTGTTTTCGAATATCATTGCATTAGAACAAGAGTAATCGATACAGCCCAACGGATCATTAAGCTGAAGTTGCAATGGGACCTTCATAGATCGAAATATTGTCAACCAGCGTGGAGGAAACATTCTCCATTGGCACTCGATGGATACAGGTGGCTCAAGACCGTGCTTTTGTGATTGTGGCATTCATTGAGGGAGATCTATGTTCGGCAGTAGACTTGTGTTGGGTTGTAATGAGGATGATGCGTTTTATACGTGGTAGAGCCATGCTGCATTTATAATAGTGGTATAGTTGTAGCGCGAATGTGTCGGATCGACCGGGGAAGGACCACGCTCTCACAGAGTACCAGCGTAAAATAGTAGCTTAATGCTGCTGTGTTTCGTATGGTGAGTGTATAGAACCGAGGACCCTTTTTACTGGAAAGGAGGCATTCCATCTTAGTCCTCATGAGTGACAACGCATCTGAGTTTTGATTCGTAATCGATGATAAGATGTAGATGTCTATGGGTCACAGCAACCGCTTACCATCAGGTGGACTGTGTGCTTTTTTGTCACCATGTCCTATAAAAAAATGCTTAGCCCCTGAGCTACCACAACTCTAATTAATATTAAGTAAATTAACTAGTATTAAGTAAATTGTATTTAGTATTACTGGTATTATTAAAACACAAGTTCCTTTACTATAACCTGTGGATCGTTTGCACTTTTCAAATGTGTTAGTAATTTACATACCTACCTGTACCTACCTACATACATACATATGTACACCACTCGAAAACCATTACCCTCCTTTTTGGTCAGTCCGGTAAAACCAAAGAAACCGTTATTTAATACTATATGTTATATTGCGTCATATAGAATTAGAATGAAAGCACTATTTGTTTTTTTTTATTAGCCTATACCAGACTACTGCTGAGCTTAGAGTTTCTTCTATTAGATTATGTTAAATGCTCCCCCATTGAACATAATATATACTTGGCTTTCCTCGCACCTTTTATGTTGCTTCTCGTCTTAGGTCTGAATAGTTTATATCTGATAGAAATGACACTATTTTGTAACCCATAACTTACGCAGAGGTAAGCCTTTCAACGTCACTAGAAGATTAAGTTACCGCAGTCCGTCACACTTATCATGGCAGGCTAACACACAGATTTATTGTTTCGTAGCGAGTGAAAGTCAAATAATACGTCCAACAAAGGCGTTTGTTGAAATTATTATTATTTACTGTTTGCATACAAGAATGATAATTACGCAAATTTCTGTAAAAAGTTTAAAGTTATTTAAAGTGTATTTTGTAAGGTACCTTTATTAGTAATTAATAGTACATGATAAGTACTTATTATGTACTCTTAATAAGTAATTATTATATTATCTGCATTATATGCCGTGCTTATGAGTACCAAGCATGAATGCACACATGAACACAATACGTGCGCGCGTGCGTGCGTGCCCGTGTGAGCGTGTCGCGCGTGCACGCTTGTGCATGTGAGTGTGTGTGTGAGTGTGTGTGTGTGTGTGTGTGTGTGTAAATACGTGTACGTGTACGTGTGCATGTACGTGCTCCTGGTGCTGCTCGCCGCTCTACTCGCGCAATTAATCGCGACGCTACGCACTAGGTGGCTCGCGTTTGGTTGTTGAAACTGTGGCAGCATGCGCGCTATATGCATATTTAGTATAGCTAATTATATCAATGTCATAAAAAAGAAATATAGGTCGTCGCCCTCGCCGACGCAGTTGGTGGATGACATCTATTTATCGCAATAGAAGCACGCTTCCTTAACGAGCGTTCGATTCGAGTATTGTGGTCACACTATCTCTCTGCTTCCTTTCTTCGCTACTTCCCATGCCACCCGACGAGTGTATGATAAGCGGTTAAGTTTGTGTATAATATACAGATAAATGCACTGCATTGTAAAAAAAATTGCGTCTGACATGATTTTATAATTTTCTACCAATCGAAGCGACAGCTTATCGTGTTTCCGATGGGGGAAACATGGAGATAAATGACAATAGTGCCGTCACTCACCAGTTCTTAGAACGTGAACAATGTAACTAAAGTTGAGTTACCAAGGTAGCTAAATCTATTGTATATTAATGATTTTGTAAGTGTACTAACTTAAGTTAAGCATATTGAAGTGTTTTAATTCCAGTAAATATTTTATGATATTTTTCATTTTGAACTTAATTTCATTAATAGCTAAGTAAGGATATTACTAATAAAAAAAACGGATACATAAATAACATCTATAGAGACAACGTCAAATATTACCATAAGTTCGCTCCGTAGCGCAGTGCCTTAGCAACTAGTTGCAGCGCCGAGGGCCGTGGGTTCAAATCCCGCAAGTAATAATTTATAGAGTTACAAATAATTGTTGTGAAGTTTTTAAACTGCCTACACAATACAGAAGAAAATCTTAGTGAGAGTTGTTTTTTATAGAATAGGGTGACAAACGAGCACACAGTCTACCTGATGTTAAGTGATTGCTGTGGCTCATATTATACATCTAAATTTATCTTCAATTAAGTATCACTGCAGGTGGTCACTCCTGAGGACTAAGATGGAATGCCTCGTATCCGGTAAAAACGGTTTCCGGTTCTCTACTCTCACCACACGAAACACAACAGAATTGAGCTGCTATATTCTGTAAGTGCGTGGTCTTTCACTGGTCGAACCGACCCATTCGTGCTACAACCATATTACATAGCTGTAGCGTCTATTACGTCACAATTTATTTCACGTTTGAAAATCTTTAACTAAAATATATTTTCGTCCATCATCATGTATTACATGATGACGGTGCTTACTGCCATATATCGGAGGCCATGAGTTTTTTTTTATTGAAATAAGACAAACACACATATTTCATATTCATAGACTCACTTCTTGGTACACCACGATTCACACCACTATGCAGCTGTACTGCAGCACGAACACGATAAGGATCTCCTAGGTGTGCGTTGTTTGTAGTTATCAGTGGCTGCATACAACCGCCGGTACGACATACTCCGCCGATCGTTGAGTCCGTTTACTCCGTGAGGCGTCGAGATCACCGGCCCCTAGGTAGATTCTTAGGCGCTCTAAAACGTTTGCGATTTTACAGTGCCTAGTCGCATTTTTTGAGTGCCACCATTCGCACTTCCCCCAACCCCTTCATTAGGAAAGGGCTAGGCAGTGCCCCAGTGCCATCTCGTATCACCCCTACCATCGCGTCGCGCATCACAGCCTGTCGTCGTTGGTAACACAGATAGGGCCCATAGAGTACGTTCGAACACTTCACAGTAGGTAGGTTATTAGCGACATGTCGGACAAGGGGGAACCGCCCCCTCCACGGACTAGAAAACCACCGGACCGGAAAGGGATTTTGGACCGACCATTATTAGTTAGGGATCTAGCGAACCCGGAACGCTCCAAAATAGTGCCGTCCTTTTCGCAGATCCCGACTAGGAAGCCCGTCTCGCCGCGGAAGGAGCCCGCACCGGGCGTCGCGCTCATGCCGGCCGTGTCTGAGCACACGGTTAGGCAGGAACCGTCGCCGCAGCTGTATCGGGCAAAGAAAACGGCCAGACGCCATACACCACCCGAGACCGAGGCCTCTTTATTCGAAAAGAGGCAACGCATGGGCTCTAATTTATCAATCTTCCGATGTACCAACATCATCCTCGGAAGATGAAGATTACCATCAGGTGGCGACGAAGAGGGTGCATAAGTCACCACCGAAGTCGCCATCACCACCACAACCTCCCCGCTCAATATCACCGGACCGGCGTAGCCACGACTCGGCCCAGTACGAGCAGGGAGGTGAAGAGTCATACAGCTGGGGTTCCACCACGAATGCGACCCTTGCAGCATCCGCCGGCCGATCATCGCCGGTGCAGACCACCAATCCGTCCGGGCTTCCACAAGATGATGGACAACGGCCCTCCACTAGTTACGCCCATATGGTAGCAGCACCAGTAGTGCCACGACCGCAAGCGGCGGTAAAGCCTGCAGACAAGCCTGCAGACCAGGAGAAGGCTAGATACCTGCCCATAGTGGCTGAATGCCTCCCGGATTGGACGAGGCATTTTAAGGAGCTTAACAGAAAGTTGGGCCACCCTCCAAATGCCCGTTCGTTCGGGAAAGGAGTCCGATTTACCCCGCAGAGCGCCGACGAGTTCCGTAACATCCAGCGGTACATGGTAGAGCTCTCTAAGGAGATACTATCATTGTCGTGGTACTGCTATACCCCGGAGGAGGACAATCCCACTAAAGTGGGCATCCGGGGACTACCAATGGGCACGGATACCAAAACGGTAGAGGAGGGTATCAGGGCAAAAGGCTTCCCAATTAAATATGTCAAGACAATACCACCACGTAGGGGCAGACCTGGATGCCTCTACTTTGCCCAACTGGATCACCTGAGCCTGGAGCAGCTCCAGGATCTGTACAAAACCGACGAGCGCCTCTACATGAGAGGGGTCGTCATCGAGGCCTGGCAGAGGAAAGCAGGACCAGCACAATGCCACCGCTGACAGGCTTTCGGGCACTCCTCCACCAACTGCTTCAGGCCAGTGAAGTGGTCGCGCCACCGCTTGCAGGAGAGTGGTTCATCTCCTCCGCTGAACTGCGGAGGACAGTAACCCGCCTGCAACAGAGGAAGGCGCCGGGGCACGATGGGATTACCAACGATGCACTCCGACAGCTGCCCAATAGAGTCCTGGTAGAGCTTGGTCGACTCTACAATGGAACTTCACACACTTCACACACTTCCCGGAGGACTGGAAGAAAGGCAGAGTCATCGTCTTGCCGAAACCCGGGAAGGACAGGCGTAGAGCTGCCAGCTGCAGGCCGATCACGCTATTACCGCATATAGCTAAACTGTTAGAAAGATTGCTGCTGAGATGTCTCCATCCGTGCATCCAACTTCGGGCGGAGCAGCACGGATTCAGGAGGGGTTACTCTACAGTCACACAGTTGACTAGAGTGCTGCACCTACTTGCGGCAGAATACAACCGCGGCCGCATATCGTTGGGCGTCTTTTTCAACATTGAGAAGGCGTTCGACTGGGTGTGGCACTCAGGATCGCTTTATAAACTACACGAACGGACCAGTGTCCCTCTTGCTATGTTGCGGCTAGTAGCGTCTTTTCTGGAAGACAGGAAGTTCAACGTCTGTGTAGAAGACGCCGAATCCGCAACACGTACCATCAGAGCCGGCGTTCCTCAGGGCAGCTGTTTATCTCCAGTCCTGTACGCGGCTTACACCAACGTCCCAACATCCCAACACTGGCAGGAAGGCTGCAAGAGTGGGAGGACGACGTGGAATTGGCGTTGTATGCGGACGACAGCACCTACTTCACCTCGTCCAGAAGAGCCCACATTGCCACAGCCAGAATGCAGCGTCTGCTGACCTTTTTGCGTTAGCGTTTGCGGACCTGTTGCCACCATGGCTGGACGAGTGGAGGATGGTCATCAACGTTGGTAAGACGAACGCTCTGCAAACTAGCCGTCTCAGAAAACTACCACCTCCGCTGATCCTCAATGGCCAGAAGATCGCGTACGAGAAGGCCGTGACCTACTTTGGGTGCCGGATTGACAGGACGCTGCGCATGACCGCGCACGTTGACTTCGTCGTCCGCATATCCAGATGTGCGCGGGCAACGCTCTTGCCAGTCCTGGCATCCAAGTTGTCAACCAAGACCAAGCTCAAATTGTACAAAATGTACATTCGTACCATAATCCCCTACGTTGCTCCGGCCTGGTACGCGCTTCTGAGCGACCCTCTGAGGCAACTGCAGGCCCAGCAGAACCTGACATCAAGGACGATCGTCGGAGCAGGTTGCTACGTCCGGAACGACGTCATAGCGGCCGATCTGAAAGTCAGACTTCGTGGCCCGACTGGCGCGTGGCATGTTCGACCGCGCCGACAACGGGCCACACGAACACCTCAACGGCTTCGCGCCGTTGTACACACGGCCCCCGGACGGGCGACCTTATCCAAGAGAACTCCTCTCTATATAGAATAGATTAGAGAGTCGAGTAAAACTCACAATGCCGCCGATAGGCCAACTTCGACCATATATATGACAACCTCCTTATTTTTCGTAGTTAACCGACTACGGAAAAAAGTTTCAACCGACTGCTGACTAATCCGCTAAATACTTACACCGTCTGAAAGCCACCAAAGTAAAATATTCTAGCTCTTTCAACACTAGAGTTCTAATATTTTTCACAGCATATGCTGCAGAACTAAGTCTGCTAGCTAGTTTTGATATATGGGGGAGCCATTGAAGCTTTGCGTCCAGTGTGATTCCAAGAAAAATGGTGGTATCAACAAGACTCAGTTCCCCCCAGTTACATTAGTATTGACGAGTTTAACATTAGGAGTTACGAATTTCATACATTTAGTTTTAGTTCCATTCAAATGCAAATTATTAACATTAAACCAATTGACTAACTTAGCTATAGCATTATTTACTTTGTCATAATTTGATAACTGTCGTTTTAATTTGAAAATTAATGAAGTATCATCAGCAAATAATACTATATTATGGTTATCTCCTAGTATGTAAGGTAAGTCATTAATATATACTAGAAATAAAAAAGGGCCGAGAATTGAGCCCTGAGGCACGCCCATTTGTACAATCGACCCGGAAGAACTCATAAAAACAACTTGCGTTCTGTCACTTAAATATGAAATAATTAATTTAAGAGCATCGCTTCTTACAACGTAGTGTTAAAGTTTCCTGATTAATGTTTCATGGTGAACACAATCGAAGGCTTTGGATATGTCACAGAATACACCCAAGGCATCCTGTGAATTCTCCCATGCATCAAATATATATTTAATCAGCTCAACACCAGCATCAGTTGTCGAGCGACCCCTTGTGAAACCAAATTGATTTTTATGAAGTAAATTATTTACATTAAAAAAATTTAACGTTTGATCAAGAATAATTTTTTCAAAAATGTTACAAGTGTTGGCAGTACAGAAATAGGTCTAAAATTAGCGGGGTCCAATGTACTACCAGATTTAAATAAAGGTATTACATAAATTATATGGCTTGCTTTCCCGTTGACAAATGAACCACTAACTACATCGCATTCAATCCGCACGATGGTTGTCGATAGAATACTGACAGGATACTTTGATTCAGTACTTATATTTGCTTTTATTGTTTTCATACCAAAGCCTAAAATTTTACCCAGTGATTTGCTTCTATTAAAGTGCACATCTTCAGAGCAAACATATTTGTTTTCAATATATTATTGTTACAAGTTACTTTTAGTACAGTGTTCTTAATATTATTTTTTAGATAATCACAAATATCTTGACGCTCGTAAGACCCTTCAGGAATTTCGATTATTTATTTTTCAACCATAATAAAATTTATTTTTTCTTTCATCTATATTGGGAATAGAATTGAAAGTTGAAAAATACAAAAGGCAACATTCGTAGTCTCCTCGTAGTTCTATTGTCGGTGAATAGTTCGTTGATAAAGAAGGTCCTGTCCCAGTTATAGACACAGTGAAAGACATTTTATACTGATACGTTTATTTACTTCATACACTATATAAATGCTTTTTCCAGTAATTCCTTAAAATTTTTAGACAAAGATGTCCACAGTTTGTGGCACCAAACGCTTGATGTCGCGCATAATAATAGTTAATAGGTAAGTTATGCATATATTTAACTAATCCTAACGGGGCTTTAAATTACCAAAACTATCATAATATTCTACGTATTTATTGTGCTTTACAAAGGCTACCCAATGCCTTCCAGGATTTCTGTAGCTATCCAAATTCAGTATTCCACATTCTATCTTTCTCGGATTCGAAGGTAACTTATTTCTCGCCGCGAAAGTATGGAATGTCACTTGCATGTTCTAATATGTCGAGGTTAGTGAGCGCCCGTCTGGGTAGCCATCTAATTAGTTTTTTTAGGGGTTAAGATATAAACCTGCTCCTTGTTTATGAGGTTTAATGTATAATCCTTTTCCTAGAGCAACGACTTCCATCATTCTGTTGTGTCTTTCAGATTCCTGAAGATTCTTTTGTGCCGCTTTTGACTCATTAACAGCTTTTGCTACACCAGCTGCTCCACCAGCTAATGATCCTAAAGCTGACAATCCCGCAAATATGGGAATAAGGGGTAAAAGTCCTTCAAACTTTGGAAGAGGAATACAGAGGGGTAAACTTATTCAATTTTTATTACTAAATATTTTCTTAGCAGCTGCATAGGCATATTTTATAGCCGAGTGACTGTCTTTGGATTTTAGTTTTTTCAACTGAGACTGTATTTTTATCCCCTTCTTAAATGCTTTTATACCGCCCCCCGCCCGGATTTTCGCTTTCATCGCATTTTTGACTATCCAAGAGGCAATTTTTTCTCCTTTCCTAGCATCTTCTGATTTCAACCTCCTCTTAGCCATTTTCAAAAGTTCTAAATCCGCTTTTTGTCGAGCGCCCGAATGTTTGTTAGTGTAACCAATATCATGGAGCATACACGCTTCATCCAATTTGTTTATCCCACGATCGGCTTTGAGTAACCGTTTTTGAAGTTCCGTTTTGGGACCGCAAAATTGATAGCCAGGTAAATGTAACTCAAACGGTAAATTGTCTATTACCTTATTAATTATACCACTGCCTTTCTTCATCGATAAGTATAAAATGAGATTATTAAGTAATAATACGTTATTTATATACCTACACCACTAATTCACTTTTATCCACCCAACTATTTTCGTCATCACTCAAACCTAACCATTTTACTAAAAGCTTATTTCCTTTTCTTTTAATGACTTTTTCAATAAGATAAAGGTCTGGAAATTTAGTTTTTTGTAGTTCGTAACCGTAAAAAGAGCCTAGAATTTTTTGATTGTGTTTGTCTTCTATTTGATAGGTTTGAGGATTGGTTTGGTTGACTTTAACGATACGAAATATTTCTGTAGACCAATTAAGGGTATAAGCTTTATAAAAATCTCCTTTGTATTTGCTTATACGAACGTAATCGCTGACGTGAAACCTTGGTCCTTGACGTATCTTAGGTTTTTGAGACTTCTTGATATTTGACATAACTAAAATCGCATTTGAATCATTAACGTTGACAGGCTTGAATTTTTTAATGCGATGTAAAGTATTATTATACCATTTTACAACAAAATCTAGATAATTTTTGAACCATTGATATTGTCCGCATAGACTGAATATTTTGTAAAGCCGATTTTTTAAAGTTCTTATTACTCGTTCTACAATGGAGGCCTTTTTAACGAATTACGTGGAATAACGTTTTATATTATAATTTTTCATTAAATTCTTAAAAGAATCATTATAAAACTCTGTACCAAGATCCGTTTGTAAATTTTCAGGTTTTCGTCTTGATTCAGATAATAAACTTTGCATCGCACTTTTGACACAATTTATATATTTCGATTTCAATGGTCTAACCCATACGTATTTTGATAGAGCATCGATTACTACTAGGACATATTTGTATCCTTTATTAAACGTTGAATATTTTTGAAAATCAATCAGGTCATTCCTTTAATAATCGTATGTTGACGAGAAAAATTTCGTCTTGCTGCTTTGTGAAGCTCATTGACTATATCTTGTTTACTTATTTTGGGTAGGTTTTGATGCAATCATGAGGTCGATTTCCTTTTTAGTGTAATATAATGTCGTGAAATTGCTAGTAGTCAATTTTTCAAAACTGCTAAGGTACTTATTGAAATTATTGTGAATTGTTTTCATTTCATTTTTAAGTTCTTGAACACATTTATCCACATATTCTTTATTCACAGCCTCATCTTCTTTTTCAGGTGTTTGCAGTCCTTTTAATCTTGTTGATTTAAAATCAAAATCACCTGCGTCTGTTCTTACTAAAGCGTCGCTGAGAATATCAGAGCATTGAGATAGTCGTAAACGCTTATGAACATGATGACCAAATTTGTCTATATTTATAGCCATCTTATCGGCTTCTGTAATGAAATGGTACTGTGTAATCCTCCTGTAGGCAGCTTAATATATTTAATGTCTTTTATGATGCTAGATTCATGCAATTATTCGATTATTGCATAAATTTCATTGTAAACCCCTGTAACAGCCTTACCAGCTGCCCATGATCCAAGTAGTAATTTTAATCGTTCCACTAACTCGTTTGGATCGTTCCAGTAAACCAAATCAGTATCTTTTTTAAATTCTTTTAAAATATCAACTTCTTCTCCCTTTGGAAGACTTTCTATACTACTTTTATGATTTCTCGAGTGCTTAAACAATGGTTTGATCACTTGCATATATTTAAATCCTTTGTTACTGTTAATCGGTTTGGATGGATCATAACTACGTTTGTGTGCATTAGTATCCAAAAGTAACAATTTATAATTTTGTAAGTCTTCCTCTGTTACAATATCTAAATTTGGTAGCTTTTTAAACAATAACTCTTTTAAACCTGGAGTTTTTTTTTCAAACTATAATTTCCAATTTTTAAAATGTGATCATCATCATAAACACGAAATGCGCATTAGTTTCCCATGTTCATTTCTGACAACATAAGGTACATCTTTTTGTAATTCAGATGACATAGACCATGCTAATGAATCATTTGCAATACTTGGTGATGATTGATGAGATCTAAACGAAATTTCATTCGTGTTATTATCATCCGCAGGAAGCGAGTGAGTGAGGGTTTTGTTGGATGTTGTATAAACATCATTATCCGAGTTTTCTTCATCATTAACAGGATCTTCAAACACATCACTTGAAGAAATCAAAAAAAAAAAGTTGTTTGATAAGATGACCTTGGTCTGTATCTTCATTTAAATGCTGCTTTTCTTCAGTTTTTTCTTGTAAGCATATTAAGCAGATCAACGATAAATTTAAATAATGTTTCCAAAGTCAGATTGTTTGTATTTTTTGCATCCTTTATCATTTCTACCTTCCTTTTTACTGCTGCAGCAGATTTTACAATTTGTTTCTTAAGGTCTCGTTCCATTGTAAAGGAATTGCACTCTGTTTGACTACTCAACAGAAACTGATTTCTTTGTAACATAGCAGCTATTGAAACGTTTAGTCTACTAGTATGAATGTATATAAACTTCATTCTGTAACAGCCTTTATTTCGTTTACAGTCTTTATTTATAACAACATAATTGAAAGGTTTACTCCACACAATTGAACACATTTCCTGGAACCGAGGCCATGTCATGTCAGACCCTACATGTTCGTCATAAACGTGTCTCAGATTTATGTCATCTTGTTTAAACAATAAGGTTAAATAAGGTTAGCATTATCTCTTACTAGTTGCTTAGGTATCTTTGTATATGATTAATATAAAAACAGTCAATGTTCTTATGTTGACCCATGGCGAAATAATCGCGTATGTTGTTTTGATTTTCACAAGCTACATCGTCAAATAATGATTTCTTAAATTTACGCGAACACTACACATTGAATAAAAACTAAATTTACGGATTTTATCGCGTTTATTTCACTACTTTTACTTATTTTTAATTCCCGATGTTTCGGGCGCTTTACAGCAACCATGGTTGCTGTACAAAATGTGTGTAAAATAAGTAAAAGTAGTGAAATAAACGCGATAAAATCCGTAAATGTAGTTTTGATTTTACAACTACATCGTCAAATATTATAATTGAGTTAGGCGAAGCTTCGTGTGGACTCAAAATTTCACTATTATGATTATACTTGTAATAAGATGTACCTTCCTCATCCTGCAGTACTTTTTCTAAAAATAAGTATTTAGGTTGATATAAAGACTTTGAATATACATAAAGGTTGCGGAAACGTGGCCCATTCTGATGTAACAATAAGCTGATAACTAAGTTAGTCTTCTACAATTCGATGGACCGCGTACAATACTACGTATCGTATTTGGCAATAAGCTCCCATGACGTTTAACCTCATTTTTTGGTGCAGGACAGATACATTCTAATTTAAGTGATTCTTTTTGTTTGAGAAATATCATAACAGGTTTGTTAATTTGTCCGTATTGGCTGATAGATTTTAATGAACTAACGTTATTTCAATCGTGTTAATAATTTAAACACTTAAAAAAGATGCTGAAGATTAACTTAACCATCAGCTTTAATTCAAAAGCATTCACTCACTCTTGCTTCGCGCTACGCGCCCACTGAAGAACATAATTCTCTCAAATATAGGTTCCAAATTTTTAGTCTAACCAAATTAGTACATATATGCTTGCAAGTTTCTATAAATCAATGTATTTAACCAATGGTGGTGATCGTAAATGATCTAGCGGTTTGTACTACGAGTAAGCTAGAAAACCAGATGGCTGTGGTTCGATTCCCATCCAGTATAAAATTAGGGTGACATGACAACATTTGTATATACTGTTGGAGGTCTTTTTTTTCTTCTTTTTTTTCTATGTGTAACTAGTGAGGGTTAGCGGTTCAGGCATTCTATTATGATTGAGTAACAAACAAACATAAAAAAAACATCTAACATACAGACTTTTATGTTAATGTTATTATTTAATAATATAAGCATAGTTTAGTATTAGTTACTTTCATAGCATAATTTTTTTATAGGATGGGGTTACAAACGAGCACACAGCCCACCTGATGGTAAGTGGTTGCTGCGGCCCCACAGACATCTACATCTATCCTCGATTACAAATCAAAATGCAGATGCTTTGTCACCTGTGAGGACTGAGATGAAATGCCTCGTTTCCAGTAAAAAGGTTCTCCGGTTCTCTACACTCACCTTACGAAACACAACAGCATTAAGCTACTATTTCACACTGGTATTCTGTGAGAGCGTAGTCCTTCCCCGGTCGAGCCAACCCATTCGTGCTACAACTATACTACTAATATAAGTGCAGCATGGCTCTACTACGTATAAAAATATCGGTATATTCAAATTCATATAAAATCGAAAAATCGAAATAAAAACAAAAAGTTAAATTCCAATTCAGATGAAATAGAAAAATCGAAATAAAAACAAAAAAAATAAATTCAAATTCAGATAAAATCGAAAAATCGAAATAAAAAATCATAAAACTGAAAGTCTAAATCTGAACTGTATTTTAATATAATAAACTGATTTATATTTTAGTGTATTAATATAATAAGTGTTTTAGTATTTATTTTTAGAAATATTTGGTACTGTTGCTTACAGATAAAATCATAATAAAAACAAAAAAAATTAAATTCAAATTCAAATAAAATCGAAATAAAAAACCATAAAACTAAAAGTCTAAATCTGAACTCTATTTTATTATAATAAACTGATCTATATTTTTAGTGTAGCAATATAATAAGTGTTTTATCATTTATTTTTAGAAATATTTGGTGCCCGGCTTAATACTTTTAATAACATAAACATAAAATCAAAATAAAGCTATAAAACTAAAATTCAAAGTCTAACAACCAAAAAACTATATTTTATTATAATAAACTGATTTGTATTCATAATAATTAAAAATAAATGTTTTTCCGCAAGCCCTGCGGTGTGCATGTTAAACGTTATTTCGCTCACCAAAAGTCCTATATTCACAAGTCCAACTGCTTACTGCAAACCTAGTTTGATAATGTAAATATAATTGAATGTGCTTTCAAGAACAGAATTGTTACTTACAGAATTAGTCCTGAAAACTAACTATTTCACCTGAATTTTTCTTATCTGATATTTCACACACATCTCTTCAACTAATTAAACAAATGTTGAAGAAACATACAGCATTAAAAATTAATTTTGAATGCTGTGTTTACATGGTTATACTTTACCCAATAATAATGAATCATCTATTAAATCTTTTAATACTAAATATGAAAATATATACCAAAACACCTGAAAGAAAATACAGAGAAGTTCTAAATTAATGGTTACATCTAAAACATATAGGACCAGTAAGTGAACAGCAACGGTAAGAAAATGAAACTGTGTACTAACCCCACCAGGCTGTCGAAAGAGAGGACAAATTCTCAACCATAGTTCGGATAGTGTTCGATTCTTTCTGTTAAAATGAGAACGGTGTTTCTTTGCACAATACGGTAGGACTGACCTTAGAATCCGATTTGCGCCATGTATGTATATATACATTTTTTAGGATTTCCACAAAGTAACGACCGATTATATCAGTTACATTAGCATAAGCCTAGCTTCGCACACCTGACCATAAACAGAAGAAATTATAGATATTATATATTTAGATATTAATACGATAGATTTTGCTAATGACATATCCAAAAAAAAGCTTATTAGCACTAACTACAACGAAGTTAGGCTAAACAAGTTGTATTATTAGAAATTAATCATATAGATGCGTCAATACCAGCAGTATCTCGCAAACGCTCTGAATATAATGCTCAATAACTCAACTGGAAGTGGAAGTACACTTATTCCCGCAGGATAGAACTGTGAGTATGTAGACGTTAATTTGGTTAAACTAAAAATTTTGTACCTCTACTGGAGAGAATTGGGGTCTTCAGCGGCATGTAGCTCGAGCAAAGCGAAAGCAAGTGACGCAGAAGCTCCAATTCTCACCTACTCAGCAGTGGCCTAGAGCGATTGAGCAATCTCGGTTGTTTAGCAGCTAGTTCTTCCTTTATGGTTTGCAGTTGCTGACAATAGATATCTGCCGTAATCGTTTGGCCAGATTTGAGAAAACTGTAGTAAACGACACCGACGCTAGTCCACCAAACACTCACAAGTAACTTTTTCTGAGTCAATTTTTGTTTACGGCTGGATTTGGCTCCAGTGTTCAGTCATTACTTCGAGCACTTTCGATTATCGTACAGTATCTACTTTTCATCGCAAGTAATGAGTAGATTTAAAATATCTTCATTTTTGTGTCGGTTGAACACAGCAGTCGACGCGTGTTTGCAAGTTCGATTCACTCAATTCATGAGGTACCCATCGTTCAAGTTTTGTTTTTACTTTCCCGATTTGATTCAAGTGCATTAATAGAGTTTTATCACTTACACCGAAGCTTGCAGCTATCTTTGAAGTGATTTGTGATGGATCCGCTTCCACAATAGTCTTTAATTCTTCATTTTCCACTTTGGTCTCCGGCCGTCCACGGGGTTGGTTCTGAAGGTCGAAATTTCGAGAACGAAAACCTTGAAACCAAAAACGTACCATGCTTTCTTTTGCGACACCGGCGCTGTATACATCATTAATCCTTCGAGCTGTTTCTGCAGCACTAGTGCCACGATAGAGCTCTTACTCGTAAATATACCGATATTTAATATTTTCCATTGTGCGGTAATAAGCAACGCCAAAGAAAAAAATTGTGAGGAAAAAACAAATGAATGACTGTTTTCAAAACTCAAATGTATCAGCTAAATGAATTTATAAATTTGAATTTGGAATTCTTAACCAAAGGGGAGATATTTCAGATCAAAATGGTCAGTACGACAAAACGCTAATTTCATATGTAAGGACCTAAAGTATTTACCATAATTGCCACGCTTTGTAAGCGGGTTGGCAAGCGCATTTTTTTTGTCGTTATTAAGAAGACTCTTTATTTGTTCTCTCTGTCTCCTTTTTCGACACCCACGGGATGATATCGGGCACGGATGACAAAGGGGGATGCCCACTGTTCATAGACACTTCCGCCATGGGTGCCCACATATAAAAGCATATGGAAATGATAATATGCAATTAAAATAATGAAATGGTTAAGGAATTGGTTTAAAAAAAGTCGGGATTTTTATGATATAAAGCTTTTTATTTTCACAAATACAGTTTTTTAACGACTACTTTTACCAATTTTATTGCTTTTAATTTCTTTAACTTTTAATTCCCGACGCGTGATTTTTCTTTTGGAGGCCTATGCCAAAAGGCACACCGAACAGAGGGACTTACTTTAACTAGTATTACAATAGGAACTCAAACACAAATATTATGTAACCCCAAAGTTCGGAAATAAATGGCTATATTATTATTATACTATTATTATTAATTCCTGACGTTTCAGGTGCTTTATAGCACCCATGGTCACGGGGTACTGAGGTGACTGCCATCCCAATGTCAGTATTGGGACATGGAGTACCTTCAGCTTTTTATTATTATTTTTATAGTCCAATCTACGCAGATTGAACTTACTCTATCTTTAAGTCTTGCAGTGGTATGCTTGGGGTTTGTTTTAATTTTATTAATTATAGTGTCCCAAGCAGGTGGTAGTACCCAACCGCCTTCTCTACTGAAATTAGGATGTTTTTTTAATTTCAGTAGCCTCACATATCATCCTTGGTAGAAATTAATGTTCTTTAACGAGGATTTGTGGTCTATCAAATCTGATGTATGTCTATCTGGTTGGGGTGACACCCTTGACATACGGTAGTACAGCAGGCACACGCTCCACTGCGGTCGGCTTCACTCGGTCACTGTGACGAAGACGTGAGACCCGAAGCTTGATTTTGTGCAGAACCTGCTTGACGTGCTGAAGCTCCGCGGCCAGGTGCTTGTTCTCACAGATCCCATATGCTCTCTGTAACAAGGATTTGCTCATGGTAACTAACTGTGAAGGATTATGGTGAGATTCACCGCTTAAATATCAGTTTGTATGGGTCTTTTTTCTATACACAGTGTGACCTATGATGTTGTTAGGATTTTGGATAACAAAAACATCTAGGAAAGCTAAGAAATTATTTGCCTCAGATATAATATCATAATTACTGAATAGAATTTGGCACAGAGAGTGGTAACGATGGATAAAATTCATAGGAACAACATCCTGATTTAATATTTCTTGGGCCATATTCATGAGCCGCTCTAATTTGTTTCTTGGTACTTGCAATAATGCCTATATGCATTCATCACTATCTCCTGTTCTTACTTTCATCAAATATACAGCAAGTGCAAAGCATCCACTATGTTTACTTGACATTTTGGGCACTTCAGACAGAATTTATTGGCATTGTGCCTTTGATAAGCGTAGATAATAATGTACAGTATATTCGGGCATATTGTAAATATTTTCAGTCTATATGATGGTAAATATTATCTTACAATAATGTAGAAAAATCTATAATTTGTGCTACACTAAATGTTTTAATATGGTTATATATTAATTCTAAAAGTAAATACCAAGAGTTACTATTTAAATGGTAGTTACTGATTCTACATTCTGGAGGTACATAGTAATTGTATTCACAAAAATACATACCCGCAATGCTGATGGAACAGTGAGTTGATTGGAATTGTTACAACCAGGAAAAAACATTGATTTTGTGTGAGTGGTGCTCTTACAAAATTAGGCAGCAGTATATTGTATGATGTATGATCTAAGCTTTGTTGTTCTAGGTTCAATACATTACTCACTTTAGATTGCTACAAGGATGGACTAGATGATTCAGATGGTTCCCGTTCTAAAGTTTAACGTGTTGCTGCTTTATCAATCCTTCGCAATCATGACACTCACGCGATGACGATGGCAACTGAAATAATATTAAATAAAAAAAATAAGACAAAGTGAACAAAATAAAATAGATTTGTTTACTTTAAACTCAAATATAGGTAAATGTTACTTAAAACTTAATGCCCTATATTATTTAATAATTAAGGACTGACTGCCTACCAGTAGTCCAAAAACAATTAAAAATCGACTGTCTTATTTCTTGGTATTTGATAAAAATTGTCCATTTCGTAACTATCTGGTGTTAGCTAGCTAATCTTATCGCCGTGTTACAAATAAGCTATTTTGTTTGTCAGGTATAGCTTGTGCATATGTTAAAAAATAAAACAACTTCATCATTTCATACATTCATCACTATCAAATATCAGCACTAGAATTAATAAATTAAAAACTGTTGAACACTTACTTTTAACTGTTGTCACACTATAATGTGATCGACAATCTCACTCCATATGAGTTCTTGAGAATTTATTTGAAAAATAACAAACAAAATAACACAATGGCAACTATTTAGTTGTGAATTCACTAGTACCTTTTTACTTGTTGAATTGTGATTTCATTTCGCACGCATGACATATTTCCTATAGCTGTCAGATTTGATGTTGCCACATAACTAACATAAATACAATGAAACGATATCGATTTGTATTCGATTAGTAATTTAATGAAAAAATAGTAATATTTGAGTTTCGCTTTCAGTTCTACACGCTTTTTAAAATATATTTTCTTTTATTTTTTTAAATTATGTTTTAAACGTATTTTTAAGAACAGTTAAAATGTGGAGTAGCGTATTGTTATGCTCTAAACAGTTCATGGTAAATCAGCTAAAAATTCACTTGTTTAATTATCATAACATGATTCCATTTTAAATGTATTGTTAAAACAGATAACAATAACAGTTAAATTGTGCAGTAGCATTTTATTGTACTCTAAAGAATTCATAGTAAATCAGCTAGTAATTCGCTTGTTTAATTATCATAATATCATAATATCCATAGCGATTCGATTATTATTCGATTAATAATTTCATAAAAAAGAGAATAATCTTGGAGGTGTTTTAACTTCTGCTCGCTTTTTAAAATGTATTTTCCTTTTTTATTTAAATTCTATTTTAAGTGTATTTTTAAGATCAGTTAATTGTGCAGTAGTGTTTTATGAAGCTCTAAAAAATTCATGGTATATCAGCTAGAAATTCACTTGTTTAATTATCGTAACATGATTTCATTTTAAATGTATTGTTAAGAAAAGATAAGAATAACAGTTATATTGTGCAGTAGCGTTATGTTATACTGCATAGAATTCATTGTAAATCAGCTATTAAATCGCTTATTTAATTATCATAACTACAGATGTGAAGGCGGTTGTTAATGTTTTCAACCAAGCCGATAACAACGGTTGTTTTTGTCTTGAAATTGATAAAAATTGTGCAGTTGCGTTTTGTTAAGCTTTAACCTTTTGAGCGCCACGCCAAAAACGCACTACCGTGTCATGTACGCCAAAGCGCCAAAACATAATAGTGTTGCCAAGAGTTGATATATCGGTAACGTGAAATAACTTGTTTTTGTTGGTTTTTTATGCTATAAATGACTCTTAATAAACTGTATGTTTTATTTAATCTTGTGCCGTCTTCCACTCTTTTTATATATGTACTTTGTACATATAAACATAAATAAAAAACAAACAATAACAATAAAATAGTAGTAAACATTAGCACTACTCTCCATCCTAATGACGACACTGTCGCGACTGGACGACAACGGCGTAGCTGACCTTCCCTTTTGAAACATTCTTAGAATGTTGTGTATCGATTTCAAAATCGATCTAACCGAAATATACAGACATCGATTCATAATATTTTATGTGTCGGGGAAGGCGTAGGCCAAGTGACGCACAGAAGAAAAGTCTTACACTCTTATGACAATGGGGATTTGATATGATGCTGATGCTGCTAGATGATTTTGAGACTGAGAAAGAAAATGGCACAACACAAAATGAAAAATTGCTCTTCACACCCTAAGTAAAAAAACATTAATTGTAATTTTGTATTATTATTAAAAAAGGTACATAATTATTCATTAATCAACAATTGTATATAATTATTCGCACTAGGTAAATCAGCCTTATAATACTAAAATCTTGGTCATGGAATAAATAAACATATTTGTTCACCAATCAATCAAAAATTCAATTCATCAATCAAAAATCAAAATTCATCATCATCGACGCTTTCCAAAATCCGAATGAGTTCTGAGGAATCGTTCATGTTGCATTGCTCTACTTTTCTCGGTAATCACTTATGACGTCATCAGGGTGTCGTCTATCCTTGATCACGGTGCCCAGTGAACTGATTTTCGATGACGCGCTAAAGATGCGCTAGAGTTGAGATATTAGATTTATTATGCGAAGATAATCTGATAACATTTTTTTATTCATGTAGCTAATTATAGTTTTATGTTTATAACCTTTGATTTTATTCAAATATCAATAATAATAGAAAAAAAACATCATTGAGCTGAATTTTGGATAGTTTTCAAGAAATCTATGCCTCCCGCGTTTGACACTAGCGGTCAACCATAGACGACTTTGGCGTGCTGGACATAGTATTTGCTTAGATAAAAATCCATTTTTATTAGTTCAATGTTTCTTAGTACTTGTGGCTCTAGAAGACTTGTTTTTTATACTCACATGTTGCTGGGTTATTCCTATTTTGAGGAGTGTAGAATTAAAATACCTGTAATAATTTTCCAATATCTATATTTCATATTTTTCGGAGCCGGGTTTTTTGTCAACTATAGACGTCGTTGGCGCTCAGGGCCCGCAGGTGTTGGTCAAGTATAGGCGACTTTGGCGCTCAAAAGGTTAAAGGATTCATGGTAAATCAGCTGGAAACTAACTTGTTTCGTTATCATAACATGATTCTATTTTAAATGTGTTGTTATAAACAGATAAGAATAACTTAACCGATCTTCTTTAAAAACAGATAAGAATAACAGTTCTTATCTGTTTTCAAAGAAGATCGGTTAAGATTAACAGTTAAATTGTGCCGTAGCATTTGTTACTCTCTAAAGAATTCATTAGAAATCAGCTAGTAATTCGCTTGTTTAATTATCGTAACATCATAATTATTTAAAAATTATATTAGCACTGTAATGATGACACCGTAAATAATCGATCGAAAAAGAGAATCGATTTTTTAAATGTGTTTTGTGATTGGCAACACTTTTTTTTATTTACAAACTAATGACATAATGATTTACCTAATTTTTATTATTATGTTTCCGGTACTTTTAATTTGTGCAAAAATATTCCCATTGTTTGAGGATAAATGAATACCGCGATTAATAACCATAAATAAAGATATAATTTTTTAACAAATTCACATTGTTGGGCGTTCCATGGCCGAAAATGGGCGTCCCCCTTTCATGTTCTAACAGAATCCACTATTCATCGGATAGAATATGTATTAGTTTGTTGCCCTTAGTTGTTTAAAAATATTTTTAATTAACTTTAAAGTTTTATATAAAAGTTATATTTTTGTCCTTTATATGCAAAATATTGGATTGACAGTGAGATAGTGTTAGCATATAGCAGGTCCTATAAATGAAGTATTTTATTTTAATTAATTTGTTATTTTTTTCGCTGTTATAAGTTGAGCACTGGAGTACGGATGAGCTGCAATGATAATCATGATGATTGGTTATACAAAAATATATACACATAGTTTAAAAATATATTATACTATATATATTAGTGCTTTCAATTATCGTATGTTAATGGTGCTTCCATTAGCGCAGTCATTTGTAATGGCTCATTATGTAAAGAGGCCCCCTCTTCTCTTTGTTAGTTGCATTAGCTTAAAGACGGTTAAATACATAAATTTTTCTCATTAATCCCTAAACGTTGTTATAAAACAAAGCCATAACATTGTTCAAGTCAATTTAACTTAAAAAACCACACACACTTTCACCAACTTCTGAAGCTGTATAATTACGTGGGAATCATTTTATTACTGTTTTTAGTTTTTTGCACTTTGTTTTATTTTTTTAGGTTTTATTATTTGAATCTATTGTATACTAAGCAATATCTAAACCTCAAGCTAACAAACTTAAAATGTCGTCTAAGTAGTTATAATAAAAATTTCACCACCATTGAAGAGAATTAGTCTACATTATTAAAACAAAAAAAGAAATTGTAAACCGGTTCTGAACTTGCCAAGACATCGTATGAGAAAAAAAAGTCTAATTAAGATTCTCCTTCTTTTTGAAGTCTGCCAAAAATGTTTTAATTTTTTATAACACTATACAATTGATATACAAAAAATAAACTAATTTATAAATTTATATAAAAAGGTCCCGCTGAGTTTCTTGCTGGTTCTACCCAGGACAGAAGTTTTTTTTTAAATCTTTTCAATAATTATAACATGTAATCTATATTGAATGAAAATTATTCTATTCTATTCAATAATAATTAGAACTGTCTTAGGGCTGTTTTATCCTCAGAGTAATTTGCATACATATTTGTGTAATTACTCTAAGATTTTATCAAACGTCTGATGAAAGTTATCCGTCATACAAATTATAACCTGACGAAATATAAAAGTGAAGTAGTTGAGCTATTTTATTGATAGAACTGTAATATTTAATTTTTTTTACGTTGTATTATAATATTATATCAACAGCTTTTATGTGATGGCTGAAAAATTAGCCTTTAGTAAAGTTATATCCGTCTTACGGTAGTAATACAATAAGGTAAAACTTTACCTAACATAACACAAAAATTAAAACAATTAAACTATCGACTTTTGATAGGCTGTAAAACAAATTAAAGAATAAAAAGCTTCATAACATTACATCAATATTTAAAAGTTAGAAAACTTTGTAACCGCTGGATTCCTCATGGACACACACGGGCTCGATTGATTCGTGTAAAAAATCTTGTTAAAGTATGAACGAAGATTTAAGATGTTACAGTGAAAGTAAAGGCCGTGATTGCTTACAATCAGTACGTGAAAACATCACGCGAATGGTCCTTACGTTTTCATAAATGGTATGTAATGGAGAATACTTTGAAAAGCAGTAAGTATATTAGTTTAGCTACAAATTGTTTTATTTATGAGTTGTGACGAGTGAGACTGGCCTCCGTGACTGGAATTGGCTCTAGAGGACATTATTATTATTAGAAGGAGAATCAAAAATGAATGGAGTATTAATGAGGGTTTTTTACACGATCTTGTTCTTACTACAATGAATAAAAATATACGGTAGGCCTAAGTGGTGTATAATAACTTGAACAGAATTCTGTTATATCGCGAAATGTGTTTGCGGAACATAACTTATGCAGATAATGTCGAAATGGCTGCTGGTATTATTTACTTTAAATAGCATTGTTTAGCATAATGGTGTTTGAGTGAGCGCAATGCGGCGACTTGGTCGCTAGCTTATAGTCGCTTCGGCCCGTTACCTCTTGAATTTTCGAACTTGACCACGCCAGTACAATGTGTACTTGAATCGAGGCGGTCGGCTTAACCTATTTATTTTACAAACTTAAACACTAATTGCATTCTAAACTCGCACGTGGAACTTTAAAACGAACCGAACATCGAGTTTTGCTGTTATTTGAATACTTTAGCATGAAACAAGGACCTAATGTTGTTTTGTATTTTCCGGTTATAATCGAATGTTAGTCGATTCTATGTATGTAAACATGCATTAAATGATTTGTCGTGAGGTTGGTTATTTTTCCTGTTTATTTCAGTAAAAGAATTTTTTACATTGTTAAGGTAACTGATATTAAACGTTTCGAGTTTCTTGAAAATTATTAAAAACTTAACGGACGTAAATTTCTTAAAAGGAATATCACGAGTAACATACGCGAAACTATAACGCTGGAGTTGGTAGGCGTGAGCATCATCAGCGTCGCTAAAGGCGTGGTAGAAACATATTATACAAGTGCAATTTATATTTTGTTTTTTTAAAAGAATATATATTTATTTACGATATGATTCTCTCTTTATATTTTATTACATGTTATAATTTTCAGCCGTTTTAAAAAGGAGAAGGGGTTCTCATTTCCACTGTATGTACGTACTCGTTGTCTTCGTAAATTACCAACAGATTTCGTTATTTTTTTATTAAATGGGTTATATTTCAGGGGTGGTTTAAATTTAGAGAAAAAATCCACCTCTAAAAGTATAAAAATGATCGATGAAGTTTTTGTGTAAAGTATTTAGATGACATTGAGATTGCTATACTCCTTAGACCACTCAAATGTTAAAAAAGCAACGCTTAATAAAAAAGAAAAGAAAACGAAGTTGGCTTTTACATTGTTATTAAATGTCAAAATTTTATTAGTATCTGTTATTTTTAATTTTCATTTATAATAAAGCAGATTTTTTTTTTCCAAAAAGACGTAGCTTAAGATAATTTTTATATCGAGCAAAACGCGACACATTGAGTTTCTATGCGCAGTTTTGTCTATACCAGAACGAATGCATATCACGTAAATGTCTTAAAAGAAATATCCATATCATACTCTATAGGCTGGTTGATAATTGCAGAACCAAAATCTTCGAACAAGGAATTCTGATCAACAGTAGATATGATTGAATTTCTGTGATTTTGGACGCATTTTTTGCTAGCAATGGATCGTTAGACCTTCATTCGCTCCTTCCTCCCCTACTCCTTCCTGGCAGGGTGCGTCGTGTGTTAGACGAGGATGACATTTAAAAAAGTTTGTATTCTTCATTGCTTCCTCATTTCTATTTAGAAAAATAAGTCAATTTTAAATGCTTTGCGAATTAAAAATATTAGTTTTGATAGTGTAAAATAACTAAATAACACTAATTTGAAATTAAATGAGTTAAATGTTACAGTAACTACACTTTCTCAACACCATAATTTTTGATTTCTGTTCTCTTATGATTATAATTCATTTGTGATTATGATTTATTCACAAGTCATTAAGCACTGTTAAATTTTCGAAGTAGTTTGAAACGGCATGGCGGCGACGCGACGAGGCGAAAGGTCTGCGTTGCTGCGGGCAATCTAGCTTGCTTACGTATATTATTCTGAGGCTAGGGGGCAATCGGATCTTACGTCAGAACGCTTGTGGGAGAAAGCGCCATCTTTTCAAGCAAGATGAAATCAAATATCATTGGCCTGTTTTGTTCGTATTACACTCATTGAGCCAACGTTGTTTTGTTTACTATTTTACAATTTCACTTCAGAATATTAAAGAAAATAGTAGTTCTATAAATCGTTTATTTTTTTGTAGCCTTTATAGCAACGTTTTTAGGAATTCAAATGTCAAATATATCAAACTATATTACAGTTTAAATGCAGGCAGGATGTTTTCTTTCACCGCCGAACACGTGGTGAGTTAAAATACAATTGACAATTTTATTTTCGCGGGCGGGGATTGAAGCCGAGTTGACAAATTTCCGAGTATAGCGAGAACGAGGACACTATAATATTACCTATGCCTAGCGCAATAGATAACCTTCGACAATATTCAGTGGTTGTCGTCGTGATTAAAACTGGCAGGGCATCGTCAAATATAATAACGTAAAAATTTGTTAAGTTTAAGTTGTAATAAAATTCTGCGAATTATAATAATTATTTTGCACTTAAATAACTGTAATCAAAATCTTAATTATAAATTAGGCGCTAAAAGCATACATAGATCATTATACTATTTAAATAATCAAGGTCAACGACCTTCATCGCTACAGATTGTGAGTTGTTTTTGTGTGTTTTGTCATTCAGTCTTACAAGCAGCAGACTACTGCCTACTCCAATAGGTTTGCGGGCTTCGAAAGTCAAGCGGCTTACAGCAAGCACGTTTTTTTTTGAGCTAAGCACGTTTATTCATCTCCAATATTTACTTAATGCTTGGGTCAAGCATCTAAGTGCATGCTCCGTGCCTGATGCGATTTTATATTTTTCGCTTTTTTGTTTTGACATTTTCGCAAGCAGCTTCATTAAGCATTGCATGATTCGAGCAGCTCGAATTGTGTATTCACAAACTTGCCTTGTGTTACCAGACCTATGCATCAAGATGCTTGAGCAAGTAAGACGAACGGTACGTGCTTGTCGTCAATCTGCTTGATCGTCTTGGAATCGCTAAATAGATTAAAAGTATTAGATGCTATAATAAATAAAAATAAACTATCTTTATTTCAGGCAACAGTAAACCCATATAATAATGTTAGTAAAATTGAAGTGAAATATAAATTTTATAAATTTTAGTATTAGTAATCAATTTAATTTACGTAAATAATAGTCACAAATATAAATGGAGATGTTTGAGATCAGCCGCTACGAGGACACCGGTGTCTTATAACGTGGCATGTAGTCGTATCCAGTGCTCAAGCAGCAGCGAGTCCCATCTATCTGCCAATGTGTTGAGAATACTATTATTGCAGCTGCCCCGCCAACGCTTCAGCATCGATGCAACACTCTTTCTAATAATGGCATGGAAACCATCAGTGTGCATTTCAGAAAACATTTCTGACGGCAGCCCCATCAGCATCCTATACCCATTATTATACTGGACACGCAACGCGTTGTACACCCGCTGCGTATAGTTAAAAGTTGGAAGTAGGCTTTGAAAATAGTAATCTTTACCTGCCTACTGCAACGAGCAAACCTTCGAGCCACCATGCTACATCGGATGGACAGCGCCTTGTGTTCCTGCCCGATATCCATATTATCACGCAAATCCTCAGTACCCAGTGACCCAGATACTTAAAATGTGAGACTCGCTTTAGAGGTGAGTTGTTGAGTATGAAGGTAGTCGCACTTGGTCGGGATTTGACTCCTGCCTTAACACCATTTTTCATATTGTATCTGTGTGCATGGGACACTGCATATGCTTCACATACTTTTGATAGTTTATGCATGGTACCAATAGTAGGGCTGAGCAGCACCATGTCGTCTGCGTAACTAACGTTATGGATACATACTCCGTCAATATGACAGCCTACAGTTATTCCGCTCAACTCCTCGATCAGGCCATTAATATACATATTGAGGAGCCTAGGATATGTAAGACCACCTTGCCTCACCCCACATTCAATTCTATATACATCAGAGTATAAGCTCGCCCATCTAACACAGTTGGTCTGCCACCCATACCACGATCGTAGCATCGCGACTAACTCGTGCGGCACATCAGTCTCACTTTGATGTTTTTTCCATAATATGTCACCAAATCGAAGGCCTTGGACAAGTCAAGAAAACAGGAAAAACTGGAGCTCAGTGTAGTATTTGACAGTTTGCTTGAGACACAAGGTAGCGCTTTCGGTGGACAGACACGGTTGAAAACCAAATTGTGCATCATTGAATTTTAAATGACCACTTACTGTTGATCAAGCAAACTCTCCAGCACCTTAGCCACCACAATAGCCAGTGAGATTGGTCTATAATTTCTCAAGTCCGATGGATCCCCCCGACTTGTTCTTAATAACTGGCACAACTATGATTCGCAGAAGGTCATCAGGCAGGTAAGAGTGGCTGAGACAGAGATTATATAACAAAGATAAGACTCTTGGTAGATGGATTCCTGCGCACTACAGATGGTCTTGCTGAGGTGGTCGTAACCAGGTGGTTTACCCCGTTCCATTCCTTTAATTACGCAGTCCACATCCTTCGCCGAGAATCTAACATTAAGTTTGTCAGTACTGCACCCATAATCACAAGACGCGAGTCTACCCTGAAGTGAGCTTGGAAGGCCTTAGCTATCTCACTGTGCTCATGAAGGCCAGCGACGCTCACTGGAATGCTTAATGTTGTGGTTAATTTATTTGTAGCCTTCCAAAAGTGCTTAAAGTCCTTACTAGCACGGTGTTGTGTAATCATGTCCATTTTAACTTGTTGCTGATTATTTTGACACCATTTCAGCTTAGATTTAAAATACCCTCCTAGATTCCACCATATTCACATTTACTATAATAATAATAATAATAACCTCGTTGTGGTTTACGGGCTCTGACCACAGGCTGCGCCAGAATGCGATCGTGTCGGCCTGATTCGGTACTGGGCCCGTTCCACTTACCATCGGTCGCTCCAATGATTTATAGAGCCTCTTCTGATCACTCTGGAAGGGACGATTCTGGTTGAACCGTGTCGACCTCTCGGTATATCGCCGAATTCGCTTTCCCCAAGCAGCGATTCTCTGCTTCAGGTCGTCTATGCGCTCCGTCAGTTTTTGCATTATATCCGGCTGGGACAAACTAACACTTGTCCCAGCAAACGCCATCCTGACGGTGCGCACAATCCTTGGCCTGGCCTGACCTGAAGCATATCAGTCTGCCGATGAGGGCCCTAGTCCTTGCGATACGTTCTTCAATTCTTATTCTCCAGGCTGGGATAGCACTACTTTGTCCAGTAGCGCGTCCAGCCGTGGAAAGTTTGGCGCCTATAATACGGCAGACTACCAGTGCGGCGCCAAAAAGAATTGAGTCCGTCTCGCAAAGGTCCCGGCTGGCTTCCAAGTAGGTAACCAGCATTGGGTTCAGAGCCCTCACGACAGCCCGATTCCGCCTGCTTAGGGCTAAGCGGGGAAGTCGCGGTCGATTTTCGAGAGGCGTACTGCGCGTTTCCACAATCGCCTCCTCCAATGTACTCCTCATTTGCTCTAGTTCCAGTTCCTGGGCGACTGTTCCTTTATCGTTTGAATCAACCACAACTGGCGTATCACGGCGGCATCCACATTTGCCGTTTGCTCAGCAAGTTGTGGCGCCGCATCCTCAGCCGCAGCATTTTCACCCGATGAAGGAACAGCCTCACGTCGTAGCCGTTCGAGTTCGGTGACATCAAATGTATTTGAGCGCAAGATATACCGAACTCGGTCTGCCAGGTTTTACTCGGTGACGGTTACAGATGGCTCCAGCTCAGCAAAAAGTCGATGCATCCTTGTCCGATACGCAAAACCTCCAGTTTCTCCCCCTTTCGCCCCAAAATACGCCCGCAATGCGTTGCTGTTCATCTGGGTTGTCCAACGCATGCGGCGTACTCCACCAGTGGCGGGTGCCGATTGCTAGGCCCGCGAAGACCCTGCCGACACCAAACCAGCTGGTGGGGATGATGGATGCGAGGGGCTGCTGGGTGGTCGTGCAGCACCTCGCGCTCGGCTGGCGGTTCGCATGCTGTCGCGTCCAGCGCCAGCTCCAGACGTGCCCTGGCGACCTTCAGGCAGCGGTCCTTTGCGCGTTCTTCCGTATTCCATCATCCTTTAGGATGTATCTCCGATAGTTGTTGGTCTTAATGACCTGATCCTGTATGCACAGACAAAACCCTCGGTTTCCCCGAAGAGGTCACCGAAACGTAACCAGTTGAGGGAGGCGGCTGTATCTACGTGAGGCTCATGTAGAGCCCTGTAGTAACTCCCATGGAGCTCCTTCTCCTTCCATACGGTCTCCCGGTCGGAAATGCTCTGTACTGCCGGGTCTTGCCATTGCTCTTTGGCTAAGGATAGAGGGGTAAGTCCTTATAATAATAATAATCTTTATTTCTCTCTACAATTGCAGTTTATAACATCATTACATCTAAAAATTTTTTAAGTAACTTACAAAAGCTAGTTGTAGAGACTGGTGAAAAGTTATTGGACCAACACTCGGCTTACCGTAGAGCTGTCACTTCTGTAGACAATCCCGAGCGTGCCGGTGAGCGTCCCTGACGTGTTTATTCCATCCGATGACATGTTTGTTCTATTTTTAGTTATACGATTACTACAAATTTTAGCACCCTCTGTGAGGATACTAAAATTATATTTTTGTAAAATTTATCTATAGTTTGCCTATGACTACTATCAAAACACATTTTATCTGCAAAACTCGTGAGTTTCAAAGGAAGATTTACATTTCTAAGTTTACAATGACATATTCCCTATATTTATCTATTTGAGGGGAATCCGTGTCTCCCCATATTACATCATTAATGCTGAAGCTACCATGCACAACTTTAGGTGTTATTACATCAATATTTACCTATTTTAATATTCTAAATCGCTAATAAAAATTACATTCGACAAACGAAATTATAATTTTTACGCCGAAAAAATATACTAACGAGTTGAACATTATGTGAATGTAATAAAGAAGTAAAATAAAGTTAAAAATTATAACGAAATTCTTTACAACAGTTAAGAAACCAAGTAGTATAATGTCGGTGTAAACTATCACATGTATGCATATATATCACACTAATGCTAATGCTAAAACGGTTCTAATCAGCAATAACGCTGAAGGATTATCTCCGGCTCTGAATTTCAGTAAACGGTATTACAAGCGGATCTGATGCAATAACTTTATTTTTTAATCCGACCTTATAATACGTACACAAATTAGTTTTCTGCACTGCGCTCTGTTGTTTATTCTTCTGTGAAACTCTCAAGGAATTAAGTACATTATGTTCATAGACAACACAGGAAAACAAAACAAAACTCTTCGAGTACTCGTATTCGTACAAGTGCAGTTGCTATCTATTACGCGTAAGTTAGTACACGTTTAGAGTATTGGGAAAACTAGCATTAAAGGATGATATTTTTTTTTGTTGTTTCAATGGCTCACATTTGCTGTTAAACGAAATCTCTTGCGTCATCATTATCATGATTACAGCCCTTCACAAATCCACTGCTGAACACAGTCTTCCCCAAGAAATGCCAATATCACGGTTCTGAGCCACCTGCCTCATCGACTTCATGTATGTACCAGGTCATCGTCATTTCCAGTCGCCCCTTATATTATAGGGGGTCATCGCACACTTCGCATACCGGTAAAAGGCTGCCACTCGAGAATTTTTCTTTCCCACGAGTTTTTTCGAGGCATATTTCATAAACGGCTAGACTGATTCAATCGATTCTTCTTTGAAGTTTTAAGATAAAATTCTTTTTAATTCATTCTTTTAAAAACCGTTAGTAGTTAGGTTGTACCAGTTCTGGCGCACTTGTAGAAAGGTTGTACCAGTTCTGGCGCACGACGTTCGTCGACTCACAATCTTAAAAAAAAAAAAAGGGTTTGACATGCTCTGATCACGAATCTGCGGTCCATTTTTGCGTAGGATGCACGGTTCCGGAGATGAGCAGATCAATTAACTCTTATCTAATTGATATCCGCTACGAGCCTCAACCGTCATTAGCGCTCCATTGTCCTTATCTACTTATCTATTGTTGATTGACTACCGTCATTATCTATTATTCGTCAGCGTGTGGGTCGGCTTATGCTATTGTATTATACTCCTTTGTTCCTATCTACAACACTAATCTGAATCATCAATAAAACACATTACCTAATTTTGTTAAAATTTTTATTTATAAAATACAAAATCTTATTACTTATTATCTATAAAATAGGAGCGAAACATCTCATCCACTAACATATCGTTGTACAACGTGTTCTCTGTAAATATACTCGTAAAACTACGCATTGAACATCCCTGAAACTTATATAGCAAATACATTAAGCAATATTCGCCACAAACTGAAGTCCTATCAACATTCCAGTTCCATCTTTTAAACACATTACCTAATTTTGTTAAAATTTTTATTTATAAAATACAAAATCTTATTACTTATTATCTATAAAATAGGAGCGAAACATCTCATCCACTAAAATATCGTTGTACAATGTGTTCTCTGTAAATATACTCGTAAAACTATGCATTGAACAACCCTGAAACTTATATAGCAAATACATTAAGCAATATTCGCCACAAACTGAAGTCCACTCATTCTGAATCCTATCAACATTCCAGTTCCATCTTTTACAATTTCTTTTAAAAAACTCTAGATGATATCGTACAGGTGCCCGTCCATATGAATCAAAATATTCACCGACGTCATTCGTATCGATATATAAAGCTACCCAATGTGACCCTGGTTTATCATCTGTACCCAAATTGCATATTACCTAGTCAGGTCATAAATTCTATCACATGTTTAATGTAAAATAATTGAAACAAGTTTATTCATTATGTAACCATTTATATACCAAAATGAACTTAACAAAACATAGATTCTTATGACACTATAGTTTATTCAAAATGACCTCCGTAATTTTGAATACAGGCCTTCAATCTGCGCGGCCAGTCGTCTATCTCACCACGAACGAGGTCCATGTCATATCGGCGGCTGCCTTAATTAAAGATGTCTTGAGTGACTCGAAATTGGGATGAGGCTTTGAGCACGCCTTTTCCTCCAAGTGTTACCATATCTTGTAATCTAACGGATTCAAATCTGGACTGGTCTTTGTGTCGGATGAAGTCGATTTCACGCGCCGCCAGCCAGTCTTTTTTTTTGTTTTTAAAGAACGTTACCTCCACACTAGGTTTTTCTCCTGTATCGTGGGGGGCAGTTTACAAACACAAATTTCACAAGGACAAACATCCAAACTCGGAACAATTACTTGTAGGTCGTACAAATACTTGTTCCGTGCGGGATTCGAACCCGCGACCCCCAAGCGCAGCCACTCATTGCTAAGCCACTACGCCACGGAGCCTTGTCAAAAGTCTTGTGTGCTCTTCGCTCTATGAGCTGACACCGAATCTTGTTGGAATACCCAGTGCCTGTTATTGAACACGGTATAAGAAACAGGTTACACAAGGTTCGTCAGGACTGTATTTTGATACACAACTGCATTCGTTTTTAACCTTTCTCACAAAAATGTACCTCTGTTAAGCCCCAATAAGAAACTCCCAACCATACCATGAGCGAGGATGGAAAATGACCTCGTTGGACACGCGGAATACGGTTGCTCGCTTCTTCACTACTGTGTGCGTACACCTTATCATTTTACTTGTTGTAGCTCTCTTCTACGGTAAAAATTTTTTTATCCGAAAAAAGAATTTCCCGATATTTTTTTCCCGCGTACCGCTTCACCAAAGCTCGGCATCTCTTCAGTCTCAGATCCATTAGACGAGCATTCAAACGATGTCCTGTTTTTCTTCGATATGCCCGAAGCCCTAAGTCTTCATTTAACGCCGTGGTTCTGCTTAACCCCATCTGAAGGGCCAACAGTTTCTGCTTACGTTTGGGATTTCTTTGAATTCGCACCTTTACAGCTTTTATCACTGCTGGAGTCCTAACAAATCGAGGGCGACCACTTCTTGACCAGTCATCTACACTAGAGTCTTCATTGTATCGTTTGATGGTACGATAAACGAATCTTTTGGTTATATTCAAATTTTTCAGTATATCAAAAAATTTAATTGGCGCGTAATCGCAACTGCAACACGGTCTTTTTTAAGCGTCCACTCCATATGTAAAAAAAGAGTAAAATTCTAAAAAGTATACAGTTTTATTTTCATGAACAATTCGAATTCAATAAACATTTTTTGTGGCCAGCATTCTAAAAGAAAAGTTTTTACTGTGTGACAACACTTATGACCTGACTAGGTATATACGTTGGTACGTGGGTGTACATGGGCAGTCTGTTAGCAGCATAAACATTATTTTCTAGACTGGGGTGAATCTTTTTCAGATGTTGTTGTACATCTAGTGTATCCATGATATTACTGCTATTAGTAGATTACTACAGTACAATCTACTCAATGACTAACATAGGAATGATCAATTATGTGATTTCTAAATATTAAATTGCATTTTTTCTGTTATACAAAACGTATTTGAGTCATCAATACACTGAATAAGACGCAACACGAAGAATGTGAGATAAGGTTGTTGACGCATAAAGTTATTATCAATTCTACTGTAGAAATTCTTTAGATTAGAATTATTACTTACTGGTACTATATAAGACCAAGCAACTGCAGTCATGGAGTTAGTGTGTGGTCGTTTGACCGCAGTGTATCTATCAATAATACATTTGCGTTACTTCAATGCATCAAAGGCCATAGATGTAAGTGTTTAATCTATTGACAAACTTACTTTTCTTTCTGTTATTTTTTACGTGTGTATGATTTTGAACGACAGGCCTGTTGGTCTAGTGGTTAGTGACCCTGACTGTTATGCCGGAGGTCGTGGGTTCGATTCCCACCCAGGACAAATGTTTGTGTGATGAGCACGATCATTTGTTCTGTGTCTGGGTGTAATTTATCTATAATATTTATGTATTTAGAAATATATAAGTATGTTTATCAGTTGTCTAGTACCCATAACACAAGCTCTGCTTAGCTTGGGACTAGATGGCGTTGTGTGATAGTTGTGGAATATTATTATTATTATTATTATTTAGTGTTAACAAATTATATTTAAATATTTTGTGTGTGTATATGATTAAGCCGTGGTAGCTCAGATGGTTAGCGCAAGCTGTAAATTTTACAGTACGTAACGCGGGTTCGATCCCCGCCGACACCAATTAAATTGTTAATTGCAATTTTAAGTGTTTATTCTATTGACACACTTACTTTTCTTTCTGTTATTTTCGTACGTGTGTATGATTTAGTGTTAACAAATTATATTTAAATATTGTGTGTGTATATGATTAAGCCGTGGTAGCTCAGATGGTTAGCGCAAGCTGTAAATTTTACAGTACGTAACGCGGGTTCGATCCCCGCCGACACCAATTAAATTGTTAATTGCAATTTTAAGTGTTTATTCTATTGACACACTTACTTTTCTTTCTGTTATTTTCTTACGTGTGTATGATTTAGTGTTAACAAATTATATTTAAATATTGTGTGTGTGTATATGATTAAGCCGTGGTAGCTCAGATGGTTAGCGCAAGCTGTAAATTTTACAGTATGTAACGCGGGTTCGATCCCCGCCGACACCACTTAAATTGTTAATTGCAATTTTAAGTGCTGATTTACCACGTGCTCGGCGGTGAAGGAAAACATCGTGAGGAAACCTGCATGTCTGGGAAAATTTCGAAGGCATGTGAAGTTCGCCAACACGCATTGAGACCGCACCGCGGACATTTCCTAGCCATAAATACAAAGACAATAGCAGAAAGTAAAAAGTTAAAAAATACTTTTTTTAACAATGACAGTCATTAGTTGATCATTAGTAAATGTGATTCTGTTTTCTTAAATTACAGGAAGAAAAGAGCAGAAGGAAGAAATGGGGTGATGGGAAGTAATGAAGAATGAATTGTTATGTGAAGTTTGTTGGAACAAACATATTTTAGTCACGTGTAAATACTTTTAACATTTTGGCTCAAAATGACACAAAATCTAAAAAATATTAGATACATCATCGACATGGACGGATTTTACATTACATATCCTCATAAACATTTTCAATGTAGAGAAATGGCTATTCTAGACGTAAAACTATCTAATAAAAATGATTCGTTTATCGATCATTATTTGTTTCAGCCAAGTTATCCTTTCAATTATTTGTCGCCAAAAGACAAAAAAAACTGTTCGTTATTGTGAAATACACGTGCACGGCATTCCATATTTTGATGTGACCGAAGAATTAAAATGTGCTTACAAACAAGAGAACATCATTCCCATATTAAATTGGTATATTAGAAATTTGTGCAAAGACGAAGTGATCGCATACAAAGGTGGTTCAACAGAAAAACAATTTTTAAAAATGTTGACGACGAATTTTTAGTATTGAAGAATACAAATGTCCAAAATACAATGATTTGGTAAATGTCACAAATTTAAACAAACGTTATGTGTGTAATAATCATATATTTGCAAAAAATAATCACAAAATTTTACGTAATAGATAGTTTTACGTCTAGAATAGCCATTTCTCTACATTGAAAATGTTTATGAGGATATGTAATGTAAAATCCGTCCATGTCGATGATGTATCTAATATTTTTTAGATTTTGTGTCATTTTGAACCAAAATGTTAAAAGTATTTACACGTGACTAAAATATGTTTGTTCCAACAAACTTCACATAACAATTCATTCTTCATTACTTCCCATCACCCCATTTCTTCCTTCTGCTCTTTTCTTCCTGTAATTTAAGAAAACAGAATCACATTTACTAATGATCAACTAATGACTGTCATTGTTAAAAAAAGTATTTTTTAACTTTTTACTTTCTGCTATTGTCTTTGTATTTATGGCTAGGAAATGTCCGCGGCGCGGTCTCAATGCGTGTTGGCGAACTTCACATGCCTTCGAAATTTTCCCAGACATGCAGGTTTCCTCACGATGTTTTCCTTCACCGCCGAGCACGTGGTAAATCAGCACTTAAAATTGCAATTAACAATTTAAGTGGTGTCGGCGGGGATCGAACCCGCGTTACATACTGTAAAATTTACAGCTTGCGCTAACCATCTGAGCTACCACGGCTTAATCATATACACACACACAATATTTAAATATAATTTGTTAACACTAAATCATACACACGTAAGAAAATAACAGAAAGAAAAGTAAGTGTGTCAATAGAATAAACACTTAAAATTGCAATTAACAATTTAATTGGTGTTGGCGGGGATCGAACCCGCGTTACGTACTGTAAAATTTACAGCTTGCGCTAACCATCTGAGCTACCACGGCTTAATCATATACACACACAAAATATTTAAATATAATTTGTTAACACTAAATAATAATAATAATAATAATATTCCACAACTATCACACAACGCCATCTAGTCCCAAGCTAAGCAGAGCTTGTGTTATGGGTACTAGACAACTGATAAACATACTTATATATTTCTAAATACATAAATATTATAGATAAATTACACCCAGACACAGAACAAATGATCGTGCTCATCACACAAACATTTGTCCTGGGTGGGAATCGAACCCACGACCTCCGGCATAATAGTCAGGGTCACTAACCACTAGACCAACAGGCCTGTCGTTCAAAATCATACACACGTAAAAAATAACAGAAAGAAAAGTAAGTTTGTCGATAGAATAAACACATCTATGGCCTTTGATGCGTTGAAGTAACACAAATGTAGTATTGATAGATCCACTGCGGTCAAACGACCATACACTAACTCCATGACTGCAGTTGCCTTGTCTTATATAGTACCAGTAAGTAATAATTCTAATCTAAAGAATTTCTACAGTAGAATTGATAATAACTTTATGCGTCAACAACCTTATCTCACATTCTTCGTGTTGCGTCTTATTCAGTGTATTGATGACTCAAATACGTTTTGTATAACAGAAAAAATGCAATTTAATATTTAGAAATCACATAATTGATCATTCCTATGTTAGTCATTGAGTAGATTGTACTGTAGTAATCTACTAATAGCAGTAATATCATGGATACACTAGATGTACAACAACATCTGAAAAAGATTCACCCCAGTCTAGAAAATAATGTTTATGCTGCTAACAGACTGCCCATGTACACCCACGTACCAACGTATATACCTAGTCAGGTCAACTTTTCTTTTAGAATGCTGGCCACAAAAATGTTTATTGAATTCGAATTGTTCATGAAAATAAAACTGTATACTTTTTAGAATTTTACTCTTTTTTACATATGGAGTGGACGCTTAAAAAAAGACCGTGTTGCAGTTGCGATTACGCGCCAATTAAATTTTTTGATATACTGAAAAATTTGAATATAACCAAAAGATTCGTTTATCGTACCATCAAACGATACAATGAAGACTCTAGTGTAGATGACTGGTCAAGAAGTGGTCGCCCTCGATTTGTTAGGACTCCAGCAGTGATAAAAGCTGTAAAGGTGCGAATTCAAAGAAATCCCAAACGTAAGCAGAAACTGTTGGCCCTTCAGATGGGGTTAAGCAGAACCACGGCGTTAAATGAAGACTTAGGGCTTCGGGCATATCGAAGAAAAACAGGACATCGTTTGAATGCTCGTCTAATGGATCTGAGACTGAAGAGATGCCGAGCTTTGGTGAAGCGGTACGCGGGAAAAAAATATCGGGAAATTCTTTTTTCGGATAAAAAAATTTTTACCGTAGAAGAGAGCTACAACAAATAAAATGATAAGGTGTACGCACACAGTAGTGAAGAAGCGAGCAACCGTATTCCGCGTGTCCAACGAGGTCATTTTCCATCCTCGCTCATGGTATGGTTGGGAGTTTCTTATTGGGGCTTAACAGAGGTACATTTTTGTGAGAAAGGTTAAAAACGAATGCAGTTGTGTATCAAAATACAGTCCTGACGAACCTTGTGTAACCTGTTTCTCATACCATGTTCAATAACAGGCACTGGGTATTCCAACAAGATTCGGTGTCAGCTCATAGAGCGAAGAACACACAAGACTTTTGACAGCTCCGTGGCGTAGTGGCTTAGCAATGAGTGGCTGCACTTGGGGGTCGCGGGTTCGAATCCCGCACGGAACAAGTATTTGTACGACCTACAAGTAATTGTTCCGAGTTTGGATGTTTGTCCTTGTGAAATTTGTGTTTGTAAACTGCCCCCACGATACAGGAGAAAAACCTAGTGTGGAGGTAACGTTCTTTAAAAACAAAAAAAAAGACTGGCTGGCGGCGCGTGAAATCGACTTCATCCGACACAAAGACCAGTCCAGATTTGAATCCGTTAGATTACAAGATATGGTAACACTTGGAGGAAAAGGCGTGCTCAAAGCCTCATCCCAATTTCAAATCACTCAAGACATCTTTAATTAAGGCAGCCGCCGATATGACATGGACCTCGTTCGTGGTGAGATAGACGACTGGCCGCGCAGATTGAAGGCCTGTATTCAAAATTACGGAGGTCATTTTGAATAAACTATAGTGTCATAAGAATCTATGTTTTGTTAAGTTCATTTTGGTATATAAATGGTTACATAATGAATAAACTTGTTTCAATTATTTTACATTAAACATGTGATAGAATTTATGACCTGACTAGGTAATATGCAATTTGGGTACAGATGATAAACCAGGGTCACATTGGGTAGCTTTATATATCGATACGAATGACGTCGGTGAATATTTTGATTCATATGGACGGGCACCTGTACGATATCATCTAGAGTTTTTTAAAAGAAATTGTAAAAGATGGAACTGGAATGTTGATAGGATTCAGAATGAGTGGACTTCAGTTTGTGGCGAATATTGCTTAATGTATTTGCTATATAAGTTTCAGGGATGTTCAATGCATAGTTTTACGAGTATATTTACAGAGAACACATTGTACAACGATATTTTAGTGGATGAGATGTTTCGCTCCTATTTATAGATAATAAGTAATAAGATTTTGTATTTTATAAATAAAAAT
Source organism: Parnassius apollo (assembly GCA_907164705.1). Lineage (NCBI taxonomy): Eukaryota > Metazoa > Arthropoda > Insecta > Lepidoptera > Papilionidae > Parnassius > Parnassius apollo. Next base: position 17,676,919 of record CAJQZP010000693.1, read on the forward strand.
TTTAACAAAATTAGGTAATGTGTTTAAAAGATGGAACTGGAATGTTGATAGGACTTCAGTTTGTGGCGAATATTGCTTAATGTATTTGCTATATAAGTTTCAGGGATGTTCAATGCGTAGTTTTACGAGTATATTTACAGAGAACACATTGTACAACGATATGTTAGTGGATGAGATGTTTCGCTCCTATTTTATAGATAATAAGTAATAAGATTTTGTATTTTATAAATAAAAATTTTAACAAAATTAGGTAATGTGTTTTATTGATGATTCAGATTAGTGTTGTAGATAGGAACAAAGGAGTATAATACAATAGCATAAGCTGACCCACACGCTGACGAATAATAGATAATGACGGCAGTCAATCAACAATAGATAAGTAGATAAGGACAATGGAGCGCTAATGACGGTTGAGGCTCGTAGCGGATATCAATTAGATAAGAGTTAATTGATCTGCTCATCTCCGGAACCGTGCATCCTACGCAAAAATGGACCGCAGATTCGTGATCAGAGCATGTCAAACCCTTTTTTTTTTTTTTAGGATTGTGAGTCGACGAACGTCGTGCGCCAGAACTGGTACAACCTAACTACTAACGTTACCCCTACACTAGGGTTTTCTCCTGTATCGCGGGGGCAGTTTACAAACATAAATTGCGCAAGGACAAACATCCAGACCCGGAACAATTATTTGTAGGCTATACAAATACTGGTTCCGTGCGGGATTCGAACCCGCAACTCCCAGCGTAGCCACTCATTGCTAAGCCACTACGCCACGGAGTCGTCAAGATTTCACCTCTAAGGTGAAAAAATACAGATTGAAGTTTTTATTGTAACTATTTAGAGGACACTCAAGTTGGCCATGAGATTATGATAATGCTTAGTCTAATCAAATAGTTTTTTTTTAGAATAGGGTGATAAGCGAGCATACAGTCCACCTGATGATAAGCGGATGCAGTGGCCTATAGTCGTACTGACAACTACATTTATGCTCAATTGAGAATCCAAATACAGATGCGTTTTCACTCCTGAGGACTAATATGGAATGCCTCGTTTTCATAAAAAGGGTCTCCGGTTCTCTACATTCACCATACAAAACACAGCAGCGTTTTACGCTATTTTACGGTATTCTGTGAGAGCGTGATTCTACTCCTTTCGTGCTACAACCATAATATTATAGTAGCATCGTGGCTCTACCACATGTAGCTTAAATATAAGCTTGTAATAAAAAGTGGAAACCGACGTCGTTACTAAAGCATAGTGTGTCGAAGAATTAAAACTCCGACTTCAAAACTATTCTACGGAAATTATTAGTGTAGACCATAGAATACTATAATACACAATAGAATGGCTGTCAACCTTATTTTGAACGAGATTCGGCGTCGCCGAGAGCACACATACAAGCAATTACGTCGTATTATCAGTTAATCACTACTACAAACCCGATTCGCTGTGTTGACAGACGGATTTTAATACATATTTATTTGTAAATGGCGTGCAATTTGGCATTTTCTAAATAATTTGCTTGCGAAATTTGAAAACGATTGTAACGTCAAAACACATCTCGTGTTGTAATTTGACGTATTAGTGGCATTTTAGTGGCTACACGGGCTCCGCCCACTCCCCCGTTCTATTATGTATGTATTATAGTATTCTATGATGTAGACTGTCGACGGTCGTTGATAAGCTTGCAACGGTGAAAGTTTTCCATTCATATGTAGAAACTCAGTGACGATCGCGCAACCGTCGGAGATTTGTTACATTAAATAATACGTTTTTTTTTTATAGTCAGTAGCTCAAAATGTATGTCTGCCAAACGCGCCCTACGTTACACGCCTCACCGAACGATGTCCGTTTAAGCCGTAGGCTTAGCTTGCTTGTTTATTCCTTGTCCACTTCCAAAAAATTACTTTAATTTTGCAAAAAACCTATTTTAAAGAAATTATACAAATTCTTCTATATATTTTTTCTTTTGCTTACAACTGAATATTTTAAATCATTATAAGATAAAATTATCTCGGCTGGCACAACAAGGTCAAACCTTACTCTCTTGAGCGAGAAACGCTTCTGAAAGCCTGTCTCGGTGAAAGATGGATCGTCGTTAAATCACTCCAATGCAGACAGTTACGGAAAGATATATGAAAATGTATTATTTATGATAGTAGTGAGTATTTTGCGCAGATCCGTACCCATACGACGTTTTATCATCTTAAAGATTCATTGGGTATTATCGGCGATGCGTTAGTCACTAGTGTTAGGTTATTTAAATCGTCCTCATTACTAAGACTACAATGAGCTAGTCTTTCTAACAATGTTGTGCAGCCTACGACGCAGTTATTTATCCACTGTTATTCATTACTTTTGTAAAACTGTTAATAATATGTTCAGTTTTTATTAGTATTATCTTATGCCGATAGGAAGTTATAAACGTGCGATCTTTGCTCTGACTTTTGGTTCTCTTAGGTCTTAAAAATATTATCGAAACTTATTATGTAAATACTTATTAGGTCTTTACCTCTGATATTGTCGTTTTATATAAAAAAATCAAACTATTGTTTAAAAAATGTAGTTATTTATAATTATAGGTATATTATGTATTAAATGTACTTAAATCATGAAACGATGTATCATCTGTTGTTATCATTGCACTTTTGTAAAGAAATTAAATGAAGTTTCTGCACGAGAATTCCTGGCAACGGGAATAGAGGAGTTCTTTAAAAGCGTTTTCACCACCTCATGAGAACAGAAAATTAATCCCTGCAAAAATGTATCTAATTTTATCTAAACGAAAAAAATGACATCAAGAAGCGAATGATCTCGAGAGAGCAATAGATATAGAAAAGTTTATTATAATGCAAAAAAGGCTATTACCAAACGTCAATTTTATAGGTAAGAAATTAATGAACAAAACAATAACTTCTAATACGCATGCATCCAATGTTTACATTTATATTCCATCATCATCACCATCATTACAGCCTTTCACAAGTCTATTGCTGAATATCGGCCTCCGCTAAGGAATGTTACAAAATAGGGTCCTGAGACACAATGCTGCCGTATTTTGTATGATGAGTGTAGAAAACCGGAAACCCTTTCAACTGCGAAAGAGGCATTCCATCTTGCCCTCAAATATGACAACGTAATCTGCAGTTTAATTCTTGATCGAGGATAGATATAAGAGTACGTAAACTGTTTGTTCGTTTGTCACCTTTATTCTATAAATAGATACCCGTACCGTTTTGAAAGGAAATCTTAACTATGAACCAAGAATAAGATCACTTCTTTTATAAAGGAACTTTTAATAAGTAATGTTGAAAAAGAAAACAATGTTCAGTATAATGATATTATTTTGATGTAAATTTACACATGCCACTTTCAGATTTCCGTAGTTACAATACAAGGAACCCTTATAGTTTCCCCATGTCCGTCCATCCCTCAGTCCGTTCGTTTGTCCGTCCGTCCATCCGCGGTTTTACTCAGAGACCCTAGGTGCTACAAATCCGCAATTTAGTATAGTTATGTATATTAATCACGCCTACAAAACTGTGTAATAAAATCAAACACTTCATTACACAGTTTTGTAGGCGTTATTAATATACAGGTAAATGGAGGATGATTTGTTTTACCTGTCTTTTCCATGGTATTGTGTATAGTTGGATAGGTATTTCAAAAACACTGGAGTGTATAAGAACATCTTTTCAATTCAGGGGTTCGTTTGTGAAATATTTAGCTTTAAAGTGGTATTTTTCATTAGAATCATGTCCTCCAACCCAACTAAACCGCTGTTTTTAAAAATGTATAAAGTATACACGATTATAGTATTATACAATGGAGTTAAAAGGAAAACTATCGCAGATAAGTAGAATTAACAAGCTAACGAGTAATAGTCAACCACATGACGAATTCTGAATGACACCGACTTATTGTTACCATTAACTGTTTGATACTATTTATTTATTTATACCTTCATACACAAAGTAGTACATATTTCGGACTTAATGCCATAGGGAATTCTCCCCCAGTCAACCATTAAGCTAAACAGAGATAGAAATTTTGGTGGCGGCAGAAATAGAAGGGATAAAAAAATTATGTATATAATATACAACACATATACATGTATATTTATATGTATGTATGTATGTATATATGTACATATATACATATATATTACATACATACACTATATACATAAATACATAAATATGTATCTGTACATATACATACACAATAGGTATGTATAAAAATTATCTATGTCAGAATAAATATGAAATATATACGAAAAAAAACTGTGTTAATTCGAACTTGCAACGATTTAATCACATACTTATGGACTTGATTTTTAAAAAAAATTTGTTGGGAGCTTTATTAATGTCCAGAGGGTTGTCGTTCCAGAGTATGATGGCCGTGAGGGCGAAAGAGTGAGATAAATGACCAGTGCGGTGTAAACGAGTGAGCAACTATTGGATATTATGTTATGATGTACGAGTATAGTCCCGTGGGTGTCGTAAGAGGCGACAAAGGGAAACTGAAACATTAAATGAGCAGCAACATCTTCGCGAGAACAACGCAAAATAAAAATAAAACCTGCGGTTGCGAGCCCGCTTGCCAAGCGTGGCAACTATGGTAAATCCAGGCACAATATCATGCAATCTATGAGGGACGTCTATATTCAGCCGTGGACTTTTATAAGCTGTAATGGATGGATGTTATGATGACACTTCTGAGATAAATAATCGTTTTTTCTTCTTCTTTTGCATTTTATTTAAAAACTTTACCCTCACACTATGATTTTCTCCTGTATCGTGGAGGTAGTTTACAAACATAAATTGGACAAGGGAAAACATCCAGACCCGGAAAAAATATTTGCAGTCCATACAAATAGCTTTTACGCGCGGGATTCGAAAACGCGGCCTTTAGCGCTGCAACTCAATGCTAAGTCACTGTACCAAGGAGCTGTCAGATCTAAATAATTACTAAATATGTTGTATAATTTTTTATAACTGCTACTAATTATTTAAACATTTTACGTATGAAAAAGAAAATTACGTATGAAGTATCCAAAACTATCAATCAACACCTGCGCTTTGTTTTAATTTGACGAAAATCCTGTCTGCTTATGGTATCCAAGGACGTAAAACAAAGATGTTTGTACAATTGAAATGTACGGCGTGTACAAATGCATCTATTATTTTAATTAATATTCATATTGTTAACGCATACAATCTATATTCGATGAATTGCACATGAATTCTCTATGGATTTGTGGTAGCTCATGCATTTTATAGTACTTACGTTGCGAGGAAAACTGCTCTTTGTTAAGGTTTGTCGACATCCATACATAATACGCCCCCGATGCGGTGTGCACTATACATTGCGCTTATTAAATAGAAGCACAAAAATAAAGTAACAATCGCTGTAAAACCATATTGGTGCTTAATAACTTGCCAGCCGACAGAAAAATGTCCTACGACGCTCCAACGATCAAATTGATATTTAACTTAATAACGGTTTATCGCAAAAAAAAAAAAAAATTAAGTTGTCCTAAACCTGGATAATGTCAATGTATTTCGCGTGATGATGATAACCATTAAATTCGCATATTGTAAGTGTACGTTTGCAATAATCACTAAATGCCAAAATTCGTCTTACAGCAGACCCAGCCATGTGCTAACATGTGCACAGATGTCCTCTTATTTGAGAGAGAGCCTTCTGCTAATACGTGTTGACGGTCTTTACATGTCCTCTAAGTATTATAATTTTTTGGACATGCAGCTTTCCTCATTATATTTTAAATCAAATTCTTCAAACTACATATTATCATAACTCGAAATGTATTTTTGTATAAGTACCTCTTTTAAATTTTGATTTGTATTAGCTCTTTACTTAAATACAATATGTAATGTTATGGTGTTATAGTGAGTTTATATGTGGTAGAGACATGCTGCAGCTATATTACCACTTTCGATCAGGTGGACTATTATTGACTCTAACTCTTTATAAAGAAGGCTTTTTCTGTTTTTTGTGTCAATGAAACTAAGCCTACCTCCAGTTATATCGCACAAACGTTACGTCGTATACGAATGAGTTCCCCGTGTTTTCCAGAACACTTACGCTGTCCTATGCAGATTATTACGTCTATTTGTTATCCGAATTGATTCGCCCTAGTCGAAAACTTTCGGGAAGTCAATAACAGTTTAGCAGCAGATTTAATTCATCCGTCTTTATTCTCCATTATAATCTATTTAACCGAGGTTCCGAATGTTCCGCTGTAATTTTTACATTAATCTCATTAGCGGTTGACAAATGAAGTTAAAACGTCTATAGATCGTCTTACTACATAGCGGTAGGAACGTACTAATGTGACCCACTTACGTTGATTTCTTCAAATTGATCATACTTAAGGCGGAGATTTGTTTGACCTAGTAGTGTGAACCTTAAGCGATGTCATTTATGGACACTTTTAATATAATAATAAAAGATATTGTATGCTTTTTTAGTAGTCGTTTTTAATAAAACGTTTTAATAGTTCGTAGGTCTATGTCTTAAAATTGAACTCTTAAAGATGTGAAGTTACATCTTTATTATTGTCAAAGAATAAGCATACCTACATATCATATTTTACAGAAATTTACTATTAGAAAATATTCTTTTTCACAATTTTTCTCGATACTCCGTTTAACACACTTCGATAAAAGAAGACAGATTTTATGTTGGATTTGATATACGATGTTCCTTATACGAGTTGGTTACGAAATATTATGTTTATTTTCGTTTTATTTAAAATAAACTTTAAAACATTGCAGAAATTGTCAATATTCCTACAATTTATATGTTATATCTTCATAAATATTTCGATAACTTTCTTTTAAACATAAATAATTTCTATAATTTAATTAAGTATTAAAATAAAACATTAGCCATGCTTTGAATAAAACTACTTTTACGGATTTTAATTCCCAATTTGACAGTCCGATATCAATGTTAACTTGGGCTGCCTTCAGCTTTTTAATTATTATTTATGGTCCTTAATATGAACTTACGGCGTCTTTAAGTCTTGCAGTGGTAGAGTCATGCTGCAGCAATATTAGTAGTATAGTTGCTTGTAGCACAAATGGGTCGATTCGACTGGGGAGGATACCAGCGTAAAATAACAGCCTAATGCTGCTGTGTTTCGTATGGTGAGTGTGGAGAACCGGTGATCCTTTTTACTGGAAACGTGGCCTTCTATCCTATTCCTTACTGGTGACAACGCATCTGCATTTTCACAGCAACCACTTACTATCAGGTGGACTGTGCGCTCGTTTGTCATCTGTATGCTATAAAAAAGTTTTAATTTTATTAATTACAGGATTTGGGATCCTGTGCAGGTGCAGGTGGTAGTACCCAGCCTCCTATTCTATCGAAATTAGGATGTTTTTCAATTTCAACAGCCACAAGTATATCATCCTTGGCAGGAATCGATGTTCTTTTGCTAGGATTTGTGTTGCCTGAAATCTGATGTAGTGGCGGGGGCCGTCTAAGATATGATCACAATACTTAAAAAGCTGAAGGTACTCCGTGTTAACATTGACCATCGGACCACGTCATGACCACGTCAATCACGTCACTCCCCCGTGACCATGCGTGCTGGAAAGCATCCGAAACGTCAGGAATTAAAATCCAGTAAATTAAACGCGATGAAATACGTAAAAGTAGTTTTGTTCAGTGTGTATAGTGTTCGCGTAAATATAAGAAATCATTATGTAAACTAAGCATGCTAACTGCTGTTGCTGCATAACCTTACCAATATTACAGTTAATCTGTCCGATCGTCCAGCTTAAAATGTTTGTGTTATAGTTAGTGATCAGTCATCAATAACAGCATTCAGATTTTTGAGATTTAACTAGCATCATTATTTTTTTCCAAATGCTGTCCCTAAAATCTGCGACCCCTGGCCCTGCAGTACACTTATTTTAAGGAGTCTCCTTTTGATAATACGCTGAAGTATTTGCGCGGTAGAGCCATGCTGCAGCTATATTAGTAGAATAATTGTCGCTCGAATGGATCGGCTCGACCGGGGAAGGACCACGCTCTCACAGAGTACCAGCGTCAAATAGTAGCTTAATGCTGCTGTGTTTCGGATGGTGAGTGTAGACAACCGGATACCCTTTTAACTGGAAACGAGGCATTCCACCTAAGTCCTCACGGATGACAACGCATCTGCATTCTGATTCGTAATCGAGGATAGACGTAGATGTCTATGGGCCACAGCAACCACTTACCATCAGGTGGACTGTGTGCTCGTTTGTCTCTTATAAAAAAGGGAACTTGTGCAGTGAGACAGATGACTATAAAGTAGCTTGGTCGGTGGTATATTAACTACCCGAAATAACAAGCTATCTGCAATACTAGATTTGCACAAAATAATGCCGTCTACCATCTCGTAAGTCACATTATTTATACAGCAGCTATTATCATCAAATGTGTAAACAAGTAAATATATTAATATAGCAAATGAATATGTAGTAAAAATAAAATATATCACATATGGTATAGGTCAAAATTATACAGTATTTCAGAAGGAAATAATTAACATTAGTTAATGTTGTTACTAACACATTTTAGTTTATATTATATTACTTACTTACCCATATGTATCATGGTCTGAAATAAATGATTATTATTATTATTATTATAAAACAAAAATCAGTTCTGGTGGACATTACTTACAAATCTTATTTTTTACAAAACATTACTTACTTCTCTATTTCTTTCTTAGAGCAAAATTTACAGCTGGACACCAGCACGTTCAAATTATTTACAAATTTTATTTAAAGGATTGCATCGATTATATTATTACTCTCTGCTTTCTCACAGTGTTATTTTCGTAAAATATTAACAACAATTATAAAAAAAAAACTAGAAAACAAATATTATCATGTAGCCTTACTGCTTTTCCTCGGTAAATGAATTATTTTTGTTTCTTTTGCAAGAAAAGAACCAAGAAAATTGGTTCTTTTCTTAGTCAAAGTCTATATTTAGCATTTGAGCAAGAAAATAACTAATTCTCTAGTTATCAGTCGTGATTCAATTGTGACTACAATTTAGAAATTTCACTGCGCGTAGATCCCGCTCATATTTGCTCAATTAACTGCATTAGGGCACAGCTTTTAATGTCCCGGCCCTAAACGAAGTACCCCTGACTTGAGAGGCTTAATTCTAATTAATAAATATTTCATCACAACACTGAAGATTTGTTAACCATAAAAATCTGTTTATTATTTATTATTGCTATTAGGAAAAATGATTTATAGCAAAATTCGTCACCTACACGTTTTTGTACAGAACCAGTCAGAAACAGTAATCGCAATATCAATCATATCAACATATTCTTTTTTTATCCAAAACGAAAAAAAATGTTATAAACAGAGCTCAAAGTTTTGAAGCGGATATTCTCAACCCCGTAGCGGTCTCATGAGACCGCGGCCATATTCCGTCAAATCCCTAGCGGTCTCATGAGGTTGCACTAACCCACAGCATTTTAACCCATAAAAACTTACAGATAGAGACTACTTTTCTATGAAGAAGTTTGGCATTATATAATCAATATGAAATACTCTATCCTCTAGTGCAATAAAAAAAACTGTTATCCTATTACTCAGAAGGGCTAGAACCCAGAGCCGTAAAGCACTTAATAAAAAATTGTTATCCTATTAATATTTATTTATAATCTACGTTTATTTCTTACGCCATTTTCGCGTGAATGTTATCGTGTTGAGTTTTGGATTTTTCAAGTGTTTTATTAGTGTTAAGAATATCAGTATTTCTGTCTGCCAAAGGAGAAAGGCATTCTGTGCAATTGGTATAACTTGTGCTATCTTATACACTGCCTAAACTTCGTAGTGAACACTTTCGTAGAGTAAAAATTCGTTTAAATACTCCAAAAGTTAAAATTCTTTATTCAAATTATTGATAATCTTATGCGCAGAAAGTTGTGTAAAATAAAAAAGAGATAAAGCCAAGGGAGAAGCTTAAGCTTACTCTTCTCATAGTAAATTTTAAGCTCTCGCATAAATAATTTTCTAACAGATGCCTTCCCTTCTAATTGCTATTAGGTGCTAAGCCATCGCGATTTACTATCTATGGCTACCACACAACATATCGTCAGGTAGAATTATAGAGTAAGCACGGGATTATAAGTAAGTAGAATTAAAGTATATTGGGACCGATCGATAAGGCGAATCAGTCCTGTTGTAGTAATTGAATTAATAAATAATTGTAAAATTTAATAAAATATTTCCGCAAAGGTTCAAATGCACCCCGAGTATCCTATATTCCTTACAAAACCCATTCCATTCCGTTTTATACCATTGATGAATACTATGCGTACGTGTTGGTATCACAGAAGTTATCATTTAAATTATTTTTAATTTATTCTAAGAAATTGTTGATAACTTTAAGACATTCTAAATCAATCGTCTTACAAGTGTGCGTTACCGTTACCGTTATGGCCTACTAAAGACCACTGCTAACATAGGCCTCCCTGCGCCCTCCTTTCTGCCAAGGAGGGTCGCGTTCGTATACGGCTTAGAGATCTCTAGTCAGATCGTTAAGCCAATTCCTAAAAGGTTGGGTTTAGTGGGTAAAAGTCACCACATAACCACGCAGCCGGCTGCGTGGTATGCTATGAGCATTCCCAACCTCCCTCCCCCGCTTTCCGGAGGATTGCCCATATTTGCTTCGGGCGCAAAAAAAAATAGGCCTCCCCTATAGATTGCCTCATAGATAATTGTCATAGTTGCCACGCTTGGCAAGTGGATTGGCAGCCGCAGTTTTTAATTTTTAGTCGTTTTCGGGGAGACGTTGCTGCCAATCTTCTGATTTGTTTCTCTACTTCGTGATTTTTTTATTGATAAACCGTTCATGTATACTTATTTTGCTGGTTTGATTTTTTTAACTTAATTTTCCACGGTCGGCTGCTCGAGTGCTGCCGAGCGATCGGTGGTTAATTACCGCAACCGATAAACAAGTTGCATTCGCGGTAACCGCGCACTCTCATGTTAATTAAGTTCACTCGTATTTATTTTTATATAAACTTAATTTGCATTCCCTTAGCTTGTATCTTAATTATTTTAGTTTTATTTTTAAATAAATCTTTAACAACTGAATCTTCAAGCAGATAAAAGTGTACAATCATCATGTTTCTGGTGATAACTTGCGAAACCATGTCGTAGTCACTAACAGCTGTTCGCATAAGTAAGTTCAAAGTCACTCAGTGAATTTTGGAGGCTGTGTGGGCTATGCTCGGTATCTTTGTGACATAAAATCTATTACAGGTATATCTGTAGGCTGAAAAAATAATGTTCCGGTAGTATAGTTCGAATAACAGACAACCGATGGAAAATTCTAGACAACTTCACAGCTCTTTTTTGGTAATCACAATGTTTAGCGACCTGTAGCCATCCACTCACCATAAATAGACTGTGTGCTCGTTTGTTACCATTACTTCTGTAAATAAATTTCAAAAACTTCACTATATTACGCAGATACTCTATTTTTTTATCTAACTCGACAAACCCAAAAAGGAAGCATTTCCAATAAAATGCTAATATTTTTAATACGTTTTGCTTTCTTATGTGATTTGCTACATTTTAAGTCTGCAATGTAATACTGAAGTACACAGCTGTTTAAAGGCTTTTCGAATATGAGCCACCTGTGTTTGCAAATACTCACAACTATGAACAGGTTGGTGAGCGCACAGACCGTACCCGAAATAATGCTACCCATTATGTCGTACAAATATCATTAGTATTTAAATTAGAAGAAATCGTTCCAGAAATTGTTTTGAATTCGATTTAGTTTTGTTATCGATTTGAATTGATGTTTCATCGAATCAGAAGCTTGTTCCCGAAACAATTCGACTCATGAAACACGATTGAGTTACGGATCAAGCATTTACAGAACGTATTTCTATCCGGATATCATTTTAAAAATATTAAAAGTCTGTTTTTTTATATTTGTATTACAATAAATATGTAGGACAAATTTATCACGAAAAAGTGTTCTCATCGTTTGCAATTTCGAGCGCTATTTAGCGACGGACAGCTGAAGACTTCAGCTCCGTAGCTCTACGGTTTTAAAGGTACGAATTACCTTGAGTTCGAATAAAATTCGATTGATACAGAACTTGATATTGTTGTGTGTAGGTTAGCAGCCTAAACGTGGCTCAACGTGGTCAACAAGCAGTATGCATCTTGTATGAGGTTGATACTTGTAAAATAATACTGATATTGTTCCTCATCAACTTTATTCGTCTTTGTAAATGCGTAGAATACATTTCAAAATAAATTTTCTGTTTATTAAGAAATTTAGTGTGTTTATCTCGCAACGTTTGAAAGTTTACGTCCATAAAACACATCACTATTTTTTCAACAACAGCCATTTTAAACGTTTTATTACTTCTAATAACCAATTAAAAACTTTTAAAAATAGTAATCGTTTTATTATACAAACAGCTTTTCTAATGAATTACTTTTTGTTATCATAATATTTTTTCAAATTCAACATTATTGACTTAATTGCGAATAATAATACAAGTTTTATACGTGGTAGAGCCATGCTGTAGTTATATTAGTAGTGTAGTTGTAGCACGAATGGGTCGGCTCGACCGGGGAAGGACCTCGCTCTCACAGAATACCAGCGTAAAATAGTAGCTTAACGCTGCTGTGTTTCGTATGGTGAGTGTAGAGAACCGAAAACCCTTTTTACTGGAAACGAGGCATTAGATCCTGTCAGATGACCTCTGCATCTATGATTCGTAATTGAAATAGATGTAGATGTTATATCTATGATGTATGTATATATATAAAAGTTTAAATATCCCAAAAGCCTTATTACATTATTACAGTCTATTACAATATCACCGCTGAACATTGACCGCTGGCCCGCCACAGAGCACGCTCCTGAGTTAGCTGCACTGCATTCTTCCACTGCATATTTCATCAGTTCCTCACCCTACCTAGAAAGGGAAGGGAGAATCCTTATTATACCTGGCTGACTGTCGAAAAGTTTTCTTCTCCATCGATTGTCGGTTCTTGGAACTATATGGTCTTATAACCATTACTCGATTAAATAAAGTAATCTTACGGATTTTATCGTTTTTAGTTTTATATTTGTCAATTCCCGGGCGCTTTACAGTTCGTTAACTATGACATCAATAGTGTAAATACCTCGGTGCCTGTGACTAGGTGCTGTAAAATGCCTGAAACGTTAGGGACAAAAAAATTAATTAAACGAGATAAATTTCGTAAAATTAGTTTTATTCCAAGTATAGTAATCATGTAAATACAAGAAATCATCATTTTCGATTCATTTTATTTGAGTGTACTTTTAATATTTTTTTATTCAATCAAAATATTATAGTGTTGAGACAAATGGCTGTAAAAAATATTATTTTACTCAGTCAAGTGCGTGCTATTCATTAACCACAAATTTTCATTAATATCCATTACGAATTATTCTAGTAAATTAAGTTACAGTGGAATTAGTTTCAGCGGCACAAAGGAAGGCGTGCAAGGCTAAGTCAGATAAATCAGAGACAGGAAAAGGGGAGGTAGAGTTTTGTAACAAACTTTGGTAATTTTCCTATGCTTTGACTTTTCAATAATCATAATTTAGAAAGACTGTATTTTGTATAAATGTAAATATGTTTCGAACACTTGGCATAATTTCCATGCTTTTCAGATGGATTAATTGCATATTCAATGTAATTTACAATTAGTTGAATTCAAGTTAATACTTTTATATTCAAAATTAATAATATATAATAAAAACCTGTGAACTTTCTAATTGACGGGTTTATTATTCCACCTGATGGTAAGTTAGTAAATCTATATTCGACCAAGAATCAAAACACAAATCCGTCGTCGCTCCGGAGGTCTGAAATGGAATGCCTCGTTTGCCTCTACACTCACCATACGAAACAGGAGCAAGTAGGCTGCCTAAATTGGCAGCCGATAATCTGTGAGATCGTGATCCTTCCAGTCAAGCCGAGGCCGACCCGTTCGTGCTTTAAGCTTAATATAGTTGCAGCGTAGCTCTACCACGTTAAAACTCTTATTTAATTTATTTTTCTATACAACTCACTTCGAAACCACGGATATACATGTAAATACTGCCACGTCTAAAAAATTTCAATCGAAGACATGTGAAGTTAGCTTAGACACATTGGAACAGCGCAACACCTCCTTGCCCTAAAACCTTGTCAGAAATGAGAGGAGGCATGCGCCTGTACGCGTACCTTTTTTGCATTATTGGATCTCTACTAATTACGCCAAAACCTAATTTCTTAGCAATAATATTTACATTTGAACCTACTTGTAGTTTACATGCATTGCGATAAAGTTTATATATACCTACTCCAAAAAATAGATTGCTTTTTTACTTCAATTTAAATGATCAAGAAACTTTTATTCTTACCATGTAACTGTAATTTTAATATTTTTTTTCTTTTAGGGAAAAACTTTTCTATTTGTCTGACATATTTGATTTAAAATACTATTGATGTTGATTAAATATACAAATTAAAAAATGTACCATAATAAAAAAAATTGTGCTAATATCAAAAGTTTTAGTATTAATGAATTTTCGTTTTTATTTAAATACAATTCAAAACTGTAAGCATTTGGCAAAACAATATCAGGAGACCGCTGGAGGACAGGCATTGTAGACAATAAAGGTTAAATGCAATCTGATCGTGGAGCTTAAACAATACGCCGGGGACATGCAATGGCGGCAGCGCAGTGTTGCAATTTTTTTATACTCTCGCGATAGTCTCGTTGCGAGTGATCGTTAAGAGTAATGATACGGGCAAATTATTCAACGCGATTGTAACGTTAATATTATTTCGTTAACCAGCATGTGGTGAAAATAGTTTCAGCAAGTAACGTGTAACGTTTAAAAACGTTTAGAGTTATTGCGCAGTTAAGAGTAGGGTAGCAGTTAATAGTGGGAATTGCGGAAACTTAACTTAATATTACAATAAAAACTATAAAATTAGCAGTAATCAGTTTATTTTTCAATATAATTAAACTTTGGTTATATCTTTACAAAATTAACATAATCTTTTATGTTTAACTGATCAACTACTGTTATATATTTAAAAAAAAAACAAAGGCTTGTCCGTAATTATCCGGTGCATATCGGGTAAATACGGATACCATTTGCGGTAATTGTGAATCCTCTGAGGTAATTACGAACGATCTATTATTTCCATACTACGGCCAACTAGAAGCAATACCAAATGTAAACAAAACCTATGCAAGGTTATTAGGAATAGCAGGGGTGCGTAACTTTTTGATAGTTAGATTATATATAAGTAGACAATATAGTTTTAAAAAATGTCTAGCATATTGTAACAAACGTATTATAACAAAATCACAAATATGACCACCAGACGTGGACACCACACAGGGTATCCAGTACTCTGCAGAAAACAACATATATACGCGATAGGAAAAGTATTTACTATTTTTGTATCTTCCTTTTCTTGCTTCTCGTGTCAAATTCTGAAGATATGTAGCTCCTTTCTTGGACTTTGTATTGGTATAATTCTTTTTCCTTATAACATTTTTTTTACTATTCTCAGTTTGTGTTCTATTTTGTCTACTTCCACGTGTTTAAACCTTTCCATGTCCCATGAATCATATAGGAACTTAGACCTTTGAATGGTCTAAGTATAGGAACATTGTGATTTAATTTAGTGTGCATATTTCACGGACGGTGAAACTGTTAACTTAATTATTTTTTATATTTTTCGTTTTGCTTTTCCAATGTCTGTTTTTTTTGGAAGTATTAGTTAGTACAGTCTTAATTATTTTACAGAGGGTTTTATAAGAGTTTTGTTGATAAAGTATATTTATAATATCAGATAAAGGAAGCAAGGAGTATGTATGGGCTGAGCTTGGGCTTAAACATTACAATAATTTCCATTTGTTTTCACATGCACCTTATCAACAAAACTCTTAGATGTGGCCCAAACTTTTCAAAAGATGAATGCGAGCAGATTTGAAACCATTCACTGCTTTCTGTATATTTGTACTTGTATGAACGGCTTTTGTGTAAAAGTTTCAACAACATTAAATCTTTCAAATGTGCTTATTTTGGGCCCCAAGGTTATTAACCATGTGCGTTTCACACTTCTCAAGTCAAGTGGTAGCGTGTTACTGCCACCATGTTTTAAAGGAGGAAAGAGACAACTTTCTTTCTTCAAATGGTGGAACATAACAGCCGGTAGCATTTCATGATAGTTGTCTAGGTACCGCGTTCACCACTTGTGCGTTGCCCACTTCTTTTAAGTGTGTATTTCCTTTTCGTTTTTCTGTTCTAAGTACAGAGCAACTGAAATATAAAATTATATATGTTTATTTATTTATAATAACGTTTATTGTACAAAATAAACAAACAACCAGACATTACATTATTTTTAAAGTTCAAACTCTTTTTGAATTTATGATAACTCATGTGATTTATTTTTTGCTAGCTTTAATGGTGTATCTTATGATTTTGGTGCAGAAGTAGTTAAAAATTGCGTTCTGCGTCAGCAACTGCGTACGGAGTTAGGTACTCGGTGTCTACAATCACCCCACTCTTCCCTATGAGAAAAGTATAGTTCCAATTTGCAGATTGTAAATAATAATGTGATAATTTTTTGTATTTGGTTTGGATAATGATGTTGCGTCTTCTTTCGTTTCCGTATAAAGCTAGGAATGAAAAAAATATACTTTCATATTTGGACATATATTTAGAAATATGATTTTTGAAAGCGATATACAACACACTACGCGAGCAAACTGGGTTCGATCCCCGCCGGCACCAATGAAATTGTGAATTGCAATTTTAAGTGCTGATTTACCACGTGCTCGGCGATGAACGAAAACATCGTAAGGAAACCTGCATGTCTGAGATATAAGAAAAAAATATTTCAAAGACATGTGAAGTTCTCCAACACGCATTAGGGCAGCGGACAATTCCTTGCCTTAAAACCCACTCTGAAATGAGCGGAGCCCTGTGCCCAGGAGTGGGACGTGTGTATAGGCTAGAACTTTAGTATGGTACATACATCGCTTTCAAAGGTCATATTTATTTGTTTTTCTTTTGGTCGTAGATTAGTTTAATATATATGTGACATCATTTGTTTAACGTGGTAGAACTATTCTGCAGCTACATTATGGTTGTAGCACGAATTGGTCGACTCGACCGGGGTAAGACCAAGCTCTCACAGAATATCAGCGTAAATTAGCAACTAAATGTGGCTGTGTTTCGTATGGTAAATGTATTGAACCGGGGACCCCTTTAACTAGAAACGAGGTATTTCATTTTAATCCTGAAGGGTGATAACGCATTTGCACTTTGTTTCTTAATCAAGGATAAATGTAGATGTATATGGGCAACAGCATTCACTTACTATTAGGTGGACTGTAAGGTAGTTTGTCACCCTTATTCTATAAAAAAATTAAATCCAAATGATAGTCGAAAATTTTTCAATTTTCATTGATCACCAATTTTTTGCAAACATCATTTCGATTGTTCATCGATCATTAATGATTTCAAACTATTTTATTACGTGCGGTGCCAAACTACAGTAATTAAAAAGTAGGGTGCTCATAAATTTCACAATATCCGAGTAACAAATTGGTACAAGTGAAATTGCTTTTTTGAAAAGAAAATATATCAAAATATGTTAAGCCCGATACACAACATGGAGTTGCGTGGTGAAATATTTTTCCTACAATATTCCAACTAATATTAAAAGGTTTTTTTGTTCAGTGACATGACATTTATGTTATGATAAAAACACTAATCAAACCTATAAAGAATTTTAAAAAAAATCTCTGCTTTTCTTCCCTTTCATTTCTTCTTCTTATCCGTTTTCTGCGGCCCCCAATAGCTTAATGCTATAAATGGACTTCTCCAGCTACTCGTATTAGAAGTATTTATCTTTTTGTGATAGCAGTGTTAAGCCTTGTAAGGACTAAGCGTTCCAACGTACACGTAATCTATGCCTGTTGAATGCGCGTAAAAGTGGATATGCGAACAGGGCATCTTTATGCATTGCGGGATTATAAACGCGTGGTGATACGTAAAATATTTCCTCTGTACTAAGGGAATGGTTTTACCCACATATGTCGAAAGCGATAAGAATTTTTAAACATCACCGATAGCCGCCTCTCTTACGAGATGAAATGGAGTGAGGAATTCTTTTATGCTACCACCACCAATCACCATACGGCATTTTAAGCCTTTAATTTCTGAGTAAACACAATATTCATCGTATAATTTAATTATACGTCAATTTTACGCCTTCGTGAAAATTATACGTCGTGATGCTACTGGCTCTCTATACCCATAACACACCAGTGCAAGCATTGCTATTATAGCGGCAGAAGTAGGTGGTCATTGTAGAAGCGTGCTCGTCGCGACCCCTGCCAGCCCTTTTCAGGGCTGCAATTCTACACAGCTGCGCACCCATGCAAACGAGGGTTAGGGCGTCCCCCCAAGGCGACGCACACCAGCTCGTCCCCGTTGGTGTGGAATGCAGCGCGCAAAGCGGCGATGGGGACCGCCACCCGTCACGCACAGCCCGACACAGCGGAAGGTGGAGGACGGAGTGCAGAGTTGGCACGTGGAATGTTAGAGGGGGCATGAGAGATAAGACGAATGAGTTGATCAAAATAATGAAAGAAAGAGAATTAGTTGTCGTGTGTATGTCGGAGACCAAACGGAAAGGCAGTGGTACTGAAGAGCTCCCTGGCAGGACGTTAGCTATATGGTCCGGAGTCCCGTAAAGCGAGAACGCCTGCCAGGGAGTGGGAGTGCTGTTGTCGTCCCGGTTGGTCGATCTTATGACTGATTACAAGGTTGTGAACTCAAGACTTCTCTGGGTTCGCTTCAAAATGGGACTGACGAAGTTATTCCTTTTGGTTGTTTATGCGCCGGTAGCTTCGTCGTCCAGGGCTGAGCTGGAGGAGTTTTGGGAGAATGTAAGAGAAGTTCTAGATTTGGTTAAGGGAAACGAAAGAACTGTTGTATGTGGTAATTTGAATGGATGGGTAGGTATCGCTCGACCAGGATACGAGTCGGTGCTTGGAAAGTTTGGCGATAAAAGGGTTAATGATGCTGGCAAGCTTATACTGGCTGTATGCAAGGAAAAGGGTCTTCTTGTGACAAACACTATGTTTAATCACAGGAAAATCCATATGTACACTAGAGAAAGAAAGAATGAGAGAATTATGATTGATTTGTTCCTGGTGGATGACCGAATGCGAAAACAGGTGATGGATACACGAGTGTTCTGGGGTGCTGACCTGGGAACGGATCATTATCTAGTAATTACTAGATTTAGGGGTTTGTTCGCGGGTTGGCGCTACCGGACGCCAGTAACAGAACCACAGTCGACCTGAAGCTTCAGGAAGCGGATACTAGGGACAAATATCACACGAGGGTAGCCAAAAAGCTTGACACCATCGATGGCAGGAATGAATGTGTGGAGAGAACATGGCAGAACCTTAGGGATGGAATGGTAAGTGCAGCGGAAGTAGTATGTGGTACGACAAAAAGAGGTAGTAGTAAAAGAAGAGATGCATGGTGGAATGATGAAGTGAGAGAAGCTGTAAAAAAAGAAGAAAAAAGCATGGTTAGACTACTTGGCCTCTAGTAACGATGAGCATATGAGAGTGAAGATGAAAGAAAGATATAAGCTGCAGAAAGTTCATGCAAAAACATTGATTGAGGAAGTACGTGAAAGGTATACAATAGAAGCGGACGAGAGGTTGTCGCACAACTTTAGGGAAAACTCCAAACTCTTCTGGAAAGAGTTTGGAAGGTCCCAGAGTGGTGCGACAGCCTTAAGAATGAACAAAGTACTTTCGAGAACCAATGACAAATCGGACGTCATGCAGCGATGGAGTGAATTTTATAGAGGAATGTATGCGTGTCATGATCTTAGTGACGCCATGACTGGCACGCCAGACACTCGATGACACTGAGGTCATCAGCATGAAAGAGATTGAACGTGCGATTCGAAGTTTGAAATGTGGTAAAGCTGCGGGACTAGACAGAGTTACTGCTGAAATGGTCAAGTACGGTGGGCCTCGCGTCTGGGACAGTTTCCATCTGCTGTGCAATTTGTGCTGGCGGACGGGAGATGTCCCAGATGATTGGCGATCCGCGGTCATTGTGCCTTTATATAAAGATAAAGGTTCACATTTTTACTGCGGGTGCTATCGGGCGATCAGCTTGACCAGTTTAGCAAGTAAAGTTTACTCGAAGGTTTTGACACGTAGGATGCAAGAGAAATCGGAAAGATTCTTATGGGTGGCACAATGCGGATTTAGACCTGGAAGAGGATGCACGGATCAAATTTTTTCTCTCCGCATGATCCCGGAGAAGTTTCTGAGTGTTACCCAGAGGATTTTCTGTGCTTTTGTGGATCTGGAGAAAGCATTTGATAAGGTTATAAGGAAGAAAATGTGGGAACTGTTGCCGGGATATGGTGTGGATGGTCGATTGTTAAGGGCTGTGCAGTCACTTTACTATGACTGTAAAGCCTGTGTGCGGGTAGGGCATGACCTGTCACCCATGTTTAGCGTCCAAGCGGGCGTAAAACAGGGTTGTGTCATGTCTTCCTGGCTGTTCATACTGTATCTCGACAGCTGTTTACAGAAGCTGAAAAATAGCTGTTTGGATGTGAAATTGGGTGACATAAAAGTTAATTGTCTGCTGTATGCTGATGATGCAGTGCTTATTGCACCATCAGAAGCAGAACTGCAGGCATTAGTCACGTGTATGAAAGAGGAATGTGAAATTAAAGGTCTCCGTTTGAATGCTAATAAAACTAAGGTTCTGGTATTTGAAAAGGACGAAGAGAGAACGAAATGTGAAATATGGGTAAATCAGGAATGTCTAGAACAGGTAAATGAAATTGTATACTTGGGGAGTGCTTTCAGCCGGGATGGAAGATGTGATTTAGATGTGGATAGGCGTGTCGCTGCCGGAAACAAAGTCAATGGTGCCCTGAATGCATTAGTAAAAAGACAAGGCGTGGTGAAGAGTGCACGCCTTGCAATACATAACGCAGTGTTGGTACCGACTTTGTTATATTGAAACCTGGGTATGCCAGAAGAAGCATAAAAGCAAGTTGAATGCAGTGAAGATGCGATCTCTTCGTAAAATGTGTGGCGTTACCATAGCAGACCGAAAGCGAAACGAAGAGATTCGCAATATGGCAGGATTGAAAGATGACCTTATCACAAAAATTGATAGGGGCGTACTCCAATGGTTTGGGCACGTTGAACGAATGAGTGAAGACCGAATGGTGAAGAAAATATATAGAGCGAAAGTAAATATTAAAAGGTGTCGAGGTAGACCGAGACTAACTTTCGAAGACCATGTGAGCAAATTGCTCGAAGAGGGGAGGGTCAAGAGTACTCGGATACCTAGACGTGCATGTATGAAGAAGTTAATGAACCTGAAAGAAGCGAAAGAGGTATGTAAGGATCGTGACACTTGGCGATCTGTTCTCTCTGGCTACCCCGTTAGGGATTGTGCGTGAAGATAAGTAAGTAAGTAAGTAAGAAGTAGGTGGGTGGCACCCAGACAGATTAATAGGCAGAAAAGGAGAAAATAAGTTATAAACTTTTTTACCATCGTCACTATCGCATACTAGGCTGCACTAGAAGTATCGGGAATGGAATATTTCCACTGTTCCTGTCATATTAAAATCTTTTTAATTGAAAACTCCTTGATTTTAAAAATCGAATACCACT
Source organism: Parnassius apollo (assembly GCA_907164705.1). Lineage (NCBI taxonomy): Eukaryota > Metazoa > Arthropoda > Insecta > Lepidoptera > Papilionidae > Parnassius > Parnassius apollo. Next base: position 17,698,719 of record CAJQZP010000693.1, read on the forward strand.
TATTTATTTAAAAAACGATTCTCGGTCTTGTCACAAGGTTTTTTCAAACTTGTTTAGTCGTTGAGAAAATGGAATTGACTCAAGAAAATTCAAGAGCGATGATTTATTATGACTTTCGAAGTGGTTTAACACAAAAACAGTGTGTTAACCGGATGATTTCTGCATTTGGTGATGAAGCCCCATCCAAAACCACAATTTATCGTTGCTTTGCTGAATTTCAACGTGGACGCGTCAAGCTCAGTGATGATCGCCGTCAGGGTCGCCCAAAAACTGCAGTCACCCAAGAAAACGTTGATGCTGTGAGTAAGCTGATTGAGGAAGATCGAGAAGTGACATACCGCAAAATTCAGGCAACTTTAGACATTGGCATGAGTCAAATACAAATAATCTTGCATGAACAATTAGGTATAAAAAAGTTGTTTTCCTGATGGATACCGCATTAGCTCTGTGAAGAGCAAAAAGCGGCTCGCGTTACATGGTGCGTCAGAACTCTCGAAAGATTCCACGCAGGATCCTCAAATGCTGTATACAACATCGTATCAGGTGAAGAATCCTGGATATATGCGTACGAACCCGAAACAAAAAACCAGTCACGAGTTTGGGTGTTCGAAAATGAGTTAAAGCCAACAAAAATTGTTCGTTCACGGAGTGTTGCAAAAAAAAGGTGGCCACGTTTGTCTCCCAAACCGGCCATGTTACGACTATTCCTCTTGAGGGACAAAGAACGGTTAATGCAGAATGGTATGCTAGCATTTGTTTACCACAGGTCGTGTATGAACTCCGTAAAGAGAACTGCAACCGCCGCATCATCCTCCATCACCACAATGCGAGTTCTCACACCGCACACAGAACAAAAAAGTTTTTAGAGCAAGAAAACATAGAATTATTAGACCATCCGCCGTACAGCCCCGACCTAAGCCCTAATGATTTCTATACTTTCCCTAAAATAATGAATAAATTGCGTGGACAGAGATTTTTATCACCTGAAGAAGCTGTGGACGCCTACAAAACGGCCATTTTGGAGACCTCAACTTCCGAATGGAATGGTTGCTTCAATGATTGGTTCTATCGTATGGAAAAATGTGTCAAATTTCGCGGAGAATACTTCGAAAAGCAATAAATACATTTTTAAATAGTAATGTTGTGACACTTCCTTGATTCCCGAAATTTTCAGTGCCACCCTCGTATGACCTTCTGAAATCGAACGAGATAATTTCTATGATTTTTTCATGTATTTTCTTCAGATCTTATACCTGAAAATACATTGAAATAAATAAAAATATTATTTTAGTAATTTTAATTATCTACGAGTAAAACCTATGTGTGTACTTATTATGTACAGTTATAGTTTTACCCGTTGTTTTGCTATTAGTTTTATTACGAATGAGTCATTATAAAAGATTTCACAGCGGTTCTTGTTACAAAATTGTTTGAGTGAATCGTTCTCGAAGCTAAGTCACCCGCTTACTGACTCACTTTTCTCTTCCGTTTTAAAGCGCTTTTGATGTTTTCACAATTGCGACAAGATTTTAATAAGTAAATTGTTATAAATGAAATCCCGCAGTGAAAGCTATTAATAAAAAAATGTGATGAGATTAATAGCGTGCTTTTTAACTTATTTTGTAAAATATGGCGTTTATATAATTTGGAAAAACAGACGACACATTTATATTCCTTATAGTATTGACTTATTTAATGGTTATTATAATTAAAACTGAACAAAATATTTTAGAGATTGAAATAATACTAGTTTTTACGGATTTTATCGCGTATATTTAACTATAAATACCCGACGTTTCGAACGAAACGTTGGGTATTTATAGTTAAATATACGCGATAAAATCCGTAAAAACCAGTATTATTTCAAGGTGTAGTGTTCGCGTAAATATAAGAAATCATTATATATTTTAGAGATTTGAATTTACTACCCTTAAACAACAGGAAGTGGTTTTGTAGTACAACATAGTAATTTTGTGATAGTGCTCACGCAGGTTTTAATAGATGTGTAGGTACATGTAAAAATCCAAGTTTGAGATTTGGATTGTTGCTAAAAATTGAGGTAGAGATTCAATGAATGTGAATGGGCATTTAATGATTTTTTATGTTTACGCTAATAATGATAATCATGCTCTCTAGAGCGAATTTCGCTCACGACGCACTATGGGACGAAACAGCGTTTTCCGTCTCAAAAATGGTTCAGTTCCTTTCTTCTTCATTCTATTAAAAATTAATAATTACTTTTAGGTATTTTATATACCTAATTATTAATTTTTTTAGTATATATAATTACACCCCAACTTTGCACTTCGATAATTTCACTTTTCATCATTTCGTAGGTTACTCATTATGGAAGTTAAACTTAAGACATTTTCGAAGTTCCTCAACATTTTTGGATTTTTTAAGATCTTTAATTTACTTTTATTTTATGATTTTATAAGGAATATTTTTTTTGAATTTTATTTTTAAATGTCATAAGGAAAATTTCCGTCTTTTTCATTTACAAATTAAAGGCTGCCGATGTCGAGTTAGTGATATTTTTAGATTCGTTAACTATTCAATAATACAGGGAAGTAAAAACAAACCTTCGTAATTACTGCGCCATTTCGAGCTAGAAGCAAAAATGTCGACCGAGGGAAAAAATAAAATGACTATTCTCGTTATTTGCACTTATTTGTGACATTTGTGGATACAACGAAATACTTGTTATTGTTTTTTTTACAATAAAATACTTTTTATTTAACAGATAAGCACAAAATGTTGTAGGTTTTTAATATTTGAAAAAATATTTTCACAAGATTTCTTTTTGCGGTGACCGTTTTAACCACACGTATGATTCAAACGATGTTGCATGCTTCTTATCTGTTATGATAATTATAATCAGTATTGGTTATAGCATTTCTATGAGAAATATTTTAATATTTTTTTATTTCAATTTTCGTATGAAAATCTTCAAAATTATAGTTTCGTTATTTTTTCACTAAATAAATAAAAATTTTTAAAATGGCTATGTTTTAATTATGTAATAACATAAGTATTCAGGAATACGTATACAAAATTTCAATTCAAAATGTCAAGGAAAAAAAAGTTATAGATTTTTGAGATGGAACGCACCGTTTGATCACATAGTGCGACGGCCAGTCTTAACGAGGACTAGCCTACTCACTTTCATAGGCCGATGGGACGCAAAACGCAATCTGACACAATTGGAGAGAGACCAAGCGCAGGACACGACTGAAGAGAAACCAACAGCTTTTCGTGCGAGTCTCGGGAGTGAAACACCGTTATCTTCCTGGCTATCCGATAAGATCTTACTAAAAAAATTTGGAGCTTAGCAGAGCAAAGCGGAACCGCAGAATAAATAATAGGCGAAACCCAGTAGTCTAGTCCCCACAAGGAGCGCCTGTTCACAAGTATGACGTATAGTGGGGGCTCGTTCCTCTTCGATCATACGACGACGCCTTATTTGCCGGCCGGGTTATTTGGGCGTATCTTCGTCTCAATGTGCAGAAATCTATCATGATCGCTAGTTTAGACGCAAAATTATACGCGATTATGTGGTACGCCGTTGAGTTACCGTTCCTGCTCCATATAAAACCTCGTATGTGATGATATACTTCGTACCGGTAACACGTATCGTGATCGGCAGTGTGGACTTATTTTGAAACTGTATTGCGATAAGACCAGGCGATACGATACCTGTTATCACAGGGTATTTATTCTACACGTCCGTTATACGGTTTTAAAAAGTTTGAACGTGGAAATAATATGAAGTTATTAAGAAATTTGTAGCGTCCACACATAAAAAACGTTATGCCCATACAGTGACATGATATTATGGTACGGATGAGTTATTAACACTGTGGCGGCTCTCTCGTCGCGCCACAAGTGTACATATAAAAACTCCTAGAAACGATAAACATATTATGTTCATATCTTCTACTCAAATATGAAAAAGAAAAAGTTCGAATGTTCGGCCATGTTTACACTTTATTTTTAATAATTCTAGCGGTTCGCCAAAGCCATGCTGCGGTGGGAACACTGGCAATAAGAAACTTGGCCCTTTTTTCTTTATCCGCAGTCGGCTCGCGCTCGACCAACTGGACCGCAAAGCGGGTTTTCTTAAACCGGATTCTCGACCTACCGCTCGTTCCCGTTTATATTGCTTCTTCTTTATGATGCTGGCCTCGTCTCTTCGGAAACTAATTGAAGATAACAAGCCGTTTTTTACCTTTTAACCCGTTCATTTTAAAATCGTATCCGTTGAAGTGAGCAATATTGTTTTCTTGCGCAAACTACTTCTTATAGTAAGCTACTTTGACATTCGAGCTTTTTCAGGAGAGACGTTTTTGTACCCATTCTCTTTTTGCAACTTAAAAATAAAACAAAGTTTCATTTAATACTACTGTACTAAGCTAATATATATATATATATATATATATATATATATATATATATATATATATAAATTACGTGTCACGTTGTTTGTCCACGATGGATTCCTAAACTACTTAACCGATGTTAATCAAATTTGCACACCGTGTGCAGTTTGGTACAACTTGACAGATAGAATAGTTTTTTTGCCCATGAGTGTCCCATATTTTTTTGCGAATTTAAGGATTTTTAATAAGACATGACAAAGGGTCGTCGAAAAGGGCAGAACAACGTCTGCCTGGCAAGCTAGTGTATGTATATAAATTTTCGTTCTTATACTATTCGTCCGATTACGATGAAATTTCAGTGAGTTGTTGTGTTCACACCTGCGAAGGCTCCTGATAAAAAACAATAATTTCCATGTGTATTATATATACCATTCATCTGATAATGAGCGTTTTAACGCTTGCCGGACACAGATTTATTATAAAAAACCAGCGATCACACCCGGCTGCGCACGAGTGATTTCTGGACCTCGACAACAGCATCACTTACTGAGTTCAAATGTGATTGTAAGTCATCTAGGGGCACACAAAATATTCATCAAAATCGGTCAAGTCTTTTTTTAGTTTTATCGAGATAAACAGACCGCAGTTGATTTTTATATATAGAAGATTGTAACGCGCTCATAAGTGTTTGGTTTAAAGCTTAATAGTATGGGAACAAACCGAGTTCGATTAGCGTCACCACTAATGAAATATTTAATTGCTATTTTAAGTGTTGATTACCACTTGTTCAGCTTTGAAGGAAACCATACTATAAGACTGATAAACTTGAATAATTTCAGGATATGTAAAGACTTCTTGGGGAGCGCAGCAGTATAACCTCCGTTTGAAATGAAAAGATTCATGTTAGGCACATGACACACACACACACACACACACACACACACACACACACACACACACACACACACACAAAAGATTCATGTGCCTAGTAATAGTAGGTTTATAAGCTGTACCTCTAAGTTTAATAAACTTAATAGGAAAATTATGGATATGGGTATGTTCTAAGTTTAAGTAAGCGTTTTAACTTAATAATTTTTTTACAATATTTTTATCACGTTACGTTTCACGTTAATTGTTAACGTTACTTTTTTATATGAGAGTGGGCAAACGAGCATGCGGTTCACCTGATGGTAAGTGACTACCGCCGCCCATGAGCAACTGCAACACCAGGGTAATTGCAGATGTGTTGCCGGCCTTTTAAAAACTTTATTTTAACCCAACAGCTTAAATAAAAATAAGGAACGAAAACTAGCTTTGGTGGAAGGTGAGCGATTATTTCAATGCAAAACGAGATATTTGATGGATAAATACAAGTAAATTCCAAAAATCTACGATTACAAAAAAAAATTCGGTCTAACACAAATTTCGTATATGTCTAATGAAATTTATTGTGTCAGTAGGATCCGTCACAGTATAATTGCGACCGCACGACCCGACGCATTGTTCGAGTTCACTACGCGTGATCATGTACCAGTCACCATATTTGAAGTTCTTTTTACTAACTTATGTAAAGAACATTCTGTATTTAAAACAAGGCCAAAAGTTGTGATAAGTATGACATTTAAAGCGTTTAAAATGTAACATACACACGTTATGAATCGGTGAAAGTTAAATGAAATAGTTTTATTTCTTTGGTCACGTCAATTTTAACGTTCCGTGTCAAATGCAGCAAAACTAAACACTTATAAAATCACAGAGGTTTTCATTTCAAAGAGTTTCACGTATCACGTATGTTCCACAAAAATGCATTTTACATGTATATTCATTATACATGTTACATTTATAGGCTTAGTTGTAAAATGCGGTTACCCAAAGTAAGCAGGATATATATATATATATATAT